>OY987304.1:7821735-10241666 GCA_963920635.1 Pseudeuparius sepicola
GAATCAATGTTGTATATTCTGCGTTTAGGATATTTTCACTTGGAAATTTTTATTTTCGTCCAAAAATCCAGGGGAGAGTAAAATCTTCAACGTACAAATGAATAAGATGATGAATAGGAGAACGTTTCAGATGTTATGTTTGCAGACGACGATCAAAATGAAGGTGTCACGTCATATAGCAACAAAATGTGATTTATTTTTAGTTATTAGATCAGCTTATACCGCCTCCTAAAGTTAACCGCCGGGTGTTATTAGCGCCCTAGCACCCCCTAAAACCGGCGCTGGCTGAATTTTAAGACGCGGTCTTTAAACAAAAACAAACAAAAAACAAAAAACGACTAGTTATCTAATAACTTTGCGTAAATAACGCAAAAGTGCTTAGCCTTATGGACGATTTTATGGGAACATTTGACATATAATATTTTCAAATTGTTTAGTTGTCACCTTGTCACCTTTGCTTGATTCCAACAACTAGCCAAAATTTTGGCCGGGTGCTCCGCACCCAGCCAAACTTTTGGCCGGGTGCTCGAGCCCCGGAGCACCCGCGGAGTCGGCGCCCATGGTTGTTGTTCCTATGCTCTCATACAAAAAACTTTGAATAGAGAATCCCAGGAAGAAGCATGTTTGGGATTATTAATCAGTGCCTACAATACAGGCAAAAAATTATGAAGCACGTTTATGTCTTTAAGTTTAGAAATCCATCATAACAGAGCAATTCTAATTTTAAATTTCCAATTATGATGAAGTAGGTACCTGTACAAACGCCTATGCCACTTTGGTGCATGACCTCAAAAATTAATTTAAATTGCAAAATTACTGATAGATTATTATCCTCAAAGATTTAGTTTTGGCGGCCAGGGAAGAACTACAAGCCGCACAGATAAGCATAATAACTAAAAAAAAGTATCTAAATCCACGTACCACATACTGGCACCTATCACAGTGACTACGTTTATCTCGTGACAATGACAACTCGATCGGAGTGAAATGGATGCGATTGAGTTATGTCATTTTTTTTTATAATTCTACGTTTACATCATCAGTATTGAATCCTACTGTTTTCAATCCTCTCTAGGGACATTAACTTATTCTACTTCTTCCACAGTACGTTGGTGCACATTCTGGGCAACTTCTGTTTGGGAATAGCGGCTTGACTTAATTGAAATTTTAAATATGATCGAATTTCAATCTGTAGGGTTCACGCCGTGTATTTGAGTCCGCTTCAGTGAATTCAAACCTCTCTCAATCGGATCGAACGCGTCGAGATAAACGTAGTCATAGTCAGATATCAAAATATTGTGTCAACTTGGCTCCTCCACAGGCCGATTTCCGTCTCACGTATTTTATAATGCCTATAGAGCTTTGACTCCTTCCTGGGGTTCTTTATTTAAAGCTATAAACTGAGTGATGAGTGGTGACTCACCAGAGACAGTGTAAAAATTATTACAGACAGGACATAGGCAGAAAACTGCCAGTGCACAAACTATACAGATCTGGTTTTATATGAGAAATTGGCAGGACACTTGCAGAACCTGTCACAAAACAGTGTCCTGCCATATACTGCCAATAATGTTGGCACCGTGGTCCAAATTGGTCCGTGTGCACCGTGGTCCAAATTCCACACTTTCGTGGAAACGCAACCAACGCAAGACATCGTCGGTAAATTCGTTTAACTTTGCGTTCGACGTTTCGTTTGTTATTGTTTACATTTTTTCTGTCGTTCCGGTTCTTCCTGGTGCCGAAAATACTACGCAGAAATCGCACAATACAAGCCAGAAGGAACCGAAAGGGAAATACGTTGCGTTGTCCCGAAGGGTCGGAATTTTTCCCCTACGTAGGCCGGAAGGTTGGATAGGCGGCGGCCGATGCCTCCTACATGCAAGGACATACAACAGGCCTGCAGGATGCCACAGGGCTATCTCTGCAGTCCTTACTTTTATATCTACAAGTTTCGTTTCTAGAAACAGTTTCCTTCCTCCATGACTAGGGTTGAGCCTTTTCCTCTTGGTTGAAGTTAAGTAATTTGTATGATTAAAAAGACAAACTTTATTCAGATCAGATGTAGTAGAACCCAATGTATCTTTATGGTGGTACACATTTTTTTATTATTGTGTTGTATCAATATTTAAATATGCTGCCACATTTTGGATCAATGAGAGTACTCACGTACCGAGAACTCTGAGGACAACGGAATCTATTTATGTATATCTAAATTTTACTGAACTTACATATAATATATTCCATTGCACCACTCATAATATATACTCTTTATATAATATTCTGTACCTATGTCCCATGATTGACCAAAAGATGCGTAGTTATTATATGAGTTCATCACTACACACTTCTTGCTCCTAATAATGAGCGCAATAAAATATTTTTGAGCTTTATTACTTCCATACTCCTTGGGGCACTTATAAAAAGTGTGAAAAATACATATTTTAGAAACGAATCAAGATAACAATTGTAAATAAACAAAATATCCCTAATTAATTAATTATTAACCTACTTTTAAGACGTATATCTATGATGTGTCTAAATTCAACGAGAGTTTGCTACAAGTGAATTGTTACTGCGTCGCAGTAACATATACCTACTGCGATGTCAAAATGTGAGTAATGTACGGTCTGATAATACAGGCCAAATCTAGATTTATTGCAAGCCTTATTTACCTAATAACGCAAAACTGCGTGGCTCTTGTCATAAAACACTTTTATGTGTAGATAGCATTTGTATAACAGGTATCTTTCACACGTAGATTTCCGTGACTTATGGGATATTTTAGATAATTAGGTTTTATCTAACAAATGCAGACATGTGTTTCAAAAATGCGATTATTTTACTTTTTTGGTTAGACTTTGGGGTAGGGCAACTATTTCTCTTGGAAAGTTTGATATCTGTGATAAATTTTATGATTTGAAATTACCCAACGTTCATTTCTAAAAGTATAGTGCCTGTGAATGCCAAAGAAAAAGTCTCACTTTAGAGAATCTTCATTAAGAAAAGTCTAGTCTATAGTCTAGAAGTTATAAGCTGGTTTATTTATTCAAAGTTTCAAGCTCAAATAAAGCCAAAAGATTCAATGTCCTTTGAAAGTGGCTATACTTTGCTCCAGCTGAGAAAAATGTTATCTCAACAATGCCAAAGTTGACATTTGTCCGTCAGTTACAGTCTATTAACACAGAATAAATAGCTTTGCAATAGAAACCTCCTTACGGACATGTGTCAAAAATAAGCTAGTCTCCATTTCAATTTACAGAAAGACAGACAGTAGTTTAAGCATATTTAGTTCTAGTACAATCTGTTTGCTATATAGATTAACGTAAAATCAAATAAAATGCCCATTATTCATGTCTTTAGAAGATATTTGGCTAAAAAGCGAGCCTCCTTTTGACACATGTCGCTAAAAAATTGTCTGCATTACTCGCTATTAAGGAGCAATAGGTATCTACAGCAGAATACAGAATCTATAATTTGCCCAGCACTCTCCGGTATTTTTCTACAAAGAGATGTTCACGCCAATGCTCCGAATTCCTATAATAATAAGGAATCATGCATACGTTTTGGTGATGAACGATGCAGCCATTGACAAGACCAGGGACTCTTTAAAATAAAAGGGTCCCTGGACAAGACGGAAAACCATAGACAAAGTTACACATAGACTGTCAGAGCCATTGTTGAAATTTCCACACGTTACACCAAATATTTTGCTTAAAATTTTATACAAAAACTAACTAAATTAAAATACCTATATTATATCAAAGTATGGAGAATTTGTAAAACATTGCAATACCTAATTACTAATTGTAATAAATTATTTGTTTTAATTTGTTTTCGCTCCAAAACTAAAGTTTGAAAGTTGGTGTAGCAGGTTTTCTTACGGAAGGTTTCAACAATGCTTCTGACTATCTATAGCTCCTTTAATTGATGGACAAACCTACAGACATAGCGTCTGTCAAGCCAAAGACTATGCGCTCCACGGCAGAAATCTGGATCTTTTAAGAACACTATTGCGGTTCTTCTTTCTCAGTTTTAAATTAAACTATTATATATGCGGTACTTCATGCATAGTTAGTTTATATTTACTCGCAATGTGTTATAATAGATAACAATATATCGGGTGTGTAAAAAAATGAGTTAAAAGTTGGGCTCTATTTAAATTTAATGTTCGTCGCACAGGAAAATTTTTCAAATATTCAAGATCAAATAGTTCAATTCGAATGTCAACTCATGTTGCCATTTGTAGCCAAGAAGTACCTACTACTTTTTCTGTCACCAGTGTCACCAAGGAAAATTTGTTTTGGTGTGAACCATAAAAATCATTGTTTTTTAAAGCGGGTGTACAAAAGAAGCAGAGGCGAGTTCAAAGTCGGAATTTCGACTTTAAAGTCGGATTTTCAACTTCGAAGTCGAACTTCAACTTTAAAAGTCGGAATTTCGAGTTCAATAAAAATAAAATAATGGTGTGGCCCTTCTACGCTTCCGTAACTTGTCAATAATAAGTATATTTTTCAATAAACGTAATCAATGTTACACATTATCACATAGCAATTTTTGGGTTCGGAAAGCCTGGTTCATGCAGCAACTTTATATTTATCTGTATGCTTTTGCTTTATCTTTTAAAAGTTGAACATATTGTAAAATAATGGAAGCGTTCAGGCAACACATTTGCTTTATGTTTTGCTTTTTCTTTTATTTAAAAGTTGGGAAGTTTCAACTTTTTCTTTATAATCTTTATTATTCAGAAAGCAGAACTTCGGAACTGCGCACGCGTCGTTTTGTCAAATTACTGAAATTACCAATAAAAGAGGTTAAGAAATACAAAATTGTTTGCAAAATAAAAGCTATATTGTCAACTACAAGCACCAAGAAGAACTTCACCACCTGAAAACTCTATTTAGCAGTATGGATACAAATTGCGCATGTGCGAATAATTTTTAAAAAGCAAGCTGCCTGAACGTATGCTTTATTTCTTTAAAGTAAAACATAAAGCAAAAGCATAAAGACAAAGATAAAGTTGCTGCATGAACCAGGCTTAAGTCTCTTTAAAGTAATTATTTCGCTGCCAACAGATGGACAAATAAATTTAGAAGGAACTATAGAAAACTACGGAAATAATTGCTAGACGACTTCATGATTACCGCAGGTTGATGAAATTTTCGAAAAATTTCCGTTATGCCCATCGTCCGTGCCGAACCGCCGAACCCATCGCCATCGACCCGGTGACGTCACCGATTAGGAAACCCGCCAGCGTTGGCTCGGGATCCGATGGGCAACGACCCGCTCGTGCAATCCACGACCGTTGCCGACCGCCGCCGAGCCCCGTCGCTCAAGAGAAATGCCTTCCTCCGAATCAGTGGCCGAGCGGACTGTACACGTAAACCCGAACGGCAATATCAAAAACTACTCGCGGTTTGGATTTTTCAAAAACGACCGCATCGGTTAAGTGGGCGACGCGCGTGCGAACGAACCTGCCGACGCGAAAATTTCGGTGCGCCCCGTATACAGTTTTTTTTGCCGCGGATCCACCGAGTCTTTCGAGATGTGATCGAGGCGGGCCGCAGGAATTCAAACTTTTTTTTGTGTGTGGTGTGGAAAGTTGGCGGAGTCCGGGACGAGCGTGTCGGATTTTGGGGGTATCGATTTTTTGGATACGGGCAGAGCGGCTAAAGTAAGTACGCGGAGGGTTGGAACCGCGACGCATTTCCCCTTTGTCCTAACCGACGTAAAAATTTAACGAAAAATCCGAAGCTAAAACTCGAAAAAATGTGTTATGGGAGGTTATAAACCGACTTATAATCGCTTACCTGCCGGCGAAAAGGTAAATATAAATACACGAATCAAAACAAAAGTTGACGTCCGGAAAGGTTCATTCCTTTATTTTGTTTATTTATTGTATTGACTGTTTTATTTTCCATGGCATAACGTAGAGGTATTCTAGGATATTCGATGATTCGTCTTTTATTTAGCTTGATGGTTTCCGTCGGTAAAAGAATTGACCATTACTTTTAAAACGATTCTTTAACGAACAACTTGAACGATTGCATTTAACTTGTGAATTTTGTTATTTTTGTATCTAAAATGACAAGACAGCCGATTTTCGAACAAATGTCTGTAAATAAGAATAATTGAGTAGGTAGTAATAATGTTAACTTGTTGACCAAAGGACTTTTATGAATATATAGGTATTATGTAAATAATGTGAACACAAACCAAATGTTGAATATAAGTAGCAAAATATCCAACAAAATATATGGGGGAAATAAGTATCATTATTCAAAATTGGGTCTGTGTACTTATAGGTACAGGTACTCCTCTGAATATTTATCTAAATTGACTTCAGAGTTAGCCTCGGAGTTAGCTTATTTTACTTATTAATAAAAATGAAATTAATTATCTTGCAGTATCCTATCAATAGAGACATATGTTATTGTTCTCCGTTTCGTTGTTTCACAACTTGATCGCATTGAAATGGATCCGATTGAGTGATGTCAAATCTTTTATAATTCTGCGTTTACATCATCAGTATTGAATCCGAATAAGGTTTTTAATCCTCTCTAGGGACACTTCAAATCTTAAATCTGATTGAATTTCAATCTGTAGGGTTTACGCCGTCTATTTGAGTCCGCTCCAGTGAATTCAAACCTCTCTCAATCGGATCGAACGCGTCGAGGTAAACGTGTAGTCATAGGTAGGTACAAATTCAATGCAATACAAATCAAATACCTACCTACAAATCACAATTACTTACTACAGCTCTGTCAAAATCGAGGGGAAACCGTTTTGGGGAATTAATAAATATTTCCTTTTATTGGCCTTTATATTACATGTATTTCTCCACGATTCCCAAATATTTCCAGTTAATTGCCAATATTCCCTCATAATTGGCCCTTTTCACATATTTCTTTATGAATGCATCATGAAATATTTCGAACGAGATTTCGAATATCTCAAAAAAAATTACAGGCGGGCGGAAAATCCAATTTTCCGCATCGATTTTAATCCGGAAAATTAACATTTGCGGCACTAGTGTGAAAAATATATTTTTTTACTACTAATCTGAGAAATCACCATTATTTACCTCATTCCTCTAATGAGAAGTAATGTTTCTCTTTTATTTACCTAGGTAAATAATGATAATAAAAAAATACCTAGGTAGGTAAATAATGAAAAATTTTCTGTGACGTTTAAAAATTAGTGTCATTTTATCAGCTTGACAACTGAACTCCCAGGGTAGTTACTTGATATTTTGAAGTATTTGAAAAAAGCGAAATGACTAAAATATGGCAATATTTCAATCTTAGTAGTGAAAAAAAATTCTATATACACTTCGGTTGAGAAGACCATTATTTACCTCGCATATTATATCCTTAAAAATGTTCGGTAAATAATGGCTCACTTCTCAACCTAGGTGTATAATATACTATTATTATACTTCTTTGAAAACACCTTATTTTGATCTGTTTTAGCATTAATGAAAGTGGGGTTTTTCGGGCTAGCGCACGGAAACAGCGCATGGAAAAACTTTCCGTGCGCTGAATAAAAATATGTACCGAATATATGGCTTTAAAATAGAAATATGCAGCAAAGTAAACTAAATTTAAGAAACTCTATATGCTCTCTGATATTTAACATATACCTATTTTGTATTTTAATTCATAAGTGTTTCAATATTTAGATACATTTCTGTAATATTTTTGACGTTTTATTCACCTTATCTGACAATAACTAATTTACAACAAAGCATCTTTGAAATAATTTGAGAGTAACCATGGAAACGCATCATACATACCAAACACTAAATTGTCTGCATTGTTTATTTTTTGTCAATTAAATTTATTATAATATGCCGATAAAATGTTTTAAGTTTCCATTTTCAAAGAAGTATAATAAAAAATATCGTTCATTACACGTCCAGAAATAGATTTTTCCAGACTCGTAATGAAATATACTATTCCGCACTATTGCGAAAATATTTTCCACATTGTAATGTCAAATACTTACATAAAACAATCCAAATTACCTACCTACTGGTATTTTCAATTATTAATAACATCGTATTGCTCAAGTACCTATTGCCCTGAGTTGCTTTGGTTTCTATAGCGCTAATGATTTGTTAAATGTCCGAGATCAGATCAAAGCTTTTTGAGTTACCTAGTTTTTTGGTCTGTAAAATGAATTCTGACTATGAAACGATAGATGACGGTGTCCCCGACGACATAGGTATTTGAAACTGCAAAAAATGTTTATCAAGATTTGTTGCCTGAAAAATAAAAAAGGTACCTACGCCAAGGAATTTGAAGTGGTTTATTTTCTGTGCCTTTTTCGCTGCGCGTATCGTTCGGCCAACAGTAGTCTCCTGTGGAAAAATGTATTTTCCGAACTTGTAAGGAAGATACGAGGGAAAATAGCTATTTGGGATTTTTTGCGATTGAGAAAGAGCCTAAACTTAAATAGGTAAAGTTTAAATTTGGAGGGGAGTGACGTCATGCTCCTGAAATGCTGATTGTTTAGATTTTAGGGTTATTGCCAAAGATTTGCTAGGTATTACCACAGACTAACAAGTTATTTATTTTGTGCTATAACTTATCTTTTTCTCGTTTTAAGTTACCTAACTGGAAAATTCAATATTTCAAATTTTGAGTGCAACTGTCTTTAATCGGAAACATGTATTGTCATTGGTCCAAAATGTTTCTTTTTACATTTTGTTACAACTCTTTGCCTACTAAAAAAATTGTGTGCTTTCATCGCACTCTACTACATGAGTCGGTACAGAATAAGTAAGTAGGTATGTTCTTGCTTTCTAATTATACAAATTACCTTATCTAGGTACTTCAACCTAGTGAAAAGGGACAAATGCCTTTTTATTACTTCATCGCCATATATGTAGGTATAATATTTAGGTATTTGCCAAGAATTTTCAGTAGACATTGTTCGCATTTGAAAATTTTCACTAGGTTATCTTAGGTAGGTAGGTACCTAAATATCAGGCATCCAAAGTCCAATTTTAGGATGGCCTGGATGATCGCTGCTAATATGGACATCTCGTTGGACATCTTCCTTGTCACCTTACCAAAAGAGTCCTCCCTGCGATAATAAAATGATTAAATATTACAATCCTACCTTAAGAACAAGAACACCCTCCAGAACACAGAGACATTATGCAAAGTTTGGAAACTATTAAACAAAACCGAGATTAAAACTTACCTATCTCCCAGCCTATCTATAATACCTACCTCCTACCCTTTTGGTAGGTAGACCGAAAGGTAGGTCTACCTAGAAGGACAGAATTTAGATACCTATATTCCCCGGTACTCACATAATATAAACTGCCGAGGATATTATTTTAATAACCGTTAGTGTCTTTAAAGATATAGAGATAACAGAGTAGATATAACTTTTAGATTGTAGGAGCATACATACACATATTCTTTACCAAGCGCGGTACCAATCCACACCAGTATTGTATTGGAGATTTTACATTTATAAGGGTGAACTCCCGAAATGACAACTGCGGCAGACATAACTACCTATTGCGGGAGAATTTATTGTCAGTACATTCGAGACTCGTTTCGAGAGTAGATACTAAAGTATAAGTTGTAGGTTGTAGTTAAAACAAAAATAAAGAAATTTACCATTTGGCCTCGTATTTGGTTATCCCGAGGGTTATCAAAATTGGCAGGTTTTATGCTTCAAAGATTTCGAAGATTCTTCTTATTTGTCGGAAATTTCTTTATTTCTCAAACAGATCCATTTAATTTTTAATTGTTTTTTTCGCCACAGAAACCTAAACCAAACTGATTAAAAGGCAACTTTTTCAAGTTGTCAAGAAAATTCATAGGTAAATGCCTAATATTAAAAGAACCAAACATTGACTAAAAAAATAACTTCAACAACTTTGTTTTATGAGCTTTCGGAGAATAAATCTTTGTCCTTTCTCAAAGGTAATGTCAAGTCAAAGTGAAATGACAGAATAATAAAAATGACAAGTCAAAGTGTCATGACAACTGACAACAAAACAATAACCTAACCACCTCTCTGAAATTGTACCCTGTGTGAAGAACACCTACCTACTGACTTTAAACACAAAGCACATTTTTCAAATATTGAATATTTACCTCGATATTTATCTACCATTACAAAATTAATAGAATTCCTTGGAGCCTTTAAACCCGGCGAGGTTAAGCAAATAGACAAAATATAACTAGCGTTTTGAGTAGGTACAAGCTTTTAGCGAATCAATAAAAATTTGGTAATAATTTGCCAACCAAGTTGGCACCTTCTTGGACATCAGACTCTTGAACGCAACATGAAACAGTGCTGGTTGTATATCCGTGCTTCCTTACTTGAGAACGGGGACCGCGTTCGAAGCAGTTTGAATTTGAATTATAGCTACGACCATATGAAACTTATTACGACCACGAGACTGACATTTTGACGACCGTTTTACTTTAAAATACGAGGAGCAGCGCTGAAACTGCTTCTATTAAAAAAATAAGATGTGTATTTGTAACAGAGGCCAAGTTGGACACATTGAGATTGTGTAGTTTGCAGCCTAACATGTACCATGTACCTACCTACTACCACAGACCTATATAGCTTCGCTAAGCTATATAGGTCTGTGCTACTACCAAAAACTATCATCTAGATTTAAACCATCGAATTGATAAGTACAATGGAAGTCGCACAGGTACCACTTTCATTGTTGTTTGGGGCAGCCAACTCTAGAGAGAGATAGGTTTCAAATGGCAATAAGTAAGACAAGGACGCCTAATGAACGTGTCAGCTGATTCAGGCAAAGGAGGTATAGGGATGTTGCATATTAATGCGAATTTAATGGGCATGTTCCGTAATTCTCTTTATTGTATGATCTGTATTCCAAAATTCGGGGCTTATTTGTAGGAATGAGAATTTTTCTATATAACCACAATTATGTAAATATTGCACAGAAAAATGTAGTGAATTGATTAAAAAAAAAAACCTACATGGCAATTTTATGTACCTGGAAGTAAATTGAGACAAATAAAATACAAATTACAAAATAAAAGTTTATTTTAAAATAAAGGTGACAAAATATCTAGGATAAGGTATACATTTTCAACTTTAATTATTTATCTTAATTGATTTATTAATTTTAAAATTCAATTTAATAGGAAAAGCATGTAAGACAGGTAGCTTTTACATATTTTTATATAATTTTTAATGTTTAGGCATCTAACAAACCTCAAGATTAATTCCATCTTTGACTACGAAGAGCTAGGTTCATTAGCACAATATTTTGCCAGTTTTTCACTTGATAGTTTCTATCATGACTTGGAAAATAAAAACTGTAGTAATTACATACTTTTTAAGCTTGCGCTGCCCAAAATTCTCTATGAAATTGCTCTCAATAAATTGTTGACTGTACAAATGCAAGTAAATACTTGTAGACAGTACAAAATTTTTCCTTTTTATGGCTGCAATCCACTTGTCTCCAATATCACCTTATCTCTTGGAAAACTGCAAAGTTATTAGCAAAGATTTTTAAGACTTACGAATGAAAAGAAACCCCACTATTCTTATTCTTTCCGCCCCGTTTGGTACATCCAAATACACAACAGGAGTTGACCCTCTTTTTTGTAATTACTTAAACAGAAAGAATATATAGCCACATAGCTAATTTTTCTCTCCAATCTAAAAATATAATATTAAATCAAACACCAACTAAGAAAACTCAACGTCGTTTTATACGAAACTGCCACCACGACACGAACTCAAATCAAATATGAATAATACAATAATTACTCCTATTCGTATTGGGACTTGGGACAGAAGGAAAATTAAAATGAAGTTTGACAACGGAACTCGTTTGAGGCACAGGACACAAAAATAGAAAGTTAGGACAAACACCTCTTTTGTGTTATGTGGTTTTTGCCGGAATCAGCTGATTTATTTACTATTTCACTTACTCAAGTTTGGCTGCCAGTTTCTCTCTCTACACTCCTTCCATCTACTTGTCATTTCAATGATTTAAACAGTCAGTGACAGGCGACCTTACACTAAATTGTCATCTTGCAATAAGTGAGGCAATAATAAGAATTATGCTGCTGGTGGAGAATGTTTTTCAGATTAGTTTGATCGAGGTTTTTAAACTGAGCATTCGGTGCAACTCGCGGAGATTCGATTGATTGTAACCAATGACGTCAAAACTCAAAACCTATAGACGTGGTGCCCCATTGTTAAAATGCCCTTGACACAAAGACAGAAAGTCAACCATCAACCAACTATACATCCGGTGATTCCCGCTTATAGTTCCTCCAGAATCACACTTAGATATCGCATGATTTTTCTTGTTTGTGGGCGCCGGAAGCATCGTAACCTCACCTGAAGACTCGGGGCATGGTCTAATAACGACGCCAGCCTCCGAGCCCAGAGTCGAAATAAGTTCGCTACGGCTCGACAAAAAGGAGCAATTTCTGATAATCTCGCGACATTTTCGGAATAATTTAATGGAGCGCTTAGATTGTGATTAGTACCTACTGGGCGTCAAGCGTTTATCAAAACAAACCTGTCTATAGGTTCTGACGACATTGATTGTAACACGGGCGTAGCCAGGATTTAGTTTTGGGGGGGGGGTTTAGTTTGAGAAGTAAATAAAACAACAAAAATATACTTACATGAAATTTAATATCTATATATTCATCCGAAAAACTACGACATATTTATAAAGTTCTTAACTTTAAATGAAATGGATAAATTAATTTCGTTCCTCTGCGCTAAATCTAAAACCATTAAAGAAGAAATCTTCGGCTTTTTCTTTTAAATATATCCACTACTTCATCTGCATGAATTTCTGTTCCATAGTGAATGTTCATTAGAGCCAAACCATTAAGTCTGTTTTCACTTGTAGTGTTTCGTAAATAGTTTTTCAGTCTCCTTAGGCTCGAGAAAGACCTTTCTGGGGTAGCAGTGGATACAGGAATGGTAGCCAAGATTTGTAGTAATGTGTAAATATTAGGATAAAGGTTTTTATCGCACATATCTAGGCATTCCAAACTAGATTTCGGGGTAGGCAGTCTTCTTATCAGCATGCAAGGTAGCTGAAGCTTTGATAGCTAAATCCAAATTTGTTTCTTTATTAGAAACCCCTTGACCTTGACTACTCCACTTTTTCCAGTAGTCCATACCTTTAAGTTTATCACCCTTCCTTTTTTTCCCCTCCATTTTTCGACAGTAATAATGATTCACGTATCTATCCTTAACAAGGTCATCGAATAACAGCGCACTAAAATTACTCACTTACACGGTACACTTAATTCTCTTCACTATTCGTTCACCACTTTTCACTTTTATTCGCTTCGAGTTCGCATGGAACAATACTGCCGTAAGCGCGGTCACGCGCCGCGGCGCCGCTTATATAGCAGCCCAGTAGCCGTCCAGAAACTTCCACGAACTTCCACAAAGTTCCACTCATTTCGACCTAGGGGCGTGGCGAATAATCGAGAAACAACGCAAAGTGTCCCTACAATACAAAATAGTTCGGCTGCAACTGCGTCTGCCTCTCGTCAAAAGATGGCGCTAGGCGCTACTATTACTACATAATATATTCAAACGTAATAATAATTTAACTCTTCACTCCTCGTATTTTTTCGGTATAATATTAGGTAATATTTTGCTTATTTCGGGGGGGGGGGGGGTTTGAACCCCCGAAACCCCCCCCCTTGGCTACGCCCGTGGATTGTAACAATCCTTTTTTTGTCTTGAAGTTAACATAAGCTCGAGGGCAAGTACCTACGTTAAGTAAATCCTATTTTCCTTTTACGAACACAAAACTCTGAGCTTGGCGCCTCGTCACGAACACCCAACTGCGTCCTAGGTCCAGTCTTTTGTTGTGGTCCTAACCTACCCGGGTCCGCCCTTATAACGGGACCACCCTTATACAGTTTCGCCACCCTCTCTCACCGTCCCGGAGGGTAAACAATATTCCCTTTTAATTGCCCGTTTTAAATTACAAATTATAACCTCAATTTTGGCGTTGCAGCGGGGCTCAGATTCGTTATGGGATGCCGACGTGGGTATAACTACTTAGCTGATCGGTAATTTGTTTTTGATCAAAGTTTTCTGAATAATATTAAGAATTATTTAGCACTTTATTGAAATCCTGCAGAAATGCTCTGTGTTATGTGTTATTCCTACGGTCATGGAATTTACATTATCTTAGTAGTTTCTAATAACTTTCTGTTGAATATTGCATAAAATTGGCAACAAATCACGTCTATCAAAGAAGAAATCTCAATTATATCGACCAATCGTTAACACGAATCATACCTATAGTCTCGCAAGAATTAATAATTGTCTCGGTAAATGTGCTGGACAGCTCACAACTGTTTAGCATTGTTTCAAAAGCTTCCTGTCAAATGTAAATTTTATAACGGCATTAAACCACTCCAAACTATACAACACCATGCTAGCTTCTTTTAGAAAGTTTCTTCTTCGGAATAATTAAGAGAAAATCAAGGGATATAATCGAGGATATAGGTAATGCAAAATTACCTACCAGCACTAATTATTCTAATACCTTACCTACCTACCTACCTGTATTTTAGATTTTGGTCGAGATTTTGGCAATATTTTTCTGTACCTTTGCTCGTTTTTGACACACTTTTCTAAGCTTGATTTGTATAACAGATTAAAAGAGACACAGATAGTCAGAGAAGCATTGTTGAAATCGCCCGCAAAAACTTTCAAGCTATAATTTTGGAACGAAATTATTCCTATTACTCGATACTAAGTTGAGGTATCGGTTGAGGTAGGTATTTTAAATTAGTTATGAGATTTTATATAAAATTGAATGTACGTACAAGAAAAAGTGATAATGGGCAAGCAATCAAAATCAACAAAAAATTAGTAACGTGTTTCATGCTATTTGGCAATCATCGGTATACGGTGTAACGTCAAGCTGCATATTTTTAGCCTTATTGTTAAAATTGAATGTAAAATATTTGAAATTTCAACAATGGTTCTGACAGTCTATATGAATACGTACCTACTTACCTAAATCTAAAATGCTTTGTAGTTGGTTTACATAGGTATTCGAAAAAATGGGAAGAAAAAAATTGAAGTGGGTACCTAGGTCGGGACCTATGTAAGTAGTTATGAAGTTCGGCTTGTGGCTCGGTTTTTGGCCCTATGGCAAGTTAAACCAAAATTGGTAACTTTGTACTAAGAGCCTTATCTCTTGCTCTCAAGAAGGAAAGTGACATAAAAATGACCGGACTTGTTTCATTTCTTTGGGTCGCAGAACGCGCTGACAAATTATTGCACGCTAATTTCGGGACACCCTGTATACAAATTTCTTATTTGTCTGATAACATAAAACATCTCGTATATTATTTTAAAGATGTAAAATAATAATGATTCATATGACGTATGCTCAGCTGTAAGTATATAAGCAGCCTTATGTTTCACACTTTGTAAGTACCTACTTAATTAAACTTTTTCAAAAGTCTACTGGTATTTTGAAATTTTTTTCACTAGAGCATTGTGCATTGTGCATTGCCACCACAAAATAAAATTAAAGTTTTTATCCTCTCTGTAACATGAAAATTACTTAACATCTATAATAGTTGAGTGGATTACTTCACATACGATAACTAGGTCCATTAATAAGATAGTGTCGTGACTAGATACTTGTGTAATCCAAATATATTTTTTCAGAACTTGCACTTCTCTTTCATCCCGTAAATGATAATTATGGTTTTCGGCTTAAGTAACGGTTTTTACAAGTGACTGAACCGTCTGTAAAACTCGTCTGCGCAGCGCCAAAAAAAAATGTTTACCGCAAGGTAATTAAAGTAAATATGTTTGAATTAGTGCCAAAACACCTAACCTTGTAGCACTTAGATATGAGTGCGACACGGAAAGTGCCTAATATTTGGGATAAACAAAACGAAAGCTAAGTTTAGATTTGCGGCAAGTATTTATTTAGGATTGTACTAAAGATTAGGTGACCTTCTCGGAATATGCCCAATCTTTGTCTACCAAAGTGCAAAGTACCTACAGGTAGACGGTGGAATCCTCGGAAAACGTTTCTCTCTCGATTGTTTTTGTTGTTTTTAGAAAGATTTATCGTTTTATTTTTACTCCGAAACTGAAATCTTTTCTAATCTGTTACACAACGACTTTTATTTTTACCAGTATCTACCAAAACACCATGCATCATCTTGGTCGGGCAACTGGTCGTTGTCACTGTCAGCGAGGTTTCAAAATTCCCGTGTCAAAATTTCAGGGTGCGATAAAACGATGGCGTTAATATGAAAAGTCGGGCTATTTTAACCACTCTACCGTTCGAGAAAACAAACTACAGAAGCAAAGAGTACGTGGCGAGGGTGGTTTGCGATTTGATCGAAGACATTTTGAAGGAAACTTATGAACAGGAGGATCCGTTCGTTTCAACTCCAAAAACTTGCAGCAGGGCGTCACAGACAGATGCCAAGTTGAGTGTTAATTTAGTGGTTCGCCAGAAAATTAAACAAACCTACCAGAATATTTATTGTAAGTCCAATAACGAGGTTTTGAATCTTATGATCAAGTTATCCTTTTCTATATTCTTCTAGAAGCAAACATCATCAATGGTGGAGACAAACTTTCTCAAAACCGATCGCTTCCCAAAGGTAGTTGATGATTCAGAGCCTTCTTCCGACCTGCTGGTACTACCAGAAGATCCGGAAGAAAACTTCGAAATAATCGACGATAATTTAGAAGAAGACGACGAATTTCTCGACGAGGACAAGCTGATAAGCGTGCGTGATGTTCTAGACCAGATTTCCCAAAGCCTCGCCAATTTTCTAAGGAACAGAGGGCGAAGGTTGCAGAGGCAGCTCTTCAGCCTACCAATGGCGGAAGACAACAACTTAAGAGAGGTGCCCTCGGACATTAGAATGGTGGCGTATCTCTTAGCACAGGGTGATACGAGGAGTGTGGATGAACTGCTAAGGACCGTGCACCAAAATGTTGTCGTCAACGTCAATTTGTCGTACTATTTCAAAATTATGCTGTTGATGTTGACCATCAACACGTTGCTGTTGTTCAAGATGATTGTGCTTGATCAAGTGCCTGGTGTTGTTGTAGGGTTGTAAATAAAAGTCTGGTGTTGTACCTTCAGTTGAGTAAATTAAATTGTCCAATTTATCAGTGTACCGCGTGCCGTCATTATAATTATTCACAATATACTTACACAATATTATGTATACCTATTTATTATAAAAGGTTGTTACTGGTTTCGGTCTTGCGACCATCATCAGTCAAACTTGGGATAGTAATTTCTGATAATTTCAGGCTTATTAAGTATTAGTTTGAGTTTTGAAGCCAATATACACATAGGAAGGTGACGATGATATGATTTATTTCTTACAGGGTGTCCCAAAAGTCAACGTCTTCCCTTGGATAGGAGAGGCCAGCTCATGACTAACGGGCAAATCAAAATATGACCTTAGTAAAAAATCGTTAGTTTCGAGATAATGGCACCAAAGTCTAGAGAATACTATTCTCTAGACTTTGTTGGCACTTTTAATAATTTCGTAAATCTATACTTACCTACCACAACCAAAATAAATGTTGCAAGAAATGGAAGCCGGATAAAAATAACCTTTTTAAAAATAATATGCCGTATTATTTGATTTTTTATTTGGGTTTTGTTTAGTTTCAAATAAATACCTATTATCGCTTTAATTTAACAAGGGTTTTCATTCCGATTCCTACACTAAATAAGCAGTTTTTTACAGTATGAAAAGTCGAAGTTATCAAACAAAAAAATCTCCTGAAAGAGAAAAATGTTTTTTGCAACAGGGTTATTAAAAAATTGTATAATAAAAATTAGAATCTTACAATATGGAATTTTGTCGCTGTGGTCTTCGAAAAAACTAAGGCCCTGAAGGTGTCGGTTTTCACTTAAAACTTTTTTTGTGTCTCTAATACTTAATGATTTACAGGGCATTATATATTTTTTAATTAATTTTTGTGATATAATGCACTGTAAATCATTAAGTACCTATTAGAGACACAAAATAATTTTATAAGAAAAAGTTGACCAAAAGTTCATCCTCGAAAACTATTGTTAAGGTAATATATTTTTTTTAATGGTTACCACCCCTGCAGAGTGAGAAATTTTTGTCATCTAAGTAATGCGCTGTAACTCGTTACGTATTAGACATACAAAAAATATGAGGAAAAGTAAGTTGTTCAAACTTTGATCCCCTATAACTTTTATTAGGGCGATTTTGCTAAAAAAAAATTTTAGTAAACCACCCTATAGCTCAATTATTCGTACCAAGAGTTCGAGTGTAATCTTTTGCTTGGACACTCAGGAGTCAGGAGGCAGTCCCCAAACAACCTTGAAAAAAATCATCCTGTTTGGATTTTTTTTGCAAAACTGACGTCTTTATTGGACATACCTATTGACGCAGAATCGTGTTCCGAAATTAAAAATACAGCGCTGACAGCGCCATGTAAAATGTCATTATACTAATCATTCAAATAAATTTATTTATTTATTTATTGAGGGGTAAACCCCATTAAACAAAAAACACAGTATAACCTGGACCGACACTATATATTAAAGACCCGAGCATGACGTCATATTTCATTGTTGTTTGCGGACTGGAGTGGCGCTACTCGACGAAAAAATAGCGACTTATTTAGGTATAGCTTATAGGGGAGTATTCTGTGGTTATAGGTATGTCAGTTTCTGACGTTTAGAATGTCGCAATATTATTATTTTAAATCTAGATTTATTACCATTTATTTTCTTTTTACGGTAACGAATTCTCTTTGCGATCAATATTTCGTAGTGTTGTTATATTAACAGAGTTTTAATATATAGATTTGTTTGTGAAAACGAGATATGTCCATGTACATAAAGAAAATCGCAGAGCATTACTGTTCAACCATAGAAGCGAAAATTCTAGATATATTTTGGAAGAGTATTTTTTGTAACGTATGCAAGAATGAAAATAGACAAATTTGTTTAAAGTTCCAAAACGAACCAATGGTCCACTATACAAAAAAGAAACTGAAAAATCTAATGCGTTCTATGGTTTACTTACATGTATAGCAGTGGACTTCATTTCAAACCAAATGGTACCAAAATACACTTGACTTGCTTGCATTTTTGACTCATTTCTCTTAAGAAAATATATGCAAATATGCAATAACTTGTCGAATTAAAGGGACATAACAAACAGGGTGCCCAACTTTACAACTGTACAAATCCGTAAAATCTCCATTTGTGGAGATAATCCCCTAAACTTTTTTTGATTGAAAGGCCTTCAAAAACCGCTTCTTTTGACCTGCCATTTTCAAAATGCAAATCCAGGGCCGGCCGCGATTTTTTTTATACCCCCGATTTTCACGAAAACCATTTAGCGACTTTTTTATTTAAATTCTGACTCCACAGAGTTAATCAGAATACCCTAAAATCCTCATACGCCCCTATACCAAATTTGAACAAAAAATATACAGGGAGTCCCATTCTGTAGGGTGTCAAAGTTGAGCAAAATAGGAATTATAAGACATCTGGCGAGTCAAGTGTGCCATGAAATCCTTTCAAAACAGTTGAATGGTCAACAGGACCACTCAAAATGTTCGTGTGAAAAGATTTACTACAAAAATCTAAAGGGTATTTTTCTCTGAGCCATCTCAAAATTCTGAAATTTTATGAAACTTATAATACGGATCAAGAGTGCTCTGGAATCATTGAAAAAATATTGATAAACACAAAAGTAATGTATTTCTTTACAAAATGAGAACTAACAAATAAAGACAAGTTAAATTATTGGACCTTTCTCAACAACGTCACTGTCTAAAGCCTGGTTCATGCAGCTTCTTTATCTTTTAATTTTACTTTATCTTTAAGAAATAACCAATGGTATTTGTCCCTTGATTTGAACTGCCCAATGGTATGAACCAGGCCTAAGATAATAGGTACATTTTCTGTGCGTTTTCTGTTGTGGCACACCAGCCACCTTAACTGATATCGACTTACTGACTGGCAAGCTTCTGTATTTTTTAGATTTAGTTCGTTTATAGTGTGTGGAGCCGTTTTGATATACTCGATTTTTGATCCGTATAAAGTTCCAAAAATTCAAAAATTTGAGATGGCGCCGATAAGAACACTCTGTTTATTTTGTATTGGACCTTTGCACACCAACATCTTGAGTGGTCCTATTGGCCATTCAACTGTTTTGAGGCGATTCCATGGCACACTTGACTTGGCAGATGCCTTTAAAATTCATATTTTGCTCAATTTTGACACCCTGCAGAATGGAACTCCCTGTATATTTTTTATTCAAATTTGGTATATCGGGGTTTGGGGGTGTTCTGATTAACACTGTCGGGTCAGATTTTAATAAAAAAAATCGCTAAATGGTTTTCGTGAAAATCGGGGGTATAAAAAAATCGCAGCCGGCCCTGGATTTGCATTTTGAAAATGGCAGGAAAGTCAAAGGAAGAGGTTTTTGAAGGCCTTTCAAACAAAAAAAGTTCAGGCGATTATCTCGAAATATGATGAGGAGGGAAAAAACTTTCAGTGAAAACTCCACACACAGAGTGTATTCAAGGTAAACTGTACGTACATGTTTCTACTCATCGAAGGGGCCATCTTCAGCAGTAAATTGTCTTATATGTAAGCATACAAAGCTTCCTAGACATGGTGTGTAATTATCTCGTAAAATGAAGATTTTACGGATTTGTACAGTTTTAAAGTTGGACACCCTGTATCGAGCCCTGTATATTAAATTCATTGTAACAGACACTTTCGCATGTTTTTATTCTACAAAGATTCTATAACACTGATGTTTTTAACATTAGTTATTTACCAACCTGTCAATTTTTTTCGTCGATTGGAACAGCGCTATGCACAGGTCTTTAATACAGTGTCGGTCCTGGTGCAATCGAGGTTGCAACATATCGATTTATCTAGGAATTCAGTTTATATTGTGTTGTTTTCGCATAGGGATGACAGGGCTGCAGTGGAAAAGGATTATAAAATTATGGAAATTTGTGATAATTTATTTTATTTTGTTAATTTCGATTAAAATATATCAACTATGATAATCATAGATAACTATAACTAGGTATAATAAACAAATTCAATTCCGTGTACTATTATTGTCATTGCGAGGTATACAAATACATTTCCTATGTTTAAGTCTTATTATTTAAATTATTTTATTCGGTAAGTTTGTTGACCAGATTTAAAAATGCTAAAAAAGCATACCTATATATAAGTGTCCAAGGACAATTGAGAGCAGGTATTGTCGGCTGTGATAAGTCTGATATTTATATTGATATTGAAATGAATTTGTGGATACAAGAAAAAAATGTGGTTTTTGATTACAATCGCTATTATTTTTTGCAACTATGGCTTGCAATTTAATTGTTATCAGTAAAGGCAGGTAGTTATTAAATTTCATTACCAAACCCTCTACCAAACTTTTTTATTTCCACGATAAATGTCGATAAATGTATAAGAACAGAGAACAAAAGGGTCTTCATGCGAAAACTCGAACCCTCCTATTTATTTCTCTAATTTTTACCGATGGATAAAAACGTTTCATATAGAAGTTCCTCGCGAGTCGCGAGCCTCCCTTATAAGGCTCCCATTGGCAATTTTCGCCTGTTAAGGCTGGCGTGCCCTTTGGCGCAAGAGTTATATAAGATATAAGGTCCACCAAAGGTTATCCGGGCCCATCTGCGCTCGAACAATAGCCAGCCGGATGCCGTGGACTGTATATTAGACGGGCTGTCGCCATGGGGGACCTAGAAGTAATGGCACCGGCTTCGCGCGACGCTGGTGCCTCTATTATTATTCGAGGATCCAGGTTAATAATTATTTTCTGGCAAAATACGTCGGTATATTAGTCATGGCGAGTTCTCTCTCATCTTCTTGTTGGTGCCATTGCCTAGCTCCATAGTAGTTCTAGTTATGAAGAATCAGGTCGCAAAGCAACAGTTTGTTGAGATCTAGGTGAATAAATTAATTTAAAGACCTGTAGGTATCTTGTAACAAAAACTCTTATTTTGGCCAAAAAATGAATTCTTTTAAATTTATTTGATTATTTCCAGCGAAATACTACCTAGAAGTTGTCTAATTCGATCTTTCGTTGAAAGGGACATAGAACTGACTTGAAATTGAAGCTGGCTCGGCATGAAGATGAAGAACCTGAACAAGTGATAATTTTGTTTTTATGGCTAGTGGTATAAGTTCTTTATGGCATCTCAGCATGAACAGAAAATCTTCAGGTAGATATCTGGTATCGAAAGGAGGCGAGCGTTGTAACGCGAAACCACAATTCTTGTATGTTTGCAAAATTCTGTTTCTTGGTGATTTGACCTTGTACAATACTTTTGTTTGTTTTCCTTGACTATAATATGATAGGAGTAGGATGGAAAAATTAGTAGTAACAAAACGCATATTTCTTTTTACCGCTCTTTATAAGTAAAGTGTGGACGTAAGTATAGTTAATGTTATGTATTTTGTTAAATTGTGTTTCAAAATCGTCATTAAAAGCTCAGAAATAAGTAGGCCTTGACGAGATGTAAACATCAAACGTCAGACGCGGAGCCATCGCCCGTCAAAAGTGACCAAATATTCAAAACCCGGCCCTTTTAAACTTTCGTACACATTGCGAAATTGTTACTTATAGCAGCGCAGTCTTTCGGTTTAAATATTTTAATAGGTTTGAATATCAATCTATTTTTCATGGAAGCTGCCCAACAGACACTAGTTTGGAGTTTCTGTTGGGAAGCGCCGTGCCTCGTCATACTTGACCCAGGTAGAGCGATCGTCAAAGTCAAGCAACGCCGCGCGCTGTCGGTTCATGGACGGGTAATCCCTTATGATTATTTTTTTGCCTAATAAAACATATTTCCCCGATTTCAAAAAAATATAGTATGTACGTACCTCGGCACTGAAGTTCTTTTTATGACCCGTGTGGTTTATTTGCTTCGGCCAGAGGCCCCGAAAATAAATTCCACATGAGTCATAAAAAGTTGAACTTCAGTGCCTTGGTACATATTAGTCATTTATGTACCAAGGCACTGAAGTTCAACTTTTTATGACTCATCCGGAATTTAGTTGCCGAGGCCTCTGGCCGAGGCAAACAAACCAAAAAAAAGTTTTATTATAAGCAAGAAAATAATCATAAGTGATCACCCGTCCATGAACAAACTGCGCGCGGCGTTGCTTGACTTTGACGATCGCTCTACCTAGGTCAAGTATGATAAGACACGGCGCCTTCGAACAGAAAAACCAAACTGCCTCTTGTTGTGCAGCCTCCATAACAAATCTATTGATATTCAAAATATTTATACTGAAAGATTACGCTGCTATAGGTAACAATTTCGCAATGTGTACGAAAAGTTAAATGGGCCTTTTGTGGCCGGGTTTTGAATATTTGGTCACTTTTTACGGGCGATGGCTCCGCGTCTGACGTTTGATGTTTACATCTCGCTAAGGCCTACTTATTGATTGCCGATTTCAAGAAATAGTTATTTATGTACCAAGGCACTGAAGTTCAACTTTTTATGACTCATGTGGAGTTTAGTTGCTGAGGCCTCTGGCCGAGGCAAATAAACCACATGAGTCATAAAAAGAACTTCAGTGCCGAGGTACATATTATATTTTTCTTGAAATCGAAAAAAAAAATGTTTTATTAGGCAAGGAAATAATAATAAGGGATCACCCGTCCACGAACCGACTACGCGCG
Source organism: Pseudeuparius sepicola (assembly GCA_963920635.1). Classification (NCBI taxonomy): domain Eukaryota; kingdom Metazoa; phylum Arthropoda; class Insecta; order Coleoptera; family Anthribidae; genus Pseudeuparius; species Pseudeuparius sepicola. Next base: position 7,845,480 of record OY987304.1, read on the forward strand.
GCGTTGCTTGACTTTACCGATCGCTCTACCTACGACAAGTATAATGATGTACGGCACCTTCTGACAGAAAAACCAAACTGCTGCTTCTTGTGCAGCCTACACAACAAATCGATTGATTTTCAAATTTACTAAAATATGTATACTGAAGGATTGCGCTTCTATAGGAAACAATTTCGCAATGTGTACGAAAAGTTAAATGAGCCTTTATCGGCCGGGTTTTGAATATTTGGTCACTTTTGACGAGCGATTTCTCCGCGTCTGACGTTTGATGTTTACATCTCGCCAAGGCCTACTTATTGAAAAAATCGTACAAAAATGGGCTACATTATTGTACGATTTCTGTGCTTTTAATGACGATTTTGGGACATTTTAATGCCGATTTCAAGAAAAAACTATTATTAAAAAAAGTTACAAAATATATAAATAAAAAATATTAAAAATAATTTCATTTTGCCCTCTCTTCATCAGTTTCATCACCATTCCAGGACGCTCGCGATCGCTCGCGATCGTCTCATGATTTTTTAAATTATTTTACCAAATAAAACTTATTTTTTTCCGATTTATAAAAATGTACATCTAATTTATGTCCCAGTTAACGTGATAAACCTGATTTTCTCGGTAATTTTAAAGATAAATTGATGGTCCAAAACTAAACGCGTGTAGAATTTTCTGAAGAATTCGAATATGACGTCAAACTTAATATAGGTACAGGGTGTTGTTAAAAAGTTATTACAAAAAATACCGTTTCCCAAAACATCGTGAAGCCGTGAAGTTGAATTTTAACATAATGAATATACCTAATGACGGTTTATAAATTTTCATACAACAGAAAATGCGGAGGGGAAAAATAGGAGGGGAAAGCCGCGATTACGAAAATTTTCGCAGAGGAGAAGAAGTGGTTCATTTTGTTTCTGTTGCATCCTGTATGCCCTTTAAAAAATGATTCGCTTGGTCAATATCAATACTAATACTAATCAGGATGAAGATGAAACCTTACAATTTTCCTCTGTACCTATCTCAGTTTGGACTTCCTAAGGGAAGATCTTCATATTGCTTCAGACCCATAATGTTGAACAGTAGGTTGGTTTCATTTTAGGTTGATGATTTTGATGCCAAACAAGTTGGCAGGTGTGATGGCTTCTAAGTTTGTTGATAGAGGGCTGATGTTGGCAGAGATAGTCTTCTTAACGTTCTTGTTATTATTTGTCAGCCGTGACAACAAACCTTACCCTCCACATTGTCATTCTAGTGTTCATTTAAAGAACTTACGAGGTCCGATTGTTCTGGCAGGGGTCAAGCGGGACTACCGTTCTTCTCTGCTCCGCGTTCACATTTCAAACAAGTTGATGTTGGTGACGTTGTAGGCACTACCTTAGAGGCAATGTGTTGACTGAAATATTTGATTTAAGTTAAAGACGAACAACAATATTATCAAATCGAATGTGACATCGATTTCATTTATAGGAATGTTCTAGTGGTGTTGTCGTTTCCTTGCTAGTTCGCAAGATATCCAGTTTGACAAGAGGCGCTTGGCCCACTGTCAAGTTTTGTTGTTTAGTCGTTTAGCGAGGTCATGTGAGTGCAAGTGGCTGCTGATCCGCGGCATGCCGAAGATACTGTTTCCCAGTAACAATATCCAGGCGGGTCATACACGACTTCACATGTCCGACCCTCTTATGGACACCGCCAGAAAAAGGCAGGCAGTGTCGCCCCTCCTCGCACATGCTAATGACAATATTACTTACGGACGAAATGCTGGCGTTACTTTGCTATTCCGTAATAGCGCCGCGGCTTTCGGCCGCGGAGAAAAAAACTGGTTATTCTGGTCGCCAGCGCCGTGCGCGCGCTGGTCCCTCTTTTTATAGAAATTAGAACCGACTATAAAGGCACTAATGCCACGGCGGGCTCTATTTTTAGTGGTCGGGGACGGTTGCGTGCGTTAATGAAAGGCTCGGCGGGTGGTAGGGAAATTTTCTCCGCGTTGGAGACGGGCGCCTTCGGTATAAGCGATTCCGAGTGATGGCAGGGGCGAGCGGCGAGGCCTGGAGTGGCATTTCATCAACTACATTTTTACGAAATTCCCGAACCTTAAATTATTCGATCTATGTTTAGGTTTGCGGGCTTTGCTTTGACCTTCTTTGTTTTACCTTTGAGAGGTTTTCCAGAATATCTCAAGAGCGCGATTGACTTGCACCTCAGGATCGGATGTGTATTCGACAAAACACAAAATGGTCGACAAATTATCTATGATGACACTGGTATAGATAGTAAGGGGTTCTAAGTGTAGATCTTATGCATTGTTCGCCTTTTATTATTTATTTTTTTTTTCAAAAATAAAAAGACTCCCCAGCAAAAATGCAGAAAGCCGAAAGTCTAACATGGTCCTGCCATTTTTCAATGGAAGCGCTTCTGTGAAAAAACCTTTAAAAAAATAGGGCAGTTCTATGGTTAGACAAAAATGTACTTTTATTTATCTGTAAAATATAGAAAAATAAGAAACAAAAAGTACAAATATTTTATTTTAAATAATATAGTTATAGCAGAGGTTATAGTAATGTTATTATAATGTTATAACTCTCCTGCTTCAAAGGTGATTTTATTCCCTTCTGTTTATAAGCATAGATTCATTGTAAATTAAAATATTTAAAAAATGTTACATCTGATGTGTCGGGTGCTGTGACACTATTCATGTCTACCACTGCTCTGACATTATTGACATGTCAATGTCAATGTCAATCAAACTTTCCTATTTCTTCTTCCAGTGCCGCTTTCCTGTAACAAAATGATAAATTCGTTGACATTTTCGCTAATAGTAGAGTTAGTTACCTAATTTGTACAAGAGTGGATCTGGATCATTCCATTTGAATTACAGTGTATTGGTTGGATAAACGGTGAAAATAATTTGACAGATAAAACTGACGTTTTGGAATAAAATAAATTCAAGGGTTGCTTGATTTTCCAGCTTAGGGAAAGCTTAGCTGTTATTGGTTGATTTCGATTTCATATTGGTGCAGAGGTGGGTGATCTTTTTTTGCAAATCCATTAAGCTTTTACGTTTTTTACTCATATAGGTTCGTGTTCGTAAAAAAGTCAAATTTTACGAAAAAATAATTTCTTTAAAAAAATTACACAAAGAAACAATTCGGGATTTTACATTCGAGTTTTACATTAGGCCCCTTACATTAGTTAACTGTAAAATATGTAGACGCTTATCGTTTTAATTTTCATGGCACACCTGATTTTTGATTGATGTGTTCCAACGTGATGAATAATGCATAATTATTATAGATGGAAGATGATGCTCCCAATTGTAAGGAAATGTCAAAATAAAGTATGTTTTTCCAAAGGGGACCGACATAATGCAGTAGAATCCCGAATTTTTTCGTAAATGTTTTTTTTTTCGTCAAAATAGATTTTTTTACGAACACTCTGTATGACTTAGGCTGGCTATACTAGGTATACTAGGCAAAATAATACCTTAGGCAAAGCTTAATCGATATGTAAAAAAAGATCACCCAACTGTGTCCCGTGGTTTATACAGGGTATAAACTTTCACTTTGTGAACGTCCTGTATAACTTAAAGTATTAATGTTTTGTACAAAAGCTTTAGAGCTATGGGCACTTCGATGGCACTATTCATTTTATGCTTAAAATAATGCTTAGATAAGGACCGGAAGTGACCCTGACACTCCTCCAGAATATTTCAACACTAAACTTCATTTTTATTGATGTTTATAACCATTTTGATCCGCTAATAGCAAAAGTAATTAAAGGCAGATATAAAAATTTCATGTCTGTATCTCTCGATCCCCACAGATATCTAATTTCTGCCATCAAACCGCATATCTTTCGTTGAGACGCATTTTATACAACTCAGCTTCATTTTAATTTGCTGCAGAATGGTTTTAGTTCTTTTCTCTTTTTTGAGTCGCCATTGTGAGTTTAAACGGGAGTATTTATCTCCGTTTTTCGTTTTGATTAACATTTCTTTTTAACATAAAAGAATAAGTACTGCTTTTATGATAAATTTGTGAAAGTTTGCAGGATCTGAAATGAGATTTTAAAAAGTTCGTGGAAATTGTAGACCCGGAGTTTTAGCTTGAAAGATTAGGGTGGGTGAATGTAAGTTTTCAACTAACTGACATAGATTATCTAACGCAGATGGTTTCTTGCACAAAATATATCAGTCTAACTATATTCATAAATTTCAAAAATTCTTTCAAATAAAAATGCGACATAATTTATTGTATATCTGGTGAATAGTAGATATACAATTTAGGTGTATAATACGTGGCAATTCCATCAAACAGTAAACAGGTTGACATATTTAACGATTAATGTCTTAAGAAAAATGTGTTATGTATTGTCTGGGGGGCGTACCTAAGTAGGAATGGATCTCATTCATGGTGTTCGACTTTTTATGTCGGAAAACAAACCTTTAATCAGTTCTAAAAATCGCCCTTATGTTTTCCGCCCTTCGCCCCAATGTTTGTGCCTAATTAGTAATCCAAAGCTCCGAGTACGGCTTTCGGATCTAATTTTAGACTTCGGATCAACAAAGTAAAGTAAGCTGCGTTCGGAATGGGCTTTACTGCTTCGTTTTAACGGCGCGTGGTGAAAGATGCACCCGTTCTGGTCGACCGGCATCGGAATATTATTTTTCGATTGCCGTTGGGCATTTATTGAAGCGTACTTCCGATGGGCTGGTATTAGACGATAAGTGGAATGGTATAGGAAAAAATGAAACCGGAAACTAGGTATGTAGGTGCCTAAACTAGGAGGCAGGTGGTTGCCTTGCCTTACCTTCTTCCATTAACTTCTTTTGATTATAATTTAACATAAAAAGGTGGCTTCTTCGGTGTATGGAAGGCCCTGTCGAATTCGTTGACGACATAGTGTTTGAATGCAGAATATTTTGAAAAAGATTAATTGTATCTGCCAATAGGGCATTTCAGTTTTCTCGTTTTTTTTTGCATTTACTTCGTGTCTAGTGTCTTCAAAGTAACAAAAAGTTCAACAGTTGTTTTTCTCTCCTTAATTATAGAATTCAAATGTCAAAATCAGTTAAGGTGCCTACTTGCCAACGTCAGGACTCACAACTATTACCAATGATCTGTATACCTAGATGACCCATTCAAATGGCATTGTAATCCACGTTGATATGATCCGTAAATATATCGCCCACCAGTGGAAAGTTCGATTTGATCCAGTATTTCTAGCACCACACACGACGCATTTTAAGCGCTCCATCACTATTCACTATAATAGTTTGATAGTTAAACAAATGTAAAGAGTTTATTAGCGTTTTTAACCTGTACCCGGCGCACTACAATAAGGCGTCTGTAAAGAAACAGACGTTTGGCCCTGCCGCGTCGTTGCCAAATCTATTGCGCTTGCCCCAGTTTTCCTTCTATGCAACCAGGCTTAGTACATAATTTAATATAATTTCAACATGTGTATTTTAATATTACCAATTATAATATTATATAATAAAGAGATACTATATTAACACACCCCGAAAAACACAACAAAATGCAATGTTTTTGTCAAATTTTGTGCGTTTATTTGATGTTTCTTTAGATTATCTTTTAAACTGGTACAGAGGTAATTATTACAAAAAATATTCACTTCTATCGTTGAGTACTTTTGTACACTGTGATGTTACTGCGAATTAAGATTGGTGCTTTTTTGTACGGTTTTTGCCGGTCGGTTGTGTGTTTGTAGTAGATAGCGTCAATTCTCTCACGCATCTTTATTTAGATTTATTTTTCTGAAATTAATTTATACTTTATACAAAACTGGTAAAAGATCTATTTTTTAAAAGCAAATTTTCGATTTATTTTTTCATCCAAGTTGCGGGCCGTGTTGAGATTAGGAGGTTATAGTATGCCGCCCGTCCCTGCGTTGGTAGCTTCGTTTTCGCTAAAAAAAAATGGCGTATTATTAAGACAAATAGCTGAATTTTGAATTTTTATACACCAATACATTAATTCTGCGACGTTGCGTGATGTTTTTTTTACTAGCACTAGACAGATTTTAGCAATGGTAAGATTCTATATTTAAGGCAATTAGTGATAAGGGTAGGTAGGTATTTGTATTATTCGGAGTGACAAAATAAAGCTTGGCGAAATATTGCTAATTAAAAAAAAAACGCTCTCTCTTTTATTATACTTAATAAACATTTCTTTGGAAAATTTTTTGTAATATTATTCGCTATAATACAGAATATTTCCCAGATAGCACAGACTAGCGAGTAATAGGTGCAGATTGCAGATAGGTAGAGACACTTAAAATAAAATCTATATATCCCGGTTTTTTCTTATAATTTATCATCTTGGACAAAATTTCGGTATTTCCAGATTTTATTACCACATTTATTTATGCATGACCCAAAGTCTAAATTTAGCGGGGGGGGGGGATCCTTATCGCCACCACTGTCGGTCATAAATGGCGTTCGTATATACTCATCTTTGAATAAAAAACCAGTTGTCAACATTTTTAGAAATGTCTTCATACTTTATTCTGACGCGTTTATTCTCAAACTCAAACAATCGTCTCATCTTTTGTCTTTTCGTGGCCCTCGCATCCTCCTTTTCTTTTTCCTCTTCCTCTCCGGTAACCACGACAACGCCGGCAAACTTACAACTTCCTGAATTCGCCGAGACGTAAGTTGCCTCCGGCCGCGCTCCCCCCTCCCCCACCCCCGCCCACCTGCTCCGATCTCTTCAATCCCACGCCTACCGGGACCCCTCGGGGGAAGAATTTCAGTACTTAATTCTCCACCAGTGGCGGAGGCTGGAACTTTTCCCAGATGGGAAATCGACTTTTAAAGAATTAACGAATTATGCTAAATACTCTATAACTTTGCCAAGAGGCGTAGGACATACATACGTATTTTAAATAAAACAGTTCTAAGAACTGATGCGCTCATAAAAAAACAATTAGAGGAACTTATATTGTTGGAAGTAAATTTCCATCGATATTTATTTTATCTACTCCCCCACATGTATATTATACCGTACTTTCACCGTTTTAGTAGACACAGGTGAATAGGCGGCGCGTCGCCGTGCGTCCAGCTAGGTTTGCCAGTCGTTGGCGGGGGGAGTACACAGAAGTCCCGTACCGCTTATCAGTCGAGTTTTGCGAGCAAAAAACACGCCCCGCCCCCCGCCAACGACTGACGAACCTAGCCGAATACACGGCGGCGCGCCGCCCAGCCATGGCTATGTCTACTAAAACAGTGAAAGTACAGTGGCGGACACAGGGGGGCGGGGGGGGGGGGCGACCGCCCCCCCTTTTTCTACAACCATTATTACAACCGGAGTATTATTAGGTAATCTAAAAACGCTCTTTAATTGTACACTATAGAAATGACATTTCTTAATTTGGTAATACAAGGTTGGCAGCAATGTTTTGGGCGCCTACAGGGACGTATTTAGCATGTCCGGCAGAAATGTCAGAACTTGTGACAGATGCCTAATTTTAACTTTGATATTCGGTCTCTGTGGCTCTAACCTAACTTGAAACACAGAAACTATAACTATAGCCTTTTTCTATGCTTCAAAGAACAGAGTTTAATTTCTATTTCTATCTATTTAAATTTAGGATTCGTGTGCGTAAAATGTAGATTCTGTTGATTACGGCCCTGTCCTCCGTCACCTATCAATATGGCCGCCTTTTTGGGAATTCTAGGGACAGTTTCTCAATAACACCAGTACGAACGACAAGAAAATTTTTGAGCATACTTGCCAGTTTCCCCATAAGCAATGCATCGGCGGAAATAAATTTTTCTTCGCTTAAAAGAATTAAAACTTGGTTACGTACCAATATGGTCCAAGACAGACTAAGTAATTTAGCCCTATTAAATATACACCGCAATGTACCCATAAATGAAGAAAAGATCAGTTTGCGCGAAAATATAATTTTATTTTGTGATAAGTACATTATTTTTTAAATCTAAAGAATGATTGTTTCTTTTTGTGATTTTGTTTTGTCATGTTTATTATTTATGTTTTTTTTTGTTTGGGTCATCATCTTTTTGCTTGTTTTTTCTAGAGAAGTAAATTATTTTATTTTACACAGTAGTATATTTCCTAACAAGTGCGGAAAGTGCCATTTCCGCAAGAGTTAGGAACACTATTTTTTCTACAAGCGTGCGGAAAAGCAAAGAAATTAAAAGTACACTTTTCCGCACTACTGCGGAAAAATACTTTTCCGCACTAGTGCGGAAAAGGGACACTTTCTAAACTAAAATGCGTGCGGAAAAGTGTACTTTTACGCACGCTTGTAGAAAAAAATACATATTATATTCTAAAAATTTCCCTTACCCCGGCCCCTCAGGAAAAATTTTTACCACGCCGCCCCCCCGTTTATATTTGCCTGGATCCGCCTCTGTGAAAGTACGGTATGTATTTGACGTTTCCTTAAAAACCTACACATAGATAAATTAGGCAATAATTCCAGTTGATCAGTTGACTATAGCCTAGGCGGACAAACGAAATCGGAATCAACCAATCACAGTTGAACTTCTACCGTCGTGTGTTGGAAAATAAAGCAACCCTTGAATTTCTTCTATTCCAAAACGTCATCGTGATTTTTAACGAAATCGAACATATTCACAAACAAAAAAGGTATGGCACTTGAAACTAGACAAAACTAAAAACGCTGTGTATCTCCTCTTGTGTGGCACGAGGCGAAGCCGCGTGCCTTCAAATGCACGAACATGCAATATGCATTACTTGGCGAGTTGTACAGGGTGATTCGGTTTTATTCTGCGACACTTCAACAGGTGACAGAAAACCAAAAAATAACCGCACTTTCTTTTATAAACTATATCATTTTAAGGCCTTATTAAAAAGTTACAGGGTGTTAAAATTTTAAGAAACATGTGGTCTTTATTGAATATTTACCAAACTAGTTGAGATATTTAAGTCATATTTGGTACACGTTATAACGGCATGGGTTAGCATAAAACCTGTTAATATCAAACACCTTGAACAACCAGTGGCGTATAAATAGGTAATTAGTATAATTGTTTTTAGAAAAAAAATAGAACCACCTTGTATAGCAATGAAATGTATTTAATTTCTTATGTAAATTTTAATTTTAAACAAAAATGCCCTCTTGGCAATTTTTTGTATGTGTCATGGTTTCGTGCGGCAAATTTGATTTTTTGTATTATTTCGGGGTATTTCTGAAAAATTATCTAAAAAATTTGCTCCATAAGTATCACTTAAAGTGGAAATAATGTGTTTGCTACTTGAAATAAAGTAGCTTTTTCCAATAAACTTACCTATTTAAGGCTATACTTTTGAAGATACAGGGTCTAATATATTTAAGGAAGATACAATTAATGTTACGCTCTGTATCTTGAAAAGTAAAACCTTGAATGGGTAAGTTTATTGGCAAAAGTTACTGTATTTAAAGTAAGAAACACATTTTTTCTGCTTGGAGTGTTACTTATGGAGCGAAGTTTTAAGTTAATTTTTCAGAAGTACCCCGAAATAATAGGAAAAAATCAAATTTGCTATGAAACCATGACACATATGAAAAAATGCTAAGAGAACGTTTTTGTTTACAATTAAAATTTACATAAGAAATTTAATACATTTTATTTATATACAAGGTGGTTCATTTTTTTTTTCTAAAAACAATTATACTAATTACCCACTTCTATGCCACTGGTTGTTCAAGGTGTTTGATATTAACAGGTTTTATACTAACCCATGCCGTTATAACGTGTACCAAATATGACTTAAATATCTCAACTAGTTTGGTAAATATTCAATAAATTCCACATATTCTTACAACTTTAAGACCCTGTAACTTTTTTATAAGGCCTTAAAATGATATAGTTTATAGAAAAAAGTGCGGTTATTTTTTGTTTTCTATCACATGTTGAAGTGTCACAGAATAAAACTGAATCACCCTGTACACTAAACTTTGTGCACGATCTGCAATTTAAGTTTCAATTAGATAACATTTGAAAAAATTGTTCATGTCTACGTTGCTTTTGCTGCCCTTGATAATACATGACACAAGCACACTTGATAAAAAAAATGTAATTTATTTTCTTGAGATGAGATTGTCAACACATAGATACTAAAATCTTAACTCGCGATGTACCTTTCAAATATCGAAAAAATCGTTTGACAGATTCTCACCTTTATACCCCAGTTTGAAGTTAGCGTTGTTATCAACAGTGTACAGGGTGTCCCAAACTGGATGCCCCAGTGTTATTATAAGCAAACAAAAACAGCCAGTAAAAATTTGACTTGTGGGTTTCTTGTAGGACCGCTCAAGCTTGCTTTTGGGCCAAAAAGATATTTTTAGGAATTTGTGGGAAATATAGGTTATGACGTCATCATATATATTTTTCCCAGGATCATACCGGTCTCTCTTTACATATTTAGAAAGAGCACGTTTTTCTGATAAACTTTCGTAAATATTTTTTTATATATTGTTTCATTAAAAAGGTATATGCGTATTATTTGTAAAAATATGAAAAAGATGCCATGGTATTTTTTAATGAAAATCGAGTTAGCCATGAGTTATGAAGGTTTATTTTTGACAAGATTCTCGGACAGAGGTAGTATGGAATTAATTAATTAAAATTTTATTATTAGTTATAAAAATATAACTACTGTATAAACGCCTTTTTAAGAAAAACTGTTATTATAAACACTTATTATGTATTATATTTAAACAACGAACAATTTTAGTTACTTACAAATAATTTACAATGTGACTATGTGCAGTTAAGAAGAACCATGTGGTTTCAACACGACGGAGCTCCACCACACAAAGCCAACATTGTAAAAGAATTTCTAAATGATGAGTTTGGAAACAAATGGATTGGAATAAATGGTCCCATAAAATGGCCAGGATTTCGAAAAACATTGTTTACAAAACTCCATCTCGGAATAGTGATCATTTTAACAGAAAAAATAGAAGGTGCCTGTCCGCAAATAACACCAGATGTATTAATAAAGATCCCTAAGACAGAAGTTAGACGCCGTCTAGACTTATGTTTAATATAAGAAGGTAGTCACATTGAAAATTATTTATAAGTGAGGACTTACCCGCAGCATTGTAGCATTTATTTTTATATTGTTGCGTTCATACGGTTATATTTTTATAACTAATAATAAAATTTTAATACTTTTTCCATAATACGTCTGACCGAGCATATATGTTAATTGTTTCTGTCAAAAATATACCTTTCATAAGTGATGGCTAACTCGAATATCATTTAAAAAATACCATGGCATCTTTTATTCAAATTTTTACAAATAATACGCATATAACTTTTTAATGAAACAAGATATCAAAAAAATATATTTACGAAAGTTTATCTGAAAAACATGCTCTTTCCAAATGTAGAGAAAAACAGGTATGATCCTGGGAAAAATGATGACGTCATAACCTATATTTCCCAAATTCCTAAAAACTGTCTTTTTTGCCCAAAAGAAAGCTTGAGTGGTCCTACAAGAAACCCACAAGTCAAATTTTTACCGGCTGTTTTTGTTCGCCTATAATAACCCTGGAGCGTCGAGTTTGGGACACCCTGTACAATAGCTTCAAATTCCACTAGTACTAGTACGCAATGCAATGTAAAATTGCAGCGTTGACTGGCAAACCCGACGATTGTAAAACTGTTATTATGACAAAGTATAGTCAACATTGCGGGTAGATCTTATCCCTTCTCAATGAAGCAAGTTTCAGCAAACTTATCGAGGCAGAAATCCTACGATACAGGCCAAAAATGATAAGGCGCGTTTATGTCTTCAAGTTTACAAATTATACAACAAAAATACAACAAAATAAATTTCCAATTATGGTATACCTATACAAACGCCTATGCCACTTTGGTGCATATCCTAACAAGTTAATTAAAATTACAAAATTACTTACCGACGGATTACCCTTAAACATTTCGAAGCACCATATACTGTCAAAACTTGGTTACTACACAGGGCGATTTCCGTCTCACGTATTTTATAATGTCCATAGAGCTTTGACTCCTTCCTGGGGTTCTTTATTCATGGCTTATACTTGAACCCAAAAATTGATATTTAAAGGATACTTTCTTAAATATTAGTAGATCAAAATATTCAAATATTGTGATCTTCCAAGTATTCAACTACTGTCTTAGGTGTGCATTTATTACTGTGTCGCTCATTCTTAGCAAGCGCCACAGACCTCGGCTCATTTTGTGTGGCATGTGATCATATTTCCTCAGACCAAACAATGACCGACAGCAAGCGTTTTGCATTCGTTGCATTCACAGCTTATGCATTCCTGCACATGGAATCCATACAAGGACCATACATCCACTGTTCCAAATAGATTAATATTTAGGACTGGCTTATTATTCGCACGTGTAGAATTTAAACATTGAAAATAGCAGCAAACAGCAAACATGCTCTTAGCAGGTGTTCAACAAGACGCTAAAAAATTGAGGACATATCAGATATTGTATTTTAATCAATTGTGGCCAAAATAAGTGAGTGGAGTAGCAATAAATACAGTGGTGCTTAGACAAGTCTACCAAAGCATAACAACAACAATACTACTAATAAAATATGTTTTGAGTACACAAAATGTTCGATATTTTTCGGCTAAATTTAGATTCTATCTGTTGTGACAATATCATTTTGGACTTTTTAAATGTAAATAAAGAATTACCATTTGGAAATATTTCATAATGAATGATATAACAGCCATTTTCTAGAATACGAATTCAAAATATTTTTTTTTGTCATGCAATGTAGTGAACATTTAGATATAACTCAGTCCATCAGTTTATTTTAATTGAAAATATACATACATAGGTGGAAACGCTGAACAATATTCCCAATTAATAAAATATATAAAAATATATTTAGGCTATTTATTCTGTTCGAATTGAAATTGAAAATGCAATATTTATATTATGTGTTTAGAATTGAAATGTAAATATACAGGATGTCTCAGGTTTTAATCTTGAAATCTTAATAGGCGATAGAGCTCGTAAAAATGAAAAGAAAACTTGTATGTTTTGAAGTTTCGTCTCCGGGATAAAGGGTGTTAAATTGTATTATTTGTTTTTAAATTTTTCGATGCTTTATTTGTTTTGAATGTTGAAATTGCTCACCAGGGATTATGAAATTTTTTAAATGTTACAAGTTAGGCTTATTATTGGAATTAAATTTATGTCTTCGGACACGGACGGATAAACCGATTTTATTCATTTTTTCTCGACAAACAAACACTCAAGAGACAAAAATAATTGTATTTTTCCAAATATATTATTATATTTCAGATTATAGTCTACATATTATGTTAAAGGGTTAATACGTGTAAACCAGGGACTCTTTAAAATAAAGGGGCCGAGCATGTCACAGTCTATCACATAGGAAAAGTGAAGCCTTAAGGGGAAGTTTGTTTTCTGTCGACTCCAAGGAGACCACAAGGGGGCTGATACAAGGTTATGTTATATGTCAGTGTCCAACTGCCATCAGGTTTTATGTGACATGCTAGTGCCATAGATTTTAAAGGAAGCAAAATATTTCCTATAATAATAATTCACAATTTTTAAGTTTTTTAACTTCCAGATACTCAGATGTGTCAATTAAAGGTAATGCGACCGCCTGTGGTAGTACCAATAATTGCAATCAGATTTTTCCTTCCTTTAGTAATCCTACAATTCCCATTAGGTACGTGGGCATTACGTATAAGTAGGTATAGTTCAAAACAAAAATCGTATTTCCTAAATTTAAAATTATTAAGCAGGTAGCTTCAGGTTTTTTTTAAAGAGTTTTTATCTACGACTAGAAGTTTATTTTAAGTTTGTGAGGTACCTTGGGAGAGAAATAAAATTACAAAAATTTTATAATGAACACAGAGAAAAACTTCATGATTAGAACGACTATACCTAATCTTATTAGTCCATCCCGAAATCTGTGAAAGTTCTTTGGGTAAATACATTCAACAAGGGAAGAAAGTTCAAGTATACATATTACAGTTGGATTGAGGAACCTGGTAAAAGGTGCAATAGCGACGAATTCTTAAATAAGCAAAATTGGCACTGACTTACCATACTTATTCTTATTACTTAAATTGGTGGAAATAATTACTGGAAATCAATTTCAACTATAAAATAAATTTGTTTCCTTTGACAGTTGCTATATTCTGCAATTGTAGACACACTATCATTGTCAAGTATAATTTTTAGAAATCATGGAAACCATTATTAATTTTTACTAACAATCAAAGTACCTGTTATATTCATAGATTCTTCAATAAAATGGCATACCCTTGGCATCACTGATACCATTAGAATGAGGAAAGAATAGGCCTCACTTTGGAAAGTATAATGCTGGGTCCCCTTACTTTAAAGAGTCCATGGTGTGAACAAAGTCATGCGAACGTCCGAATTGTACAGGATCGCTCTAGGGAGCATAATAAATGTGGTGTAACCTCAGAGAAATTATATTTCTCTGAGGGGGTAATAAAGTAACAAGAAACTATATCTACGTCAAAATCGACACTAATACATTCATGTTGATGTCTGATGCCCGAACTGATGCCTATACTGTCTTATAGTATAATCGTCCAATTCTCAAACTTACCTAACCTGTTACATAACGATAACTTAACCTGTACGAAATTGCATTCGTTTGCATGCATCTTAGTTCCCTGCCCACACAATAATTTACATATCTTATTCGAAAAGGCAGGTCTTCAAAAAACCTGATGGGTTTTACTGCCTATACAAAGGTCTTTTATTTTGCAATAAACGACGAACAGTAAAGATTACTATCTTGGGCTTTTTTAAGTTTGATGGAAGCTCACTTACAATAATTATTATTATTGGTGGCATATAATACCTATTACCTATTACAAATTAAAATACACCTCAACTTAGTATCGAGTCCCAAGAATTGTACAATTATTTATCTGCTTTAATTTGTTTTTGCTCCAAAATTAAAGTTTGATAGTTGGTGTAGTAGGATTTTTGCGGGCAGTTTCAACAATGCTTTTTTTTTTCTAAATTAAAATGGAAGAACATAATTTATTATTAAGAACACATTTGATATTATTATCTTCTTGCGAGATCTTTTTCATTACAATCTCATTTTATCAAATACCGCTGTTAAGTATCATTCGAAATGCACCTTAGAGCTTGCTTCAGCTTTCCATTAAGTGGAAAATTCATTCCATTCTTATTGGAAGCATTATTTGCCTGGGAATTCAATCTCCTTAGTAACCCGGAAAAGCGTGTTTCAAAACTTCGACCATTTACAAGTTCGTCCTGTAATTGAACTGAAAATTATAGATTGCATTGCCGTTGCACGTTGCCAGACCGGTAATTATTTAGACATTACTTAAGTAAGATTATACGAAATAATGCACTTTTTGTTGCTTATGCTGATTCTTAGAACGTGGTGAATATGACAATAGGTAATTAAGTGTAGAATCTTATCTGAATGTTCCAGAACTATGATCTAAAACCCTAGGTACATCAGAATATATTGAAATCATCACTTCCAAAATAGGTGTCGTATTTTCATCTGGTCTTCTGTATATGAGCTTGACATTTTATAATAAAGCTACGTCCAAAAACTTAACTAGTCAGTAAAATACAAAGGATCATTAGTATAGAAATATTCCACTTCAGTGTCAATAATTCAACATGGTTTAGCTCGTAGCGTCTACAGAGTTTACGACCGCCTTAAATAACCAATAGCAGCGCAGTTCGTCGCTGGTGACAAGGTGATGTCAGAAAACCTTAAAAACTCGTGAATACACATGCAGCTGTTTTTTTTCTACCCATATGTTTTTTTAATAACGATTTCTTGGCTGCTCTGTATTTTTACTTGTAATTGCTTACCTTTAAGCTTTATCCGTCTCTTTCGGCCACCCGGGTTCTGTTTTAATTTTACATACAGGGTGTCCAACTTTAAAACTGTACAAATCCGTAAAATTTTCATTTTTGGAGATAATCGCATAAACTTTTTTTGTTTGAAAGGCCATCAAAAACCGCTTCTTCTGACCTTCCTGCCATTTTCAAAATGCAAATCCAGGGCTGGCTGCGATTTTTTAAACACCCGATTTTCACGAAAACCATTTAGCGATTTTTTTATTTAAGATCTGACCCCACAACACTAATCAGAACACCCCAAAACCCCCATATACCAAATTTGAACAAAAATATACAGGGAGTTCCATTCTGTAGGGCGTTAAAGTTGACAAAATAGGAATTTTAAAGACATCTGGCAAGTCAAGTGAGCCATAGAATCCCTTCAAAACAGTTAAATGGGTCAACAGGACCACTCAAAAAGTTGATGTGAAAAAATTTACTACAAAAATATACAGGGTATTTTTCTCCGAGTGAATTTTTAATTAAACTTTATACTGGTCAGGAGTGCTTTGGAATCATTGAAAAAATATTAATAAACACAAATGAAACTTATTTCTTTATAAAATGACAACCAGCAAATAAAAACAATTTAAATTATTGGACCTTTCTCAACAAAGTCACTGTCTAAGATGCCTTTCCTGTTGTGGCACACCAGCCTTCTTAACTGATATGGACTTACTGACTGGCAGGCTTCTGTATTTTTTAGATTTAGTTCGTTTATAGTGTGTGGAGCGGTTTTGATACACTCGATTTTTGACCCGTATAAAGTTCCAAAAATTCGGTAATTTGAGTTGGCACAGATAAGAACACTCTGTATATTTTCTATTGAACCTTGCACACCAACACCTTGAGTAGTCCTATTTACCATTTAACTGTTTTGAAGGGATTCCATGGCACACTTGACTTTGTAGATGCCTTTAAAATTCCTATTTTGCTCAACTTTGACACACTGCAGAATGGAACTCTCTGTATATTTTTTATTCAAATTTGGTATATAAGGGTTTTGGGGTGTTCTGATTAACGCTGTGGGGTCGGATTTTAAATAAAAAAATCGCTAAATAGTTTTCGTGAAAATCGGGGGTATAAAAAAATCGCAGCGGGACCTGTATTTGCATTTTGAAAATGGCGGGAAGGTCAAAAGAAGCGGTTTTTGAAGGCCTTTCAAACAAAAAAAAGTTTAGCCGATTATCTCCAAAAATGAAGATTTTACGGATTTGTACAGTTTTAAAGTTGGACACCCTGTATAAATCCTAACTTTGATGGTGCTAGTCGACCTTGCCATAAAGCATGTCAACCCTGGGAAAATTTCTGTAAACACTTATCTTCTAAATGTGACCCAATAGTTGAGATATTTAGATAGACACTAATAAACAAGTTGCAAGGCGATGCAAATATCAGAGCAAAATATGTACCTAATGTGAACTAACTAATCGAAAAAAGTTTACTATGTGGGAATTTTTTTGAAGTAAAAAAGATACAAGTTGAGTAGTTAACGACCTAAAAGTTTGGAGTTTGGAGGTCAAAGGTCAGAGCCGGGCAGATATATTTAAAAAAGATCGTTTTAAAGGTCTAAGATCTAAGATCGCGATCTTGATCTTAGATCTAGATCTTTTTTGTTTCACGAAAGAACGATATTTTTTAAAAAGATCGTTTCAAAATGATATGATCTTTGATCTTAATTTGGCGATCTTAGATCCTTTTAAAGATCTAAGTTTGTTTTAAAGATCTAAGATTTTTGAAGGGATCTAAGATCGTAATAACGATCCAAGATCTTTTCCAAATAAGATCTTTTAATTATTCGGCTTTGATTCATTGGAGGGATAAACGAATTGTTCAGTGGTAGGGCGCCGGCTTATTCTCCATAGGTATATCAAACGATTGATTACGTAACCAGTTCAGTTAGGGAAGTAACTTTACGTAACCAGTTACGTAAAATTTTACTTTTCAAAACTAGTTACGCAGAGTTGGACGTATCATCGCACTTGCTCCGGTTTTGAAAGATGTCACTTTCTACTAAGTATGTCAAAATTAGGAAACTATTATAATTTATAATATTATGAATTTTTAGATGTAATATTTTAAAAGACCTTAGATCGTTTAGAAGATCTTAGATCATTTAGAAGATCTTAGATCGTTTAGAAGATCTTAGATCGTTTAGAAGATCTTAGATGGTTAGAAGATCTGAGATCGTTTAGAAGATCTTAGATCATTTAGAAGATCTTAGATCGTTTAGAAGATCTTAGATCCTTTAAAAGATCTTCGATCAAATGATCTTTTTTAAACAGATCGTTTTTAGACGATCTTTAATCTAAGATCGTTTTTGTATGAAAAGATCTGTTTTTAAACGATCTTAGACCTTTTTTTTAAATGATCTGATCTATGATCCAGGGTAGCTGTTTGCTTAGCTGGTCACGACTATACAGCGGTTGAATATTCTTTCAATAATTTCTCCGAACTCCTGATTGGTCGCAGGTTAAGTGAGTGCTGATGTCTTAGCAACACTTAGGACTCCTAGGGATGATAAAAACGCTTCCCTGCATAAATATGACACTGTCCTATTTTCGTGATGTTTGTTGAAAAAATACATTTCCTTATCCTGGTTCAATTTTTTTTAGTTCACTCTATAAAATCGCTTCATTGTGTAGCATATTCGTTGCATAACGCCGATATATCAAAAGGATCTAACCTGTTTTGTATGGTGGCATTATACTTCGCTCAAAGCGCGACGTTGCTTTTGATCTTTTTTGTTAAAGCCCTCTCTGGAACATTTTCATTCATAAAAACAATTTATTTTACACATCAAGCCATAATTAAAAAAATATCCAGTGAATCGTAGTAATTTTACTAGATAATATTACCAAAGTCTAGAGATTACTATCTCTAGACTTTGATATTACCACCAAGTCAAGAGGTGATTCTTCATAACTGTACTTCAGCATATAGAACAATAGTCGGGGTACTGACAATTTTCACTTAGTTATAAAAGCTTTGAACAGTACCACTTTGCCTTATATTTTTGTTATCTTAAATATTTATGTGAAAATATCGATTTTTAGATAACCTTGTTAGGGGCCCCAGTGAGGATATTTCATGTTTCACTATTATCGTCTCAAATTTCTTTAACCTTGGATCATTTTGATGAGGTAACCACTAAGTACCTAAAAACCGCTTCAAAATGCAATCACCACTTCCGCATGACAAATATATACCTAGATATTAAATCCTCGATTAATGTGCATAATAATAGCAAAATAAAGTAGGTACATATAACTTGTAGAACGAAACTTTGAACGGTATACCTAACTCACAAAACAATTTTGTTTTCTGAGCTTTCGGAGAATAAGTCTTTCTCCTTTCTCAAAGATAATGTCACGTGGAAGTTAAATGACAGATTAATAAATGTCAAGTTAGGTGACTAGGCTATTGTTTCTGTTGTCATGTGACGTCATCGGTGTCGCAGGTAATGACGTCATCGTTATTTTTTACATTGTAAGCCCCACTTTTGATAGCGCCATTTGAAAGAGCTCATTTGTTTACATACAGAACGATTATTTTTGGTACATTTTTTGAAAGAAGTGCGTTTATTTTTTACAATTTTATTTACTTTCTTATGTATTTGTCCATTTTTACAAGAACAGTTAGTAAGTAAATACAACAAATTTTTACAAATGAGAAAAAG
Organism: Pseudeuparius sepicola; assembly: GCA_963920635.1. Taxonomy (NCBI): domain Eukaryota; kingdom Metazoa; phylum Arthropoda; class Insecta; order Coleoptera; family Anthribidae; genus Pseudeuparius; species Pseudeuparius sepicola. The sequence continues at coordinate 7,865,063 of OY987304.1, forward strand.
TAATCAAAGTAAATGTTCGAAGTGCCGACAATTCCCTGACAAATACATAAGAAACTAAATAAATTGTAAAAATAAACCAGATAAGTATTTTTTCTCAAAAATGTTATACAGGGTGTGAGCATAGAGCAACTGCACATATTTTGGGCAAAATTATTACGATTGAGGCTAATATGCCTGATATAAATGTTGTTCGTTTAAGAGATACAGGGCGTTAAAGTTCGTTTTTTGAAATTGGATTTTGGCTATATCTCCTAACATAATCAAGCTGCTGAACTGAAATTTGGCACTGCTATGTTCTTGGCGATATTTCGCCGTATCTCACAGAGGGCGCCACTTCCGCTGTTTTTTGAATCGTGCTTTTACTCGTAACTTTTTTGAGGTTATCTTTTTGGTCCTGGAGGTCTATCATTTTAGTGCATCTTTTCATTCTGCAACAAAGAGATACTCTTGTTTCATAACTATCAAATCAACGTCGCGTTGAAATTGACAAAACGTGTCCCAAAACACCTTTTGACTTCAATATTCGAAACATAATTTTTTTCCTACCGCTTTCAAGTGTTACAGATCAATTGTACCGTAAAATCCCTATGAACAATGTACCAAAAATTATTCGCTTTAAAAATGGAAAGGATTGAATTTGACAAAATTTGGACACCCTATTTCAAGAAAACCAATGGTATTTTGATCAATGCCCTTTCCGTTTTCTACTCGTCAAATCCTTTCGTTTGATACCCATTACTGAGTATACCAGAGTGCATTGTCACTAGAACCAAAATTTGCAACTGAATCAGTTGCGTGGAAGTGGTTTAAAATTCAGTTGCAAGATTTCAGTATACCTACACAAAAATACACACACACCAACAGAGCAAGTTAAATAAAAGCTTGTAAAAATGAGCTCTTTCAAATGGCGCTATCAAAAGTGGGGCTTACAATTTATAAAAAGACGATGACGTTATTATCTGACGTCAAAATTTGGGTATTACAGCGATTTTTTTCGCTTCGCGTGCTCTCCGTATATTATATCGATAATTATTCTTCAAACACATATTTTGCTTCGACGGTTTTTTTTATTAGTTCTTCCGATATGTTAGTATTCTGACAGGCTGTTCCAATATACCTACCCTTATCAAAGCGCTACCGCTTCTTTGATGCACAGTTTGCCTTGTTTGATGTTCCCAAAACTTATTACACAATTTAAATAAAATAATCTATTCCCTCCGGGCCCACCTTATCGCCTTTTTGATCGGAAAAGCAAATTTCGCCACAGCGCCGATCGCCGGTCCCTCACCTTAACAGGTTACAGGTACCTTCGCAGTGACTAAACAACTTTACGGCAAGAAGAATAATGTCGGACAGCGCTTCGCAAGTTGTCGATGCTTAAAGTCCGTCCAGGTTAGAACTCGGTTTATTGCTTTTTCGGCGCGAGTTGGATGTTTGGGTACCTACCCTCTAGCCTACTCGTTCGGCCGGTCGCCTCCCTTTCGCAATTTTATTTGCGCTTCAGAATTAAGGCTGGCTTTAATAACCCTGGTTTACGACTTCAAACGCAATTTGGGCCAAATTATTCGCAACGGATTTCAAGCTAGTAAATTTATGTATGAGCCCTGATAAGGTTTAAAGGGCTATATATATATAGCCCACATTCTACAGCGTGTGTTTTCATTGAAGTGTACTTTCTAGTAAACAAGGAAATACCAAGATGCCCAACTAGAATACTATCGCAAACTTAGACAAGGAAAGAGAGAGACGACACCGCGCTTGCCTATACGCTGCCGTGTATAGATTTTTGTTACGTCGTTTTGAATGGCGGCCATTTTATATGTGGCAGACAAAGCGAGTACGTTGTGAGTTAATTTCGTGAATTTGTGAATTAAAAGTGACAATGATTAAGGGAAAAATATACTCTTACGATGGTGAATTGTTCAGCGTTTGGTTGCAAGAGCAGAAGTGAAAAGCAAGAGCCCGAGATTTCGTCTCACAGGTAAATATTTAACAAGCTACCTTTGAAAGATGCCCTAACACTTTATTTTTTCTCAATATAACTTTATTATGTTACTTCTATCTTTTAGTATGATAAAGTGGATTGTTTTGTTTGTAAATAGGACCAATACCAATATTTTTAAAATCTTTTTTATAGAAAATTTCTTAGTTGATTATGATAGTCTCATAAAATATGGGCTGGTTTCTATGGGCGTGCATTATTTATTTTATTTTGATTGATTCGAAATCGCCGCAAGTAAATACATTTCAGCACTGGACACTAGCTTTATATTTAGGAGATTATCTGCAAATAAATACCGATATTTCAAATTACATGCAAGTCAAAATTAACTACCTTTTCATTTTTAACATTTTTGTGTATTGGCTAAGAACGCGTTTCATGCTACGCCACTGGCCTGTCGTGCGATGTGGCAGTCGGTAACACGGCGGCGAGCGCCGTTAAGTGTCCTCTTCTCTCCTTGCCTAAGATGGCAAGTTTGTTTCGTATGCCTGCGTACAGGGCCGTATCTAGCGAAATTTTTTTTGGGGGGGTTTAGGATCGGCTCAAGCTTTTGTGGGGCTGGGTGTCGGATGAAAGTATGGGGTCCTGGCAAGGAATTATTTAATCCATTAAGAACAAATTTTTGAAAATTGATACGCCACTATAATGGTATATTTTTTGCATGTCACTTTTTAAAAAATTGGCCAGGGCGATGAGTTTAGATCACTTTAGTGACGTATATGGAAATCAATTTCGGGTGTGAAGGGAAAATTTTTGTGAATTTCTTTCAAACAAGTGCATTTAAAATTTAAAATAATTCTGTAAAATGCGCCGCAGGCGAAATTTTTTAGAAATGTAAAGGAAAATTACTTAAAATTAGTCCCAATATCAATATCGCCCTTTTAAATACGCTATATACTGACTGAAAAACTGAAACAGGTTTTTAAAAATATTAAATATTAATTATAATAATAGCTAAATATTCCTTCTCGCATTTATACCTATCCCTCTTCTACTTATTTGATTTCTCATTATTAGGGACTAATCCTACACAATTCTTCGCCTGGCCTGACGACACCTTCAAAATTGCCAGTAGCAGTGTTTAGGTAGGTTTTTCGGCTATGCCAGTAGGTATGGTAAAAGATTTCTTCGCGCCACTTGCCCAACTGAACCTTTCATAAAAATAATAAATAAATCTTCAAATACAAATTAGTACTAATCTATTCATAAAATGGACTCTGGGAATCCCCTATTCTCCTAATCCATGGCGCACGCAGCCATGCACCGCCGTTCACCGTTTACTATTGTCCAGTGTTGCCAGTTATGTTTTATTTTATGTTTTTCATTATGAACAAGTTTTCTTAATAACCTGCTCAGTTTTTCATTTCAGGGCACTTTACTGATGTGGAAAATTAGTTTTTTCATAATTTCCAAGGTATAAGTGATTGTTCGAAAGTAAAATTATGTCACAAATTAGTTTCAAACCGAGTTTCAAACCAAGCAGGGCTGATCCTCAGAAGCTCAAATTTCACCATAATTATGTGAACTCAGTTCGTAGACACACTGTGGAGAGAGCAACTGCATATATTTTGTGCCAAAATATTACGTTAACAACTACCGGTCAAATCTCAATGGTTACTCAGCTACAGGGCGTTGAAATTAATTTTTTGAAATGGAATTATGGTTACATCCCCAAAATAATCAAGCTGCTGAACTGAAATTTGGCACTGTTATATTTTTAGGGATGGAGAATAATCTGAAGATGTCTATTTCTATGTATCTCTCTTGCTCTGTTTTTGGATCTTGCTTTTTTTTACTCGTAACTTTTTTGAGGCTATATTTTTTTTGGTCTTGTATGTTCATAATTTAATCTATCTTTTCATTTTGCAACAAAGTGTACTCTTATTTCATAACAATAAAATCAACCGTTTGGGTTGAAATTGGCGAAACGTGCCCCAAAACACTTGTTAACTACAACCACAATTTTCCCCTACCGTTGCTTCTTTAAGAAAAAAGCTGCCTTATTGGATACAAGTACCTAGTAATATGAAGAAAATAATCACAATAAAACTTTATAAATTGCTTAGAAACCAAGTCCTTAGAACCATCATGAGTGTGAAAGCAGCAACGAGTTTTCTAGCAACGACTTCCCCGGGCGGCCCTCGGGTACAGCTTGCACGGATGGTTTTACTTCAAAGATAGCAATAGGGAAAACCGCCGTTTTCACTTGCATGACTTTTCTTTTCACGGAAATTAGTTTAAGGCCACCTATTCTAACTATCCACAAAGAATCAGAATTTGCGAGCCTCGTCTTCACCCCTTTCCACCCCCAAGACCGAAAAACGTAAAAAAATCGGGGAAACCGCCGTTTTCACTTGCATGACTTTTCTTTTCACGGAAATTAGTGTAAGGCTTTGTGGATAGTTAGAATAGGTGGCCTTAAACTAATTTCCGTGAAAAGAAAAGTCATGCAAGTGAAAACGGCGGTTTCCCCGATTTTTTTACGTTTTTCGGTCTTTGGGGTGGAAAGGGGTGAAGACGAGGTTCGCAAATTCTGATTCTTTGTGGATAGTTAGAATAGGTGGCCTTAAACTAATTTCCGTGAAAAGAAAAGTCATGCAAGTGAAAACGGCGGTTTCCCCGATTTTTTTACGTTTTTCGGTCTTGGGGGTGGAAAGGGGTGAAGACGAGGTTCGCAAATTCTGATTCTTTGTGGATAGTTAGAATAGGTGGCCTTAAACTAATTTCCGTGAAAAGAAAAGTCATGCAAGTGAAAACGGCGGTTTTCCCGATTTTTTTTAGTTTTTCGGTCTTGGGGGTGGAAAGGGGTGAAGACGAGGTTCGCAAATTCTGATTCTTTGTGGATAGTTAGAATAGGTGGCCTTAAACTAATTTCCGTGAAAAGAAAAGTCATGCAAGTGAAAACGGCCGTTTTCCCGATTTTTTTACGTTTTTCGGTCTTGGGGGTGGAAAGGGGTGAAGACGAGGTTCGCAAATTCTGATTCTTTGTGGATAGTTAGAATAGGTGGCCTTAAACTAATTTCCGTGAAAAGAAAAGTCATGCAAGTGAAAACGGCAGTTTTCCCGATTTTTTAAAGTTTTTCGGTCTTGGGGGTGGAAAGGGGTGAAGACGAGGTTCGCAAATTCTGATTCTTTGTGGATAGTTAGAATAGGTGGCCTTAAACTAATTTCCGTGAAAATAAAAGTCATTCAAGTGAAAACGGCGGTTTTCCCTATTGCTATCTTTGAAGTAAAACCATCCGTGCAAACTGTACCCGAGGGCCGCCCGGGGAAGTCGTTGCCAGAAAACTCGTTGCTGCTTTCACACTCATAGAACCATAGCAGGTAGATGGTACATATGCTACATCTCCAACTATTACATCAATTTCGTAAGAAGAACTCTACACAACCTACACAATGATGAAAACTTCAAATTCTCCAAATCGACTCAACCATCAAAGTTTATTCTATATAAATATGTGTTACAGCCCGTATATGAAAACAGACCGTACGTATACGGTCTAGACTCTAGGCTGTATCTACAGGGTGGTTCACTTTTATGTGGTAGGACTTTAACATTAGATAGAAAAAGATAATCTAAAATGAAAATTTTATATCAACATATATCAGGGAAAGCTTAGTTTCCGAGATACAGGGCGTTGAAGTGTTGGAAAAAATATGAAGTATTTTTTACACTGTCCGAACCAGTGGAGATATTTAAACCAAATTTGATGTGTAGTACCACCTTTTTGACTACGATATTTAGTGATAATATGAAGGTCCTGAAATAACCAGTGGTGGAGTTATGGGTTTTCACTATCACTAAATTTAAAAAGTAATTAGTACGGACCTGTCTCACATCAACGTAAATTTTTTTTTTCGTAAAGTTCTTTCAATTCTCTACAAAAAGTGTATCTTGACATTTTGAGACAGGTCCGTACTTATTACTTTTTAAATTTAGTGATAGTGAAAACCCATAACTTCACCACTGGTTATTTCAGGACCTTCATATTATCACTAAATATCGTAGTCAAAAAGGTGGTACTACACATCAAATTTGGTTTAAATATCTCCACTGGTTCGGACAGTGTAAAAAATACTTCATATTTTTTCCAACACTTCAACGCCCTGTATCTCGGAAACTAAGCTTTCCCCGATATATGTTGATATAAAATTTTCATTTTAGATTATCTTTTTCTATCTAATGTTAAAGTCCTACCACATAAAAGTGAACCACCCTGTATACGGCCTAAATGGCGCAGACCGTATGTAAATGACATGGCATTTCATATACGGACTAGACCGTTAACATACGGACTAGTGACATTCAGACTGTATGTGCAATCGTAGTGAATGACCATTATTTTTTTATATAGGCCCATTAAAGAAGAATATGCCTTCTTTTTAGTATGTGTTTTCCAGAAAAAAATCTGGGTACCTATACATTATACTAAATAATTACCTTTTTTCCTTCAAAATACTATCTACAAGCAAGAAGTAATATCCTTCTTTGATGGGCCTATATAAAAAAGAAGGGGTAATTCAGAAATGGCGGACGTCGAAACCGCCCGGAAAACATTGCACATATACATTCTGTCTTTGTTTAAATCTCTCTGTGATATACGGTCTAGTTGCAGATAGACCGTATATAATAGGACTAGTCCTTTTGCAAACCGACTAGACCGTTTATTGACGGACAAACTTCTTATACATATGGACTAATATCTTCAGTCCGTTTACATATGGACTAGTCCTTTTGTATACGGCCTGTTTTACATATTCGGTCTGTAACAGATACAAGTAGTACGAGGGAAATAATCACAATAAAACTTTATAAATTCCTTCAAAACAAAGTCCTTTAGAACCATCCCGGGTAGATGGTACGTGGTATGTGCTATATCAACAACCATTAGGTACATCCATTGTGACCTCAATATCCCAAAGGAACCCTACACAACCTATGCATTAATGGAAACTTCCAATAATTCTCCAAATCGACTCAACCATCAAACTTCCTTCTATGCAAACTCCACCATAGCCGCTGGTTAAGCAACTCAACATCATATTCTTCACTTCGTTTCCAGTTTGCAACCTGCAGCTTTTAGAAAAAGAGCTCATCAACTATTTTCACTTATCTTTTTCTCGCAATATCCCTGGACCTGGAGCACGATGATAAGCTCACCTTTGCATGGAACAACGGACAAAGGATACCTACCAGCTAAGAACATAGGAGATTGGCACGCCTAAGTGCAAACTGTTATCAACTAGTTACTAGTTGCCGGTGCCTTAACGACGTTTACTTCCAAGAAAATGCCACCAACAAACCCGTCATTATTTGAATTTTAAAACGGTTTAATTGTTATAAGTGCTGCTGCTCAAAGGCCGAGACCGAGGCGGAGCCTCTAGACGGCTGTCGGCTTCCAGCGGCTCGGGACGGCCGAAACGGAGAGAGATGGTGAGAGAAAAGGAGAGGCAGAGGCGGCTACGTGGGGCGAAACCGGTCCCCGCGGAGGTGAATAATGCGGAATGCCGTAATACGAGGAAATAAGAGGACCATTGTTATTGTTGTGTCGGCAGACCCGGCGGCCCGCGTCGATTTGGGGGTGCACGGAGTGGTCACGTGATGACGGGTTGACTTCGTCGCGATGTCTGAACGTGGCCGTTGTTGGGATTTTCGAATTTTCATAAAATGTGCGTTTTAGGTTTTTTTTTCGTCGATTGTCCAGCAGAAGATATGTGGATATTATTTATGGAAGATGATAATAGGGTGTTATAAAGGAATAAATTTAGCGCCTCTTTGCACATCCGACGCTAGGTGTCGAGACACCAAAAATATTTTTCCACCAACATACATACCACTTTTGTTACCGAATTCGAAAGCCCGATTTTTCTGAACATTTTTCATTAATACCATTTTTCTTTATTCTCTTCCCGTTAAAAAGCTCTTCAAAAACTCATTGAAATATTAATATATAGTTCAGCATTTTGAGATGGCACAGAGAAAAACAACCTGTATACTTGTTATTTCATTTTTACACACCAATACCACAACTTAATCCAATACCTTGTGTTCCTGTTGACCATTCAACACTTCACTTGCCAGAGCCTTTAAAATTCCTATTTTACCAAACTTTGGCACCCTCTAGAATGGAACTCCCTGCAAATTTGGTAGGTAATATGATAATATGGTGTCCTGATTAACGCTGTGTTGTCAGATTTTAAATTAAAAAAATCGCCAAATATATACTATAAAAAAATCGTAGCCGGTCCTATTAGATTTGCATATTGACAACGGTATAGGAAGGACAAAAGACGCGGTTTGAAGATCTTTCAAAGAAAAAAAAATGTCAGGTAATCCAGTAAGTTTTTCGGCGATAACAGCTGTATTTTTAATTTTACCAAAAAAAAGCCGACACCATATCTGTGCAAATCTGGGTTCTTGATATTTTCTTTAGAGGTAATTTGCCAATACAATGAGAATTTTCCATGTTTTCCAGTTCCGTTTCACGAGACCAATACTGCCGATAGAGAGGGCTTACTTGGGGGTGACTTTGGGCTTAGACGGTTTTTTTGTCTGCCCGTTTTAAGGATTGAAAAAATTAAAGTTTGTCAAACCGAGCGGTAATTTGCCAATAGGTACAATGTGAATTTTCCAAGTTTCCCAGTTTCGTTTCACGAGACCAATATTGCAGCTAGAGAGGGCATACCTACTTGGGGGAGACTTTGGGCGTAGACAGTTTTCTTTGTTTGCCCATTTTAAGGGTTGAAAGAAATTAAAGTTTGTCAAACCGAGCGGTAATTTGCCAACACAATGAGAATTTTCCAAGTTTTCCAATTCCGTTTCACGAGACCAATACTGCAAATAGAGAGGGCCTACTTGGAAGTGACTTTGGGTGTAGACAGTTTTCTTTGTCTGTCCGTTTTAAGGGTTGAAAAAAATTAAAGTTTGTCAAACCGCGCGCTAATTTGCCAATTTTCCTATATCGGCGTTTGAAGTTTTTTTTAGCCAATTAGGAAAAAAAATTGGGGCCTAAAAATAAGTAGTTGTAAAATAGGTAGGTATCTACCTACCTATTCTCCGCAAAAGACTAGAACAAATTTATTTTGTTCAAAATAGGCTTACTTATTGTTATGACAAAACATCGAATGAAAAATTGAATTTTCTAAAAGATAATGTAAGTCTCGGTAAAAGTTATTTGTACCATTCTTTAAATTTCCGCTGCCTGGGTAAAAATATCGGTAGTGATAAAAAGTGACGTGTTTGTTAAATTATTGTGTGCGCGCGTGAAGAAAGCAATAAGTGTAATTTTTTTACGTGGTTAAAATTTCTATCAAAGATACACCCTGTATAACAAGTTATAAGAAAATAATCGAAAAAAGGGTTGCAATTTTTCCACATCTAATATCTTCTTTCTGAATACGACGGCGCGAAATTTTCTTAACAAAAATTGTTCACTACAAAATCGCCTATGATTTGTCTGAACAACTTTTTTCTATGAGCATTGAGCAATAGTTTAGTTCCGGTAGCGTCTCAAAGTTGCGCGCAACGTCTCTTGCATGGCACTTCGTAGCGCCAATGAATTGCAGTATTAAACCTTAAATTATCTCCAAAAGTAAAATCATTGAAAACGCTATGTTATCCCTGGCAATAGCAATTAACAAAAATTAATATTTTAATGCGTTTTTGAAGAATCACTTTTTAACGAAAGATAATAAAGAAAAATTGCATTAATAAAAAATGTTCAGAAGAAACTGTGATTTCGAATTCTATAACAAAAGTGGTTGGTTATATTGGTGGGAAAAATATTTTTATTATACTTCTTTGAAAACACCTTGTTTTCATCTGTTTTAGCAATAATGAAAGATGGGTTTTTCGGGCTAGCGCACGGAAACAGCGCATGGAAAAACTTTCCGTGCGCTGAATAAAAATACCAAATATACCTATAGCTTTAAAATAGAAATATACAGCAAAGTAAACTAAATTTAAGAAACTCTATATGCCCTCTGATATTTAACATATACCTATTTTGTATTTTAATTCGTAAGTGTTTCAATATTTAGATACATTTCTGTAATATTTTTGACGTTTTATTCACCTTATCTGACAATAACTAATTTACAACAAAGCACCTTTGAAATAAATTTAGAGTCCTAACCATGGAAAGGCATCATATATACCAAACACTAAGTATACTGTCTGCATTGTTTATTTTTTATTATAATATGCCGATAAAATGTTTTAAGTTTCCGTTTTCAAAGAAGTATAATAAAAAATATCCTTCATTACAGTCCAGAAATAGATTTTTCCGTGCTTGCATGACTTCCCGTATTCCGCTGCGCCTCACACGGGAATTTGCCACGCGCGCACGGAAAAATCTTTATTTATTCCCACATCTGCCATAAATAATATCTCCATATCATTGACCGTTTTCCACGAACAGAGGCCGGGCGTCTAGATCACCCTGTACACGCTCTGGCAACATTGCTGACTTCATGACTTATTTTATTACTTTATTACTGAGATAGATACTTTATAGGGTATTTTTGTCAGTCGGACTTGTCGATATGTTATGTCAATTTATATTTGTTTCGAAGGTTTTCGTTTAATTCTTACCGCCATTGACTGACTATATTATATGAACTTTTTGAAAATTTTGCCATAACGTTCCGAAATGATGATGATCCTTGAAACTTGGCAGTAATTTACGCAGTAATGCCAAAAACCAGGTAATTAAGATAAAACGTTTCTAGATTAGTTGTTTCATTACGAATTTTCTTGGATTAAGGCGTACGAATAGCCTACTAGTAATATGTATAGATGGTCATTACCCTAGAGCTTCAGCGATATAGAGCCGTTCGCTGGAAAAACAAACGACGACGTGGGGAAAACGAGGTCGTCGCATTAGTAATTATTAATAGTAAATAAAGTGATTAATGGATACGAATACACGAAGATAAATTGAGTTGGGCGAGTATTTTCACGGACGTTCGTTTCATCTTTCGCTGCCGCACAGCTGAGCTGATACAAGGGCTAAAAATAACACACGTTAGCAAGATCGGTATACAAAGTGTTCAGATTTGATCCGGTACGTTCCTGTAAATGTTAACCCATCGTTGTAGGCCCTGTGAAATCTTCAAATGCCGTTTTCTGCCATCCACGCACTCTGCGTGCTCTTACTGACTCTTTGAAAGACTGCACATTTATAGATATATTAAATTCGGTGTGTGTTGCCACCACACCGTACACCCTGACGTAATATATTCCGTGGTTAGACTGGTTTGTGAGTCAACTTACCACGAACTCGCTTCATACAATGTTATCTTTATGATAACAAGTTTTATGTTATGATTATGACTGCTGTGCGGTCGAATTACGAACGGCTATCTGTAATATGGCTAACGCTTCTTTCCTTGACAGTTCAAGGAGTCTTTCTTCGAAGCGTTTATACATTTAATTTGTTTTCCTATTTCTGAAACCGCATGTAATTACATCTATTTAAAAATTTCTGTTCTTGGAAATGATAACGTTCGCTTGATGTCATGGTGGATATCACCTTGAGCTCCTTTTGGACACACGGTATACTTACCCATCGCAATATTGGACCTTTTACTTTTTCTATCGTCAAAGCTTTAGTTTTGTAGAAAAAGATAATTTTTTGAGAAAGGAATGCATTTTTCTACTTTTGGCTGTCCTGTCTGGCTGCTGGTTGGGCAAGCAAGTCTGACTTAATCAGATTATGTACAATAATTTTACGGTAACCTATATGAAATTTCATCAAATTCGATCAAGCCATTCAATAATATTAAAGCAGGAGACATCTAATAATCTAAATATGCATTTTTTTCTTGCTTCGCGGTCGGAGTAAAACATATACCTACACCTGTGTATAGAAAAACAGCGCTGATGTGATTTACTAATTATTCTCCTACACTCACTGGGATTACTGGGAATACTATAGTTTTCTAGAGTTTCTCATAGTACTTTAGCGAATGCTATGCTAGTTCTATCGGGAAAAGTCGACTCTAGCAGCAAATGTCAGCGAAGACGAAATAATAGTAATTGCCATCCTTCCTCCGCGCAAACATTTAGTTGCTTCTGGGGTACCTACTCTTGTGAGGGGAGAAGAATTATTAGTTTTGGTATCCTTGACTGTTATCTTCGGTCGATGTAGGGAATTCCACAACTGCCAAACCAGTTCTCAAGGCTAAAATAGTTACTACTACTTCCTCTACCCTTGACATGTTTTTCTGATATTGCTAAATTAAAAATTGAAAGGATTATTTCGGGCTAACCACCGTCTGAAAGAGCCGCTACCGAGCGTGCGAACGCCATAGATAAAATCTGGCCAACTTCATCCACCTGCAATGTTGTATCGACCACTTCCAAATTACACTTTTAATGATTACCCTCCTAAATTCGCAACATCCAGGTGTGTCCAATTAAGCGAAATTGTATCGATTCGTCATGGATACGCCAAACTGGCTTGATCTTACCTTGGATAAATAATACCCAGTAGCTAGCGATGATAAGTTTCTTGTCCAAAAGTACATTTACAAACAGAAAAGGCTTTATGGATAGCTTATTTGAATCGGTAAACCGCAACAGCTGTTTCTTCGTATTAGGTTTATCAAGGCAGCCATATCCCTCCTCGCACAATTAAAACCGAAGTGGGAAGTACAGTGATTTTCTCGCTAGTAATATCCTCTGTATCTCGGAAACACTTTGAACCAATGATCTGTATACCTAGATCCATAATCCTCAACATTTTGGTAGGTATTTATTTACAAAACTTTTCTGCAGAGTTGCAACTTCCCTAATATGAAAAATAATGAAAGCACTTATTTCTTACAATGTATATGTAGCAAAGGCATCAGAGATATATAATTATGTTAATATTATCTCTTTATTATATAATATATAATATTCTAATTGGTAATATTAAAATGCACATGTTGAAAATATATTAAATTATGTACTAAGCGTGGTTGCATAGAAGAAAAACTGGGGCAAGCGCAATAGATTTGGCAACGACGCGGCACAGCCAAACGTCTGTTTCTTTACAGACGCCTTGTTGTAGTGCGCCGGGTACAGGTTAAAAACGCTAATAAATGAATAGTGATGGGGCGCTTAAAATGCGTCGTGTGTGGTGCTAGAAATACTGGATCAAACCGAACTTTCCACTGGTGGGCAGTATATTTACGGATCAGCTGTGCACTACTACAGGGTCTTTGTTTTGATATTTTATTGTATATCAACGTGGATTACAATGCCATTTGAATGGGACATCTAGGTATACAGATAATTGCTTTGAACCTATTAGTGCTTAATGAGACAATAAGTTTGAAAATTAAAGCACGAGCAGGGTCTTCACTTTTTTCTCTCTAAATATCCCCCAAAAATTTGATTGCAGTTATGCCAGAGTCACAGCTGTTACCAAAATAACGGATGCTGCCGAACGCCCGGACAAAGTAGATTGTATCTTCCCAATGCCGAGTCTGGGGCTTTAGTGTAAAATCGATAAGATGTAGTCGGATGTTTCCCCGAAGTTTCACTTTCTGCCGATGACATAATCGACCATAAACCGCCATAAACAGGCCCGGAATTTGCCGGGGAAACTCCAGGAAAATTATGTTTACTCGGCGCGATAAATAGCCAACTTTTATTCCGGTTCCAGCCGGCGCTTTTGTGGGGGAGGGGGGGGGGGGAATAAAAATGTTTTCGAAAGCGGAATTACGGAGAATGCGGAAGAAAACTTAAATGCGGAACAGATAGAGATTAGATATACAGGGTTTCCCTACGAAAACTTGACCCCCAAAAATTAGAAAACCGAAAAATGTTTGAAAGTTCGCCGAGACCCGTCGATTTTTGTTTTTTTGGGGGAGCTTTTTTGACAGTCAAGCCAACTCGATATGTTCATCCCCCTAATCCCTATCAACCCCCAATCATTTTAAAGTCCTTTTAATTGCAAATTCAGTGACGCGTCGTTTTTAGAGTTCTGTTGAGATTTTACAGAATTATTGGCTAAAAACGGAAAGTTGACAATCTCCTGTACACATTATAATTTCTACACAAATGCCCGCCACTAATAAGTTTTTTATCTAATACACACGTCCAAATTACCTAGTTTTTATTGACGTGTCGATCAGTTTACAAAAAAGTCATAAATGAAAAAGCTGAAGCAAAACAAAAAAGTTCATACGAATTCAAACCTTATATATTTTTAAAATATGTAACAAAAAGTCACTGTCACAAAAAAAAGTTCCCGTTTTTTTGCTTGTTACCACGAAATCGTTAGTTTCAGCCTGCTGGAAACCTATTTTTGAAATGGTTTATTTTATCGCGGAAAGGGTAGAATTTGTTGCACGTTTTTCTACTCCTATGCTAGTAACATACCTATTAAGTGACGGTTTAAGTTATAAGTAAGTTCATTGTTACGAACACTGATACGTAATGACTGATACGTAATGACTGACACGTAATGACTGACACGTAATAAAAAAAATTACGTATATGTTCTTAATTAAAACGCAATTATCACGGGTGCCTTGTTAGCGCGGCATCCGCTTCACCATAGCAACTAACCAACATACTAATTGTTGCCTGACAGATAATCAGAAGTATAGTTTATCTATTATAATAGTTTTTCTTTTCGAAGAAAAATTATAATACAAAACTCGAGTTGTAAGCTTATTACATACACGTGGAATTACAGCACTCGCCGCTGCGCGGCTCGTGTGCAACTTTTCCACTCATACGTAATAAGCTGTTTACAACTCTCGCTATGTAATATACTATTACACTTTCAATAGCAGGCTGAAACTAACGATTTCGTAGTTACAAGCAAAAACAGATACTTTTTTTGTGACAGTGACTTTTTGTTATTTTAAAAAGATATAAGGTTTGAATTCGTATGAACTTTTTTTTGCTTCAGATTTTTCATTTGTGACTTTTTGTAAACTGATCGACACGTCAAAAAAACTGGATTAATTTGAGTAGTGTGTAGTAAATAAAAAAACTTATTAATGGCGTGCATCTAATGTAAGAATTACTACACGTACAGTACAGTGCATTGCCAACTTTCCGTTTTTAGCCAATGATTCTGTCAAATCTCAACAGATTTCTAAAAACGACGCGTCACTGAATTTGCAATTAAAAGGACTTTAAAATGATTGGGGGTTGATAGGGATTAGGGGGATGAACATATCGAGTTGGCTTGAGTGTAGAAAAAGCTCCCCCACAGAAACAAAAATCGACGAGTCTCGGCGAATTTTCAAATATTTTTCGGTTTTCTAATTTTCGGGGGAGGGCAAGTTTTCGTTGGAAACCCTGTATAAGTTTTTGTTTCTTCGTTCACCTTTATTTTACACATAGGTTACTTTATTTCACTTCTACCGTCCGATGGATTATATGAATCGGCTTGTTTACTGATGATGTCCGAGATTATTCAGACCGATCTTGTCTCATTTACCTAATATTGCGTATGCCCTACTTTTTCCGCGATGGGCGCTGCGGAATGAAAATTAAGTGGTAATTATTTACAATGATGTAATAACCGCGCCGAATGTCGGGGGTTAGCCAAAATTTCAAGAAAATCGGGGGTGGGTTACACCATTGGAAATTATTACCACTTCTTTTTTCATACGGCAGCGCGCAACGCTGCCGACTGCCACAATATGGTGCGAATGCCCCCTTCTTTTTTCACACGGCAGCGTCTATCCCCTAAAAACGAGCCGTGCATACGCTCCTTATTGCAAAGATGCTTGAGAAAAATGCACTTCCGACGTATCTAAATATTAGTTTACTTCGGCTTCGGACGTGTACGGAGTTAAATGCACGTCCAAAGAAGTCACGTGACTCAGGCCGCCAATGAGAGCGCAAGACGTATACTGACGTTTGTATCCGTCGGAAGTATAAATAGCCACTTCCTAATTTATAATATCCACTTTGGTACTTTATGAAAGGAAAAATATTACCTTTATAAGTATTCCAGGTATGTATTTTTCAAGGATTGCCTACAGGGTGTTTCTTCCTTCGATTCTAAATAACCCCATATTTTCTTTCGTAGTTTTTTTTTATAATTTTACTAGTTATACTGTTTAATCAGACCCTGGCGTGTCAGCCACATTGATCCACAACTTAGCCTCGCCCCCTGAACCCGTTTGCTATATGCGACAAAGTAATGTTATGGCGCCTCCCCTCCCATACTACCTCAATTGCACAAACACAAAATACCCATCTATAACCTATAATAAGTCGCCATTTTCCCAGTCTGCAAACAACAATGAAATATGACGTCATGCTCGGGTCTTTAATATAGTGATGGGCCAGGTCAGATATAGCTGAAGATCAGTAAACTAGCAAAGTACTCACAAATTCTGATCTATCTGATTGTCATCTATACTTATAAAGTCCAACTTAAGCCTGATATTTTTATTGGCTACTCTTTGGCGCTAGTTATGGCCCCGGTTATGGTATAAACTAAACTGCAACGCCATACTTAGCAATCATCCGGGAGATAGTCGTGCTATAATAATCACTGACCATCGTAAACTAGAGGTGCGCAGTGCGGTGTGCCGCTTGATCACATTCATTATGGCGCGATAGCACCACCACCGCTGTTACGTGGCTATGTCGCAATTTGGGCTGCTTTGATCATAGAGGAATATAGATTGCCTAAACGACCGGATGAGAGAGGATCACAGACGAAAGAGGGAGTTCTTTAAACCGGTGTGAAGGTAGCAGCCTAATTTTCCAGCAGCTAACAATTTTAATAAAGGGGTAATCCGCAGAGGCATTTTGGTGTTCACATCGAAGATATTTCGAGGAATTTCAGTGAAATATTGAAGAATTTCGTGGCGTTTCGAGGCATTTCGGGGCATTTCATGGCATTTCCAAAGCATTTTTTGAATGTTTTTCTTGTGCGCAAGCGCATGACCCAAGCGTTATGTTTTGAATAACATAAAAATAGCGAATTGTAAACTGCAGCTGAGTATGGTTATTAATCAGATGCTGGATTCCACAAGATTTCTAAAAAAAATTCCACTTAAGTGTGTTTCTCTTTGAGTCGAGACAATTCCGTATTTTCCGAAAGATGAACCGATTTTCAACCTTACTTCTCGAAGAACTCTATATTTTATAACTTTTTGAAATGGTCCTATTCCATGGACTACTGTTATTAAAAGAAGATCCCAAAAATCATAAAACCATATTTTAGGTATTTCTTAAAGAATAAAGTGGAGAGTACCACCGAATTGGCCTTAGTTCAAAACCCTTGGTACACAATTTCAATACTCTAAGTTATATAGGGCGTTCACCAAATGGGGCCAAAGTTCGAAAAAATTGGGTTTTTCCGGAGTACCCTATATAAACCGCCCGGCATAATTTGGTGATTTTTTTTGAGAATTTATTAATCTTTACGTAATTACATAGTATAACTAATGTAGCTCATACAGGGTGTTTGTAAAGAAATCCGATTTTTCCGAAAATAGTTATTTATGTACCAAGGCACAACGAAGTTAAACTTTTTATTTATGTGAAATTTAGTTCCCGAGGCCTATGGCCGAGGCAAATAACCCACATCAGTCACAAAAAAAACTTCAGTGCCGAGGTACATATTATATATTTTTTTGAAATCGGAAAAAATTGTTTTTTTTTATTAGGCAAAAAATAATCATATAAGGGATCACCCGTATATGAACCGACTGCACACGGTGTTGCTTGACTTTGACGATCGCTCTACCTAGGTCAAGTAGGGACGAGGCACGGCGCTTCCGAACACAAACTCCAAACTGCTGCCTGTTGTGCAGCCTCCATGAAAAATAGATAGATATTGAAACCTACTAAAATATTTATACTGAAAGATTGCGCTGCTATAGGTAACAATTTCGCAATGTCTACGAAAAATTAAGTCGGCCTTTATTGGCCGGGTTTTGAATATTTGGTCACTTTTGACGGGCGATGGCTCCGCGTCTAACGTTTGACGTTTACATCTCGCCAAGGCCTACTGATGACTAGTTTGAGACACTTTACTGCCGATTACAAGAAAAATTATTTAAATAAACAAATCGGGATTTTATATTAGGCGCTAGCTAGGTACCTACGTAACTGTCGAATATGTAGACGATACCGTTGTAGGTTGTGTGTGTGGTTGTGTGGTTTCATTGCATTCATGCCCGGATTTGATTGATATGCTCCAACTTGTTGAACCAAACATAATGAATTAAGAATGGAGGATGATGGCTACAATTATTGTAAGGAAATATTAAAATGAAATATATTTTTCTAAGGGAAACTAATAGAATATAGTGCACTCCAAAACTTTTTGTTTAAATATATTTTTTTAAATGAATGATTTTATCATCAAATTTTATTTTATATCATGAGCTAGGCTGACTATACTATGTAAAATAATACCTCGGGAAAGGCTTAGTCTGTTCGCTAAAAATATCTCTAAAATATGCCCTGTGGTTTATACAAAATACTACGGAAAACCCAATTTTTCAAACTTTGGTGTATAACTTAGAATACTGACATTTTGTACAAATTGTTTATATATAGCCAATTTGACGGCGCACTATCCATTTTATCCTTAGAAATGCCTAATATGGTTTGTGATTTTTGGAGGTGTTCTTCTCAAAATATAAAGCTCTTCAAGTACTATAGGTTGAAAAAAGTTTCAAAGTAAAACACGCTGTATAAAGGTGAGGTCAAAACGCATACGGGCGAGTTTTTAAAGTCATCACAAATATGGGATGGAATCCAACAAAGCAATGTGATTGGATCGTTCAAAAATGTCTGCGCTTGTGATTGGTTTGATGGCTTCCATCGCATATTTGTGTTGACTTTAAAAACTCGCCCTACCTAAAAAGTTACACTGTGGAAAATTGAAATTTTATTTTATATTTTTCCAAATAGCTTTTGGGGTTATTTTCGGGCGAGGAATATTGGCATGGGTTTGATGTTGTTTTATAGGAGGTGCCACGTGCCACCTATAAGGCATTTTCACGTGATTTCATATAAGTTTTTTGGGTCGAGGTGTATTCTTTTTTTTGACGTAAATTATATGTTTCCTTCTGAAGTTTTTATGCGAAAAAGGGGTACTTTGTAAATGTGTCTAGGAGCAACCGTTTTCGGAATATATATTTGCACTTAAAAATGTTCATGTAACCACAGAATAGCCACCGTAAGGCTATTCTGTGATGTAACAAATAATATTTGAATAAGGCAAACAACAGTAAAACGCTTTTAACTGAATTGCTTCGTTATTTAATAAACGATTTTTTTATTAGTTTGGCATCGTACAAAATGAGAAATTTGAAAATAATAATTATTTTGTGTTAACAAAACTCTAAAAAATGAAAATAGTGACTCCATCTATTGTCTTTTATGAGAAGTTTTGATATATAAAATCCTGACATTTATTTCCTTAAAAAGGTTTTCCTCAAATCAGACTCGAGAGCGGCAAACGACATCAACTTTCAATTTGACCCATGAGCTCAGCTGCTTTATCCTATTTACCAGTGGAGTATCTCATATATATTTTTATAAATATAAAATAAAATGTACGTTATCTTTACTGACAGAACGTATTATGTATATACCTCAGACAAATAATAAGCATAGACTAATAATTCAATACAATACAGACCCTGCCAAGATAAAAACATTTTAGTAACATTATTTGTCTGAGTTAGTAATAGAAATCTAAAACAAAACAAGGCAATGATTGCACCATTGCCAAACTTCTTCATAAATTTATCTTGTGCTTACGAAATAAATGTATAGCCAACGTTAGAAAACATCAGTTTGGAACAATTAGTTGATATCTACAATCTGCATTTAGTAAAAATTTGGACAGTTATCATTTAACAATAAAGTTTACTGATTTTGTAAATTCGCTGATCCTACTTGGTCTATAAATAATATCCTTAATAAATTGCTTATTCTGGCTCACGTGGCAACGTTGCACGAGCTCTTGTGCATTTGCTTTATTATGCCCAAACAGCTGATCCAGAGTTCGTTGAGATTTCGCCGGTTTGTGTTGATTTGTTTCGAGTGTTTACTTTTGCGTTATCCTTGTTTTTTTTTTGAGGACATTTCGGGGTTATTTAACAAAAGACATATAGTTAAGTTAGTAATTAGTGAATTACTGAAGTACTTCTCCACTCATCCGTAATAAGCTGTTTACAACTCTCGCTATGTAATATACTATTAATCTGGCATTGTTTATTATTTTATAATCATTGAATATGCGCGAATGATAATTTCCAGACAATTCGGCATATGTACTTTGGTTTCATTGCGAAAAATACTACCTAGACCCCATTCGCGCATATTGGTAGATACAGTAAATCTAGGTAGATCAATATTCTAAAGAGGTGCCCTAAAAAATCCTTTACTAGTACAAAATAATAGTATATTACATAGCGAGAGTTGTAAACAGCTTATTACGCATGAGTGGAAAAGTTGCGCACGAGCCGCGCAGCGGCGAGTGCTGTAATTCCACGAGTATAAGCTTACAATTCGAGTTTTGTATTATAATTTTTCTTGGACGAAAGAAAACTATCATAACAGATAAACTATATACTTCTGATTATCTGTCAGGCAACAATTAGTATGTTGGTTAGTTGCGCGGATGCCGCGCTAACAAGGCACCCGTGATAATTGCTTTTTAATTAAGAACAGATACGTATTTTTTTTATTACTTACGTGTCAGTCATTACGTATCAGTGTTCGTAACAATGAACTTCCTTATAACCTAAACCTCACTTAATAGGTATGTTACTAGCATAGGAGTAGAAAAAATAATTACTATGGTAAAATTCAACAGTAAACAATAAAATCTGTATTTTTGTTAATAATTGTGTGGAGTTGAACTTACGATGAAATCAATAAGGCTTTCATAAGCACGCGCCTTTTCCCGTTAGGCTACATCCATTTCTGAAGAATGTTTTGATGCATTCTAAATCTTGGATAAATGACATTTAGTACACAAATAATTAGTAGCTCTTAATTAATTTCTGGTCATTTCAGAACGTTCCTATTTAGAAAATTATTTCGGAGATTTTTCTCTTCTCCCCAGGAAATTAAACTAGAGATTAAATTCTAAAATGACTCTCCCATAAATATAGATTTGTCACGCCATAAGAAAGGAAGGTATATAGCTTACTCTTTATATAATATTTTTGTAATCTATCCTAGAAAATCGAAAACCAACTCAACCAACGATAATTTATTGAACTTGTGATGCCCTATGCAGAAGTGGGTATTTAGATTTTAACCCTATACTTGAAAAGTATTAATTTTTAAAATGTGTTCTACCTTCTAATCTTCTGAAAATACATAATGCGCTTATGCCTACATAACAGTGGAATTGGAAAATAAATCATGATTTCCAGTGCGCCTCCATTATTTTCTCAATCATCAACATCTCGACTTAATACCGTAATTATTCTGCCATTACTGCTCATAATCTGAGTCATGTAAAATGTCTATATGTGCTATTATACCCATGCCGTACTATAGCAGGTTTTATGGCGATTGCTTATTTCATAAAAACTTTTTAAAGGTGTGTTTTGCGCCGTTTTATACCTAAAAGCTGACTTTACAACGGCGCCGATAGAGGAATATTCCATTGTTAATATTAATGTACGATCACATTAAGGTATTTATATGGGTTTTGCGTTATTATGGTTTTTATGTCTACTTCTGGCACTTAATTATTTTAATACTTCGCTATATACTCGTCAAATGATATCGAGCGCTAAAACAAAATTAGCATTACTCAACATAATGAAAATGAGCAAACAGTTTAGAAGATCCCAACAGGATAGTTCCAAGAATCCGTGGATACGTCACTTCCATTCGTCTTTGGTGAAAATCACTAATAAGACACAATGAAACAACCTGGCATATCGTAAAATAATATATATTATGTAAAATTGATCATTATATTTTTGTTTGAGATGTGAATTAATTTGAACAAATAATAGCGTATCAGGAGTACCATAAAATATCTAAGATATCTTTCAATTTCCCAGGCTGTAAAAGTTTCCAAACAACATCTAATCATAGGCAACACAACTCTCTGGCATTCAAGATAATAAAAGATCGATAAATTGCTCAATGGGCATACTACATCATTCTCCCTTATCATTTTCACTGTCTGACTATTGCCAGTGGCGTATCAACGGATACCTCAGCTCCCAAATTTCTCCTGAAATATTTGATCCTATAATAGAAAACATACTTAAGACTTGAGTAATAAGAGAACAATAGAAAGTGGACACGCTAGGGTAACCGAATCTGCATTTCTTTTGTATTTGCATTTCAAGTACTGCAATAAAACAATTTACCTGTAATTGCTGCAGAAAGTAAGTACACCACTTTAACTACATGAATATGTCCAAAATGTAACTCCGTACAGAAAAAATTAACTAGAAAATAAACCATGTCCAAGAAAACAGTATGCGTAGGAAATTGTTTGGATGGGTAACCAGTGAAATTGCTCCATCATCATCATCAAACAATATTTTGCAAAGTTTCTAGAATGTATTTTGTGCGTTTTTTTTTTCGTTTTATGTTAACGATTACTGCGGTATTTCATTCAAGATTTTCTACATGTTAACCCTTTAGTTTAAAACCAAATTGTACAGAAGATGCATAATTTTGCGAAACCTTTTAGGACTCGAAAACTGGAATAAATAACTTGATGTAGTAGTAGGCGTACTACATTATATTTTTTTATAATTCGGTAAGATCTACCTATTATTAAGCTTAGAAAAATTCGAAAACCGAAAAATATTTGAAAATTCGCCGAGACCTGTCGATTTTTGTTTTTCGGGGAGCTTTTTTGAATACAGTGATGTATCGTTTTCGAATACAGTGATGTATCGTTTTTAAAATTCTGTTGAGATTTGACAGAATTATTGGCTAAAAACGGAAAGTTGACAATCCACTGTACCTACGAGTAGTAATTTCTACACA
This sequence comes from Pseudeuparius sepicola, assembly GCA_963920635.1. Taxonomy (NCBI): domain Eukaryota; kingdom Metazoa; phylum Arthropoda; class Insecta; order Coleoptera; family Anthribidae; genus Pseudeuparius; species Pseudeuparius sepicola. The sequence continues at coordinate 7,888,030 of OY987304.1, forward strand.
AATGCCCGCCACTATTATTTTTTTTATCTACTACACACGACCAAATTACCTAGTTTTTATTGACGTGCCGATCAGTTTACAAAAAAGTCACAAATGAAAAAGCTGAAGCTAAACAAAAAAAGTTCATACGAATTCAAACCTTATATGTTTTTAAAATATGTAACAAAAAGTCACTGTCACAAAAAGGTCCCCATTTTTTTGCTTGTAACTGCGAAATCGTTAGTTTCAGCCTGCTATTGAAAGTGTAAACGTGTTTTTGAAGTGGTTTATTACTTATATCACGGAAAGGTTAGAAATTGTTGCAATTCGTGCTGTAGCTTTAGCGCAATCATGATTTCGATAACAAATTGCAACAATTTCTACCCTTTCCGAGATAGAATAAACCATTTCGAAAATACGTTTCCACTTTCAATAGCAGGCTGAAACTAACGATTTCGTGGTTACAAGCAAAAAAACGGGAACTTTTTTTGTCAGTGACTGTTTGTTACATATTTTAAAAAGATATTTATAAGGTTTGAATTCGTATGAACTTTTTTGTTTTGCTTCAGCTTTTTCATTTGTGACTTTTTTGTACACTGATCGACACGTCAATAAAAACTAGGTAATTTGGTCGTGTGTAGTAGATAAAAAAACTTAATAGTGGCGGGCATTTGTGTAGAAATTATTACGCGTATACAGTGGATTGTTAACTTTCCGGTTTTAGCCAATAATTCTGTCCGATCTCAACAGAATTCTAAAAACGATACATTACTGTATTCTCAATAAAAAGGGCTTTCAAATGATGCAACACAAGAGGGGTAGTTCCATTTGAAATTTTAAAGTTGGGGTTGCTAGGGATTAGGGGGATGAACATATCGGGTTGGCTTGACTGTCAAAAAAGCTCCCCCCCCCAAAAAAAATCGAGGGGTCTCGGCGAATTTTCAAATATTTTTCGGTTTTCGAATTTTGGGGGGTCAAGTTTTCGTTGGGAAACCCTGTATCTTGAAAACATGCATAGCCAAATACCAATTTATGAATACAAACAAGTCAATCATCACCAAATAAATTGGGCAATTAATTATATAATAAATTCACTTACTTACTAGGTCAATTTCACAAACTTTCGGCAAAATACACTAATGAAAATATTTAGGAGAGTATATTTTTCTATGGAACACCCTGTAATAGTACATACATCTCGACAATGAAAATACTTTATTTTTGGATCAATTGGACACTATTTATTTTATTAGCCATCAAGTGCACGTGCAGGCAATATGCAATGCTTATCGAGTTATATATGTAGGTTCCTAATATTTGAAACAATTGTTCATGCCTACATTGCTTTTACTGTACTTGATAATACTCGACACAAGCACACTTGATAAATAAATATAAATTATTTTATTGACATTCGTCAGGTTAGTATAGAGATGGGAGGTGTGGTGGCGAAGTATCGACAATACTATGTATTCGATATCGAAACTATTAAACAATGGTAAATCCATTCTCATTATTGTAATTCATATATACAAATAATATCGCTAAAGTTGAGATTATATTTTTATTGTGATCACATACATAGATACTAAAATTTTAAATCGCCATTGACAAATTCCCACTTTTATATATTATACCCCAGTCTGATGTTAGCTTTGTTATCAACAGTGTTCGTTAGCTTCAAATTCCACTAATGCGCAATGCAATGGCAATGGCAAATTGCGCGTGGACTGGCAGGTGGCAAAGTCGCCCAGAAACCGTCAGCTATAACAAAATAGGCAACATTTGCAGGTAGGTCGTGCACAACAGCTGTTCCGCCACTAGTGTGCCTCGCTTTGATGAGCTAAGCCGACAAGCGCTTCAGTACCCGTGGGACGACACTCACAATCACACCGATAAATTTTCGTTAGCCCGAAAAATTCAGAGCGTGTGTTGGATGTTGGCCTTCCCGAAAATATCTCCGATCTCCGTGTCTGTGTAGTTTGTTTGCAGTTATTTCGGGAACTATAAAACTTTTGTTGGGTAAAAGCACTGACATTAAGTCTGACCCCGGTTCTACAGGGTATACCGAGTATCTCAGGCGTGTATGGGGTGCAAGGGATCTGATTATGCGGAAACTACGAGTAGAACAATAATTCTACCTTTTTTGTAGGTAGGTATAAGTGCTCACTTAAAAAAAAGATTTTTCTTGAAATCGGCGTTAAAATGTCCCAAAATCGTCATTAAAAGCACAGAAATCGTACAATAATGTAGCCCATTATTGTACGATTTTTTCAATAAGTAGGCCTTGGCGAGATGTAAACATCAAACGTCAGACGCGGAGAAATCGCCCGTCAAAAGTGACCAAATATTCAAAACCCGGCCGATAAAGGCTCATTTAACTTTTCGTACACGTTGAGAAATTGTTACCTATAGAAGCGCAATCCTTCAGTATACATATTTTAGTAAATTTAAAAATCAATAGATTTGTTGTGTAAGCTGCACAAGAAGCAGCAGTTTGGTTTTTCTGTCAGAAGGTGCCGTACATCATTATGCTTGTCCTAGGTAGAGCGATCGGTAAAGTCAAGCAAGGCCGCGCGTAGTCGGTTCGTGGACGGGTGATCCCTTATTATTATTTTTTTGCCTAATAAAACTTTTTTTTTTCCGATTTCAAGAAAAATATAATATGTACCTCGGCACTGAAGTTCTTTTTATGACTCATGTGGTTTATTTGCCTCGGCCAGAGGCCTCAGCAACTAAACTCCACATGAGTCATAAAAAGTTGAACTTCAGTGCCTTGGTACATAAATAACTATTTATGGGCCCACACCAAAACAAATTTCTATCAATGACACTGGGTCTATAAAAGCAAAGCGAGTTAGTACTTCTTGGCTACAAATGATTATGGGCCCATAGTCAACGAAGAAGAAGTTACCACTAGTTTACAGTAATATTTTTTGCTTCGATTTTTTTTCGTTAATTTAAATTGTTTGACCTTGAATATCTTGCATATTACGCTTATCCCTTAAACGGTGGAATTCCGTTTAACTTTGGCACAACGCACCGAACTATTTTCAAACTATAGTTCGGTGGCACATCCACAACGATGTAGAAAATCGTGACAATTTTCTAGGCATACCTACTACCTACCCCTTGGCAACATCAGAATTATCCAAAATCTATTTCTCGTCAGCCAAACTCAGTCGACGCATTTTGTCGTGCACCAAAAGTCCTAACTTTCTTAAAAAGACACCTAAAATGTCATTGTTTTTAAATCATAATGACTCAAAAACCAACCTATCCGACGTAAAGTGACCCGTGGAACGCGGCTCCCTCTTCCAAATTGTGCTTAAAAATTTCTAAATACCCGCTGTCAGCTAACTTCTCTGAATTGGTAAAAAATTAACCTGCCCCAGAGACGAGTTTCTTCTTCTTCCACGATCGAAGGATCGAATTTTCAAGAAGTCATTTTATGCCAAACCAGTGAGCACTAATATCCGGAACGCCAGACCAAACTGTCGATTTTTCAGTCTCGTTTGACTTCATAATGTATTTTACAGTGGCGGCTCGTGGGTTCGAGCACAGGGGGGGCTATATACGTTTTGAAAAGAAACGAGAACACACTGGTGGTCAATTTAAAAAAAGGTGAGTACCGAGGTGGGTTTGGTATAAATGAAGTCACTTGGAACACCATAAAAACCTTTGAATTTTATACGGGTGATTTCTGCTCGTATTTTTTACCAGTAGCAGAGCGTAGTCAATATCACTGTGTTCCAAGTGAGTTCATTTATACTTTACCAGGGTAGCTCGGGAACAGGCGCCTCGGCAATACGAGACAAAACACTTTTTTAACCATATTAAACCGAACCTTGTATTGGTAGTAAAAAGAGATGAAGGAGACAGAGAAGATATATATTGCAGCAAAAACAAGTGACTGCATGCTCGCCTAATATAATAATAATAATAATAATTCTCACCCTCACATTACTTCAAACTAGGAGTACCCCAGAAGTAATAACCACATGCTTGTGCGGGGATCACCCATACTTATATGGGTTACACTGTTCGACGGCTGGCCACTTTTAAGCAGCGACATGCGGTGAATAGCCGTGCCATAATTTCACAGATCTTAGGATATACTTTCGTAAATAGTTATAATCGATATGACTTTTTAAGACCTTTTGACAATAGTATATGGTGCATTAACCCTTACGTTGTGTTCGACGACAACCTTAAAAGTGAAATATTATGTTGCTTGTAGAATATGTATTGTAATTGTAATTAAGTATTTTTGCATAATTAATATAAAAAGTACATAAAACAATATTTCCCGTTTTTTCTCCCGTTTTTTAAGAAGTTAATTTGCTCTCGAATTTCTTGGAGATAAATTTCATTTTGCACCGTTTTTTTATGTACCCTTGAACACTGTAGAACTTTTTAAATGCCCTTTCATAATAGAAATTAACTCGGAAGTACAATCAATTAATTCTAGAAAAATACCACAACGTTGAGAATTGAGAATATTCTTTTCGTCATACCCTCGTAACGCTAATTCTAGTTTTCCACAACATTTTATGCAGTTTATTATTCTTTTTAAAATATATCTATTTTTATCCACGGCTTCGTTATCTTTAATAATGTTTTGGAATTTAACTGAGCGGCAATACTTACCTTGCCTAAAAATGCTAGTTCTGTAGAACAATTCATGTGCCGAACAGAAAGCTCGTGTTTTGTATTTCTTCATACATATATAATATATGTTTTAAATCTTTGAATCCTATTCTAGTTCGCATGTCTTATTCACTCCTTCTTTATAAGACAGTAAGCGGGAAAACAAAATAGTGCATTTTTAATATGTCGCATCAGCATATCCACTTGTTCTTGTTCTATATATTTCTAGACAACTTTTTCAGTCAATGAAAGACTTAAAAGTTAAAAGTTATTTTTCAAAATGTCCTGCATACTATTTTTCATTTTGTTTATTACAACGGGAGAACGCGAGATACCGTTCAGAGGACGAATCACGCGGGAACAGACAGACCAGACGCGGCGCTGAACTAAAAAGCAAAAAATTTAAATGTAATGAGAGGTGTCGTATAATTGACAACCTTGTCATCAATAGTGATCGGGATAGGGAGAGATAGAAGGCAGCTAATTCCCCACGAAGATGCATTCGAAACATGATATACTGAGTGTAGATCGGTATTCCGAGCATTCCTGGGAAGTGTCTAGTTAAATTGCCAGATTGCCCGAATTCGAACTGTACGTTATCGGTTGTTTGCCGGCGTACCTACTTACTATTAAATATCGACCCAAAATTAATAAATTTTTTATATCCACCATTCTCAAATAGTTCGCTTACGGGCTAATCTGACCCTGACTTTTAATTTTTGCCCCACATCGTAAAAGTGGCGCGTTATACTCCGGCTAACTAGCACGTTCGAGCCGGGGCCGCCGCCCGATTCCCCTGGCGTATTTATTGGGCAGTAAAAAACCTAAACAGAAAATTGCGTTTTTCCGTGATTTGTAATTTGGAAATTATCACGATCCTTTCCCACGAATGGGCGCCTCCACCTTGTGTGTATGCAGATAAGTCTGGCCGGGCGCGATATCACGCGATTTTTATTTAATGCTGTAAACTTAGTATGGAAAAGTAAGAGAATTTGAATTCGGAACAAATTGCGCGAGAGTCATTTTTGCCTGGACTTTGCCAAATAGCATGAAACACGTGTACCTGCGCGGTTACTACTTTTTTGTTCATTTTGAGTGCTTGCCCATTATAGCATTTCTTGTAAATACTTGTCTAAACTCTATACAAACTAAACACAAGTTGTTGCACGGCTAGAGCGTGATACGCACGTGATCGGCTTGCTATTGGCCAGCCGGCAATAAAGTCTGGCCCGGCGGGCGAGTGCAGCGAGTCGATGTTTCTTACAGAGGTGTATTGAGTTGCAAGTGGACCTTTATTTTTTTCGATAGAATTCTTTCGTTGTTTATTAATTGTTGGAGCTACTATTTGTGTTAATAGTAGAAATTTGCAGGTAAGTGAATGACTAGGTGTGCCATAAAAGTTTGTTTTTAATGTTCTTAATACTGGGGCATATTATTTTAATATTTTATATTACACAATTCATAGAGATCGTCCTTAATGCGGCCCTGCCTCGTATTAGCCCTCAGAATTGTTCACGTGCTTGCATCCTATAAATGTTTACGCGCCACTTGCATTTAGTTTGAATAGAGTCTAGTTATATTTTGTCTGCGGCGAGTAGCATTTTCATAACCTAAACCACTTGTATAAAATATCACGAGGGACTTGCAAGCTGTGAAAAATTATAATGAAAGCCGAATTGGGGAAATCCAGGTACAGTTTTGTTAATTCCAAAATGCCGCTACAGTATCCGTGAATAATGAGAAATATAAACAGAAAACAAAACCTGTATTTTACCTTTTGTTTTCGGTGGATATCTAAATTGAATGCCAAACAAAAATACCACTATCTTAAACGATTTCGTTCATTTTCACAATATCTTGGTTTGAGAGCAAGCAGAAATTGTTCTCAGAATAGTAAAATTTAATAACTATTTTTTTAGCAGTTATTCTGCCTAGAATAGAATAGAAGAGAATATAATATAATATGATATGATATGATATATGATATAAATACAGGACGTTAAAATTTCAAAAAATATATCGAATGAATTTTTCTCATTCAGCATTTATTTTGTCATGGACCTAGCTTTATTTCTCTAGCTCAAAAATATAGCTGTTCCATAGCCAACATAGCCAACTATAAGCTATTCTGTGCTATTACGGGACAGGCTCACAGAAACACATACAGACCACTCAACCACTGAACTGAAAAGTGATTCTCTCCGTCTGAATCAAAAAAATCGATTGGAAGGCCAACATTTTTTTCCTTTTTGAAACTATCACGTATAGCGCTCCTTCACATCCTTTGGACATGGTGAACAACCAAAAGGTTCTCTTTAAATCTGCGTTTGAAGCAATAGCTAGGTAATCTTACGCTGAATTACCTACCTACTTCTGGCCTGAAGGTCGATGCTAATTTATTTTCGCCGCCGATGTGTTATTACTCATTAATCGCTTGTACTCTCATTGCAAAACGCGCCAGATTTCTGCATAATCTTCTAGACGCTACATCATGCGAAAGCGCACATGTGAATCACTTACAATTTCGAGGCACGCCCTTTTTATGTAAATCCATGGAGAATGTAAATCTGTCCGGTAATTGTGCTCAATTGGCAGCTCGTACAACGCGCAGTGCCCCAGTAATAATAGAACTTGCGGAATCTGAGGATATCCTGGATCGATTGCGCTAATGTTTTCAAAACCTATACGAAGCTACAGCAACAGATGATAAGCTCTGAAGAGCCTATAACGATAAACAAGGCTATAACGGATTTATAATAATATTATTATCATAACATACTTATTTAGGTATAGTATAACACAAACTTCAAAGTGTTCAAAGTTATTTACTACTTTGCGGATTCTAATGTATAATCATACTAATAGATATCTCAATTTCAACTCCAATCATCATATTAGTGTTAAAAAAGGAGTAATTAAAAGTTTGATATTAAAGCTGAATAATAGCGTTGAGGATTCCGCCATTTTTATATATTGCCGTTAGGTTTTGAAGTTTTTTGGTTTGTTAAGTAGCTGTTTTATCTCAGATGTTTTCAAGCATCAATTTTTCCGCAATCACATACCAAACTTGATTATGTCTAGGAAGTTTAATATCCTTTAAATTAAAAAGAACTGTGTTTGTGGAGTAGAGACTGTAAGTTTTACCCGTTCATCAAATTAAAAGTTTGTATGACAGGGCTAGAACGATTTGTTCTAATACCACACAATTTGAGGAGGAAATTAAACATATAAAATATGTTCTTGAGAAGAATAGTTATCCTATTGAATTTGTTGAGCAAGTTTTTCAGGATTGCCAACAAAATAACAATGCTAATAGAATTAGAGAAATAAATCTGGTGGACCGACCAGTAAATTTAATGATTCCTTATATTCCTGGACTATCAGATAAGCTAAAACGCATAGGCAATCGTTTTAATGTCAGCACAGTATTTAAAACCAAAAATACATTAAGATCGCTAGTTAAAACGAAACCATTTAATGAGGTACAAAGTTCAAAAAATTGCATTTATAAAATTCCTTGTGAATGTGGAAAGTTCTATGTTGGGGAGACTTGTAGGCCATTTAACGTTCGTTTCAAAGAACATAAAAATTATATTAGGCAAAATCAAATTTCTAAGTCAAAAATATGTGAACATTCTTATTCTTTTAATAGCAATCATAGGATATTGTGGGATAGGTCCAAACCAATTCTCAAAGAAGAACTAGGAAATAGACGAAAAATTAAAGAATCTGCATTTATTCTAGGAAATACGGACAACTGTGTTGCTGAATGTTCAGTGGAATTCAGTAAAATATTATTGCCACTTATTCAAAGAGAAGTTAGTATAGATAATTAGATAGAACACGCAGGGTACAATATCAGGCAGGTGGTTGGCTATTGTTTCTGTTGTCATGACATTTTAACCTGAAATTTATTAATCTGTCACTTCACTTTGACGTGGCATGATCTTTGAGAAAGGAGGAAGATTTATTCTCCGAAAGCTCAGAAAACAAATTTGTTGAAGTTATTTTTTGAGTTACACGTTTAAAGTTTCGATCACTGTTAAGAATTTATTAATTTTCCAGGCAACTTGAAAAAGTTGTCTTTCGATCAGTTTGGTGGCGAAAAACCCAAATAAAAATTAAATGGATCTGTTTGCGCTACAAATAAATTTTAGAAAATATCTAATGTATAATGTTAATGATTCTCACAAATGCTCAAAATGTAACTTTTTTTAGCTTTCACCCCTTTGCATACATCCTTATTCACTTCATTTCTTGCCAAAATTGAATTCTTTAGCCCTAAAGGCAGAGATAATGGTATACTATATCACTCGCTATTTTTAAATTCACATCGTTGCAAACCTCATAATAATGTCATAGTCTTTACTAATTAAAAGCTGTAAATAAATAGTAAACGTTTTCATCCCCCAATTTCCACCACTTCCGGTGAAACAATTTTGCCCAAAAGTAATCCCAGCCATTCTGTTATAGGCACGCTTACCGAATTTCAAAGTCAAAGTATCTCGATTGGTTCGAAAGTTATCAACAAACACACAGAAAGGAAATTTTTTGCACAAATATTTTTCGACGCTTTGGCACTTTTGAAACTGTTTTATCCGAGGAGGCTCAATGCTTTCACCAAATAATGATTTTTACCTCGGTAGCACCTTTGAGTTCCGCTGCTTATACGTTTATAAAGTGTAGATTTGTGTGAATATTAAAGTCCAGATTAATGAAGTGTAAAAAATTCATGAATTAATTCACGACAAGTTCTATTTTACACTGATGAAGAAATTGATGAATTTTTTTGTCATCTTATGTCAGATTCTAGCGAATACCAACACAAGAGAATAAATAGCAAAATATTTTTTTTGTGCTGCATTTCCCCTGTCAGAACATATTTTCTAACCAAAGCATCTTTAACTACAGATTAAGTCTGGCTAGAAGAGTAATTGAAAATACATTTGGCATTTTAGCCAAACGATTTAGAGTTTTTGTGACTACAATTAATATGAATGTGGAAAAAGTGCAAACCATAACATTGGCATGTTGCACATTACATAATTTTTGAGACCCGAATGTTCTAGTTCCATCCTAGAAGAGTTTTATAAAGACTATATATTTCAATTTGGACTTTCTTACCAAACATGCTCACCAAGACATGCTTGCGTTGCTGCCCGAGAGGAGTTTTGTGATTATTTAGTGAATGAGGGAGCTGTGCCTTGGCAGCGGAATACATGAATAAAACATTGTAACATATCACACACTTTTTATCTAAGTATATTATCTTTAAAATTATGTACTCTTCTCTGTTCCTCGTCTAATGCCTTAAACAAAAACCAGTATCAAAATGTAACTTTCCTTGTGTTCAAATTTTCAATGTTAGTACTCCTGAAGTTCACGCAAAACTTGACGGAAATAGAACATGCTCTAATTCGTGAAGTAGCTTCATGAAGAAATTCATGAATTAATTCATGAAGAAATTGCCAGTGTAATACACGATTTTTTATATTAATTTGTCCTTGAAGTGGCTTCATGAATTAATTCATGAAGAAATTGTCAATGTAAAACAGGTATAAGGGTAACATCGTTGACTGACATATTAATAAGACTTCTCACGGCTATAGCTTCATAGTCTGAAAAGTAGATGGCGCCTATGGTCAACAATGTATTTTGCATTGTATCTTGTCTCCGGAAAGCGCATGGTGAGCCAGAGAACTGTCAAACATGACAGCCGTGAATAGTCTTTATTAATACGTCAGTCAACTGTAACATTATTAGAACTGAGAATTTTTTGCCTTTGTATGTACTATAATGTATACATGTACCTAAAGTCTATCCAAGTTACAGCGGCAGTAGATATAAACAAAGTCACATGACCGCATTGCGACCGATTACCAGGGTCTGACTAATATAAGATTCCCAGTGGCTTGTAATTCTGAACTAATTCTTTTAGAAGTTCTAAAAATTGTGTTTTTACCTTTCGTGGATCTTTATAAATTTCCTTAAATTAAGTAGCAAAATAAATTTACAGAATATACTGCTCGGGATCCGATCTAAAATATGCAGGAAACTCGATTGCGGGAAGAGCCGGCCCTGCATTCGGCTCGCCGCTTAAACACTTGAAATTTTATGACGGCCAGACCAATAAGAGAATAGGTCACGTGGTGGCCAATGTTTTGATCCACTGCCTCTGTAACTTGGATAGGCTTTAGTACCAGTAACTATAGTTCTATAGTCACTGCTTGTACCTAATTACAAAGTAAGTTTACGTCTTTAATGAAGTGCATCTGTATTCTGCTAAGGATTTTCACGATATTTTGATTTATTTTCCTATATTTGAACGAACAAACTAATTTTTTATGGGGGGGGGGGGCGGCAAATGTTATTTTGCACGGGGCGCCAAATGCGGGTTAGGAACGGCCCTGTACCTATGTGTTTAATTCTTTCACTGACCGATAAAGTTGAAATAAAAACTCTTGGGAGACAAACTCCAAGTTTGCAATTATATCAATGGCGCGCTGATAAAGTTGCAAGTCGCAATTTTACGCAACACTTTTAGAAGTGGATAATATGCTGTTCACTGTTTTGCGTTATTAACTTCTTAAAAAAACGGAAATTACTGTTTTATGCACTTCTTATATTAATTATGCAAACATAAGTAATTTATACTAAAAACAAAAAATAAGAAAAGCCCCTGCCGAAAGTACAGGATGTCCCATTTTGGGTGTTTTTGGGTGTTTTTGTCAAAAATCTCGGTTACTTAACTTATAAAAATTTTTAAGTGTCATATTGAACTAGATTTTTGTCAAAACTAAATTTAAAAAATTTTGTACTTTTGCCCTGTCCAATGCAAAATTCAAACATTAACATCTTTACATTATATTAGGAACTCACTTAATTAGTGACTGAAGAAGCAGTTAAACAACTGCGAAAGCTTTCACCAATAAAAAGAGTCTTCACACTTAAAAATTGGCTTATTTCCCACTAAATTTGGTTCTTGTTGTTTAACTAGTCAAGCCACGACTACCCCTCCTCTTAAAAAAATATATATATAACTTTGGTTCATATCTCAAAAACTATTAACGCTACCAAAAACAAATTATTCCATTCGATTCTACGCCAAAAAATCTATAAAAATAGTTGATTAAATTTTTCGATATATATATATATAAGTTGTAGCCAGGAGAGAGGTTTCCAAAAAATCGAAAGTTTCAGTCCTGCGCCAATGCGCGGAAACTATAAAACTTATCTAAAATCTGATTGGTCCACCAAATTTCTCTCAAAAAAGTAGTGTGACGTGAAAGGAGCAACCCTCTAGCTTTAATAATAACCGAGATTTTTGAGAAAAACACCCAAAAACACCCAAAATGGGACACCCTGTACACCCATCTCTTTTTTTTTAATTGAACATAGACTGTGTTCTTTTCAAAACGTCTGTACGAACCCACGCCTATGTGTAATTAAAAAGATACCGTGTTGTTCGACGCTTATCTCGATTATAAAACGCCTTTATTTGTATTTTGTCGTCGCCGTTCTATCATTTCCTTTTCAATGCGGGATCTCAGATAAATACATTAGACAGCAAGTCAATACCGACTTCTGGGAAATAGCGTGTCTTGAATTTAAATAGAAAGGTTCGCGGTAATGAATGTGTTTTTAGTGGTGGAATTTGCATGCATTTTGGTATCTAGTAGGCAAACAAAAAAAACAATTCAATTGTTATGGTTATTATTACTTATTTACGGTCAAATGAACTGGTGTTACACCCTGCATATTCACCGATGATAGTAGTTCAATGGTGGCAAAAACGTCCCAAACAGTCCAAACTCGTTGCCTTGGTTACCACCTTTATTGTTTAGCCTTCACAAGTCACAAATAAACTTGTCAGAAGATAATGTCACTGACCAAGAATATTTTCTCAGCTCCAAAAAATCGCACTAAAATCACGTTATAACCTTCAACTCCACTCTGGCCCAATTCCCAGGGCTTATATATTCAAATGGAAGCCTGGAGACTATACTCTAGAATATTCCTGGCCAATGACAGTTGCACATAATGTTCTAGTCAATTTCTAGAAAACCCATGAAAGCTCTACAGGGAAAACATTGCAAACTAAAAGAAAGTGGGGCCTGGGGGCCTCAGAAGAACAAAGATGTAACGGAAAATGCCTCCAAACTAATCATAAAAAAATATATATAAAACTGTAAGTAGAATACTGAAACTTTAAATTTATCTGCCAAATCTTTAAGGTTAGAAAACAGTGCAAACATGTTCATAAAAAGCTAATATAATAACCTTAGAGGCATTTTTCGTTACAATATTATAAAAATTTTATTTAAATGCTCTAAATAAGAATAAAATAAACTTTGGAATAATTCAAACCAAAGCAAACCAATAATTTTGTTTCACACAAAACAACACCACACAAAAATCTATACACAAAATCAAAATCCGTAAAATAAAGCGCAATCCTTATTTTCCTGCAGAGCACTAGTTATACTGGCCTACGTCAACCCCTGCACCGAGGATCTCCGAAACGCCTACCAATCAAATCGCTACACTCGTTTTCTTTTTGGCTGCCTCCTTGACAAGGTCGACGTCGACCGCATAAAAACCTTTGAATTTTATACGGATGATTTCTGCTGATAAGTCTGGTATTTTTACCAGTAATAGAGTGTGGTAAATGTTATGAAATAGATCGCGCCCCGTATATCACTGTGTTCCAAGCCAGTCCATTTATATTTTACCAGAGTAGATCGAGAACAGGCGCCTCGGCAATAAAATACGAGACAAAACACTTTTTTAACCATATTGAACCGAACCTGGTATTAGTAGTAAAAAGAGGCAGTGTCCATATTTGAAACACTATAATTTAAAATTATAATTTTAAATATTCAGGTGTTATACTTAATACTTACGTCTGGGGTATATTTCATAAACAATCAAAAGTAGTGTTTTTATTTAATATATTATGTATTGTGAAAAATCGACAATTAAGACTACAAATTTTAATATCATTTTTCTTTTTCATTCGTAGTTTATAAGAATTTTGGTCGAATGTTGGAAAACATATGTTTGAGTTTTAATGTCTTCCTTTTAACCAAATCCATTTTTTTGAATTTCGTTTTTGTTTTGAAAATATTTTTCGATTTGAAATTGAAGTAATTTTAATATGTTTTATCTCGCAAACTAATGAAAAATCGAGGTTTAGTTCGATAAACACTAAAAATTCTTCTAAATAATTTCATACCAAATATGGACATTTTATTTCCATCGGTTAAAAGTTGGAAATTAAAACCTATCTTTTTCAACTTTCGACCAAGACATCTTTTAAACTAAGCATAAAAACGAAAAATACAATCAAAATTTGTTGCTCTAAGTTTAGATTACCAACAATGTGTTAAATAAACATAACTCTTGAAATTGAATATCGATAAAATGCTCTCTGGACATAAGTATCTACTGCATCGCCATCATTGTTTTCAGATATGGCTCCTAAGAAAAGAGACTTCTAAGACATCTAAGGACAGGTAGTTCTGTGAAAAAAATTGGGGGCGAGCGACTATATTGACAAGGGATTAAGAAAAGGAATTAGTCTCTAGAATAATTAGATTATCCAAAACAGGTGTTTTAGATGATATCGACTTGAAAAGTTCTTCAGAAATGATTGGAAGAAAATGGCCAAAATTATTCCTTGATCGGCATCCAGAAATATTAAGAATACAGAAAAATAAAGCGTATTTTTTATGTTGTAGAAATGGCTATTAATATCCCAGAAACAATGAAACATAGACCATAAGGCAAATTTTACTAGATAACCATATTAGGAACATTGGGTGCCCATTTTAGGATCCCTTGTTCCCAATATGAACACTTGTCAGATTTTTTAAAAAATATAATATGTAAAATATTTTTGGATCACTTTTTAAAAAAATGAAATCAACTGCTACAACAATCCGAATCCATAATTTTGACATTTTTCTAGTATTTTTTTTTAACATTTAAAAGTACATTTTCTTAAGGGTGCCCATATTTAGGCAAGTTACCTTATTTTGGGCGCTGAATACGAATCTGAAGTTATCTAAAAAAAGATAATGGCCTGAAGTCTGTTTTTTCTTTCAAAAACTTTTTAGTTTTTGGCTTATAACTCGAAAAGCATCTACTTTTGGCACAACCTTGTTCTATACAAAAATAAACTACACAAAATTGCATGTCCTTACACATTTTCTCGCAGAGCGAACCGTTAAAGCATGATCGGACGTTGAAGTTAAATGTCAAATGACAGGTTATAAACTTGCCTCTGCATGTTTATTTGTTTCTTTTGCCCAGAGAAATACACAAAGATCAAAACTACCCCAGAATTTGTTAGGTAAGGCCGCTTGTTAGCCTTTAATGATTAGACTATACCTTGGTAAAATCAAATTTACCATAAAAATCGGTTTTTCGGTATCTCAATACGTTTCTCTGGCGCTAGAAATGACGCGTTTGAAAAAAGCAGTGGCATTTTAACACAACAAAAAGAAAATGTTGCGAGTTAATTAACTTCTTGTATCTCAAATAATTATTGACGAATAATTGGGGCGGTTTTTTATTTGTTAAAGATATCTTTAATATGTGGTACCTACTTAACATTGCCTTTCATTTAAATTTCAATTTGCCCTGCTCCATAATTAACGCTTTATTAATATGCAACGTACGGACGTAAGTATGCGTATATAAGTTGAAAAATAATGATACCCTACGACATCCTTTTAATAAAGGCCGCATTGTATGCTAAAAGTTGTACTGTGGTTATAATATGTAAAACGAGCACGTCGGTTTTTTTATAATTTAACTAAGCTAGAATTTATGGCTATGTTCAAGGTGTCCCAAAAATAAGTGCCAAAATTTTAACCACGCAACAACTTTTTTCCCGTATTCTTCCCATTAAAATAACTTATAGTATTTGATGATTCACTAGAGAGGATGGCTTTACAGTATAATGTATCAAAAGTTTTTGCACTTGGGGTCTGCCAACAACTACGGTTGTTGATAGTTGAAAAATAACAAAGTTAATATTTAGAAAGTCAAAAGTGCCTACCTATAGGTATCTGAACTACTGCTTTCAAATTGCAATCAAGCGATTTCGAATATCCCATATTTAAAACATCAAAATTACTCCAAAATTCAAGTAGGTGTCAACAACACTGGAGTATTAGTATTATATTCCTATGCAAGGTATTTTCCGTGTGTATACAGGGTGATTCAGTTTTATTCTGCGACACTTCAACAGGTGATAGAAAACCAAAAAATAACCGCACTTTCTTTTATAAACTATATCACTTTAAGGCCTTATTAAAAAGTTACAGGGTGTTAAAGTTTTAAGAAATATGTGGACTTTATTGAATATTTACCAAACTAGTTGAGATATTTAAATCATATTTGGTACACGTTATAACGGCATAGGTTAGCATAAAACCTGTTAATATCACACACTTAGAACAACCAGTGGTGTAGAAGTAGGTAATTAGTATAATAGTTTTTAGAAAAAAATAGAACCACCTTGTATAGCAATAAAATGTATTCAATTTCTTATGTAGATTGTAATTATAAACAAAAATGCCCTCTTGGTAATTTTTCGTATGTGTCATGGTTTTGTGGCAAATTTGATTTTTTGTATTATTTCGGGGTATTTCTGAAAAATTATCTAAAAAATTTGCTCCATAAGTAACACTTAAAGTAGAAATAATGTGTTTGCTACCTGAAATAAAGTAACTTTTTCCAATAAACTCACCTATTTAAGGCTATACTTTTGAAGATACAGGGTCTAAAACATTTAAGGAAGATACAATTAATGTTACGCTCTGTATCTTGAGAAGTAAAACCTTGAATGGGTAAGTTTATTGGGAAAAGTTACTGTATTTAAAGTAAAAACACATTTTTTCTACTTTGAGTGTTACTTATGGAGAAAAGTTTTAAGTTAATTTTTCAGAAGTACCCCGAAATAATACGAAAAAATCAAATTTGCTATGAAACCATGACACATATGAAAAAATGCTAAGAGAACGTTTTTGTTTACAATTAAAATTGACATAAGAAATTGAATACATTTTATTGCTATACAAGGTGGTTTTATTTTTTTTTCTAAAATAAATTATACTAATTACCCATTTCTACGCCACTGGTTGTTCCAGATATTTGGTATTAACAGGTTTTATGCTAACCCATGCCGTTATAACGTATACCAAATATGACTTAAATTTCTCAACTAGTTTGTAAAATATTCAATAAATTCCACATATTTCTTGCAACTTTAACACCCTGTAACTTTTTTATAAGACCTTAAAATAATATAGTTTATAGAAGAAAGTGCGGTTATTTTTTGGTTTTCTATCACCTGTTGAAGTGTTGCAGATTAAAACTGAATCACCCTGTATATTTCTATGAGAGACTAGACAGAAGATAGAACTCCCCACTTGTTTCCATTTGCCTATTTTAAACAACTCCAACCCGAAGGAAAATGCGTTTGTCTGTTCAATATGAAAACAGTTCTTCATGAATATTTCCTAAATGTCAGAAACGAGCGTGGGGGCCGAGTGTATGCCTACGTGGGCTTTTACTTTCAAAATTGATCGGATGCCGTGCTCCCGAACTTGGCTGGCAGCGTTCCAAAAAGCCCGACGCAAAAATTACAATAAATATTTACCATTGTTAGATAATGCAAGCGCAATGGTACACGTAATAATGATTATTGAGTAGCCGGAAAAAATATGTTTTTATTTTCGTTCCACGTTCCACGATATCAGCTGTGTATTGAACAGAACTGGATATTTAAACATTTTAAATGTCACGTTTCATATGCCTACCCAACATAAGGGTTTATATAGTAAATGTGGGAGAGTTGCCGCACTTTTTAAGAAAATACCCTAGTATCATTGTTTTTCAGTTTTATTTTGTAAAATTTTACTAAAAGGTAAAGAACAAAATACAACATCGTAAAATATAAACAAACAAACGTAAAATGTCATTATCCCTAAAATAAAAGAATATAAAAAATATATAAAAAAGCGGCGTCTCTCCTGCCCTGTGGGGATAGATGCCGCACAATCAAGGGAGAGATGCCGCATTCGAAAATATAGTTATTTGAGATGTTTTTTTCGAAGTTCTTCTCGTCCACATACGTTACATGTGCTCCCGTACATAGAACAGCTTTCCAGGAAGGATTTTAACCAAGCATTACCTGCACTACCTTCCGAAAATTTGTGCGGTATGTTCAACTTTTCGGCAAACTTATATGCAAGTTCCCTAACTGTTTTTCTAGTTGGAGCAAACCCAGAAGCAGATAATCGTTGGATGTGAACAACCAGTCGTTTTTCGTTGCGTTTACCTAGCACACCTGTTAAACAAACAATGTTGTTTATAAAAATTTGAGCTTTTACAATAAAAATAGGTACCTACCTACCTTCTGGGCCGAGAGCACCCTTTTCTACTTTTCCAGACTCCATTCGTCGTATAAGTGTTCTAGTTGGCACGTTGAATCGATGATGTGCTTCTCTTCTACTTATTTCGCCATTTCTGACTTTTTCAATAGCCTCTAAAAGCTGTACTTCTGTCCAAGTAGCTCTAGGGCTTGTATTTGTTTTACGGATGTATTTACGCGGCATGGTAATGAATATAATCTAAAAAGTACCCATTAATACATTTCAGACCCGATATGTCTTTCGTATACAGCGATACAACTACGCGGCATCTCTCCCTATTTTCAATGCGGCAACTCTCCTTTTTTGTAGGGAGAGATGCCGCGCCGTATAGGTGTAACTAACCTATGTCAACAAACGCCAAGATGAACACAACTTGTTCGCAAGGTTGGCTATAAACTGCTCTGATAGCCGAAAATACAAAAACACTACAATGCCTTATGTTACAATCTAACTAAATCACACTTATAAAATTCTGGACAATTCGTATTAGTTTTACCTTCATATAAACACAAAAAAAGCACTGAAATGACGACCGATCGCAGTTGCAACGTATAACCTAACACCATTAGACAACGCTGAAGGCTTTTGAGTCTGCAGTTGCGCCATCTAGTTGATAGTAGCAAAATTATGACCTATGCGGCATCTCTCCTGCCGCGGCATCTCTCCCGCATCTACCCTATGATGAAATAACCAACAACACTTGAATAAAGAGGCTTATACTATATAGTAGTTAGTGGCGTTAGTGCCTCAACATTCAATGGCAAATATGTAAATAGTCACCTTTAACTTTGTTACGGTCACTATTGACAACATTTAAATAGATATTTACTGCCACATCCTACCTACAACTACAAGAACCTATTTTGAGGTCAAATTTAAATGAATGCTTTATGTTGATTTGTATTTTATTTTCAATTATCTATTTCTCAAAATTCCGAATTTTATAACTTAAGTTATAAAATTATAAATTGCATAAATAATCGGCGAATTTTACTTTACACAACTAGCTACGTAAAACTGGACGTATCATCAGTTGCTCAGGTTTTGAAAGATGTCACTTTATACTATGTCAAAATTAGGAAAAGTATTTATAGACATCTATATATCTATTAACTAGATAATATCATGAATTGTGTTCAAAGACCTTAGATCATTTAGAGGATCTTAGATCGTTTAGAATATCTTAGATCGTTTAGAAGATCTTAGATCGTTTAGAAGATCTTAGATTGTTTAGAAGATCTTAGATCGTTCAAATGATCTTAGATCGATTGATCTTTTTTAAATAGATCATTTTTTGACAAATTTTGATCTAAGATCGTTAGGGGTTAAGGGTTAAATACGTCGTTAAAATGTTGGCGCTTATTTCTGTGACACCCTGTAATATGTGGGTTGTAAATAATAAGGTCCTACGAACTGTCACAACTTATTTCTAAAATATATGGTAGTCATGCTGGTAGTCTCAACATTCAGTAGCAAATATTATGTAAATGGGAAGGTATAAATACTCACTTTTAACTTTGTTACAGTCAGAATTGAAACATTTAAATAGATAGATATTTACTGCCATCAATTTAAAAAAATGTGTTTATTATTACCGTCGATATAAACGCATATAAATGTGTTCATTCCTATATTAATTCATACAGAGAGGACAATACTGGCTTGCTTTTAATGGGTTAAAGCGTTGACTGTCGTATTAATAAAGACTGCTCACGGCTGTCATGTTTGACAGTTCTCTGGCTCACCATGCGCTTCCCGGAGACAAAATACAATGCAAAATACATTGTTGACCATAGGCGCCATCTACTTTTCAGAATATGAAGCTATCGTGAGAAGTCTTATTAATACATCAGTCAACGGTTAAAGTTTGAATACGTCGTTAAAATGTTCTCATTTTATTTCTGTGCCACCCTGTATCATGTGGGTTGTAAATAATAGGGTCCTGTGAACTCTCAAAACTTATTTCTAAAATATGTTAGTCATGCTGGTAGCCTCAACATTCAGTAGCAAATATGTAAATGGCAAGGTATAAATACTCACCTTTAACTTTGTTACAGTCAAAATTGACAACATTTAAATAGATAGATATTTACTGCCATCAATTTAAAATGTGTTTATTATTACCGTCGATATAAACGCATGTAAATGTGTTCATACAGCTTCAGGGCCGTAGCCAGGGGGGAGGCAGGCAGGGAGTTGCCCTGCCTGGCAGAATGTTTGCCCTGCCTGAGCCACAAGTTCACCGTTCACCCCACCAGAGCCGTAAATAAGGCGTTGCTTCTTTGAGAAAAAAAAACGAGCAAAAAGACATGATGATTTTTTTAAATTTATTATACCTCATTTATACTGAATTTGACCTTAAATTTTCTTAAAAAAATGCGGAGCATATTAGTGAGCACACGCCTCTAAGTACTCTTTTTTTAATAATCTTTATAAAAAACAATATTCTTTTTAAAAAACAATAATCTTTATTGTCTCACCTTCAAACAAATTTCAATTTACCTATACCCACTGCACTGGCCAGAAAATTTGTGCAAAAATTATAGACATAATGTGGTCATTTGAAAGAAAATGATAATTTATAGGGCACTATGATGAGCACTAACTTTTATTTTTACTTCCATATCATAAAAGGATGTTCAGTGGTAATTACTGGATTTTTGTCTGTTAAAAATCAACAATAAAATAGAACTTTACCACTTTTATCTCTTCTATGAAAAAAAAAACATGGTATTAGTGCTTCCTGCAAAAATGATTATGGGCCCGCATAATTAGCAAAAAAATACCATTGACGTAAAATTTTATGTTCATATTATATTTGACCTTGAAATTTGCACAAATTTTCGCCTGCGGCGCGATTTTTGATAACGAAAATTAAGTTAATTTACTTGCCCTGACAGGAAAGTGGTTTGCCCTGCCTGAAGTTTCTGACGCGCTACGGCCCTGTACAGCTCTGAGAGGACAATAATACTGGCACAGACCTATATAGCTGCAGCTGCTATATAGGTCTGTGATACTGGCCTGCTTCCGATGGGTTAAAGCGTTGACTGTCGTATTAATAAAGACTGCTAACGGCTGTCATGTTTGACAGTTCTCTGGCTCACCATGCGCTTCCCGGAGACACAATACAATGCAAAATACATTGTTGGCCATAGGCGCCATCTACTTTTCAGAATATGAAGCTATCGTGAGAAGTTTTATTAATACGTCAGTCAACGGTTAAAACAAAGTTTAAATACGTCGTTAAAATTTTCTCATTTATTTCTCATTTATTTCTAAATAATACTGGCCCGCTTCCGATGGGTTAATGTTTGAATACGTCGTTAAAATGTTCGCATTTATTTCTGTGCCACCCTGTATCAAGTGGGTCCCACGAACTCTCACAACTTATTTCTAAAATACGTTAGTCATGCCAGTGGAGTTCGCGTATCGCTGGCGCGGTTCCAACGTATTTTGGACCGGAGAGACGGCAGGAGATGCTAACCGGAATTTTCCCGTTGCAGGTGGGCGCTAGAGGCGCCTGGGCCGCATCGTCGCCATGTTGGGCAGCGCTGCGGGGCCGGGGGGCGGTCCCCAGAGGGGGCTCTGGCCCCTGGCCCCAGCGCCGGCCTCCGCTGCCAGTTTCACAGCCGACAGTGAGTACATAGCCGTTGTTACGTTTGCACGGTCCACCTTGCGGGGAGGCCCCCTTCTATTTTTCTTGCTGTGCTCACTTCGACCACGTGCCGAAAGGCAAGACGCGGTTCGTTTATAGTCCAATCGACGGGAGATAATGGCGAAGGCGGCGGGAACGGACCGCTTCCTTTTGTGGTTCCAATTCTACTTTTGGTCCCCCGCCGATTGGACTATTATTAGCTGCACAAATGCAAGGATATAATACTCGTATATCGTGCCGATGTCGGATAAGCTAAACCTGCTATAATTGTATGTACATACTGTGGTTAGATGTAACTACCTGCTGGAGATGCGAAGGAGGGAACGTTCCCGTTCGTGCTCGGAGAACGTTCGCGAACGTTCGCCAACGTTCCCTACCCATGTGCACGCACGTATTCTCAAGAGCACGAAAGGGCACGAATAGGCCAGGGAAATTACGGTAAAAAATAACGAAACCTAGACAAAATTCATAACCGCATTTTTATAATGTCATCACAAAATATTGGTAATAAATGAACGCCAGAATTGTTTTTTTATACAAAATAAATATACGCGTGTGGGCGTTTTTTAAAAAAAATAAATTTTCTTGTTGTAATAAAGACGGCATAAATATTAACTGCGAATTTTAAGCTGCATTTATTAGTAAGTAAGGTATATAAAGTTGAGATTGATAAATTAAACAGATTACGTTTGCGCAAGTATTCGAATGATGTAAAAATGACATTTTGCGTAATATTTTGTTGGGCAAAAATATTTACTGCGTTTTTATTATTTATAATTACCTTAAAAATGAACTATGTTCTGAAATTAAACATATATTGTTTCGCCGGAAATCGCATTTTAAAGAAATTTGAAGCTGCCTTTGAGAGCAAAATTACTAACTGGCTGATTTTTGTTAAACTTTGTAAGTGGATACTAAGCCTTGTTAAATTTTTTGAAATTAAACAAAAATTGGTAAAGTATTTTGAAATGACAAATGACAGTTGACCTACGTGCACCGTAAATAAATGTTTAATTTCGCTATATGTGATTTAATATAGTTAAAAAGTTAAACAAAGAAACAGTTAATATTTTTGCTTTCCTAAAGAAATGACAAGTGACAGTTGACCTATATGCACCGTAAATAAATGTTTAATTTTTAATTTCGCTATATATGATTCAATATAGTTATATTGTAAAAAGTTAAACAAAAAAAAAAACAGTTAATATTTTTGCCTAGTCTATACCAATGAGAAGTGACAGCTGACGTACATGCGGCTCAGATAAATGTTCAATTTTGTATAAGTTACATTCTATTTGTAAAAGGGCATGATCATCTGCAATAAAAACGTAGTTAATATTTTTGCTTTTGCCGAAATAGAAAATTATCCGATTTTTATCCCTCTTTGTCGACCTAAGTTACTTCCATATTCTTAAAATGTTTAATTTCTTAATATATGTTAGCAAGGGAAGTTTTTTTACCTAAAGAGTCTAAAAAATCCAGTTGACATTTTTGCTCGAAATTTCTAACGAAAAATACTTAGGTGTTTTTTGAGGTAACTCAAGGTTCCGTTTTTTCAAAATGTTTAATTTTTGGTTTCTACCAACGCATTTACTTAGTTAGTTATATTGTTATATATTACTGTGGAGCGCGGCACGCTTATTGTAGATGGGTAATCTGTGCATTCTGACGGAGACACAAGCGCACTGTGAACTGAGGTAAAAGGGCAAGCTTGCAGATCCCGCCATCATCAATCTTTGAGCATTTTCAGCATTTTGAGCACTTTGTGAATATTCTTGAGCATTTTAGGAACGTGCTCGAGAATTTTCAGAAAAGTGAGAATTTTCAGAAAAAAAAAACGTTTAATTGCTTTTTTCTAACCTCTGAAAGGGGCTGATCATTTTGCTATAATGAAACACCTATCTGTGTCGTTTATTTTCGTTTATTCTCGTTCGTGCTCGTTCGTTCTTGCTGAAAATGCTCGAAATATAAATGATCGAGCATTTTGCATATCTACTACCTGCTATGGTTATATATTATGTACTTGCTATGGTTATATGCACGATGGTTGGTTCAACATTGATAGATGATATTAAAAATCCCATAAATTTTAGGATGCCCTAGGATTTTTCGACTGAAAATATTGAAAATACAGATCTTAATTCCTTCCATTTCCAAATGAGAACACAATGCCAAAAAAGTGACCCTTTCAATTTGAGGACATTTCATTCTTCATAATGTGTTCCAAGCGATGATCTTTTGGGCGACAATATAAGAAATTTCTCGTCAGAAAGGAATAATTTTTCAAATAATAACATAAGGGCTTCTTTTAATGGCATAGTATCGAGTAAAATATTATTTGTATAGAGCAACAGCAACTGTCAGATTTAGTAGTAGTAGTTAGTAGTGGAGTTATTGTCGAACATTTAAAATCAGCAGGAATTTGTCTACTTCTTAAAACCAAATTAATAAAATTTAATAGTTGGTACCCTATCACTTAAAAATTTTGTGTTAAAACTCGTTTTGAATAGAGCTCAGATGGATTTGATACTATGTATTATTTTTTTTAGTTGAGTTAAATTTAATTTCAAAACAACATTCTGCCACTTTCAGTTTTGGGCACAGTTCTTCATTTCCCTTTGGAATGTTACTAATTATTTCAGAGACACTATTGACATAATATTTATTCAGTTTGCATGCTATGATTCCTTGATCAGTTACTTGAGAATCTCCAAAAAACATTTGTGAAATTTCATTATTTGGACTATTATTAATTAAGTATTTTAACTCTCTCCACATTTTTTTGCTATCACCTTTATTGTGTTGACACAATGGGCCCTTCAGTTTTTAGACTGAAAATATCGAAAATACAGACCTTCCTTCCATTTTTAAATGAGAACACAATGCCATAATAAAAGTTACCCTTTTAATTTGAGGACATTTCATTCTTCATAATGTGTTACAAAACAAGTGATCATACAGCAATTCTAATTTTAAATTTTCAGTTATGAAGCAGGTACCTACACAAACGCTTATGCCACTTTGGTGCATGGCCTCGAAAATTAATTTAAATTAAAAAATTACTTATCGATGGATTATTATCCTCAAACATTTTTTTGGCGGTCAGGGAAGTGCCACAAGCCGCACAGCTAAGCATAATAACTTGAAAAGGTATATAAATATCACATGCTGACATCAAGCACCGTGTCAGATAGCAAAATATTGTGTCAGAACTTGTATTTTATAATACCCATAGAGCTTTTACTCATTCCTGTGATTCTTTATTGAAAGGTTTAAAATATAGGTCTCATTTTTAATTCATCCATTTTGTAAACATTTCCGCAGTAATTCCTAAGCTTCCAAAAGGAGATCAAACATAACTAAACATGGGGAGATTCTAAATTGGCGACTGGACGCACAACGGCACTGCCGGCTTGTTTTCTATACTGATATCGCTAGGCCGGGGACGGGAGTTTGATTTATCTCGGCAGCCGTTCGATATTTCTGCTCGCTGCCGTTTGGTAAAGGGTTTAATGATAATAGAGGCAGTAGCTCGTCGTGTGCAGATAAAGTAAATTCAACCTAGAGAATTAACAGTATAGCGTTCCCTTCTATACTACTCATTTCGATCTGAGTCTATAAGTAGGTACTTACATAGTGAATGAAAACAATTAAGATTTATAAACTAGAGGTAAAAACCTAAACCCCTGACGAGCTGCTACTACCATGAGGGTTAATATATCTAAATCTAAAAACCCAGTCACTTAAAACATTGGGAGTATACAACCCTCCGGAAAATAAGACGCTTTTTGCACCGCCCATGGTTGTTATACTTTTTTTTACTGCAGATCGTTTGAAATGGAAATCGAAACCTCGCAGCTATAAATCTGGAAATAATTTTGAGATGTTCCAAATTCTTGATTTATGTGAGGTCTTCGCAGAGGCTGCGGTATACGCACTCAGCATTTTATTGCAGTTCCTGACTTGGCTTATCGATAAAGTTACACGCGAATTTCCAGGACTTAGTTTTAGATACCGAACTTTCCATATCGTAATCTTTCAAAGTTTTCGGCCAATCCTCATATTTGCAAAGGTTTAATAGACTCTTGTTGGTAAGATATAGAAAGGAATATGATTGTCAAAGAGCATTTTTCAAACGATGTAATATACCAGACCTGATGCTGAACACAGTTAATAAAGCCAGAAAACTGAAACGTTATATGGATGTAAGATTCATAAAGACAGCCTTGACTCGTCAATATAAATGTTTCGTTCATAACGCGTAGATAATCTGATTCTGATAATCGTTATAGGATGAATGAAGTACAGCATTACCTTGCTCTCTATGCATAGAGAAATATACATTGGAATAAAAATGGAATATTAAATTTGGTGAAAAAAAAACATTATAAACTGAATGCCAGGCTAACATTTTCGCGTGTAATATAATGATGCATATCGGGAAGCGCATTGACATTGACATCGAGGGACTGACGGTTTCGAACACGTACGTATTTCAATGTCAATCTCGAAAACATATTATCATCCAGAACAGGGCATCAGCTTTGGAGTGAGATAGAAATAGATTTGTGATGAATTTATAATGTAGGTGCTGCAATAATTCATAACTGCAGACAAGCATAAAGTATAAGAATTTTGTGATAGGAATACCTAAATGATATCACACATCTGGAGAAAAATACCACACGTCTTCCCCAACACAAGCAAAAGGCACAATACGGCTTAATGTCGTAACAACGGGAAATTGTTTGTGCATTGTATAATACTCGACTTCAGACAAAGAGCACTTAATCAGCTGTATGGAGACCGTTATTACATGTATGAGGAATTTTAGCACGGCATGTGAGAAAAAGTTTAAATGTGTTGCGCTCTATAAATATAAGATACTCGCCTGGCAGATTTATATAGAAGTTTTTTTGAAGATCGTGGGCAATATTTCCAATTACGGATGTTTTAAATCTAATTAAGCTATAATCCCTCTTACGGATACTTGAGTGGCACGCTTCACGTCAATGTCTGTTAAAGGATCAAAATATCACTGTCAGTTTATGGGATTATAACTAACATCATTGGGTTTTTCGCCACCAAACTGGTTAAAAGACAACTTTTTCAAGTTTCCTGGAAAATTAACAAATTCTTAACAGTAAATGAACTAAACTTTGAACTTGTAAATCAAAAAATATCTTCAACAAATTTGTTTCCTGAGCTTTCGGAGAATAAATCTTCCTCCTTTCTCAAAGATCATGTCACGTCAAAGTGAAATGACAGATTAATAAATTTCAGGTTAAAATGTCATGACAACAGAAACAATAGCCTAGCCACCTGTCTGATATTGTACCCTGTGATCTATCTAATTATTTATACTAACTTCTCTTTGAATCAGTGGCAATAATATTTTACTGAATTCCACTGAACGTTCAGCAACACAGTTAGTTGTCTGTATTTCCTAGAATAAATGCTGATTGTTTTTCGTCTATTTCCTACTTCTTCTTTGAGAATTGGTTGGGACCTATCCCACAAAATCCTATAAGAGTGTTCACATATTTTCGACTTCGAAATTTGATTTTGCCTGGTATAATTTTTATGTTCTTTTAAACGAACGTTAAATGTCCTGCAAGTCTCCCCAACATAGAACTTTCCACATTCGCAAGGAATTTTATAAATGCAATTTTTTGAGCTTTGTACCTCAGTAATTGGTTTCGTTTTAACTAGCATCGATCTTAATGTATTTTTGGTTTTAAATAAGTACTGTTCTGACTATAAAACGATTTCCTATGCGTTTTAGCTTATCTGATAGTCCAGGAATATAAGGAATAATTAAATTTACTGGGCGGTCCACCAGATTTATTTTCTAATTTTATTAGCATTGTTATTTTGTTGGCAATCCTGAAAAACTTGCCCAATAAATTCAGTAGGATAACTATTCTTCTCAAGAACGTGTTTTATATGTTTAATTTCCTCCTCAAGTTTTGTGTTATTAGAACAAATCTCTTTAGCCCTGTCATACAAACTTTTAATTACTCCTTTTTTAACACTAATTTGATGATTGGAGTTAAAATGGAGATATCTATTATAATTTCAGTATAGAAACATCTAAGAAAGGTAATTGATTATTATTTTCAATTTCTAAGGTAAACTTAATAGAAGGTTCTTGCGAGTTTATAAAATTTAATAATGAATTTAAATCATCTACTCCATGTTCCCATATAACAAATATGTCATCTACATATCTCCACCAAACATTAGGTTGGTGAACATATCTAGTCAACTCATTTTGTTCAAAATCTTCCATAAATAAATTGCTTATGAATGGTGATAAAGGAGATCCCATAGCCATTCCAAATTCCTGCTGGTAAAATTCATTTCCTAAGTTGAAAATAAGTGATTTTAACACAGAGTGTTGTTAGTTCATCATTTTAGGTTCTCGTGTATACACATATTATATTAGGTAAGTAGTTTTAACTACAAAAGGGTGGAAAAAAATATTGTTGTAGGTTGTAGTATAAAAATACGTAGATATAATTATTAATAAGTGTTAGTGTGTTAGCGTTAGACAATGCCAGTGACTGGCCCTTGGCCGGTCTAATATTAACCTCTAATCGTTGATGGCAGAATAATCCTCACCCAATGCTCTAATACTGTTCTGGCCATTACTAATAGTGACTAGCAACAATTCCTGAAACCCTATGGATTTGACACGTCCCAATAGATGTTGCTGATAGCGCACGTTTTTAATCTAATATTAACAAAAGAAAAAACGAATTATTGGAAGATCAAAAAGGTGGTTCCTACATTTTAAATTGGCCATGCTATCATGCAGTATTTTATTTAAACTGTTTTCCCAAAAAAAAAACTTCTGAAATATTATAGAACTTTTAGTATGTTCTCAATATTTAGGCACATTTTAAGATTATGGTAAAAAGTGAAAAGAAGTAAATTTACAATAAGTACAACTGGCAACTGCGCGGCTTGTCCCCACGCGATGTTTATGTTTATTAGCCATGAGCGCCGCGTTAAGTACACTTAATGAAAATATTTTATAATTTGTTTGGTTGACCTTCGATTTTTTTTTAATTTTGAATTCGTATTAAGCTATTTTTCCACCTACCGTTAAATTTTGTTATATCATGACTATACCTATATAATCAACAGGGTACCAAATTGAAGAAATGTATAATATAAACATAAATAACGTGCAGTGAAGCCTATAAACTATACCTTTTCAACTTCAAATTGGGAATAATCAATTTCAAATTGGGAATAAACAACTTCAAATTGAGAATAGTCAACTTCAAATTGGGATTAATCAATTTCAAATTGGGAATAGACAACTTCAAATTGGGAATAGTCAATATCAAATTGAGAATAAACAATTTATAGTTGTATAATAGTATACTGTATTTATTTATTAACAAATTGGGAATATTCAAATTGAAAATCAATAACTGTATGAAATAAAAACACTTATCAACAAGAAAAACTCAATTTGTTAACTAAAGTTTATAATATTAAGCAAAATTTCGACTGCCTGGTAAGGTTCAAAAAGACTTGGCCAGAAATCTTAGAAAGAAGACAAAGACCAAATCATTTATCGCAACCTAAAGTTAGCTTATAGAAATTAGAAAGTATAAGTAGTGCAAAATAACACAAATAAGAAATTAACTGCAGCGAGTTGCACCAAATATTAAGTGATAGACAAGGATTACATACAGTGTGACCCATTTGTTTTGGGGTCAGTCTGTAAAAAGTGTATCAATCGTGCGATTTGGCTGATTTTTTTTTTAAATTGTAGAGCTCGATGAACTGCACATTTTGAACAAAAATTGCCTGGTTCGCATAAAATCCAAAGCCTACTATGACCGTTTTTATGAGCAAAATTTTAAGAAACCATATTAGCGTTTTTTTTTGAAAAAATCTGTGTGCGCCAATGGATTGAGCACCCCTCGAAATGGGTATGTACAAAATTTCATCAAAATATTTCAAGTAATAACGATTTTGTAGAAAAATTAAAAATGCAGCCAAGGTACGTCTTTATTTTCAAAAATTCAAAGTTGGCCATGGAAAATAATTGAATTGTTTACTTTTATTAAGTGTCAAACTGTCTAAATTGAGTTCAGAAATTGTTTGTGCTCAATACAATTAATTATCATAATTATGGAATATTTAAGCATAAGAGACAAAATAGAAATTGTTCGACTCGTGGGCGACAACGAGCGCTCGGCAGCAGAAGCTGCGGCCGAATTTAACAATAGACACCCAGGTAGATCAGTGAGTCGAAGTACTGTACAACGTATAAACAATATTTTTGATGAAACTGGATCGATTTCTAAAAATTTATTAAAAACTAGGCAAAATGGACGCCGTGGACTTGTTGAAAATAACAATCAAATTCTGCAATACTTTAGTGACAATCCTCGAAATAGTGTTCGAACGGCTAGTTTAGACCTTCATATACCCAGAGAGAGTATAAGGAGATGTTTGAGACAAAACAAAATAAAACCGTTTAAGCCAAAATTTTTGCACACCCTGGAACCAGGAGATGAGGAGAGAAGATTAGAATTTTGCTATTGGCTGCAAGGTGAATATCTCCATAATGGCAACTTTTTAAATGAAATTTTATTCACCGACGAAGCCACGTTTACTACAAATGGTGTAGTATCAAGTCAAAACTGCCGTCACTGGTCAGCTGAAAATCCAGAGTTTATAATAAATGCAAGGAGACAATATTCACAAAAAATTAACGTTTGGTGTGGAATACTACGCGACAGAATAATTGGCCCATTTTTCTTTGAAGGGAATTTGAATGCGGCTGGCTTCTTGAATTTTCTAGAAATTGAATTTAGAAATGCTTTAGATGAGTTACCATTAAGATACCGTTTAAATTTAAAGTTACAGTTAGATGGCAGTCCTATTCATAATGCTCGTTTAATCAGAAACTGGCTAGATAATAATTTTGAAAACTGTTGGATAGGGCGAAATAGTCCTTTCTGTGAGTGGCCACCGAGATCTCCGGACTTAACTCCTTTAGATTTTTTTCTTTGGGGTACACTTAAGCAAAATGTTTATAAGTCAAGACCCCATAATTTACAAGAACTGCAAGCTAGGATAAACCGTAGTTGTGAGGAAATTACTCCACAGCAAATACGAAATGTAATTTTGAATGTACGCAAGAGGAACGACAAATGCATTGTAGAAAATGGAGGCTTGGTAGAAGTTACAAAAATTTTATAATTTTAATTGTTTTTATGTTTTGTGTTTATAAGCATAAGGTTGTATTATTACAATTCAATTATTTTCCATGGCCAACTTTGAATTTTTGAAAATAAAGACGTACCTTGGCTGCATTTTTAATTTTTCTACAAAATCGTTATTACTTGAAATATTTTGATGAAATTTTGTACATACCCATTTCGAGGGGTGCTCAATCCATTGGCGCACACAGATTTTTTCAAAAAAAAAACGCTAATATGGTTTCTTAAAATTTTGCTCATAAAAACGGTCATAGTAGGCTTTGGATTTTATGCGAACCAGGCAATTTTTGTTCAAAATGTGCAGTTCATCGAGCTCTACAATTTAAAAAAAAAATCAGCCAAATCGCACGATTGATACACTTTTTACAGACTGACCCCAAAACAAATGGGTCACACTGTATAAGCGTGCAACATATGGGACTTTTTTTTATTAATTGCACAACCAAAATACAGACATAGCCGAAAGTTGATGCATGTTCAATAATCATAGTAGGTGCACTTAGAAAGGTTGCAAGTTAAACAGCATACAGGGTAGGTCAAAAAATATAAAAATTATACGAGAGTAAAGTACCCTTATTTCAAAAAATTCAGCAAAAGGTTATTAAGAAAAGTGGTTTAGAATTAAAAGCTATGCCTAAATACCAAAACATAGCCACCTAAGAAAAACAAAATTTTCGTCAATAATTAATTTCCAGTTTCTTAATAAACAATTAAAATAAAAATTTTGCACCTTAAATGAGAGTTTTTTAATATGCACATTATCATTACTAATGTTTTACCTTGTTCCGAAGAATTTTTGCGAAATTTTAAAGTTTTGTTTAATATCGTTGCAACAAGTTTGTGATTCCCTAAAAAATTAAAAATCTAAGTAAATTTTACAAATATGCTTGAATTTGAACAAAGTTATGCGAAATTGGTTTAATTTTGATTGATTTATGAAATTGTGAAGGGTGAATATTAAGACAATTTTTTTAGAAAATTATATGAATGTTTTTCAAAAACATTTTTTTTCTTCTTAGGAGGCCATGTTTCGGTACTTAGGCTTTTAACTTTTAATTCTATATAGACAACTTTTCTCAATAACATTTTGCTAAATTTTCTGAAATATAAGGGTACTTTACTCTTGTATAATTTTTGTATTTTTTGACCTACCCTGTACGCTGTTTGACTTGCAACCATTCTATGTGCGCCTAATATAATTATCGAAGATGTACCAACTTTCGGGAGTATTTGTATTTTCGTTGTGCACATTAATAAAAAAAAATCCCATATGTTGCACACTTAAATGACCACACTGTATTGCAAAAATATGATATTTTAAATTCAATAAGTAGGCACATATTGTGTGTTTATTTAGATAGTAATTAAATTATTGTTTAATATGAAGTTGTTGATTTTCAATTTAATATTGAATATTCCCAATTTGAAATTGTTTGTTCTCAATTTGATGTTGACTATTCCCAATTTGAAGTTGTCTATTCCCAATTTGAAATTGATTAATCCCAATTTGAAGTTGACTATTCTCAATTTGAAGTTGTTTATTCCCAATTTGAAATTGATTATTCCCAATTTGAAGTTGAAAAGGTATAGATATTGCTCAAAGGCCAACCAAATTATTTCCCTATCCGCACTAAGCTCCTTGTTTTCGCTTCCAGATTCCACAGCGGCCTAACACCTTCGTCTGTCAACGGGACTTTGGCCCCGTCAGCAAACGTACCAAACAGAATCCTGTTCGAACCAATCGGAGCGCCTCGTTCTGACAAAACAACTGCCAGTTAGCGGGCCGCTCAGATAAAATCCGCGATTATGGGGTTTTTCGGCCCGGGCCCCGGCTTATTCACGGGTTTATGGCGCGTAAAACGTCGTTATCGCGCGTAGACTAAATATTTTCGAGCGTAACACTCGGCCTGCACGGAATTCTACATTTAGTTAGTTCGGCACTGAAAAGAGTTTCAAAAGAATTGTTGTGGGACTGCAGTATTCATTGCTTAACGAGTTGTACATGGTGGTCAGATAAGAATGCAAAGTGCTGTATCTCGGAAACTATTCGTCGTAGAGACTTGCGCTAAAAAATTTTTGGAATAAAGTGACCAAGAGAAAAACCTGGAAATTATTTTCAGATTTCCAAGATAGTCACCAGGGGGCGTAACCGCCATCTTAAACTTTTAAAGTGATTTTTCACTGAAATCCACCTAGTAATGTTACCAAAATAATATATGCTTTTTAAAGGTAAGCTTTATTCGAGTAATTTTTGTTTAACACTTTTTGACATATCTATTAAAATAAAGTGGTGGGGAGTGATTCATAATAACTCCTAAATGACTGAACGGATTTTAACAAACTTGGTCTCGTTGGAAAAAGCATTTATTGGTCCATCAAACCCATCTTACCCGTTATATGTCTAAATCTCAGTGATTCTGCTAGAGCGCGTTTTTTGATATAATAACAGAAAATTGCAAAATTCTGGAAAAAATTAAATGCAATAATATTACTTTTTTTTCATAAAAATGTAGGGAAATGATAACTAAATAGGCTAGTGAAAACCGTATCTCGATATCCTATTCCTAGCTGAAAATATCAAAGAAAGAAAATTTAGTTTTATCATAAAATTTTAAAAAGACGCTGTTACACCGGTATTTATTCTTATTTGTCTTTTTTAAGATTTAATGATAAACTTTCATAATTTTATCATTTGTTAATTATAAAAGTATACTTAGTTCAAAAAATTAAAAAAAAAAAACGTGTAGGGGCATAATAATATGCAAGTGCAAGGTAGGCAAAATACGAAGGGTAGGCCACGGAGGAAAAACAAATATATAATATAATATAATAAAACAAAAATAAAATAGTTCCATTTGAATCAATCCACTCTGACCCCACAGCGTTATTCGGAACACCTCAAGACCCCTATATACCAAATTTGAATACAAAATATACAGGGAGTTCCATTTGCAGGGAATCCCCTCAAAACAGTTGAATGGTCAATAGGACCACTCAAGGTGTTGGTGTGCAAAAGGCCAATACAAAATATACAGAGTGTTCTTATCTGTGCCATCTCAAATTACTGAATTTTATACGGGTCAAAAATCGAGTAGGTATATAAAAAACAATCAACACACTTTAAACTAACTAAATCTAAAAAATACAGAAGCCTGTGCCTGTCAGTCAGTAAGTCCATATCAGTAGTTAAGGTGGCTCGAAACGCACACAAAAAGTATCATCTTAGACAGTGACTTTGTTGAGAAAGGTCCAATAATTTAAATTGTTTTTATTTGTTAGTTGGCATTTTGTAAAGAAATACATTACTTTTGTGTTTATCAATATTTTTTCAAAGATTCCAGAGCACTCTTGATTCGTATAAGTTTCATAAAATATCAGAATTTTGAGATGGTTCTGAGAAAAATACCCTGTATATTTTTGTAATAAATCTTTTCACACCAACATTTTGAGTGGTCCTGTTGACCATGCAACTGTTTTGAAGGGATTCCATGGCACACTTGACTCGTCTGATGTCTTTAAAATTCCTATTTTGCTCAACTTTGACACCCTACAGAATGGAACTCCCTGTATATTTTTGTTCAAATTTGGTATATGGGGGTTTCGGGGTGTTCTGATTAACGCTGTGGGGTCAGATTTTGAATAAAAAAATCGCTAAATCGTTTTCGTAAAAATCGGGGGTAAAAAAAATCGCAGCCGACCCTGTATTTGCATTTTGAAAATGGCAAGAAGGTCAAAATAAGCCGTTTTTGAAGGCCTTTCAAACAAAACAAGTTTAGGCGATTACCTCCAAAAATTGAGATTTTACGGATTTGTAGCTACAGTTATAAAGTTGGACACCCTGTATATCTCCAAAACGCGACATTCATTATTGTTTTTCTCAATACACAAGATATGAATTTCTTTACCACAAGTCCCAAATCTACGACTATGTATTTACACGTGAATAATGTTACATCATTTGGTAGATTGCTTGATTGCAAACTATGCACTTTTTTCCCCATTGTCTATGGCATAAAATATTCACAAACGGATATGGCCAGAAATATAACACACAAAAAATAAAACAAAGTCGAAAAAGCCACAATACACTCAAACCACTACCATAAACAACGCTGCCAAAATACAAAACAAACCGTCGCACGTCATCTTCAAAGCATCGTTGTCGGATTGAGCAAAAATGTGAGAAAATTTAAGCAAAGAAAATTCAATAAGGAGTGTAAATAGTTGTTACTTGATAATTAATTGATATTTATGTGCAACGAATGATCAAATGAATAATGGTATTGAATTTCTCTTAGGGCAACTTTGTTTTCCTTAAAAATGTATTATACAACATATCATTAACATTATTTTAACTAGCACTAGTATTGTTTACATCGTAAGCACTTTGTAATCATGGCAACCCCGCCTTTGACCTATTGCAAATAACAAAAATTCTACAGAAACAAAACATTGCGGTAGTGTAAGCCATTTCTAAGTTTTTTATTTTTCTGAGGGCGTGCAATTCGCATGGCAACGTAATATAATTTTGTGCAAAATATCTAATTCGCATTATGCGATTCCTGTTCTCGCTCCCGCACGACAGCCCCCGCCTGCGCAGCCTCGAGCTCGAGTATTCAGCTATTCAAGTCGTGACTCGTCTCGTAACGAGGCTGATTGCGGCAGTGGCAACACTGTTTTTGTTACGATTTCGAGAGGACTTTTTGCACGTCCCGGCAGAAATAAATTCACCTGCCCGAGGACTTCTAACAGTCTATTACTTACTTTATAAAGTACGAGAGCTATTAGTGAGCGGCTTAGATAAGTATTTAAGCTCATGCTTGTACAAGGGCTCCATTAGTGTCGGGCTTGATGTGTAGTTGGTGTATAGTTAATGCGGGTACCATTAGATTTATTAAAAAGTCATACTTAAATGTACCAAGTAGTTCATAGAGGCGGAGATGCAATTCAGAATGAAGGTTGTTTGAGGGCTGGGCATGGACTTAAATAAAGCAATGAGAAACACTTTTTTCATCGTCAACATTGTAGTATATATTGAGTTTCAAATTTTTAAACCGCTATCACTTTTTTACTACTAGAGGTGCACAAAAAAGTTTAACATGAAAATTGTTTGCAACAACTATGATAATCTAAATATTACATCAGTGTTGAAAAATATTAGATATGACTAAATTTAGGCCCTGTTGGGATCAAAAGTTAAATTATTTGGAAAATATGTACATTAAGGGCTTATTTTTTTATAAAGCTAAGTATCCCATTTAATTTTATGCGCCACGCTTGGCAGTTTGTTCAGTATTTTCTATAAAAATTTTAAAAAACAAAAAATGATACCTAAGACTTGTGATTGGTACATATAAGATCTAGTTACCCATGGAAATGAGTAATCTAGTATAACCATAGCGTTCGGCTATACAGGGTGATTCAGTTTTTATTCGGGATACTTCAACAAGTGATAGAAAACCAAAAAATAACCGCACTTTATTGTATAAACTATATATTTTTAAGGCCTTATAAAAAAGTTACGGGGTGTTAAAATTGTAAAAAATATGTGGACTTTATTGAATATTTACCAAACTAGTTGGGATATTTATGTCATATTTGGTAAACGTTTGCTTTTAGAAAAAAAATTAATCACCTTGTATAGCAATAAAATGTATTCAATTTCTTATGTAAATTTTAATTCTAAACAAAAACGTTCTTTTAGCATTTTTCATATGTGTCATAGTTTCATAGCAAACTTGATTTTCTCGTATTATTTCGAGATATTTCTGAAAAAATTAACTTAAAAATTCGCTCCATAAGTAAGACTCAAAGTAGAAAAAATGTAATTCTTATTTTATATACAGTAGCTTTTCTCGATTAACTTACCCATTCAAGCTTACTTTATTTAAAGTAGTAAACACATTATTTCTACATTAAGTCTTATTTATGGAGCAAATTTTTTAGATATTTTTTAAAAAATCCCTACCTGCATAACAAGACAATGAATGAATATACGCTAATCGAACTAAACACAGCATAGAGTATAGAGTGCCATGGATTTCAAGACTGTCAACCTCGCTGTCAACAATAGCGGCGTGGGAATGCGCGTCATAATAAGTATTTTCGAACGTGTTTTAAGTTAAAAAAAATGAGTGAAAAATCAAGTGATTTTGATATGGAATTTGATAATACTCCACCTGAAATTACATTCACGAATGGTCGTGGAGCAAATACAGTCTGTTACCTACTCGGTTGGAATGAAAAAAATCGATACTCGTGGTTCCTCACGCTCGCTAACGCTCGCGTTCGGAATCTTCCACTCGTATCGAATTTTTTCATTCTAACCTCATTACAGAATCTACTATTCTTGTATAGGTAACCCCATATGAAAAATTCCATTGGGTATGTCCATAATTAACGTCATAACCATTACACATTTATTTCCATGGGTTAACTAGATCTTATGTCAACCACAAAAATATTACCAACATATTTTCTTAAAGTTTTGTAGTAGGTAAATACAGAACAAACAGGCAAATGTGACACATCAAATTCGGACATTTTGCTTCACAAAATACACATAATTAAACATTTTTCTTAATTTAATTTTCGACCCCAAGAAAATCCAAATTATAATCCTTGCAACAAAACTAATGTAATCCATAAATTCTGTCGGTAATTGCACACAATTTTCATGTCAAACTTTTTACCGTAGGTATGTCAAAAAGTAAAAAAATTGCAGCGGTTTCAAAATTTTCCGATTTTTCGTAGTTGGCCATGAACAGCAACTTTCATTATAACAAAAGAACGCCGACCAGAAAAGCTATCGATTTTCTCTGTCACAAAATTTGAGATATTTCGAGTTAGCCGCACTTATGTGGAATGGTTAGTTGATTATTTGTGTTTTGTTGCAGGTTTGAGTAAATATGGCGTCTACTCATTGTTTCCGCCAACATTCGGGAGTGCGCTGTACTCCCATGCGAGCACAATCGGACGTTTCGGCCACATACAACAATCAGCATCAGGGAACACCTTCCACACGGCTCACAAAGGTAAGAAATTTGCAATCTATGTGTCCGTAAACAATCTAACAAGATTGCTGTTGAAAAATAAAAAATGAAACGTTAAAAATATTGAAAATTTAAAAGTTAAACCACAAAAGAGTCATATTTTCTATCACCTGTTGAAGTGTCCAAGAATCTAGAATAATTATTGAGAATTAAGAATTTTACGTTTTATGAAAAAGGAGAATTCAAGAAATCGTCCCACTTCACTCCTGTATCTATCTACCACGGCAGAAGTAGCCGGTCTTACGAAATGAAACGTTCTTCGCCAGCGAGAGCCATTATTATAAATCAATCTGGGTGATTTACAGCGAGCTCGGCAGAGCACAACCCGTTTTAACCGAACACTGTAATATTGTAGTCGAATTTCAGATCGGTTTGCGCTAGTAGAGCGTGTCGGCAATGAATATTCATTTAGAATGTCCTTTTTATCCGACTCGGGTATACAATGGGCATACAAGTTTTTATCGGTCTAATACAAAATATATTGACAAGATATACGCAGAATAATAATTATTGTTGACAACGTTTACTTCTTGTTGTGTAACTTTGATTGGTGTATAAACTTTTGCTGGCGGTAGGTTCCGACCCCAAAAGTACGCCCATGAAAGTATTTTTTAATGTGCAGAAAATAAGAATAAGTTATGGCCTTTCAAAAATTTCGCCGACAGTTTTAGAGACAGTTTGGGAGCCACTGGTCCCTTCATTATTAAAGCGATGACTTCCCACTACAGTGTTGCCATGCCGTGAGATAATTCCTTAAAAATCTTGAAAACATTTGCAAATTTCCAGGTATATTGTGGTTGTAATCTGGTTCAATTTTTACTGCACGTAGCTCAAACTAATCACCATACTATTTTGCACCTTTTGCAAGATCGAAGCTTTTCGAAAACCCGCGGAAAAACAGAAATATTTAAAGATTTTTGCCGTGTTTACGTACGCTATTTTCGCCCATGCCCATATGCCCGACATTCTCTACTCTACTTACGCATATGGAGGCGGTTTCGCATAGCACTCGACTGCGATCGCAGTGACTGTTTGGCGGGCGTGGTTCCGCTGCCAAGCGAATATCGATGTGATCGGAGTACACTGTCTATGGGACATTTAAAGTCACCTCTATATATTTTTTGTGTGGGAGACGTGTAAAATTTTGGAAAATCTCCGTCTACTGTTAATATAATTCAGTCAAAACGTGGTCTGCCTAATAAAGGCATTTTCACCCAATACCTTTTCTTCTTATATCTACGTCTAATATTTAATATTAACTTTTTTAATCAAAAGGCACATGATAGCATAAACTTTTCTTTTATTCGGCGCCATTTTTTAACTACTACTGTCAACACACTTTTGCAAATATTGTGAAACACCACCTAACAGTTCTGCTATAGCAGTATATAAGCCTCCCCCATCGAACAGTTGAACTGTGATTGCAGTTGACTGCTACTTATGTGAAACCGCCGCTTAAAACATACATTATGAATGGTCGGCCGTCGATGATTTCGTCATCTACTTGTCTCTTTTTGGCTTCAGAGCGGGCGCGTATGGTGTTATCTCTGTCTCACTTGCAATGCATGGATTGCCGCATAATAACCCGTGAGGTCAATTTAAAATACGTCCAGGCGGCTGCGGATAGGAATGAATTATTATTAGACATTGGTAATCTTGATTCCAATAGTAATAATTGGGAAGTTTTGCATGAAAATATAATAGCATTTTTTTAATATAATTTATTATTAAACATTTAAAAAATTTAAAATTAATTAGGTGGGTCATTGACCACGTGACCTTATGGATATGCCGCACCTGGATTGGGTACGCATAGGCAACGCAAAACGTCACGTTGCTAACATAGCCTACGAAAAAGTATCTAATCATGAACTCCTAATGTTTCTTGTTTATAAAAAAACGGTAGAATAATTAACACTAATTTTCCTATTTAAAAAGTTAAACTCCAGTATCTTATTACCTAGGTAACCATTTAAGTATTTATAATTTATAGAAAAATCGAACGTCCTCGGGAAGTCATCAATATAGATAAGTTAAAATTGCTATATTTCTTCAAAGGAGTGGAAATAAGTAACTTATTTTAATAGTTTGTCTTAATTACAATAAACATACAACATAGCCCCTTTAGGCATACTTAGTTTATAT
Organism: Pseudeuparius sepicola; assembly: GCA_963920635.1. Lineage (NCBI taxonomy): Eukaryota > Metazoa > Arthropoda > Insecta > Coleoptera > Anthribidae > Pseudeuparius > Pseudeuparius sepicola. The sequence goes on from OY987304.1 coordinate 7,928,207, forward strand.
TATGCAGAACGTAAAAGGAAAGGTATTTTAGAGTGTAACTAATCCACTATATGTGAGAAATAATTGCTGTGATTCTATTAGATTTACATTATTATAGTTTTGACGGAAGTACCTATTCATTTTCGTTTTCTAGCCAATAGGCTACTTGGCCATCTTTGAAAAGTACCATGGAGCTATAGTTTGTTGCTACGATAGAATCTGTTTAAAATTAAAGCCTGATTTTTATCTTCCTTTTGCGAAATGGGCCTGCCCGTGCCTGGCGCGGGTCTCCGCAAACCTTTCTATCATAATTCGCTTATACGGTCCTGGCTGTCGGAGCGTAAAGTTATGGGAAAGTTTCTCTGATGGAGTATGAAACAGGTGCGAAATTAAAGAATATTGAAAGGGGGCAAAAATTAAATAACGGCGGTGGCGAAATTGAAAAATGCGGTGTAATTAATAATTTTTAAAGTTGAATGCACGCGGTGCAAATTTAGAGAAGAGTGGCGAATTTTCAATTTCTATTTTGGCGTTACGCGAAGAAAAATGACCGCGCCAACGATGCAGAAACAATTCAAGCACTCAAAGACAATGTTGTAGGTCTGGAAAAATAAGTTCTAAAACTGGACTTTGGATATACCTACGCACAATGGATTAAAAGTTAAAATACTCTTAGTATACTTACGTATTGTTTAACTAGCACGGAATGGCATTTATTATCAGCGAGTTCAAATTAGTTTTTTTTTGTATTTACTTAATTATTTTGCACATGAACAAGTAGGTATTAAATTTAAGACAAATTTTAGCAAAACATTGCTTACCTATACTTATTATTTACAATATTAAAAAATGATATATTAGTAGATACTTACAGTTATAAAAAATCATTGGAAAATTTTCAGCAGCCACATTTACAGCTTCCAAAATATGCGATAGTGTCAATCCTATCTTATTGCCGCTGTAACTTTCCATTTTACAAACTTTTATTTTTAACTTGCAATGTATGGTCATTGAGTAAAAGAATATAATATTTAAATATAATATTTTTTTACTCAATGGTATGGTGAACTATGTATGAATGTATGTTTAGGTCAAATCTTGCAAGCTGAATTAAAACCACTTCCTGACATCTCATTGCTCTGAAATTTTGCATACACCTTTGGTTCCGGTGACAATACAATATGCAATACCCAATATGGTAATACTTTCAAAATGGCCGCCGCTCCAAGATGGCGGATGATGTATTTTTTTGTCAACCATCTTAATATGGATATCAAATGAAAGGGCTTCGAAAGTAGAAAACGAAAAAGTTAGTGACATCACACTAATTTCAATATGGCCGCCGCTCCAAGATGGCAGATTACATTTTCTTTTCAATCCCCTTAATATGGCTATCAAATGAAAGGGCTTGAAGAGTAGAAAACGATAAAGTTAGTGACATCACACTAAATTCAATATGGCCGCCGCTTCAAGATGGCGGTTTACTTTTTTGATACCCATGGGTATCAAATGAAAGGGCTCGGCGGGTAGAAAAGAATAAGGTCAATGACTTCATACGAAATCCAATATGGCGGCCGCCCCAAGATGGCAGACTAAATTTCTTTACCACCGTCCTGACATGGGAATCAAATAGGTCCTAAAAAGCATAAAATAAAATTTAAAATTAAAAAAACCTTTTTAAAAAACAAGCTTTTAGTTAAGCCATGTACTAAAATGAATAAAAATAAGTTTAGGTTTTCGTTAAGATAATTCAATTCCAAATTGCGACCAGTTTTTGCAAATGAAAAGCTTGAGTAAAATCACGTCCAAAAATCTGTCAATATCTCAATAACATTCCCGCACCGGTTGCAAAAAAGCGTATACAATGTGATACATTTCCCAACTAAAAACGAACATGCCATACAGGCTTAGAGAAACAACATAAAAGTCATGAATTTTGCTTAGATACGTAAAATAGTTTGATGATATTTTAATTTATTATTATTTTGACATCAATTTAAAACTGGGAAACGTAATGTAACTAAATGTATACCCCAAATGCTAGACGGTACATCAACTTTGCAACAAACATAACTATGGTGCGAACTTTTTGGAGGACACTGTACATTAATTGAGTAATAGCACCATAATTGAGTAAAAATGCTGGATTGTAACTTTTATTATAAGTACGCATTTTTTATTTAAAATCTGACACCACAGCGTTAATCACGACACCCCAAGACCTCCATTATACCTAATTTCAAGAAATATATAATATAGGGAGTTACCTTTTGTAGGGCAACAAAGTTGAGCAAAATATGAATTTTAAAGGCATCTGGCGAGTCAAGTGTGCCATGGAATCCCCTCAAAACAGTTGAATGGTCAACAGGACCACTCAAAGTGTTTGTGTGCAAAGACCCAATATACAATATACAGAGTGTTATTCTCTGCGTCATCTCAAAGTTGTGAATGTTTTGGAACTTTATATGAGAAGTCTGCCAGTCAGTATAAGTCCATATAAGTTGAGCTGGCTGGTGTAGCACTACAGGAAATGCACAGAAAATGTCATCAGACTTTGTTGAAAATGGTCCAATAATTTAAATTGTTTTCTATTTATGGGTTGGCATTTTGTAAAGAAATAAATATTATTTAAATAATTCCAGAGCACTATAAAGTTTCATAAAAATTCAACATTTTGAGATGGCGTATAGAAAAATACCCTCTATATTTTTGTACCGAATCCTTGCACACCGCGATTCCATGGCACACTTGACTCGCCAGATGCCTTTAAAATTCTTATTTTTGCTCATCTTTGGCACCCTGCAGAATGGAACTCCTTGTATATTTCTTGGTACATGGGGTTTACTGATTAATCTATGGTGTCTGATTTGAAATAAAAAAAAACGCTAAAAGATCACAAGAAGCGACAAAGAAAGTTTAGGCGATTATCTCCAAAAATTAACATTTTATGGATTTGTACCTACAGGGTGTCCAACTTTATAACTGTACAAATCCGTAAAATCTTCTTTTTTGGAGACAAAAGCCTAAACTTTTTTTGTTTGAAAGGCCTTCAAAAAGTGCTCCTTTTGACCTTCCTGTCATTTTCAAAATGCAAATCCAGGGCCGGCTGCGATTTTTCCATACCCCCGATTTTCACGAAAACCATTTAGCGATTTTTTTATTTAAAATTTGACCCCACAGTGTTAATCAGAACACCCCAAAACCACTATATACTAAATTTGAATAAAAAATATACAGGGAGTTCCATTCTGCAGTTTGTCAAAGTTGAGCAAAATAAGAATTTTAAAGGTATCTGCCAAGTGTGCCATGGAATCCCCTCAAAACAGTTGAATGGTCAGTAGAACCAATCAAGGTGTTGGTGTGCAAAGGTCCAATACAAAATATACAGAGTATTCGTATCTGTGCCATCTCAAATTACTGAATTTTTGAGATTTAACGGGTCAAAAATCGAGTACATCAAAGCACACTATAAACGAACTAAATCTAAAAAATACAGAAGCCCGTCAGTCAGTAAGTCGGTGTGCAACAACAGGAAACGCACAGAAAATGTATTATCTTAGACAGTGACTTTGTTGAGAAAGGTCCAATAATTTAAATTGTTTTTAATTGTTAGTTGGCATTTTGCAAAGAAATACATTACTTTGGCGTTTATCAATATTTTTTCAATGATTTCAGAGCATTCTTGATCCGTATAAGTTTCATAAAATTTTAGAATTTTGAGATGGCTCAGAGAAAAATACCCTGTATATTTTTGAAGTTAATCTTTTCACATCAACATTTTGTGTGGTCCTCTTCACCATTCGACTGTTTTAAAGGGATTCCATATAGCACACTTGACTCGCCAGATGTCTTTAAAATTCCTATTTTGCTCAAATTTGACACCCTACAGAATGGAACTCCCTGTATATTTATTGTTTAAATTTGGTATATGGGGGTTTTGGGGTGTTCTGATTGACGCTGTGGGGTCAGATTTTAAATAAAAAAATCGCTAAATGGTTTGCGTGAAAATTGGGGGTATAAAAAAATCGCAGCCGGCCCTGGATTTGCATTTTAAAAATGGCAGGAAGGGCAAAAGACGCGGTTTTTGAAGGCCTTTCAAACAAAAAAAAGTATAGGCGATTATCCCCAAAAATGAAGGTTTCACGGATTTGTACAGTTTTAAAGTTGGACACCCTGTATATATGTTTAAAAATAGACACCCTGTATGAGTCATTCGACCCTTCCAATGGTTGCTTGTTTACCCACACAACATTTATATTGGACCGTCTAAACATTTGAAATTTGACCCTGTATTGCTCCAATTAACTGTTATCCCCTTTTCTCCCGCGTCCATTTACGCCAAGTCCCCCCCCCCCCCCCAGCAAACACTTCCCCCCTTACCTCGCGCCGGGCTAGGCGGCCCAAGAACGGTAGACGCACAGGATTGCTCGATCTCGTAAGCGTAATGTTCGCCAGTCGGCAGATGGGTGTGACGTCAGCGCTAGACTAACGGTGTTATTTGTACATCAGCGGTGCGGGTTTTGACGCGGGTTTTGACTGTGTTTTCTTTATTTTATATAACCTGTTTTTAGTTTTCAATCTATTATTGAATATTTATACTAAATTAGTACATCTTGCTTAGTATTAAAAACGTAAGAACTAATAATATATTTTGTCAAATTATCTCTCTAATATCGAATGTTTTGTGCCATTATAGGTTAGAAGTTAGATTTGAGATCTCCTCGTCATTGTCTTCGATTTTTTTGTAGGTACTGGGTTATTTAATAGGTAGGTACTTATATTTTATCATTTTAAATACACTTTACCCTGTACTTTATTTTTATTATTTATTTAGAATACATTATGACAGGAACGAGGTGTGCTGTTTATGGTTGTATTACAACTTACGCTTTAAAAAAAGCAGGCGAAAATATTATGTTCTATACCTTCCCCAAGTCAAAAGATATGGTTTCACAAACGATTAGGAGAGCATGGGTGGCAAGATGTAAAAGAATGGACAGTTTCAACCCTAATAACAGTCATATTTGTTCTCGTCATTTTACGGAAAATGACTATGAAAGAGATTTACAGAGTGAACTGCTAGGTAAAAGAGTTTAACCTTTCCATCTTCATCCAAAGCTTCTTTAACTACAGTTTAAATCTGCCAAGAAGAGTAGTTGAAAATGCATTTGGCATTTTAGCCAAACGATTTAGAGTTTTTTGACTAAAATTAATTTGAATGTGGAAAAAGTGCAAACCATAACATTGGCATGTTGCACATTACATAATTTTTGAGTCCCGAATGTCCTACTTCCATCCTAGAAGAGCTTGATAAAGACTATATATTTCAATTTGGACTTTCTTACCAAACATGCTCACCAAGGCATGCTTGCGTTGCTGCCCAAGAGGAGTTTTGTGATTATTTCGTGAATGAAGGAGATGTGCCTTGGCAGCGGAATACATAAATAAAACATATTGTAACACTTCACACACTTTTTATCTAAGTATATTATCTTTAAAACTATGTACTCTCCTCTTTCTCGTCTAATGCCTCAAACAAAACTAGTATCAAAATATAACCTTTCTTGTGTTCAAATTTTCAATGTTAGTACCTACTCCTGAAGTTCACGCAAAACTTGACGGAAAATAGGACATGCTCTAATTCGTGAAGTAACTTCATGAAGAAATTCATATGAAGAAATTGCCAGTGTAATACACGACTTTTTATAATAATTTGCCCTTGAAGTGACTTCATGAATTAATTCATGAAGAAATTGTCAATGTAAAACAGGCATCACAGAGTGTGTACCAGTACAGGTGCAATAAAACCAAATGTCAAGTCCTATAAGCGCCTTTTATCGAACCTTTTGCGAAACATATATTTCATAGTGTTTATTAAGAGTATTATACTATTAATTTATAAAATAATATCGCAAAAGATTAGTATCATACTTACCGTCTTTCAAACGTTCAAAATACTTTGTATAATAATATTTTATATTTGCCTCAGCCAGAGGCCTTGGCAACTAAATTCCACATGAGTCATAAAAAGTTGAACTTCAGTGCCTTGGTACATAAATAACTATTTTCGAAATTTTCTTCAGTATGCAATTATTCCATATATTGGCAATTTTATAAATTAATCCCTTAGTCTTGATACATTCTAAGTAAAAAATATAAGTTCTCTGTACTCTTAATAGTGTATAAAAATCAAAGGATTGGCAAAAGTAGCTCAAAAACACAGAACATCCACAGAAAAACCACCCTTTTTATATTTTAAACGGTAGCTCCCGGCGCGCTTAGCAGATAGCAGTCTAGCGGTGACGTCACGCCGGCGGAGAGATTTGCCCGATCGAGCAATCCTGTGCGTCTACCGTTCTTGAGGCGGGCCTACTCGCGTTTCGTCAAGCTGGCGCTGGAAATAATCGCCTACGGATCGACTTCCGGTACGGCGGGGGCGGGGGGGCGTTCCTCGCTTCCGGTTCCGAGTTCGGTCCCGGGCGCGTTATCGCCGCGATGCTCAGTTGTTTTAATCGTGGCCAGCGTGATTTATCTGTGCTCTTTATGTGTCGGCGAATAGTAGATGCCCGCGCTCGATGGTTTAATCGGGTGTTTTTTTTTTGGTGGCGCCAAACGGATAGCGGAAGACTATTCGCAGTTCTACAGTGTCCTGTAACTGTGTATTGTACAGGGTCGTTTGATGTTTAGTGAAATGCGCAGTGATTCGGCGGTGTAACTCAAAGTTATTTTTTTAATAAGATGCCTCATAGCGACCCTACGATTCATGGAAGGTGAGGCTAAATATATACAAGGTGGGGCTAATCTATTAATCTTAGATTCTAGACGTTTTAATATGGCGATTTAACCGCACTTACCTATATGTAAAAATGCTTCCCTTAAAAGATACAGGAATACCTAATTGGTTTTTGGTTTCATTTCTAGTTGAGATTTGGTATAAGTTATAACTATTTATGTCCAATTTGACCACTTAATTCTCCTTGTTGTAACTCAAGAACAAATGAAAATCTTCCTTACTTAAATTACTAGGAATATACCGAGGGTTTATTCTCTTAGAGGGTTTTTCCCAAAGTACCTAGGGTTTAAACCGGGTTGGGTTTTTCATGAATTCCTTTGAGTTTATTGAAGGTTTTTTCCCTAAGGGTTTTTTCGAAAATGAGGGTTTAAACCGGGTCGGGTTTTTTCGTTAATTCCCTTGGGTTTTTCAATATATTATTTTTTTTACTTTTGACAGATTTGACACATGACATGAACTTGGGCAGTACATACTACATACATAACATAATATATAGGTAGTAGTAATACGTAGTACAGAGTGAATCGCGAATGTAAATTATAGGTTAGGAGTCAGTTGCAGGTTTCAGTTCGTAGAAAACATTTCCACTTTCCACAAATTATTTCCCAGTCGCATTACCAAAGTTATACTAAATAAAATATTAAAAATATGCCAAGACATTGTTCGGAAGAATGGCCACAGTTTAGAATAATAAAAAATAAATACAAAGAGTCATGATAATACAAAACTTAAGAATAAACAAGTAGCGGGATGTAAATATTGCAGTAATAGTTATTTATGTACCAAGGCACTGAAGTTCAACTTTTTATGACTCATGTAGAATTCAGTTGCCGAGGCCCCTGGCCGAGGCAAATAAACCACATGAATCATAAGAAGAACTTCAGTGCCGAGGTACATATTATATTTATTTTTGAAATCGGAAAAAAAAGTTTTATTAGTCAAGAAAATAATAATAAGGGATCACCCGTCCATGAACCCACTACGCGCAGCGTTGCTTGACTTTGACGATCGCTCTACCCAGGTCTAGTATGACAAAAACACGGCGTCTTCGAACAGAAAACCAAACTGCTGCTTGTAGTGCAGCCTCCATAATAAATCTATTGATATTCAAACCTACTAAAATATGTATACTGATAGATTGCGCTGCTATAGGTAACAATTTCGCAATGTGTACGAATAATTAAATGGGCCTTTATTGGCCGGGTTTTGAATATTTGGTCACTTTTGACGGGCGATTTCTCCGCGTCTGACGTTTGATGTTTACATCTCGCCAAGGCCTATTTATTGAAAAAATCGTACAATAATGGGTTACTTCAGTGCCGATTTCTGAGGTTTTAATGACGATTTTGGGACACTTCACTGATGCCGATTTCAAGAAAACAATATTTTATTTCCCAAATGTGGTCAAATTGAGGACACATATAGATAAAACTAGTAGTAGGTAAGTACCTATTTTCCTAAAATCCCAAAGCGGGTTTTTTACAAGGGAAAAAACCCTTGAAAACCCAAAAAATAATAAATATTTAAAAATAATACATTATAAATTCTAAATGTAGGGTTATTTGGTTTCATAATAATCGTCTTTTAACAAGTAATTTTGAAATGAAAGAAACCAGAAATGTGACATATAAAAATCCTACCCGGAAAAAAACCGGGAAAAACGATTTTTTTATCAAAAAATAAAAACCCGTTTTTTTCCCATCACTATAAATTACTTTTCATGAAATCGGCAGTGAAGTGTCTCAAAATCGTCATTAAAAGCTCAGAAATCGGCACTGAAATAGCCCATTATTGTACGATTCTTTCAATAAGTAGGCCTTGGCGAAATGTAAACATCAAACATCAGACGCGGAACCATCGCCCGTCAAAAGTGACCAAGTATTCAAAACCCGGCCAATAAAGTTAATACACATTGCGAAATTGTTACCTATAGCAGCGCAATCTTTCAATATACCTACATATTTTAGTAGGTTTGAATATCTATCTATTTTACATACTTGACCTAGGTAGAGCGATCGTCAAAGTCAACCAACGCCGCCCGCAGTTTGTTCATGGACGGGAGATCCCTTATGATTATTTCAAAAAAATATATAATATGTATGTACCTCGGCACTGAAGTTCTTTTTAGGGCTCGTGTGGTTTATTTGCCTCGGCATCTAAATTCCACATGAGTCATAAAAAGTTGAACTTCAGTGCCTTGGTACATAAATAACTATTTCTTGAAATCGGCATTAAAATGTCCCAAAATCGTCATTAAAAGCACAGAGATCGTACAATAATGTAGCCCATTATTGTACGATTTTTTCAATAAGTAGGCCTTGGCGAGATGTAAACATCAAACGTCAGAAGCGGAGAAATCGCCCGTCAAAAGTGACCAAATATTCAAAACCCGGCCGATAAAGGCTCATTTAACTTTTCGTACACATTGTGAAATTGTTTCCTATAGAAGCGCAATCCTTCAGTATACATATTATAGTTAATTTGAATATCAATATATTTGTTGTGTAGGCTGCACAAGAAGCAGCAGTTTGGTTTTTCTGTCAGAAGGTGCCGTGTCTCATCATACTTGTCCTAGGTAGAGCGATCGTCAAAGTCAAGCAACGTCGCGCGTAGTCGGTTCATGGACGGGTCATCCCTTAATATTATTTTCTTGCCTAATAAAACATTTTTTTCCGATTTAAAAAAAATAATATGTACTGAAGTTCTTTTCATGACTAATGTGGTTTATTTGCCTCCGTCAGAGGCCTCGACAACTAAATTCCACGTGTCATAACAAGTTGAACTTCAGTGTCTTGGAACATAAATAACTATTATGGACGTAACTAAAAACCCAACGACAAAATCGTACTCCTAACACTCTCTGAGCGTCATTAAGAAATCTTTAGATATAGCAACGTAAGTCATCGTGGGACGTTTAAGCAAAGTATAATTATCAAAAAACTAATCGTGCCTCATTACTAAGCCTCTAAAATGGCAGCGACTAGACGGCAGACAACCGAACAAAAGTACTAGTAGGTATACCTAATGATATTCCAAAGAAGGAAACTTGGTCCATTGCCTTTAAAGTATCCCGATATTTTAGTATTGTGTGTTGGAGGCGCACTTTAGGCCTCTTTATTTCATATGCAGCATTGCAAATGGGATTTTTAATGTCAGCGTGCAGCTTGTAGGATGTATTTCAAATCAAAGAACAAGACCCTCCAATTAATGTCCTTTGTGCATATTACTACAGTAAAAACTAACTATCGCAGAATAAATAGGTTATATTTTCTGTGTTTCCACAATAGGTGCCGTAAAACTGTGGATGATTGCGGGAGTGTATCACTCGCCCCAGCCGTTTTATAGCCTATTTTGCCTTTATTTCCGTAAAAATTGTATTGCCTATTTTGCGTTTTTTTCCGTAAGAATTTTATTTTAAGCTGTTTCATGGTTAGTACCATGTTTCAATCGACTTACCTATAAGTACCTATCTATCGGCTTTGGTTACAATTGGAAATTGGTGAACACACGTATTATTCTATACCTACAGGACCTTTTGGTTAGAGTTACACTAACGTTCATTTTTCGATACGGGCAATTTTTTAACTAAAAATTAAAAAGATACCTATATCTTTAACTCATTGTCCGTTGTTACATCCCCTACAAAATAAATAGTTAGCAATTTGCCAAGCAATTTGTATCCTATATAGAAAGAAGCGCGCATTAAACCATTGTGTTCGTACAAAAAACTGCGGACAAAAATAACAACTGCGCCAAATTGGAAAACCTTTCGATTCTTTTCAGCGGCTTCCGCTATCTGTCAGAGGCATCGGATAGATTATGATGTTTTGAAAGCAGCTTTTTGGGTTGGCACTGGCAGGCCGGCTGGCATATTTATTTCCATTTTTAACATTCGAAGTCTGATAAATACGAAAGTGCAGAAGGGCCACCAAAAATAAAAAATTGGTTTTTCTTGAAATCGGCATTAAAGTGTCCCAAAATCGTCATTAAAAGCTCAGAAATTGGTATTAAAGTAGCCCATTATTGTACGATTTTTTCAATAAGTAGGCCTTGGCGAGATGTAAACATCAAACGTCAGACGCTGATCTATCGCGCGTCAAAAGTGATCAAATATTCAAAACCCGGCCACAAAAGGCCCATTTAACTTTTCGTACACATTGCGAAATTGTTACCTATACCAGCGCAATCTTTCAGTATGAATATTTTAGTAGGTTTGAATATCAAGAGATTTGCTGTGGAGGCTGCACAGCAGGCAGCAATTTGGTTTTTCTGTTCGAAGGCGCCGTGTCTTATCATACTTGACCTAGGTAGAGCGATCGTCAAAGTCAAGCAACGCCGCGCGCAGTTGGTTCATTTACGGGTGATCCCTTATGATTATTTTCTTGCCTAATAAAACATTTTTTTCCCATTTCAAAAAAAATATAATATGTACCTCGGCACTGAAGTTCTTTTTATAACTCATGTGGTTTATTTGCCTCGGCCAGAGGCCCCGGCAACTAAATTCCACATGAGTCATAAAAAGTTGAACTTCAGTGCCTTGGTACATAAATAACTATTATCTTAATAAGGCAGAATTTCTGAGAAACAAGTCAGAATTTCTGACTTACAAGTGAGAATTTCTGACTTAAATCAGAATTTCAAAAAAAAGTTTAGGATTCTGGCGGCAGCGAGATCTGAATAAAATAAAACTCAGGCGCGACTCGTGAGTTATTGTCACAGGTTATTGTCGAGGCGGGTCAGATTGAACTAACTTTTATGTATTTTTTATATTTTTGACTTTTAAATAGAGCAAATAGAAGATATATCCCTTGATATATCATTAGACAATTATTATGAAAAATAATACCTAATATTCTCGCTAATATTGAGATAATTCTGAGGATAATTCCCTCACATTTTATGTAGTTACGAGAAATCACTGGTGTTTGGAGTTCAAATGCACCGCAGAATTGTACACAGTCAATAATTTTGCTAAAAATGTACCTAGTTACTTTATCATTCATATAGCATTATTTATATAAATATGTATATTAGAGGAAACATGTTTTGAAACTTTTTCTTTTAAGTGTTTTAAGTCTGTAATGCCAGTCTTAGTCCATAACGAATCATCAGTACAAAACAAAAAACAGGGAAAACAAAAAACGCGTTTTTACATTGCATCTACAAATCCAATTAGAAATGTTGTACATAGTTGACTTAAAATACCAGTCAATTTCTTTCCCTCTGTCGTTTGTGGTATGTTTTCGATCTATTTCTAAGCGTTTTTCATAAGTCAATGTGCCACTTATTTTAGTATTTCTTGCACAGTGACTATAGAAGCGCAAGCCATTGGTAAATTTTCGATAACTACAAACACTACGTGATTGCACAGTCCACAAATCAAACGGAATAATATTTGAATAGATCGCTAAAAAAAGGAAATTTCGAAAACCCATACATCGAAACACAAGACCAACCAATTAAAAAATAACTTGAACCGAATGAGTGGTCGGCCGTCGACGACGGCGACTCTACCTGTCTCTTTTCAGCTTCAGAGCGGGCGCGTATGCTGTTGTCTCTGTCTCACTTATAATGTATGTATCCTTGTGGATTGCCATTATAAACCGTGATGTCAGTTTAAAATACGGCCAGGCGGGCAGCGGATAGGAATGAATTAGGCGTTAGTAATCTTGGTTCCATTAGTAATAATTGGGGAGCTTTTGCATGAAAATGTAATTGCATTTTTTTGAAGATAGTTTATTAAAAATTTAAATAAATTAAGTGTGTCGTCGACCAAATAACCTTATGGAGAAGCCGCGTCTGATAAAACTGTTTTGCAGTATACAAAAAACACAGATTCCCAATATTTCCAAGATTGGGTCAAATTTTTTTAAAACGTGTTTTGGATCCACCAATTAATTTTCCAGAGGCCTCAGCAACTAAACTCCACATGAGTCATAAAAAGTTGAACTTCAGTGCCTTGGTACATAAATAACTATTATTTTAGCTTTAAATATTTTTTTTCTCCGTGATACCCGGAAGAACCGAGAAAAAAACAGCGTACAACAAAATTGCTTTTCTCGCTGCCCTTTTTGCGGCGAATATTCCCAGTCGTAATTATAGTTATTTGGGTCGCATTTAACGCCATGTGCCCGGCATCATTTTGCATATACACTGTCGATAATTACAATGGGGCAACCCGGCTGAAACACACACCGATAAGGATCGGCAACGCCGAAGAAAAAGGTGCACGGTATTGTAATTTAGTACGCGAAGGGCCGGATAAAATTACAGACTGCGGAAAAAGTTATAACCCACAGCTATATTAAACGCGCTTTGTGTCTTAGTATAAAACGCACAAAGGGTCTAAAAACCCCCAGCGTTTTATGGACTTCACGAGGGAGCGCAGAAATAAACGCCATATTCTGGAAATGTCGGGATTTTGTCAAAAAATGCCATTTTCGTCGTGCCGCAGCGGAGTTATTTCGGCTTGGTGTTCTTGAGCTTTAAGCTTCCCCCAAATCCTCACAAATTATTAGCATTTTCAATATGAGAAAAGTTAGGTTATAACAGAGTTAACTTAAGTATGGTATAAAAAATATGAAGTTGGAACAGCATAAAAACTTTTGAATTTTATACGGGTGATTTCTGCTGATAAGTCTGGTATTTTTACCAGTAGCAGAGCGTGGTAAATGCTATGAAATAGATCGCGCCCCGTATCACTGTGTTCCAAGTGAGTTCATTTATGTTTTACCAGGGTAGCTCGAGAACAGGCGCCTCGGCAATAAAATAGGAGTAAAAACACTTTTTTAACCATATCAAACCGCACCTACACTAAAATCCAGCAATCCCAGGGACTCTTTAAAATAAGGGGACCCAGCATTTTACAATCTATCACATAGGAAACGTGAAGCCTTGAGGGGAAGTTTGTTGACCACATAAGTGGGCTGGTACAAGGTTACCTGCCATCAGGTTTTATGTGATAGATAGCCATAGATTCTAAAGGAGGCAAAAAATTTCCCATTATAATTCACAATTTTTAAGTTTTCTAACTTCCAGATACTCAGATGTGACAAAGAATTTCAACTATACAATAAATTTGTTTCATTTGACAGTTGCCATATCCTGTACTTGTAGACACAACATTGTCAAGTCTAATTTTTAGAAATCATGGAAATCATTATTAATTTTTACTAACAATCAAAGTACCTGTTATATTCATAGATTCTCCAATAAAATGGCATACTTGGCATCACTGATACTATTAGAATGTGGAAAGAATAGGTCTCACTTTGGAAAGTATAATGCTGGGTCCCCTTATTTTAAAGAGTCCCTGAGCAATCCTTATTGTCTGGCGTAAATAAAACCTCGTGTTCAATGACGTTCCGCGATTGGTCGGTAGTCTATAAAATTTCACCAGATTCGGCAACAGGGACTTAGGTACTCGATCGCAAAAGTGTAGTTATGCGGTTTTATCTTGTTGTTTTCAGCTATTTAATCATTTTTTCCGAAATATTTTGATGTAAACAATTGTAAAACTAAAATTAAATAAAAGTGGTGCCTCAGTGCGGCCCTGGCGAATATCTCAACGCATGTGCTCTTGTTTACGCCAGGCGTAAGAGTTGCTCGATTTTAGTATGGTATTAGTAATGAAAAGAGATGAAGGACACAAAGAAGATAGATATTGTAGTAAAAACAAGTGACTGCATACTCGCCTAAAATAATATCAACAATACTTGCATGGTTTACACTGTTCAACGGCTGGCCACTTGTGCAGCGAAATGCGGTGGGTAGGCGTGCCATAATTTCACAGATCTTAGGATATACTTGGATAAATAGTTATAATCGATATAGCTTTAGAGACCTTTTGACAATATTATATGGTGCATTAACCTTTACGTTGTGTTTGACGACAACCATAAAAAAACCTTACAATGAAATATGTTGCTTGTAGAATATGTATATTTTTGAAAGCTACTTGACGCTATATTCTTTTTGTGACGCCAATTAGAGTTTTTTATGGTGTTTCAAGTGACTTTAGAAATACTATAACACGAAATACCAAATTGTGTGTGTCTTTCTCTACTGGACTGGACTTATTATTCAAAATTATCAAACATCGACATTATAGAAGTTATGGGTAAGTCTGAAAGTACGATTCGAGGAGACTTGTTGGAATTTTTGCCGTGAAAAAAGGCCAGAGTAATTTTCTTCGTGGCACAATCTAAAAGCCAAAGAGATTTCCACGGGACGAACCCGCAGTGTGCCTGCGGACGATTGCATAAGTCAGGCGAATAAAAAGCCCACGGCTATACAGCTTCCTCTCCAAAACGTGACCATGAATAAATGCGATGGTCGGAGTTTTTTCAGGAATTTCTGCCCATATCCTTGAGGCAGCGACCAACGAACTTTCCGTTACGTAATATTTGTTTCGCAAACATTTGGCAGGGAACATTCGCGTGCCTACCAGAACAGAAAACATTGGTGAATAGACTAGGTAGGTACCTACTTAGTATGCAAATGTCTCTACAGGGACGTTGGTAAATGATTGTTCTTCTTTTTGGTTCAATCATAGACAAAGTTACACATAGACTAGACTGTCGGAACCATTGTTGAAATTTCCGCACGCTACACCAAATATTTTGCATAAAATTTTACATAAAAACTAATAACTAAATTAAAATACCTATACTTTAACTTAGTATCGAGCCCTAAGAATTGTAAGACATTACAATTTATCTGTTTTAATTTGTTTTCGCTTCAAAATTAAAGTTTGAAAGTTGGTGTAGCGGCATTTTTTGCGGACGGTTTCAACAATGTTTTTGACTATACAGTGTGTCCACGGATGGACTTAACTATACTTGTATTTTTTTTTATTTTAAATTCTTCGAAAAAAGTCTTTCTTCATAAAAAAGTCTGCTTCTTCTTAAAATAAAATTGGCATGGAAAAAGTTGACTTTACTTATACTGGGTGACCAGAAAATTAAAGAAACGTTAATTAGCATAAGAGTAAACTACCTCTATTTGTAGAGATAATGAAAAAAGTTATAAAGAAAATTTGCTCAGCGTGGTAAGCTACTTAAGTGTACAAAATTTCAAAGCGTTAGGCCTACTTCGATTTTTTTATTGTATTCTCTTTTTTCTCAAATAAATGGTTTTCTGTAAATAGTACGACAAAACTGTATTAAGGAAACTTCCCCAGAATGGAAAACTGCGCATGATGACAAAATTTTACTATTCTAGGCCTACTTTGTATTTTGGAAAATATTTGAGGAAACGCAAAGTGGGCCTAGGATTGTCAAAAAATTTTCCATCATACACAGTTTCCTATTCTGAGTAACTTTTATTTATAAGTTTTGTATTTCTACCTACAGAAAACTATTTAATCCAAGAAAAACAAGAAAAAAATCAAAAAATCTAAGTAGGCCTAACTTTTTGAAATTTTGTACACTTAAGTAGCTTACCACGCTGAGCAAATTTTCTTTATTTTTCATTATCTCTACAAATAGAGGTAGTTTACACTTATGCTAATTAACGTTTCTTTCATTTTCTGGTCACCCAGTATAAATATAAATAATGTCAACTTTTTCCATTCCAATTATATTTTAAGAACAAGCAGACTTTTTTATGAAGAATGACTTTTTTCTAAGAATTGAAAATAAAAAAATTTACAGTTAAGTCCATCCGTGGATACACTGTATATGGCTCCTTTAATATATGGTTCAATTTATTTCACAGAGGGTTTAGTCCATGCAAGGATTGCTGTGAATTCAGTGACATCCATCTATAGGCCAGTAAAATGAGACAAAAATTGTCAAAAATTTATTGTAATTCGATTCAGGATGCCATATGGAAAAAATCGATGTATTTATTGATAACATATTTAGATATTCAAGGGATCCAATTTTGAAGAGGCGCAAACATTGTTTAAACAATGGTTTAATGTGAAAAATCGTGAAAAAGTCGGGTTTTTCTAGGTAGTTCAGAGACTATTGCCGATGGGTGTTTCAAATTTTGTACGGTTAATGTGAGACTTGGTAAGTTGAAATCGACCAATAATTTGTTTAAATAATTGCAGAAAAACGATTAAATTTTCAAAGTTTTCTTGTATTTTTCATTCTATGGGAAAAGCATCTGTGCACTTGAAATGTTCAGGACATAAGCCCTTTATGAGCCTTAAGTTACCCTGAAAATTTCGTTAGAAAATATTAATTAGTTTACAAGAAATTTAAATTTTGTTTATTCAAAAAGGGTATAATGTTAATTAACAATTGACCCAGTTGCCGTCATCCTAGAAGGGTCATCTTGGGCTCTTTTTTTGCCGAGTCCTATATTTTATGAATCTGTTTAGAGCAGATAAAATTTTCATTACAGCACGGGTAATTTCCTTTGTGTTATCACACCGAAAAGTCTAAAACTTTCATAAAAATGCAGCCAGCCACAGCATACATTCTACATCACAATAAATCCACAGCGCGTGACGACCGTCACTCCGTTTGGAGTAGCCAAAATTTCAAGGAAATCGGGGGTTAGTTACACCACCATTGGAAATAATTAACACTTCATTTTTTATACAGCAGCGCCCATCGCCGAAAAAGAAGGGCATACGCAATATAAAATATGAGTCAAAATAGGTCTGAATAATCTCGGACATCATCCAATCGACAAGCCGATTCATCATCCATCGGACGGTAGAAATAAGGTCCACTAATGAGAGCGCAAGACGTATACCGACTTTTATATACGTCGGACGTATAAATAGCCACTTCCAATGTTTTAACCAGTTGTACAGTTGAACCTCTGGTTAGCATTTTTGTACTGGTCAATGATTCACTCTGTATAATATAAACAAAGTATGTATATGTTTCTTTTTATTTGAATATTGCCTTATTATGTACCGTAATCAAAATCGTAACATAAAGTATAGCTTAATCGTTGTATTCTTCTCTATTCTAATATGTTCTTAAATGAGAATGCTTCAATGAATTCCATATAAAATAATGTTAAGTGGCAATATAACAAAGTTTTGTATTAGTAAACATAGAAATGTTGTCGATAAAAGTTTCTACTGAAAGTTTCCTCTATACCTAACTCTATATTATTATTGGGTTGAAGTTTGAACTTGAAAAATTTTCGTCATAATGGAATTTGAAAATGATGCGGAATTAACAACAAAAACCAGATATTCTTACGATTTTTTTATATTCACTGTATAATTTTTGTTATTGTATTTGTTCCAACCTTTACGTATAAAGTATAAAGTAAGATAAGGATATACAGTATGTCCACGGATGAGGTAAATAAGAGGACAAATGGACCAAAAAGTGAAAGATACGAAAAAATGTTATTCTTTATAAAAGTTTTTGCTTGATTTAAAAATAAGATCCACGATGCCAAAAATTTGTTTTTTTTTGTACAGGGTATGCAAAAAATACAAAAACGTAAAATTTGATGAAGCGTAAAGTTGGCTTTTTATAAATTTTAATGCAAAACGTTAAATAAAAAACTTGTTTGAAATTTTAAAAGAATTCTTATTCCAGATTTTCAAGGACAAATTTGAAATTTCTAAATTACTCTTTTAACTTTTTTAACATTAAACAACTAACATATGAAAGACCCATTGAAAATAACGAAGAACTTTTAAAGCAGAGAATTTTAAGAGCGATAGAATCAATTTCACTAGGAGAAATAAGAAGCAGCTTTAGCCATTTACGAACGTCAGTTAGAAAAATGCGTAGAATATGGAGAAGTTTTTGAAAAATAAAAATAATGTGCCTCTAATTGTTTTAAAGTTTAATAAAATAAGAAATATTTCTGGAGTATTACAATTATTATTTAATATTCCATTAGTAATTTTATTTAACCTGTCTGTAGTTTTGGATTATAAATATTCTTTGCTCTAAAAACATCTTTCTTATTTTGACAAATACGCCACAGTTATCAAAGGTGTAATCAAATAAAAAGGTCAGTTGGAAAAATTTCGGGTTTAAAAGAGTAATTCAAAAATTTCAATTTTTTTTTATTTTACGTTTTGCATTAAAATTTATAAAAAACCAACTTTACTCTTCATCAAATTTTACGTTTTTGTATTTTTTGCATACCCTGTACAAAAAAAAAAAATTTTTGGCATCGTGGATCTTATTTTTAAAGCAAGCAAAAACTTTTATAAAGAACAACATTTTTTCGTATCTTTCACTTTTTGGTCCTCTTATTTACCCCATCCGTGGACATAGGTACTGTATATGTATATATTTTTTCATTCTAGATATTTTATAATTATTATTTTTAATAAAGGAATTCTTATTACAATATGGGTGGGTACATGATACGCACATGGATACACACAAATCCATACATTTTTTTATTCATTTATAGACAGCTAGTTATACTTGTACTGATATTGCCTTTCATATTTTTATCCTACTTGTAAATGACCAATTAAAAATTTATAATTAAGTAATTGCATTAGCTAGCATTAAAAACTTATCGGATATGTTTTAATATGTAATGGTCGTAAAAATGGAAATATAAACGCAATAAAATAGGATTTTTTCATTAATGATAATAATAGATGATTGCGGTGGATTTTCAGATAGATATAGGGTTGAAAATTATTCCAAGTTTGGAAATTTGGCTGCAAAATGTATAAATACTTATGTAACGAAACAGTACCTATATTTATTGCGTTCAAATGGGGCGTTACCCCACTACAATTAAAAACAATCATCTTATCATATTTTTTATGTCCAGTGCGATCAAACTTAAAAAAAAAATTAAAGGTATATGTTCATAGATAAGGAATATAAATAGGATAGTTTAAAAAAAAATTGATAATATGACACCACCTGCAATAACATGCCAACAAAGAATTGTTTTGTTCCCTGTTGTTCTTTTAAATCAGTTCTATTTTCGAAATTGTCAAAGCATAAAATCTCTAGTCTAACTTTCATTGTCAACCATACCAAAATTCAGCACTGGATTCTTATACAAAAATTGAGTTTACAATAAGAACACAATATAGGTATCTAATTGTTATCACAGGAATTTATATAATTGTAAACAAATGAAGGTCAAAAGCTAAACTTACATTAAACTTACAAAACTTTACCTAACCTTTTCTACAAAAATAGTTATTTGTACGTCTCATGCATTTTTATCAGAGAGCCCCATATTAAAATTTTGGCTAATGCGGATATTCCCTTTTGAAATGTATATACAGTGTCGATCTGGAGCAAAAAAAAATTGAACAGGAAGCGTTTGCCTCTCAGCATAAAATTATCTGGTGACGTCAAGCCCGGCATCCTGTTCAAATTAGAGCACACTCTGGGACTCGCGAAATGTTCACGAGGGCCATAATTTACTTCGGGTTTATGTGTCAACTCGATCGAAATAAAAAATGAAAAAGCAAGTCGAAATAAGACCAGAGACATAAATATCAGTAACAGTTGGTTGAAATGGATGCTCTACTTCTTCTCTGGGAAGATCACAATATACAATAGGGAATAAGTTTATTTTACTTTATGAATAAATTTTAAATGCTCAAAAGGCGTAGCAAATTTACCTACAACAAAATCTAATAAAATCTAATACGAGAACCATAGTCGAACGTATCATTGCCTGACGGTGAGTCTTATAAATATGACTTCTCACTTATCTTATAAATATGACTTCTCACTGCTATAGCTTCATCTTCCTGAAAACAGATGATGCTTATGGCTAACAATGTATACAGTGGCTTTATACAAGACAGTGGCGACACGGGCGCCATGTTTTGTAAAATTAGAGGTGGGACTATTTAAAAAATATATCGATATTGTGAATCCAGATCCAGTATAGATTTTTTTATCGATATGACTATTAGGTATATATTAAATAAAATCAATTTATTTTGAGAAATAAACGGTAAAACGTACCTACCTGTTCCGTTTCGTTTACATTTTATGATTAATTACTAATATCAGTGACTATACTGATAATATTTAATGTTCTCACTGGACCTGTCTAGAATAGACGAACAAATTTTAAGCATGTGTTTGTATTTTGAAAAGTTAAGAAATGATCAGATAGCAATAAACAGAAAATTTTAAAAATATAAAATAGGGAAAACGCAATATAATTAAATATGGTACTTGTAGCTTAGGAAATAAAGTAATGATAACTACATTATAATAAAACAACTCCAAACGTAAGTACCTATGTTCAATTTATAATTGGTGTTTATTGGTGTTATTATGTAGTACAGTCATACAGAAAACTTTAGAATCAGCAATTTCCTTCAGAGCTGTTGAAGTCCTAAAGCACTACTCAAAGAATAACTGCTTTTATTTTTGGTTTTTGACACTTTTTATTTACTTATTTTCATGGATACAATAACAAATTATTCATAAGAAAAATGAAAAGTGATAATACAATCTTCAACATCCTTCCCTTTGGATGATTTTTCTTAAGCTCATTGTTTTACAGGAGTAACAGCCTCTCAAAATGTTTTTGGTTTAAATAAGTAAAGCTTTCATGAAAATGTTCGCAATTTGCTCCATTGTGCTTGTTTGAGACCATAAAAACTTGTTTGGAGTCTACAAAACTCTATGGGTTTACTCTTCATAACCTTTTGGTTGTTTCATATAAACATCTTCATCGATTTTTCGATGCGCATGATGTAGAGACATCTATTGAGTCAATTCAACATTTTCACCAGCAGCTATATGCTTAATATTCCTTTTATTATCATTCCAGATTTGACTACAGGGCTAAACGTTTGGTCGTAGTCTTCACCTTTTCTTTGTGAACAACCTTTCATTACGAACCTCGCCTATTATTTTTCTATTGATCCATCCGGAATTATCCTCTCCTTGTATATCCATTTACAAGATACTATACCTAATGCTTTCTTGTCTTCTGGTAGTCTCTGTAAAACTCATTTTTGTTTTAATCATGTGACTTCAATTTTTTATCCATTACAGCTAACCAGTATAGCTTCGATCACCGGTCTTTACAGCTTTTTCATAGTTATTATGACCACTAATTTTTAAAACATTTGCAACAGCTTTCATAACAAAGTTTTCAAATTTTGCTGGTTTTGCAATTTTCTACGGCCCCTCAGCTCCATTATTTTCATTTCTTCATGGTCTTCCTCCTGCTAATCAGACTTCTTTTGACCTTCTGTACCGCTTTTTCCAACTTCTTCATTGTATTCTTCTTCTGGATAACCATCATCTTCTTGCAACCTTCCCTCGCTTTTATACATTTCTTGCATGACAACCATATACGTTGTGGTCACCTTACTTTACTTTTCCCAAAGAAAAACAGATGAAGCGCAGAAATATGATAATACACCATGATACAATGAAAAGAAGGTATGATAGATCGGTGTCACAATTTCGTCCGGCTCTGCGCATGACGTCACGCGGAGCGGATTATTTGAATTTTAAGGCGAGAAGCGGGTTTTTCTAATGGAATATTGCGTTAAGTATCCGTAAATTAATGTTGTATTAGGTAGCATGATTTAGAACATACTACTAATTTAAAAATAACATGATAATCAAGCTAAGAAAATTCTCAGTAGGGTAAGCATTTGTATTTTTTCACACAAAGATAATGCATCAACTGTAAGGACTTCCTTAGTACAGGTAAATGTACAGGTAAATAACTCAAAGTTTATTTCTTCTTACAAAGGAAATAAAAATACCTAATCGATAACAACGAAAATTTCCAAGGATTGCAAGAGAATACTAGCAGTCGCCATAAGTAAAAAATAAATACCGATGATATAGTTTGTAATTATTGAAAAAATAAATAAAACATGGAAATTTAACAAAATAATAATAAGTTAATTTTTAAGGCAACAATATTAAATTATATAAAATTTAGCTAAATTTTAAAACGCCTTTATTTTAAGAAATTTAATACTGTTTACATTAAACAAAATCATGTTTTATTAATTAAAATTATGATGTAATTTTTAACCTTTCCCGTTTTCTAGTTATAGCTTTATCTTGTAAAGCTTTGTTCAACTTTTCTATTCATAAATACATCCTCGACTTAAAAAATATGTTTTTTAATTTCTGCCGAACAATTTATCCTTAAAGAAGTATTCTATAAATTGATTATGTAACCTTTGCTAATCAATAAACTATCGGGACTTCTGAAATTAAAAATTGCCTCAAATTCTTCCATGTGGCTCATCATTTGCTTGGATGGTTTACTTAGTCCACCAATTTTGTTGGCCATCATTAAGCTCTAAGCTTAAGCTAGGTATCACTTGTTGGATTGTTAACATAGAATGCATATCTACATAAAAGCAAACAGTACCTAATAAAAGGCAAATATGGAAAAAATATATATTTATTAAGTTTTGTTACACTTTCTTAACCAAGAGGTCCAGACTGGGAATCCCTCAAAACTTATTTTGAACGTTTAAGAAAATCCTATAAAAATCTAAAGACAAACTGTTACGAAACAGTTTTTAACATGTTCCTTTTTCTATACAAGGTCATTTCTCCCACATTTTTATTTAAATTTTTCATTCTAAAGTACATTCTTGACCTAAAAAAGTTTTTAAATCTGTTTACTACAGTTTACCTTTGATGCTTATTCTAGCAAATGTTAAATATCCTTTACAAATAAACAGTTCACCCGAATTTACATCATTAAATATTTTTTATAGTTCCTCTATGTTTTTCATCATTTCTTCTGATGGCTTGGCCAAACCCCCTCAGACACATGATCAACCCAGGTGAAATTCTCCTGATTTGTTGATGCCATAGGTTCAGTGGTTCGTAATTTGCAGCCCGCTAAATATTCTAAACCATCATAAACTAAGGAATCGATTTCTTCAGCTAACTCATCTCTGACAGCTGCTCTATCCATTTCTTTTCCTTTAGAAGTCAAATCAGCAAGGCATTCACTGCTTAAAAGTTTTTCAGGCGATGGCTGTAGTTTTGGGGTATTAAAACAAATTAAACAACTTAAGATGTTCAACGAACCTGTCTTGAAGAATTTCATCCACATTTTTTGATGGATTTCTTTTATGTATTCGTTCACTTCTCGCCTTATCATATTTCACTGTTAACTTTTAATTTGGCAAATTAAATATCGGTATGGAGTCTGATAGTTTCATAAGCTGGTGATTTTTTGCTGAATACCATGGCAATTCACATTTTAAATTCCTCTCATAGCTTTCCTCACTAAAATGTTGTGAGCAAACTAGCGGTTTTCACATTAAATTTGTCCTTTCGTTTACAAGCAATCGTCCAGTGTTTAATAAGATTTTCATCCTTTGGGAAACGGAAAAACATGAACTGTCCCGTAAATGTCCTTGCTTCTTTGTCTGCATTACAACTTGTTACAGCACAACGCATTTTAAAGCGCAAATAATAATTTAAATAATGCAAATTCAGTTCGCGACAAACTGACACTGACACCCCTAACCTAACCTAACCTATATATTTTGTGACTGCCACCGAAACCGCTCCGCGTGACGTCGCATGACACCGCCCACAATGCGCAATATCATACCTTCTTTATTATTATATCGTGATAATACACACATAAACAAACAAAGCGTACGTCCATAATAAGGGACAACACGAATGACGAATCTGTAGAATGACGCCGTCATTATGAAATCGATACAATAAGTCGATCTATTATGACAGAATTTGTAACAATGTATTTTGCATTGTATAAGTCAGTCAGTTAACGCTTGCTTGACATACAGGGCCTTTACTTCATCGCTTCTCAATGACGACTACAAAACGTTTTCTCGATTTTTCAGTATAGTCCACTGACGACCAACCTTACGTACAAAAGATAGAAATGAAAACCATTGCTTTGGAACTATAAGAAGATAGTGGCTGTAGATTAATTTTATTATCGCATCTCCTCTTCCCGCTCATTTATTATTTTGTAATCTAGCCTTAGATAACTGGTACTTTTAATTTACTTTAATTGCAGTAAATATTTACGATACGTCGATTAATAATAAAAGTATCGATCGGTCTGTTTTCTTTTTAATTTGCCGCCAATCGATCAAATCCTAAATGGTGCGTCTAACTTGTCAGGAAAATTACATAATTATGAAAATTGGCAACAATCCAAACCAGGCAAAGAAAAGGTACAAAACTGTTTCCTTAAATTTCTTTAGTAAAGCGATGCAATCCTTATTTGAATGTCTGTTTATTCGAAGAGAACATCGGGGACAAAGGCATTTATTTTTAAAGTATTTTGGAGAACTCTTTATGGTAACTCCAACAAATTTACAAAACTTTAGAAAAAACGACAAAGACGACAAATTATTTCTAGTAAAAAAGTCCAAATCTGATATAATAATATACAGGGTGTCCCGAAATTAGCCTGCCATAATTTACCAGCGTATTCTACGACCTAAAAAAATGAAAAAAGTTCCTATAAACATGGCCTCAAAAATGCCCCCTAATGGGGCTATAGCCTCCGAAAGGGGCAGTTTCACAAACGGTTTTTTCTAACTATTTCCAGAACGAACAAAGATAAAATTCTGAAATTTGGTATGTGACATACCTGGGAGAATAAATCGTGAAAAAACCGCACAAAATTTTTTTTGGATATTTTTAACCCCTTAACCCCCCTTATTTGGGACGCCTATGATGAAGAATGTCAAACTATCTCTACCTCGGTAAATGTTAAATCTCACAGGTATATCACACACCAAATTTCATAATTTTATCGTTGTTCGTTCTGGAAATATTTAGAAAAAACCGTTTGCTAAAGTGTCTATTTCGGGGGCTATAGCCCCCTTAGGGGACTTTTTTGAGGCCATGTTTACAGGAACTTTTTTAATTTTTTTGTACCAAAAAAGGTGGTGGTAAATTATGGCAGGCTAATTTCTAATAGGCATTTTCATGGCACTCTGCAAAAAGTTTTCAAAACGAGTTTACTCGAAAACCATGCATGCTAGCGAAGTTCAACAAGAGCACCTTTTCTTCGTAGAATACCTTCAACTTTCATAATTTTGCAAGAAATCTGGAAAAAAGTATACAAAAAAATTTTGGGGTAATTTTAACTCCTGAACCCCCCCATTTAGGACGCCTATGATTAAGAATGTTTAACTCTCGCTACCTCGGTAAATGTCAAATCTCACAGGTACATCACATACCAAATTTCAGAATTTTATCTTTGTTCGTTCTGCAAATATTTATAGAAACCCGTTTGTGAAACTGCCCCTTTCGGGGGCTATAGCCCCATTAGGGGGCATTTGTAAGGCCATCTTTATAGGAACTTTTTTCGTTTTTTTAGGTCGTAGAACACGCTGGTAAATTATGGCAGGCTAATTTCGGGACACCCTGTATAACTCGTATCTATATGGTCGAATAGAGTGATTTAGTGGTGAGATAGAAGATATAGGGAAAGCAGATGTGTATTAATTATGTTGTCATTTAAATAATTTAATGAGAGTCTAGAGGACTATCAACGTGAACGATTAAATCGGTTTATTAAAGATGTGCTAAAAATAAATTTACTGGAAGAAATAAATTCGTAAGACATTGCTTATTATACCTTGACCTTTTTTCTCAACATTTGATTTCTTAATTTATTGCTAAAAAGACGGATACAGGATGGTCCATAACGTACTACTGTCCTATGTTCAGAGTGTCCCGAAGAGAGACAAAAAGTGGCAAGGAGTCTCGATTTTTGAGCTGAATTGCATGCCGCAAACCTCATCTCGACAATATCTTGATCAGTTTAGGAGATATAGGATGTTTCTCAAAATGTTTCTTCGATGTCCCATAACATTTTTATTTAATATACCTACATTTGTATGTGCTTAACTTACTGAAGTGGACAGCAAGTTCTAAATATTGTTTTCGAGTTCTAGCAAAAATGTTTTTTAAATGGGAAATATTAACTAAAATGTTATTCATAAAATTATGGGGCCTGTGTTTTCCTTTTCGCGGATGGGTCTGTATAAAGGGGATATGGAGATTTGAAATTAAGCCTAAATGTTTTTTTCGGCTGTAATAATTATGCCTTGGCCGTTTCTACTCAAATTTAGTACATGCTTACTATACAATGGTTTTACCTACATAAACTGATTTGATAGAACTTGTATTGACCGCTAGAGGGTTCCATCGCCTCACACGTGACTGACATTTTTTGACGCGCTTTTTTTTGCAGAGTATTGGTTTTTAAGGTATACCTACCTACAGAACGTAAAATTAATTTTGTGATTATTTATTCCTTCGAGCTATGTAGGGTACTTATCACCTAAACCAAAGGTTTTTTATACTTTTTATCGTCCAATTCGGACAAAAATCTAAGTAGATTTTTTATAAAAATGCAAAAATGCTAACGTAAATTTAAAAAATAATAAGATACAAACAAGTGACACCAGAACTTTCTTATTTTGAATTATTAAATTCTACACAAGATAACGGTTAAAATATTATTTCTATAGAAAAATTCGCATCAAAAGCAAGTCTTGTGACTGCGACAGCACCCCTTTAGTGGCCAAAACAAGAGAAAACATTATTTTCTCATAATATTTTTTCACGTACTTAAAAATTTATATGAATAGAACATCATAATTAAGAAATTAACATAGATATTCAAAATAATAAAGATGTTTTTTATACAAAATCTTGTTAATTAGTTATATGTACATATATTGCACATATTAATAGCTGTAATTTATTTTAATGAAGATTATACTGATTGCCCATATCTCTGACGTTAGTTAATTAGGAACATCATATGCAATGTGTTTTATCTCACCTTATGTTTTTATGACGATTTGTTCACCCATAGTGGGTAGTGGGTACCCATCAAATTTAGGAAATTAAAAATAAAGGCCGGCTTTTCTATGTTTGGATCCTGACTTGTGCGGCAAATCAGTTGTTGATACCATTAAAATGAAAAAAAGAGATTATTTTAGTAACTACAAACTACAAACACATATTTTTGGAGTTTTAAATGGAACGCCCTGTATATTCGGATTCAGCATAATATTTCTGTGTTCCCCACAACCCCAACTTGCTAAATATTCTTTCCGTAACAATAAAAATTGAAATTTAAACATATATTTTTTTTACATTTTTACAAGTCATCTTACATAAAATGTAGAGATTCATTTTTTGCAAAATACTCACTTTTCCGCTGTGGCTTCTAATGTGTTCATCAAAGAGTATTTTGTTATCTTTAATTTGGTGGGTCAATTTCTAAATTGAACCCACAAATAGGTACGGCCCAAGTGCAAATAATGAAAATAACCACTTTCTTGAAAAGTCGATTAAGAAATAGTAGGCTTTGGAATTCTTGAAAAGCCAGTTAAAAAATAGTGGGCTTTGGAAAAACAAAATAGGAGGCGGATTCTATTAATACCAGGCAAACCGATTTTTCAAGACCGACCAAATTAAAGACAACAAAATACTGTTTGATGAACACATTAGGAGGTACAGTGGTCCTATTCGGAAAAAGTAAGTGTTTTGCAAAAATTGATTTAAGATGAATAATTGTAAAAATGAAAAAAAATCCGCCAAAACCCCTTTTACATGGGATATTTGTACCCCAAATTTCAAATTGAAAAAAATTGAAGGTGGGCCACATCCCGTGGCCTTTTTCACTTTTTTATTTTATATTATATTATGTTTACATTTTGCATTCCATTGTCCTGTGAATGGTTCTTACTAATTATGGCTTAGATCCTGCTTGGTACTATACCATGCCCTTATTTACTTTGAACTGGTAGGTATGTTAAAATTATAAACGTTTCAAGATATCAACATTTTATTATGAAGAGTATATAAGTTCTAAAGGTTCTAGGGCCAATTTCGGATATTTTCAGTTATATTCATGTAGAAAATGTCTATGTGCCAAGCCAATAATACTGCAAAGATGCTAAGTGCCAGCGATGTAATAAGGTGTTCATCTGTTGTCGTAAAGATGGCCCTCACTGATGTGCCAACCTAATTATTTTACTAAAAGGTCTATGCGCCGTTGCCACGTCATCGAATGATAGAACTTTTTGTTACCTATAAAGAAAGAACGAAAACTAACAATAGTGGCCTAGAGTACACAACATATCGAAGGGATCTATACATTAAAAAAACACTTAAAAATGTAACTTCTGTTTTGTACCATCACATGTAGAGATGCTGATTGAAGACGCTCGTCATCAAAATCTATTCGATGTTGTAAACTTGGTTGAGAATGATTTCAAGGATCTGCAGAGGTTCGCCGATAGGTTTATCAATACACCAACCCTACAGATGCCTCAAGCTTCATGGCTTTGAATTACTACTGAAAGTCCTGGACATGTAAAAGTAAAGAAAACTTTTAGAACAATATATTCACGTGTTCCGTTCCCAACTGCAAGGGAAACTGCAAAGGCGGTCCTAAAGTGTCCGCTTTTTCCTTCCCTAAAGACCCCATTTTAAGGGAAAAGTGGGTTAAGGTCATCAAAAGAGATTTTGTTCCTACACATTTTCCAGGGTGAAAGTGGTTTTGGTTTGGACCGTTTGGATCGTTTTATACCTAACAATTTGACGTGATTAAATGTAACCACCTTAAAATTAGTAAGTTTTATGATTTTATTCATTAGAATTTAGTTGTATCTAGGCACGCAAATAAGAAATAATTGCATTTAAGAAAATTTTACCGGTAGATATCAAAATGCACCAAAAGCCCTTGAAAATGTGACTTTCACTCTCGTAGATTATTATCCGTGGTCAAAAATGAAACCACGTATTCTTGGAGTCAAAATAAGGGCACTTCTTCATATATTTTTTTCTCCTACGGGCCATAGTTTTTTATACAGAGCGTAGAAATTTAGAGAAAAATACACATATTTTTTAGGATCTCTAGAAGTATACGAGATATTTTCTTCAAACTTGGCGTGTCACATGAGCGGATGAGCTGTCAAACTTAAGGTTGACATGAAGCTTCTGAGGCCCCCAGTTGCGGAGATACAGCGTATTACTAAAATTAATTAGTTCAGAAAAATATGAATACCCTGAATAATCGCATTTTTTAAATTTGTTTTGAGTGGTGAATCCAATGGTTAACAAAAAGTATCTCTTAGTATTTTTTTCATATTTGCAGCCGTTTCTTAATTATTTTCAAAGCACGGCAATGCTGCAATAAGCAAGTCATTTTAAGAATAAATCTAGCAAACTGTGGATATCATCTAAACTTTATTAAACAAAATAGGTACGAAAGCAAAAATGATAATAAAAGAAACGTAATGCTATTAGAAAATTATTAAATGTTCGAAATGACCGCTGTCTATGCGTTTCCGCATGTTTATTATTGTTATTGCCAAGTCCATAGCAAAAGTGCATGTTATTCAATTCTTTGAATGAAAATATTGATACTAAAGTGCAAAGTTGTCAGTCAAATGATTCAAATAATGCCAAGTTTAATTGACATTCACAGATTGCTAGATTTATTTTTAAAATGACTTGTTTATTGCAGCATTGCCGTCCTTTGAAAATAATTAAGAAACGGCTGAGGATATAAAAAAATACTAAGAGATACTTTTTATTAACCATTGGATTTACCACTCAAAACAAATTTAAAAAATGTGATTATATAGGTTATTCAAATTTATCTGAAGTATTTAATTTTAATAACACCCTGTATCTCCGCAACTGGGGGCCTCAGGAGCTTCACATTAACCTCAAGTTTGACAGCTCATCCGCTCATGTGACACACCAAGTTTGAAGAACATATCTGGTATACTTCTAGAGATACTAAGAAATATGTGTATTTTTCTCTAAACTTCTACGCTCTGTATAAAAAAAACTAAGGCCCATAGGAGAAACAAGTATATACGAAGAAGTGCCCTTATTTTGACTTCAAGAATATGTGGTTTAATTTTTGACCATCAGTTCAGTTACACCCTGTATATGTAAACAATCATTTTAAAGTGTTTTTTTACCAAACTTACCAAGTTGATATCTTGAAATTTGAGCATTTTCAGTAATTTGCATTAAGGCAGATAGGCTCCAGATTTTTGGCACATAGTCCCTTTAGGACTAACACTCTTCAATTAGGTCGTTGAGTGAGGAATAATAGGAGGCGCAACCTTACGGGACGCAGCGTAGCCGAAAACGCGGCCCGAAAAGCGTCCGAGACAAAAAAAAATACATATCCTTTCAGTAAAATAAAAAATATATAAAATTGTACCGTTAGCCCGTTGTAGAGGGATTGGTGTTATCGAAAACATAAACAAGTTGCGTCTCTTATTATTCCTCACTCAACGATTAGGCGCATGAAAGAGTACAATTCGACCGAACCCTCCATGCGCGTATAAATACGTGAATAGTTTGTACGGTTGTGCCGTGTGCGAGCCGGACCTAATCCCGACGTTCCCCTTCCAGTTTCCGACTCGCTGTTCTCGTCGGGCTACACGTTCGGCGCCCCGACGCCGCCGCCCGGCTCGCCCTACTCCCCCATCCCCGTGGCGCAGCTGGAGCTGCTCGCCAAGGGCCTGGCCGCCGCCGGGCCGGTCATGGTCCAGCCGGCCGTCGAGGCGGCGGCGCCGCCGGCGCCGTCCAGCCCGCGGCGGCCGTGCCTGGACCGGTGCTGCGCGCCGAGGAAGGGCGCCGCCGCCGCCGGCGGCTGCTCCAGGACGTGCCCGCTCGAGTGGACGGCGGTCAGCGTCAAGAAGGAGCCGGGCGCGACGCCGTGCCAGGTGGCCGAGGTGTCGACGAGCGGCGCGGCGGCGGTGAAGCTGGAGGCCGCCTCTCCGACGCAGAAGGCGATGGACGCCGCAGGTGGGTCTACCGGGGAAGCACTGGAACGAGATCCAGTTAATTTTTTAATTGTTTTTTTTTACTACTAACCTGAGAAATCACCATTATTTACCTCATTCCTCTAATGAGAAGTAATATTTCTCACCCTAGGTAAATAATGATAATAAAAAAATACCTAGGTAAATAATGAAAAATTTTCTATATGACATTTAAAGATTAGTGTCATTTTATCAGCTTGACAACTGAACTCCCAGGCTACTTGATATTTGGAAGTACCGTAAACCGGGGCTACTTTGACTCTGCGGGTTACTTTGACACTTTTTGGGTCTACTTTGACAACGTCCCTGGTACAAGCAGAAATAGGTACATATTTGAGTTTGTTGTTTATTTTGTTACTCTAACCGCGTGTTTCCTCATTCCGCTGTGTTTTGAAGTATTACCAAAGTCTAGAGAATACTATAAGTCGGCGCACTCGGCCTTGTGTAAACAAACGTTTCCCCCCTGCCGTCTCCCGCTCCCTCGGCCCGCCGTCATCGGAGTACGGCGATCGATAATCTTATCTGATAAGAAAATAAGCTTATAGACCGGGAGATAGTGACAGATTTTTGGACGTGATTTTACTCAGTATGCCTTGCAAAGATCATTATGTGGCACATATTCTCACAATAATAAGGTATGAATCAGAGAGTCATCCTGGGTTCTTCATGTGAAAAACTGAGTTTTCAATTATTCGAAAAATATGCGTTTTGATATGATTTTATACAGGCTGCCGTGTATTTTATAATGAAGTTCAAATAGAAAATTCCTCGGAAAACCATAGGCATACCGTTAGGGTGGGTCCAAGGGGCTATTATTGCCACGTGATCTTGTATTTTAATAATTAATTTTTCCACGTTTCTAAACAGGCTGCCAATGAGAAGTATGCAAGTTCTTGTTATGAAACTGCTGAAGAAAAGATGGCATACCGTTTGCGCATATCCAAGTACACTTATAACATCGAATAAATCGTTTAAATTATTAAATAACATTCAATTTAAACAGTACTTGGACAAGCGTAAAAGGTATGCCATCCTTTTTTCAGCATTTTCATAACAAGCACTTGCATACCTACTTCTCCTTGGCAGTCTGTTCAGAAACGTGGAAAAACTAATTATTAAAATACAAGTTCACGTGACAATAATAGCCCTTTGAACCCACGCTAACGGTATGCCTATGGTTTTCGGAGGAATTTTCTATTTTGAACTTCATTATAAAACACATGGCAGCCTGACTAAAATCATATCAAAACGCATATTTTTCGAATAATTGAAAACTCAGTTTTTCATATGAAGAACCCAGGATGACTCTCTGGTTCATACCTTATTATTGTGAGAATATGTGCCACATAATGCCCTTTGCAAGGCATACTGAGTAAAATCACGTCCAAAAATCTGTCACTATCTCCCGGTCTATATGTAGCTGGAGCGGTTCGAGGCTGATTTGCGACCAGTCGCAAAAAATTGTTGTTTTCTCCGAGAGAACAAAGAAGTGAGCTGACTTATAGTATTCTCTAGACTTTGGTATTACTGTGCCTTTAATATTTAAAAACATTATGTAAAAATGGTTAGATAACCTACAAAAAAATAGGAGGGCTTGTATACAAAACGTATTCTAAAGAAAAATTAGAAAAAGCTATAAATTAACTTAATAGCGGTAGGTTATCAGAGAAGACGGACCCTGAAAAGTATAATATAAACGACAAATTAATGGTTACCATGAAGGTAATCCCGGACAACCAACCGTTTTTGCAACCGTTTTTGCAACAAGGGCACCACGAATCATCGGTATGAATGTCCAAGATGTGAGGATGATGAAGATATGTAAAAGCAAGCATAATTTTTTAAAGAACAATTATTTTTGTTTTTGTTAACGTTACCATAATATTTGTATTCAGTTTAAACTTCAATAAATAAATTCTAGCTTGGTAAACACCTGTGTTTTTTAATGTTTAACAACCCCCAAATATTGTAAAATAGAAAAATATAATTAGTTTGGTGTCAAAGTAGCCCCCAAGCGGTACTACTTTGATTTCCGGCTTAAAACAGTGGCGTGTCAAAATAGCCCCGACCATGGGGCTACTTTGACACCAAAATAATAATTATTTTTTTATAATAAATATTGCTTTTAGGAAGTTATCTGTTACAGGCAATGTTGTCAAGATATCAGTTGGTCCAGACAAACACAAGTTGGTTGATTCGGATAAATAACAAAAAAGTTACGATAATAAGTCTCTCTAAACTATGTAAAAGTAGCCCCGGTTTACGGTACCTATTTGAAAAAAGCAAGAAATGACTGAAATATGGCAATATTTCAATGTTAGTAGTAAAAAAAATTCTATATACACTTCGGTTGAGAAGGCCATTATTTACCTCGCATATTATATCCGCTACGCGCCTCAGGATATAAAAAAGCTCGATATATAATGGCTCACTTCTCAACCTAAGTATATACTATTTTTGGTCTAACTCAGAAAACAACTTCAACGAATTTGTTTTCTGAGTTTTCTTAGAATAAATCTTCTTCCTTTCTCAAAGATCGTATGTATCACTTCAAAGTGAAATGACAGATTAATAAATGTCAACTTAAATTGTCATGACATGAGAAACAATAGCTTAGCCGTAGCCTGTGTTCTATCTACTAACTTTGAATAACTGACAATAATATTTTACTGAATTCCACTGAACATTCAGCAACACAGTTATCCGTATTTCATAGAATAGGTAAATGCTGTTTCTTTAATTTTTCGTCTATTTCCTATTTCTTCTTTGAGAATTGATTTCTACCTCTCCCACAAAAATATTTTTTACTTCGAAATTTGATTTTGCCTGATATAATTTTTATGTTCTTTTAAACGAACTTTAAATGGCCTACAAAAGTCTCCCCAACATAGAAATTTCTACATTCACAAAGAAATTTTATAAATGCAATTTTTTGAACTTAATGGTTTTGTTTTAACTAGCATCGATCTTAATGTATTTTTAGTTTTAAATAGGTACTGTTCTGACAGTAAACGATTGCCTACGCGTTTTAGCTTATCTGATAGTCCAGAAATAAAATGAATAATTAAATTTACTGGTCAGTCCACCAGATTTATTTCTCTAATTCTATTAGCATTGTTATTTTGTTGGAAATAATGATAAACTTTCTCAACAAATTCAATAGGATAACTATTCTTCTCAAGAAAATGTTTTATATAAGTATGTTTAATTTCCTCCTCAAATTTTGTGTTATCAGAACAAAGCGTTTTAGCGCTGTCATACAAACTTTTAATTATTCCTTTTTAACACTAATATGATGATTGGAGTTAAAATAGAGATGTGTTGGTTTTCTATAGACACTAGTTTCTATACTATCCGATTTCAATATAGGCACATCTAAGAAAGGTAATAATTATTGATTATTACTTTCAATTTCTAAGGTGAACTTAATAGAAGGATCTTGTGAGTTTATAAAATTAATAATGAATTTAAATCATCTACTCCATGTTCCCATATAACAAAAATGATTTCTGTTTCTGATAAATGAATTTGAGTTTCCTACTAGCGGATTAACAATTTTAAGTAAATATTTTGCTGAAGAATGACATGGTGAATTTATTGAACTTACAATATGGCGAAGAGGAATGGTAATTTTGTGTATTTTTGGTAAACCATATAAGTGGGGAGGTTTTGAATGATGTGGAGTTAAGAGTGTCCTTTGTCTTTGTGTCATTTGTTCGCGGTATTTATACAGTGTTTTGTATATTTTAGTTTCTATTGGTATTTGTTTATTATCTTTTATCATTTAATTTATTTTCATACACAGTGTTTTTCTTTTTTTCCTACTAGCGGATTAACAATTTTAAGTAAATATTTTGCTGAAGAATGACATGGTGAATTTATTGAACTTACAATATGGCGAAGAGGAATGGTAATTTTGTGTATTTTTGGTAAACCATATAAGTGGGGAGGTTTTGAATGATGTGGAGTTAAGAGTGTCCTTTGTCTTTGTGTCATTTGTTCGCGGTATTTATACAGTGTTTTGTATATTTTAGTTTCTATTGGTATTTGTTTATTATCTTTTATCATTTAATTTATTTTCATACACAGTTTTTTTCTAAAATAACAGTTGAATTTCCCTTATCTGTTGATTGCAGTTTCTTCTTCCTTTGAAATATTTGACTTTGGTTTAAAATTATTTTTGACCTAATTTCTCAGGTAATGGTTTGAGCTGTTTCCTCTACCGATGCTACTAGGTCAAGCTTAGAAATTTTGTTGTCAACAACAGAAAAATGTAACCCTTTTGCCAAAACTAACTTTTCTGAAATGGCAAGTTCTGTGTTGGATAATTTAACTACTGTTCTGTTGATGAAATCATTGTCTATTTGATTCATTTCCTCACTATGCTGTTCCTCAACTAATCTTTGGAATTTGTTAATCTGTCTAAGTTTGACTGTATCAAAATTCCTATTATAGCTTATGCTGATACAATTTGATATTTTGATTTGATAATCATAGAAAGATACACTTTCCCTAATATTTTCCTGTATTTTATTTATATCCACCCATAATTTGTTTATGTTACTTCTTTGGTTCTGGATTCTTCTTCTTCCTATCAGCATCGTACTACATCTGAACAATATTTTGATACATTTCCTACTAGTAAAAGGTTCTTTTAAGCGTAATTCATATGTCAATTTCAGACAATATCACTGGAATGAGAGTTGAGAATATCTTTTAAAAAATAGATCATTTTAAGGATCTAAGATCAAAGATAGTATCTTAGATCTGGATCCTTTTATTGTCCACTACAAATCTATATTTTTCACGATACTTAGAAGAACACTTCATCTTGATCTTGCATTTACATTTAAGTAGGTATCTGTGGCGACCGATATTTTTCAAGAATATTTAAGATCTTCGTGAAACAATACCCACAGCAATATTTTCTAATAAAATATTGGACAGCAAGGAGGATTATTATTTATTGGAGCAACTAATTCGGCCTTGCTAATAGATTAATAGTAACCACTAATAACTGTTTATAAAATCCACTAATTGCACTTAGGTACTAAGTATTGTTAGTTAGCCGTAGATACAATTTTTTTGTAGCTAATATAAATAAAATGTTATCATAACAACATTTTTTGGTTATGGGTATTAATACCAGCTTAGTAAGTACTTAGTAGCCACTATTAATAAAAATAGTAAGTAAGGACCATACAAAGCAAGCTCTGAAATTATTCCAGAGAAATCCTCCACCGAAGGAGCTCCTGAAGGCAAACTTTCTTCTATAATTATTGCACTGGATAGAACTCTCAGTCGTGGCCCCATGAGGTGCAATCACACAGAGCGGTTCAAAGAGTCCTTGCGGACGCTCATACTGGCAGAATGACTATTGTATTATGTCATCATATTAACGAAAGCTCGGCTTCAGCGGCTCCCTTGGTACTTAAGAACAATAATTAATTCGTGAGTTTCGCGACAATATCGCTATAGATAGTTCACCATTTCCCACAAATAAAGACATAAGTACACTTCCGCAACTGTTATAATAAACGCTCCCATCCCGTGCTCGCCTCGACGTCTTTGCGGCTTGTTGCTAAACGTTGATCGACGTTGCTAAGATATCCGAATGTAGTCAAAGAATAATAATTATTTCAACCAATGACGTCATAACCTATAGACAGGTTTGTTTTGATAAACGCTTGACGCCCAAAACTAATCACAATCTAAGCGCTCGATTAAATTATTCCGAAAATGTCGCGAGATTGTCAGAAATTGACCCTTTTCGTCGAGCAGTAGCGAACTTATTTCGACTCTGGCGTCGTTAGACCATCCCCCGAGTCTTTAGGTGAGGTTCCGATGCTTCCGGCGCCCCCAAACAAGAATAAACATGCGATATCTAAGTGTGATTCTGGAGTAACTATAACCTGGAATCACCGCGTGTATAGTTGGTTGATGGTTGACTTTCTGTCTTTGTTTGTAGCATGTTTTTAGAGTAGTATGGATATATTTAATCTTGAAGTCAAAATAAAGGGCATTTTAACAATGGGGCACCACAGGGACCCAGCATGTCACAGTCTATCACATAGGAAAAATGAAGCCTTGAGGGGAAGTTTGTTTTCTGTATACTCCAAGGAGACCACATAAGTGGGCTGGAACAAGGTTATGTTATATGTCAGTGTCCAACTGCCATCAGGTTTTATGTGACATGCCAGTGCCATAGATTCCAAAGGAGGCAAAATATTTCCCATCATAGTTCACAATTTTTAAGTTTTCTAACTTCCAGATAGTCAGTTAAAGGTAATACGGCCGCCTGTAGTAGTCCCAATAATTGCAACCAGATTTTTCTTGTCTCACCTTTAGTAATCCTAAAATTCCCATTACGTGGGCATTACGTATAAGTAGGTAATTCGAAACAAATCGTATTTCGAAAATTTTAAATTATTATGCAGGTAGCTTCAGTCAGGTCTTTTTTTAAACAGTTTTTATCTACAACTATAAGTTTATTTTACCTTGGGAGAGAAATAAAATTTAAAAAAAATTATAATGAGCACCGAGAAAAACTACATGATTAGAACTAAGTACCTACAAGACCTTAGTCCATCCCGAAATTTGTGAAAGTTCTTTGGGTAGATTCATTCAACACGGGAAGAAAGTTCAAGTACGTACCTATATTAAAAATGGTTTGAGGAACCTGGTAACAAGTTGCAATAGCGACAAATTCTCAAATAAGCAAAATCAAATATTCAAATATAAAATAAATTTGATTCATTTGGCACTTGCCATATTCTGTGTTTGTTGACAGAACATTGTCAAGTCTAATTTTTAGAAATCATGGAAACCATTATTAATTTTTACTAACAATCAAAGTACCTGATGTTATATTCATAGATTCTCCAATAAAATGGCATACTTGGCATCATTGAGACCATTAGAATGAGGAAAGAAACGGCCTCACTTTGGAAAGTATAATGCTGGGTCCCCTTACTTTAATAGGGTCCCTGGGGCACCACGTCTATAGGTTTTGACGTCATTGATTTCAACAGTTTCTCTATATGTAGGTACCTATATTATTTGGGCAAATACTCGTTCCTACATCCAATCTCATTTTGAAACATACCGTAAATCCTATTTCTGTTTCTCATCCTTTGTCTGAATTTTTTATACAAGGGTGTAGCTTGTCAGCCATGAAATAACCTGAACATGGAAAAAATACATCACAAATTTTATAATAGCCTGCCTGCTTTTAATCAGTTTTTTTAACGGCAATTTTAGAATATAAGTAATTGCATAGATCTTTCTTAAAAAAATCATATTTCATACTTTTGGCAACTAATTTTAGCCTTAATGTC
This sequence comes from Pseudeuparius sepicola, assembly GCA_963920635.1. Lineage (NCBI taxonomy): Eukaryota > Metazoa > Arthropoda > Insecta > Coleoptera > Anthribidae > Pseudeuparius > Pseudeuparius sepicola. Next base: position 7,967,058 of record OY987304.1, read on the forward strand.
GACATTAAAACGGAAGCTTTTCGCCAGTCGAGCTGATTGATAATATATTGGATGATGCAGCAAAATGTAGCTGTCAATTGCTACCAAAACAAATAGTCCTGTTTTCTGCTTGAAGAGGTATTTACTTTACTTAAATAGCCACGAAAATAAGGGGTCTACGGTCTACTACCTACATCAAATCGTTTTTTATTTCTTTTTGAAAGCAATGTGCTTCGCCATTTTGCTCTAATTTACCGCACGAAAATGTATAACCTGAAAATAAAATAATGATATTTGTTTGTGCCAAAATTATATAAAGTATTTCGGTCAGTTTTTCTTCTGTTGTGCAAATAACAAGTTATTTGAAACTATACATAGCTAACAATAGGGTATTATTTTCCTTGTGGGTGAAGTCGTTTGTTGTTATTGATGCTATTGTTGTTGCTACCGTTGCGATTTGTAAAACATAATTAGTTTGTTATGTAGAAATTAGAAATAACCATTCTTAATAACATTGGGCAACGTGTCTCTTCTTACATTACCAAAATTTCGTCACTTATGTCATTAAGATTCCACAATCCTGTAGCTATGCCTTTCTTGGAACATATCAACTTATACCGCAATTACAAAATTTAATGAGAAATCGCATACATTCGTTTATCTCGAGAATGCAATCGATTGCACATGACATAAATGGCCGGGCAACTTGGGTTTCTTTGCTTCAATTGCACCTATTAAACTTGAAAAAAAAAAACTGCATATCTTCTTGTCCTTTTCACGCAACGCTGCCAACAAATGCATTATTAATTAATAAAAAAGTAAAGATCTTTGGTATATCATCTGAAGGAAGACTGGGCCTGTTCCATGTTTTAATGTACAGGGTTGTTCACATAACATTGTACCCCCTTAACTTTTTTGTTTTTATTTATCTATAAAATCGAAACATTTAAAAAATTAAAAATATGTTATAAATGGAAAATTCAAAACATATTATAAATGGAGATTGTATTCCCACAATTACATTCTATAATATATTAAAAATTCAACAAAGCCAATACTACACTGGCGAGCAAAAAATTTAGGTCACTTAGGAAATTGCAAATAATTTTAGAAAAAAAATATTTAGGGTATCTTTGGTCTAGTAGGCGGTTAATCATTTGTTTGCCGAGACATGCTATCTGTCATATTTGATATCTGTCACTTATTGCTACCGTGTTTACGTCTTCTATGAAATAACGCGTATTCGGCTTAATTAAAAATTCATACTTTGTTGAGTAATTTTCAGTTTAGTGTTAAATTCCATCTGTACAACCTATCAGTCGTTCGGTGTATTGTTTGTGAAATTCATTTTAACAAGTCATAATGCCTCTAGATCCTGTTACTGTGGCAAGAATTGTAGCAATGATACAAGATGGTCGAGGACAACGTGAAACTGCAAGAATTGTTGGTAAGAGCCTTTGTGCTGTTCAAAATGTGTATCGGCGCTATCAGGAGACTGGCCTGATAACCAGAAAGCCAGGATCCGGGAGAAAAAAAAGTCACCACTCCAAGAGATGACCGTTTTTTGGTGTTCACAAGTTTACGGAATAGAACAGCTTCTGCGGTTTCGTTGCGAAATCACCTTCACGAGGTGAGAAATGTTAATGTTAGCGAATGGACCGTCAGAAGAAGACTTCGTGCCGCCGGATTATCTTGTAGAAGGATGGCTACAGGACCACCGTTGCAACGTCGACATCGAGTTGCAAGATTAGCTTTTGCCAGAAATCACTTGGCATGGAACAATAATGACTGGAGCAAGGTACTGTTTTCAGATGAGTCCCGTTTTTGCCTCACTGGGTCAGACGGACGTCGGCGAGTATGGAGAAGACCCGGAGAAAGATATGCCCCAGTTTGTATTGACGAGCGACTTCCATTTGGTGGTGGGTCAGTTATGGTTTGGGCAGGAGTCACTTCACAAGCACGCACGGAGTTAGTTTTTGTACAGAATGGGTCCCTGACAGCACACAGGTATATCACGGAAATTCTGGAAGATCATGTTATGCCTTTCATGATCACTATGGATGATCATGGCATTTTTATGCAAGATAATGCTAGACCCCACGCAGCCAATGTTGTCAGAGAGTATTTAGATGAGATAGGAATCAGGCGGTTTGATTGGCCAGCACTCAGTCCAGACATGAATCCCATCGAACACGTCTGGGATAAGTTAGGACGACGTATCCGAAGCCATACACCAGCTCCAAGGACTGCCCAGGAGCTGAGAGAGTTGCTATTGCAGGAGTGGAATAACATCGACCAGAATGCAATCCTTAATTTAATTGAAAGTATGCCTCGCCGACTTCAAGCAGTCATTAACGCAAGAGGGGGGAATACACGTTACTAATAATCATTTTTTTCCAATAATGTTAAGTTTCACTTATTTCTTTACTTCAAATAACATTCACTTCAAGGCAAATTTTGTTACTTTTTTAGAATAAATCATGAAAACTAAAATAAAGCGCTTCAATTCAATATTGCATACTAAATTTAGCTTATAAAATACACTAGGATAATTTACATTATGCAAATATAAGAATGAAACCGAAAATTAAAAAAATATATCACAATTTCAAGATGACCTAAATTTTTTGCTCGCCAGTGTATTATATTTTATGTTTTCCGTCTTTTAGTCTTAATAAAAGTCATATTTATGGATGAAATTAAATTATAGAAGGTGTTCTATAATGCTTCCATTTTGAGCAACACAGAGAGCATATTTCTTAATAAACTTCTCTTGTAGTTACCCACGATACCTGCCTCGTTCATCTTTCCGATCTCCCGAGATATTTTTTCTTTAACTTGGTCGATATTATTTGACCTCATATACCCGGTCCTTGAAAGTGTCCCACGGTCGGGTCAAGTCTGAGCTTCTGGCAGGGCATAAAATAGTTCCATTTGAGCCAATCAACTCTACAAAAGTGTCATCTAAATACCTCTTGACAGCATTTGATTTAAGTGATGGAACACCGTATATCTCAATATTCGGCTCATTAACTTGATTCAATAGATCAGAAATTTCTCCTCTTAAGAGCTGCAAATATTTTAGTCCAGTTAAGCTACACGGAAAAAATAGATTTATTAGAATTTGTTTTAAAAAATAAGTAATATCACATATTATAAATTTTATTAATTTTATTAACACAACCTTGTATCAATTATTATTTTTTTATACTAAAAGAAATATATTGACAATATACTTTAACCCGTAAAGAAAATTCTAATAAACAAAAAGCCAGTAGAAAAAATAATATCTAATAACATAAAATAGTGTACGGGCACTAAATAATATAATTTTATTGTACGTTTTAAAATATGTTTGCTTTTAAAAACACTTTTAAAATACGCACTTTATATGTGGTATTATGTTTGGTTAATAAAATATCCATTTTAACTAAGTCTGGTGTTTAACTTAATTATCTTTGGTGTTACTTCTTACAACCTAAAATAATATCAAATACGACGCTGCCTTGACCCCTCCGCGAAGACTGAATACAATACAGTTTATCGGTGGATTTCATAACGACAGTTTCGCGAGGTGACGCGCATCATTTTGGTGTATTTATCTGCAATTTTTTTCATTAGTTGCATTGATCGCGACAAGAAAAACGTATGGCAATTGACATTGGGCTTCACTACAGGAAGTTTTGTATTTCTATGTAATGGCGTGCAATTGTGTTTTAAATGTAAGTTTTAATAGAGGGCGTATGTAATCAATATTGTATTTTGTTTCTTGTTCCCTGCATACGAAATAATGCAAAAATGCGACACAAAATTCAGAAAAAAATGTGCAATCCACGTAAATGAGGTAAGAAAAGTATAAGCAAGATACTTTTGCAAGATATATTTACCTTATTCTTATACTGAAAATGTTCAAGCACTTGAGTTTTTTGTGATGCTGAATAGGTCTAATAGGAAGCAAGTTTGGTTTCCTTTGGTAACTAACACGAAAAATCTGGGAAATCACTCGCCTGAAAATAAATTAGTTGCCACAACATACTGAATTATGAAAGGTATATTGAAGGAGTTCAAAAATATGTTTTCTTATGTAGCAATATATGACCCAGAATAATTTTCATTTCAGATAGCGAACCTTTGAACAGATATTTATATGAACCATTTTTTGTTAAAAATGACCCACGTTGATCACCTTGTAATATTACATCGTACTTCAGTAACACCAACGAATTTTTTAAATTATTTTTTTGACAGAAAAATTATACGATTTTTATTATCAATATGTAATACACCATATAAAATATCTACATCTATTTCAACAAAAATTTTAATTAAACCTTGTAGACTGTATTATAATGAATTATATTTCTTATTATACTGGCTAATAGAGACTACACGAAAATGTAATAAAAGTTACGAGAGATTATAATAAAGTATATTAAAAGAAATAATATCTATATCCCTCTTTTATTATTATTTATTTTTAGCCTTAATAGTATTGTTAGTAAACAGTATTAAATAGTATAGTAACTGTTTAATATATTTTAACATAAAAAAATTATATACGTTAGTAAATAGGATAGTAAAATACATGAGAAACGTATAATATCAAATATATAGGAATCCTTTAATATATAAAAGAAAAGATAATATATTTTATTAAAAATGGTAAAGCAAAATTATTGTAACTACTATTATACCAGATGTTGGTCCTATAGAGTATTAAAATTTACATTAATTAATATTATTTTTTTAATAACTTTTATTATCAATTTTTTTCCGTGTACCTTCAAAAAATACTGAAACAATTATGTGATTCCGAAAAATACCACACCAAACATTTATTGAAGTTAGACCTTGTCGTTGAATTGAAATAAACTGTCATGTATTTTCTGATGACCAAAAGTGTAGTAGAATAGTAATATATAGTAGTAGTTAGTTAATAGTAGTATGCCTAGTGTAACCTTTATAGTCATAAAGATACGCACCTATAAACTAATCATTTTCCGCTTGCCTCTCCAACACTAAACGGCAATATTCTCGCCTTCTATAATTATCCTTTTAATACAGTTTTTGAACTAGGCGATAACAATATGGTCTAAACTTATGCATTTCCAACACTCTCTGGACTGAGCTTCATGATATTTGCAAATATCTCTATACATATTTAATAGAATGTCTTGGATTTTCCACGAAGTATAAGACTGCCTCCTGCATATTCTCAGTTAAAACATGTCCTAGTTTATTTTTCTTTTCTTTATTTTTTAAACTTAACAGTAATTCTCAATTTGTTATAAATATATTTGAAACACGTGTGTGATGAGGTAGGACTCTCCCTGGGTATATTCGTGAGTAATTCACGCCTTGCACGCTTCGCATTCTTTTCGCAAGAAACATAACATTCAACAATTTTGTTTTTTTACTAATATTATAACCATTTTTTTACTAATATTATAACCATTTTCACAGCACGATGTGGTAACAAAACAATTAACACCTGATACAAACTGTCAATGTCAAGCTCTGATTCTCGTAATAGTTTTGTTTTGAATTTTCCATGGCAATTTTGATTTTTCCCGACATTCAATAATTCAAAGGACGATTTTGTGCAAACTACTAGAGCAAACATACAACTTCTATATATCCTTGAAACCAGAAAGATATAAAGAGAGTTCCATCTAAAAAAACATAAGTGGGGTCTATATCTCCAAAACGCGGCATTTATTTGTTTTTTTTTAATACACAGCTGATCGCAAGAATTTTATACAATTTTCATATTTACATTTTTTCCAAAATTAAAAACAAAACAGTTAAGGGGGGTACAAAGTTATATGAATAACCCTGTATACAGCTGATTCGCAAATGGGTTTAAAAGTATATTTTTAATAAATAAATGATTTTTATACAGATCTGGAAAAAAATCAGTTCAAATATTGCTTATTTATACTTATTTACAATATTAAAATGATAGATTTGTACAGTCCGACACACGAAAGAAATCTAATGAAAAACTCAGTCTAAGCGCCATCCGTATGTTTTTCATTGGACTTCTCTCGTGTGTCGGACTGTACTTACATTTAAAAAAGAATCTTTGGAAAATTTTCTGGAATTAAATTTCTGCCGTCCAAAATATACGATGTAGTGTCAATTCTATCTTATTGCCACTGGAACTGTTCACTTTAATAAGTAACTAACAATTTTTTTTCACTTATACGAAAATAGACATAAATCAAGAAAGCTGAACTTTCACATTAGGACCAGTAGACAGGTAGATAGTGACGGATTTTTGAACGTGATTTTACTCAGTACCAATGCCTTTCAAAGGGCATTGTTGCGTATATTCGCACAATAATAAGGTATGAATCAGGGAGTCATCGTGGGTTTTTCATATGAAAAACTGAGTTTTCGTTTACTGGAAAAAAATATGCATTTTGATATGGTTTCAGTCAGGCTGCCAAGTGTTTTATAACGAAGTTTAAAATGGAAAATTCCTCGGAAAACCATAGGCATACCGTTAGCGTGGGCCCAAAGGGCTATTATTGTCACGTGAACTTGTATACAGAGTAGTGCATTCCCAATTAAAAACGAACAATGAGGCCATTTCTTTACAGTCGTATAAAAAGTTACTTATATGAACAAACTCACGTATATATTTATTTAATTTTCACTGTTTAAACGCATTTCTCGACCTGCAATGTGATCACATTAGGTTTCCATTCGAAAGAATGTAAAATCGCATTTTATTTTTTATAAAATCAAAACTTTTTGAAAATTCTGTATACTTACCAAATTTTTCGAAAATAATAATAATAATTCTCACCCTCGCAATACTCTAAACTAGGGGTACCCTAGAAGCAACTAAACGCTTGTGCGGGGGAGGGGGAAGTACTATTATTTTGAATTATGGGAAAGATTTCGTTGTCATTCATTCAGTGCAATTCGGTCTAACATTAGCCGTCATTAATTTGTCGATATGCAGTGCCCGCCAAAAAGTTGAACCATAATATGGGATTTTTTTTCTTTTTGGGCTAAGATGAAACTACTCTGGGGCGATCATCTCTGCTTCCAAAAAGATTGGAAATGAGATCATTAAACGCCGTGACGTCATTTGACATACCTGTCAAAAATGATATTTAATTAAATAAATGGCCAAAATGCGCTTTATTTGTGATTTTATCGAAAAAAAGTTATTTGAAATAGTTGCGCTTGGAATTTTATTTTACCCCTATGTGCAAATGTTCAGACAAAAATTCTGACAATGATAAATTTTTGATTTTTTGAAAAAATATAAAAATTAATAAATTTTATTTTTTTGGTGTGCTATATTTGACTTTAGAATTGTTTGCCTATCATCCAAACGTGATATATTTAATTATGGACCCTTTTTGGGTCGTAATCGGCTAGTTTCAAGAAAGCTCAACTAACAAGGTGCGATTTTTATATTTTTTCATAAAAATTAAAAATTTATCATTGTCATAATTTTTGTCTGAAAATTAGAACATAGGGGTAAAATAAAATTCCAAGCAACTTTTTCAAATGACTTTTTTCGATAAAATCACAAATAAAGCGTATTTTGGCTATTTATTTAATTAAATGTAATTTTTGACAGGTATGTCAAATGTCGTTACGACGTTTAATGATCTCATTTCGAATCTTTTTGGATGCAGAGATGATCGCCCCAGAGTAGTTTCATCTTTTAACCCAAAAATTAAAAAAAAATCCCATATGGTTCCAACTTTTTGGCGGGCACTGTAGATAACATCCCTCTAGGTATATCTCAACAACAATGGTGCATGCTAACACTGTGTATATGTTACGCTCAAAACACAAATTCGGGTAATGCCCGAAAAAAATGCGCAAAACTAGTTTTGGACAACGAAAATTTCTCAAACCCGAAATTGTACTTTTATGCGGCTATTGAGCATTACAAAATAGTCAGAACTAGTTTTGACATTTTGAATTGCGCAAAACTAGTTTTGTACATTTCTGAATGACCAATACTATACTAAAATCGAGCAATCCGTACGCCTGGCGTAAATAATAAAACCACGTGTTGAATGACGTTCCGCGATTGGTCGGTAGGCTATAAAATTTCACCCGACTCGGCAACAAGGGACGTACTCGATCGCAAAAGTGTATTAGTTACGCTGTTTTATCTTGTTGTTTTCAGCTATTTAGACACTGCCACAACCAATTATATCGATGTTTTGAACCATTTTAATGCAACCAATAATTCTTTTCCGAAATATTTTGATGTAAACAAATGTAAAACTAAAATTAAATAAAGGTCGTACCTCAGTGCGGCCCTGGCCAACATATCAAGCCACGTGCTATTGTTTACGCCAGGCATAAGAGTTGCTCGATTTTACTATAGTTCTACTTGTTGTATTTAATCAACGCCCTAATACAAAGTAAGCAGAACTAGTTGTTTGGAAATAATATTTAAATGTTTTGTTTAAATACTGATAAAGAAATATAACAAAAAGTAATTTCGAATTCAGCATGCATTTCTAGTTATATTATAGTTATTAGTTAAAATCGAGGTTAAAATTATAGCTATATCATCCACACATCCGCAATTCACGAGCACAAACGAAAATCAAAACATAAACAAAAAAAAAATATCTAACCCTACCTTTATTCGTTTTCAGCGGAGATATATTATAGTATTATTGGTCATTCAGAATGTACAAAACTAGTTTTGCGCAAATCAAAATGTGCAAAACTAGTTCTGACTATTTCGTAATGATCAACACCCCATAAAAGTATAATTTCGGGTTTGGGAAATATTCGTTGACCAAAACTAGTTTTGCGCATTTTTTTCGGGCATTACCCCAATTCGAGTATTGAGCGTAACATACAGTGTGGATAGAAATTGTGGAATATTGCTTATATTTCTTAAAATATTCCTCATATCTAAAACATGTTTTAATAAAAGTGTTAGGGGAAATTATTTCTCGTTTAATGATATCAAGCAATCTTTCGTAGCACAAAAAATGTGGTTGCCATGGTAACCGATTTAATTTTTTTTAAATGACACCGTATACTTTTTTTGTGAAAATTGATACCTACATTGGAACTTTCTGAATACGATACAATACAATTTTAATGGGGTCGCATAAGAAAAAAATACAAAAAAATTAAGTTTTCTATTATGCTATTGACAATGTTTATCAATAATTATTAACATCAAGTTAGCCATGCCAAAATCAGAACAATGCGAAACTGTCATTAGCTGTGTAACTGTGTACATTGTTACACTAAACGTACTTTTTTACTCAATTTTCTGAGTAGGTACTTAAGTACTTAGTATGTTAACCTGTATTCTTTCCGTTTCACTTAATTCAAGTGCCATTATAACTTACTAAGTACTTAAGTACACAGAAAATTGAGTAAAAAAGTACGTTTACTGTAACAATGCACACAATTACAAGCAACTGACAGCTAGTGACAGTTTCCCATTGTTCTGATTTTGGCGTGGCTAACTTGATGTTAATAATTATTTTGATAAACATTGTCAATAGCATAATAGAAAACTTAATTTTTTTGTATTTTTTTCTTATGCGACCGCATTAAAATTGTATTGTATCCTATTCCAACGTATCAGTTTTCACAAAAAAAAAACGTATATTGTGCCATTTAAAAAAATCAAGTCGGTTACCATATGGCAACCACATTTTTTGCGCTAGGAAAGATTGCTTGATATCACTAAACGGGAAATAATTTCCCCTAACACTTTTATTAAAACAAGTTTTTCACAAGTTTTTTAAGAAATATAAGCAATATTCCACAATTTCTATCCACACTGTATACACCAAAAACTGACCCACCCGATCACCCTCTTATTTCCCATGCCAATGCCACGGCCATATTAGGGACCACGGGCGTAGCCAGGATTTAGTTTTGGGGGGGGGGTTTAGTTTGAGAAGTAAATAAAACAACAAAAATATACTTACATGAAATTTAATATCTATATATTCATCCGAAAAACTACGACATATTTATAAAGTTCTTAACTTTAAATGAAATGGATAAATTAATTTCGTTCCTCTGCGCTAAATCTAAAACCATTAAAGAAGAAATCTTCGGCTTTTTCTTTTAAATATATTCACTACTTCATCTGCATGAATTTCTGTTCCATAGTGAATGTTCATTAGAGCCAAACTATTAAGTCTGTTTTCACTTGTAGTGTTTCGTAAATAGTTTTTCAGTCTCCTTAGGCTCGAGAAAGACCTTTCTGGGGTAGCAGTGGATACAGGAATGGTAGCCAAGATTTGTAGTAATGTGTAAATATTAGGATAAAGGTTTTTATCGCACATATCTAGGCATTCCAAACTAGATTTCGGGGTAGGCAGTCTTCTTATCAGCATGCAAGGTAGCTGAAGCTTTGATAGCTAAATCCAAATTTGTTTCTTTATTAGAAACCCCTTGACCTTGACTACTCCACTTTTTCCAGTAGTCCATACCTTTAAGTTTATCACCCTTCCTTTTTTTCCCCTCCATTTTTCGACAGTAATAATGATTCACGTATCTATCCTTAACAAGGTCATCGAATAACAGCGCACTAAAATTACTCACTTACACGGTACACTTAATTCTCTTCACTATTCGTTCACCACTTTTCACTTTTATTCGCTTCGAGTTCCATGGAACAATACTGCCGTAAGCGCGGTCACCCGCCGCGGCGCCGTTTATATAGCAGCCCAGTAGTCGTCCAGAAACTTCCACGAACTTCCACAAAGTTCCGCTCATTTCGACCGAGGGGCGTGGCGAATAATCGAGAAACAACGCAAAGTGTCCCTACAATACAAAATAGTTCGGCTGCAACTGCGTCTGCCTCTCGTCAAAAGATTGCGCTAGGCGCTACTATTACTACATATATTCAAACGTAATAATAATTTAACTCTTCACTCCTCGTATTTTTTCGGTATAATATTAGGTAATATTTTGCTTATTTCGGGGGGGGTTTGAACCCCCTAACCCCCCCCTTGGCTACGCCCGTGTTAGGGACCGCCCCTCCCCCCCTCGCGCACTTTTATAGATCGCCCTCTCTCTTCTTCCAGCAAATATCCCCCTGGGCATCACCGTGACGAGGCAGAGGGTGCAACAAGAAGTGATCGCGTCCCCCTGTTCGCTGGCCCCCGCCGGCCTGCTGACGACCGTCAGCGCGGGGGGCGCCACCATCAAGGAGCTCGGTTAGTCACCCACAATCAATTCTCTATAGTTGCTTTATTTCCCGAACGAACCAGTGATTATAGGTATTGTATAAGATTCCTTACCAGTTGGCAACATACGACTGACAAATAATTCCCGACGCGAGATGTCGCCAGCATCTGTCTTCTATTGCAAGGGTCGGGAATTAACTCGAGGCGTGTACGAAAACCGTGCAAAACAACTTTCCACAGCTTAGTCCGTGGAGTACAGCTTCTGTCCGTTAGATGGCGGCGGCAAAAGACATCGGCCGAGGCTAAGAGTTTAGCGTAAATTAATCTGTCTTTGCGTTTGGTTCTGTAATGGATCGTCAGGATCGCATTGTGACCTCCGCCCAGATGGCCTCTAGCACAGACCTATAGAGCTTCGCTAAGCTATATAATTGGGTCCCCAGGCCCCAGGCACTGTCTGTAGCGAAGCTATATATGTCTGTGCCTCTAGTCTCTGTGGGTCTCCGGCACAGGCATGTAAGCAGCGCCGTTGAGGGCATCCAGCGACCAATAGCGAAACTATGACGGGAGAAATTTAACTTCAGTCTATCATCCGTAGAGGGCGCTATGATCTTTGCATTAGTGTAGGATGTAGCGGTGATTACTAGCATCATATCCGAACGCCGAACGAGTAAACCTAAACACTGCTGGCATTCTAATCAGTACACGTGGAACTTACAGCTTAGTTGCTTGAACGCACAGCGGTCGGATATCTTCTCAATACAATCACTGAACAAACCTAACACTGCAGTGGCGTAGCAACCGCTGTATCAGCTGTATCAATAATACAAGGCCCACTGGCCTGGGGGGCCCACCGACCAATAAAAAAAAATAAAGAAATCAAAATATTTCTGCTTTGATTTGGTTACTACCTACTTCAAACTGAAAATTAAATTATTTTCTTTTAACAGTATGCATCTATGCATAACATAGACATAATAAAACGAAATTTATGAGTTTTTGTTTACACTAAGTACCTATCTAATTACAGTTATAACGCACAAGGCCCCTGTTATCTTTTTATTTTTGGGATTTAAAAGTCGGCGGGTAGTTTTATTTCTGTAGGTATTATATTTATAAATAATGATATGCTGTTCTGGAGTAGGGTGATTGTGCCGGTTGTGCGACCACTACCGGTTCTCGATCATTTCTGTATATAAACGAGAATATTAAAAAAATAGGACTCTGCATCCAATTGTTTTCCGCTGAATTCGTTCCGAAAACCCTTGAAATTTTTTTTAGATGATTAAGGAATAATAGATTTTAGTATTTTTAAGAAAAATCACTCAAAACTATTTTTTGTAAAGTGGTCGGAAACCGACATTGAAAAATTGCGGTTTTTAGTTCTTAACCACGGTCGAGAACCAAAATTTACTTGTGATTTTTCGCCTATTAGTTTTTACGTGAATCTTTTTCCATTTGCTTTGAGTAAAATTAATTATATTTATTTATATTTTCAAATTATTAGTTTTCGACCATCAATATAGGTAAGTCTAGAAATAACGTATTTTCTATTTTAAAAACGATGAATTTTGGTGGTCGAAAATTAGTTTAGCTTCGATGTGTTCTCGACCACTGCAAAATTAAAAAAAAAAATGGGAGAAAATCCGAAAAAACTCCTAGTGCAATTTCAAGGGATAAATGGCGCGATTGTTACAAAAGAAAAGATGAGGAAACAAAGAAAAAAGGCGGAAATTATTAAAAGAAAAGCGGAAAGAATAAACTCAAAGGAAAACAAATAATAAAAAAAGTTATAACTAAAAAGAAGTTAGCTAACAATAATAACAAGAAACCAAGCGACAAAGTTAGATTAAGTAATATATCATATGCACTGTGTGAAGAAGATTTAAACAGTGACACACAAGATGAAGATAAAAAAATATTAGAGGCGACTTTTGTGATAGATGGTGTAGATATTTACCTAGGTACCGAGTTTTGCGATATGCCATACAGTATTGCAGAAGTGCAAGATTATAAATGCGACCAATGTTCGTTTATTGTTTGTTTTTTAGTTTTAATTTTTTTATACCTACTAAAGCAGATATTTTTTGTTCCTTTTTAAAAATCATCGTATTGACATTTATGTTTCTTTTTAAATATAAATTTTGTATAATACTTACCTACTTATTGGTAATGTAATAATAATGTAATGATCTCAGGAAGTTCCTATTCATTTTAAAATCTATAACCAAAGTCTAGAGAATAGTATTCTCTAGACTTTGCTAAAACTGGGTACCTACCTATAAGACACTAGTAAGGTCCATAAATGTTTTTTCTTCAAATTTTTATATTTGATATATTTTTAATTTTTTTATAAATAAAATAACTGATTTTGCAATGAATCATTACAAAATAAAAAAAATTTGATTGGAAATCAAGCGGTCGCGAACTGACTTAAAGGTCGAGAACTGTGACTAGTGGCATAGAAGAATCTACTACGACTAGATTCTTCTATGCTAGTGGTCAAGAACCAGCAAAATCGCACTTTTTAGATTTTGGGTAAATTTAAGATAAAAAAACACAAAAAAAACTTAGCTGAAAATTGATAATAAATACCCTACCTATGATGCCTAACAGCATCATATTATAGTGGAGATATCAGGTGGACACTCGCCACCGTGCCATATCTATAACAATAGCTGTACTACGTTTCCTTTATCTGGACCAATGATGTTGGTCCAGTCCCCTAGCACTGTCAGTTGGAGTTACCTACTGCAAAATAAAAAACGGTCTTATTTAAAATCCGTTATATAAAATAAAACAATAAAACGAAAATTCAGCACTGAATATAATAGTTATTTATGTACCAAGGCACTGAAGTTCAACTTTTTATGACTCATGTGGAGTTTAGTTGCTAAGGCCTCTGGCCGAGGCAAATAAACCACATGAGTGCCGAGGTACATATTATATTTTTTTTGAAATCGGAAAAAAAATGTTTTATTAGGCAAGAAAATAATAATAACAAGGGATCACCCGTCCACGAACCGACTACGCGCGGTGTTGCTTGACTTTACCGATCGCTCTCCCTAGGACAAGTATAATGACGTACGGCACCTTCTGACAGGAAAACCAAACTGCTGCTTCTTGTGCAGCCTACACAACAAATCTATTGATATTCAAATTTACTAAAATATGTAGACTGAAGGATTGCGCTTCTATAGGAAACAATTTCGCAATGTGTACGAACAGTTAAATGAGCCTTTATCGGCCGGATTTTGAATATTTGGTCACTTTTGACGGGCGATTTCTCCGCGTCTGACGTTTGATGTTTACATCTCTCCAAGGCCTACTTATTGAAAAAATCATACAATAATGGGCTACATTATTGTACGATTTCTGTGCTTTTAATGACGATTTTGGGACATTTTAATGCCGATTTCAAGAAAACAGAGTTTATACTATAGTTTATCAGTAGCTCGCGTAGATCACTGTGGTGGGCATATAATTTCAGTCTGTCTGCAAATTCGCGTTTCATGCGGGTAATAAGCATAACACAAATATAAATTAGATGTGCAAGCAAACGATAATGTCAGCTAACTGTGCTAACTGAACGACGAAAGCTTCATTAAAAACCACGCCACTTGCATTGTAAAGGTCCTATAGTAATGTTAATACGAAATTTCAGCAACAGATACATGAGGGTATCACAATGGACTAATACACCACTTTTTTTTTATTTGCTCATCGGATAGTATTGGGTGAGATATACTTGCTGTATTTTTTTTAATTTTTTTTTCGCCCCCGTTTTGCCGCAATTAATTTTTAAAGTTCAATATACGTAACTACCTGTTGGATTTTATTTTTCCCTAAATTTACCGCCGTGGCACCAGGTTTGGCAACGCCGCACCTCAATGCCAAGCTGTCAGCCTGCGAGAACATAAACATAACCTATTTTGTGGCGTCACAAATCGGAACATCGGATCCCGCGGCCCGCGTGTTTTACAAGCTTTTATTTTTTATGATTTGAACTATTTTCACCATTCATTCTAATAATCCATGACGGAAATGAACCATTCTATTTTGCTGAGGAAAATGCTGGGAGCACTAGGTATTGGTATTGATGATTCGGACGTTATGCTGGTTGGTTTACAAAACTTTTTTTTTATTGGAAACAAGTCGATTTTATCTAGAAAACGACACAATTCGTAAGTACCTAACTGAACTTGCACAAATTAGATATCTAGACTTGCTGATATATTAAAGACAATAAAGAACCAACCCGGGGTAACATTTTAGCTGACGATTTTAGATTAGTGGCTCTGCCAAACGATTTTTTACTTGTTATCAAGTATATTCCAGCGACTGCTAGTTGTTTGAAGAAACTGATGATATTTTAGCCTCAATACCTAGTGTCACAGAATAAATAGCTTCACAACAGAAGCGTCCATAAGGACATAATGTGTCAAAAGGATGCTCGCTTTGACGCGAAATATCTTCTAAAGGGATAAACATTGTGCATTTTGTTTGATTTTACATTAATCCACATTGCAAAGAGATTGTATTAGGACCAAATTTATGTACAAGTTATTGGTTATTTTCCTGTAAATTGAAATGGAGGCTCGCTTATTTTTGACACGTCTTTATGGACGCTTCTGTTGTGAAGCTATTTATTCTGTGCTAGTGTTAATCAACAGCATTGATTGGTTATAAACTAAACTGAGAAAAGTCAATCCTCTAGACATCAAGCACATACCTGGTCCGAATATAAAAAATTTATTACTTTAATTTCATGAGCCCTTACTTACAGAATTAACTTAGTAGTTAGACCTGCATCGGTTCAAAAATGTAACGCTAGAATATTGGAGAAGGTGCCAGTTCTTGGTGATGTTAGAAACATAACATGTAAAACGCAATAAAGCCAAGTTTTCAGTCGAAAAACTTTATTGTCATAGCTTGAACTATTTTAGACCCATTTAGGTAAATTATATTGTGATTGCCGAAGCATCCTCATAAAAAATAACATAATTCTTTAGGATTTTTTCACTATACATATTATATACCTATTTTTTCTGGAAAATAAATTTTCATAAGCATATTTTGTGATTGTGGTTAATGGAAGTTAAAAATAAAAAAATATAATGCAGCAGCCGGCCAAAAATTAAGATTTCTTTAATTTGCAAGAAAAAAAAACATTATTTTGCATTCTATGGCAAAACCCCAAATACGTTATCTATTAAATTTAGTGAAAATATTCCAAAATCAAATAATAGTTTTCATGTCGCATGCACAGAGTGCAACAAACTGGATGTTTTTTTGGGGGGTTTCTTCTATTCTGCGAAGAGATAGACAAAGAGTAGGTAGGTGTACTGTGCTCGATTTTTGAGGGCAGTGGAAAGCAGTTGAATCTCAAAATCTTGATTCGTTTTGGAGATACAGGGCATTTTTCGTTTTTTAACATGTCAGACAGTCCCTCCTTGTAATATGTTTTGATTTTTGCCAAAAATCTTCTGTCATACTACTCCAATGTATAATAATTATTGAGGTATGTCGGTATGTCTTTGTCAACTAAATCCTGTAAGGTAGACCTTCATATTTTTTTATTGCACTTGTGTTGACTTTTTCCAATATAACAATCTACTGATGTTGTCCATGATTCTTCGCTATTTCCAGGAAGTCAGCTTACATTCATCTAAAATAAGTTTCCCATTAATATGTGCAAAAATTTTACAAGCGTGCTTAGTTCTATTAGTTGACCAAGTTAATGTCACTAGTGCAGAAAAGTACAACTTTCCGCATCAAAATGGATGCGACAAAGTGTACTACTACGGACTTAATTAATTAAATACTTCATTAGATCATACAAGAAAAAAATACCCGCAAAAAATTATTGACGGTCAAGCACTTGATATCGAATGAAACTCTGCTGTCGAACTTGCATTGACTTTAGATTATTTAAATTAGTTCTGAATCATGGTTTTCACATGTAGATATCAACGATCGTTTTTACAAACGCATGATTTCTTGTTTTGATAATCGATTTCAACATTGGGCTGTGCGACACCCCCACGCCCCCTCCCCCATATCTTAACTATAGGTATATACACAATAAGTATTTCTTTACTGTACTAGCAACTAAACTAGAAGCACAAAAAGCTGTATCTACGTATGTGCCACGATGTATGATCCTCGTACATCGTGGTATGTGCATAATTTAGGACTAATCTGCTTATGTTGGGTAATTACAACATAATATACCTACTTCAACAACTATTCAGTTGAATTTCTTCATTTTTAACCACAGTATCATTAACATTTTTCTTATTAATTTTGTGCTCGGGGGTAATTTTTGCCTTAACCGGGCATTATGCATTCATTGCTATGTTCTTTCCTCTGCGTGTCTCCAATAACATTGTTACCATAATATTTATTCTCTAGTCTACCTAAAACCAGAATTTAAGCTATATCATCATCATTAAGCAATATTAAAACAATATACAAATCAAATAACAAACATACCTCTTCATTTCTCCATGTTTTGCTCCCCGTTTTTATTGATAAAATTGACACACCATATCAAAATCTATGCAAGGCAAGTTATCAGGACAAGCTTTAACAAATCTTGTCTTCATTATAAACCGAAAAAATAAAGTATTCACAGCAAGATTCTTTTAAAACTGAGAATAGAATTTATTTAGTTTTCACTAAGGTTATTAACCTTGGTTTCGGCGTTCCGCGGGCGAAAGTGAGGTTATATGCAAAGTGCGGCGTTGCCGACGATTTTCTTTAAAGCATTGAGTAATATGTCATCTGTCATATTTTATAGGGGGCATCTAATAAGTTCAGAATGGGATCAGTAAAATCCAAATATTTCATTGAAATGCTACGAAATTTGATTATTTCTCATCAGGCGCATACAAACTGAATCTAATAATTTGCCTGGGAATGCTTGGTTATATAAAAAAATACGAAATAAGTACTAAGAAAATAGCAGGTACTTATTGAAATTAGGGATCGTGACGTCACATTCCCTACTTTTGCGACCGTTTTTTTCAATTTTTGAGCAAACTAATGGGAAAAAAAATCTGTTGGTTGGGTTTCGTGATTATCTAGACATGTTTTACAAATTCCAAGGCAAAAAATTATTTTTCATTCCTAAGTATACTTGTCCATTGAAAGTCATTTCCTGACAACACAAAAAAATAATTGATAATGTAGATATCTATTATTTTTTCGCCAACTTAATTTCTTTCATTAGATCAGGCAGAAATTCCGGGAACATGACTATGATAGTGTTGGATTTTTTAATTTGTGTAGTGTAACTACCACCAACCTGAACTGCTTACGGGCGATTCGCGAATTCAGACGGTCCGGGTGGCTGGAAGTCGTTCCCGTTGACCACGTTCGGGTTTGTGTATTTTGTATTCACCATGCACCTTGTGCGAAATAAATCAATGTTGTAACGTACTCGAGGATTTTCGTTGTCGACCCACGCCCTGATACGGTTCCTATTCGGCCTTTCACGCTGCCGATCAACTGGGACCTCGTAAATATCTATAGTATACTGAGGTGAGTTTTCATTTTTATTTCGTAAAAAATAAAATACCAAATATTGGGTCTGTATCAGGATTCATTCATATTCATAAATACAATAATTTACAATTATTAACAACAAAAAAGTTTCGGACTTAGCATTATGTTAACGATTTGAAAATGAGCCCACCGTGTGTGTAATTTGGGCACTTACATCACAAAGCGTCGTTTTGACATCTTTATTATTTCCGCTTCCTTTCGATAATAACCCAGTCTGCCACAGTATGCACGGAATAACCGCGGTAATCCTTGCTGCTTAAGTGAAATATACAGAGTGTAACTTTGATTAGTACAGGAATTTTAATTGGCAGTAGGTTTCGTCTATGCGAGGTTGGTTCTATTTTTTAAAATCACCAAAAAATATGGCAAAATTGCTGTTATACTAAGAAACATTTTTAGTGTTACTGGTTCTCGCTCGCATGGTAGTATATCTGCTTATAACGCGGCGGTATACAACCTTTCGGAATCCAGCACATCGCGCATCACTCTCCTAAGTCTTCCACCGGCCGTCAAGAGGGAAAAGTGTCACGAAAGCTCACACCTCCGGATTACCGCGGATTTTAAACGCGAATAATAATAAAATAATTGTAATGTTACTTGTTCTTGTTAGCCAATAAAAGTTGTTAGTTAAAAATAGCCACGATACTGCAATAAAAAATATATATGCAGCGAAGAGTGGAACGTTGTATTAGGAATGGAGGACGTTATTTGCAACTTCTGTGAAAGGGTTACGTCGTTACCAGATTCTTTTCAAGCAATTTTGCCTTAAGGCCGGTCCACACGCAACGATGTTGTACGATTTGCATGCGCGAATAAATCGTTACAGATAAATCGTTGCGTGTGGACAGTAGATTTGAACAAAATTCAGAACTGTACAAAGTTGGTCGTCGGAGTTGAAAGTCTGAGCCGAAAAGCATAGATTTGGGAGATTTGCGCATGCAAGTCGTAACATGTGTACGCTTGTCCGAGATTTGTACAGTTTTTAGGAGCGACGGTAGCTGACTCCTACCTATTTTCGGTCGGAAAATTATTAAATTAGTTGAAACTTACGCAATAACTGATTTATTTTAAATTTGTTAAAATATTATGTCGAGCATTTCGCATAATTTTATAATAGAATTCAATGGTAAAATAGACTTCGTTTCAATAACCATGCTTTAGACCATCTAGTTCTATTTAAACGTTTCCTGATTTCCCTCCTTTCTTTTAACATTTAAACAAAACGTCAAAATACTCCAAAAACCCTTCCTCCATGATTATTGTATCAAGCGAAAATTGCAACTGTACTACGATAAGTTATTATAATGTGAACGCACTGAATTTGTAACGATTTATCTGTAACGATTTACTTGCGCATGCCTTTAAGGCCGGCCTAAAGGCCGGTCCACACGCAACGATGTATCGTACGATTTGCATGCGCATGTAAATCGTTACAGATAAATCGTTGCGTGTGGACAGCAGATTTGCACAAAATTTAGAACTGTGCAAAGTTGGACGTCGGAGTTGAAAGTCTGAGCCGAAAAGCATAGATTTGGGAGATTTGCGCATGCAAATCGTAACGTGTGTACGCTTGTCCGAGATTTGTACAATTTTTAGGATCGACGGTAGCTGACTCCTATCTATTTTTAGTCCGGAAATTATTAAATTAATTAAAACTGAAACAATAACTGATTTATTTTAAATTAACGATGTATCGTACGATTTGCATGCGCAAGTAAATCGTGTGGACCAGCCTTTAAAGGCTGTTCCACACGCAACGATGTATCGTACGATTTGCATGCGCAAGTAAATCGTTACAGATAAATCGTTACAAATTCAGTGCGTCCACATTGTAACAACTTATCGTTGTAAAGCTGCAATTTTCGCCTGATACAATAATCATGGAGGAAGGGTTTTTGGAGTATTTTGACGTTTTGTTTAAATTATAAAAGGAAAAGAGAAGTCAGGAAACGTTTAAATACAACTAGATGGTCTGGAGCATGGTTATTGAAACGAAGTGTATTTTTCCATTGAATTATATTATAAAATTATGCGAAATGTTCGACATATTTTTAAACTAATTTAAAATAAATCAGTTATTGTTTTAGTTTTAATTAATTTAATAATTTCCGGACTAAAAATAGGTAGGAGTCAGCTACCGTCGCACCTAAAAACTGTACAAATATCGGACAAGCGTACACACGTTACGATTTGCATGCGCAAATCTCCCAAATCTATGCTTTTCGGCTCAGACTTTCAACTCCGACGTCCAACTTTGCACAGTTCTAAATTTTGTGCAAATCTGCTGTCCACACGCAACGATTTATCTGTAACGATTTACTTGCGCATGCAAATCGTACGATACATCATTGCCTGTGGACCGGCCTTTACGGACAAAAAATATGGCTGAACATTGTTGAAACGGATGACCCTAATAGACACAGAGCGGTTTAGACAGGTGAAATTGGATTTTCATTTTAATTATCGATTTTACACACACTCGAATCACTACTGATGTTAGTTTTCTATAGTCTATATATTTTAAAGAGTCAGTAAAGGGAATGCAGTATATATACAGTTGAAGAATCTGTTATCAGTTAAATTTCTAGAATCAATAAAAAAAAAGTCAAAATAATATGAGTTCTTCAAAAAGTAATGTCGGAAACTTTTGCAGACAACCTTGTATTTTTCACTAGTATTTTTTTCTGAACTCAGTGGCGTACATTTACGAATTTATTACGAATTATTTCACGTGGCCTTGGTTGCTACGCCACTGCATATAAACTAAGAAAATCGAATTGACTACAAAAGTAGTCCAAAGCTGTCCAAAAGGACAGCATAAGTTTATATCAAATTTGGTTAGTATATCATCTCTTTTACTTAACTTCAAACTCCTGTCCAACGAAAACCTCTTGTGTCGGTACCATTTTATACGTAAAACGTAAAACAATAGATTATTAAATAAGACACCAACTTTTAAACTCTAATTGGGAAGAAAATAAATTAAAACATACAAAGCATCTGCCCCCTATAAATTATAATGTCTTACAATTCTTAGGGACTTAGGACTCGATACTAAGTTGAGGTTTAGGTACTTGTTTTAATTAAGTTGATTAGTTTTTATATACTCGTATTATGTATTCTAGAGCTTTTCTTTACATTCTAGAAGTTTTAGTGTTAAAAATTGAATCAGTGTTTCTCAGAAAAGTGGACTACTTGAACCAAAGTTTGAAAGTTTGAAAAAGAAAACGGACAAAGAACATTTGAACCAAGGATTGAAAATCAGCAAATTGTCCTAAAATTGAAATATACCTACTTCGAAAATTAAACTGGTCTAATTACACCAAAATTGGGCATGTTGGAATGATGTTATTATTAACAAGTTTTTCCTATAAAGTTACGATACGATCGATAATTTAGTTTGGATAAATGTCTTCTTTCTAAGATTTCTGGCCAAGTCTTTTTGTCTAAATTTTGCTTCATATCTTCATATTATAAACTTTATAGTTAACAAATGTAGTTGTTCTTGGTGACAAGTGTTTTTTATATCATGAAGTTATTGATTTTCAATTTAATATTGAATATTCTCAATTTGAAATTGTTTATTCTCAATTTGATATTGACTATTCCCAATTTGAAGTTGTCTATTCCCAATTTGAAATTGATTAATCCCAAATTGAAGTTGACTATTCTCAATTTGAAGTTGTTTATTCCCAATTTGAAATTGATTACTCCCAATTTGAGGTTGAAAAGGTATAAAATGCTTCATTTAGGATCCTCCGACAGATCATTAATAAAAAGCAATAATAAAAGTGGTCCTAGGTTTGATCCCTGAGGAACAGCTGAAGTGGGAGTGTACAGAGATGATACTCTAATATAGGTGTGTCCGGTGACTATTTTCTCGAGCATTCGGCTGGGTCGGGGACTCTTTAAAGTAAGGGGAACCAGCATTATACTTTCCAAAGTGAGGCCTATTCTTTCATCATTCTAATGGTATCAGTGATGCCAAGTATACCATTTTATTGGAGAATCTACGAATATAACAGGTACTTTGACTGTGAAATTAATAATGGTTTCCATGATTTCTAAAAATTAGACTTGACAATGTTGTGTCTACAAGTGCAGAATATGGCAACTGTCAAATGAAACAAATTTATTATGACCGCATTACCTTTAATTGACACACCTGAGTATCAGAAAACTTAAAAATTGCGAATTATGATGGGAAATATTTTGTTTCCTTTAGAATCTGTGGCACTGATATGTCGCATAAAACCTGATGGCAGTTGGACACTGACATATATCATAACCTTGTACCAGCCCCCTTGTGGTCTCTTTGGAATCTACAGAAAGCAAACTTCCCCTCAAGGCTTCACTTTTCCTATGTGATAGATTGTGACATGCTGGATTCCCTTATTTTAAAGAGTCACTGGGCTGGGTCATCCATTCGCAGCTTTTAAATAAACTAAATGTGGGATCAGGGGTTACGCTCTGAACTGCGGGTTGCCGGCTACTTATTGAAAGGTAGAAAACAATTCGTTGCCATCTCACATAGCATTATAGAGGGGAGAGAGGATCTGTGATTTCAGACCAACTAAACACTGAACTAGGAGTGCCGCATGGTTCCATACCAGGGCCGATCCTCTTTCCACTATACATCAATGATTATTATTAGTGCTAACATTGGACGACTGCACCGTAGCTCTCTATACTGATGAGTGCACCACCTATAATGTCAAATAAACAGTCAGAGTTTTTGAAATTAAAAGGTAATCAAAATATGGACACTTTGTACATTAATATGTTCAAAACTATAACTATCATTACTAAGAATACTGAATCTTGATATATTCATAAATGGTGTATGCCTGGACAGACACAAAGCATCAACACCTTTGGGATCTCTATTGTGTTATTGAAAAGGTCTTGCCATAAGCGATAGGGTGCTCCTCTGTTCCAGTTTACAGAATTCAGCGGTCTTTCCAAGCGCAAATAATGCGCTGCCACGCCACTCTGCCGCCTGGTCGTGCCCGATGCAAATGACACGTCAAAATAATTTATGAGTGTGCCTAACGCAGCTCATATTATTATACAAATTAGCCGTGAATCAAGGTTGCCAGAAGTAATTTATAGATATGAAAGTTGCGGTTTTTTGCCGAGTCGTAGATTATTATTGCGAGGTTGCCGTTAGGGTATTATGCGGCGGCAAGCGAAGTGCGGTTATGATGAGTTAAGCGATCACCGAAATGCCTGTGCATCGCATCTATATGCAACCTTGACTTGAGAATGCCCGTTCCGCTCGATGGATTCTTATTATTTTTGCCGACTCGGAACACATTTATAAAATCAAAAATTAGACAATCTATATAAAGGTGGTAGTTAGGCATGGATTAAATGTACACCTCAGTTTTATAACCGAGTTATATAGGGTCTTGGAAACTACTTTATAAAACCCGTAAGGCTAGGGTTTATAGAGGAAACTCTAAACACCTTTTTGTTCCTTCTGCCGAATTAAGAGACTGCTATATAACATCATAAGAGCTATATAGTTATATAATGGTCTTCTCCAAGTCAATTAAAAACCCTCATGAAAGTATTTTATTTTAATCTGCAGCAATAAAAAGTTATGGTCTTTTACCAATTTTTTGTTTTGATTAGATATTGTCGGAGAAGTCTTGTCGCAGAAGTAGGTGTTATTGTTGCAAAGGACAGGTGAGATTCTGGTCGGGTCAAGTCCTGGAGTTTGCAAATTCCTTGCAGGTGAATCTGTTTACAAGTAGCCACTCATTATTTACATTGTTTACATTAACATGAGAAATGTTCTTACCTGGGTTTTTCTTGGAGGTTCAAATTCTGTTGTTTCGAATAATTATTGAATCTTGGAAGATTCAGTGTCTTCGGATGTTCTGATGTTTTCTTCTGGTATTTTATCAGACACCCCTATAATATAGCAAAGAAAAATATTTAGAACCACATCGTCAGAAGTACAAATACCTATATTAATAACAGTAATAGCCAGCAAGGGTCTGTACCACTTACCAGGTAAATGCAAGGTCGGAACAGCATCATTTTGAGTCCTGCTCTTTTTGTACTGGGAACTTTATAGTTAGAAATCCGAAATTATCTGGCTATTTAATGTTAACAAGCGGAAGCTAGGCATTTTTCATATATAGTAGATTCCTTGAGAGGAATTATATATCTCTACTGATCGTATCAGTACCCTACCTTTGCACTGAATACTTCACACTTTCACAGTACACTTTTCTGTTGCTTTTTGGAGATTTCGAAGTTTGATAATAATGCATTGACAATTAAAACAAATGATCCTGCTTATACGCAAAACACAAGACCTTATTAAGTACAGAGGTGCTTGTCCCTTTTTATCAAGGTATTATTTTTATGGAAGCAAACTTAGTTTAAATAATAAAATATAATATTTTTTTAATATACCACGTTTTTAGTAAGGAATGTAGAGGAGTATCTGTGTCTTATAATCTTATATTTTACTAAACTTTTAGTCCTTTTTAAAAACGTGATATGAAAAATTATTTAAATTATACTATTTTCTGCTTTTTAGTATCGTGTTTGAAATTTTCCAATCGATTGTAAACATCTTGATGAGATTATGACAGAGACATAATATATGGCAAAATTCAGATTTATTTCAGTTTATCTTTACCTGATCATATTTTAAATAGAAAATTCATATACCTACCTACCAGTAATGTAAACTCCTGTACAAAATTAACTCACCACTTTAATTAATCTAAATATTTACAATAAAAACACAAAATAAAACTAAGTTATATTGAAATGATAATGAACACCTACGACAAATTAGTCAAACATGACCTTAATATGACCTTAATTTGCCTTAGTGTTTCATTAAAAATGTGTTTTTGCTGAAATGCATAAATAAACTAATAACTAATAATCGTGTAGGCCCTCCTCTACTTTTTATCACTGCATTCATGCGTCGAGGCATATGGTTGATATCAAATGTTAAACAGAATCTTGCGGAATATTCTCCCATTCTTCAAGAGTGACCTCTATGAGTTGGTTGTGATATTAGCAACAGGGGGTTTACGATTTCGAATCTTTTTTTTGAGATAGTCCCATATATAGATGCTCTATAGCATTCATGTCAGGACTGTTAGGTGGCCACTGTAATAAAGGGATATTAACATGATTTAGGTAGCGAATAATCTGTCTAGCTACATGGGAAGGAGCGTTGTCCTGCATGAATAAAAAACTAGGTCCAACAAACGGAGCAAAAGGCATTACATGTTCGACAATAAGGTTGTCTAAGTAATATATTATTGGACATTCATAGACCTCGTATATAGAGGCCAACTCCGTACGAGCATCGAAGAAAATTCCCCTCCAAAACATTTTAGAACCACCACCAGAAGGTACTTTAGGAGAGAAGGCTAACTCTAGTTTCATCGGAAAACAGAACTTGTTTCCAATCATTGATGGCCCAATTCTGATGTAGTCTTGTTAAATTCAATCTCTTAACTTTGTTTCTCTGCTGTATAAGCATTGGTTTTTTGGCCGATCTTCTGTTACTCAATCCTGCTTCATGTAAACGTCTTCTAACCGTTCGAGACGATATAGCGATATTTAGAACATCTGGCTAATTCATTTTTTTGCAGACTGCTGGTGACTCTCCTGTCTCTGAGAGCACGTTGTCTCAAAAAACGATCATCAATTTGATTAGTGCAACGTTTTCGCCCTTGCCCTGGTCTTCGATGGTACGAGCCCGTCTCGTTATGTCGTTTCACCATGCGGCAGATGCTGTAATCTGTAATGATGTCTTCCTAACAAACCAGCAACATATTACATTGAATACCTATCGTTCATCCAGGAGAGTCGATGCTCGCACTGTATCCTCAATTGACAAATGTCTTTGACGGTTTATTTTCCTTACTTGATTTATTCGCAAATGAACTTCCCAACATGCATGTGATAAAAACATAATTACAATCGAAAGCTTACTTGCACTTTTTAGGGAAATTTTATAAGGCAGTTTTGGTCTAAAACGAGGTTTAATACGAATTACTGTCAAAACAAGGTTATGCGATATTATAGTTAAAATAAAGAAGAAGCAAAATTAATGTCATAAGATTTATATTTCTATATTAAAACAAATTAATTCCAGATCATATTATGTTAGTTAGGTACCAACTTATGGTGCCTGGAGGTTCTAGTTGTCAATTTTTTTTGCAAGCTGTCTGTCTTTTTGTTTGTCATCCTTTTTTCTTAACGCGTTTTTAACGCGTTATTTTTATTTATTACCAGTAGCTTATGCATTTGCTTATCTATTCATAAATTTCCACTAGTCAAATATTTTTATTTAATATTCCTTAGCTTTTTTATAATAACAAATAATTAGCTATGTTTAAAGTTTCAAGTCTCTAGGTCATCAGGAAATTAGTTTAAAATCGATTGCAACTTAATTGTTTTTATACAGTGACCGGCAGAAAGTTGGACACAAATGGGAAACTTTTTTATTATTAATTTCTCAGAAAATTTTATTCTTGATAAAAACTCAAAACGCACAATATCCCTTTTTGGATACGAGGTAGATTCAAAAATGTCAAAATAACTCAAGACTAAAGTACCCTTATTTGTTAAAATACGGTAAAAAGTTACTTACAAAAGTTGTTTGGAATCATAGGTGGATGTCAGATTTAAAGTCATAGCCACCTAATAAAAAAAAGAAATTTAACTTTTTTGTATTTTTTTCGACCACCCTTTGTATTACAAAAAAAAAACAAAATACTACAAGCGCAACTTATCATCGGATAATACATGAATTTGCTACTAAACTTTAATTTTGTTCGATTAGCAGCTAGAAATTTAAATTAATCGAAATCAGAGTTTAAAAATATTAAATTTTTGTGTCCAACTTTCTGCCGGTCCCTGTATATACACATACAGGCAAGTTTAAAAGAACGGAGATAAATTGTTTCAAATTAAAGAAATTTTTTTATTTCTTTTACGTGTAGGTACCTATACGTGTAACTAGGTCTAGAGAGCCATGCATTAGTCGCTACATGTGGCGTTTAATTTCCTTTTTTAGTAGTTTCATTCAAATCTAAAGGTAAAAAACCAAATAGAAACCGGAAAATGCAAATATTTTCATAGTTCCTCTAAATTTGCCGGTGTGTGTATATTATCTACACTGCTACTGCAGTGAACTATGGAACACCAAAAGCTTCTTATTTCCGATTTTGAAATTCTCAGTTCTACCCTTTTGACAGACGTTTCATTTTAACTGGTGCTCGCAGTACCGAAACCACCGTTCAAGGTCGCGCATAATACTGTAAGACCCCAAAACTCAGAGGTCTATTTTTTTTAAACAAATTTAAATAAACATAATCAATGGTAATTAAATTTTATCAATCCCATAAAAAAAAACAAAAGGATAATATTTATATACTTAAATAAAAGAAATTAATTACTTACTACAACTAAAAGATTGATTAGTTTGTCTGATTGTCTTATCAAATAAATAGGCAGGCTGTCATTTGTCGAGTGGCTGAATTATTTACCTGGAAAAAAATTTACCTGAGCAAAAGAATTTGTTTACGTAAATAAATACGTCTTAAAAATTATGGAATATTGATTATGGTTTTAATAGTTTTATTTTTACTTTTACTAATTACAAACAATAGGCGGCCTGAATACTGAACGACAGTATGTTGGCATGGACGTCATTGCCCAATATTCCGAACGACAGGAATATAAGTACGACACTAAACGACAGCGTCTGGGTGACACGAACGACTGTGTCTATTATCTGATCGGCAGATAATAAGGCCTAAACATATTTCTATCCCATTATAACCAGTAATTAAATAATTAGTCATCAGTTAATAAAATTCAGGTATAAAAGGGTAAATTCGTTTGCCCGTGAGATAGACTCACCTAATTTGAAGAACAGCAATATAATCACAAATCACAATGGGTAAAATCACTGTATAAGGTCACAAATTTTAAATAAAATAAAACCACAGGTACTCGACAAGACACTGCATAGAAATGAGAACGTAATATTGTGTCTGAATGCAAGGGCCTATGTGACACCCACTCGTCCTAATGGTGTTAACATAAACAACCGCCAAGGGTTGGACCGTTTTAGTCTTGCTTATCATGCGTTTCACTTTTTACCTTTAGAATTTGGTACCTACTAGTTTTACGAAAAGATGTTAAAAAAAATAATTCTTACAATACCTTCCCCTATTGAGCGCGTGTCGTGTTTCCCCCACCCCGCCCCAAAATTGACCGCCCCCCCCTCTCTCCGTTCCAGACCCGTCGACGACGACGTCGGCCTGCGGCTCGCCGATGACGGCGTCGACGCCGCCGGCCGTCGGCGGCATGGCCGCGGGCGCGCCGCAGGGGGCGGCCGCGATGGGCGTCCCCGCCTGCGACGACCGCCAGGCCGGATTGGCCGGGTGGGCGGCGGCCGGCGCTCCGGCAGTGCCCGCCCTCTGGCAGTACCCCGGTAAGCTGTCGGCGGCGGCGCCGCCTCCCAGTCGTGGCCGGGCCGAGCGGCACCGAGAATGATGTGCGCGGCGGCGGTGATGGTCGTCGCCGTTCAAGGACGGCGTGGGTATCGGGGGTTCGGTTGGTTTGTTGGATATATATGGCGGGTTTCAGGAAGTGCTGCTCTTGGCTCCTGTAACTTGAATGCCGGGGCACGAGACGGCACCGTCGCAATAACAAGGCCCGCCAGCTGAAAGCGATGAGTCATCCAAGGGAGGTGGGCCTAAGGCGCCAAATTCAAATTTCAAGGTGTCGACTTGGTAAATTTGCCAAAAAAAAAACACTTTAAAATGATTGTTTACATACAGGATGATTTTTTTAGGTCTACCACCGCCATTTTCCCGCTTCTTTTGCGCCCCACAAAAAATGCGTAAAAAACAAAAATGTTGCAATTTTGGACAGATAAGTGGTGCTGCAA
The DNA here is from genome assembly GCA_963920635.1 of Pseudeuparius sepicola. Taxonomy (NCBI): domain Eukaryota; kingdom Metazoa; phylum Arthropoda; class Insecta; order Coleoptera; family Anthribidae; genus Pseudeuparius; species Pseudeuparius sepicola. Next base: position 7,996,710 of record OY987304.1, read on the forward strand.
AAGAAATCGGCAACTTGTCGCGCAATATTAATAAAAACCTCAAATTGAGCAAAACTATTAATAGCCGTGGAATGTTTAGTTTAAGAGACAGATGAAAAATTTTATATTGAAAATTGATGGCACTGAGAAGCTTTATCCATCCACGTAGTCAGATAGTTTCAGCAAATTACACAGGGTCTTCGGCTCTCTTGAGGCTATGAAATTTTTTTTGTTTATTTCTAATTAAGCGATTTTCTCGCTTATTTTAGGCCGCACAGAAAATACGTAAGAAAACAAAATATGGCAATTTTGGCCAGCGAGGCGACCTTAAAAAAGGAATGGGCCTCCATGCCCAACTTTTCGCGGTGTACTAAAAAAACTTTAAATCGACAAAAATTTTCGTGGTCTCAAGAGAGCCGAAGACCCTGTGTAATTTGCTGAAACTATCTGACTACGTGGATGGATAAAGCTTCTCAGTGCCATCAATTTTCATTATAAAAGTTTTCCTCTGTGTCTTAAAATAAACATTCCACGGCCATTAAAAATTTTGCTCAATTTGAGGTTTTTTTAATAATGCGCGACAAGTTGGCCATGGATGCCGATTTCTTTTGTAGCATCACTTAGCTGTCCAAAATTGCAACATTTTTGTTTCTTACGTTTTTTTTGTAGGGCTCAAAATAAGCGAGAAAATGACGGTGGGAGACCTGTATATAGCCTGTATGTAGCTCGTGGTTTTACAACACGGATAATAATCTACGAGAGTGAAAGTCACATTTTCAAGTGGTTTTGGTGCATTTAGATATCTACCGGTGAAATTTTCGTAAATGCCAATTATTTCTTTGCCTGCCTAGACACAACTAAATTCGAATAAATAAAACCATAAAACTTCAAGATGGTTACGTTTAATGAAGTAAAATTGTTAGGTATAACACTCCAAACCAAACCAAAACCCTGGAAAACTGTGTAGGAACAAAATCTCTTTTGATGGCCTTAACCCACTTTTCCCTTAAAATGGGGTCTGTATGGGGGAAAAAGGGGACACATTAGGACCGCCTTTGTAGTTTCCCTTGCAGTTGGGAACGGAACACGTCCACAGCATGATTTAAAATTAGTCCGAAACTATAGACACAACCTAAAACCTATAACTAAAATTGAACCTTAATCACTTTATTCTGAACCACTGCTGTTTTACCACCTTATTAATAAAACTCCACGTCCTATATTACTAAAAACACAGTCCAACGCACAACAAACGTTCTTTAAAACAGGAAAATCGCCAGACAAGTAAACGTAAACAACTTCAAAAAGCAACCCCCCCGACCTCCCTGTGATGACGTAGTGACGTTTCGCGTCGCCAGCTGGCAGGCCTTTAGCATTGCGACGGTGCCGCACGAGAGCCGACAGGCGGGCGCACGGGCTAGCAAATGCGTCGCCTGTTTCGGCGTTGCCAATAATTATTGTAACAGATAAATGTGACCGCATCTTTTACAGTGGTATCTACTAAACAACGAACGTTAATCTGCGCGATTTCGCGCGAAGTGGGGTGTAGGGTGGACAAGCCAACCAATCACCGCATTCCGCACATTCCTGTAGATGGTCAGGTTATATGGGCCAAGCTGTACTATCTAGATTTAGAACTGAGTATACCTATACAGTGCTTACCGAACTGCAGAACAATAATAATTGTATAATAACTTCTTGTGACGAAGACGTAGGATTTATTCGCATTCCTCATAATGTAAATAATTATTATTCAAACTCCATTGTTTGTTCCCAGTTATAACACATACCTAATTGTAGCATGTTTATTTCATTACATTCATGTTTACTCAATAAAACAAATATTGGCTCTTAGGGTTGTTAATTAGGTGTAAGAAAGACATCAATTTTGCACCAAAGTTGTCCTTTTTATTTTATTATTGGACAAATTAAAAATTTTGACTTTGCCACTGGATTGGGTTTGAACCATTTTTTTTTTAAATATCGAGCAATAAAAATTCTAGAAACCAATGAAAATCGCACCTATTTTACCTGCATACTCTCTTAAATCAAGTTGCATCTGGATTAAAAACAACTAAAACTATCTTACACAAGGGAAGAGAGTGGCGTAGCATGAAACACGTTCTTAGCCAATATCACAAAAATGTTAAAAATACAAAGGTAGTTAATTTTGACTTGCATGTAACTAATTTGAAAATAGTTATTAACTTGCAGAAAATCTCCCAAATGTAAAGCTAATGTCAAGTGCTGAAAATATATTTTTATTATACTTCTTTCAAAACACCATATTTTCATCTGTTTTAGCAATAATGAAAGATGGGGTTTTTCAGGCTAGCGTACGGAAACAGCGCATGGAAAACCTTTCAGTGCGCTGAATAAAAATACCGAATATATGTCTTTAAAATAGAAATATACAGCAAAGTAAACTAAATTTAAAAAACTCTATATGCTCTCTGATATTTAACATATACCTATTTTGTATTTTAATTCGTAAGTGTTTCAATATTTAGATACATTTCTGTAATATTTTTGACGTTTTATTCACCTTATCTGACAATAACTAATTTACAACAAAGCACCTTTGAAATAATTTGAAAGTAACCATGGAAACGCATCATACATACAAAACACTATATTGTCTGCATTGCTTATTTTTTGTCAATTAAATTTATTATAATATGCCCATAAAATGTAGAATAGAAATAGATTTTTCCGTGCTTGCATGACTTCCCGTGTGAGGCGCAGCCGAATTTATCACGCGCGCACGGAAAAATCTTTATTTCCAGACTCGTAATGAAATATACTATTAATTGTGGCGATTTCGAATGTATCAAAATAAAATAAATAATGCACCCCCATGCAAACCGCAGTCCATATTTTATGAAACTTTCATAATCAATTATTAAAAAATATTCAATACAAACGATGTTAAAAATAATTGTATTGGTCCTATTTACAAACAAAACAATGCACTTTATCATACTAAAAAGTAGAAAGAATTTGAAGAAGTAATATTGAGAAAAAATTAAGTTTTAGGCCATCTTTCAAACGTAGCTTGTTAAATATGGAATTTGAAGGAAAACGAAATCCCTGGCTCTTGCTTTTCACTTCTGCTTTTGCAACAATGAACAATGCACAATCGTAATAAAAGTATATTTTCCCCTTAATCACTGTTACTTATATAATTCACAAATTTACGAAATTAACTCACAACATACCTACCTACTCGCTTTGTTTAACACATTAAAATGGCCGCCTTTCTTTCCTTGTCTAAGAAAACTGTAACTTATACTTTATTACAAATAAATAATAATAATTTCAATAAGTGGGTATACCTAAATACAAAAATCATATAAAGTAAAAATTATGAAAAATGAAAAATGTATTGGTGAAAATTAAATTTCATTTTTACTTTAGGTTTTTTTGTATTTCTGTAGGTACCTATACGTATTTGTAATAAAGGAAGATTCAATTGTTTCAATCCCCATACAACTTGATTTTCATTGATTTCTAGATTTTAACTAAATTTGGTACCAACCCGTTCCAATCCAGTGGCGTAGTCAGCATTTATATAAAAATATGCCTAATATGATTTGTCCAATTTTGACCCAAAAAATAAGTCGTAGTAGGCCTTGGTTTTTTAAAATAAAATATGCCGTTTTGTCCTAAAGTACACTTAGATGACCTATCGCCTATCGTTACAAAAAAACATTATTAAAATCAGATTAAAATACAAATTTTATGGAGGTGTTCCAGTTTGACTTAGGTTACCTACTTAGTTACAGAATGCAAAAGTGAGTAGGGGTGCAAAATTGCAAAACTACTGTGTGAATAATAGTTTTTTCGGAATTATCAAGGCATACCTACGTAATTAGTTACAAATTAGTTTTAAAACGAACAAGGCTAAACTCCAGAAGCTCAAATTTCAATACGTAACTTGTTTGTTCTTAGCAAGAGTAATTTCATAAATATCCGTGGACACACTGTATAAGCGAGAAACTTAAAATGTGATCTTAATATTTTTTATTCCCACATCACCATGCTATGGAAATATTAGGTATTGTTTCGATAAAAAAGTCAAAATGTTTTATTCGGCAAATCGCTTTAAACTGTTACAAAACATCGAAAAGCAAACTTCCAGTAAAAACATTTTTGTTCCATTCCCATGATAGCTTTCGAACGCATTAAGAAGATATCGGCTTCAAATTCGGTATACGTAATCTTGCCAATAATACTACAGTTCAGATTGCTCTTGAGAGGTGAAAATGAGGGGATGAAAACATATTTCGTTTTTGCCAATACAAGTCTTTATAGACAACAAAATTTATAGGTTTCTTATAGACAGCTTTTTGACATTAGAACTGTCAAATATGACAGCCGTGAGCAGTCTTTATTAATACGTCAGTCAACGAGGAAAGTCTAAAAAGTATAAATATGACGATATACAGTGTGACCCATTTGTTTTGGGGTCAGTCTGTAAAAAGTGTATCAATCGTGCGATTTGGCTGATTTTTTTTTTAAATTGTAGAGCTCGATGAACTGCACATTTTGAACAAAAATTGCCTGGTTCGCATAAAATCCAAAGCCTACCATGACCGTTTTTATGAGAAAAATTTTAAGAAACCATATTAGCGTTTTTTTTGAAAAAATCTGTGTGCGCCAATGGATTGAGCACCCCTCGAAATGGGTATGTACAAAATTTCATCAAAATATTTCAAGTAATAACGATTTTGTAGAAAAATTAAAAATGCAGCCAAGGTACGTCTTTATTTTCAAAAATTCAAAGTTGGCCATGGAAAATAATTGAATTGTTTACTTTTATTAAGTGTCAAACTGTCTAAATTGAGTTCAGAAATTGTTTGTGCTCAATACAATTAATTATCATAATTATGGAATATTTAAGCATAAGAGACAAAATAGAAATTGTTCGACTCGTGGGCGACAACGAGCGCTCGGCAGCAGAAGCTGCGGCCGAATTTAACAATAGACACCCAGGTAGATCAGTGAGTCGAAGTACTGTACAACGTATAAACAATATTTTTGATGAAACTGGATCGATTTCTAAAAATTTATTAAAAACTAGGCAAAATGGACGCCGTGGACTTGTTGAAAATAACAATCAAATTCTGCAATACTTTAGTGACAATCCTCGAAATAGTGTTCGAACGGCTAGTTTAGACCTTCATATACCCAGAGAGAGTATAAGGAGATGTTTGAGACAAAACAAAATAAAACCGTTTAAGCCAAAATTTTTGCACACCCTGGAACCAGGAGATGAGGAGAGAAGATTAGAATTTTGCTATTGGCTGCAAGGTGAATATCTCCATAATGGCAATTTTTTAAATGAAATTTTATTCACCGACGAAGCCACGTTTACTACAAATGGTGTAGTATCAAGTCAAAACTGCCGTCACTGGTCAGCTGAAAATCCAGAGTTTATAATAAATGCAAGGAGACAATATTCACAAAAAATTAACGTTTGGTGTGGAATACTACGCGACAGAATAATTGGCCCATTTTTCTTTGAAGGGAATTTGAATGCGGCTAGCTTCTTGAATTTTCTAGAAATTGAATTTAGAAATGCTTTAGATGAGTTACCATTAAGATACCGTTTAAATTTAAAGTTACAGTTAGATGGCAGTCCTATTCATAATGCTCGTTTAATCAGAAACTGGCTAGATAATAATTTTGAAAACTGTTGGATAGGGCGAAATAGTCCTTTCTGTGAGTGGCCACCGAGATCTCCGGACTTAACTCCTTTAGATTTTTTTCTTTGGGGTACACTTAAGCAAAATGTTTATAAGTCAAGACCCCATAATTTACAAGAACTGCAAGCTAGGATAAACCGTAGTTGTGAGGAAATTACTCCACAGCAAATACGAAATGTAATTTTGAATGTACGCAAGAGGAACGACAAATGCATTGTAGAAAATGGAGGCTTGGTAGAAGTTACAAAAATTTTATAATTTTAATTGTTTTTATGTTTTGTGTTTATAAGCATAAGGTTGTATTATTACAATTCAATTATTTTCCATGGCCAACTTTGAATTTTTGAAAATAAAGACGTACCTTGGCTGCATTTTTAATTTTTCTACAAAATCGTTATTACTTGAAATATTTTGATGAAATTTTGTACATACCCATTTCGAGGAGTGCTCAATCCATTGGCGCACACAGATTTTTTCAAAAAAAAAACGCTAATATGGTTTCTTAAAATTTTGCTCATAAAAACGGTCATAGTAGGCTTTGGATTTTATGCGAACCAGGCAATTTTTGTTCAAAATGTGCAGTTCATCGAGCTCTACAATTTAAAAAAAAAATCAGCCAAATCGCACGATTGATACACTTTTTACAGACTGACCCCAAAACAAATGGGTCACACTGTATGTTTAAAATTATTGACAATTGTACCTTGTACCTATATAACAGAAATAAATTCCACAAGTTATAAATGCGACAACTTTTAAAACAACGGTGCATATATTGGCACGTTTTTTTTTTCTTTCTGTTCCTGCTATGTCAAGTCAAGCACCTTTTCCTTAAGTGGTTAAGTAAACATTCAAAGGATTTATAATTCATTATTAAAAATTCCGTTAGTTTTACTCATTGCTGCTAAATACTTTTGGGACTTTCAGCACCTTGAATCTATTTGCATTAAAACCTAAAATTCTTACTCCGCATCAGTCTGTAGCCTCCCAAATAACAACCGGGCCATAAAATGCTAATGAAAGAACGCTAAAGAGGTCTCTTGTCAGAGAGACTGTTTCACAGGTATTTATTTAAGGAGTTAATTACAGAGTCGTATGAAAAGCTCTTGAGATTTTTTGATTGTTTCTGATCTTCGGTTTATAAAATTCGAACAATATACAATTATTCTTTCGTCTATAAAAAAATATCCAACAAATCCACAACCCTAGTAATTTACATTCCAACCGTACAACCGCGTTGTCATTTTCGGTTTAGACTTAGTTGTTACGTAGTTCTAGTCGAGTGACTTCATTAGTCAACACAAATATACTTAATTCCTGCCAATATCCTACTTTTGTTTGCTGACCTTTTGCGTTTCCTTTACAATCTCGTGTGTTCTGCCTCTGTCTACCTCCAACACATAATTAAAAACATTCCATACTAAACACGACCTCAATGACTAACAGCAATACTAATGATAACTGAAATAGGAATCCTAATTTGCAGATTAAACATACAATGCCGCTTGCACGTGATGTGCTTGCATTGTCAAAAATGTGTGGTTTACTGAAGGTCACTCAATTGTACAACATAAATATGGAAATCTAAAAAAATATGTTACAACGCCTTTTTTGAGAGGCTTTAACTATTAATTGCACCTACGCAAACCGGCAATCTATAACCCCATTCGTTTCATATGCTAATTTAAAAAAAATCGCAGAGGACCCGAGATTGGCATAGTGTTGCCGCAAGGCTCTAACTGTTTCCGAGACCATTCGTATTATAATTACCTACCTACATTTTTATTGAACCATTTCACCAGCAAATTTTATAAAAAGAATATATGAATTTTTATTATCGTTTCTTATCTCTGTCTATATACACCTTTTTGAGATTCCAGACACAAAGACAAAGAACTTGCCTTTTGGTACTGCATGCATCCCTAAACTATAAGGAATTTTAATATTTATCCGAACAAATTGCATCTAATTACATGTTTAAACGATGTGCCATCAATCGTGAAACCCGTCGGCAACACTGTGTCCTTAACGGTGACAATTTTTGTTTTAGCACCCGTCCCGATGGAACCAGTGGTTCCACTTCCGGTACCAATGCCTCCCGTGGGGTTCCAACTAGTACGAGACCCCAACAGCGGGGGCCTCCTCCTCATACCCACCACCACCGGAATAGGTTCGTTTTGTTTGCTTGTATCTCTCCTCCCATCTATACAATACACTCGGCACCATGTTCGAAACGATTCTAAACCTTTTCAGATTTTTCTTTGTGTCTTCCAGAACCTCTACAGCAAACCGTCGTGTGGCCAAGCTATTCGCAACAACCCCAAGTAATCCTACCTTCAATTTCTTCGATGCAACCGCCACCCCTTCAACTGTTAAGTTCAACGTCTTCGGATTTCTTGTCGAGCAGTACAACGCTCCACCAACACACGCAGACGCATAGCACCCGCTTGGTCGCCGTTACAACAGATGCCAAAAGGAAAATACCATTACCGATACCAGCCACTACTCTTATTAAAATAGAAACTGATGCCACTACGTTAGATCAAACGAAAACCATGCAGTCTGTAAGCACCATCGCCAGCAATACAGGTACAGTGTTCACAGACCAAAACATGGCTCCCCTGGTGACTACACATGTGATATATCAACATCCCACGAACCTTATACTATCTCAGACACCGACAAATACCGATATGACGTGTCGATCGCAAGCTACGAGTCCTGTGACATGTCTAACACCACCACCAGAAGCAATACACGCTCACGAAGAAGAGCATTCGATGGTACAAGATGCTAGCAATCAAACCGACAGTCCTATTTGTAGTGAGGATGATAATACCAGTCATACGATCAGTGATATGCTTATAGAGGAGAGGAAAGTCTCTTCGGAACGAATTGAAGAAATGCCAGAGGTTCCAATGTTGTCAATACCCGATGAAAATAAAGAAGACGAGGTTATGCACCTAGAATGTGAACCCGAACCATCTTCGACAACTTGCGAAGAGGAACTGCATACTCTAGTTGAAGAAGAAACTCAGGAAGATGCTTTAGAAGCCGAAGAATCCGGTGAAGTTGAGCAAACAGCTCCAAACCCCGACTTAAGTGGTTTGGAATTGCTCTCCAACAGTATTGCGGAGTTTGAGAGTTGTCGAAACATGTCAGTTGTCGAAGAAGAAGTTGCTCCGATAGAAAATAAGCTTGAAGTTAAAGAAAAAACCCTAACTCCACCACCAAGTGTCGAAAAAGAAGATGCCACGGAACAACCTTGGACTCAACAAGTAGACGACAATAGTTTGGTAGGTTTAGATCTTTTATGTGCACTTGCGGAGCAAAGGATAATGGAGGAAAACATCGATCAACCTGTTAGGATTCCAAAAGAAAAACCGAAAGAAAAAGATAGAGAACGAAGACGAGAAAAGCGAAAGTCTAAGAAACATTCCCACGACGAACCAAGACGGAAGAAGATGAAAAGTGAGAAGAGGCACTCGAGCGAAAGCAGAGAACGGAAGCAAAAAAGACGCGAAGAAAGACAGAACGAGAAAAACGACAAAGACAAAGAAGTCGAAAAAATACTCTGCTCCTGCAAGGACAAATTTCGAAAGTACAAAACCCCCGAATCTGAGGAGGAAGCCAAAAAATTCATCGCCAGCAAATCTCAATCCATGTGTTGCAAAGGGGAGTGGCCATGTATGAACGCCATGGAATTAGACATGAGGATGAAACTGGCAGACCTCCAAAGGCAGTACCGAGAAAAACAAAAAGAGCTTAGCAAGTTGAAACCAAAGAAACACGAGTGCTCCAAGAAGAAGTCCAGGAAAAAGTCGACGCATTCAGATAGGAGCACGCCACCGCCTTTACTGGATAAAATGGATGTTCCTGTTAAACCGAACAAGGACACCTCTGACTTATTGAGACCACCGACATTGTGCGCGATGCCTAAAATCGAAGACATTTACAAAACGCATAGCTTGGACGAATATTCTCCTGAAAAGTCAGCAAAGAAACGAAAAGTAGGCACGCCGAAAAAACTGCCAACCCCGTTGGGTGAACTTGTTGCAACAGAAACCATTGTAGCCAAAAAACCTAAGAGCAATTTCGTGGGATATTTGCTTGCCGCCAAAGAAAAACTTAAGATGCAAAGTAAGGTTTCCGCAAATAAAACGCCACCCAGGTATATCGAAGAATTGTCGAGTCCAAAGCATAAGAAAAACAAGAACAACAACCATATCGTTGTTGACGATGTTAAATCTTCGAGAATTAAGCCTAAACTTCGTGCCGAGGCAACGGTTAAGTGTATAGTTGAGGAGGATGAAATCGAAGAAGACAACGACATTATTGATCATATCGAAGAAGATATGGAGGAGGAGGAAGAGGAAGAACACAACACTGAAGCAAGTGTTGAGGAACCTCCTAAACCTGAAGAAAAAGAAGAAGAGCAAGTTGAACCAAGCAACCCGTGCACTTTAACCGAAACACACTTGGAAGTGGACAAGCTAAGGGTTCTAACAGCCATGGGTGGTCTTTTCTATGCAGGGCGTTTGAACGCAGTGGAGCCGCCCGATGTCTACTCTATAACCCTAGACGGAGAGCGAGGAAATAAGCCTCATATAATGTCCCGAGAAGAAATCCTGCGCGATGCGGTGAGTACGAATTAAAAGTTATAAAAATTTAAATCGGGCTAGGTCGCTGGACGTGGTAAAAATAAGTAGCGCTTTAACAACATATGAGATGCGCGAAAGGGATAAGAGTTGGGTTCCAAGTCGCGACACAAGGTTGTAAGAAATGCAAAGAATCGCCAGAGGCGTAGTCCATTATTATTTTTAATATTTTGGGTTCCTAGAATTTTGTGATGGAATATAAGAAATGTGGTGATGTGATGTTATCTCAGTATCATGGACATTACTGCAAAATTGTATTGGATGAAACTACAAAGGAGAAAAAGTTTTATTTTTGAGTTTTGAAAAAATGCTAATGTTGATAATATTTGCACCTTTTAAATAAATATGATTAAAATTTGTAAATTTTAGTTCAAGATATTAACTAATTAATTTTTTCACTTTACACAGTTCATGCGAAAAATTTAATTTAATTTTTTTAAGCGTTTTAGAACTATAATTTTGTAAAAACAACAATCATAAAAATCACAATCTTCTTTGTAACTATATCCCGACACATCACACTGTATATTATATTGGTTGTATATTTGCTCCAACAATATGCACAATTAATTGTATTTCAATACATTTAAACCTTCCTTTGAAATAAATATCTCTAGTGCATTTCAATATTCTGTTGAAGCTTTTATCACGATATAGGGCATTCGTATGAAATATTTAATGAATAAAACATTGGTATACTTAATAATATTAAAATATTTATTTCCATATGGCAAATTCATGAAATCGATGAACCATATATTATACCGTGACCGGAGAAAGTTGGACACAAAAATTTAATATTTTTAAACTCTGATTTCGATTAATTTTAATTTCTAGCTGCTAATCGAACAAAATTAAAGTTTAGTAGCAAATTCATGTTTTATCCGATGATAAGTTGCGCTTGCGGTATTTTTTTTTTTGTAATACACAGGGGGTCGAAAAAATACAAAAAAGATAAATTTCTTTTTTTTTTACTAGGTGGCTGTGACTTTAAACTGACATCCACCTTTGATTTCAAACAACTTTTGTAAGTAACTTTTTACCGTAACTATTTTAAAAAATAAGGGTACTTTACTCTTGAGTTATTTTGAATCTACCTCGTATCCAAAAAGAGATATTTAAATTTTGATATATGCGTTTTGAGTTTGATATGATGCACCAACTTTTATCGAGAATAAAATTTTCTGAGAAATTAATAATAAAAAAAATTTCCATTTGTGTTCAACTTTCTGCCGGTCACTGTACATATATGTACCTACTCTACTATGACTGGAGTATGTAGTACTAAAAATCATCGTGCCTATAGAGATAAATCTACTTGTCTTTATTAGAGAAATATTACATATTTTTTATTCATGTATTCTGATCTTTTTCGCTGTTATTTCGTATTTTACTTTTTCGTTTAAAGAACTGAAGATACGCTACTGGCAGTGTCAACAGATCACAGAATTATAATCAGACCGGTTTCCTATCACTCTTCCAAGTACCGGTCCTGAGGTGAAATACAAGAACACGATTCTCCTAACCAGAACTTTGCTTCGTTGATAAAAAAATATATATGGCACCGCATAATATTCAGTTATTCGTCAGGAAGGTTAATAAACGTGGATAATAAATAATCAGTACCTACCTATTGACATAATATTTGTTTCTTATTTGATCAAAATTAAAATATGATAGTAGGTTGGATATGCATTTAAAATAGGATAATATTTAGCATGTCGTTTTGTGTTTTTGGGGTCAATGCTTTTTTATTCACGATAAGTATCGTGTTTAAAGTTATTCTAATGAAAATGTGATATGGAAATTGTGATTCTATGATAACATTTGTTTTTGTTATTAAGAGTTAAACAAATTTGCCAACACGTTTCTCTTGTATGCAGATTGTCGAGGTGTCACCAAAATGCGTGGACGAACTCCCTTGTGGCACAAGACTTTGCGCATATTGGAGTCAACAATACCGTTGCCTCTATCCAGGCAGTGTTGCCGAACCTGGAACTCCAGATCCTCACTTGGATGGCAAATTTGTTTCCGTTGAATTCGATGATGGGGATAGTGGGAGGATTGCTCTTGAAGATATCAGGCTGCTGCCTCCGAACTACCCAATCATTGGTAGGTTTTCGAAGGAATTTCAAGGGGTAAAAATCCCCTGATATTATCACATGTTTGAGTATAATTTTATTTGCCTGGAATTAATAACTGTGTTCCTTTTTAGAATACGATCCAAACCCGCTTCTGAGTTTGTGTAAGAGGCGAAGAAGGACCTCCACCAGTGTGTCCACAGATGAACCAAAACGTGCTAATTCAACCTCTCAAGATCAACAGAATACTCCCAAACCAGCTCAAGAATCTAAAGAGGTGAAACCAGTCTCTGCGAAATTAGAATCTCCAAGCGAACACAAAGAAAAGAAACGACTTAAGAAGAAGAAACGAGAGAAATTGCGACAGAAGCTTTTAAGGCAGGATACCAAAAAGAAGAAGCGAAAGCACAAGTGCGTCGAGGAAAACTGTAAACACAAGAAACATAAGAAGCATAGGAAGCACAAAAAGCATCACAAAAATGAAGAAACACCAGCAGAAGTCGTTCCAACTACTGAAGAAGTGGCAGTTGATAATGCCACTCTTTCGACCATAGACGAAGTCGACGAAGAAACAGAGGGGGCTGATGATACTACACCAAAACAAGAAGAAGAATTCCCAGAGTACCATATCATTCCAAATCCAGAAGATGAGGTTACAATGGACGACATCATTGAAGCGGCTCAAACCAAAGTAAGTAACAACATTTGCTTTGAAATTTTCTTTCTTCTTGCTATGTGTGAGTTCTATGATGTAGCCAAATTTTCGGACTTATATTTAGTTGGACAAATTTAACGAGTTATTTTTTTGCTGCAAGTGTGATTGTGGACCGGTGGAGGAGAACAATAACACACTTAGTCATTTTGATAAATTTGGCACCCTAGTTCTCAAACTAAAGCGAGCCCTCGAAAGTAAGGTAGGATGGAGATCATTATTAAAAAATAGATATAGCTTTTTGTATTGTCCATCTTCTAACAGTTTAATTTAGGTAAAAAGAACACTGTGAACAAAAAGGCTTGGTATATCTAACATCTTTGATTTGATTGCTATATGAATATCCCCAACTTTTTCTTTGCAGTGTATTATATTTGGTGAATGGAACAATTTGGTCACATTATTTATAAAATACAAATATCGTTTACTGGTTTTTTGAAATTGTTCCTTTTGCCATTAAAAACCATTTTGCATGGAACGTATTCCGTGTTCCTTAACTAATATATGATGTTACTATTTTTCAGAAATCAAAGAAATTAAGAGATAGGCAAGAGTCATGTGAAAGTAGAAGTAAGATGAGCGCTTTCTTGCCATCTAGGCAGTTCTGGAATTGGTGTGGAAAAGGGTATAAACGAAAGAGTGCAAAGGGAAGATCCAAGAAGTCGTTTTACAAATCTATACAGCGAGGGAAAGAAACAATAACGGTATGCACAATTTTTTTAAAATTTATAAAAAATACTTTATAATATGTTTATATAATGACTACTCTCTCTTTTGGGTTACCATTTGTATATCATCCATTTTATTTGTGCTGTAAAAAGGTAAGCTAATGTTTTACGGGAAGCATAGCCGTAAAGCCTACTAAAGAAGTTTAAAATATCTGTTTTTATATCAATTGTCAATTTATCGGATATTAATGATCCTGACGTTGTGTGACAGGCTTGATAAGAGTAACAATGGTTGTAATTATTTAGGGTAGATGTTAAAAATATGCAAAATTTAGGGAATAAATTAAAGGTGAAAAATTTAAAAATATATTTAAAGAATTTTCTTTGCTTATATTTTCCATGTAGTGTACTCTTGACGATTTATTTTGGACTAACGGAGTTGTGAAATTTCAAAACATATCGGTTTAAGGACAAGCAGTATTCCCAGAATATCATGATCCAGCTTGAACCTTTTTGTAATTTACCTACATCTAATAAGCCAACAACAGTTCTTGGACAAACCGTACAAGATCTTTTTTTTTATTACAATAATTACAATAGTTAAATTCAAGCCACTGAGAATAGAATATATTTTAAAATTACTACTTAGAGCTCAGACAAATAATAAACATAGACTAACCTAAAGGCTGCATTATAATCAGCCAACATAAACATGCCTACTCAAAACAAAAACAAACAACACTTAAGCAATTTATTAAGGATATTATTTATAGACTAAGTATAGGATCGGTAAATTCACAAAAATCAGTAAAAGTTATTGTTAAATGATAACTGTCCAAATTTTTACTATATGCGTAGTTTGTAGATATAAACTAATTGTCCCAAAATGATGTTTTTTAACGTTGGTTAAACATTTATTTCGTAAGTACAAGATAAATTTATGAAGAAGTTTGGCAATCGTGCAATCATTGCATTGTTTCGTTTTAGATTTCTATTACTATCTCAGGAAAATAATGTTACTAAACATTTTTTTATCTTGGCAGGGTCTGTATTGTATTGAAATATAGTCTATGTTTATTTGTCTGAGACTTATAGTTAATTGAGATTAGAAGTAAAGAAATTTGGCAGTAAGTACGTAAGTACTTATATAGGTCCCTACATAATGTTTACTAGTAAATAAACGAAAAGGACACGGAAATTGAAGGTAACAGCTTATATGAATGCGTATAATACATACTCGCATATACATATAACGATATAACTAATAACATAATGGTGGTAGTAATTATTGTTTATTAATTAATAACTGGGGTAGTAATAAGTAATACCGTTGACTGACGTATTAACAAGACTTCTGACGGCTATAGCTTCATATCCTGGAAAACAGATGGCGCCTATGGTCAACAATGTATTTTGCATTGTTTATTGTATTTTGTCTCCGGGAAGCGCATGGTGAGCCAGAGAACTGTCAAACAAGACAGCTGTGAGCAGTCTTTATTAATACGTCGGTCAACGCTAATACCTTAATGACTAGGGTAGTAATTAATTAGTCCATCAAACCACATTTTGTGACTGGCACTTGGGTAGTTCTCTTGCCATAACTTTCACTCAACAATTTTAAGGTATCTATATTCCTCGTTGCTGCTAAATTGGCATTTGGTTACTTCGTAAAAATGGATAATACGCATATTTGTGTGAACAAAGTTGGCTACAAAATAAATGATCTAATTTGATAATTTCAAATGTCAAAAGGATATTGTTCTTCAAAACGGACGTTTGTTTTGAAACTAACATTAACATACACAATAATTCAACGTTATTTTATAATTATTTAGTCAATTGCTGCTACAAGTGCATGATAAATGTGCGTACCTGCATTGCGTTCAATTTTCAGTTTTGGAGTTTGAATGTAAACATTTAAACTGAATAATTGTATTCCTTGCTATACTCCATTATACTATAATATGTCTGTTATATTTTATTAAAAACTTTTACAAATAATGGAAAATAGCTTTTATTAGATATTATTTTAATTCTACAAAAAAGTTAACCTGCATGAATATATAAAAGAGCATGTATTTTCATTTTTCACCTTCGTTACCTACTATTAGATGCTTCCACAAAATTTATTTTATAAATTTTGTGCGACTTTTAAAATAATTAGATTCTTACGAAACATTAGATAAGGAAATCTCTAAATAGGGCGGAATACAATATCTGAATTTTATGAAACTACCTATTTAACTTTACAGGGTTAGTCTGAAATAAAAGCTATTTTTTCATGGCCTCTTGACAAAAAATAAGACGAACATTTTATTTTAATATTTTACTATTAATTGCAGAAATAGGTAATCACGAAAACGACTGTTATTATTTATTTCTAATTTATTTTATTGAGGTGATCGAAATCGAAAAGCACTATTGGCGGAGACACAGATGGTACAATAATTATAATTTAAAAAATGCAGGTACAAAATTAAAATAGGTCCAAATTCAAAATACAATTTGCATCTTGTATTTTTTTCATATCTGCTAGAGTTTCGATTAAGATTATTTTTGTTGACTTTCCCCTGAAGTTTGATGCCATAATAATTATGGACGAATATTTATTTACTCCTAAATTTATATGTAGCACAAGCTATTCGGAGCATTCCTTTTCTATGCGCATGCTTTTTGGATAGCTTGATTGCTACATAAAGCAGCACTGCTACTTCTTCGTGTTTCTTCAATATTTTTGTAATTTTTTAAGGTGGGCGACTCGGCAGTATTTCTAAGCACCGGAAGGCCCGACAGGCCGTACATTGGCCGAATCGAGGCGATGTGGGAACTGTGCGGTACCATGGTGGTTAAAGTGAAATGGTTTTACCACCCAGAAGAGACCGTTGGGTGCCCTACGAACATACAGTATCCGGTGAGTCGAAAGTTATTCACTTTGGTATCACATCTGGATCAAAAATCTTTCAAAAATAACCCTTATTTTCTTTATAAATTTGTATCTCTCGAGATTTGAAGCCGTTCAACTTTATTAAAAAATCGATCCTACAACGCACAAGCCAATTTTTCTGTATCTCTTTGAAATAGGACAACCCACCAAAAGTGTCAAATTCGGGAAATGTGTTTTATTTCTACCCACATATTATTATGTATACACCTACACTATACATTTTGGTGTACCTATAAAATTCTTATTTGTTGAGATATTTTGTTTGAAAGGTCTTCAAAAAATGCTTCTGTTATGCTTCATTTGACCATACTGTTGGTAAAATGCAAATCCAGGGCCGACTATGATTTTTTATTTCTAGAGGCACACAAACATGTTTAACATAAATTTTGTTCTAATGAACTGCTAGAATCCAGATGTTAAATCAGTTTTGAAATATTCGATACGAGTAAATTTGGGCTATCTTGGGATCGAAAATTAAATTATCTGGTAAACATTTTAATAGCGCATTTTTATAAAGCGAAATCCCATTTAATTTGATTTGTCCCACTTACCAGTTTGTTCTGTATTTTGTGACTTTAAATTAAGTTAGGCATAGTAGTGTATTTAAAAATTTGAAAATAAAGTGCACTAAATCGAATGTCGAATAGTTAACCCAGAACAGGTATTTTAAATAATAAAAAAAGGTTAAACTCGTAGACATTCTTTTATTTTATGAAAATAAATTAAAAATACTTAATATTTTCAATTTAACACAACACAGCATAGCAGGTACCTAATGCCATAGCAATTCTCTTAAAAATTACAATAACAAGATTTTTCCATTTCCATTTTTTCTTCCGGGGCGGTATAATCAGGGCCCCCGCAAGGCATTTGACCGCCCGCGAGCGAAATAAAATTGGCGCCCCCCCCCCCCCCCGAATAGAAAAATTAAAATGATAATAAAAAACATTTATTCCATAAAATAAAAAACAAATCAATACTTCTCTAACTCTAACAAAAAATAAAGTGAACGACCTCCGCGATTTTCTCCCTTATTTTGCGCCCTACAAAAAAACAACGTAAGGAACAAAGTGCTAAGTGGTGCTGAAAAAGAAATCGGCATCCATGGTTAAATTGTCGCCCAATATAAAAAACTTCAAATTGAGCAAAACTAATACTAGCCGTGGAATGTTTTTTAAGAGACATAGGAAAACTTTTATATTGAAAATTGATGGCACTGAGAAACTTTATCCATCCACGTACTCAGATAGTTTCAACAAATTACACAGGGTCTTCGGCTCTCTTGAGGGCATGGAAATTTTTGTCGATTTGAAGTTTTTTTAGCACATCGCGAAAAATTGGGCATGGAGGCCCATTTCTTTCTTAACGTCACCTGGCTGGCCAAAGTTGCAATATTTTATTTTCGTACCTATTTTCTGTGCGGCCCAAAATAGCCGAGAAAATCGCTTAATAAGAAATAAACAAAACAATTCCTAGCCTTAAGAGCCGAAGACCCTGTGTAATTTCCTGAAACTATCTGAGTACCCAGTTGCATAAAGCTTTTTAGTGCCATCAATTTTCAATATGAAAGTTTTGCTCTATCTCTTAAAATAAACATGCTACGGCTATTAATTGATTAATCAGAAGAAAAGGCTTGTATGCACGTCTTAATACAGAAAGAAAGAAACTGTTGGTATATTTTACGTACCTACATATATTTTAACTTAGAATCCGAGCCGGCTTTCGCCTTGCGGCATCATCAGGGGCTCATTGTCAAAAAGACAGAGAAAAATACACAAAAATCGTGCATACGAATAGTGTGCTGTCGAATAGTAAATGCACGATTTTTGTGTATTTTTCTCTGTCTTTTTGACAATGAGCCCCTGATGATGCCGCAAGGCGAAAGCCGGCTCGGATTCTAAGTTAAAATATATGTACGTAAAATATACCAACAGTTTCGTTCTTTCTGTATTAATTGATTTGTTAAATTAGAGGTGTTTTTTATATTTCGCGTCAAGATGCGGCCATATGGATGCCGATTTCTTTTGCAGCACCACTTAGCTGTCTAAAATTGCCACATTTTTGTTTCTTTACGCTTTTTTCCTGTAGGGCGCAAAATCATCCTTTATATAAAAAAAATAAATTGATCAGTTATATAAAAGTTTATTACAAAACAGATTCTAATAATAAAAAAAAACAAAATAATAAGAGTATGAATTACAAACATTAAAAAAAACTATACGTTTTAAGTACAGGGTGGGCCAACGTTTGAAGCCCTCCCGGGGGGAGGGCACCCGCCTAACTTGGTGCACGCGTTGCACCGGCACCGTCGCAATAACAAGGCCCGCCAGGTGAAAGCGATGAGTCATCCAAGGGAGGTGGGCCTAAGGCGCCAAATTCAAATTTCAAGGTGTCAACTTGGTAAATTTGGTAAAAAAACACTTTAAAATGATTGTTTACATATAGCTCATGGTTTTACAACACGGATAATAATCTACGAGAATGAAAGTCACATTTTCAAGAGGTTTTGGTGCATTTAGATATCTACCGGTAAAATTTTCGTAAATGCCAATTATTTCTTATTTGCCTGCCTAGATACAACTAAATTCGAATAAATAAAACCATAAAACTTACTGATTTCAAGGTGGTTACGTTTAATCACGTAAAATTGTTAGGTATAACACTCTCCAACAGTCCAAACCAAAATCCTGGAAAACTGTGTAGGAACAAAATCTCTTTTGATGGCCTTAACCCACTTTTCCCTTAAAATGGGGTCTGTATGGGGGAAAAAGGGGACACATTAGGACCGCCTTTGTAGTTTCCCTTGCAGTTGGGAACGGAACACGTCCACAGCATGATTTAAAATTAGTCCGAAACTATAGACACAACCTAAAACCTATAACTAAAATTGAACCTTAATCACTTTATTCTGAACCACTGCTGTTTTACCACCTTATTAATAAAACTCCACGTCCTATTTTACTAAAAAACACAATCCAACACACAACAAACGTTCTTTAAAACAGGAAAATAGCCAGACAAGTAAACGTAAACAACTTAAAAAAGCAACCTCCCGACCTCCCTGTGATGACGTAGTGACGTTTCACGTCGCCAGCTGGCAGACCTTTATCATTGCGACGGTACTGGTTGCACGCCCGTTTACGGGGGCCCTGGGTATAATCGATTTTCTATCACTCTTGACCCAAAAAAAAATTCAGCAATTTGAGATGACAAAGAGAAAAACATCCTGCATATTTTTATTGGATCTTTGCCCAAAAACACTTTGAGTGGACCTGTTGATTTCCATGACACACCTGATTCACCACTTGCCTTTAGAATTCATATTTTGCACAACCATGTTACCCTGTAAAATGGAACTTTTCTCTATACTCAGCCGTTAAGAAGTTATAGAACAGTGGGTCCACGAAAGCTGGCATCATGTGAAAACAAATTTATCATTATGATTTTGACTTAAGTAAGGTTAAACAGTTTTTCACTGGAAATATCGTAAATTTTGTTGCGCGCAATTATACATAAGTGTGCAATTTTTAAGAAAGAAATTCCAAAGTTCTGTTATTTTTTAAAAATTTCCATCCAACATTTATTTATTGGTTGATACTACGTTAAAGTATTGTGAAACGTGCCTTAAATCCTGGAAAAAAACTGCATTTTGCAAACTTGTAGCTAGACATAATGCAGTGTTGATGCATAAAAAAATTAAGAATATTATCGTTGATTGAAGAATGAATCGCACCCAACGATATTATTATCTCTCCTCTCAAACACGATACACAGATAATGGTATGATTCTGACGCCTGGAGTAAATAAAAGCACGTGTTCGATTACGTTCCGCAAAACAGGGCGATTGGTCAATAGGCCATAAAATATCAGCGCGCCTGGCAACAGGTTTTGAACCATTTTAATTAAGCCAATAATTTTTTTCCGAAATATTTTGATGTAAATAATTGTAAAACTAAAATTAAATAAAGGTCGTGCCTGAGTGCGGCTCTGGGGAATATCTCAACGCACGTGCTCTTGTTACGCCAAGCGTAAGAGTTATTGCTCGATTTTAATATAGTCTCAGTGGCATACGTCAGTTATCAATTTCACGTCAAGTTAAATCCAAAAACAGAATGTAGGCACCTTGAGACACCTTAGTGTATTTGAGGTTGCCTAGCTCCACTATAAACAAATCAAATTTTCGTTTAAAAATAAATAAAATAAAAGCCATATTTTTGTCAAATAAGCGTCACCGTTGACGTCACAGCACCTTCGCGCAAGGCCTACGAGTAAGACAGGCCATGGCGCTAACTCATAATCGCGTAGTCACGTGACCAACTTAGTCCTATAGAATAAAAAGCATTTTTGGAGATAAGTAGAAAAAACAAATTTCGTAACAATTTTGCGAGTTTTCTTTCTACATTATTGGTTTTGTGCATCCAGGCTTTCTCTAATTGTTTTTTTTTTTTTCAAAATTTTCAACCTGCCTTAGCTGTTTTGGGCACTGCACTCAAATATTTTGGCACATTCTCAAAAATTGTTGGGACAGCACCTTTCTTTAGCTTAGGTGTTATTCTCTATAGGTATTTTCTTCACACAACACATTTGTTCACTTTAATTGTTTCACTTTCTTGAAAATGTGTTAGCCACACATACTTAAGGGTTTTTTAGAAATTAAATCTCAGTTGAAATTTGACGAATCCATTTTTGGCGCAAATTTTCATCCCGAGGCAAAGCAAATGTTGATATGGCGACATATCCTTCCTGGCTTTTGTAATATAAACAGACCCAATATTTGGTATTTAGGTTATTTTTTACGAAATAAAAATGAAAACTCACCTCAGTATACTGTAAATATTGACGAGATCCCGGTTGATCGGCAGCATGAAAGGCCGACTAAGAACCGTATCAGGGCATGGGTCGACAACGAAAATCAACGGTTACAACACTGATTTATTTCGCACAAGGTGAATGGCGAATACAAAATACACAAACGCGAACGTGCTCAACGGGAACGGCTTCCAGCCACCCGGACCGTCTGAACTCGCGTAAGCAGTTCACCCGTCTGTGTCTCAGGCTCCACTGTCCATTCCGAATTCCGGGGGAGAATTCCCCTTACAGCGCTCACGCGTCGGTGCGTGCGGCACCAATACTCCTGGACGACACGGCTCCCACCCAGAACACACGCGCAGTAGACACAAACACTTTAAACATTTAAAACTTCTCAAAACCCAAGCTGCCGCTTTTAGTTATGTGACAAATGACATGTAACGTCGGACTAAGATGGTCACGTGATTTTTGTGCGCCATGGCCTGTCTTTATCGTAGGCCTCGACCTGCGCGCTTACATACCGTTATCTGTGTGTCGTGCTCTCAAGCTCGACCAAAACTGACTGAAAATGTATGACCTAAAAACTGACACCGTACATTTTCAGGGCGCCCTTTTCGAATCTCCCCACGTCGACGAGAACGACGTCCAAACGATCTCGCACAAGTGCGAAGTTCTGCCCCTCAAGGACTACACCGGACGCCTCGGCGACGACCCGCGTCGTTACGCCTCGATATACGACAACAACGACATCTACTACCTGGCGGGCTACTACGACCCGACCACGACGACCCTACGAATGGAACCCGGCATTCCGTTCGCGAAGGGCGATTGATCTGACGGACAATCCGCAATATGAGCAATAATCCGTATCAACACAACCAAGGATAGTGATTTTTGGTGCTATATTATCCCCGAACTGTTTTTCTATTGTTTTTTTTTTTTGTACCGAGGTCGAGGATTGAGAGGAAGGTTTTTGGATGGAGAGTATTTGAGACAGGTTTTTTCTGGTAGAAACAATTCCCATAACTAATCGCAATAATACACTACAGTACAACTCATCTGTAGATATAGGCTTATACATTATACACTTTGATGTATAGATGTGATTTTAGACCAGTGGCAAGACCAATAGGGTAGGTCATACGGATTTCTAGGAAAGACTAAAAACCAATCCGGTGTGTTCATTTGAAAACTAGGCGTTCTTGATATTTCGGTAACGAAAATAAATTTTCAAAATCACCGAGACCGTTTCATTCCCGAAATATCAAGGGTGACATACTTTTCAAATGAACCCGCTGTGCTGTACACAGTGTGTCCAAAATTGGACCCTCTCCATTGGGATCTCGGTAACTTCAAGAGATCGAGAGTCAGTCAAATGGGGAAAGTTTTAGACAATTTTATAGCCGATCTGATTCCCCTGAGAAATCGAGACTAACTGCGGTCGTTTTCGAGTTGTTTCCAAAAAAATTAATTTTCCCACTTTCGTTTTTGTTAAATATGGTTATGCAAGGACCAAGACTTTGACATAATTAAGTCACTTTTATCCGGCATTTTTTATGCGGTAATCTCAGTTTCTGCCACTGTAGTATCCCTGTTGTTTTTGATGTAACAGTAATTATTATTGTACATATCATATTCATTATTAGTTAGTGATAACGGCATTTTTAAGAGAGCGCTGAGAGCTACATAAGAACACAACAACTGACAGTTTTTAGCATTTAATTTGCCGACTTGTCATAGCCTGTTTAGTATTTGGTAAAAACAAAGAGAATTTCATGTAGATTTTAAATTTTTACAAATCCAAGATGCCGTCCATAAGCAAAACCAAAAGTTCTGCTTCACATCTCGAAAACGAAGAACTTTTTAAAAAACTGACATTGCTGTTAAATAAGCTGGATAAAAGTGCCTTAATAACCGCATAACCATCGGTTTCTAAGGTATTTGACACAAAAATTGAAAAATTCTGGGTTTGTTTTGTAAATAACTCGAAAACGTTCGCAGTGACCCTTGATTTCTCAGTGGCGTCAGGTTGGCCAAAAAAATTGTCTAAAACTTTCCCCATTTCAATCGACTCTCTATCTCTTTGTAGCCGAGATCCCAATGGTTAGGATCGAATTTGGGACACACTGTATATGTCTCTCCTTAGGCATTCATCGTTTAAAAAAGATTTTCCCACCAAAATTCTACTGCTCTCTACTAACTCTACATAGAGCGAAATGCCGACAAATTTGTACATTTTAACTGAAAAACGTATGGCCTACCCGTGTTTATTTTAACAAATCTTGTTACTGCTTTTGAGAACTACGCCTACAGTTTTTATTATCAAGGTGGTAAGGACAACGGGTGTTGACAAGAATTCTTGCCTTTTTGTATAAAATAAAAAATATAAAAATAGCGAATTAAATCTGCATAACTGAATAAACTTATAATAGTTAACTAGTAACCCTATATACTGTTGATTGTCCTTGCTGCTCTTGTTAGAGAGAACCAAATTGTAACTATTATTGTCAAATTATTCTACGATAATGTTTAAGATAAAAATTCAAAGTATAAGGATGACAATCTGGTTTATTCAGTTGTAAAATGTTTTAAAACATTGGCTGCATTCTAACTTCTTTGAAGACAAACGTTCATAATAGTCTCCAACAGAAGTATCAGATTTAAATTCATGACTTTTACTTGTTTATAATACATTTTTTCTTAATGCATATGTTTGTTTATTTTAAAAACACAATCACGTATTTTAATATTTTGTTTGACCCAGAGCAATAACAATTGATTTTTTCTCGAGAAAGTTAGTTTGAATTTTTATTTCTTAAACATTAAATAAATATTCTTTTGGGATTCTGATTTTTATAAGCAGGAGTTCTGTAAATACATTGATCGAAAACATCTCCTACAATTATTCCCGAGTAATATTTGTTTTCAGTTTTGATGTTATTTGGACGTTTTTGATTGAATTTTTCTAAAAACTTATTGATGTTGTAGCATATAGCGTATACCCTGTAAATAGTCGTCCCCATATAAATTGAGAATATATTTTGATATTAGTACCAATAGTGATGTCATTTCGGTCTATTTTTGTGGTATCCTTTTTGAGAAAAGAAAAAAAAATGAAAAAATACAATCAATAAATTTGAAACATTTGGACTGTCTAAAGGGTGCCTACGATTTTTTGTAAAGGACATAACGACCCAATGACTGACTGCTATTGGATCAAATAAAGTACTTTTTTGTATTATAGTTAGGTAGGTGTGTTTAAGAAAAATAGTTTTAAAAGTACCAATTAACATTATTTTTAATACCCTGAAAAATATTCCTTTAAGTTTTATATTTCTATAGAAACAGAAGTTATTTCGTAAATAGGTTGGTATAACTCTTGTGATAAATGCGCGTTTGTGTTACGTTTTGCAAGGTTAGTTGTATTTTTAAAACTGTTTTTATATTTAAAACATAAAAACTATACCTAAGGTGCAATGTACTCAAGAGATAGTACTTAGAAAAAATAGACTAGAATCTTCTCCAAACGCAATGTATTCACTTACATATTATTCTTCTAGAAAGCTTAAATAGCTTCAAGTGTCACCAGAAAATAAAAGTATTGAAATAAAATGTATGTGTCTATATTAGGAAGAAGTGAATTTTCCAACCTGACGTAATTTTTACTTTAAAAATACTACGCTTATAAGATAAAAATCAACTTATTTTTAGGTGCTCTAAGTATACTATTTGTGTAAGGTTTATTTTACAAATTAAAAACGTAGTATTTAATATGTTGTTTTGTGTGATTCTTGACTTCATAAGGATGTCTTTTAAAAAGTTGGAACTTTTGGAAATAAAAGTCTAACTTTATTTTATTGGTTTCATTGAAACTAAAATCTATTCGTAGTGCATATTTAAAATAATTTGGATACTTTGAAATATATTTTTACGTCAGTTTCAAATCACATTTAAAAGTTTTATTCTAAATTCTTTATTAGTGGAATTATTTTTATCGGTAGAACTTCGTTTTTCTTCTTTTTGTCGGTAGAACTTCTTTTTTTAACTTCACTAGTGCTTTACTAGTTTTTTAAACATTTTTTAGTCAATCACTCATATCTACTTACCCTTTTTTTGGGTGCTTTTTCTTCTCATTGGCATTTCAAAATTTACTAATAATTTTATTGTGATTTCTAACTAGCATTCTTCCAAAAACTACAACGTTTATTTATTTAGAACAAAGTCCTAATACAAAATCCAAAATGTAAAAATGTACCTTCATTTTAGGGTCTAATAAAAGTATATATCGTATTTTATTATTAATAATATATTATGTGTATAGAAAGAGAGAAAGGTATCCTTTATTTTTGCATATTCCATTTTTGAGATAATGTCTGCCGTTCCATGGGCTGAACTTTTCATTTGTATAAGCGACAACCAAGGTCTGAAAAATGGGAATCGAGCAAATGTAAATAGTGATCACACAGCCTGTACATAAGATGCTTCCCTTTAAAAATATACTATGATGATAGAGTATAACAGCGATTTCATTTAATGACCATTCCTTTAGGTACTTGATTTCACACCTCTGAACCATAGCCGAAGGAGTAAAACCTAAACACTGTGAACCCAAAATGAATGACTTTAAAAAAAGATGTCAATTAAAAAATACCTATATTCTAAAAATGATTTTTTTTGTAGTTAAAAATTGCAAGGAATTTTTCAAATTTTCAGACAAATGAAAAAATTACTGTGATCGTAAAATATTACGTAGTAGTCAACTGGTAACACATAAAACTGTTATTAATTTTTCTTTATTAACTATGGATGAGCCCATGATCATTTATGCACTATGCAGTAACCATCAAGCCTACCTCTTTTTTAAAGAAAATACAAAAGTGCAAACAAAGTAGTGTTTATTGTTTGAAATACACAAATACACCCTTAAAAATATTTGTAGTGAATTTTGAAACACCTATATTAGTGCTTACAAAATTTTTGCTATACTTACCATATAAATTATCAAATCCTTTATATATTTTTTACGCCACTATATCTTTACTTTTTGTATAGAAATTTGTCTCGGGCGGTCCATAAAGGTTATTGTTATTTAAGCTGGTATTAACAAAAGAGAGCTTTTTGTTCACTAATATGCGCCGCATGTGAAATTTTCAAAATCACCATCGTGATTATCGGCCTTTTTTCTCAATGGTCAAAAATTTGTGGTCGAAGGTGCTTCACACTTATTAATGCAAAATGTTTGTACTTTCGTTCGGTCTAAATACCTATACACCTATCCACTATATGCAGGATGTTTACTTTTATCTTGTACACTACTCGTATAGGAATCTTTGAAACTATTAGAGTTACAGGGTCGGTTAAATTAGGAAAAAGTTGCGCTTTTTTATGGGCTTCAAGGATCTAAAAAGAAATTTAAGAAGGCTCACTCCGTTTCTGAAAAAAATTAAAACTGCCAATTTCGAAAATATCTTATTAAACAACGAAACAATACGAAATTTGGTAGGTACTCTTATATTTTTGGGCATGCCCTTTCCACTGATTGCATCAAAATTTTTCCTGGAGCAATAGATTTTGAGTTACAGGTAGTAACGGTTTCAAAGATCCCTTATAGTGTACAGGGTATCCCATTTTCGGCACTTTTGCGGGGTATTTCCCTTATTTTTAAAGATAGAGGGTTGCGGTTTTCGCAACAGTTTTCTACTTTTTTGTGAAATTAAAGATGGCGTCAGCAGAATTTGCATAGCCCTTTTGAAAAGTATCACTTTTGAGGCCCACCCCCCCGTATCTCAGTTACCTTTAAACTTATCGAAGAAGTGAAAACGTATTCTTCAAGAATTTTTTCCGTAGTCAGTTTTTTCTAGGACCTTCCGTTTTTAAGTTATGAAGCAAACATATGTTTTTTAAATGGAACACCCAGTATATATTTTTTTTATTTATTAGGAATAATGTGGGCTTTGCAAAAATATATACTTATATACAATTATTTTCAAAACAAGCTCAGAATTTGAGATATTCTACAATCTTCTTTTGTGTATATTATACTAGAGATGCAATACTTTCAAACTTAATTCAAGAGAAGGATGTTTTTTTATTATTTATATTTCACAGGTAACACAAATTTCAGGCTTAATCAAAAGATATTTTATAATTCTCAACTCTTAATTATTATTTATTACAACATTTTAACTCAAAACAAAACAACAATTAGGTACCTATCTTACTTACAACTTAAGTTAGGAAAAGAAAAGAAACATTTTTAACAAAGGTGGTTTTTCAAAATGACGGCCATTTTCCCGTATGTTAAATTGGCACATTTTTTTTATTCTTCGAATAGCGTTTAGAAGAATCAGAGGCCTTCTTTGCAAATTTCGGAAAGTTAAATCGATTGCCTCACGAAGCTCCGCTACAGACCGATATTGTGTTTTATAGATTTTATTTTGCATGAACCTCCATAAGAAAAAATCCGAAACCGAAAGATCCGGAGATCGAGGGGGCCATCTTACAGGTCCGTAGGTACCAACCCATCTTTGAGGAAAGTTATCGTCTAAAAATGCCCTTAAGAGCGCAGAGTTGTGGCTTGGGGCACTCTTCTTGTTGAAGATAAACGGCATTATAAAGGTCCAATGGAACATTTTGCATCAGTTCTGGAATAACTTCCTCAAGGATTACTCGGTACCGATATAATGCGTAAGACCTCCTTCAAAAATTGTATAGACTATGCGCCTTCCAAAAATAAAACAAGGTACCCCCAACCCCAAAGCGTCCTTGTTGTGCTCTCTCAAAAATTAAATGGTGATTTTCTGCGGACCAATTTCTTGTGTTATGGCGATTGAAGATTCCTACACTTGAGAAATAAGATTCATCGGACCAGATAACGAGTCTGCAAAAGGGTTCATTACTATGAATACTCAAATGTGATATTGTCGGCTTTTTTTAGGACACTGAGAAGAAAACAAATACTTTATTTCCTCGCGCTAACGTTTCGGTCTTTTATTTAAAACCTTCTTCAGAGGTGGGAAAACAATTTTAAAAATCCAAAATTGACACATTGGATTTACGTTTATCTCGTTTCTCTCTCTATCTTGTTTGGTGTATGTCTTAGGACGATGCTGGATAAATGATCCGTGTTGTAGGGCAAATATGACTGGGAAGGGTTGCCTACTCTCTGGATATCTAAAAACCCTAATATCCTAACTATAGCACCCAAGATACGTTACCAACATATTATACTTCTCATTATTTCCGTAAACCGCCATTATTGTAAAACAAAATAAATTAAATGTAGTAAAAGTAACACCAAAACAACAAAAACATCTTATTAACAATCAAAAACTGATAAACCCGCAAAGTTGTTGCTTTTTGTTCGGAACAAATTAGCCATAGTCTATACCCACTAATTGCACACAAAAGAAAATTGTAGAAAATCTTAAATTCTGAGCTTGTTTTTGAAAATAATTGTATATATTTAAAAAAGTAACGAAAATGCGAAAACATCAAAGTAGTCCAATTTTTATTTGGATATATTTGGAAATAACACAACAAAAAATAACAATAGAAAGCTTACAAAATTTTACTTTTAAAGCAATTTTAGTGACATATTGAAAACCACAAAATATGTTTGAAAACTACACCAACCCGAGTATAGCCCTAATTCGCGTCCAAACAAATCCTTAGTGTTTTTTTATTGTATTTCGTTTCCTCTATGACGTTATTTCCACAATGTCGAGACCGCAATGCAGATCATAATCGCGACAATGCAATTGCCGATAAAATGCGTTCGGAAGGTCACTAAATCGGGCACAAAGGAAATAACGAAACCACAGGCGCTCCAGCAGAGTTTTCGCAGCTCTTATACCAGATAAATTGTACCGCATATAATTTATTGTAGTTGAAGTTGTCGAATTAGGAATTGAGTACTATATAGAATCAAATTATGCGCTTGAAGTTTAAACTAGCAAGGATCAGACATCAGTTCACTTGATATACTCAACAGTTGGGCGATAAAAACTGTTCCTATACTTACATTCCTTAGTAGCTACTTGCACAATATAATTTTCAGCTTTTCAAAGGAAGAGCTAGCATCGCTAGGGTATTAGTAGTTTATAGGCTTACCTCAATACCCTGTTAATTTTCTATCTATCTCACATCTGGACCAATACCAACAAGTGGGTCAAATTGTGGTGGCTGTGGTAGGCACTGGCCCGCACTAGAATTTTTTTTTGGAGTGCTAGGCACAGACTTTTATGTATTTTTTATGTTTTTGACTTTTAAATGTATCAATGTACTTTTATGTATTTTTTATGTTTTTGACTTTTAAATAGAGCAAATAAATGGTATATCCCACGGGCGTAGCCAAGGGGGGGGTTTCGGGGGTTCAAACCCCCCCCCCCCCCAAAATAAGCAAAATATTACCTAATATTATACCGAAAAAATACGAGGAGTGAAGAGTTAAATTATTATTACGTTTGAATATATGTAGTAATAGTAGCGCCTAGCGTCATCTTTTGACGAGAGGCAGACGCAGTTGCAGCCGAACTATTTTGTATTGTAGGGACACTTTGCGTTGTTTCTCGATTATTCGCCACGCCCCTCGGTCGAAATGAGCGGAACTTTGTGGAAGTTCGTGGAAGTTTCTGGACGGCTACTGGGCTGCTATATAAGCGGCGCGTGACCGCGCTTACGGCAGTATTGTTCCATGCGAACTCGAAGCGAATAAAAGTGAAAAGTGGCGAACGAATAGTGAAGAGAATTAAGTGTACCGTGTAAGTGAGTAATTTTAGTGCACTATTATTCGATGACCTTGTTAAGGATAGATACGTGAATCATTATTACTGTTGAAAAATGGAGGGGAAAAAAAGGAAGGGTGATAAACCTAAAGGTATGGACTACTGGAAAAAGTGGTGTAATCAAGGTCAAGGGGTTTCTAATAAAGAAACTAATTTGGATTTAGCTATCAAAGCTTCAGCTACCTTGCATGCTGATAAGAAGACTGCCTACCCCGAAATCTAGTTTATCTAGTTTGGAATGGCTAGATATGTGCGATAAAAACCTTTATCCTAATATTTACACATTACTACAAATCTTCGCTACCATTCCTGTATCCACTGCTACCCCAGAAAGGTCTTTCTCGAGCCTAAGGAGACTGAAAAACTATTTACGAAACACTACAAGTGAAAACAGACTTAATGGTTTGGCTCTAATGAACATTCACTATGGAACAGAAATTCATGCAGATGAAGTAGTGGATATATTAAAGCCGAAGATTTCTTCTTTAATGGTTTTAGATTTAGCGCAGAGGAACGAAATTAATTTATCCATTTCATTTAAAGTTAAGAACTTTATAAATATGTCGTAGTTTTTCGGATGAATATATAGATATTAAATTTCATGTAAGTATATTTTTGTTGTTTTATTTACTTCTCAAACTAAACCCCCCCCCCCCCCCCAAACTAAATCCTGGCTACGCCCGTGGTATATCCCCTCAATCCCTTGAGATATCCATTAGACGATTCACTCACCTTTTATGTAGTTACGAGAAATGATTGGTGTCAGTAATGCCAGTTTTAGTCCATAACGAATTATCAGTACAAAACAAAGTACCTACAGGGAAAACAAAAAAACGCGTTTTTACATTGCATCCACAAATCCAGTTAGAAATGTTGTACATAGTTGGCTTAAAATACCTGTTAATTCCGTTCCCTCTACCTTATGTGGTTTGTTTTTGATCTAGAAGAGGTTTTGGAAGTCCCTTTTCATTTATTTCTAAACGTTTTTCATAAGTTAATGTTTCCCTTACTTTTAGTATTTCTTGCACAGTCACTACAAAACCGGAAGCCAATGGACAATTTTGGATAACTACGAACACTACAAAACGATAGCACAGTCCACAAACGGAAAAATATCTGAATACAGGTATCGCAAAAAAAAGAAATTTCGAAAATCCACACATATCTAAACGCAAGACGAAACAATTAAAAAAACGTAAATAAATTTAAGCGAACCGACAAACCACGTGACATTGGTTTGGGCACGGGCGTAGCCAAGGGGGGGGGGTTCGGGGGTTCAAACCCCCCCCCCCCCCGAAATAAGCAAAATATTACCTAAAAATACGAGGAGTGAAGAGTTAAATTATTATTACGTTTGAATATATGTAGTAATAGTAGCGCCTAGCGCCACCTTTTGACGAGAGGCAGACGCAGTTGCAGCCAAACTTGCCTACCCCGAAATCTAGTTTGGAATGCCTAGATATGTGCGATAAAAACCTTTATCCTAATATTTACACATTACTACAAATCTTGGCTACCATTCCTGTATATCCACTGCTACCCCAGAAAGGTCTTTGTCGAGCCTAAGGAGACTGAAAAACTATTTACGAAACACTACAAGTAAAAACAGACTTAATGGTTTGGCTCCAATGAACATTCACTATGGAACAGAAATTCATGCAGATGAAGTAGTGGATATATTTAAAAGAAAAAGCCGAAGATTTCTTCTTTAATGGTTTTAGATTTAGCGCAGAGGAACGAAATTAATTTATCCATTTCATTTAAAGTTAAGAACTTTATAAATATGTCGTAGTTTTTCGGATGAATATATAGATATTAAATTTCATGTAAGTATATTTTTGTTGTTTTATTTACTTCTCAAACTAATCCCCCCCCCCCCAAAACTAAATCCTGGCTACGCCCGTGGGTTTGGGTTTATTTTCAAGGAACTATAGCCGACGCGACGCTCTACTAAACTAATGCATGCATTATGAGTGGTCGGCCGTCGACAGCGACTCTACTTGTCTCTTTTCAATTTCAGAGCGCGCGCGTATGTTGTTGTCTCTGTCTCACTTACAATACATTTATCCTTGTGGATTGTGAGGTCAATTTAAAATACGGCCAGGCGGGCAGCGGCTAGGAATGAATTAGACATTAGTAACCTTGGCTCCATTAGTAATAATTGGGGAGTTTTTGCATGAAAATGTAATTTAACTTTTTTAAAGTAGTTTATTATTAAACATTTTAAAAATTTTGAAATAAATAAGGCAGGTCATTCCCGAAATGACCTTATGGAGAAACCGCCCCTGCTTCGGAATACTTAGACACGACGGCACTTGATAGAGAATGCAAATTAACAGGGAGATCATAACAATATGATCTACTCCTCAGAAAAATAAAAAAACATAGAAATGGCATCTGTAGATTGAAATGTTTGTAAGGGTTTATACTCTATTATTTATTTACTAGTTAAAGTTTAACAGCGTTACCAATAATTCATAATGAAAAACTTATTTCTCTGGTAATAATTAAAATAATCTTCAAGATCAAATTGCAAATAATAGTTTTTCAACAGTGGTTTCCGTTGTATGTATGGCCTAGGGACATACCCAATCAGTTGCAAATACGTTTGCTTTGAAGTAAATAATGGTAGATAATATAATATGTTATTTATGTATTGATGAGATAAAGTCTGCCTGACTAATAGGTGAATCTAGTATTTATAATTAAGTATCTAGACACTTATTAGGCAGTATTTACTACGTGCAGTACTTTAATCTGTGATACAACTAAGGAAACAATAATATTACTAGGTACCTACAATTACCAAATATCAATCGCACAATCTGACAAACGCGCAAATCGGCCAAGAGTGTGTCTCACCTTGTGTTTGACATAACTGGTGCTGTGTCTTTTAGAAGCAATTTTCCGCTGTTTTTAAGAGTTTCTTAAGTATTCGTCGGTTTAAAATGCTTATATAGACCATTAATAAGTTATACGTTATGGGCAAAAAAAGTGTATTGTTTGCAAATCAAGCAACTCGCCAAAGGAGGTTACATATCATGCGTAAGTACATAGGCGTACCAAGTTCGGGGCACGGTAAAAGATACCTTTACCACCAGAGGGAAAATAATTCTCAACATGGGTATCAAATGAAAGGGCTTGACGGGTAGAAAACAATAAGGTGAATGACGTCATAATAAATCTAATATGGCGGCCTCCCCAAGACGGCGGATTGCCTAATTCTTCACAACATCCTCGACGTGGGTATCAAATGAAAGGATTTGAAGAGAAGAAAACGATAAGTTGACTGACGTCATACTAAATACAATAGGGCGGGTGCCCGATGCCCCAAGATGGCGGACTAAATTTCTTTACCACCCTTCTGAGGTGGGAATCAAATATAGGTACTAAAAAAGCACAAAATAAAATAAATAACAAAAAACCCTTTTTAAAAACAAGCTTTTATCTAAGTAAGCCATTTACTAAAACGGATAAAATAAGTTTAGGTTTTCGTTAAGATAATTCAATGCCAAATTGCGACAAGCTTTTTTAAATCAAAAAGCTTGTCGCGCAAACTGTAAAGAAAATATATTCTTTGGCATGTACTTGCTTATCAAAACCAATCACTGTCCGATAAACTTAATTGGTACTTCCTTTTATGAACATTTCGCGCGACGAGCTTTTTGATTTAAAAAGCTTGCCGCAGTTTGGCATTGAATTATCTTAACGAAAGACTAAACTTATTTTATCCGTTTTAGTTCATGGCTTAAATAAAAGTTTGTTTTTAAAAAGTTTTTATTTTTTATTTTTTTATATTGTGTTCGCCGAACAATCCTCAACTAGTAACTGTCAATAACATTGATAAGTTTGAATTTTAGAATTGAGGCGTACTAGTTGTACCTGGGGTTACACTTCAATTTTTATAAAAAAAATTGAGATATAAAGGCAAATATATATTTTTTTAATATTTTTAAAACTATTTTAAAAAATAAATCGTTAGCATCAGATCTGTCCCCCGAACTGTAAACATTATTTTTTTTTATTATGGGAACAAACTTGCCAAAACAAAGCCAGTTCTACGTTTTTTTTATTTTTACTCTAAAGTACCGAAACAAAAAATAATCTAGTGTTGGTGACTACGCCTCTGGCATATATGAAGAAAGCGCGGCGGGGCACCCCGCGGCCATTGCCAGATGGATGGCGTGACAAAGTGCAGCTTGTAGGCGACTTTTTGTGCGGGGTCGAAAGAAAATTGGAAAAAGGAGTTCCGGAGTTGTGGGGCCCCGTATACGCTGAGCGGTAACGAGAAATGGAATGAATAGCGTGCGTGCGTACAGACTATTCACATCTATAATTTCCTTTTGGGGGATGCTGTATATACACACGGGTTCACAACTAATATATCTCACTGTCAATAAGATCTACTATAGTCAATACACACACCGCCGCTATTTCTATAGATCCAGCTCTACAGACTTAAAGCGATCTATAATATTGAGCGATTTGCGAAACGAGCCGAAGTCTCTTTGAGGAGACCAGATTCCAACAGCTAATTCAATAAGAGTTGCAGTTACAAATTCAAGCCACGCATTCGCGAAACACCCTGTAAAAAATTTCTTACTCTCCCAAAAAAAACTGCATAAAATTCCCTACAACTTTGATCTAAAATTTTTTCTATCGCAAAAATTTAATAAGGGGTAGTGGGACACTCCGCGCGGACACCCTGTATACACTCCCTATGGAATGTTACGTTATCTTGATTTTCCTTTCCCTCATTCCATTTCCATTTTCTAATTTGTCCTAATGAGGTCGGCGCACTTGCGCCCTGTTCCCCGAATAACAATAATCAAGAAAAAACAAAGAGAGACGGTACATGGAGGGATGGCTACCTCCTATATGAGTTTTTGCGTGTGCTTTTTACATTATGTTAAAATCTAAAGAGTAACATGTAGGTAATTTTTTAATAAGGGTCATTGTTATTGTCATACGTCATCTATATCGATAAAGTGTCTAGGTCTCTTATGGGGTAATCTGGGGTTAAGTTCGTAAGTACAAACGTCTGTCAGTAGTCGGTTAGGATGGTTTGGAATAATAAGTTCGTAAATTTTGCGTCCGTGGGTCCTAATATATTCGCGTATTGTAGGTATATTGAGGTCATTGTGTATGGTTTTATTTGTCACGTACCATTCCGCTCCCACCGCCATGCGAAGGTGTTTGAGCCGCAAAACACCAGGCGGTGCTAGCGTACAAGAGGGCGGGTCTAATTACCTGAGTATAAATTAAAATTTTACTCTGGACATTGAGTTTAGAGTTGCTGGCCAAGAGAGGATATAATTTGGACATGGCTGCTTTAGCTTTCCTTATTCGGGAATTGATATGCGGAAGCCAAGTTAAACGTTTATCTAGGGTTATGCCTAGGTATACCGCTTCCTCACAGACGATTTTTTTTATTGGCCTTACTCCCATACAATGGGGAACTTGAACAATTTTTTTTAGTTCTTTAATATATTTGCCTATCTATAGAAAGAGCACATAACAAATATTAGCCCTCAAAAAAAAAGTTGTGACCGCGAGCTATTCATTTGAAACGATATGTAAAGCGCGGGAATGGTCGTGACGTCAAATATCTCGCTCGATCAGAAGGCAGTGACAGGAATGACAGCTACACAGAATTAGAGAAGATGAGAATGGAAATCGAACGTTAAAATAAACAGTTCGGCGACCCATTTACAGAGGGCTCTGATGTAGGTCTCGGTACGTGGGATTCCATTTGCTGTCAGAAACGTGACACTTGCTGCTCGGGACAAAAAATTAGTACGCTTACGCATCTCGCAATGTAAATAACTATTTAATTCGGCACACTTTTCAAACGTTATCAACAATATCAAGACGGACAGACAAGGATAGGACGTTCTCCTTTGGTCTTTCTAAACAAAGCTTGCGTGGTGCTGTAGTTTGTTTACATGTGCCGCCCATATTAGATTCTCTAGACTTTGATATTAGTTCATGGATAGACAAGGGTTCATACACGGTGGTGACGCCTCGAGATACTTGACGTCACAACCAAGGAGGGCGCGTTACAAGAATGATTTGAATTATGCAGTTTTTAATTGCTTATATTTATTACAAAAAATAAAAAAATGATTTTTTTGTGAACTGTGGTTCATTTAATGACAATAAATTACGTTTGAAAGTGATATTTTTCAAATTTAATTTTTGTACAAGTTCCCCATTTACAGTAATAATAAAAAAATATAGCCAACAAAGTCGTAACATCCCCATCACATCGTCTTCCTTTGCCTTTTTGTTTGCGACGTTCAAACAGCCGTTCCGGCACAGATTATTAAGAACGACCTGCAATATCCCCCCATTCCCGATACGTTCCCGCCGTTCCCGAATTCGGCAAATTCCCGGTTGACAATGTCCTATTTGCTCGAGAAGCAATAAAAGTTTGGGTTCGAGCGCGCCCTTCTCGAAAGTGAATAAATTTTGTTTCCTGATTTTTGATACTTTTTCTACGAGATGACAAATAATAAAGTTCGAAGAGAGTATGTTTGGTTCGCGGTTTAGTCCAGAAGGGTCAGGAAATGAGTGTTTAGAGAAGTATTTACCTAAACTTTGTATTTACAAGCTACACACAGAAATGTTTTTGTTTTGTTTTAAAAGGCCGTGTCAAAACTCTCAAATGGTACCTACAATGAGCGTGTCGGTAAGTGGAGCGGTGGTAGGTAAACGATTTCATTTAATTCAAACCGGCAGCTTCACCAGAAGTATGAAAAAGAATATAAAAATGTTACTGGGCAAGCAACTGCATTTTTCTACGAGGAAATTTGGAAGTGCAATAATTAGATTGTTATTAACTCAAGCTGACCCTATGTTTTTAAGTACCTAAATAGAGCACATCCCCCCATGATGAGTAGGTAATTGATATTTCAACAACAAACATCATTCTCAAAATTATCATAAAATTCCAGGATTGAAGATATATTTACATTCACCTACCGCAGGTAAATTTTACTTTACAAGATTCCTTTTTACGTTGACTGTTGACCAAAAGTACTTATTTCTTAGATTTTTAATTTGCTGTTCGTTTAACATTCCCTAAATTTAAAGGTGTTGATCTAACATCCGATTGTTCACTCTTCTTTTCTAATTTATTTCCTAATTTTTTTTCTACATGAAGTTGTAATGCCGGCTTTTGAAAACATTTATCCATATTTTTTAATGCGACTTGTATTTCGAAGTATTCAACTTTTTAAAGTTGAATACTTATATGTATACTTATAAAACAAACTTTGGTATTTTTGTACATATACAGGGTGTCCCAATAAGGACTCCCGTCGCCGATATCTCCGGAACAAAAAGAGATATTTAATTGAATTTGTAACAGCAAAGAAACTTTTCGATCCTAGGAACGTTGGAGCGTAG
Source organism: Pseudeuparius sepicola (assembly GCA_963920635.1). Taxonomy (NCBI): domain Eukaryota; kingdom Metazoa; phylum Arthropoda; class Insecta; order Coleoptera; family Anthribidae; genus Pseudeuparius; species Pseudeuparius sepicola. Next base: position 8,034,466 of record OY987304.1, read on the forward strand.
CGCATTTGAGAGACTGGGTAATTTGGAAAAACTTTTGTTCTATGGACTATTTTCCTACTGTCACTAGTTTCCGAGATAACCACTCTACAATGTCATTTGCAAAAAATGAGCTAACTCGCTTAAAATTAACTTTAGAGAAAAAAGTTATTAAAGATATCTTTGTAGTTCACTAAGACAAAGAAAATAGCGACACGTGTCAAATTATTACACATCCGGTTTGAAAGGAAATACCGGAAGTGACCCATTTTTCAGTTTAAAATGAACATACTGTATAATTTATCCCGCAAAAGTGAAAAAAGGCAATTTCCAGTGTCGTATAATAACAATAACACCATGTATATACCTACCGTTCTTGCATCTAGACAACGACAATTTGGCTGAATTTATTTTTATTAACCGAAGGTGGCTCTGTCTCTGTCTATTGTTTCAATATTATATTTAGCTTGAAACGCCCAGGTAATTCTCTATCGCTGTCAATTTTTTCTTGCCTAATTAGTTTATTAATTTTTGTAATAATGGTTAATCATAATAATGAGGATAAATTAAAATATGGTATTTGTTTCTGGAAAATGCGGTAAAAACAGTACTGTAGCCGCTGCTCGTATTTTGGTATAGAAATAATTTTGAACATATTTTTTGGTAAACATACATATTTAATTTCTATAATGTCGGTCAATAAAAATAAATTCAGCCAAATTGTCGTTGCCTTCATGTACCTACCTACAAGGTGTTATTGTTATTAGGTATATTTTTTCCAATTTTGAGGGAAAATTGTACACTATGTTCATTTTGGACTGAAAAATGGGTCACTGCCGGTACTTCCGGTCAAACCGGATGTGTAATAATTTGACACGTGCCGCTAATTTCTTCATTTTAGTGCACTACAAAGATATGTTTAATAACTTTTTCCTCTAAAGTTAATTTTAAGTGAGTTAGCTCAGTTTTTGTAAATGACATTGTAGAGCGGTTATCTCAGAAACTAGTAACAATAGGAAAATTATCCATAGAACAAAAGTTTCTCCAAATTACCCAGTCTCTCAGATGCGCTACGTTCTAACGTTCCTAGGATCGAAAAGTTTCTTTGAAAATGAACGCTAATCAGTTACGAATAAAGCCCTCTTCACGTCCTAGCGAACGGCGTTTGCAGAATTAAAATATCTCTTTTTGTTCCGGAGATATCGGCGAATTGGGACACCCTGTATAGGTTTTTTTTATATTTAACTCACATATTTTAGAATTCCTCTCCAATCCGGAAGATGGAATATTTTTTTCATTCGTCAATGTTTATTCTAATAAGTGTAAGTAGCTACCTATATACTATATTAATCTCGATATTAATATGCAATGTGCAAATTAATAATTATTTTTTTACCCCTTTAAGTTTATTTTTTTATTTTTGGGCCCAAAAAAATGTTAAATAGAAAAGTTGTAGGGTTCTAACCTCAGACTGATAATAAACAGACTAACCTAAAGGCTGCATTCTAATCAGCCAACATAAAAATGCCTACTCAAAACAAAAACAACAAATTTGACACTTAAGCCTGCATCATATGATAACCAGAGGTTACATTTCCTATGCCACAAATCCAACACTTCCCATCGTTCTTAAAACTACACTGATTCACTAATTACTAACTTACCTATAGGTCTTTTGTCCAATAATCCCTAAATCTCCTAAAAAAAACAAGAATAACGCAAAAGTAAACACATCAGCACAAACCGGCGAAATCTCAATGAACTCTGGATCAGCTGTTGGGGCATAATAAAGCAAATGCGCATCGATCACAAAGAGCTCGTGCAACGTTGCCACATTAGCCAGAATAAGCAATTTATTAAGAATATTATTTATAGACCAGGTAGAATCAGCAAATTCACAAAACCAGTAAAATTTATTGTTAAATGATAACTGACCAAATTTTTGCTATATGTAGATTGTAGATATCAACTAATTGTTACAAATTGATGTTTCCTAACGCTGAATATACATTTATTTCGTAAGCACAAGATAAATTTATAAAGAAGTTTGGCAATGGTGCAATCATTGCATTGTTGTGTTTTAGATTTCTATTACTAACTCAGTCAAATAATGTTACTAAACATTTTATATCTTGGCAGGTTCTGTATTGTATTGAATTACTGAATACGTTTTTAGAAAAAAAAATTCAAGTACCTAATAGAGATATAGATATAGCTATGGTTTATAAAATAGAATACATTGTTTATTTTCCTATTTGTGAAAGTTACGTATTTTTGCGATTCCAAGGATACCTATTATATGTATATAATATTATTTGGCCCAGTTGTTTGGAAGATATTCGACCTTCAAACATTCAATTTTGCACTTTTGATGCCCATTTTGTTTCGAAAATGAAACCTCTCCAGGTAAATAGGTATAATTTATCACCGAACAATAACATAGTGTTATTGTTCGGTGACTTTATATAGAAGAAGATATCACAAACGACAATGGTGTGAAAAATGTTTTTTTTTAATGTCCAAGGCACAGGTGATTTCTCTCAACTAAGATTAGGTATGTCACAAATCAGTTCTAATCAAGCTGAAACTCAAATTTCAACTCGGAAATTTTTCACACCTATTCTTAAGTCTATATGGAGACACCCTGTACACTTTCCCGTCGCGCAGGGCGGGCTGGGGTCTTGGCTGCAGAATTTATGGGGGAGGCGGGCTGTAGCCCCCCTCCAGAAATTCCTGAAGGAAACTCTTGTGTTTACCTAAATATTTGGAACTAGCCACCTTTGCTAGTTCCATTGACCATGAAAAAATTTATACCAGGAGTTCATTTACGTAATAATAGGTTAATTTGAATTTTATTTTCATTCGTTTAATTTTCGCCTGCGAGGCATTTTTTTTTAAGTGAAGTTTTGATAACACAGGCAAGTAGGAATAATTTTAATTAAACCCCTTCCTAGAAAAGCCCCTGTCACAAACCACCATTATTACTTATTTTTACTAGTACAAAGTTGGCCCCTGAGTTTTAAATGTCACGCTACGCCACTGATATTTTCATTTCCATCCCTTCGCGTAGAGCATTTTATAGCTGGCATATAATAATGCCTGAACATGATTTTTTTTTAATTTTATGAGAGACTTTTTCTTTTAAAAATAGGAAAAATATTAAGAAATAATCGTAATTTTTCAAAACGATTGGCGTAGAAATAATGTTTAAAAAAGGAGTTAACCCCAAACAAGCTACTGACGAAGTGTTGCAGACCTTACCCTTATTAATACGTACCTATACGGAGTTTGAAGTCGATATCTGTTTTCGAGATACAGATAAATAATAAAATATAAAAATAATAATTAGGTATTTACAAACATCTCGAAAACAGAAAATTCTTGAATGAAGTTGTATAAAGTATGAAATGATTGTTATTTTGGTTTGTAGTTATTGGCGATTACACTCACCTATAATAAATAATAATATCATAAGGAAATTGACGTAGGTACCTAAGCGTAACCTGTGAGAAAGAACTAGATTGAGGAAAAAGAGTTTTCTTAAATTTGTTTAGAGTAAATATCATTTTTTACTGATTTACGTCAGAACTGTTATTGTTGTTCTATGTGAGTGAATTTGTTTAGGAGCAGAATTTTAATTGTTTCTTAGGCCTGGAATTTTCCCCTCTGCCAATAAGAAGCAATTTACAATAAAACTAGCAATCGTATTTTTTCGATGACGATAAAAGTATATAGGCGATTTAATTTATAGTTTCACGGTGTTGTGTTCCCTGTGCAATTTTTTACTAATTATTAATAACAATAATAATTATTGTTACCTACTCACTTACTATACAAACAGGTCTCTAGGTTTTTACGTAGTATAGTAAGGAGCTGTAATAATAATCGTCATACCTCTGCATACAATCATGTGGTTAGTTCTGAGGTTAGGTAGGTTCAGTAAGTATAAATGAACTCACTTGAAACACAGTGATATACGGGGCGCGCTCTATTTCATAGCATTTACCACACCACGCTCTGCTACTGGTAAAAATACCATACTTATCATCAGAAATCACCCGTATAATATTCAAAGGTTTTTATGCGGTCGACGTCGACCAAGTCAAGGAGACAGCCAATAAGAAAGCGAGCGTAGCGATTTGATTGGTCGGCGTTTCGGAGATCCATGGAGCAAGTGTCGACGTGGGCCAGTTAGGCCAGTATAACCAGTGCCGTGCACGGAAATAAGGATTGCGCTTTATTTTACGGATTTTGGTTGGGTGTCAAGGTTTCTGTGTGGTGTTGTTTTGTGTGAAACAAAATTATTGGTTTGCTATGGTTTGAATTGTTTCAAAGTTTATTTTATTCTTTTTTAGAGCATTTAAATAAAATTTGTATAATATTATTAAGGGCCACGCGCCGCCTATGACTCGGTCTTGTTTTGCAAAGCAAACGCCGCCCAAGCGTTTTTTACTGTTCCATGAGTTTCATTTATTACAGGATGATCGTGAATAACAAATAAACAGTAATTAATAATGCCTTGTGCAATCCATAGGCCGAAGTAAACAACCAATTTGTCAATAAGTGCAATTTAAATCACTATCATAACTGTTTCAAGAACGTCCTCTGCGTTTTTCTAATTTTCAAAACAGTTTACTTGCTACACATAATTGATTTGTTTACGACCTTTAAACAACGCAGGCCCATGAAATGCTCTTCTAACTCCGAATTATTCAAAGGAGAAATATTTCGCAGTTTTTTATGTGCTCGTAAAAGCGCCGCGATTTTTAAATTCATAGTTTTTTCCGCGGCAATGAACGTTACGACCCCATAAAAAATATATGGGGACGACATATAAAATTTGTAAATATTTAAATTTGGCATAATCGGAAATAAAAGCGGTAAACACGGAAATAAAAGGTGAAGCCAAAAAATATACTACTACTACCACTATAGGTTCTGAGGTATGGTATAGCGACCTAATGTAACATTAGATAGCGACCTAATGTTACATATAGCGACCTAATGTTACATATAGCGATATGTAACATTAGGTCGCTATATGTAACATTAGGTCGCTATATGTCGAATTTTGTGGGTTGATGAAGAAATAGGAAGTTCACATAACCAACAATCATGAATGGTTACCCTACACCCTCTAACCCCTTCTAGTAGCTGTAGAAGACGCCGAAGTCTCCTACATTTCACTGCTACTAACTATATATCAATTGGAATAAATAACACGTAGCCGATGGAACCCGTATCTCCGGTAGCTTAGTTGGTTAAGTGCCTACGGCCACAGTAGGAGTCCCGGGTTCGAGTCCCGGCTGGAGTGCATTTTTTTCACTAAACATCCTTTATTATGATATAGACCAAATTCGTGTTTTTTAGATGAAACACCCTGTATATTTCTCGATTTTCGATTTACGCATTTTTCTGGTTTCAGCGATATACAGGGTGTTATTTAAGTACGTAGCGAAACTTCAAGGGGTGATTCTTTGGGTTATTTTAAGACCAAAAGTTTATATAAACATAGGTCCGGTATCGCTTCGTTTTCAAGATACAGGGTGTCAAACTTTTTTAAAAAATCTTTTTTTCAACAACATATTAGTAATCCTTTAGCCGATTTTGTTTAAATCTGGCAGTGTTCTTTACGGTAGAGAGGGGTTAATTTAGCCCTAAACAGATTCAAATTATTAAGTCCGGTGGCGTCCCCGGGGGGGGGGGGGGCACCGTGACCAATAATTTTGAAAAAAAAATGTGCGTCACTGACTTTTTTATAACTTTTATATTTTTCTCGTATTAAAGAACTAAGAGTACAACTTTTTAGTTTCTTGAATTTTTTTCGTATCTGGCTTCGTTTTCGAGAAAAAAAAATAAAAAACACTTTATTGCATGTCATTGCTTTGTTGTTGCATTGCTGCTTTCTCGAAAACGAAGCAAGATACGAACAAGATTCAAGAGACCAAAAAGTTGTATTCTTAGTTGCTTAATGCGAAAAAAACATAAAAGTTTTAAAAAAGTCAGTGGCGCACATTTTCTTTTTCTCAAAAATATTGGTTAAGGGACGCCACTGGACTTGATATTAATTTAATCTACTTCTATATTTTTTTCACATTAAGCAACTAAGAGTACAACTTTTTCGTCTCTTGAATTTTTTTCGTATCTTGCTTCGTTTTCGAGAAAGCAGCAATGCAACAACAAAAGCAATAAACATGCAATAAATGGTTTTTATTTTTTCATCTCGAAAACAAAGCCAGATACGAAAAAATTCAAGAGACCAAAAAGTTGTATTCTTGGCTCCTTAATGCGAGAAAAATATAAAAGTTTTAAAAACGTCAGTGGCGCACATTTTTTTAAAATATCGAACACAGTGCCCCCCGGGACGCCACTGGACTTAATAATTTGAATCTACTTAGGGCTAAATTAACCCCTCTCTACCGTAAATAACACTGCCAGATAAGTTTGACACCCTGTATCTTGAAAACGAAGCGATACCGGACCTATGTTTATATAAACTTTTCGTCTTAAAATCACTCAAAGAATTACCCCTTGAAGTGTGGCTACGTACTTAAATAACACCCTGTATACCATTTTCACAGAACGATGTGGAAAAACAACAATTAACGCCTGAAACAAACTGTCAAAGTCAAGCTCTGATTCTCGTAATAGTTGTTTTGAATTTTCCATGGCAATTTTGATTTTGCCCGACCTGCTAGAGCAAACATATTAAGCATTTCAATTTTGTATCAACAGATTCAACTAAATCTATTAAATTAAAAAAGGATCCAGTGCTCCTGAAACTTCTTGGCGAACTGTACAAGACCGGTATGTGAAATTCCGCAGTCCGCTCCGGAATCTGTCAAAGCAAATCAGGGAACTTGATTACTGCCTGAGTAATCTCAACGCAAACACCAATCACCCGTTGATTGTGCGCCCCTGAACTTCCACGCGTTTTCGCACACTTTTAGAAGGGCCTGAACACAAACCAGAAAGTTGTTTGCGTTTAAAATAAATGTCCTTCAGTCGGTGGCAGGCCCGGATCTAGGGGGGTGGGGGTGGCAAAAAGTATTTTGGGATATTAAAACTATCAATTTTTTTAGTTTAGCACACAGGGAGTTCAAACAAAAACATCTTTAAGGAATAGAAAAAATGAAAATGAAATAAATAATGGCAACCTTTATTTGCTTTAATGGGGGAATTTAAAAGGGAAAATATCCGCTAGATCCAATGATAAAAAGCGAAATTTTATTATAATATATGAAAGGTCAATATTTCCCGATCCGTTGCTTCACTTCTTTACTATACTGCCAAAAATACAGTAAAAATCTCATACTATACACGTTATGGCCTCGTTATATACAGTGTGATCATTTAAGTGTGCAACATTATGGAATTTTTTTTATTAATTGCACAACGAAAATAGAGCGGACAGCGCACTTTTTTGAATTTCCAAAAATATTGACCTGGCCCGAAAATAAATTTTTCCGAAGTAGTTTGACCAGTAGGTAACGGAAAAAAAGGTTTAATTTGATTTCGTCCAGTCGTTTCCGAGATAGGTATCGTATTTAATGACCAAAATTGTCCAACACCTCCAAAATCGAGGGTCGAATTTACGAATAAATTATTTGCTCGAAACCGGTGAGCCCTACGCCTTTGGGACCATGCTAAATCGATTCGGCTGGTCGATTTACTTCAGGAAAAGTTCCATTTCACGGTAGAGTTACGCTTAATCAGGACGCAGCAACCACAGATAACGGTTACGTTATCTGTGCAGCAACTAAGTGTTAGAAAAAAAAACCGAACTTCGAGTTTTCACTTTCGATTTGACTTTGAAGGCCATTTACGTAGGAACGCTTAGAGATTAGAGATTCTGCGTGGCGCCAATCGACGCAGCGCCTCGAGATGTATAAGATACGGTGAAATCAGGCCCCTAGAAAATCCCCTGCGCGCGTGGCGAATATTTCCTCAAGATTTTCTGGAGATTTTGAAACTGGAATTTGACGATTTCGCGAAAAAAAAATAAAATTAGCCGGAAACAGGCTTATCCGACGCAGTTTAGCCCGTAGAAACCGAAAATCCGGTCGAAATTGAACTTGGAAGTTTCTAAATGCCCGGCCAGCGCACTTTTTCGAAAAACACCTAAAATTTCCAAATTTTCAACTTTTTAAACGAGCTCAGAATGAAACCAGAACCGGACGCAGCAACAAAGAAAAAACCGAACTTCGAGTTTTCACTTTCGATTTTTCTTTGAAGGCCATTTACGCTACGCTACGCTACGACAATCTGCGTGGCACCAATCGACGCAACCCTTTGGAAATTGAAATTTGATGATTTCGCAAAAAAATAAAATTAGCCGGAAACAGGCTTATCCGACGCAGTTTAGCCCGTAGAAACCGAAAATCCGGTCGAAATTGAACTTGGAAGTTTCTAAATGCCCGGCCAGCGCACTTTTTCGAAAAACACCTAAAATTTCCAAATTTTCAACTTTTTAAACGAGCTCAGAATGAAACCAGAACCGGACGCAGCAACAAAGAAAAAACCGAACTTCGAGTTTTCACTTTCGATTTTTCTTTGAAGGCCATTTACGCTACGCTACGCTACGACAATCTGCGTGGCACCAATCGACGCAACCCTTTGGAAATTGAAATTTGATGATTTCGCAAAAAAATAAAATTAGCCGGAAACAGGCTTATCCGACGCAGTTTGGTCCGTAGAAACCGTAAATCCGGTCGAAATTGACCGAAATGTTTATGGTTAAATTAAATATGACAAACATTTTAAAAATAGTTCCCTAAATCATTCATACTCATTTTGAACCCACTCCGAATCAAGGTTCATTATGTTCATATTTTGCCCTGGACCGGAAATGTTAAGCTTAATTTTTAAGTACATTATTTTCATCATTTTCACTATTGTTAAGGCAGCAACAATATGCTTTCCCTTAATTGTTGACAACTGGTTTTTCCTAACTTGCATCGGATAATATTTTTTATGATTTTTGCAATACATTATCTAATATATTTTTAGAAAACTAAACTTTCTCTTTTAATACTGGCCCATATCAAAATAAGTGGGAATATTTTTAATTTTTTTTAGATCCGACACCACTATTCCATATTACCCCCGCTTTTGATTTACTTGAAAAATGTGTCATTTTCTTAAGTTACCTACCTATTTTACCTATTTCACGACATTATAGGTACCTACTGACGTTGAGTGATTCTTCACTCAACGGTACTGATCAAAACTACTTATTGCAATATATAAGTAATAGACATGAGCGTAATAAGTATACCTACTCAAAAATTAATAAATTATTTTGTTTATAAATACCTGTCTTTTCTAAAGAAATAAAAATGGTATTCCATATTCCCCGAGTTTACGCTACTGAAAAAAAGTGTATCTACAGCCGGTAACAATTTGGACATTTTTAGATAGGTATATTTAGAGATATTTTATTTGGATGACGGTTTTAGGGAAAAAATCCCCAAATGCGTCAAATTCGAACAATTTTTTTGTTTAATATTGCTACCCAAAAAATAAATCTCTACACCAATAGATTCTACGTAAAAAATAATCCCCCAAAAGCGTCAAATTTGGGTTACCCTTGTACACTAGATATTAATTTTTGTGTTAATAAAATTAAACACTCTGTACACTGTATATGGACATTTTGTTTCAAAAAATCGCTTGACGGTATCAAGATACCTACTCAATAAACGTTTAATTTAATTTTCAGATATTACAAATATGTTCTAAAACGCGGAAAAACAAAACTTTAACAAAAAAGTGTGCATTAGGATGACTCTTTTATTCTTACGGATTTAATAAAAACTCTTGTGGAAGCACTTTGGTCCAGTATTACGGATAAAAATGCAGCGGAGCAAATAATATGAACTGTGCGTTTTTCAGCGGATGCGTAACGCCCGGCAATAAATTGCAATTATCAAAAACTGCACCGTGTTAGTGGAGAGCCGAATTTTTCATAATACCCATGCTGGCAATACGACACGTGCTCTTTTTAAATAATTCGGATTTATTGCCAAACTAAATAAAGTTGCCGATGTTTACAGGAACGCGAATAAAAATAAAAAAAAATTGTCGTGCGTCGCTCCCATATTCATATTACCGCTAGCCTACGTAAACTAGAACTTGTAAACATAATCGGTTTTTTTCAACGGGTTTATTTTGGGAATTTTATACCTAGCTAATCTTCCGAGTGGGATACAGACATGCGAAAAAGCTATAAGGGTATCTACATCGATTGACTTTAAGGGGAGGTTGCATATGAAATTAATTCTACAGAAAGAACCCCCCAAAATACTTTATTTCCAAATAGTTTTAAAGTGTAAAATTAATAATATTTTTCGGGCACCCGTTATATTTTCTGCTCATGAGAAGTGATAACAAATATATGTACTATTACATTATAATTTGGTTGTTTTTTAGAGATAAAGTTCGTAGAATACAAACGACATCTACGTACAAATAAACAAATGTCGTACTCTGCAATTTGATTAATTTATTGCATTTTTTATTACACTTTATGTATAGGTAATCATTTGGCAATTTGTTTTGTCGATATCTTAATTGAGTTATAAATATCACCTACTGTATAGAAGTTCACCCCCAAGGGGGGGTTTCGGGGGTTCAACCCCCCCCCCCCCCCCGCCCCGAAATAAGCAAAATATTACCTAATATTATACCGAAAAAATACGAGGAGTGAAGAGTTAAATTATTATTACGTTTGAATATATTATGTAGTAATAGTAGCGCCTAGCGCCATCTTTTGACGAGAGGCAGACGCAGTTGCAGCCGAACTATTTTGTATTGTAGGGACACTTTGCGTTGTTTCTCGATTATTCGCCACGCCCCTAGGTCGAAATGAGCGGAACTTTGTGGAAGTTCGTGGAAGTTTCTGGACGGCTACTGGGCTGCTATATAAGCGGCGCCGCGGCGCGTGACCGCGTTTACGGCAGTATTGTTCCATGCGAACTCGAAGCGAATAAAAGTGAAAAGTGGTGAACGAATAGTGAAGAGAATTAAGTGTACCGTGTAAGTGAGTAATTTTAGTGCACTGTTATTCGATGACCTTGTTAAGGATAGATACGTGAATCATTATTACTGTCGAAAAATGGAGGGGAAAAAAAAGAAGGGTGATAAACCTAAAGGTATGGACTACTGGAAAAAGTGGTGTAGTCAAGGTCAAGGGGTTTCTAATAAAGAAACAAAATAAATTTGGATTTAGCTATCAAAGCTTCAGCTACCTTGCATGCTGATAAGAAGATTGCCTACCCCGAAATCTAGTTTGGAATGCCTAGATATGTGCGATAAAAACCTTTATCCTAATATTTACACATTACTACAAATCTTGGCTACCATTCCTGTATCCACTGCTACCCCAGAAAGGTCTTTCTCGAGCCTAAAGAGACTGAAAAACTATTTACGAAACACTACAAGTGAAAACAGACTTAATGGTTAATGAACATTCACTATGGAACAGAAATTCATGCAGATGAAGTAGTGGATATATTTAAAAGAAAAAGCCGAAGATTTCTTCTTTAATGGTTTTAGATTTAGCGCAGAGGAACGAAATTAATTTATCCATTTCATTTAAAGTTAAGAACTTTATAAATATGTCGTAGTTTTTCGGATGAATATATAGATATTAAATTTCATGTAAGTATATTTTTGTTGTTTTATTTACTTCTCAAACTAAACCCCCCCCAAAACTAAATCCTGGCTACGCCCGTGTAGAAGTTCATCGTTTTGAAAAATAAGTGCAGCTTTTAACATACTTCATTATAAAACACGCGCAGAAAAAATCTCAATCATCAATCAATCTAAAAAAATCTAGTACTGTTGGCCTGGGATGGGGAGAAAAGCGCGGTCTGAGGTGAGCAATTAACAAAATTCATAATAATAATAATAATAATAATAACTCTCACCCTCACAATACTCCAAACTAGGAGTACCCCAGAAGCAACCACATGCTTGTGCGGGGAGGGGGGCAATTACTATTATTTTGTCTTCGTTGCCATTTGCGGCTAGGGCCGACTTTTTTCCCGATAGAACTAGGACAGCATTCGCTCAAGTACTACGGAAAACCCTAGAAAACCGTAGTAATCCCAGTGAGTGTAGTACAATTAGTAAATCACACGGATAAAGCCTATTTAGGAGCAATACCGTGAACCCACATTCGTCCAGCGCTCTTGGCCATAGCGGTGTTTTTCTTTAAAGACATGTGCATGCGCCTGCCTCGACATCGGTTCGAACCAAGGTCGATCGAAGGCAGAAAAACATGCAGTCTAATAAAAGTCAGCGCCGGCACGAGCGACGCCACCATGGCCAACTATTCAATTAATAGTTTTAGGTTGGTTTATATTATTAGAGCCTTCCCATTGAAGACTAAAACCGCACGCATACTCATAAGTTCTTTTTAGAAACTTTTGATAGCATTCCTTGATAAATTCCACAAATACAAAAATAAATACGAATTGGATTTCATCGGCTAATCTCATCGATATTTCCTCATTCTCAGCTAGGGGAGTTGGGAATTCGACTACAAATTATTCACCTGAGGGTGTTTACGGTCTCCCACCAGGGGTTTGCCAGTTTGTTTTTGTTTCCTCCTTGCGCCTTGCTCTGCAAAACATTTTGAGAGCGTTCGATCATTTATATTACGTTATATAGTATCCGTCCAAAAAAGAAAAACATAAGGAAAACCTTATTTTTTTTCAAAAATGATTTTCGGCGTCAATCTCTGCATAATTTATAACCATAAAAGAGTGTATAATATTGGTCCTGTAATATTCGCAACACAGCCAACATTCTCATTTAAAGTTTTTTATTCCCCAAAACGCTGTTATTATTCAAATTACATAGAAAAACGTTACCAGAAGTATATATTATTATAATTGCGTCAAGATGTCAAATATACGACAACTAGCATTTCGTTTTTTTTTTCTAAATATCTAGTAAGCCATGATTTTTTTAAAAATCTACAAGGCGCGTTAAATTGGGCCCTCAAAACTGCAATTCTTTCCAATTTAATGCCCCTTGTGATTTTTGAAAAATTTTCGAGATATGACACAAACTTTTTTTAATGGAAACCATAGTTATTTCCATTATTTTTCTGAATAACCATATCGAGTAATATATCATTGGAAAACTCTAAAAATGCCTGAATTTTTTGAGACCATGGCCAACTATGGTTTCCATTAAAAAAAAACACAAGTTTGTGTCGTATCTCGAAAATATCATCTTTTTTGTTAAATAAATACCTCCGCCACTGATTGAATAGAAATAAGGCAATTAATACATAACGTTGCTCTCTACGTGGACATATTTCAAATCAAAATTCATTTCAATATCTCTATTTGTTTGGAAGATACACAAAATTTTCTATATATTTTTTTTAAATTTTAACGTTCTGTATTTTGAAATTAACTGTAATGAAGGAAAATTCCTTATTTAACGTGTCATTTTTTATCCAATGTTAAAGTCCCTGCTACAACAAACTGACTCGCCCTGTATTATTCTGGGCCAAGGAGTGGAGTAGAATTAACTAGTCATCATTCGACAAAAGGCTATATGAAGGAAGCAATATAGCTACCGTTTACTTAGCAGATATTCTTTTCTTTTATCAATAATAAGAGTGAACTGGACCTGGACGAGGTAAAAATGAAAATCATTCGAAGGAAGCAGGATATAGGCTTCGATCGACTAATGAAATCACGAAATCCAATGAATGAGTAGATTCAAGATCCATCTTTATCTTTTATTGGTAAACCAAAACTATACTAATAGTTCTCAAATAATAGTTCTCAAATAATATTTTAGTCTAATTAAACTGGATAATGTTAGAGATCACTGGCAAGAATTGCAAGGTAAAGGAAAAAAATAATATAGGTTTAGTGGTTTAATTTGTTACATATGAAAATTGAAAATAACAAGACGTTTTAAAACAAATGACATTGTAGCAATTAGATGATAGCATGATATGAATATTTTTTTATTGTTTGCTTTAAACTATTAATTATAATTTGAATTTTTAACAAACATCTCATCAATCTATAGTCTACTATGCCATAGTTAGAACTAGGGATCGACAGATACTTAATGATTTTTGTTTGATAACATGGCCGATATACCTGCAGCCGATATCAGGAATTTTAAATATGATCACAAATCTGCATGTCGAGGAATATCAGCATATTCTGAGAAAAATCTTTGACAGCCGCCTCTTTTCCTTCGCGGTTCTTTTTTTTAATTGAATTATGGCTAATTTTCCCAAAATTATCAATCTGCTAAGCTGAGCTGAAATTTGTCACTATTATCTTATAAGCTGAAGGTGTCAATTTCTACGTATCTCACAGAGACACTTGCGCTGTTTTTGGTTCGTAACTCGTAACTTTTTTGAGGTTATGTCTTTGGTCTTACAGGTCCATCATTTTAGTACATCTTTTCATTCTGCAACAGAAAGGTATAGGTACTCTTGTCTCATAACGACAAAATGAACCGTTTGCGTTGAAATTGGCAAAATGGGCTACAAAACACAATTTTTTTACACTATTACAGAACCACCTTGTAGTACTTCACACCAAAAAGTTTTCTGATATTTTGAGTAGGTCCTAACTTTTTTTTGTCACCTCGCAACTGGCTTTTCCCAGAAATTTTTATAATGTATAGGTATATCTTTAGTTCTGAACAAAACAGGTTATAGGTAGGTAGGTACCCTTTAAAACACCGAGAGATTTTTTAAAAAATGGGTATAAAGCTATGATTTGCAACACATTCGTAAGTGTGTATTACATAAATGATGTATTATTACCCGTATTACCCGACTCCGATCCGATAGATGAAATGGATTCTATTAGTAGTAAGGGGACCCAGCATGTCACAGTCTATCACATAGGAAAAGTGAAGCCTTGAGGGGAAGATTGTTTTCTGTCGACTCCAAAGACAAGGGTGCTGGTCCAACTGCCATCAGGTTTTATGTGACATGCCAGTGCCATAGATTCTAAAGGAGGCAAAATATTTCCCATCATAATTAACAATTTTTAAGTTTTCTAACTTCCAGATACTCAGATGTGTCAATTTAAGGTAATGCGGCCGCTTGTAGTAGTCCCAAAAATTGCAACCAGATTTTTCTTGTATCACCTTTAGTAATCCTACAATTCCCATTACGTGGGCATTACGTATAAGTAGGTAGTTCAAAACAAAAATCGTATTTCGTAAAGTTTAAATTATTAAGCAGGTTCGCAGTCAGGTCGTTTTTTGAAGAGTTTTCACCTATATGACTACAAGTTTATTGAGGTACCTTGGGAGAGAAATAAAATTACAAACATTTTAGGTATAATAAACACCGAGAAAAACTACATGATTAGAACTACTAGACCTAATCTTATTAGTCCATCCCGAAATCTGTGAAAGTTCTTTGGGTAGATACATTCAACATGGGAAGAAAGTGCAAGTACATATTACAAATACTTACCATACTTATTACTTAAATTCGTGGAAATAATTGCTGAAAATCAATTTCAACTATAAAATAAATTTGTTTCATTTGACAGTTGCCATATTCTGCACTTGTAAACACAACATTGTAAAGCCTAATTTTTAGAAATCATGGAAACCATTATTAATTTTTATTAACAATCAAAGTACCTACCTGTTATATTCATAGATTCTCCAATACAATAGCATACTTGGCATCACTGATACCACTAGAATGAGGAAAGAATAGGGCTAACTTTGGAAAGTATATAATGCTGGATCCCCATACTTTAAAGAGTCCCTGGTAAGTACCTATCCATCAAAAGGCGAAAATTCCATGTAACAAAAACATCCGTCTATACTATTTATCCCCTCCTATATTCTCGATCCGTTTCCAGAGCTGCCGAATCCCTTCCCACGACAAATTCCCGGTTGACGATGCCTGTATTTGCCCCGGAAGCAATAAAAGTTTTGACCCCGTCTCTGGCCCCCCGGAGGAAGTGTATACATTTTGTTTCCCCATTTTCGAAAGTTTTTCCCCGACGATAAATAAAGTGGGAAGTCAAGTGTTACGAGGAATTAAAAAAGTTGAGCAAGCCTGAATTGAATTTGCAGCTGAAGTCCCACAAACTGCTAAAAAGATAGTGCACACAAAAGTGACAAGCAGAGATACCTTGACAAAATATAACTTCACCTTCCCCACATGTAATTCAGAAATAAAAGAACCAGTTGAATTTGATATTAATCAAGTGTATTTTAGAAATGCAATCATGTAATTCAGAATTCAGATACCTAGCATCAGTTGTATTCCAGAAAGTGTCATTCAAAACACAAAACTCCCACTTTATTTCACAAAACACTTTACAGATGGAGTTCTAAAAAAATAAAATCGAAAAGTTTGACAATAAACAAAGAAGATGTAAAATTCAGGTTATTTGTCAAAGAGGTTAGAAAATGTTTGACAATAAACATGTCAAACTTGGTGAATACCTACTGGTTAGATGTAGATATATACAATAATTTTACATGAATGAATATTTAATAGGTTTGAGAAAATAATGTGAGCGTTATTTGGTGCTCAAAAAAGAGGTTACCTGGAAAGTTTTTCGGGTGTTTTGAAAATTGGTGATGTGCTCTTTCCGAGTTTCTAACTTTGCCACCTCGTATCTTTGCCGCTCGCGCCGCCATATTGGGAAAATGGCGCCTAAAACAGTTTTCTGACAATCTCCGATACGATAAAATCAGTTATATAATAAACTAGAGAAAATTTACTATATTTTATGTACGTAATAACTTTTTTTTGTAAAATGCATAGTTTTAGCGTACGAGCATCCAAAATGCGTTCGATCGGTATTGAAGACGATGAACTCGCAACATCTAATCCATCAAGAACAGCGAAGAGCGAAGCCAAGGAGAATGCGCTAAATTTTGGAACAGTGCATTGCACGTGGATTGGGCCCACTATATGCGGATACCACGATAAAAAAACGCGCCACTTACTCTTCCACCTAGTGGTGTGGAAATAAGTTTTTTTGGCCAAAACATAATTTATAGGTTATAGGAAACTTTTTCTAGTTTAATTTATTATATGTATAACTGTTTTTATCGTAAAATGAGTCGTAAAGGAGATATCGTCAAAAAACTGTTTCTGGGCGCCATTTTTCCAATATGGCGGCGCGAGCGGCAAAAAACGAGGTGACAAAGTAGAATTTGGGAAAGAGCACATCGAATTATATCAAAATCACCTATTTTCAAAAGTCCCGGAAAACTTTCCAGGTAAAACTACCAAATGACTGTATATTAGGGTAGAGCGAAAAATCGAAGTTTAGAAAATCGTTTTGGAATAGTGCGCAAAAGTTGTCAATGGGTATTACAAAACTAATGTCTATTTTCGGTTTTTCAAAAATTTTTCATCTTCTGCCCTCTACCGGGCTTTGAAAAAAATTAAAAATAATAAAAAATACAAACTTATGATTTTTAGTTGGACGTTGGACTTTGTTAATAAGTACCTCTTGTTATTATACGGATAATACCCAATTGAAATATCTTTGAAATAATGTTATTTTCATCCCTCTACCCAGTCTACCCTATACCTATATATATTCTTTTTCAACGGCCGGTAGAGGGCAGAAGATGTGATTTGATCAAAAAGTTGTAATAAGACTTTTTTAACAACGTTACCAAAGGCAACTTTTGGTAGGTATTCCAAATCGATTTTTCAAAATTTTTAAAATTTTGCGAATATCGCTCCACCCTACTGTATATGTATAGTGAACTTATTTAATATGGATTGTTTTACATCTAAAAATAAAACGTATTAGACCGGGAGATAGTGACAGATTTTTGGACGTGATTTTACTTAGTATGCCTTTCAAAGGGCATTATGTGGCACATATTCTCACAATAATAAGTTATGAATCAGAGAGTCATCCTGGGTTCTTCATGTGAAAAACGGAGTTTTCAATTATTCGAAAAATATGCGTTTTGATATGATTTTATACAGGCTGCCATGTGTTTTATAATGAACTTCAAAATAAAAAATTCCTCGGAAAAAATAGGCATACCGTTAAGGTGGGTCCAAAGGGCTATTATTGCCACGTGTTCTTGTATTTTAATAATTAATTTTTCCACGTTTCTGAACAGGCTGCCAATGAGAAGTATGCAAGTTCTTATTATGAAAATGCTGAAAAAAGGATGGCATACCTTCCGCGCATGTCCAAGTACTGTTTAAATTGAATGTTATTTAATCATTTAAACGAGTTATTCGATGAAAAGTGTACTTGGACATGCGCAAACGGTATGCCATCTTTTCTTCAGCAGTTTCATAACAAGAACTTGCATACTTCTCATTGGCAGCCTGTTCAGAAACGTGGAAAAATTAATTATTAAAATACAAGATCACGCGGCAATAATAGCCCTTTGGACCCACCTTAACGGTATGCCTATTTTTCCCGAGGAATTTTTTTATTTTGAAGTTCATTATAAAACACATGGCAGCCTGTATAAAATCATATCAAAACGCATATTTTTCGAATAATTGAAAACTCAGTTTTTCACATGAAGAACCCAGGATGACTCTCTGATTCATACCTTATTATTGTGAGAATATGTGCCACATAATGCCCTTTGAAAGGCATACTGAGTAAAATCACGTCCAAAAATCTGTCACTATCTCCCGGCCCATATATAAAATAGGTGCAACTTAGATCTTTTACATCACTTTTTTTGTTCATTACATAATTTTCTTTATCAATTTCAATCATCTCAAGAAATAACCTCTTAATTAGATTTTTTCTTGCATGAAAACTTCAGCAATGTAAAAATTTTACATAGAGCAAAAATCTAACTAAGAGGTAATTCAAGACACCTACTAACTGACTAAGAGTACTTTAAAAATTTAAAACTAACAAAATTTTTCATTATTAATAAATAAGTTTCCCTAATAATGTTTTGACGTGCAAGCTATACATATACAGAAAGGACTCTTTTCTAAGAAAAAAAAGAGAGAAGAGCCTATGATCAAAGAAGGCCTAGACTTTTGAAATTACGTAAACCTACTCACTTTTTCATTTTGGGCAAGTTTCCTTAATAGCATTTTGTCGTAAAAACATCCCTAATAAAAGGGTTTTTTGAAAATTCGCGATTTTAAAAAGCCCTAAAGGCGTCTGGCAAGTCGAGTGCGCCATATGGAATCCCCTCAAAACAGTCGAGTGGTCAACAGGACAACTCAAAGTGTTGGTGTGTAAAGATCCAATACAAAACATACAGGATGTCCTTATCTGTGCCTTCTCTAAATACTGAATTTTTGGTGTCAAAAATGGAGTATATCAAAACTCTATAAACGAACTAAGTCTAAAAAATATAGTATAACCTGCCAGTCGGTAAGCCCATATGAGAAAAGGTGGCTAGTGTGCCACAACAGGAAACACACAAAAATGTATCATCTTAGACAGTGACTTTGGTGAGAAAATTCCAATAATTTAAATTGTTTTATTTGTTGGTTGGCATTTTGTAAAAAATAAATTACTTTTGGGTTTATTAATATTTTTCAATAATTCCAGAGCACTCTTGACCAGTATAAAGTTTCATAAAAAATTCAGCATTTTGGGATGGCACAGAGAAAACTGCCATGTACATTTTTGTATTAAATCTTTGCACACCAAAACTTTGAGTGGTCCTGTTGTCCTGTTGTCTGTCCATTCAACTGTTTTGAGG
This sequence comes from Pseudeuparius sepicola, assembly GCA_963920635.1. Classification (NCBI taxonomy): domain Eukaryota; kingdom Metazoa; phylum Arthropoda; class Insecta; order Coleoptera; family Anthribidae; genus Pseudeuparius; species Pseudeuparius sepicola. The sequence continues at coordinate 8,054,137 of OY987304.1, forward strand.
GGATTCCATGGCACACTTGACTCGCCAGATGCCTTGAAATTTTCTATTTTGCTCAACTTTGCAATACTGCAGAATGGAACTCTCTGTATATTCTTTGGTATATTTAGGTTTTTGCATAGACTTATAAGCTCATAAGTCTATGGGTTTTTGTCGTAGTCGTCCCTGAATTTGCATTTTGACACAAGTAATAACGCTAAAAAAGCCTTTTCTGGAAGCTCTTTCGAACAAAAAAGATTTTTAAAAATATCTCGCACAATAAGTTTTTTATCGATTTGTATACACGTAAAAGTAGACACACTGTATATTTCCGAGGTGTCCAGTATCAAATTGGGACACACTGGATTATTATTACCTAATCTATCTATACTCGTATTTTACCACCATTTATTTTTTTACCGTTTTCTCCAAAACGGTTACAATTTAAGAAAACGTCGAAACACGAAGATTGAATATAAAGGTGTTCTTCCAGTAAATAACAGATAACTGTAGATAAAATTTTATCCTGCGAATTTAAAAACTGGGTTGAATAGCATTTCAATATTGTGTGAGTGTTGTATGATGTTCAAAATATGAGCTTGGGCACCCCATTCAAAACAGAAAATCCCTGGTATTCAGTTTGGTGCGTTAACGGATAAAAATGCACCAGAGCAAATAATACCTACGACCCTTGCGCTTTTCCAACTGATGTGCAATGCATGGTGATAAATTGTAATTTTCAAAGCGTCCTCATGTTGGAGGGGCAGCAAATTTTTCATAATAACCCGCACTAGCAACTACACGACACGTGCTCTTTCAAATAATTCAGATTTATTGTCAAACTAAATAAAGTCGCCAGTGTTTACAGGAACGCGAATAAACTGAAAATTGCCTGGCTCGCTGACCACGTAAATTAGAATTTGCAAACATGGGTGGGATTTTTTTTATAACTGACGTTTATTTTCGGAATTTTAATTATAGAAATAAAAGCGGTAAAAATACCAAGAGGGCATATTTAAAGTATATTGCGGCCGACTTCTGAAAGTTATAGAAGGTCTTCCAACCATTTGTGAAGGTACAAACATTTTTAAGCGATTAATTTTTCGCTTCTAAAATTAGAAAATTACGAATATAAGTAGACCATCCTACAAAAATTCGCTAAATATAGATTTTTTTTACTTAATTGTTCTAACTGCTATAACTATAATAAATAAATGTTAAAATGTTAAATAAAAACGCCATAACCAACATTTGATTATTCTGGTGATTATCCAACTACTTATTTTACATTTTACTTCAAAGTACCTGCATCATGTGAAATGATATAGGTATCAATTTTTTGTTGGCCGTATATGCAGTTTTTTTTTATTTAGCTAGATTTAGGTGCCCCATACATACATCGATGTTGAGTAGAATGAAGGGAAATTTATGAGTGGCCCCTGGGGATTACAATATTTATGGAAAATTCGATTTTCCTATTGATATTATAATATTTCTTTCCTATAGATATTATAAGATTTATAATATAATAATATTATAAATATTATGTATATGGGTTTTTTATGTTTTTCGGGCGATATAATGACATTGTACATTTTCATACTTTCGATGGGCTTGTATATGGAAAAATCGGTCAAAATCTCGATTTTTTTCCTTACAACCCTTCAGCCACCTGCAACACTCAAGCCTTTGGTTTTCCGAAACCAGGCTCTAATTAATTAAATATTTAGTGAACACGGCTGAACAAGGAAAATCGAATTTTCCATATGTTATCCCCGCAGGAGCCACTCGTAAATTTCCTTTCATTCTACTCAACATCGGTGTACTATTCAACCCCCTTCGAGGCTTGTATGCGAAAATGGGGCACCTAAATCTGTCACTATCTGACGGTCTAAATGCTGATCCTTAAGGTGGATTTATAAACTCGACGTTTGCGTTGGCGCTCGCCGTTGCCGTTTGCGTCGAAAATTCAATCCCAATATTTTACGCGTAACCGTTTATAAACGCCGTCGAACGTTGCCGTCTGCGTCCGATGCCGTCCGAGATGAACTAATTTCATCTTTCACGTTCCGTCGTTCACATTTCTGGACGCAAACTGCGCGAAGGTCACCGTCAACTTCGAGCGCCAACGCAAACGTCGAGTTTATAAATCCACCTTAAAGGACTATTATAATAATCCGTGGACGATTTTAAGTTTTTTTTATATGAACATAGATCCGCAATCGCTTTATTTCTGAGATACAGGGTGTTCAAATTTAACAAAAAACAGCTTTTCCCCAATATCTCTAAAGCCGCTTTGTATTTTTTTTAAGCAGTTGCAGACCTGTATTCATATAAAAAAAATTCTTAACATCATCCAAGAATTGTCGCCCTTTAGGATCAGCATTCAATTATAAACACCCTGTATAATGACAATAAAAAATTTCTAAATCTCGGTTTTCTATTTACCCGTGTTTTTGTTTTTAGTTTTCCATCTCACAGATAGGGTAATTCAATTTAACATTTTGTCAGTAGCTGAATAATAAAATTGCTGTTGTATGCAGTTTTAAATAAATTAGCAAGTTATTCAATCAGGACATTTTTACTGCATTTGGTGTTATATTTCCAGAAAAATCTGTTTTGATATATAAAAGCTGTGGATGGCAGGAGGCAAAACACGAAATCTCAATTATCTAATAACAACGTTTTTTAATATACGGCGTTTCCATTAAACATGGCAATGTAGATGTCAGAAATGAAGATTAAATTCGATTTCGTCCGGTTGTTTCCGGGGAATTCGCATTTAAAGCTCAAAATTGTCCAAAACCTTCAAAATTTTAGGTAAAATTAAAAAAAAAATCATTTGTAAAGTTTTACATCTTTTGCTTCCCCCATCTTGTAGAATATTTCAAATTTCACAGATGTGTTCCAGATCAAATAAGAACACCCTATACATCTATAAGAACAAATGAATGAATTATTTCATCGGCAGCTAATTTTGTAACAAGTTCTTATCAAACTTGTTGTTTTTCCAGTCATTTTTCCAGTAATTTCATCGTTCCAATCATATCAACCGAAAACACTTATCTCTTGCAGTTTATGAGATATAAAACGCTTTTACCGGGACAATGAAAACATTGGAGAGCCATATACCCGGACTCATAAAAACTGCAGTTATTCTTGATTAAACCTTGGACAATCGATAGACTGCTTGATTAGTTGTATTGTTAAATTATTAAAAGCCTATAAATATTAGGATTTAATTCGTGAAATAATTTTCACAAAGAAAATGATGGCGGCTAGAATGGTAATCTTTGCCACTGTAAATTTTACCCTTTAAAACACAAAAAAAGAATATAAAGCTCTGATTTGCAACACTTTCGTAAGTGTGTATTACATAAATGATGTATTATTACCCGTATTACCCGACTCCGATAGATGAAATGGATTCTGTTAGTAGTATATATCCAGCAACTCTTTAAAATAAGGGGACCCAGCATTTCACAGTATATCACGTATATCTTTCTGTCGACTCCAAGGAGAAGTAAGTAATTAGTTCAAAACAAAAACCGTATTTCGTAAATTTTAAATCATTAAGCAGGTAGCTTCAGTCAAGTCTTTTTTTTAAGAGTTTTTATCTACGACTACAAGTTTATTTTAAGTTTGTGAGGTACCTTGGGAGAGAAATAAAATTACAAAAACTTTATAATGAACACCGAGAAAAATAACATGATTCAAGGGAAGAAAGTTCAAGTGTACATATTACAAATGCATTGAGGAACCTGGTAACAAGGAGCAATAGCGACAAATTCTTAAATAAACAAAATCGGCACTGACTTACCATACTTGTTACTTAAATTCGTGGAAATAATTGCTGGAAATCAATTTCAACTATAAAATAAATTTGTTTCATTTGACAGTTCAGACAGTTGCCATATTCTGCACTTGTAGACACAACATTGTCAAGTCTAATTTTTAGAAATCATGGAAACCATTATTAATTTTTACTAACAATCAAAGTACCTGTTATAGATATTCATAGATTCTCCAATAAAATGGCATACTTGGCATCACTGATACCATTAGAATGAGGAAAGAATAGGCCTCACTTTGGAAAGTTTAATGCTGGGTCCCCTTACCTTGAAGACTCCCTGGTAGTATCATTGAGTAAAATATTTGTAAATGTGTAAAGTAGTAGGAGGCCATGAAAAACAAATGCTACTATAGTATACGGGCGCTGATGCTGGCGAATGACAGTTCAGTGTTATTGTTATTAATTTATGTCTGTTTAAGTACATTTTTTAAAGTGAAAAATCAATTAATTACTACTAACTTATAAGAGAGAATATACAGTTTCAGCAGCGATAAGATATAAATGACATTGACATTTCACATATTTTGGAAGCTGCAAATGTGACGGCATAAAATTTAATTCCAGAACATTTTCCAAAGATTTTTTTCGTAGGAAATGAACGTCATTTGGTGCTATAGTTATACAATATATTATGTACTATCGGTTATCGCATTTGAAAAAGGAGTAATGGCCAAAAAACAAAATTTGTCATAAAACTGTGTCAGATACAAAAAGTGACAAGAGCCGGTTTTCTTTCGAAATAAGAAAAGGTGTCCAAAGGAAGGAAATATATATCTATATTTTTTCTCTACGCCACTGGCTATTTGGGGAACTTGGTATTACTGGTATTACCAAATTTTGTCATTTTATGACACTTAATCAATGCATGCTCTGTACCAAATATCTTTAACGATTGGACAAAAAACGTAAAATAAAACGCTAAAATTTATGAGAACTTAAACACCGTGACCGTGTATCTCTAAAACGAGGAGGCTGTGGAAAAAAGTTATATGTATACAGGGTGAGTCATTAGTAATGGCACATAGTGCAACCGCATATATTTTGGGCCAAAATATTACGATTGAGGCTAATATGCCTTATCGAAATGTTGTTTGTTTAAGAGATATAGGGCGTTAAGGTTCATTTTTTGAAATTGAACTATGGCTACATCTCCCGAAATTCAAGCTGCTGAACTGCTATGTTTTTGGGGATCGAGAATAAGCTCAAAATGCCAGTTTCTACTTATCTTTCAAGAGGGCGCCACTTGGTCTGTTTTTGGATAGTGCTTTTACTTGTAACTTTTTTGAGGTTATCTTTTTGGTCTTGCAGGTCCGTCATTTTAGTGCATCTTTTCATTCTGCTACAAAAAGGTACTCTCGTTTCATAACGATCAAATCAACCGTTTGCGTTGAAATTTCCAAAACGTGCCCCAAAACACCTGTTGACTTCAAGATTCGAAAAATAAAATATTCACGTACTGCTTTCAAATATTGCACAACGACTGTATCATTTAAAGCGAGAAAAAAACCCATATGAACAATGTCCCAAAAAATATTCACTTTCAAAATGGAACGGATTGAAACTCGACAAAATTTGGACACACTATTTCAAGAAAACAAATGTGTTTCGACCAATGTTCATTTGGCATTTTTTTCTTCATTATCAATGTACAGTTGATCTGTAATATTTGAAAGTAGTAAGTGAACATTTTATTTTCCGAATATTAAAGTCAACAGGAGTTTTGGGGCACGTTTTGGCAATTTAAACGCAAACGGTTGATTTGGTCGTTATGAAACAAGAGTACCTTTTTGTTGCGGATATAAAAGATGCGCTAAACTGACGGACCTGCGGGGCCAAGAAGATAAACTCAAAAAAGTTAGGAGTAAAAACACGATCCAAAAACAGCGCAAGTGGCGCCCTCTGTGAGATACGGCGAAATTGACGTTTTCAGCGTATTCTCCATCCTCAAAAACACAGCAGTGCCAAAATTCAGTTCAGCAGCTTGATTAGTGTGGGAGATGTAGCCATAATTATATTACAAAAAATGAACTTCAACGCCCTGTATCTCTTAAACAAACAACATTTCTATAAGGCATATTAGCCTCAATCGTAATATTTTGGCCTAAAATATATGCGGTTGCACTCTATGCCATTACTAATGTCTCACCCTGTATGTATCACACAAAGTTATACAGGGTGAATCAGTTTTTTTTTAACAGGTCATAGATCTTCAAATAATAACCGCACTTTCTTCTATAAACTATATCATTTTAAGGCCTTATAAAAAAGTTACAGGGTGTTAAAATTCTAAGAAATATGTGGACTTTATTGAATATTTACCAAACTAGTTGAGATGTTTAAGTCATATATGGTATACGTTAAAACGGCATGGGTTAGCATAAAACCTGTTAATATCGAACATCTTGCACAACCATTGGCGGAGAAGTGGGTAATTGGTAAAATTATTTTTAGAAAAAAAAATGAATCACCTTGTATTGTAATAAAGGTATTGAATTTTTTATGTAGATTTTAATTGCATACAAAAATGTCGTCTTGGTATTTGTTGGCATGTGTTCTAGTTTAATAAAAAAAAATTATCTAAAAAATTTGCCCCATAAGTAACAAAGTGGAAATAATGTGTAATTCTACTTTAAATAAAGTAACTTTTTCCAATAAACTTACCTAGTTAAGGCCATACTTTTGAAGTTACAAGGTCTAAAACATTTAAGGAAGATACAATTAAGGTTACGCTCTGCATCTTGAAAAATAAAACCTTGAATGGGTTAGTTTATGGGAAAAAGTTACTTTATTTAAAGTAAGAAACACGTTTTTTTTTGTTTTGTTAAGAAATGCGCCGAAGGCGAAAATTTTAAAATTTTCAAGGTCAAACATTTTTAATCAACTAAAAAAGAATTAAGTAACCTAATATTAGGAAAAAATATTATGCAACTGGTTGTAGTTCCTTCTTTGTAAACTGTGGAACCATAATAATAATATTTTAAGTATGCAGTAACTGTAAGAAGTAGGTACTCTTTTTTTCTTTTAGATAAAAGCCCGAGAGAGAATTCCTTGAGTGATGTGGAAGTACAAATATAAGTTAGTGCCTATAAATGTATTGCCACATCGCACATCCTCTCAAATCTTTCAAAGGGCCAAATGTAGAATATATAGATAGGTAGGTAACTTTCTATAGAAATCCATTTCCTTGTGGATTCATAATGATTATTGATTTTTAAAAGCAGGAATTAAAAGGAGGTGTTCGCTTATTAGAATGCGCCGCATGCGAAATTTTTTTAGAAATTTTAAGGTCAGACAATTTAACTGAGGTGTAGAAAATTGTAAAGTTATACATCACCACGATATGAACACTCACCTCTCCCCCTTATCTATGGCCATATGCCGTATATGAAGGACAGTAGAAAACAAAAGGACAGGACAGGTGCATATAATTCAGGTCAGATTAGTTTTAAGTTCGGCGCAGGGTTGGTTAGGTTTTAAAGCCCGCGAAGCGCGTGTGCGTGTGATTTGTCATTATATGTCAACTACTAATGTGTATATACCACCGATATCCGATATCCACAATATCATAAACTTGATAAATCATAACAACATAATGGGCCATATGAATAAAAGTGAGCAAAACCTTTTACTCACAAAACTTGAAGCAAATGCTATATCACGGGCGTAGCCAAGGGGGGGGGGTTTCGGGGGTTCAACCCCCCCCCCCCCGAAATAAGCAAAATATTACCTAATATTATACCGAAAAAATACGAGGAGTGAAGAGTTAAATTATTATTACGTTTGAATATATGTAGTAATAGTAGCGCCTAGCGCCATCTTTTGACGAGAGGCAGACGCAGTTGCAGCCGAACTATTTTGTATTGTAGGGACACTTTGCGTTGTTTCTCGATTATTCGCCACGCCCCTCGGTCCAAATGAGCGGAACTTTGTGGAAGTTCGTGGAAGTTTCTGGACGGCTACTGGGCTGCTATATAAGCGGCGCCGCGGCGCGTGACCGCGCTTACGGCAGTATTGTTCCATGCGAACTCGAAGCGAATAAAAGTGAAAAGTGGTGAACGAATAGTGAAGAGAATTAAGTGTACCGTGTAAGTGAGTAATTTTAGTGAGCTGTTATTCGATGACCTTGTTAAGGATAGATACGTGAATCATTATTACTGTCGAAAAATAGAGGGGAAAAAAAGGAAGGGTGATAAACTTAAAGGTATGGACTACTGGAAAAAGTGGTGTAGTCAAGGTCAAGGGGTTTCTAATAAAGAAACAAATTTGGATTTAGCTATCAAAGCTTCAGCTACCTTGCATGCTGATAAGAAGACTGCCTACCCCGAAATCTAGTTTGGAATGCCTAGATATGTGCGATAAAAACCTTTATCCCAATATTTACACATTACTACAAATCTTGGCTACCATTCCTGTATCCACTGCTACCCCAGAAAGGTCTTTCTCGAGCCTAAGGAGACTGAAAAACTATTTACGAAACACTACAAGTGAAAACAGACTTAATGGTTTGGCTCTAATGAACATTCACTATGGAACAGAAATTCATGCAGATGAAGTTTGGATATATTTAAAAGAAAAAGCCGAAGATTTCTTCTTTAATGGTTTTAGATTTAGCGCAGAGGAACGAAATTAATTTATCCATTTCATCTAAAGTTAAGAACTTATATGTCGTAGTTTTTCGGATGAATATATAGATATTAAATTTCATGTAAGTATATTTTTGTTGTTTTATTTACTTCTCAAACTAACCCCCCCCCCCCCCCCAAAACTAAATCCTGGCTACGCCCGTGTGCTATATATGTTATGAATAAAATTGTAAGTAAAAGGTTTTGCTCAAAACTGTATTATAAGCATGAGCATCCACTCACATTTAAGCATTTCCTCAACTTGTTATGAATAAAATAAAGGTATTGCTTACTACTTTGAGCATTTGCTCTAAAATTTATGCATGTCGTTAGTATTAGATGCACCTTGCCGTGAGCTGGTGATAATATGGCGAAGATCGTGAATTTACGTGCACGGAAGCAATACAAAGTACGAAGAGAAGCTAATAGTCGAGATTTTAAATCTCTTTACCGATTTAAAGAAGAAAATGTAAATTGGATGGCAACCTACTTTTTGGGAGAAAAATCATGAAAGAGGAGGCGCCTTTTCTTCAAACCATAAAATAAAGGTTTTCTTGCGGTATATGGCCAAACCTGGATTTCAGACGGGAGTTGCAGATGAACTGAGACTCGATCAGTAGACTGTTTCAAAAACGATTTCATCTGTTATGAACAAAAAAATTCAAAGGGCCCATTTGTGGATCAAATTTCCGTCAACGTTGCCCAACGTAAATGAAGTCCACCATGATTTCAAGAAAAAAATCAAGTTTCACCTGTAATAAAATGTTTTGAACTTACGTCAGAAAACTTTAATCTGCTTTTTATTATGAAATTTGCACTTATTTATGACTTCTGATAGAGAAAAAATCGCATCGACGTTTTTTTAGGTTTAGCTCAAAACACTTGAAATTCGAGTAAAAACTAACGTTACCTCGACTTCCTCAACTCCTTCAATTAACAACACAACAAAAACAAAGCATTTTAAGCAGTAATTTAACGAAATTTAAACATTTAGCATTTGAAACAAATGCACTTCATATAGGATTGCCCTATTAAGTGTGTGAAATTTCAAAATCCTAGGCCTACTTTGATATCTTTTCAAGTTTTCCCGCGTTTCCCATCACAAAATGTTACTAAGAAAAATTGTTCAGGATGCAAAATTATGGTCCCCTAGGAAGTTTAAAAACCATCCACCTACTTAGTTTTTTCTAGAATAACATTAAAAAGAAATCAAAGTAGGTCAAAAATTTTGAAATTTTACACAATTACTCAGTGTTTCATTCTGAACATGTTTCCTTAATAATTTTTGTCGTAAAATCTACAGAAACAGCCCTTTGTAGGTGGGAAAAATCAGTTTTTCAAAATTCTCAAGGCATACTTGATTTTCGAAACTAAAATTATGTCACCAATTAGTTTCTAAAATCAAGCAGGTCTTATTTCCAAATGATGAAATTTCAACTGGCATTTTTTGTGTCTTTTACACTTCTTTGTTCGTTTATGCAGGGTAACGCACTGTACTTGGTCAGGGAAAACCCAGAAAATTCGGGGAATTTAAAATTAGAAATGTGGTGGCGACCCTATAAACAGATATGTACCCTTCTCTTCATAATTCCACTCATATGAAGACATTTTAATTACACTTACAGTCACAATCCGGCCAAATTAATGCAGACTCGACACGAGTTTACACTAATTTCGAGACTAATTTATGCGACTTTCGACAGGTTTGACAATCACGCCATGAGCAGACGCTTATTTTGTTTAAGGGGGGGCCTCGCCATTGTATGTTTGGTTGCCTGTATCAATGTATTTTTATTTCCAACTAGCTGGAAAAAGTAGCGAATTTCAAAGGATTACAAAAAACACGGGTATTTTTAAAATATCCATAGATACTAATGACACTAGTTTAAAAGCTATGGGCGAGAATTTTTTTTGAATTTCAAACTTTATGCCGGCATAAATTCGTCTATTTTGTCTCCTGAGCCGGAATTTTACCTTCGTTAAGATTGGCAGAGGTTTCGGAATATGCTCGGAACGAAAACCCGGTAATAAACATTGTAATTATCCAGTCTTGTTGTAAATAAAAAACATAGGCAAAATACCCTTAAATTATGCAGCGGGAATACCAAAAGTGTAGCTATTGTTTATCAGATGGCGCGAAAAACAGACGATCGATGAACGGTTGAAGCTGTTGTTACAGGTCCAGTTTAATAATTACATATATTATGTTCATATGATCAATTTTACGTTTTGGCGATATAATATTTAAGCAACTAAGCTGTCTGATTACTTTTTTATGTTTTTGTATTACTTCCATATTATTATATACTATGATTTGCGAATTTTTAATATTAAAATAATATAAAACTTCAAAAGGTATATTCGGGAGACCCCCGTAGCTCAAAGACTCCGATTTGTGATTTTAACCCCTCTCTTTTTAGCAATGGTTCATTGATTTTTAGCTTGAAAGGTACACGGCGGCACTAAAAACTGCTTTAGTTGACTGCATTATTTATACGTATGTCGCCGTTATGTATTTTTCGTGAGGAAAATACAATCGTTAGCACAAAACTGACATTAGGGGAGGATTCATATGTCTATGTCTCTATATGTATAGGTATGTCGATCTATACCGGGTGTTCCATTTTAATAAATGCAGCTATTATAAATATCTCAAAAACGAAAATCGCAAAAAATCACATAAAAGTTGAAGCATATGAGGTGCAATGTAAGACGCACGTTTTCACTTGTAGGCAGACGACGTTTTCAAGGTCACTTGAATGTCAACTGTGTTTTTTACTGTTAAAGGCATATCTTTAGTTAAAGAATGTTATTCGGCACGTTTTCTGTAGGTATAGTATTGCTGGCTTAAAAGTTCTACAAAATTATGTTTAGTTTTTTCAATGAAATGAAACATGGTCTTTTATGTGTACATAAGGTGTTTCTTCGTTTGCATTAACACTACATTCAAACACACATTTTAAGTAACGCAATAATTAAGATAAATACATATCTCGAAAATAAAAAATGAAAAAAGAAAACGATATATTGATGCGAAAGAACATCTTCTGTACCTATATGTTAAACATCTACAGTGTGACCTCCGTTAAGGAGTTACCACCCTGGTAAAATATCTTTATTTGTTTACCGATTTTGATAAACTTTTTTTGTTAGGTTCAAAAAGCACATTAAACAATGTGTGTAACTTTACTTTTGGGCTGTAATCACGGCCACCTGTCAACACATGGGCTCAATTTCAAAAAGTACTATTATTTGTTTAATAATATTTTTATTAGGTACAGGGTGTCCGCCTGAAGGTGATAGGAACATTCACTTTAACCATTCCGTATTTTTTGAGACAAATTAATGATTTAAAAACCAGTTTGTTGCAGTTTTTTCCAAACAATGTAATGTCGTTTGGAAAAAAACAATCGAACGTCAAACAGAAGTTATAACCAAAAAACCTTTTTGGAAAAAATGAAGATGGTGCAAAATGTATCTTTTTATTAATTTAAACATATTTTTATTAACGGATAATAATAGAACACATATGCAGTTAACTTTGGGGTTACCTTTCGATTAAAAACGAGGAAAAATAACCGACTCAAACGTGGTCACGTGACTTTCGCTATCTGTCAAAAATTATATTTAAAAAATAAAATCCCTAAAAATTGACTTATTTGTTACAATTTCAAAACGTTTAACTTGAAAAAGTCGTTTCTATTTTAATGTTACATAAGCGCCTATTTCCTATTTATAAAATTTCTTAAAATTTTAAAAAGTCATTAGGTACTTCGTAAAAACTATTTTATATCACTAGCTATACAACATAATATACGAGTATCATTCTATAATTTTATTAATTTTTATTATTACCAAAAAATATCGATAAGAATATGTCTTTTTCAAAAGAAAATTATATTAACGCTTTAAAATTCTGTTTGACACAAAGTTGATGTACCGGCAAGCATTTAGGTAGTACCATAGATAGAATTTACGTAGTAGATTCTTCTATGGTAGTACCTATAATAGTTATTTATGTATTATTAATATATTATATTTTTCTTGAAATCGGAAAAAAAAAAGTTTTATTAGGCAAGAAAATAATAATCACCCGTCCACGAGCCGACTACGCGCGGCGTTGCTTGACTTCACCGATCGCTCTACCTAGGACAAGTATAATGATGTACGGCACCTTCTGACAGAAAAATCAAACTGCTGCTTCTTGTGCAGCCTACTCAACAAATCTATTGATTTTCAAATTTACTTAAATATGTATACTGAAGGATTGCGCTTCTATAGGAAACAGTTTCACAATGTGTACGAAAAGTTAAATGAGCCTTTATCGGCCGGGTTTTGAATATTTGGTCACTTTTGACGGGCGATTTCTCCGCGTCTGACGTTTGATGTTTACATCTCGCCAAGGCCTACTTATTGAAAAAATCGTACAATAATGGGCTACATTATTGTACGATTTCTGTGCTTTTAATGACGATTTTGGGACATTTTAATGCCGATTTCAAGAAAATTTATTTACATTACATTTTCCATTACTCTAAATGTATGCCAAAATAATACATATATTAAGATAACAGCAAATAGTAGGTATTTCACGTATCTAACAAAATTCACAACTTTACGTCAACTTTGGATCAAATACAACAGAATTTTAATTTCTTTCGGTTTATCAATATTAAGTACTTAATGAAAAGTTAATAGAATGATAAAAGATAAAACTATAGTGACATAAATTCTAAATGTCAGTTAGGGTAAGTATTGTGATCATTCATGCGGTTTTGAGGGAGAATTATTATGTCATGACAGTAGATTTGACAGCCGGTAGGTAGTCCTCTACTTAATATTTTACTCAACAATATTCTTAATAACTATGAAAAAATATAGAAAAATAAAGGAGCGTAAATATTCATATTATTATTTTGTGTTTAACAATTCAGTTTCAATCCCAAAATACGCCAGGATGGAAGCGATGTGCTGTTATTTGTATAAAAAAGGGGGTCGGTCCGCCTGCCTCCCCCTAGACCCCTGGTTCCGACCAACGACCTTGCCGGGCAACAAAACAACTTATAAGGAACGGAAACTTATTTTAGCAAGGCGAAACATTACTTTTTATTCTCGCTCTGTACCAATGGCCGCTCTCCAACTCCAGCGCCATCTTACAGACACTTGCGCAATTTTTGCACTCCAGTGCCCAATTTCTGTTTTAGCAACATTTATCCTAGTTAGGAACACGGTCAAATGAAGGTCGTCGCGAGGTGATGACGTTTTATTTCCGTCCTTAAGCAAATCCTCTTGAGTACAAGCAAATCATTATTCATACAAATTGGAGTATATGCTTATGCTCCGACCCTTTACTCTAAGCTTTTGCTTCGAGCATTTGCTCATGCTCATGAGTATTTGCTTTCTTTTTATCCATACGGGCCAATACTTAAAAAAAGGTTAAACAAAATACAAATCATTGGGTCTTCTAAAGAAACGATCCTGTAGCATTGTTTTTATCTAGCATTGTTTAGCGCTTTTTCGCTTGGATGGTACGAGCTCGGGAGGGGCTGCAGCCTGGCATCCCCCCCCTCGTCGCGCCACTGCTTATGGAGCAAATTTTTTAGATAATGTTTCAGAAATATCCCGAAATAATACAAAAAAATGAAATTTGCCATTAAACTATAACACATGCGAACAAATACCAAGAGGACATTTTTGTCTGCAATTAAAATCTACATAAAAAATTCAATAGCTTTTGTTAAAATACAAGGTGATTCATATTTTTTCTAAAAATAATTTTACCAATTACCCACTTCTCCGCCACTGGTTGTGCAAGATGTTCGATATTAACAGGTTTTGTGCTAACCCATGCCGTTTTAACGTATACCAAATATGACTTAAATATCTCAACTAGTTTGGTAAATATTCAAAAGTCCGCATATTTTTTCCAACTTTAACATCCTTTATTTTTTTCTAAGGCCTTAGAAAGATATAGTTTATACAAAAAAGTGCCGTTATTGTTTGAAGGTCTATCAACTGTTAAAGTCCTGCTACAAAAAAACTGATTCACCCTGTATAAATATCCCAGAATAAAACTGAATCACCCTGTCTGTATAATGAGCTTGATCAAGTTCGTTTTTGCACGACCTTAAAAACTTGTCCTTATCAATTCTTAAAACGAAATCAGCAGAGATTATTTTTGTTATGTCTGTACGAAAACAGGACCTCGATTGTTCAGGAATATCAGCTGCCGTATCCCGCCTGACTTCGGCTGCTTCAGCTTTATTTCCAGTTTTATACACACATCTTTATTGGGTTACGGCGCCGGATTAGCCGCATTTAAACTGCCGCTCTTCGATTTGCGGACTCGCCCACCGTACACGTGAGTTCGCTAACTGAATTACCTTGGAAGTTTACACTGGCACCCTCCCCTCCTCCCGCGTATTTTGGATAATTGGCTCCTCTTGACATCTCCATGGGGTGGCGAACACCTATGGGGACATGTGGAGGTTAGTTTAAACGTTAGAAAGTCAAAATATGCGGAAAAATATGCATCGCAACAGGTCTACTTTTATCTGTTTACAAATTTGAACAATCCTTATTTTGACAATAAGGATGTAAGATTAGCGAGTGTAAATGTAATAATTATTACAAGAAAAGGTGATAATGGGCAAACACTCAAAGTTAACAAAAATAAAAAAACTAGTAACCGCATACACGTGTTTCATGCTATTTGGCAATCATCAGTACGGTGTAACATTAACCAAATCAAAAGATAGGCATGATTTGGGAAGCAACAAATGAAGTCCAGGCAGGAGCCAACAGCACATTTGCAGCTTCAGTCAGCTCATCCCCTATTTTGGGGCTTGTACTAACATCGCCACGGAGGCTGCTAAAGCGACCTGCGTGGAAATCTTCATAACCCAAGATACAATGACAATAAGGATGTAAGATTAGCGAGTGTAAATGTAATAATTACAAGAAAAGGTGATAATGGGCAAACACTCAAAGTTACTAAGAAGCTATCTAAGTCTAAGAGAACAATGTGTGAAAATCGGAAATGAAAAAAGTTCATTTAAAATTGTAAATTGTGGTGTTCCTCAGGGTACTGTTCTTGGGCCTATACTGTTTTCGATATATATCAATGAGATGCTTTCTCTGAACTTAACAAATGGGAAACTCATTTCTTATGCCGACGATACTGCGCTTCTTGTTGAGGGAGATACTTGGGAACAGGTTAGACATACTGCAGTTAAAGAATTCTCGAAGATAAGTCAGTGGTTGAACCAGAACAAGCTCACACTTAATGTACAAAAAACTAAGTTTATGACTTATAGTATATATGACTTGCACCAACCAGATTATAGAACCATTCCACTTCATTCATACCACTGTTTTCTTACAAATAACACAAATTGCTCTTGCTCAGATAGTTTGTCTTCTACAGATAGCATTAAGTATTTAGGCATAATTATTGATAAAAATCTCAAATGGTGCAAACACATAAGTAACCTAAACATGAAACTTAATAAATTAATATGGAAATTCTACCATATTAGAGACATTTTTCCTCTTAACACACTAAGAACAATATACTCTTCACTGGTGGAATCGATACTTAGATATGGAATATCTATATGGGGCTGTGCATTTTCTTCAAATTTAGAAAGCCTTAGAGTATCTCAGAAGTCAATAATCAAAATTATGCTGCGAAAAGGCAAAAGGCATCCAACATCGTCTCTGTACAGGGTGTTCCCGTATATTTTGACCCACCCCTGGAGTCTCTATTTGTCGAGTTAGAAAAAAATTACTTAAATGAAAGTTGTAGGGTACCAAGGTGTATTGCCCCAAAAATAATGGATTGACAGGAATGCCCTTGCCTAAGTTGAAATGTTTTTCCATGGAAACCTTGATTAAATATAAAGATCGTATTTATTTGCAATTTGGAATATCATGCGAATACTTAGAGCAAACATATAACATATATATATATTGTTGGAATCGGAAAAATGCGTGCAATTCAAAAATCGACAAATACACAGTGTTCCATTAAAAAAAAGTAAGTTTATATTTTTCATAAATTTGCGACGCTCATTTGTTTTATCTAGTAACAGATTCTAGCGGTTCAGAAAAACCCCTATAACTTTCATTTAAGTACTTTTTTTCTAACACGAAAAATATAGGCTCTAGGGGTGGGTCAAAATATACGGGAACACCCTGTACAAAGATAGTCAAGTACTAGATGTGGATATGTTATATGTAAAAAGTTGTTTAATGTACACATATAAGAATAGTGAATTGCGTGTAGCAAACAACCATATATATATACTACCCGACTAGTCAACATGTCTCAGTACCCGTCTTTTCAAAAACAACAACCCAAAGGTTTATAAGATATTTTGGCCCAAAATTATATAATCTTCTACCTGTGGACACAAGAAAACTTAACAACAATTCCATATTCAAATAACATATAACAAAATTTATGACCGAAAACGAAACTTCACTTAGAAAAATCTTGGAGAACTAAAACTAATTAATCCTGATTGTATTATTAAATAATTACCCCTATTTTCCACTGTGGGGCACGTCCGCTATGTGTCATGTCTCATGTCTTCTTATGTCTTCTTGTTTCTTTTTGTTCTTTCTGTTTTTTGCATATACCTACTTACTCCGGTTTATAATAATAATGTTTATAGGTTTGTAATATAACATCTCACTTAACATTGTTTAATAGTGTAATATCTTACTCAACATTGCTTAATGACATAAAATATAACTGTAAAGAAGTGGGCACACAAGTGGTTTTACATACCACTTAGGCCTACCTTTGCATTAGGTATATATTTAAGTTTTAATCTATATATCTTACGCTGTCATTTCTACTCATCTGCCTATACAATAACAAAACGAAAAAACTAGTAACCGCATACACGTGTTTCATGCTATTTGGCAATCATCAGTACAGTGTAACATTAACAAAATCAAAAGATCATGCAATCATGCCTATCTTTTGATTTGGTTAATGTTACACCGTACTAATGATTGCCAAATAGCATGAAACACGTGTATGCGGTTACTAGTTTTTCTTTTTCCTTTTTTTTTCTTTTTGTTAACTTTGAGAGTTTGCTCATTATCACCTTTCCTTGTTTTACACTCGCTAATCTTACATCTTTGTTGTCATTGTATCTTGGGTTATGATGATTTCCATGCAGGTCGCTTTAGCAGCCTCCGTGGCGATGTTAGTACAAGCCCCAAAATAGGGGATGTGCTGACTGAAGCTGCAAATGTGCTGTTGGCTCCTGCCTGGACTTCATTTGTTGCTTCCCAAATCATGCCTATCTTTTGATTTGGTTAATGTTACCCCGTACTGATGATTGCCAAATAGCATGAAACACGTGTATGCGGTTACTAGTTTTTTTATTTTTGTTAACTTTGAGTGTTTGCCCATTATCACCTTTTCTTGTAATCTTTATTTTGAACAAAAAATATAAGGGAGTTTCATTCTACAGAATGCCAAAGTTGAGCAAAATTAGGAATTCTTTTATCAAAGGCATCTTTGGCGAGTCAAGTGCGCCATGGAATTACCTCAAAACAGTTGATTGGTCAACAGAACCACTTAAAGTGTTGGTGTTGATCTTTTAGAGCTCCCTCCAAATATATCAAGTGGAGTTTTACTATACATACAGTGTGTGGAAAAGCTTTTCAGAAGAAAACTTAAATACAAGGCGATTTAAAGAAAACTGTACTATTTTATATACTAAGACAATACAATATGCAACACATTTACCAAGTATTTTTAGGTACCTACATATTCAGGAGTTAATTGATTTGGAACTATGCATATTACTTTTTTGTCGCGTTGGAAAGTAAACTCAGAATTTTCATACACCGATATTTTGGACGCAATCTGCTTTATTTTTAGAAATTCAAATGATTTGCGTCAACCCATACAAAAAATATCAATCGTGCCAGTCCTTCAATCATAAAGGAATTTTACTAGATTTATATACCTAGCTTATTTTTTTGAAAACAATTCCTGTATCCTTCCAAAATGTGTTTATAAAACCTTAAGTGTAAACAAACTAGAGTTTGTAGTTTCAGTTTTCTCCTAAGCTCATTGTTTATCTTTCCAAATTACTTTGTTTGCATATAGGTAGGTATCCAAGTGTTATCAATTCTGAAAAGTGTTTTGGATCAAAATAATATCTAGAAGAGAATTATATATTTCAAAACAGATTTTATTCTGCTTATACGTTATATTTAAGTGTAAAATATCTGTTTTACTACTCTCCAAAAATTGTAAAATTTTTACAATAAAATTTTAAATTTCTTAAATCTCATATCAGCATTTCAATGCATAAAATGTATTTATATTACAATGTTGTAATACCTTTCATGGTTAACGGTTGTTTAAATGCCAAAAACGTTTCGGATGGCTAATTTTTTTGGGCGATTAAATTGATAAATATACGATTCTGGTAGCAGCCCATGTTAATGTGTTTTTACATTTGAAATCTGGAATTTTTTAAAACAATATGAGGTAAAATGAATTTCGTTACGTTTAAAACAATTAAAATCACAAATTTTAATTATGTTAATTATAATAACAATGTACTTAATGGACGTGTAAAGTTTGTAACAAATGAAGAGCCAGGGGGGAAAAAGATGAAAGTCCCTTTTTTATACAATCGAGAAATTCATAATTTTAAGTTTGAAACCACTGCAAATTTAACTGAAAAGATATTCACACAAAGAATGTATACTATTGGCTAGTTCCATAGTTTTATACTAAAAGTAAAAATTTCGATGCTGAAGAATTATGCCTTCTCTATTATTTTTGAGAAAACTCTAGCTAATGCACAAAAAAGGCGAAAGAAAGATGGTAGTCCAGTGACTCGCATCGTTTTTCCCAACGATATTGTATAGGTATAGATACATTACCAAAGGCAACTTGTTTTGTTTCATGATATTGAAAAGATGTTATTGTTGGCACATTCAAGTTTTCCAGTTTTTTTATACGATTTAGGTTATTTTGTAAATATAAGTATCTCAAAGCATATAATACTATATACAAGTCTATCAAAAAACTATTTTTATTATGCATTACAAAATAAGAAAGACTGAATTTAAGAAGTGCCAATATAAACAAATTACCTCGTCTTCATCCCCCCGACCCGCTAATATAGAAGCAAAATAAAACCGATTTATTTGTCTTAGAGTGATCGTTGGTTTTTCCCCTTGGTCCAGTGACTCTCATTTATTGTTCCCATTATTTTCAAGAGGTTCTATTGTTTCTATAGAAGTTTCAGATTTAAGAAAAAAAATTTAATATATGAAAGTTAAGAATCCCTGCCAGTTACATTAGATTGCAATCAAAGCTTCTTTGTGGCATCAGATATTCGTCCATTTTTTTTTGTTTTTTTTTTTTTTTGGTCGAAACACCACACACAGTATTATTCTCCAAGACCAAACGCACCTGTTATCGATTAGACTCAAAGATCAACTGCCAATAAAATTGAAATATAATAATTCAATCAGGCGGCGCCCGACATTCAACGTTTTTTCCTAGCACGTCTAATTTTATATCCGTTAAAACTTTGGATTGCCAGCATTATTTCGCCTTACGTGTTTGTCACAACAAAGCATAGGTTAAAAGCTACATTTTGCACTGAATACTTTTTTTTGCCTCATATGGACTTCATCGTTTTCCCCCCTGGCTCTTCAAATATGAAGCCAGTAGCATTGTGCAAATGTAGAATTTAGTATCAAAACTATATATACCTAGATAGGTATTGGATATTTTATGAACTTAAAATTATTGTAGGTATATGCTACAACAAAAATGGTAATTGTAATAATAGTTATTTATGTACCAAGGCACTGAAGTTCAACTTTTTATGACTCATGTGGAGTTTAGTTGCTGAGGCCTCTGGCCGAGGCAAATAAACCACATGAGTCATAAAAAGAACTTCAGTGCCGAGGTACATATTATATTTTTCTTGAAAATAATAAGGGATCACCCGTCCACGAACCGACTACGCGCGGCGTTGCTTGACTTTACCGATCGCTCTACCTAGGACAAGTATAATGATGTACGGCACCTTCTGACAGAAAAACCAAACTACTGCTTCTTGTGCAGCCTACACAACAAATCTATTGATTTTCAAATTTGCTAAAATATGTATACTGAAGGATTGCGCTTCTATAGGAAACAATTTCGCAATGTGTACGAAAAGTTAAATGAGCCTTTATCGGCCGGGTTTTGAATATTTGGTCACTTTTGACGGGCGATTTCTCCGCTTCTGACGTTTGATGTTTACATCTCGCCAAGGCCTACTTATTGAAAAAATCGTACAATAATGGGCTACATTATTGTACGATTTCTGTGCTTTTAATGACGATTTTGGGACATTTTAATGCCGATTTCAAGAAAAAATATTTATTCCCTAATTAATATTTGAATTTATCATTAGAAGCGAATTAATAGTGTCTAGAAAGATTATGGGTAAGATACTTATTCTAGTCAAATTATGTTTGTTTTTTTATTGAAACACATTAGCGGCAGTTATTAGAGATGATTGTATAAGTACTAATAGCATTATTTGTACAGACTGCAGACTTATAACTTTTAACGACGGGGTCAGAAAAACAGATCAACCGCAAAATTCCAAATAAAAATATTCATGTATTTTAAAGTCTTGCAAAAAAATTATGTGACTATAGGTTGATATATTAAATGAAAATATTCTTAGATGAAAATTATCTAGGAACAAAATTATAACATTTTTGTCACTCAACGATTTCAATCAATTTCGTCACTTTTTTTAAAACAAAACTAGAAGATTCAGTGATTTTCATAAAATTTGCACCAAATGGAAACAATTTTGGTACTAGAATTCTTGAAAATCGGGCATGTTTTGTATAAAGGCACGATAATACAATACGAACACATTTCTTTAATAACTTTTTTATTATACTTCTTGGAAAACACCTTATTTTCATCTGTTTTAGCAATAATGAAGGATAGGGTTTTTCGGGCTAGCGCACGGAAACAGCGCATGGAAAAACTTTCCGTGTGCTGAATAAAAATACCGAATATTATATGGCTTTAAAATAGAAATACCTATACACCAAAGTAAACTAAATTTAAGAAACTATATTCACCTTATCTGACAATAACTAATTTACAACAAAGCACCTTTGAAATAATTTGAGAGTAACCATGGAAACGCATCATACATACCAAACACTATATTGTCTGCATTGTTTATTTTTTGTCAATTAAATTTATTATAATATGCCGATAAAATGTTTTAAGTTTCCGTTTTCAAAGAAGTATAATAAAAAAATATCGTTCATTACACGTCCAGAAATAATTTTTTCCGTATTTGCATGACTTCCCGTGTTGTCACGCGCGTACGGAAAAAACTTTATTTCCAGACTCGTAATAAAATATACTATTTCCGATATTTCCAAGGCAAACCAGATTTTTCCTTATTTTTAATTCTAAATATTAAATATAGGTATATTTTTTACACCGTCGAAGTCTACCCATTCCTCAAAAAAATTTCTCTTTTCAATTTTTTTTATATGATTTTTTTAAGGGTGTGAATGTGAATGCTAAAAAGTGGACCATATTATTTGTCAAATGTTCCAGTTAAATTCAACAGCAGTCAAGGGTATCTAGGTATTATAGCTATATTGAGTATCCTAAGGATATCTACCCCATTAAACCTATCTGTATGCTATTGAAATTGTAATAGACTGTCGTTACCTAGTTAATATTCAAAAAACAATTCCTCAATTTGATTGAAATATGTACATATCTCCGATTGCACACGGCCATGAACTTCCAAATAATCACATTTATAATTTAGTTCTTGTACCAAATCATGGAAAATTGTTATTGATATTCCATCAGGCATTATTTCTGTTCCATGTCAAATGTTTCCACCCGGCAAACAACCAACAGTTAATAATATATATTGCTATGCTACAATTAGGTAATTATTACTTTCGTAGACATTATCAAACTCCAATATCCCATTTTCCCAACTGTTTAAATAAGTAGAGACAAATATTATGATCTTTGGTAGAGATAAAATCGGCACTATACCAAAGAAGGTTAAGTGAAAAAGAACAACAGGAAAAGTATGATTAATTTAACCCTAGAAATAGCTGCTGACACCGGTATTTTCCCAAAATATCTACTATCAATGTCATTCGGATCTTATCGTATACAGTTGGGGAAGGTCCAAAAATTTAAGTCCCAAGGACACTTTCCTTCATTGCCAAAATCGTTTTGCAGAAAAAAAATCCTACTCCAAAAGCACTTTAGGCCAAATAATGGTTGATAAAATAGTATATTTCATTACGAGTCTGGAAATAAAGATTTTTCCATGGGCGCGTGACAAATTCCTGTGTGAGGCGCAGCCGAACACGGGAAGTCATGCAAGCACGGAAAAATCTATTTCTGGACGTGCAATGAACGATATTTTGTATTATACTTCTTTGAAAATGGAAACTTAAAACATTTTATCGGCATATTAATAAATTTAAGTGACAAAAAATAAACAATGCAGACAATATAGTGTTTGGTATGTATGATGCGTTTCCATGGTTAGGTACTCTAAAATTATTTCAAAGGTGCTTTGTTGTGAATTAGTTATTGTCAGATAAGGTGAATAAAACGTCAAAAATATTACAGAAATGTATCTAAATATTGAAACACTTACGAATTAAAATACAAAATAGGTATATGTTAAATATCAGAGAGCATATAGAGTTTCTTAAATTTATAATTTACTTTGCTGTATATTTCTATTTTAAAGCCATATATTCGGTATTTTTATTCAGCGCACGCGTTGTTTCCGTGCGCTAGCCCGAAAAACCCCATCTTTCATTATTGCTAAAACAGATGAAAATAAGGTGTTTTCAAAGAAGTATAATAAAAATAATGTATTGCAAATTAAACAGTACCTACCCGATTTCTTTTTTCATAAATAAATATACAGGCTGTTCCAAATTAAGTCGGCATATTGATATTGGTAACTTTTTTGTTATTGATGATAATATTGTTATATATAATTCTCATTTCTCTCAATGTCCCTTCTTAATTTGCAAACTTGCAAACTGTCAATAATTATTACTATAATTATTTAGCATTTGTCTTCCATGGCAACCTATGACCCAAAGAGTAAGTAATCCCTCACAAAAAAGCGCAGTTCTGAACGAACGGTTGGAGCAAACATATCACATAAATATACATATACTTCGTTGGAATCGGAAAAATGCGTAGAATTCAATAATCCGAAAATATACAAGGTGTTCCATTAAAAAAAAAACGTAAGTTATGTCTGCCACAGCTTTGTAAAACACACTGTATAAGGTCCAAAAGCGTCACAAAAAGCTTTGTATTAGCATCTAAAACTGTTGTAAAAACCTTTTTTTCTATCCTCAAAAACTAAGTATCTAGTTTTATTGTTGAAAAATCATTGATAAAATTACTTATGTAAATTAAGCAATAATACATATTTTGGGACACAACTGCACAAACAATATCTAACATCAAAATACTTGGGTGCGTCTAGCGAACTAATTACCCACCTGGCTAAATCTTATCAATATTATCGTTAATTATGAAGGTGCTTGACTTTAAATGATTTGCGATATAAAAAAAACACAAGATGAATTATAACAGGTGATTCCTACTTTTGATAATAAGAAAAATATATTTATAGATTTTGCATCAAACATTGTTATATTTTTTTTGTTAGTTTTTGATCAACATTATTGTATACACTTTTACTTTCAGTGACTGCATTCGTCGTGAATGAACGGAAAAGTACAACCGGACTATAATAATATGTAGATTAGCCGATCAGGTTTTTAAATTTTTTCTTCGTTAATTTAAGGATTTCCGGCCAAACCAAACACAATTATTCCATGCAACATTTAAATGCCCAACGCGTGTTTACGAAGACTTGTTTTCGAACACCGCGGAAGAAACCTACCAAAAAAACTCCCATGCCTACTCGCGTCACAGGGCTGTTGAAATAGCCCAGGCACCTTAAATTCGAGCAGCAATGCGTTAAAAATAAAGTCACAAAAAAATTAGTAGTAGGCTACAGGGTGCTGTCGGAATATCTCTGGTACATATCTTTGTTTACATATTTACAGTGGCGTGCACCTTTGAGTTGTTTTGACAAACTAATCGAGGCAAAAATCGTCATTTTTGGAGAAATCAGTACCTACAATACAGGCACAGGCACTTGTATGTCTTTAAGTTTAGGAGTCATTGATAATATATCAATAACTCAAATTTTAAATTTCCAATTGAGAAAATAATAATAATAATATAAATCCTAAAAGCTAAAAAATATAGATTTTGTTGTGTTATTGTGAGTGTTTGGACTGTTTTGATGGACCTCAAAACATTTCGTGTATTTAAAAACACAAAACCCTCCTAGATTTGACAATGTATACGTCAGAAGTTATCCTCAAACATTATAGTTTTGGCGGTCAGAGAAGTGCCACAAGCCGCACAGCTATAACTCGAAAAACTGACACCTATCACCGTGTCAGATATCAAAATATAGTGTCAAAACTTGGTTAGGGCTAATCAAGGCAATTTCCGTCTCACGTATTTTATAATACAAACAGAGCTTTCACTTTTTCCTGGGATTCTTCATTCAAAGGCTGAAGTAAAAAAAAATTAAAAATGGCAGCTATTAAAATTCGAGTTTGTTGTCAATTGTCAGATTTATTTTAAATTTGGTAAATATTCAATAAAGTCCATATATTTCTTGTTACAGTTTGGTCCTTTAAAAGTGAACTCTCCTGTAAAGGATGCATGTGGATGAAAGCCGATCGAGCCACTAGGTTTAAGAAAGTTTTGCAATCTCGATATGTTTCAAACATTGAACACTTTTGAGAAAGATCAGAACGGAGCTCCATTGTACAGTTCTCCAAAAATAAAGCCTATAACGCAGTCGATAGCGCGAAGCTATAAGTACTAATTTTAGATTAGGTATATTATTTTAGATTGCTGTAGTATGAATAAAGAGTTACCTATGTATAGGTATAGGTATGACAGACCTATCAAAGGCTTTTGACTGCGTTAGCCACACGGGACTCTTGGATAAATTACACTCGTACGGAATACGTGGTGTCCCAAACGATATTATCAAGTCATATCTAGCCGACGGACTCCAGATAGTTGTACAAGGAGGGGGCTCAAGTGATGTGTTGCTTGGGAAAAGGGGCATACCCCAGGGTTCGATTCTGGGGCCACTGCTCTTTTTGATCTATGTAAATGACGTTGCTTGTCATATGTCAGGGCTTAGCGATGATATATTAACTACCATATATGCAGACGACACAAACTTCCTGTTTGAAACCAAAATCAGAAGGGTATAGATGGGGTAAAATTGCAAATAGTAGATAAACCACTGACCATTCTTAACAGTGGTTCAATAAAAACGAATTATTTTTAAACAAAGATTAAAAATTAATTTTGACGAAAGATTAAAAATTAATTTTGACGAATATGCAAAGCAAGTGAGGTTTTTGGGGATACATATTGACTCTGGTCTCACTTGGATTCCTCAGATAGATCATTTGTGTATTAAGCTGGGTTTGAGAGCTGCACTTCTGACATATAGTTTCATTCGGTGATGTGCTACGGCATTCTGGCATGGGGTAGTGCCTCTCACGCACAGCTACAGAGAATCTTTGTGATTCAGAAGGCCTGCGCGGAGTATTATGAGGGCCAAACGTAATGCTCACTGTAAGCCACTTTTTGGGCCACTGGGCATTCCGCTGTCATAGTGTTAGAAAATCGTATGTATGTCAAGAGCAACGTTGATAAATTTGTGTGTAATAAAGATGTCCACAATTATAATACCAGTGGAAACGGAAATATATAATACCTCCTAGAAACAGGATAAATAAATGTAAATTGCTGGGTATTCCTCTCTACAACTCCTTACCAGGCCGATTTCATTTGCTGCCAAAAAAACCTTTTAAAAGTGCTCTTCAGAGTATACTTAAAGAGATGTGTCCATACAGTATTGACGAATTCTGCAATAAAATCCATGATTATGCGCCTAGTTACGGTGAACCACAGTGTGTTGGTTTTATCTGTTTTTATGCGTTAACTTGCTATATATGTAAAAATTTTAACCAATGTACAAATATCTAATAGTAATAATATTGATTTATTCAATAATAATTTTGACATGTCCAAAAATGTATTGTTTGCTGGATGAATAAAGGTATCTATCTATCTATGGGGTTTTGTGGTTTCTCACGAATTTAGATCTTGCTTATTTCAGAAGAGCTTGATGCTAGGGTAAACATTTCTGAATTACTTGAAAATACTTGCTTCTAGTAAAAGATGAAAACAACTTACCTACCTTACTTACTTCTAGTTACCTTGAAAATAGTTATCACCTATGGATGTGTTTGGTTGCAGTTGCAGTAGGTACATTTTAAATTGGTGAGAATATTAAGCAGTAAAGACCTCAGACCAATAAATTGGTCTGAAGTAAAGACACTCTTGTAGCGTCTTGTAACTCTTGCATATGCAGTTATTGACGTGAGGAACTCATTGAGGTCACTGCAAAATCTGAAACTTCAAAACTAAGCTCTGATTCAATATCATCAGCGCTCCGAAAAGTGAAACGACTTTATAATACGACTGTGTTCTGTGACGCCGACTCATTATCAGGTATAGGTAGGTCCTAATAATAAAAAATATTATCTTTTGGCAACGCATCTGTTCCCATGCCTCGGAGGTCACCAGTTGTCTCACTATTCCAGATCCTTCATATATCTTCTTCGTCCCGCACTCGCTGCATGTTTGTTTACCATCGGCGCTTGGCGCTTTTTCGACGCATTCTTGGAAAAGTTCGCACGGTGTCAATGGACACGTCATTCCATCGCCCAAAATCGTACGATCGCCCCACCGCGCGGCAATTATACAATAGTGGCGTGATGTCGACTTTCCAACGAGACAAACGGAGAACCAGGTGAAAAGTGAGAGACGGAAAGTGTCGGGTGAGCTCCACGTCTCGAATTTTGCCAGCGAAACGGCGAACTAGCGTTAGCGGCGGCCGGCGGGCGCTGTTTAGTCTTTCCCGACGCGCGGTGTGGTGTAGTCGTTCGCTTCCCGACCGGCCCGGCACGTGACTGTCGTGAAAACTCGTGAATTTTCTTCGGTAATTTTTTGGGGAAACAGGAGACCGCCAGTCGCACATATTATGTATACAGTCGTTAACGACATCAAGCGCAGTTTTGCCGTCCTGTCAGCACTCTTCTTGACACGTGAGTACCTAAAGTTTAGGAGCCAGTTTTACCGTTGGGTTTTTATTTATTGAATTCATATACGGAATTTCGGCACGCACCGAAGCAGAAAAGGAAAAAAGTGGCGCCGGCGCGTTGTTCTGTGCATTTTTTGGATAGTACCCCAGTACCCTCAATTGATAAATCATATGTATTTTTAAAATTTTTGAAAGCAGTGGATGAGGTGATGCTGAAGTGATTCATTGTTTTGTATTTGCTGAGGACCACGGACCACGTACATATTCTAGACACACATTATTTGGATGACATGTCAATAAAAGAAATCAGTCTCGAAATAAGTCATAATTATTTCATGACAATTTTTGTTGCTGATACTTGATGATAAATAAGTGTCGATCGAAGTGTCTGTCCAATTTAGATTGCGTATTATTTTACATGGATTTTCCTCGGGAAGGGTTCAACAATTATTTTTGCAGATACAGATCTTGATAAGGACGCTAGATTAAGTAATAACATTTACTTAACAAACTCACAATGTAATGTTTTTTTCTCGATAAGAACAAGAACAGACCGTGGCATCATTCATATCTAACCACACTAGATCCTTTACACTTATTAGCTGTTATTGTAATGGAACGCATTTTTGATTACATTGCAATCTTCACAGAAAATAGGAAGGTACCTATAAGGTAGTCTACTTTTGGGTCAGAAGTTGGACAACATATGAAAGATTCATTAAAGGAACATTCTGATTCTGATGTGAAACTTGATTAGGTATCTGATTACATAGGTACATTAGATTAAGTATTTCGGAAATAGTTAGGGCAAATTTCAACATGGTCGTCACCGCAATTTCAGAGTGAGAGTGTTATTTTTTTTTAAATGGCAGTCTTTGTATCCTTGAATTCGCATGGCTATTCAAAAATGATTAAATAAAACGATCTTCAAAAAATCGACATTAGTTGACCATCTCATTGAATTCAAAGAATTAACAAAAGAAAATCAGATTTTTAAACAAAAAAAGTATTAGTACCTAACATATAAAATAGGGTAGGTACACGGTGCTCCAGGCAGTGCCTTTGACAGTAGATGTACTATTTATTTTTATCTCGTAAGTACGGTTTCAACCGAGGTTTCAACCATAAAATAGTAGGTATATAATAATAATGATAATAATAATATAAATTTATTTGCAGTTACATCATAACATAAATAAGAAAACCAGACAAAAATTAAGAAAAGGAAAAATAAAAATAAAATATTTCAGATACAACCACAAAAGGGAATAAAAGGCAGAAAATCTGATTTTTAATTTTAGCCCACTCATTCAAATTAAACAAATAAAAATAAGTCCGTAAATTACACTTGTTTTAAAAACAAAGAAAAGGAAAGGAAATTCCGTTTTAAAATATTACATTTCAAACGCTCATTTAAAAAATATGGCATTCTCTATAGAACACATCAAATTAATTGAATACCCAGGGGAATACCTACCTATTATTATTGTACATATCATTGCAAATTCTTTAAATAATATTCGAACCGAGATTCAAACCAGTGTCCAAATAAATAACAAATAAATTTTGTCTGGCGGTTTGAATAAATAATCAATTTAATTATGAAGGTTTTAAAACATGCCTAAATAATGCATATCCATTACAAAGCAATAAAATGCTGAAAGTATCTCAAAATGCTGGATTAAAAGGTTCTGATAAGTGTTAATCATTTTGCCATTAAAATTCTCCAAAAAAAAAACGTATGAAAATAATAACTGGTATTAGCACTGCCCCACGGCTCAGCTATATCAAAATGGATTGCCAGTTGCCAGCAACGCAAATAAAAATTAAACAACAGATCAACTAAATTTATCGTTTCTTGTGTTGTGTCTCGATAAGGTGTTGGACTGTTCATTGTTTACCTACTTGTTATAGGCTCCAGTCCAACCAACACCGTCTCTTATTAAAGATGGTGAGAGCTCTCTTCTTAAGAGACTGTTGGTCTAACCCGAGGTCTAACCCAAGAGATTTTCCACTTCCGTTGACAATCCATTTTATGGACGCACCGTTGGGCGCAGTGGCGGATTACCCTATAGGCAGAGTAGGCTATAGCCTAGGGGCCCAAGGCTTTAGGGGGCCCATTCTTATTTCGATGTTTCAATTCGAATTCGAAATTGGAAAAGATTTTGCATTTTGCAATTGCAAATTTCCGACAGAAAAAACATCACTAGTTATATGTTTTAATCTAGGCTGTTAGATACTCTATTTAGTCCACTCACCGCTAGCTAGAGGAGGTATCAGGCACACTGACGCATGGATAATACGAGCATGTCGCATATATGTGGTTCAGTCTATTCTCCGTGCCAGGGACACAGTCTATCACATAGGAAAAGTGAAGCCTTGAGGGGAAGTTTGTTTTCTGTTGACTCCAAGGAGACCACAAGGGGGCTGATACAAGGTTATGTTATATGTCAGTGTCCAACTGCCATCAGGTTTTATGTGACATGCCAGTGCCATAGATTCTAAAGGAGGCAAAATATTTCCCATCATAATTCACAATTTCTAACTTTTCTAACTTCCAGATAGGTACTCAGATGTGTCAATTAAAGGTAATGCGGCCGCCTGTAGTAGTCCCAATAATTGCAACCAAATTTTTCCTGTATCACCTTTAGTAATCCTACAATTCCCATTATGTGGGCATTACGTGTAAGTAGGTAGTTCAAAACAAATCGTACTTCGAAAATTTTAAATTAGTCAGGTCTTTTTTAAAGAGTTTTTATCTAAGACTACAAGTTTATTTTAAGTTTGTGAGGTACCTTGGGAGAGAAATCAAATTACAAAAATTTTATAATGAACACCGAGAGAAACTACATCATTAGATCTACTAGACCTAATCTTATAGTCCATCCCGAAATCTGTGAAAGTTCTTTGGGTAGATACATTCAACAAGGGAAGAAAGTTCGAGTATACATATTACAAATGGATTGAGGAACCTGGTAACAAGGTGCAATAGCGACAAATTCTTAAATAAGGAAAATCGACACTCCTGACTTACCATACTTATTACTTAAATTTGTGGAAATAATTGCTGGAAATCGATTTCAACTATAAAATAAATTTCTTTCATTTGACAGTTACCACATTCTGCACTTGTATACACAAAATTGTCAAGTCTAATTTTTAGAAATCATGGAAACCTTTATTAATTTTTACTAACAATCAAAGTACCTGTTATATTCATAGATTCTCCAATAAAATGGCATACTTCGCATCACTGAGACCATTAGAATGAGGAAAGAATAGGCCTCACTTTGGAAAGTATGATGCTGGGTCCCCTTACTTTAAAGAGTGGAGCAAAAAAAATTGCAAAGTTAAAGGCTTCAAGGCAAGCCGAAGTTTTGCAAAATGTTCCAAAAATAAATGTTGTTTTTTTTTTCAAAAAAGCATTAATACTAATACCGCTGATACTGATTCTGAATGCCAAAATGCGTGTTAATTATCGACAAGTTGAAGGTAGGTTGATCTTTTTCTGCTGAAATTTGAAAAATTAAGCTTAGGTGATTTGCTTGGTTCCTGTTTTTGGTTTTTGTTCTCTATACTAAAATCGAGCAAATCTTACGCCTGGCGTAAACAAGAGCACGTGCGTTGAGATAATCGCCAGGGCCGCACTGAGGCACGACCTTTATTTAATTTTAGTTTTACAATTATTATTTATCAAAATATTTCGGAAAAAAAATTGTTCAAAACATTCTAAAATGGTTCAAAACATTGATAAAATTATTTGTGGCAGTGTCTAAATAGCTGAAAACAACAAGATGAAACCGAATATCTACACTTTTGCGATCGAGCACGTCCCTGTTGCCGAGTCGGGTGAAATTTTATAGCCTACCGACCAATTGTGGAACGTCATTGAACACGTGGTTTTATTAACGCCAGGCGTAAAATAAAGGATTGCTCGTATAAGTTAAATGTTAAATTAATATTTTTTCAATATATCCTTTTATAAAATAAATAAAATTGTTGATAAAAAAACTATCGGCACTTAAAATTGTACCTAAATTGTACCTAATTTTTTTTTATTGCGACGGGTCAAGAGGTCCTTAAATAAATTTAGCCTAGGGCCCAACATAGCTCTAATCCGCCCCTGGTTGGGCGCAAGCAATGCACTTCGCGAAATTCCTCTATTATTACGACCAGCTTTTTGCGCGCCATTCCGTTATCAATAAAATCCTTGAAGCTTCAAGAACGGCTTCGCCTATCTCAGAAAATTATCTATTGTGAGGATATAATAATATCCCATCGGACACGGGACTTAAAAGTTTCCGAGCACGTAAAACACAACGTTATGGGCGATTAATTTTTAATATGGGAGTTTCGGAGCGGAGGAAACTGGCTGAAAATGCTGCTAACATATTGGTGTTGCCTCAGTTTAGTCAGCAAGGAAAGGAGCAACTGCATCTACCCAGTCAAGCGTCAGCACACAGAAATAGTAATTTACGTTATGAGACCGGAAATTGGTGAACAACTACCTACTTGCCTGGAGTCCTGGATGCTTGGAGAGACCTGCAAGACATTTTCTGCCAATGAAACGTACAATTTTTTACTACTGGCACTATTAATACAAGCTCAAGTTTTTATTACTTTTTAAAATAAACACTAACATATGTTAGATTAAATTATAGCCTTATTAGGTACTTGAAACAATAACATTACGGTTGTGTGAATTGAATACCGTAGTGTTTCTGCAATTGTTTTGTTATTTTACAATATTTTTAGTCCCAGTCCCTGTCATAACCGGACTTTGATTTAGGCGCATTTTCGGAAAATCATAAATAGAAAACCAAAATTATCTCTCTTACGACAGCACCTGCCTCCGAAAACAACCTATGGAGGAGCAACAACAGGACAAAAATAGAATCTACGGTGTACGTTTTTGTTTATGCTCTTGTCAACATTTACTTTACTATGTTCAGGCATGCACTGTAAATTCTTTTCTCCCAACTGTAATCTAAGCTGACAACATATTAAGATTAAATTTTGCGCAAAAAATTCCTTCTTATTGGTCGGTCCCGATCTCGCTGCAAATACCTTTATATCCGCGTTCGATGTTATTGATCTGTAACTTTATCTGAAATAGAGATCGCGCGGGCTGTGGCGTTCGAATGCATAGCCGAGGTTAACAACATTTTAAACTGGAATTTGCGCACGTAAAAATCAACAATCAATCACGGGAGAGCCGGTCGGCCGCGCCACAGTCGCTAAACACGCTGCGGGCCGCTGAATTAAGCATTAGAAAAACGGCAAATTGCCCCTTTTTCCACGAAAAATTGACCGCCGAACAACCGAGGCGGGGGTAATTTGCGAGACAAATGAACTTTTAAAAACCGATGTGAAGATAGCCGCAAATTTGCAACGAACGTTTGAAGAAGAATAATGAGCCTTCTTTAGGGACTCGTGTATACGAGTGCAAGGAACACTCGAGCAAGTACAAGGAAAAATAAGGAAATAAACAAAGATAGATTTTTGTGCCTGTAATTATAATTAATCAAAAGAAGTTTTTGTGGCATAGCAGTATCAGTTAAAAAAATGCACTTCAGCCGGGATTCGAATCGGAGCATACCGGTTCCATCGGCTAGGTGATATATTTGTTACAACTGACTATAATTAGTGAGTAGCGGTGAGATGTAATAGGAGACTCCCGCGTCTTCCCCAACTCAAACATAAAATGTCACTTGATAAAATGAAAACTATTATTTTTTTGCGCATCCAGTTCTAGCCTGCACAATATGAAACGCTCGAATTGCTGCATGATACGCGTATAAACATGTCATTCGCCAACAACAGATTTACCGTTTTTTTCGTAATCGACTACTGCCTATATGCATTAAATTCGGCCTGTTTGGGCGATTATATTATTTCAGCAGAAATTATGATATAATTATGAAGCACCAATAAACACGCGGGCATTTGACTGTTTATTTTTTATTCCAGTCTAGCGGGCCGAACAACTGAATGATAATATCCCATCTCTACCACCGACAAGTTCGGCCCTACGTTTATAACCAAGCAAAAAAATACTCCCCATAAATAAAAAAAGAGTAAGATGCACGCACCAATTTTGAAAAAAAACACCATTTCTGAAAAACGTATAGGTACCTAACTTCTAGTGTATTGCGAAAAGGTGTCAGTTACAAGTTTATGTAGAATCATGTGCACCATTTCCGATGAGGGTAGCTTGTATCCTTGCACTTAAAATGTCACGACATTTCCAGGGAAAACTCCCAGCTCCCTGAACTAGTACGAGCAAATACCAAACTCCCCCAAGAGCGCGCTATAAGTACATTCGAATAATATATGGTGAATAGCGTTCGTCATTACACATACGAGTTTCCTGAAGTTATAATGATGTAGGAAACTGCACTACATGTTTTTCTCGACTTTTCCCGCTAGTTTCCAGCCTAATTAGGTAAGAAGGTCGCCGGGCGCGTGTAAAATCGCCAAATCAAATTTAAATGGAATCCAATAACCGGAGGGTGGATACCTAATAATTGAGCCTCTGGTGTTTCGGGGCTTCCTTTTATCGATCTTCTGCGGTATAGGATGGCTTAATTTTGCACTGAAGGTGGGCATTGAAACGGTTTGTATCGGGGAACTTCGTAGGCCCATTTTGTGGTAAAAATATCCATAGTCTCATTTTCGTAAATAACTTGACATTCAAATAATAATGTTTAAATAAACTCCACGCAAAACCCAAAGAAAACATCGAAGTAAATTTGTACACTAGGTATCGAGCTAGGTATCTTCGTTTGAAATAGCCATATTCGAAATTTTCCGATTTTAGAAATTTTGATATATTAATTAATTAGACATTTACAAAAATGCTATATTAGATCCAACACTTATCTAACGTGTGATATTTACTTATTTAACGAGTGATATTAAATTAAAAAAAGTTATCTACCAATTTATATTTTTATGAAGTCATGAACGCCTTGGAACAATAACTGTTTGTTGAAATGTAATAACGTGTGACATTCATTTTCTGGGTAATCAAAACAATTGCATAACAAAACGTCAGATGTTTTGTAGAATTATTGAATTAAACACGAACAAACAACGACGAACAAAATGATTCATCAAAACTAAATACCTACTTACTAAACACGTTATTGCTTATTTTTTTTTATATTCGATTCTCATCACATAGAAGAATTACTAAAGTTCCTAATAAGATGGATGCTTTATATACCAAACTGATAGAAAGATCTTTGAAAATTCAAAATGAGAGATGTCCACCGATCACTGCAGCCAAGTGCCGAAGACAGCCTAGTACCGTTGACTGAAGGTTTAAATCTTCACCCAACGCTAGTACGTCTACCTTTAGAAAAATATTAGGAAATGAAAAAAGTACAATTGCCTGACATCTCTAAAAAATATGAATTTTGGCGTCTAACCAGAACTTTTCAATTCCTTGAGTGTGTTTAAGTTTAATATACCTGCCTGGAGACTATAAATAATAATAATTTAAAGGGATTAGAGCTATTAATTAATAACAAACAAATATTAAGAATTAAACCCTGATTATAGTCGTGGTACCTACTATACAAATAATAATCAAGTAGGTAATAAGAATTAAACTGTAGACTCTAATTAAATACAGGTAAGTAGGTACCTACTTGGATCGACACCTGTTGTTCCCACACGAATAACTGAGGATTTGATTTGACCTCATTGAATCATTACACCCAGTTAAAAACCTGAATCACCATCAATTCACGCACCTACCGATTGCCTCGTTATGCTAATGCGGTAAAATTCTCCTAATAAAAGAGACAGTTGTAATATTACCTACCAGCTCGGCCCGTTGCATGGATAGTATCACAACAGCGGTACCAAAACAGTCCTTCTAGAAGCTGCTCATCGTATGACCGAACGGCATCTTCTGTGGCGTATATATTATGTTGTACACCTGTGCTATATTTAGATCGCGTCGCAGTTAATTTTATTCACACTAAACCAGTTTATATTTCATTAAAATCCGTTGCTATTTATTAATTCCCCTGCTGCTGCGTTTGACATACACAATCGGTTAAATCCATCAATAGCCATTT
This sequence comes from Pseudeuparius sepicola, assembly GCA_963920635.1. Lineage (NCBI taxonomy): Eukaryota > Metazoa > Arthropoda > Insecta > Coleoptera > Anthribidae > Pseudeuparius > Pseudeuparius sepicola. The sequence goes on from OY987304.1 coordinate 8,089,982, forward strand.
AATGCGGTGGCATTATTTTTATTGACGTTGCATTCCTCAAATTAATGGCCGATTTAAAAAAACCGAATATTTGCTCTCGGCGCCGCAAAGTAATTAGTCTCATTTTTAAAAAAGATCAACTCGACGGCCCAAAAATACCAACACAAAACGGTTAATTTCGCTAATGGCCGAGAGATTTATTTTTCGCGACTTTGCGGAGGAAGTAAAAACTGGAGAAATAGAAAATTAACATTTCTCCAGTCGCCTGTTGCTTCGGCATCATTGGAATATTGCGAACAAGACGACGTTTGAGGGGTGCCACAAGTATCCAACCTTGCCCCCCTTTGTAAGCAAACAACTATTAGCGACGAAATGTTTGTTTATTTGTAGCATTCATTTTTACAGATTACAATATATAGTGGATATTTCAAAAACGTAATAGGTATTCACTTGGGTACCAAGTATCTTCACAAATTTGACGCATTGACGCGCACCTTCACCTTGTGCCGCAAACACTTCGACCTTTGCCGGCTTTGCAACCATGAATACCCAACGATTTTTTTCGCATATTCATGCGATCCTGTTAAATAATTCATAGCGCGAGGCGTGCCGCAAGGCTCCCACCTTGTGCCCTTCCCGCAAAATCACTTATTTCATCTGCCCCTTTCAAACTGCCGCGAACATGTTTGGTACCGCACCGGTGCCGGTGTATCCCGCAAAGGTGAAGGCCTGGCGCCGTGACGTCAGGTCGCGAGAGCGGTCGAGCCCACGAACGCGGCCCTCCGATTGGCCGAAATGCATCGTACGATCCGCGCGGGTAGCGGCGAGGGGAGCGGCGGGGGGGCACGCTTGGCCGAGGTAAGGGAAAAGCGGGGTCGGTGACGTAACCGGCGGCGGTGCGTGGCTTTTTATAGGCCGGCGCCGGCGTTGCCGGATCGACGGATTCTTCGCCGGTCACGAGGATATTTGTATTAAAGAGAAATTTGTTGGCAATGAAAATTGTATTAGAGATTTTATGCGAAAAAGGTTCTTATTGGCTGGCTGCAGGACATTATTCATTTTTAAAAGTACATATAAAGCACTATATTATAGACCCGATGAAACTTTGAGGACAAGACTTTGAATGCACCAGATATAAAAAAGCAGTAGGTATCACTGGAAAAATTGTTTCTGTAATAAAAATAAAACGATGAATACTATTGGTACATATTTTATAGATAGACACAAGATAATATGTTTTGGGTTGGGGGATACAAATCACAAAAGTTGCTTTAGCTTATCTTTTGGTGCGATAGTTTAATAAAATTTGTATATGTATTTCAATGAGCGCGACGTGTCTCAAACCTTATTTATTTCATAGCTGCCAAGACTGGATGTAGCTGTGCGCTGTACTATTCATAGACCATCTCCGCTACATTCTTGTTCCGTGATCGGACATTTGGCAACAGTGGCCAGTACCGTCCTTGGCGAGTATTTTCCCGCGTTTCTGCAGGGCTTAAACTGAAAGTACCGCCAGTACCGGCTAAAAATAGTATCGTGCAGTGCATCGGTCGCATTCTACTCTGAAAATGAACAGGTAGTGATGGAAAGATTGACGATGTGCCGACTCTCTTTCAAATCATGTCAATCTGTTTCATTTTTGACTGCATTCATTATGATAATGAACAAGTCTGAAACATATTTATATATTTTTGTCTTCATTTTTATGATATTCCCTAATTAGTTATTGAATCCTTTGATATTATTCCAAATTTCATGTATTATTATTAGTTATTATTGGGAAATGGATATTTGTAGGTGACTTTTGTATCAATATCTAATTAATACTAATTATGTATTAATATTAATAGATATCTAGCCGTTTATCGATTTATCTTTATTGTGTCTCCAGTATTTTCAAATATTCAATAATAATTAATTGAACTAATTTTCCAGCATAGGAACCTACATACGTAATGTCTAGAGCTGAGAATCAATTTTTAGGTTTATTCCTTTACTGAAAGACAAAATTTCCTACAAAATTCCCCATTGAATTTTTGCTGACGTTAAAATAAACATTGATATGGAAAGGTATGTAATTATTATAGTTCCAGTCTAATCATTAACATTAGAATACCAAGGAAGTTCATTTATTGACACCTTGAACGAATTGTTTACAACAATAAAAAAATGTTTATAATAATCTCATAGCACCGTAAACAACTTTTTAATATACGAAGTGTTACCCGTTTATTTATTTTTTATTTACGATAGGAATTTTCCTATATTGTTGTAAACTAGGTATAATAGGTACCTAATAATGTTATTAGGAGAATCCCACTTAAATATGCGGAAAGTAGGTAGAACGCAATTTATGTTACATAAAAAATGATACGTTATATCTGATAAAAATAGCACGAGATAGTATTATACGTGGCACCACTTAACATACAGTGTTGTTTATGCAACACTTCAAAATTAAGTATTTTTGTATAAACCAAACCCAACGTGTTTTGGTAGAAACGCGTATTTTGGGTTGCCCTGGACGACAAGAGTTGTGGCTAGGCTTACACAGTGTCGCATGAGGAGGGGTCATGTCCAGAAAGAGATTTTTACCTATTTTTAGTACATTTTGTAATAGATGTTTCTGAAACTACCGAGAGTGATGATAATACACTACAATACGATTTTGACCTTCATCGCCTTACGTCGAGACGAAACGTACCTACGCAAAAAAAGGCAAAACAACTCGACTGCAATCATTCTTAGCGCTCGCCCGTACCCCAGCGCCGTATCGGGCGAGTTTTATGCCCCCAGATCCCGTCGCGCCTTTTTTAAGAAGCAAACCGGCCACTTTAGCCAAATTAAAAGCTGGCAAAAAGCGGTCTCCGGCTTATGAGCCCGCTCATGAACTTGTCGAGTTTATCTCCGCGATACAATCCATCAGGGGAAGCCTACGGAGGGGTTTCAGGAGCTCCCTTAAAGAATTTAGAGCGCCCGTATAAGAAATGGCGTCTACGCATCTGCCGGTTGTTTGTCTTCGTAAACGAAATAGGATCCACGCTCCATACGCTCATTAAGAGGGAAATAACCGTAAATATGAATTTAAAGTATACATAGAAAGAAGGCTGGGTGTGGTTAATTGGGACTTATAGGGGTTATAACCACCAACTTGACGTTGCGGTTACGCATACAACCAGACATACAACGTTGTAACGAGCGTTCATTTAAACTTGGCCTCACAGTAGGCTGTGATAGTAAAAACGTATATCTTATATCTTTGCTTATTTTTTATATATCTTATAGCTGTCATATAAACGACATATTAAGCAAGTTTTTTTGTGAACATGCGCACATTTGGCGTATGGGGCTTCTTTGCCTCTCAATTTGGTAGCCAACAAACAAAGAATAAAGGCATTTTATATAAAAAAAACATATTTCCCTCCGTTTTTTAAATAATTAAACGTTTTTTGTTGTTGAGTAAACACCATTCTAGTGCACAAATTTGATTTCGAACAACGGATTACGCTCACGAATTTCAGTCAACGCTTTTACTAAGCTTCCGACTTTTACGTTGAGATTGACAGTTGTGATAAGGTTAGATATCACATATCACATCCAAACCTATCAAAGACAGTCAATCAGTCAATACGTGTGTAGTTCGTTGTTGATGACGAGGTGATCACGTTGTGGCTAGTGTCGTTCTCTACTGAAGGGATTTGGCGCTACAGCTTGAATGGAGCCATATGCGATGCTTAATTTTAGAATAACGATTGCGTTCTAATACTTTCAGTGGAGCTACAATGCCACGAGCACTTTAATTCTAACAGATTGCCGTGCGATTTGTGGCGAATAGAATCGATTCCGCTGGAGTACCTGGAGCCCCGACGCTTTAAAGTCACCATAAATCAGTTAATGCTTTCTCCCAATTTTTCCGATTGGACGTGTCCGTTAATATTGGAAAGTTGTTCGTTTATTTGGGAATAGTCGGGCGAGAAATGTGCGGGGAGCTTGTCGTTTAAACAACAACAGTTCACTTTTTCGAATCGACTGCGCGCGGCGTTGCTTGACTTTGACGATCGCTCTACTTAGGTCAAGTGTGACGAGGCACGGCGCTTCCCAACAGAAACTCCAAACTGTTGCCTGTTGTGCAGCCTCCTTGAAAAATAGATTGATATTCAAACCTACTAAAATAGTTATATTGAAAGATTGCGCTGCTATAGGTAACAATTTTACAATGTGTACGAAAAATTAAATGGGCCTTTATTGGCCGGGCTTTGAATATTTGGTCACTTTTTACGGGCGATGGCTCCGCGTCTGACAATTGATGTTTACATCTCACCAAGGCCTACTTATTGAAAAGATCGTACAATAATGGGCTATTTTCTCCACTTTGTATCATACTTATTGAGCCAACACTTCAGTTGATTTTTCACATATGCAAAGCCACACATAGACTGTTAAAACTTCCGCACGCTACACCAAATATTTTGCATACAATTTTATATAAAAACTAATCATCCTGTATATTACAAACATACAATTTTATGTGATCTTTGTAATTGTAGAGTTTGTTAATTTTTTATTGCCTAGTAAATATTTCAAATTCCAAAGATGAATGTTCTTCACGATTGCCTATAAGTAACGCTTTCGCAAAATCAAGTTCTTACCTAAGGCGACACTGCCAGCTTAGTCTGTGTAACATCAACTCCCCGCAGTGATCAATTAAGAAAATGAATGATTGCGCCTTTTCCGGTGGATGGCACACCGGAAAAATCTCCGTACAATTCTTCTTGGGAATAAAAGAGCCCCGAAATAGTTCAGAAAGGGGAGGGGGCAGCCTGACAAAGAAAAACGATCTCTGCCCTTACTTTTCACGCTTTCGCGCCCACGTTAAAAATGCAACCCGTTGACTTCGACCGGAAACACGGATATCTGCGCTGTTAAGCCAACTCTATTTAGCTGCAAAAGAGCATAGAGACGGGACAGATGAATTGGGGATGAGTTGCAACATGGGTTTAGTTCTTTAAACTTGACGACAGAAAATACTTCTCATTGCAAAGAATTTCAGAGTGACGAAGTCCACAACTATTTTTGACATCATTTCTTATAGGATCCTTATTGATTCCACGGGCGTAGCCAAGGGGGGGGTTTCGGGGGTTCAAACCCCCCCCCCCCGAAATAAGCAAAATATTACCTAATATTATACCGAAAAAATACGAGGAGTGAAGAGTTAAATTATTATTACGTTTGAATATATGTAGTAATAGTAGCGCCTAGCGCCATCTTTTGACGAGAGGCAGACGCAGTTGCAGCCGAACTATTTTGTATTGTAGGGACACTTTGCGTTGTTTCTCGATTATTCGCCACGCCCCTCGGTCGAAATGAGCGGAACTTTGTGGAAGTTCGTGGAAGTTTCTGGACGGCTACTGGGCTGCTATATAAGCGGCGCCGCGGCGCGTGACCGCGCTTACGGCAGTATTGTTCCATGCGAATTCGAAGCGAATAAAAGTGAAAAGTGGTGAACGAATAGTGAAGAGAATTAAGTGTACCGTATAAGTGAGTAATTTTAGTGCGCTGTTATTCGATGACCTTGTTAAGAATAGATACGTGAATCATTATTACTGTCGAAAAATGGAGGGGAAAAAAAGGAAGGGAGATAAACTTAAAGGTATGGACTACTGGAAAAAGTGGTGTAGTCAAGGTCAAGGGGTTTCTAATAAAGAAACAAATTTGGATTTAGCTATCAAAGCTTCAGCTACCTTGCATGCTGATAAGAAGGCTGCCTACCCCGAAATCTAGTTTGGAATGCCTAGATATGTGCGATAAAAACCTTTATCCTAATATTTACACATTACTACGAATCTTGGCTACCATTCCTGTATCCACTGCTACCCCAGAAAGGTCTTTCTCGAGCCTAAGGAGACTGAAAAACTATTTACGAAACACTACAAGTGAAAACAGACTTAATGGTTTGTCTCTAATGAACATTCACTATGGAACAGAAATTCATGCAGATGAAGTAGTGGATATATTTAAAAGAAAAAGCCGAAGATTTCTTCTTTAATGGTTTTAGATTTAGCGCAGAGGAACGAAATTAATTTATCCATTTCATTTAAAGTTAAGAACTTTATAAATATGTCGTAGTTTTTCGGATGAATATATAGATATTAAATTTCATGTAAGTATATTTTTGTTGTTTTATTTACTTCTCAAACTAACCCCCCCCCCCCCCCCCAAGACTAAATCCTGGCTACGCCCGTGATTGATTCGTTTCTATGCCCACTTTTGGATCCAGTTTATTAGTAAAGCCAGCTTTAATGCAGACCCCCATACCCGTAAATATGCGAAGAACATTCCAGAGACGGTCTAATCTGATCCCATAAACTGTGAGTCTACATCGGAAGATTGCCGATAGCCTATGTTGACCAATCGACTGTGCATTTTTGTTTCCCTTGATGGCGCAACCGACCAACCATGTAACAACCTGCGGGGAGCAGCTGTTGGAGAGCCCCTTTCGATCCTGGAGGTCCTCGGGGGGCAACCTCGAAGCCCGGGGCGGTTTTTTAATAATTCAGCTCAGCTTTTAAGTTTATGGAATTATGCCCGATGAGTGTGCGCTCAACTATGCACAAAGTTTCGGGAAATTAGCCGTGGAGGTGAAGGGAAGGGGGCTTTAAAAATTCCGTTTCAGGAGGAAGTGTCGAGTTTCGTTCTTGGCGGAGACATATTGTCGTCGTTGCCTTGCGAGGTTGTGTGTTGGATTTTGGGAGAATTTCATGCCCTTCATTGATTGCTTTTAGCATTATACTTTCCAAAGTGAGGCCGTTTCTTTCCCCATTCTAATGATCTCAATGATGCCAACTATGCAATTTTATTGGAGAATCTATGGATATAACAGGTACTTTTGATTGTTAGTAAAAATTAATATGATTTCTAAAAATTATGACTTGACAATGTTCTGTCAACAAACACAGAATATGGCAAGTGCCAAATGAATCAAATTTATATTATATTTGAATTTGGTTTCCTGCAATTATTTCCAGGAATTTAAGTAATATAAGTAAGGTAAGTCAGTGCTGATTTTGCTTATTTGAGAATTTGTCGCTATTGCACCTTGTTACCAGGTTCCTGAATCCATATGTAATAATATGTGTACTTGAACTTTCTTCCCTTGTTTAATGTATCTACCCAAAGAACTTTCACAGATTTCGGGATGGACTAATAAGATTAGGTCTTGTACTTAGTTCTAATCATGTAGTTTTTCTCGGTGCTCATTTTTGTAATTTTATTTCTCTCCCAAGGTACCTCACAAACGTAGAATAAACTTATAGTTGTAGATAAAAACTGTTTAAAGAAAGACCTGACTGAAGCTACCTGCTTAATAATTTAATATTTAGGAAATATCATTTTTGTTTTGAACTACTTACTTATACGTAATGCCCACGTAATGGGAATTGTAGGATTACTAAAGGTGAGACAAGAAATATCTGGTTGCAATTATTGGGACTACTACAGGCGGCCGCATTACCTTTAACTGACTATCGGGAAGTTAGAAAACTTAAAAATTGTGAATTGTGATGGGAAATATTTTGCCTCCTTTGGAATCTATGGCACTGGCATGTCACATAAAACTTGATTGCACTTGGACACTGACATATAACATAACCTTGTACCAGCCCACTTATGTGGTCTCCTTGGAGATATACAGAAAACAAGGCTTCACTATGTGATAGAGTGTGACATGCTGGGTCCCCTTATTTTAAAGCTCGTTTTAAAGAGTCCCTGGTTTTAACGTACTTATTAAATGTTTGTGAACCTTGCAAATTGCGTGGTGTAAACGTTTTATTATCGGGCAGTGTTCTTCATCGATTTCCCAATGCCAGAACCTAGATTCTCCACCTAAGACGCAATAAATTATAACCCTTAAGTCCCAACTATTCCATGCCCGTTGTCGTTATCGGAACTTCCGGAAAACACGTCCCGTTTTGATATATGCGACTGGTCGAAGTCGATTCGCTTCCGCTCTTTCGATATCGACGAATTGCGGTAGGTACTTGCGAGTGTGACCGCTCCCTCTAACCTCTAGTAGGTACATTCATAAAATGCCCTTTGATCAAATATGTCCATACTACCTACTCCAAAAACAAATATAGAAAGTCAACCATCAACCGTGTAGTCATTGACCTTTCTCGGTGATATACCCCCGGAACTGCTCTTAGATATCGCGTGTTTTTTCTTATTTAACGATTTTTTTGAGGGTGTCTGAAGCATCGTGACCTCACCTGAAGACTCGGGGGAAGGTCTAACGACGCCGGCCCCAGAGCCCCTAGAAGAAATAACTTCGCTACTGCTGGACAAAAAAAGGGCAATTTCTGACAATCTCGCGACATTTTCGAAAGATATAAAAACGATCAGATTTCTCGCGGGAAAAAAGTTTAATATCTCTCGAAATTTACTCTTTGAAAAGGCCAAAAAGTGTTAAATCTCTTCGGAGGACCTTTCCCTTGCTTCCCATCGCAATTTTCCTCGCCCCACGAAGAATCCTTTTCGAATTGGTCACTGCGGAGACAGTTTTCAGGGACTACCGTACCACCCGAAAATATCTTTGCCTCTTTAATGGAGCGCTTAGACTGTGATTAGTTCTGGGCGTCAGGCGTTTATCGAAACAAACCTGTCTATAGATTCTGACGTCATTGTCTCTACGTATCGGTAACGTCGCATGCAGATCGGTTGCTCCCTTTGTTTTTATTGGGTGATTTTGTTTGGTGAAAACATAGTCGGACGACGCGACGTCAAAAAAACTATGATTCTGAACTTTCTATAATTCTTATTTCTATGTTCTGGTGCACAAAAAACTTAAAAAATGGGGAAGACTTTATTTTATGGATACTATTGAATAACAAAATAAAAAAATGTACGGGCATACTAATTGAGCTATACGTCCATCAAGAAATTATCTATTAAATAAATTACAAGCCATCATTACTATGAGCATCTACGTTGTGAATAATTGAACTAAACGTGTAGGTACAGGGTGGCCCACATATAAGTATTATCCCTTTATTTTAGATGATTTGCAAGTATTTTTTGTTTTTCTTCCATTTTTAAATGGTTTGATTTTATTCAAATAAGATTTCTTTGTTATTTCCTGGGAGTGACCAAAAACCCATATTGGAGGAATTGAAAAATTCTCATGTTGGGATCTTAAAAATCATGAAGCCATCAAAAATAATTAATAAACTCAATTTTACAAGCTTTTATTTAACTTCACCTGTTAGTGTGGGTCGAATCTTGCAAGCTGAATTAGAACCACTTCCTGACATCCGATTGAGCTGAAATTTTGCATACACCGTTAGTTCCGGTGACAATACAATATGTAGTACTCAACATTGCAATACTTTCAAAATGGCCGCCGCTCCAAGATGGCGGATAAGGGATAAGGTATTTTTTTATCAACCCCCAATATGGGTATCAAATGAAAGGGCTTGAAAAGTAGAAAACGTTAAAGTTAGTGACATCACACTAAATTCAATATGGCCGCCGCTCCAAGATGGCGGATGTTTTTTGTCAACCCCCTTAATATGGGTATCAAATGAAAGGACTTGAAGAGTAGAAAACGAAAAAGTTAGTGACATCACGCTAAATTCAATATGGCCGCCGCTTCAAGATGGCGGATGATGTATTTTTTGTCAACCCCCCTTAATATGGGTATCAAATGAAAGGGCTTGAAGAGTCTAAAACGATAAAGTTAGTGACATCACACAAAATTCAATATGGCCGCTGCTCCAAAATGGCGGATTACCTATTTGATACCCAACATGGGTATCAAATGAAAGGGCTCGACGAGTAGTAGAAAACAATAAGGTGAATGACTTCATACTAAATCCAATATGGTGGCCGCCCCAAGATGACGGACTAAATTTCTTTACTACCCTCCTGACATAGGAATCAAATAGCAAATAGGAACTAAAAAGCATAAAATAAAATTGAAAATAAAAATAAACCTTTTTAAAAATAGGCTTTTATTTAAGCCAAGTACTAAAACGAATAAAATAAGTTTAGGTTTTCGTTAAGATAATTCAATTCCAAATTGCGACAAGTTTTTGTAAATTGAAAAGCTTGTCGCGCGAATTGTAAAGAAAAGAATGCATCCTTTGGCAAATATAATATGTACTTGCTTATCAACCAATCACTGTCCAAGAAAACTAATTGGTACCTACTTTTATCAACATTTCGCAAAATGCAAAATAATGGAAAAATATGACACCATGTTTGGGGCCCGACAAACAAAACAAATACTTGCAAATCATTCAAAAACTATAAAAAAAATCGATATAAAGCCAATGTAGTTAAGGCCTCTTTCAAATAACAAAAAAAAAATGGTGATCATAATTTAACACCCTGTATAGGTAAATCCAACTTTGTCTGCACACTATAAGGGGCACTACTAGTTATCCCCATATATAACTCAATTTCGGAAAGTATATGTGGCAGAAACGGGAATATCACTGATTTTCCAAGATTCTGCAGTTATAGGAAATATCTAATAACTTGGCAACGCCGCAACCCATCTTCAAAAACGAAAAAGCAATCAAATTCTCTCTTAAAGGCGAGTAACATAGTAGGCCATTACATTCAAAAAATCGTAACGTAACCCAACCTTAAAAAAATGAGAACTTCCATTGATTACATATAACTTTTGTTCGAAACAAAATGGAATGTCTAAATTATACGTTAAAAGTTCGCATTTCTCAAGATCCACCGCGGCTGACGTATCTCGTCAACCACCGCCGCACGCCCAACTAAACGGCTCGTTCTTCATCGTCTCAAACGCATGTCTGCCACTCTCACCCCACCACTTTAATTAATATATTGTTTGCCGGATTAACACGTACGTCTCGCGAGGCGGGCGGAGGCCCGTATTAGCTGCACAGGCAGCCAGCTAGCGCGCAGCTAGCTAGCTGGCGCGACAGCCGGCGCATTGTCCGCGGACGTGCGGCAGACGCAACCTCTTAGCTGGTATGGGTGAGAAATTGTCTTCGTCCGTTGTTATCGGGTGGGAGGTTGAGGGGGTGATGCGGGGGAAGCGCCTGTTCGTTCCTAAAGTAGAAGCAATTATGGGGGAAGGGCTGTTTAAAAAGTTGTGCTATGCTATGCTAGTTTTAATTTATTTTTCGGTAGGTATAGCATTGTGAGTTGGCCATGAAATGAAAACGACGTATCTTTGACTGCCAGATAACGCTTCTTCTTGCCTGTTTTGTAGTTTGCGACATCTATGCTATAAAATTTAACAAGATTTTCATTCAGTAATAATTATTTAACATTTAATTTTTATTCGATATTAATTATTTAAAATATCGATTTAAAATAGGGTTTCATCAAGTCGAGAAATCTTGACTTGAACGTAATTTCTTGATTTGACTTTAAATCCACGATCAAGAAATTAAATATGTCTTGACTCGATGGTTTCTTGAAAGCAAAAGTCTTGACTTGAATTCAAGATTTCTTGAAATTTCTTGAAATTGCTTGAAAAGAAGCGGCGCGCGAAGTTTAATGTGTTTAAATTCCTGGCTCTCAAATTCCGACATATCCAACTTGGATACGTCCAAGCAGTAGGTATTATTATAATTTTTTTTGTTATATTTTGTAAGTTAACTTTTATCTTTTTGTTTTGTGTTATAAAAAGAATATTGTTTTTCCTGTTGTATTTTTAAGTTCATTATTATTTTTGTTTTGTTTTGGGCTATCACATGGATATGTTTTGTTTGCTGTATTTGTAAGTTCATTTTTATTTTTTTGTTTTGTGTTATAAAAAGAATATTGTTTTGTTTATCATAATCATAGATTTTTATTTATGGTTAATAAATTTTGTATGCTTTATAGACGTATTTTTTTATTCATATTAAGATCTAAAGTATGCACCTAACTAAATTATAGGAATTTACCTATAGCAATTATTATTTTATAGTCGCTAATAAATAGAGACCGAATTTTAAGCATTATGCTTATTGCTAAATTTTATAAGCAACCATGATATATTTAATTTCTACACGAATTATGCAAAACTATATAAGTATATTGCAACAGTTTTTTTCCAGTTATTTTGTGATTTTTTTCTCCAGTCTAGTAAAGACAGGATTTTAAGCATCGCGAATTACCCAAAACTAAGCTGTTTGTGTTTTTTTTTGCTGTTTTTTGAGGTTTTATGCTTTTTTCCCTTTGTGCTTATTTGAACTTTTTCATATATGTTTACATAATTTGTAAACATTTATTTTTGCTTAATTTGCTTATTTGATGCTTTTTTGGCAAATTTTGTGCTTTTTAAGCACTTTTTTCAATTTTTTTGCGCTTTTTTTCTCCGGTAAGTATCTACTAAAAAACGAAATTCAAGAATTTCTTGGTTTCTTGACAAGAAATCTTGATCTTAAAATAGAAAATCTTGACTTGTCTTGGAAACAGTTTCAGATTTCTTGACTTGAAAATTTCCTGAATTCGAGTCAAGATCAAGAAATATCTTGAAAATTGTGAAACCCTAATTTAAAACTATATCTAATTATTATAGTTTTAAATCGATATTTTTTCCATTGAAACTTTCCCAATTTTCTCCCTACGAATTAAGGGTACACCGAGAAAGGAACGTTTTAAAATTATCAGCAGATTATCAATATACGGGCATATATTTTTTTCTCCTACGGGCCGTAGTTTCTTTTTATAGAGAGCGTAGAAGTTTAGAGAAAAATAGACATATTTCTTAGTATCTCTAGAAGTATACGAAATATTTTCTTCGGATTTGGCGTGTCACATAAGCGAATGAGCTGTCAAACTTAAGGTTAATATGAAGCTTTTGAGGCCCTTAGTGGCGGAGATACAGGGTGTTATTAAAATTAATTAGTTCAGAAAAATATGAATACTCTGTATAATCGCGTTTTTTTAATTTGTTTTGAGTGGTTAACAAAAAGTATCTCTTAGTATTCTTTCATATTCGCAGCCGTTTCTTAATTATTTTCCTAGAACGGCAATGCTGCAATAAACAAGTCATTTTAAGAATAAATCTAGCAATCTGTGGATGTCAATTAAACTTGGCATTATTTGAGTCAGTTGGCTGTCAACGTTGCACTTTGGTGTCAATATTTTGAAAAATGATATTTTAATTCGAAGAATTGACTGACTTGCACTTTTGCTATGGACTTGCCAATGGCAATAATAAACATGCGGAAACGCATATAGTTGCGTGCATTGAAAGAGACGGCGGTCATTTCGGTCATTTAATAATTTAATAATTTTCTGGCATTACGTTTCTTTTATTATCGTTTTTGCTTTCGTATTTTGTTAAATAAAGTTTAATTGACATCCACAGATTGCTAGATTTATTCTTAAAATTACTTGTTTGCCGTTCTTTGTAAATAATTAAGAAACGGCTGCGAATATGAAAAAATACTTCGGACAGTGGAACCCGGGGTAAAGATAAGCAGCGCCTCAAACTAAAGATCCCAAAGCATTTTTTGCCTAAATGTCAATCAAACTTAACCCACTTTAGGACCTGCCTCTATAAATTCCACCCCAATTTTCCCTGAACGATCTCTCAGTTTTATTTTATTTTCGTTTATTGGCACATCTCGGCCATCGTTGCCCATTAGCCGGGTAATTCGTCGCGGGACTCTGTTTTAAAACGGTTTCCTTGTATCTGACACCGATTAGTGTCATATTTCGACAGCGCGCCTCGCTCTGCAGAACTTTTCCACTCGAACACGTCCATTAGATTTGTAGTTTCATCCTTGGGAAGCTGGAAAGTCGAAGCTCGGCGCACCACATTGCATTTCGCCTACCGGAGTAAGTTTCAGCGGCACTTTTAAAATACTTGGTAACCTACTAAACGAAATTTAATTGCAAAAGAAAAGTCCAAGTTAAGACTATAAAAGTGACAATTATTGTAGAAGCAAAAGCACAATCAGTTTTTCCTATAATTTAATTTTAAAAGAGGTTTTAACCAACTGCGTAGAAACACCTTTGTAAACACCGCCATATTATGTGAGAAACTCTACATTATTTAACATTTCAAAGACAAGAAAAATACCTAAGTGACACCATTGTTAAAAGTTCAATATAAGCGGAATAAACTCAAATCCTATTTCCGCATTATCATTCATGTTCCATCATCCGCTTGTCTTATCAAATCCGGTGCACTACCACTAATTGAAACCATGAAATCCCTTCCAACGCTAATATGCACGGCCTAATCCTGGCTGTATTACCGCATCCAACCGAAACTGACACCAAGTCAACCGTAATTTTACCTCGTTATAATTTTTAGGGAGAGTCGTCGAAATAAATCGCTATCCCATGAGCATATCTGCTGCGGACATGCTTATTTTCGTCAGTCACATCATCGTCGGGACGGAAATCTCGGGCTAAATTGCTATCCTATCCAGAAGAAAGTGACATGGCGCTGACGGGAATACTCGATTCTAATCAATGGATTCTACGTGGAGAAGGCGCCACCAGAAATATATCTGTCATCAACAAATTGGATAATTATTGCTTCTACATCAAATCCTATAGAAAGTACAAAATTAGAAGTTAGTAGTTTCCTCTTGCCTTGTCTTGATAAAAAAAAACATGCTTTGATTTTTCGAATGCATAGAAATAGTAAAACACATTATATTCTACCAAAAAGTGTCTTATTCTAATTTTAAATCACTTCAGGTATTCTATTCAAATAGGGAAGGACACTTCTCCCTATATCTACCGGAGACATAATAGGCGGTGATAAAAGTCCATCTTCCTTTGTAGATTTAGAGACGGCTGAGTGCATCCTTAAATTCGATAGATGTACTGGGGCATTTATACTTGCTATTGTATTTGCACTCGCTGGGTATTCTACGAAACAATTTCAAATGTAATGTAATTTATTTAATTATTCATCACTATTTTTCTTCACAGAAAATATGGTTTATTTTTATTTCGTCTTCTGTAACTTTTGGCAGGTGCATGTTTTGCTGTAGGTAGGTTTAATAAAATCGTCATATTTGGACTAATTCTGTTTTTTAGGATAGACTAAGAAAAAATCATGACTGAATGTATTATGATGATAAAAGATGGAACTTTTAGTGGGTTTGCAGTCAAGTTGGTCTTTAAAGAAAACTATTTGTTAATGGCCATGCTTTCGAAATTGTTTATTCCTTCTTCAGGACAGCTACAGTATGTTTAAATAATGTGTACATATTATATAATATAAAATTTTTACTTACTTAACGCTAGATTTGTTTTAAAACTATATTATCCATGGCAAATGATGAAAAATCTTCAGATGTGTTTTTTACAACACTTAAAATTTTAAATGTTGAAATTTGTTAATAGATATCTAAAAATACAATTTTCAAATAAAAAATAAACAACGTATTTGTATTATGGAAGACTTGATAAAAATTAATTAATTTTCTTTGTTTTGGATTTAAGGTTATATGTTTGCAAAATGTCTAATTAGGTTTTGATTTTAAGTATTTATAGGTAATAAATATGACAAATTTTTTTAAAAAATTGTCTAATACGTCAAATTTGGATATAAATTTGACAGCTTTTGGTTTATTAAAAAATGTATCAAAACTTTGGTTGTAAATCCAAAACAAATGAAAATTAATTAATTTTTATCAAGGCTTCCATAATATAAATACGTTGTTTATAAAAGTTGATAATTATATTTTTAGATATCTATTAAAAAATTTCAACATTTAAAAATGTTAAGTCTTGTAAAAAACACAACTGAAGATTTTTCATCATAAATTAGGAAGTAAGTAAAAATTTTATATTGTCTAATATGTTAACATTATTCAAACATATATTGTAGCTGTAATGAAGAAGGAATAAACAATTCCGAAAACTTGGCAATTAACAAATAATAGTTTTCTTTAAAGACCAACTTGACTGCAATCTTACTAAAAGTTCCATCTTTTATCATTTCTTAGGATATGAAGGTATTTGCTTAAATTTGGTATAGGTACCTACTGTTTTTTTTTTTTTATAAAACACATTTCTTGTGGAATTTAGTGAGAAAATTCGAAGAAGGAACGAAACAAAATGGAGGTGATCTTCGTTCTTTAAAATCAGCTTTAATTTTCCAGTATAGTTTTGTACTCTTGTACAGTTTTCATTTTTAGCATTTGGTTCTTGATATATTCCAACTTATTTGGCTATATATATTGTGATTTTTTTTGTAAATTAAGACTTGGCCCTGTTACAAAGTTTTGTGTTTTTTTTAATATCGACCTCAAATTTGGTACTTATGAGTTCTCTATGAACACAATATTGTAATTTAATAACTGCGAATTTCTCAAATTAGGTTCAGGAAATTATAAAAGACTGTGTCTAGCAGAAACTCGTATCAAATTTGAGCTCTCTATTTAAAAAAAAAACAAAGGTGCCAAGCCTCAAATAAACAAAAAATACAATAAATAGCCAAATAAGTTGCAATATCTTGTAAAGATTTTACAAACGTCAAAAAAATTCAGAAAAGAAAAACAGAAAAAGTTTGTTGTCAAAGTTACAATACCCTCCTTGTGTTGCGGTTTGTTCTTCGTTTTTTTTACTCAAATTACACAAAGAATTGTTTTATAACAAACAAATATAATAATATGTAACATGTCAAATAAATGATCTAAAAAAAACAGGAGCTATTGACAAAATTGTTTTTGTTCCCCCTGTATTTGGACGTATAGAGGCTTGTAAATGATAAATGACATAAAAGTCACATTATTTTAATACAAATAAATAATAATTTGTGGCCAATAATAGATTAACATACCTACTCTTTTGTAACACTCTGTATATGATTTCAGCCAATTGCAGTAGATACCTATTGATATAAAAAACTAAGCCTATACTGACCCTAAGTCTAAATACAGATAAACAGTACAAACAAAAAGCAAGACATGTTAAAACCAATTAAAAAATTAAAATCTAATAAAACATTATTAAAATTTACATCTGGCAACCGTTCGCCGAAAATGCCTTGCTTAATACGACATTTTAAACATGGAGTTTCGATATTGGGAAACCACAGTACCGTGGTGAAACTGTTCAGGTAGATATTGTGGTACCGGACAAAGGAAGCGACTTTTGAATAAAGCTGAAATACCACGAACCACTTTCCGTCCAAGCCCAAACCTCTCCGTAGATAATACCTAAGAACGTTGTTTATAAAGGTTTCTGAATTGTGTGGTGTTGTATAGGGATCGGGTGGAAGCTGTGAACGACCCTGTACCACCTCCTGGAGATGTAGGAGTGAAATAAAGAGTAATAGAATCGGCGGTAAAACCGGGACGTGCCTGAGAAGTGCTGATTTTCATTTCACGAGACCTGATTAACTAGTTATTCGGGCGAACATAGCGAATGCTCGGCCCGTAGAGTTTTAATTGCCTGATAAAAATTTACACGCCCGGGGAGACTCAGTTTTTCGTCGTTAGATAATAAGAGAAAGTGTCCCGCAAAGTTACGAGCGAGATCTGAAAGACACGTTTCCGCCATATACCATCTTTATTATTGGGGCGAATTTCTGTTCAACAAAAAAACCCAAAAACGACCTCGATTAAATAGTCTGAACCTCAGAGAAATAACCAAGGATTATTTCTCTGAGGTCTGAACAGTCCATCGGACTCGATCTAGTAAGAACGATATGGAGCCAATATTGTCTACTATACGTATAAAAAAATGAAAACTCATAATTTTCGAACTACAAAATCTTTTATTACTTGGCCAGTACAATACCTTGAAGATCCGTTATGTAATACGTAATTCACCAACATTTTTCCTGTTTTTTTCCTGGTTTTAAACATTAAACGTTTATTAAATTGTTTGTTCACTGAATTCCTGGGAAACAGTAACATTTTGGTTGTCCATCGAAAAGAATTTAGAAACTCGTAACCATGCAGTTTATTTTCTTTTGCAATGTTATATGTAAGATTTTTACGACATTAGTAGAAATATACATAATACATGTTTCCATATTATCTACTGAATAAAATATGGCTTGAACATACCTAGCATATATTATGGTAAATTTTTAATTGTCACTTTAAGCGGACCAAACATTTAACGCACAGAAATTGTAATTTTCTATTGTATGTAAATTTCCGGTATCTACACTTTAAAAAAATTGAAGTACTTGTTATAAAAATACCTAAAAAAACGTAATATTAACATGGTGTTAGTTTCATTATAAATGTTCGCCTCCTGTAGCCTTTTACACGTTATTTTTACTCAAAGCGCGACTGATATTCCTCAAATAATTCAAATACACTGACACTTGACAGTATAGTATATTTTCTAACAAGTGCGTAAAGTGCCACTTTTCCGTACGCGATTGCAGTTGGCTGAACGACGCGTAGCGGAGTTCAGTCGAGAAATCGAGTGTGGAAAAGACACTTTCCGCAAGAGTTAGGAACACTATTTTTTCTACAAGCGTGCGGAAAAGCAAAGAAATTAAAAGTATACTTTTCCGCACGCTTGTAGAAAAAATATTTTTAGGTAATAATGATAATGTGGAAATTTTGAAAAATTAAGAGAAATAACGGAGCTACAGAGATCTGAAGAAATAGCAAAAAATCACTTTTTTCAAAATATCTAGTGAGCCGATTGCAAAATTATCTACAATTTTTGTCTCTACAGTTTTTCTGTATAATCGGAAATAACGGAGCTACAGAGATCTGAAGAAATAGCAAAAATCACTTTTTTCAAAATATCTAGTGAGCCGTGAACTTTTCTAAAAATCCAAAAGGGGCATTAGATTGAGCATTCAAAACTGAAATTCTTTCCCCATTTATTCTTTGTTCTAGCTCTGCTAGTTTCCGAGATCCCCATAGTGGGCATCGAAGAAAACTCACCCTGTATATTTCCAAAAGCGAAACTAATATCGCATAATAAGCAACTTTGGAAACTATAATGGGCAATTTAAAAATTCGATAGGAAGTGACCAAAAAGTATATTAGGGATAATGTTCTAAATATGTAGTTACGCGCCAATTTTTACAAAAAGTTGCGTGGAAATAACTGTTGTAGCTAAACATCTTAACTAATGTAAATGTACCGTGGAAAACTGTCTCTAAAATTTTCCATGCCATTATGGTATCTAACTAGTTGTAAAATTTGATAGTGTGAGACAATAATTAATACTGAGGGCGTGACGTTTTATTATTGTATCTATTATTTTTTGTTTGGATAAAAATACATCTTGGAATTGCGAGAAGCTTCTATGAGAGCTTAATAGGTTATTTTACAATCTCCGCTGTCAACTATGAAAAATCTGCGATGTGGAAACTTTTTAAAAATCCACAAATCCAGGGATCGCGGTCATATTTCTTCCGTCTAAAAATTAAGTGTCACATCTGCGTAATATTATCCCCAGCGACGTACAGCGAGTTTATCTCGCATCCCTTAACGATATAGCAGTAAAACTGCTGCAGTGGAAACGATGGCGCAACTTTTATTAGTTTCTACTTATTGTGTTTGGGGAATTCGAGGAGTTACTGAAGTTTTTTCGTAAGAATTGGAAGCGGTGTACATTGTATAACCTCGAAATGTTTCATATGTGAAACAAATGAAAGAAAAATAAAATTTGCATCCCTTAATTTTTTCATAGAAAAATGAAATATAAAACTTTCTTTGCAAAGCTGTATCATAATTCTATAGCCTGTTTTCAAAATGTATAATAGTCACCACATGAGCAAAAAAACGCAACCTTGCAAAGTTGCTAAGGAAGAAAATTGACGATATTTTTTCTTAAATTTATAACTATATGATATTGTTTTACGTTTGTTAATGTGTTTCGCTAATTCATTATTTTTTACGATAATTGGCCAATAGCCACGACCACAACCTATAATTTAAATATCATAAATAATACATGTATTCCCAGGTACCTGCGTAATTTGACCATCACCAACAATTACGTTCCCAGCTAATACGACACTTAAAAAACCTACCAACGCGACCCAGTCGTGCAATCCCCCCCGTCCCCCTTGCCCTATCGTGCGGTATGTCCGGGCCGCCCCTAACAAATGTGCGGTACGGGTGACGTATCGGGCCAGTACGGTCCTGGAGCGTACAGGGACGTATTAATCGGGATCGCCGCCCGGTGTGCCTGATTTATACGGTGCCGTTAGGGCTGTCCGCTACGAATGTACGGGGTGGTCCGGCCGTAGGCGCGCTAATTTCGATAGTGTGTTTGGAGGTTAAATGGGGTGTCGGAATTGTGTCCTTCAACCACAAAAACAAGGCTTGGCAAAACAAAAATAAATAAACCTGGAAAATCTGTCAAAATCTGATCTATTCCTAAGTTTCTACCCATATATACAGGGTGATTCAGTTTTAATCTGCAACACTTCAACAGGTGATAGAAAACCAAAAAATAACCGCACTTTCTTCTATAAACTATATCAATTTAAGGCCTTAGAAAAAGTTACAGGGTGTTAAAGTTGCTAGAAACATGTGGAATTTATTGAATATTTTACAAACTAGTAGAGATATTTAAGTTATATTTGGTACACGTTATAACTGCATCGGTTAGCATAAAACATGTTAATATCAAACACCTTGAATAACCAGTGGCGTGGAAGTGGGAAATTAGTATGATTGTTTTTAGAAAAAAAATGAACCACCTTGTATAGCAATAAAATGTATTCAAATTCTTATGTAAATTTTTATTGTAAACAAAAACGTTGTCTTAGCATTTTTTTATATGTGTCATGGTTTCATAGCAAATTTGATTTTTTCGTATTATTTCGGGGTACTTCTGAAAAATTAACTTAAAACTTTTCTCCATAAGTAACACTCAAAGTAGAAAAAATGTGTTTTTTACTTTAAATATAGTAACTTTTCCCAATAAACTTACCCATTCAAGGTTTTACTTTTCAAGATACAGAGGGTAACATTAATTGCATCTTCCTTAAATGTTTTAGACCCTGTATCTTCAAAAGTATAGCCTTAAATAGGTGAGTTTATTGGAAAAAGTTACTTTATTTCAGGTAGCAAACACATTATTTCTACTTTAAGTGTTACTTATGGAGCAAATTTTTTAGATAATTTTTCAGAAGTAGGTACCCCGAAATATTACGAAAAAATCAAATTTGCTATGAAACCATGACACATATGGAAAAATGCTAAGAGAACGTTTTTGTTTACAATAAAAATTTACATAAGAATTTGAATACATTTTATTGCTATACAAGGTGTTTCTATTTTTTTTTTCTAAAATAAATTATACTAATTACCCATTTCTACGCCACTGGTTGTTCAAGATGTTTGATATTAACAGGGTTTATGCTAACCCATGCCGTTATAACGTGTACCAAATATGACTTAAATATCTCAACTAGTTTGTAAAATATTCAATAAATTCCACATATTTCTTGCAACTTTAACACCCTGTAACTTTTTTATAAGGCCTTAAAATGATATAGTTTATAGAAGAAAGTGCGGTTATTTTCTGGTTTTCTATCACCTGTTGAAGTGTTGCAGATTAAAACTGAATCACCCTGTATATGGTGTAGTTTTTTTGTTTAAAAACCATTGTGAATCAATCAACTTTGTGGAATATAATAGTTTAAAAACCATTGTGAATCAATCAACTTTGTGGAATATAATATAACCATTACCTATTACTGTAGTTTAAAAAAATATATGCTGTGATATTCCAGTAAGACTGTTGTTCTTTGTCACTTAAGACTTACTAGAGAAGTAACAATGACAATATCGTACAGAGTAACCTTTCCTTATTATCATTCTCGTTGGACTTTTGAATTATAAATTTTATGTCGGATTTGATTCCATTAACCTTCGCATTTTCAATCATTTAGCTTTGAAGTTTAAATTTTATTTTAGTTTCCCTAGAACGGTGGATTGTTTTCACAAAAAAACCTTTTGCTAAAACGATGTAAAATATTTTGTGCCTGTGCCTGCTTGCTAATTTGAAACACCTTTTCAATGCTAACATAAATGTAATGTAAGATATTAAGAAATGTTCGTAATCCAACCAAGTTTCTGTATTTTGAAAACTGGATTATTCTTTTTTCTACATATAACTTTATTCAAATATGTACTTTTTTCGGAAACCTCCTAGTTTTCACGATTCATATACCCCTTGTTTATAGCTAGTTTTCGTAGATTTTAATATTAGAAAATTAGTAGGCAATGACTGGGTCACTTTAATTTTTGGCGCCACCTGTTGCTTGTAGTAACAATATACAGCGAGCACGTAAAGGTTGAAATAAATTCGGTAAAATGTTGTTCTGTTCGATTAAAAATTAAGCCTGCTTAAAAATGGAACTGAGCAAAAAATAAGCACTACAATGTAGGTACAGTCGCCTAATAACGAAATGACTAAAAACTTAATGTTAAATTTAAAATTTATGAAATATTTTTTTATGTAATATATTATTATTATTTGCGTACCGATACAAGAAAAGTGCGTTCTTTTAAATGACGCTATCAAAAATAGTGGTTGCCATTTTAAAAAATATATAGATGACGTCATAGCTTGGTTAGTAATGACGTCACAAGATCGACAAATATGTCAAAATATGCGCCTTTCAAAATTATGTTGGACGTGTCGAAGCGTTTTTTAAATCGCCCAGTACAACATTTTACCGAATTTATTCCAACCTTTACGTGCTCACTGCATGTAATAATAAAAAAACACATAGAATTGAGACGAATAATATACTAAAATCGAGCAATCCTTACGCCTGGCGTAAATAAAATCACGTGTTCAATAACGTTCCGCGATTGGTCGGTAGGCTATAAAATTTCACCCGACTCGGCAACAGGGACGTACTCGATCGCAAAAGTGTAGTTATGCGGTTTTATCTTGTTGTTTTCAGCTATTTAGACACCGCCACAAATAATTGTATCAATGTTTTGAACCATTTTAAGTAAGCCAATAATTTTTTCCGAAATATTTTGATGTAAACCATTTTAAAACTAAAATAAAATAAAGGTCGTGCCTCAGTGCGGCCCTGGCGAATATCTCAACGCACGTGCTCTTGTTTACGCCAGGTGTAAGAGTTGCTCGATTTTAGTATAGGTTGTCAAATTCCTATTTACTAATTAAAAATAATAATATCTGCGATAACTATAAGTAAAAAAGAAGCACAATAATTATCAAAACTGTCTCATTTTTGACGTTGACTGGCATTTTATCAACTTTGTTATTATTCAACTATCAACCAGGTTCCACAAGAACCAAATCGCAAAAACTGTTGGTACATTATGCATTGTGCTGTAAAAGCAGTCTACTATACAGGGTGTCCGGTAAGTTCGGGGAAATCTCTCGCCAGCGTGTTGGTGACGTCAAAATATACCTGGTGTTTCATATATTTTTTTCCCCTAAAGTACTCCGTAACAGAACTACAGGGTCCCAAAGGGGTACTCACTGCTTTACATTTTTTGATTTAACTTTTGAACGCCCTTGTATATTTTGATGAAATTTTGGAATTTTGCATAGACGGTAAAAACCAATTACCTCATATTTGAATCATGCTTGGACAATGCCGTGGAAGTCAGGAACGGACTTCACGCAATACCCATGGGCTCAAAATTTTGACTGGTATAAATTTAAAAAGCCGAAAACAATTTTTTTTAAAGCCTTGAACATTTCTCTTCAAAAAAGGTACTCTTTATTCGTTTCGAAAAAGTCAACCGTTTTCATGGAAAAATCGCTTTTTTGAAATCCGTAACTTAAGATGCAATAATGGAAACTACCAGAATTTAGTGTTTTCACCTGACGGATAACAACAATTACGTGTGACAAGATTTGTCAATAATTTTTATTAGCACACTGCAATTTTCAGTAGGCATTAATATCGAGAAAATGAAAAAAAACAATGAAACTGTTTAAAAATAGTTTAATAAAGTTTGGTTATAAAGAAAATGTTTCGTTTAGTCGGGCAAATGTTCAAAGTGAGCTCCTTCTACCCGAATACATTTTCTTATCCTGCGAATTTTTTCTTGCTGCACCCTAAACAGCATTTCAGGATCATTTCGAATTTGATCAGAATAGTGAAATATTCTTTCCAATAACTCTTCCCTGGTATTTACAGGAGTTGAATATACTAGTCCCTTGAGATGACCCCAGAAAAAAAAATCTAACGGATTGAGGTCAGGAGACCTAGGTGGCCACAAAACAGGTCCTCCTCGGCCTATCCAACGATTGTCAAAGTGCTGGGTTAAGTAGAGACGTACCTCCCGGGAATAATGTGGGGGAGCGCCATCGTGCATAAACCACATTTGATTCCTTATTTGTAAGGGCACATTTTCCAGTAAATCATTTAAATTATTTTGTAAAAAATGTAAAGCTCCATTCAAACGTTCATCCAAAACAAAAGGACCAATCAAATTATTCCCAATTATCCCTGCCCAAACATTAACCAGAAATCTTTGTTGGTGCTTGATCTGAACTATGGCGTGAGGGTTTTCGTCATGCCAAATGTGCAGATTTCGACTGTTGGTAATACCGTCTCTCGTGAAGCCAGCTTCGTCGCTAAATAAAACAATTTCTGTGAAACTCGGATCGCCTATAAATTGTTGCAAAAACCAGTTTGCATAGTTAAGCCGTGGACGATAATCATTCGGAGACATTGCATGCACTTTTTGGACGTGATAAGGATAAAGTAGCTGTTCTCGCAATGTTTCATGAACAACCCCCTTTGTGGTATTTAACTGAGCTGCAAGCTTACGAACGCTATTAGAAGGGTTTTCGGATATTTCATCCAATATGTGCTCTTCTAAGTTTTGATTTCTTGCTCTCCTTTGCGGCCCTTCCCCACCACGACGAGGTAAAAAACTACCTAATGTAAATTTTAGGAGACTGATTTAAGACATTCTAAACTCGGTTTGTTTACTACCTGTTTCTCTTAAACGACGATCAACTCTCACAAATGTTTTTCGATTTGGCAAATTGCGATTTGGAAATCTTTGAGCATAAATTCTGCTTGCCTCCAGAGAATTGCAGTGTGCTTGTCCATAAATTAAATGCATGTCTGCATATTCGGCATAAGTATAAAAATGCTCCATTGCTAATAAAAATTATTGACAAATCTTGTCACACGTAATTGTTGTTATCCGTCAGGTGAAAACACTAAATTCTGGTAGTTTCCATTATTGCATCTTAAGTTACGGATTTCAAAAAAGCGATTTTTCCATGAAAACGGTTGACTTTTTCGAAACGAATAAAGAGTACCTTTTTTGAAGAGAAATGTTCAAGGCTTTAAAAAAAATTGTTTTCGGCTTTTTAAATTTATACCAGTCAAAATTTTGAGCCCATGGGTATTGCGTGAAGTCCGTTCCTGACTTCCACGGCATTGTCCAAGCATGATTCAAATATGAGGTAATTGGTTTTTACCGTCTATGCAAAATTCCAAAATTTCATCAAAATATACAAGGGCGTTCAAAAGTTAAATCAAAAAATGTAAAGCAGTGAGTACCCCTTTGGGACCCTGTAGTTCTGTTACGGAGTACTTTAGGGGAAAAAAATATATGAAACACCAGGTATATTTTGACGTCACCAACACGCTGGCGAGAGATTTCCCCGAACTTACCGGACACCCTGTATACATTAAAAGTGCTAATACCAGAATAATTTGCAATACTTACAACAATACGATTAGACTGTTTGGAAAATATCAGTTTTCTCGAAGTGCTTGTACAACAACAGCAAATAGGAAAAATTATGGAGTTAGCGTTACTTCGTTGTTGTTTTATCCATAATGAACTCGTCTTATGGCGTTTTATGAGAGTAGAATTGTTGTACTGTTTTTATTTTTTGAATCCAAAGTAAGATTTATGTGGAAGTATCTGCAGAAATATTTTAAAATGCCATCTCCTCGAGTATCCTGCGTAAAATGGAACAAATTATATCCACATTATGTTGGTACTTTCAGGTTTCAAATTTTAGGATTCCTATCCAACATAAGAATTACCAGATGTTTGCCCAAACGGAAAGGAAATATTCCTATTCCCATATAAAAGAGATACCCGGTACGCGAGCATAGTAGTTACATTTTTCCGGAAGGAAGTATAGATATACATATACTCATCTGGGGGGGCATGGTGAATTCAAAGAAGTTGGATGGATTTTTTTCTTTTGGTAAAGACATTATTATATGAAATGCATTAAGAATATCGAAATATACTTTTTTTAATGTCTTATACCGGTTGTCTCAGGTTTTAATCGGGAAAATTTAATGGGCGATAGAACTCGTAAAAATATAAAGAAAAGTTTTACTTTTAAACATACAGTGTGACCCATTTGTTTTGGGGTCAGTCTGTAAAAAGTGTATCAATCGTGCGATTTGGCTGATTTTTTTTAAAATTGTAGAGCTCGATGAACTGCACATTTTGAACAAAAATTGCCTGGTTCGCATAAAATCCAAAGCCTACTATGACCGTTTTTATGAGCAAAATTTTAAGAAACCATATTAGCGTTTTTTTTTTTTTGAAAAAATCTGTGTGCGCCAATGGATTGAGCACCCCTCGAAATGGGTATGTACAAAATTTCATCAAAATATTTCAAGTAATAACGATTTTGTAGAAAAATTAAAAATGCAGCCAAGGTACGTCTTTATTTTCAAAAATTCAAAGTTGGCCATGGAAAATAATTGAATTGTAATAATACAACCTTATGCTTATAAACACAAAACATAAAAACAATTAAAATTATAAAATTTTTGTAACTTCTACCAAGCCTCCATTTTCTACAATGCATTTGTCGTTCCTCTTGCGTACATTCAAAATTACATTTCGTATTTGCTGTGGAGTAATTTCCTCACAACTACGGTTTATCCTAGCTTGCAGTTCTTGTAAATTATGGGGTCTTGACTTATAAACATTTTAATTGATTGAAGGGGGACCCCATGTGGGTTATTCATATTTTAGAAAGGAAATAAAGGAAACAGACCTCAGTCCCACAATTTCTTTTTAATTCAAAAAGCTACCGGTTTCGTAACTCCCAAAGTTACATCATCAGGCTAAAGAAATATCATCAAGAGCTGTACCGTTTTAAGAATGGAGTCTATTATAGTCATTGCACTAACTACTAGCATTTATATAACTAAATTTAAAAGGTAAGACAAACTAAGACAAGGGACATACAGATTAAGAATTTTTAATCTGTATGTCCCTTGTCTTAGTTTGTCTTACCTTTTAAATTTAGTTATATAAATGCTAGTAGTTAGTGCAGTGACTATAATAGACTCCATTCTTAAAACGGTACAGCTCTTGATGATATTTCTTTAGCCTGATGATGTAACTTTGGGAGTTACGAAACCGGTAGCTTTTTGAATTAAAAAGAAATTGTGGGACTGAGGTCTGTTTCCTTTATTTCCTTTCTAAAATATAAACATTTTGCTTAAGTGTACCCCAAAGAAAAAAATCTAAAGGAGTTAAGTCCGGAGATCTCGGTGGCCACTCACAGAAAGGACTATTTCGCCCTATCCAACAGTTTTCAAAATTATTATCTAGCCAGTTTCTGATTAAACGAGCATTATGAATAGGACTGCCATCTAACTGTAACTTTAAATTTAAACGGTATCTTAATGGTAACTCATCTAAAGCATTTCTAAATTCAATTTCTAGAAAATTCAAGAAGCCAGCCTCATTCAAATTCCCTTCAAAGAAAAATGGGCCAATTATTCTGTCGCGTAGTATTCCACACCAAACGTTAATTTTTTGTGAATATTGTCTCCTTGCATTTATTATAAACTCTGGATTTTCAGCTGACCAGTGACGGCAGTTTTGACTTGATACTACACCATTTGTAGTAAACGTGGCTTCGTCGGTGAATAAAATTTCATTTAAAAAGTTGCCATTATGGAGATATTCACCTTGCAGCCAATAGCAAAATTCTAATCTTCTCTCCTCATCTCCTGGTTCCAGGGTGTGCAAAAATTTTGGCTTAAACGGTTTTATTTTGTTTTGTCTCAAACATCTCCTTATACTCTCTCTGGGTATATGAAGGTCCAGACTAGCCGTTCGAACACTATTTCGAGGATTGTCACTAAAGTATTGCAGAATTTGATTGTTATTTTCAACAAGTCCACGGCGTCCATTTTGCCTAGTTTTTAATAAATTTTTAGAAATCGATCCAGTTTCATCAAAAATATTGTTTATACGTTGTACAGTACTTCGACTCACTGATCTACCTGGGTGTCTATTGTTAAATTCGGCCGCAGCTTCTGCTGCCGAGCGCTCGTTGTCGCCCACGAGTCGAACAATTTCTATTTTGTCTCTTATGCTTAAATATTCCATAATTATGATAATTAATTGTATTGAACACAAACAATTTCTGAACTCAATTTAGACAGTTTGACACTTAATAAAAGTAAACAATTCAATTATTTTCCATGGCCAACTTTGAATTTTTGAAAATAAAGACGTACCTTGGCTGCATTTTTAATTTTTCTACAAAATCGTTATTACTTGAAATATTTTGATGAAATTTTGTACATACCCATTTCGAGGGGTGCTCAATCCATTGGCCCACACAGATTTTTTCAAAAAAAAAACGCTAATATGGTTTCTTAAAATTTTGCTCATAAAAACGGTCATAGTAGGCTTTGGATTTTATGCGAACCAGGCAATTTTTGTTCAAAATGTGCAGTTCATCGAGCTCTACAATTTAAAAAAAAAATCAGCCAAATCGCACGATTGATACACTTTTTACAGACTGACCCCAAAACAAATGGGTCACACTGTACATATGTATACAAATCCATAAAATCTTTATTTTTGAAGATAATCGCGTGAACTTATTTTGTTGGAAAGATCCTCAAAAACCTGTTCTTTTGACCTTCCTTCTATTTCCAAAATGCAAATCCAGGGCAGACTACGATTTTTATATACCACCGATTTTCACGAAAACCATTTAACGATTTTTTTTTCAAAATGTGACACCACCGCGTTAATCAGGACACCTAAAAACCACCCCATGTACCATGTTTGAGCAAAAATATACAGGGAGTTCCATTCTACAGGGTGTCAATGTTGAGCAAAATAGGCATTTTAAAGGCATCTGGCGCGTCAAGTGTGCCATGGAATCCCCTCAAAACAGTTATGGTGAACGGGACCAGTCAAAATGTTGGTGTGCAAAGATTGAATACAAAAATGTACTTGCAGGGAATTTTTCTCTGGTCCATCTCAACATGCTGAATTTTTATGAAACTTTATACTGGTCAAGAGTGCTCTGGAATTATTTAATGAGTGGTCCTGTTGGCCACGTAGGTAGTTTTGAGAATATTTTTTTATTAACTTCAACACCCAACACCAACAAAACTATAAAATATACAAAATGCAGAGCCACAGAATAAATATAATCTTCAAAGCTGGTGGCCAGCTCCAGTTCTTCCATTTCGTAGTTCCACACTTTCAGCGACCGATCCCTCTAATACTTCCTAAATGAAGCGAAATCAAAAAAGCTGTTTGGTTTTACCAGCAGTGATAACTGTTGGTTTCCAACGGCATATGGACATGCTTCCAATGGGGCCCAAGTGAAGAGGGAAACCGAATTCTGTCATAATTACTTCTGAACCGCTAGAGGAGTCTTGGAACCAAGTTCTCGATTGGTAGACTTGAGTTTCTCCGCATGGGACTAATATTTCGTTCTAGAGCATAAAATGACAAAGATTGTGTTCTAATAGAAGCACCAAATGTGTCCAACGCAATAAAGGAACTGGGCACGGTGTAAGGTATATTTTTTTGTTGAGATTTGTAGAATAATTGAATCTGCTTGTAATTTACCTGACTACTTTAAGTACCGTGTCTAATGATAAAACAATTAAATTAAATACATACGAGTAGGTATAACAGAAGAGTCATCCTCAAATATAAATAGAAACAAAAACAGGTAACTATTTGCTAATGGGAAAAGGCGAAACAATTTTCTCTATACCGGTGCCGCTTTGAAAACTAAATGTTTTAAAAGGAGTTTCTCGAGCGACGGATCGCTGCTCCGCACAAGTTGCACTTCCCAATAAATCTCGACTCCGTTCTACTCGACTCTCACGCCAGTCAACTTCGAAACAAAAGACCCACGTATAAGATCTTCCGTTCGCCCGGTTCATATCCCGCTTCCATCCGATTATAGAAATGAAAGTATAATCCGGAAACTTTGGCGAAACCCTTTTCGGTCGTACACAGCGTGTGTCAAGTTTTTAGTTCCCAGCACAGGCGCGGTCTTAGGAGGGGGGGCAGGGGGGCCATGCCCCCCCCCAACAAAATAAAAAAAATATATAATAAATAAAAAATAAATACAAATATTATTACTAATATTATGTAACCTATAGTGTCCACGGAGTTCACAGTAAATAACAAAAAAAATCTAGTTGAAATTTGAGCTTCTGGGGATCAACGCTGCTTGGTTTGAAACTAATTTGTGACATAATTTTACTTTCGAAAAATCACGTACTTTTGCCTTGGAAATTATGAAGAAACTAATTTTCTAAAGTGTCCTTTTTGTAGGTTTTACGGCAAAATGTTATTAAGGAAACTTGTCCAGAATGAAAAACTGAGTAGGTTTGCGAAATTTCGAAAGTCAAGGCCTACTTTGATTTTTTGGGATTTTTCCCACTTTTTTAGAAAAGTGTATTTTGTGTAGTTTTCATATCAAAATGTTATTAAGAAAACTTGTTTAGTTTTTTGGTAGCGTTAATAGTTTTTGAGATATGAACCAAAGTAATTGTTTGAATGGAAACCATAGTTCATATCTTAGAAACTATTAACGCTACCAAAAAACTAATTATTCCATTCGATTCTACGCAAAAAAATCTATAAAAATAGTTGATTAAATTTGTCGATATATATATATGTACAGGGTGTCCAACTTTAAAACTGTACAAATCCGTAAAATCTTCATTTTTGGAGATAATCGCCTAAACTTTTTTTTGTTTGAAAGACCTTCAAAAACCGTTTCTTTTGACTTTCCTACCATTTTCAAAATGCAAATCCAGGGCCGGCTGCGATTTTTTTTATACTCCCGATTTTCACGAAAACCATTTAGGGATTTTTTTATTTAAAATATAAAAAAATATACAGGGAGTTCCGTCCTGGAGTTTAGGCGATTATCTCCAAAAATGAAGATTTTACGGATTTGTACAGTTTTGTACGGATTTGTACAGTTTTAAAGTTGTAGCCAGGAGAGAGGTTTCCAAAAAATCGAAAATTTCAGTCCTGCTACAATGCGCGGAAACTATAAAACTTATCTAAAATCTGATTGGTCCACCAAATTCCTCTCAAAAAAGTAGTACAGTGACGTGAAAACCGCAACCCTCTAGCTTTAATAATAACCGAGATTTTTGAGAAAAACACCCAAAATGGTACACCCTGTACATACCCAGGTATGCCCCGCCCCCTCCTCTTGGCTAATGGATATGACCGCGCCTTCCCCAGCAGATATATTTAATAGAAACGGAATTTTATTTGCATAGAAATTTCGAATGGTCATTTATTATTCTAAACACAACAGGAAACTAACGAACTAAATGAAAACCAAGCAACTGAACTCGCACATTATGATATGGTCATTCAAAATTCATTCGACGACACTGCCAATCTTTTCTGTAGATTTCCCAAATTTACAAATTCTTCTCCCATTGCTGCAAATTTTATAAGGGTACCTAATCGCTATACTCTTATACCTTCCTATCTTAACTTCCATTGGTTACAGATCACCGAATCCTGGCATAACTCCAATATTTCACTGCGCGTTTTAAACTCAAAAGAAATAAACTAGGTACCCTTAATACCCGATTGAAATCCTGGAGATTATTAGGGCGGCTTCCGCGGCTGCATAGAAAATTTGGGGCCTTGTTCGGCGTCCCCTCTAAAATACCGAAGTTGTGGCTAAGTCCTCTTTTCAGAGATAGGTAGCCCCCCAAAATAAGTTCTGCGAAAGTTTCGGAATTACATTCCGATAATCGGTTGACTGGCGTGTGCTATGGGAAGAATGGCGTTCAGATTTACCCAAGTACCTATACACACAGCTTCCATTCCAGGACACTTTTTTTATATTATATTTTTTACGATTCGCTGTAAAGAAATATTTTAAATCGAATGTGATTAGATGTAGCAACTAATTATATAATATAATTTCTACTTCTAGGGACAATTAAAACGTATTATTGCAAAGTATAATCTGTATGTATACTTAAAATGCCCCTTTGTCATTGGTCTAACTGCGGCGGGAATACGAGCGGCGTTGCCATATGTTTTACCAGATAGTAACGGAAAATTTTCCGGATAAATACCAACAAAAAAACAATTAAATAAATTAAAAGTAAAAAAATATTTTTAAAAAAAGCTTTTATTTAAATGCGCTAAAAAGAATAAAATAATCTTTTCTTTTAAAACTTTTACTATCAACTTATAACGTCATTCCACAATTTATATGATATAAAAGCTTGTCGCGAGATTTAAGTTTTCAAACTAATTTGAAAATACCACTACTTAAATCTCGCGACAAGCTTTTATATCATATAAATTGTGGAATGACGTTATAAGTTGATAGTAAAAGTTTTAAAAGAAAAGATTATTTTATTCTTTTTAGCGCATTTAAATAAAAGCTTTTTTTTTAAATATTTTTTTACTTTTAATTTATTTTGTAATTTTTAGTTTGGCCAGGTGTCTGAGTCTATTCATCTCAGTTAACGCATCATTGTTGCAAGGTCGTTTGCCGGTTAGTTTAGAACAGTCTAGCTCTTCAATGAGGAGACCTTCTAATGATCTAACCCTACTTAAGGCCACGTATGCTTGACCAGGCGCGAAGAGCTTGGAGCCTAAATATACAACGAGACAGGTTGCAGACCAATGCTGTTGACGCCTATCTCACCAAACTACACAAGTCAAAGTTAACTAGTCCGCCATCTTGGGTGTTCCGCCATGTTGGATTTAGAATGACGTCACACATATAATCATGCATTGTCATCCAAATTAAACGTGTGTACAAAATTTCAGCTCGATCGGTTGAAATTTAACTAGTCCGCCATCTTGAGTGTTCCGCCATGTTGGATTTAGAATGACGTCACACATATAATCATGCATTGTCATCCAAATTAAACGTGTGTACAAAATTTCAGCTCGATCGGTTGAAATTTAACTAGTCCGCCATCTTGAGTGTTCCGCCATGTTGGATTTAGAATGACGTCACACATATAATCATGCATTGTCATCCAAATTAAACGTGTGTACAAAATTTCAGCTCGATCGGTTGAAATTTAACTAGTCCGCCATCTTGGGTGATCCGCCATGTTGGATTTAGAATGACGTCACACATATAATCATGCATTGTCATCCAAATTAAACTTGTGTACAAAATTTCAGCTCGATCGGTTGAAATTTAACTAGTCCGCCATCTTGGGTGATCCGCCATGTTGGATTTAGAATGACGTCACACATATAATCATGCATTGTCATCCAAATTAAACGTGTGTACAAAATTTCAGCTCGATCGGTTGAAGATATCTGCTTCAAAATTGAGTTGCAAGATTCCACCCGAACAAATTACATACATACATACATACATACATACATTGCAAGTTAAATAAAAGCTTTTAAAATACCTTCCAGTCTTCTCGCCCCAATTCCAATGGTAAGGTGTATTAGCCCATTCAAACGAATACAGGTAAATAAAGGCAAAGAAATATTGTTGTTTTCTTTTGGTATTCCACAAATTTAATTTGGAGCCTATTTACAGTCTTTTTATGGCGTTTAAATATGAATTTTTGCTTTTGGGAGCATCCCTATATTTCCTAAAATAATGCAATTATATGGTATAACTAAAAAATAAAAAGCAAGCTCATTATGCAGATAAATCCAAATCGATTGTATTCGTAAACTAACATTGATATACTAGATATATTCAACTATTATTGGCCATGGCCCATGGGCGATAATATTTATTATTTTATGAGGGTAATATATTTATTCGGGCCATCGATTTATGAAAATCGTTGCACTCTCGAAATATCTAGGCAAATCTATAATTATATCCTAATTAGAGACGATAACAAATGAGGGAAATCCTGGACATTAGTTTAGTGATATTTTGACCACATTCCCGAAATTATTATTATTTGTTGCT
Source organism: Pseudeuparius sepicola (assembly GCA_963920635.1). Lineage (NCBI taxonomy): Eukaryota > Metazoa > Arthropoda > Insecta > Coleoptera > Anthribidae > Pseudeuparius > Pseudeuparius sepicola. The sequence continues at coordinate 8,124,056 of OY987304.1, forward strand.
ATATCGACGTTATATTAAAGAGAAATGATGATGTTCAGAAAAAAATAAATATCTGTTTAAACGCCGTAAACAGCCTGACAATTTCATCTGTAAAATAGGGGAAAAATGAAACAATATCTAAAAAACAGCGAAAATTACTTGCACCGGTTTGAATTTGCGGCACGCCGTGGCATTAGCTTGACGTCACTGCCTTCCTAGAGCTGCTGTTCTTTGTGCATATTACCACAGTAGAAACTTAACAGAGTATATTAGGCTATATTTTTTTATGTTATTTGGTAAAAATGTAAAAATTTTATTTAAAACTACCCTATAAAAATTGATTTAAATTTTAAGAGTTAAGCGAATATATCAGTTGATTTTATAAGAAAATAAGGTAATAATTAATTACCGCATTACACCCCTTCATTACTAAAAAATTCAGAGAAAACTATACAAGGTGATTCAGTCATGAAATAACAAATTTTAAGAAATAACAAGTTTTAACCGCACAGTGGGGGAGATCTACTAAAAAGGAAAATGCGAAAGAATTTTTTTTCTCGAATGAACCTTAGTACCCGAGTAACTAGACGCTTCTGCTTGAATGTCAACCATGAAGGTTGGCACTAGAGAGCAATGTTGCCACATTTCAATCATTTTTTTTTGTGGAAGGTGGAACTGAAGAACTAAGAAATACCTACCTACCTTTCATCTGCATTTTTGGCGTATTCAGTCTTGATTCTACAAAGAGCAAGCGTTCTAACACTTCAAACAAATGTTATATCTTTTTTGGTGGAGTTTTGATTTTTTTAATTTAGAATTTGTTCAAACTATTTTTTCCCATTTTTTACATCATGATTGAATCACCCTGTATATAAAAAAGGGATTATTGGAAACTGCTTCTTTTTTATCCCATCAAAATAAAATTGAAAATCTTACAAATAATGCCACCTCCTGGCACATAGCATAGCTCTTGTTTATACTGCTTTGCCTTAAATTGTAATTCCATGTTCTCGTTTTTAATTAATTCCCAGTGCTCCTCACAATGGCGTAATCCCCAAAAACTTCATCGCTAAAGGTTCCGTTCAATCCCGCCTCGCAAATTAAACAGTAAGAATTCATCCCTTAATAACCTGCCTGTGTTTACGACGCGGAAACCCACAAAACATCGCCAAACGAAGAATACGAAGACGTATACATTTAATTAAGCTTTGCTCTTGGTCCTTCGAAGTCGCTCGCCTGCATTGGCTGAAAGAATACTCTGCGAATTGCCTTCGTGCACTCCAGTTGTATGTACTACTCGAAACGGATGGATATTTTGCCGGAATACGACAATCAACTATTGTTGAAGCCAGGATTGTAAGCAGATGCATTCATAGTGGCTTATGTTTTCTTAGTAATATAATTTCTTATATCCATCTGGTAAAAACAAGGATATAAAGCTTTATCAGAACATGTTTATAGTTGGAAGCCAGGAATAAGTCCTGTGGGTAAGTACTCAGTGGCGTAGCTATGCTAGGGCAATTCGGGGCGGCGCCCCGGGGCCCCGCGGGTTTAGGGGCCCCCTAATCCTATATATTTTTAACTAATGGATATTTTTTGTATTTTTTTCAATAGAAGGCTTTTAGATGAGTGGGTATTAACTACTATTATACTACTACTATTTTATAGTTACCTTTTCGAACAAGAGAGTTTTTCTTTTTTTTGTACTTCCAATTCCAAAAATGTCATCAATTTTACGGTAAAAACATTGCACAGTCCTTTACAATGTTTTTCCATGGTACAATTTTAAATATTAGAAGTTACAATTTACAATGTATTTGATTTTAAACAATTTCGGTGCAGACCTCGTGTAACAATGTTTTTGCACGGTTTTTGTGGCTTTCTTAAAACAGACCATATTCGTTTGATTTAACATACAGATGAAAAAATTAAATGGCTGCAGCAAATAATTGTAAAACAGGTAAAAATGGAAAAATTTACTTCTTTTAGTCTATAATAAGTATTATAATTGTAAACGTATCGTGTCTCAATAAAACTTCGTAAGAACATTGTAAATGCCATTACCTTTAAAAAACTTGTGGTTTTTCCAGACAAAAATATAGCGTTACAATGTTTTAACAGTCGAACTAATGGAAACCCAAAATTGTAACTTTCTTTACAACGTAAATTATAAAGACCGTTGGAATTGTAATTACCTTTACTATATTTTTACCGCTGAAAACGTCCATTTTGTCAGATACAATGGGATGACACATCAAAAATTTTGGGAAAATAATGCAAAATTGAATAGTTTTCTATTTTTATCCAAAATTATCCCGTAACTAGACCCGAGAAAAGCGAAAAAGTGAAAAATCCCAAAAATTTCACTTGCAATGCTATTGCATGCGTGTATCGATATGTAGAATTTATAAATCAAAAATGATATGAATAAAAATATCTACTGGGAAAATAAAAACCATGCAATTTATTTCATCAGTTTTGCAAATATAATCTGCATGCACATTTATATTTTTATTTTCTATTCTGTAATAAAAAACGAAACCCAAATTTGGTTTCAATTAAAAGAGTGGCCGACGACAGTCTATTAAAAGGGGTCCTAAATCTGTAGTACCCAGGGCCCGAAGTTTGGCTAAACCGGCACTGCGATGACACTCAAAATCCCGTAATGAAGAATGCAATAGAAGTGGTTTCGTGTTTATATTTTAACAAAAAAATATGTTGACAAAAGCCGCAGCTATAGGTAATTTGATTCCCTACAGTTTTTCTTATTTTTATTTGTAACTTTTTTATTTTACGAATTATAGGAAAACGTTAATGAAACCGTAACTTGTAAAATAACAAAGTTATAAAAGAAATTCATAAAGCAAGGTTGCAGACAACTGTTTTATCTACAATTTTTATCAGTGTTTTTTTTTGTTAGAAACGAGGGTCTAAGTGTGATCTTTTTGGTTGGATAGGTACTCAGAAAACAATGAGTAACCTTAAAAAAATACTTTCCCGAAATTTTTCATTTGAAAAATTATATCGTTACTGGACTATATACAAAAGGGAGGGCCCCGATGCAGAATTCTGCACCGGGGCCCCAAGACCCCTATATAGCTACGCTACTGTAAGTACTTTGATGTTTTTTGTTGAAGTTTTATGGTGCCTGGGCCTTATACTTGGTACACAAATAACTATTGTTACATTGGTAGCGAATTGTAAATCATCCTTTACATACCTATTCGTAATTAAAAACTAAAACTCTTGACGCACTTCGTACAAATAAGAGCTATAGGAAAGTTTACAGTTTCTACCAAATATCTTAAACTAAAATATTTTCATGTTGCGAAACTTAGTTTAGGAACTAGTTCGTCTACAAGTATTTGCAGTATATCTGTTAACAGTGTTAACACAAAACTTCAAGATAAAATATGAAACTCTGCGCATATCGAGTAGTCTATCAGTTTCAACCTTGGCTTGCGTATAAAATCCTTAGTAAAGGAATAATGTATTATACATCCCAAGTAATCGATTTTATAATGCCATAGTGTTTAGTCTGCCGAAACTTATATTACTTCATTGTGCGCCCCCGAAAATAAAATCGGTTTGTATGGAATTTCGGCGTGTTTACGAGGTCGCAAACTACAAAGACTTCTGGGATTAAATTTAGATTGAAAAGTGTATTGTTAAAGAAAACGCTACCTATAACGATAATGACATTAAAACAAAAAGTACATTTTGGTTCGGACATGGAAATATACTAAAGGGGCAGGAAAATGAAGGTAGCTGCTAATCTATATTTGATGTTTTATAAATCAGACGTTATAAACGTAACAAAATAAAATTTAAAACGGCAAGGCAATAACATAATTTCTCTATCGGCTGACGTAGGTACTTGTAATTTAGCGAGCGATACATGGGTACTTTAAATGACAATTATTTTGTATTCGTAATTTGGACAATTTCGAGGGTGATTATTGTTTCTAAAGCCACATCGTTTGCTAGCTCCCATCATATTTCTTACAAAACATTTCATTGAGAGTCAATACTCGTTGATCCGATAAGGTCTATACATAGATCTAAATCTATATTATCTATATTACATACATACACAGTGTGAATCAGTTTTTTGTAGCAAGCCTTGAACAGGTGATAGATCTTCAAAAAATAACCACACTTTCGATAGTCGGTACCTAACTATTTTGGTAACTTTAACACCCTGTAACTTTTTTATAAAGCCTTAAAAAGATATAGTTTATACGAAGAAGTGTGGTTATTTTTTGAATATCTATCACCTGTTAAAGTCTTGCTACAAAAAACTGATTCACCCTGTATATATCGGGATTTAAGAATCAAAAATTGAAGTTTGTTTTTACACGTGTCATCGAATCCAAAAATATTCCATAAAAATGCACAAACATGTAGGTACCGAAAATCTAATTATTATTATTATTATTATTATTGTAGACATTATACACATAAAAAATAGGCACCCGCATAAATGGCCAACAAAATTACAAAACTAAACAAAATCGAATTTTGTGAAAAGGGTTTGAACATCTTACAATAGACTTTATGCACAACCCTAATAGTATACGAAGCTTGCATTGTATCATTTTACAGCTATTTTCATTACGAACAAATTACCTTCTGGATATTTTTACCATAGGAAGTCATCCTGATAAGTTATTTAAGGAAATGTAGCGACACATTTTGTAAACTGCTAGTTTGTCAGTACACAACTCCTACACAACGTAGTAGGTACGCATTTTAAATATTGACGGAAATTTCTTTGTATTTCTTTCGTGGAAAATTCGTAAATGCCTAACATTAAAGGAACGAATCTTTGAACGTGAACTCAAAAAATAACTTTAACAATTTTGTTTTCTGTGCTTTCGGAAAATAAATCTTCCTCACAATGTTATTGCCCTTATTTCCTAGAATAAATGCCGATTCCTTAATTTTTCGCCTATTTCCTACTTCTTTGAGAATTGGTTGGGACCTATCCCACAAAATTCTATGATTATTACTAATTACTGATTTTGCCTGATATAATTTTTATGTTCTTTTAAACGAACGTTAAATGGCCTACAAGTGTCCCCAACATAGATGGAACTTTTCACATTCACAGGGAATTTTATAAACGCAATTTTTTTTTAACTTTGTCCTCATTAAATGGTTTCGTTTTAACTAACATCGATCTTAGCAAATACTGTTCTGACATTAAAAATATTGCCTATGCATTTTAACTTATCTGACAATCCAGGAATGGGAAATATTTAAATTTACTGGTCTGTCCACCAGATTTATGTCTCCGATTCTATTAGCATTGTTGTTTTATTTGCAGTCCTGAAAAAATTGGTAGAGGTCAAGAGGTCTAAGTCATTAATAATTGACCTGCGATGCGCCCCATGTGAGGGCATATTGTCCCTTTTCTAACCTATATCTTTTTCCGGGTCACGCCGGTAAAACAACAAACCCCAGGGGTTAAGAGAGCCGTCGCATGTTCTTTCCCGTCCGTGCCGTTTTTTAAGTTTGTGAGGCTTCATTTCCCGGGAAATAGAATAACGAGACGTCCGCGAAACATTTCTAAAATATCATATTTCGCAAAACAAACAAAACAAAACCTACAGCGCGCGAGTACCTGTTCGAAAGGAAGGAGCAAATTGGCCTCCGGGCTCCTCAAATTGTATGTTATTTGAACAAATCGTCTTGGTCCTGTCATATAAACCTTTAATAATTAAATCTATTAGTATGTGTTGGTTTTCTGTACACACTCGTTTCTATACTATATCTGATTTTAGTATTGAAACTTCTAAGAAAGGTAATTGATTATTATGTTCTATTTCTAGGGTAAACTTAATAGAAGGTTGGTTAACATCTAGCCAACTAATTTTGTTTAAAATCTTTTATGAATAATTTGCTTATGAATGGTGATAAAGAGGACCCCCCATAGCCATTCCAAATTCCTGCTGGTAATAGTTATTTATGTACCAAGTCACTGAAGTTCAACTTTTTATCCATTGAATTTTAATTGGGTTTTTCGCCACCAAACTGGTTAAAAAACAACTTTTTCAAGTTGCCTGGAAAATTAATAAAATCTTAACAGTAAATAAGCAATTTATTTATGGAAGATTTGAGTTGACTAGATATGTTCACCAACCTAATGTTTGGCGGAGATATGTAGATGACATATTTGTTATATGGGAACATGGAGTAGATGATTTAAATTCATTATTAAATTTTATAGACTCGCAAGAACCTTCTATTAAGTTTACCTTAGAAATTGAAAATAATAATCAATTACCTTTCTTAGATGTTTCTATAATAAAATCAGATAGTATTGAAACTAGTGTCTATAGAAAACCAACACATACTAATAGATATCTCCATTTTAATTCCAATCATCATATTAGTGTTAAAAAATTAAAAGTTTGTATGACAGGGCTAAAGAGATTTGTTCTAATAACACAAAATTCGAGGAGGAAATTAAACATATAAAACACGTTCTTGGGAACAATAGTTATCCTACTGAATTTATTGAGCAAGTTTTTTAGGATTGCCAACAAAATAACAATGCTAATAGAATTAGAGAAATAAATCTGGTGGAACGACCAGTAAAATTTAATTATTCCTTATATTCCTGGACTATCAGATAAGCTAAAACCATTGATTAAGGTCTAAAACGCATAAGCAATCGTTTTAATGTCAGCACAGTATTTAAAACCACTAATACATTAAGATCGATGCTAGTTAAAACGAAACCATTTAATGAGGTACAAAGTTCAAAAAATTGCATTTATAAAATTCCTTGCGAATGTGGAAAGTTCGATGTTGGGGAAACTTGTAGGCCATTTAACGTTCGTTTAAAAGAACATAAAAATTATATCCGGCAAAATCAGATTTCGAAGTCGAAATATGTGAACACTCTTTTAATAACAATCATAGGATTTTGTGGGATAGTTCCAAACCAATTCTCAAAGAAGTAGGAAATAGACGAAAAATTAAAGAATCAGCATTTATTCTAGGAAATACAGACAACTGTGTTGCTGAATGTTCAGTGGAATTCAGTAAAATATTATTGCCACTTATTCAAAGAGAAGTTAGTATAAATAATTAGGTAGAACACAGGGTATAATATCAGACAGGTGGTTAGGTTATTGTTTCTGTTGTCATGACATTTTAACCTGAAATTTGTTAATCTGTCATTTCACTTTTGACATGACAAGATCTTTGAGAAAAGAGGAAGATTTATTCTCCGAAATCTCAGGAAACAAATTTGTTGAAGATATTTTAGTTACAGTTGAAAGTATTTAATACTTTCAACTTTTTATGACTCGTGTGGAATTTAGTTGCCGATGCCTCTGGCCGAGGCAAATAAACCACATGAGTCATAAAAAGAACTTCAGTGCCGAGGTATCTACATATTATATATATTTTTTGAAATCGAAAAAAAATGTTTTATTAGGCAATAAAGTAATCATAGGGGATCACCCGTCGATGAACCAACTGCGCACGGCGTTGCTTGACTTTGACGATCGCTCTACCTAGGTTAAGTATGACAAGACACGGCGCCTTCAAACAGAAAAACCTAGCTGCTGCTTGTTGTGCAGCCTCCATAACAAATGTATTGATATTCAAACCTACTAAAATATTTATATTGAAAAATTGCGGTGCCATAGGTAACAATTTCGCAATGTGTACGAAAAGTTAAATGGGCCTTTATTGGCCGGGTTTTGAATATTTGGTCATTTTTGACGGGCGATTTATCCGCGTCTGACGTTTGATGTTTACATCTCGCCAAGGCCTACTTATTGAAAAAATCGTACAATAACGGGCTACTTCCGTGCCGATTTCTGAGCTTTTAATGACGATTTTGGGACACTTCACTGCCGAATTCAAGAAAAATCCATTTACTAATTGAAAACAAGTGGTTTTAACACATAGCGTTGTTAGTTCCCCATCAGTTTTCCTCGCTGTCCCAGTCCCGGTCGGCGCTTCTCGTGAAACGCAAATTAACGCCGCACGGCCGCTCCGTCGAACATATTGAATACCGGTCGAGCCCCCGGCGCTATCTCCTTATCACGTACGGGCCGCTAACCCCCCTTCCCCCCCCCCTCCGCTTTGTGCGGCGCTCCCTCCCCCCTAACGAGCCGGTTCTTTGCCGGATTTATAGCCGGCCTTATCGGAGGACTAATTGTGCGATGCCCGCCGCGCCGCCGCCGCGCCAACGGTTTAATTATGGGGACGGTATCCGGACGAACGTCGAATCGCTGAATATGCGACCGTAGAAGGTTCACTCGCCGGACACGAATACGGCCGAGGCAGCCCGACCGGCGTTACCGCTTGCCGAAATACATGCAGGACGCGGTTCATCCGTAAAGTCCAAGAACGTTAAACTGGTTTAACGTTCTTGCGTAAAGTCGGCTGGACGTAATGGTGAAGGCGACGGGAGGTATATATATCGGGCCGATTGCGGCAATCTTTCGGCTTGAAGAGATCAAAGTGCGGCGGCCGAGTGAACTTTCTATGATTATATATTCGGTGGTCGAAACGCGCCGGTAAAATCATAAAAGTCACCTTTACATGATTTTTTAAAAGATGCGTTTTTAGTTTTTAATCGATATTTTTTCTTTACGTTAATTAATCGAGATTTATTAATTAATCGAGATTTTTTCTTTATATTTGTACAGTTAAAACCTTTTCAGTTTCATATTTAGGAAATCAAAAAATGATCTGCTTCGTAAGAAGAGAGACTTTTACATCCAGATTGTGAAATTACATTCTATAGGCGAGTAAATATACAGGGTGGTCCAAACTTGAGCAATACTTTAAAAACTGCTAGAAAATTTCAAAAAAGGAGATATTTTCCTATAAACATGTATTGAAATCCTACGGTTTTCGATATTTGGTACAGTTTAGACACTCATTAAATACTATAAATTAAAAATAATTCAGCCCATCTACTTCCACCAGTGTCGGAGAGAAGGGGGTCAATCATCATATTTTTTAATAAAAAAATGGTACGCCACTGGAAAAGTAATATTTTTTGGCCTTCACTAAATTTTCCAATAAATTCTAAGAAAAAAAGCTATTCTTGACTTTTTTTCAAAAAATGTACCGTTTTCGAAAAATTCACTTTTGTGCGTTTTAATTTTTTTAGCAGAAGAAAATCAAAGTAGGTCTAGGCTCTCGAAATTTTGCACACATGCTGAGTTTTCAATTCCGAACAACTTTCCTTAATAACATTTGGTCCTAAAACCTACAAAAAGGTTTCTAGATTCGAAAAATCACGTGTCCTGGGATTTAAAAAAATCTAATTTTTCACACCAGTGAAGTTGGCTGTAGGTAGGTCTTACGGCAAAATGTTATTAAGGAAAATTGTTCGGAATTAAAAACTCAGTAGGTGTGCAAAATTTCGAAAGCTTAGACCTACTTTGATTTTCTTCTGCTAAAAAATTAAAAGCACAAAAGTGAATTTTTCAAAAACGGTAGGTACATTTTTCGAAAAAAAAATCAAGAATAGTTGTTTTCTTAGAATTGATTTGAAAACTTAGTGAAGGCAAAAAAAATACTTCTCCAGTGGTGTACCATTTTTTTATTAAAAAATATGATGGTTGACCCCCGTCTCTCCGGACTGGTGGAAGTAGATATGTGCTGAATTATTTTTAATTTATAGTATTTAATGAGTGTCTAAACTGTACCAAATATGTTTGTCCTGTCTTCCTTTAGGAAAAATAAAAGAAAACTTGAAAAAAAAAAATGAACTTTGACGCCCTGTATATCGAAAACCGCTAGGATTTCGATACATGTTTATATGAAAAATCTCCTTTTTTGAAATTTTCTAGCAGTTTTTAGAGTACCTATTGCTAATAAAGTTTGCCCCACCCTGTATAGGTCTAATTTGTTGCCAAATAATATTGTTTTTTTTTATTGATATTCTCTGGCTTTTTGTTGATTTCTAGGCGAAGCTATATAGGTCTGTGGTACAATAATATTTATATATTTGTTCTCCTTATTATGATTAAAATATAACAACCAAGACATTACATTATTTATGGAACCCACCCGTATAAATTATTTCAAATTTTCCGCCTCATTTAAATCCCTTTCTCTAAATGTTGTAAAACTTATCCAAATCTACCAGTTAAGAGATGCAATGGATTCCGTGTCGAACTATCATATTTTTCATAAAAGAGTTCTCCTCATATTTGGCTTGCCAAACAATGCTCCTTAATTCAAGATGAAGTTTCCGAATAACAATCGTGAAAACCTTCACAGCAACCATCATTGACCACAAGTAAAGTAAGTAGTTCAATCGATTAAATACATGGCGTTTCATGCAAATCACCGAAATTAATGCGGCACTTGTAGGTATATATACATACATACATACCTGCGTTTGTGTTCCCGTTTTCCCTCAATGTGTCCTGTTTTCCAATTATTGTCAAGTGATGAATTTACTGATTGAACTCAGTTTTGGGTTAAAGCTTCTCTATTACTTGACCAGAACATTTTTTTGTGGACACTTATGTTATTGGTTAAAAAACATTATTATAAAGACTAATTAATAACTTCCAGGTAAAGTAATTAACTTATGATAATGTGTTTAGTAACATTAACCGTAGATATCGATGTAACATGAAGCAATACTTAAAGAAAGTTAAACAAATTTAATTATTCCTTATATACATTCCCGGACTGTCAGATAAGCTAAAACGCATATAGGCACTCTTTTCAATGTCAGAACAATGTTTTGAATCGAAAATACATTAACATCAATGATAGTTAAAACGAAACCATTTAATGAGGTACAAAGTTGAATAAATCCTTGTGAATGTGGAAAATTCTCTGCTGGGGAAGCTTGTCCATTTTTTCACGTTTGGTTAAAAGAATATGAAAATTGTATATCAGGTAAATTCAAATCTCAAAGCCAACAATATGTTAACCGCTTTTTAATAATAATCATAGAATTTTGTGGAATAGGTCCCAACCAATTCTCAAAGAAGAAGCAGGAAATAGGCGAAACGTTAAGGAATCTGCAATTATTTTAAGAAATTCGAATACCTGTGTTGTTGAATGTTCACTGAAATTTTTTCAGTAAAATATATTGCCAATTTATTTAAAGAGAAGTTAGTATAGGTAATTAGATAACACAGGGTACAATATCAGACAGGTGGTTAGGTTATTGTTCTGTTGTCATGAACTTGACATCTATTATTCTGTCGTTTCACGTAGATTTGACATTTTCTTTGAGAAAGGGGAAAGATTTATTCTCCGAAAGCTCAGAAGACAAAGTTGTTGAAGTTATTTTTTAAGTTAAAGGGTGAAGGTTGGGAAACTTGAAAAAATTGTCTTATAATCAGTTTGTTTGAAATTCCTGTAGCGAAAAACCCATTTAAAAATTAAATAGGAAACTAGCCTGTAAATAAAAAAAACATTTTTTTGTAGAGAATATCCCAATTGAAAAGTTTTCATTGCTCCACCCCACCCGTATATTTTGTTTTGTTCGAAAGAGCCCTCCACAGCGACCATATTGCCCGATAATCAGCCGAGCGCCGCAGGGCAAAACCGGCCGACTCGACGGGTCAGCGAATTTGCCTTTTGAATTTAAAGGAGTTAAAAAAACGGATTTTCGGGTACAAGGTACAAGCAGCGTTTTCGGCCGTACATGTTTATCCGCGATACATGCAAATGTCCGCTTCGAAATTAGAAAGTCAAAACTGAAATCCGGGATAAGTGTGAAGTGGTGTGTGTTCCTTTTTTGAGACCGCTTTGAGATTTTCAGGTATACGGGAGCGGATTTGGAGAGCCCGAAGCGGACTTAAGCTCTAAATATTTTGCGTTTTTTATACAAGCTCTCGGGTAATGAGAAAATCTGGGAAAATCTAAATCCTATTTAAACGTGTCTGAATGTCGAAAAGAGTATATTCCCTATCGCGCACGATACACAGAAAACGGTATGCCCGCGCGCAGGTGCTGTGACGGCAACGGTGACGCCTATTCGACAAAATCATGGCTTACTTTTTTGAGTCGTTTTATAGTGAGCAACCACATATACACCAAAGTGTCTCCAGGTGCCTACATTCTATCTTTGGATTTAACGTGACGTGAAATTGATAACTGACGTATGTGAGACTAATTTCAGGACTATTTTTTTTATAAGTCGAAGTGACGTAGATGCGCAGAAGAGTTTAATTTTCGTTCTCCTAGCTGGCATACCCTTATTTGTGTATCGTGCTACCGCGCAGGAAAATTCGAAAGTGACAAAAATGACACCCGCCTCCTATGTTTTTATGTAATCGTAAGTGGAAATAACTGTTACCTATTTAAATACGGACTGTACTAACTAGAAAAAAGTTGTTCAGATATTATCGTTATTGTTATTGTAGAGGTAGATCAAATCGGGATGGATAGTCCCGCTGTCGAAAATTTTTTGGTGTGCTACCCCAGAGAAGACCAGAATACAGAGAGTGCATCTTGTCAAATATGTCAAATGGATCCTAACTTTTAAGTAATTTTCCACACACCCGATAAGATCGTTCAGATAAACTATGAAGTAGACTGCGTTCTTCATTTATTAAGATTAATTTAAAACTGAGAAAGAATATCCACAGCGATTTACAATGGATTAATTATTACTGTTTAAAGTTGGGCTCTATATTACATATTTGACAACTCTCTGTATTCTGGTTTCTCTGTGGTGCTTCGCACAAACTAACTTTTGTATTTTTTATGTTTTTGACTTTATTATGAAAACTAATAGGTACCTAATATTGAGATAATTCCGAGGATAATTCACTCACCTTTTAGAAATTCGGCAGTTATTTCCAGTGGTGTAATCCACCCCAGATTTTCTAGAAATTTTGGCTACCTCCCCTATTTGAACACGAATCCGGCCTTGGTTTTTTCCCGTCGGACGTAGTTTTCGAGAAAATAAGTTTTCAAATTTCCTTTTGACATCCCGGATTTCACGACGGTATTAATTTGTGGTTGTAATCGGGATGAATTTTTACTGTACGCAGCTCAAACTAATCACCACACTATTTTGCCCCCTTTGCAACATCGAAACTTCGCGAAAACCCGCGGAAAAACAGAAATTTTGAAAGACTTTTGCCGTGTTTACGTACGCTATTTTCGCCCATGCCCGACATTCGGCGCGCGCCGACGTAGTACTCTCTACTCTACTTTATTACTCTCTACTCTACTTACGCCTATGGAGGCGGTTTCACATAGCACTCGACTGCGATCGCAATGGAGGCAGTTTTACATAGCACTCGACTGCGATCGCAGTGACTGTTTGGTGGGCGTGATTCCTCTGCCAAGCGAATATCGATGTGATCGGAGTACACTGCTCTCATCGCAGATACTGTTATAACTAGAAATATTTCTATTTTCAGATGAAAAAATGTATCATCTAATCGAATTATATCGATACAATGAATGTGTATGGGACATTTAAAGTCACCTCGATATATTTTTCGTATGGGAAACGTGTAAAATTTTGGAAATCTCCGTCTACTGTTAAACATAATTCAGTCAAAACGTGGCCCGCTTAATAAAGGCGTTTTCACGCAATACCTTTTCTTCTTTTATTTACGTATAATATTAACATTAATTTTTTTTTAATCAAAAGGCTCCTGATAGCATACACTTTTCTTTTATTCGGGGCCATTTTGTAACTACTACTGTCCACACACTTTATTACATAACAGTTCTGCTATAGCAGTATAATAAGCCTCCCTCACCGCACAGTTCAACTGTGATCGCATATACATTATGAATGGTTTCAGAGCGGGCGCGTTGCTCTTGTCTCTGTCTCACTTGCAATGCATTTATCCTTGTGGATTGCCATAATAATCCGTGAGGTCAATTTAAAATATGGCCAAGCGGCTGCGGATAGGAATTAATTACTATTAGGCATTAGTAATCTTGAGTCCATTAGTAATAATTGGGGAGTTTTTGCATGAAAATATAATTGCATCTTTTTTAAATGCAGTTTATTATTAAAAATTGAAATAAATTGGGTGTCCCAAAATTCGAGAGTGTTCGTCCACACTGTATATCGAATATCTTGTAATCGCCAGTTAATTTTTTATCGAATTATGCCTCCAACAAATTTACTTTCCATTGTTCACTGTAATATGCGCATATTGTCGAAATGAATCCGCGAACATCGAATTCGAATCGTCCAAATTATCCGATAATCTGTGCGACTAGATCTAACCCGCCCAGTCGACAGGTTGGACAAGTTTACCATTTGAATTATTTAAAACCAGCGCCGGGTTTTACGTTTCGGTCCGGAATTTCGCCCGGAATTAGCAAACCGGGCTCTCCGGAACTCCGTTTCTTTTTAGTCGCGTCCCAGGCGGTATATACGTGGTTCCAAGTTGGCTCTAAACTTTATAGCTTTTCTTTCTGATAATTAAGAGCAACAAGCTGTTGCCCGACGTTTCTTTCTACTGTGTCACTCTTATATTGGATGGTTAGAGTCTAGAATCCTCTAGAAAAGTTATATAGTGGCTTTATGGGAGTAAATATTGGTGTCAGAAGGTATGTGGTATTTAGATACTTTTTCAAGTTAATATGCTTAGCTGTGCGGCTTGTGGCACTTCCCTGACCGCCAAAACTAAAATGTTTGAGGACAATAATCCATAATCCATTTTGTATTTTTTTTTTGAGGCCATGCACCAAAGTGGCATAGGCGTTTGTGTAAGTATCTACTTCTTCATACTTGAAAATTTAAAATTATAATTGCTGTATTATCCTAAATTTAAAGACATGAGCGAGCCTTTTTTGCCTGTGTTGTATAGGTACTTATTTCACTAAAAATGAGGATTTCTGCCTCGATTAGTTTGTCGAAACAACTCAAAGGTGCGCGCCAATGTAAAAACGGAAATTGCATCCAGTCATATTATGCAGAGACTGTCCCGGTCGAGCGTTAAGCCCAAATTTGCTCCTTCCTTTGTTCAAAGAAATATTATGGATTGTTACCATCGAGGCAGCCATAACCCTCCTGTGACAACAACACACCAAAGTGTGGAATCCAGTTCAAAAGCTCAGGAGTTGGCTTTATGAGTTTCCTTTATCATAATTAAGCTCCAAAAAATGTTCCTTTTTGCTGTATTGCTCTTATATTGGTTAGAGCGTAAAGTTCTCTAGATAACATTAGGATATACATTAGGTGTCCCATTTTCGATACGGTTGCAGGTTATATTTATATATTTTGAAATTCTTACCTTCGAGAGAAAATCCGTGTACGCCACTGTATTCTACGTGAAAGAAATCTACAGTGTGTCCCACTTAAGGACTGACCACCCCTATAAAATTTTTATGTATAGCTCGATTTTCATAAACTTTTTTTTGTTGGATAGAGCTTTAAAAATGTCATCAAACACATAATTCAGGTGCCTCGTGCGTTAAAGTCATGGCCCACTGAGACGGTGTTTTAGTGCTGAAATTTCGAGAAGTACTATTAGGGATTTTTTTAGAGGAAAATTAATGCCAGACTCTTATTCAGCATTGTTCGAAACCCAAACGTACCAATTTGCATTGCCGTAGCTCTACAGGGAGTTTCAAAATTTTATTGCCACACTTAAGGGCTGATCACCTCCGTACAATTTTTATTTATAGCTCGATTTTCATAAACTTTTTTTGTTGGGTAGAGCCTTAAAAATGGCATTAAATGGATAATTCAGGTGCCTCGTGCGTTAAATTCATGGCCCACTGAGACGGTGTTTTAGTGCTGAAATTTCGAGAAGTGTTATTACGGATTTTTTAGAGGAAAATTAATGCCAGATTCTTATTCAGCATTTTTCAAAACCCAAACGTACCAATTTGCTTTGCCGTAGCTCTACAGGGAGTTTCAAAATTTTTATTGCCACACTTAAGGGCTGACGACCCTCGTAAAATTTTTATTTATAGCTTGATTTTCATAAACTTTTTGTTGGGTAGAGCTTGAAAAATGGCATTAAATGCATAATTCAGGTGCCTCGTGCGTTAAATTCATGGCCCACTGAGACGGTGTTTTAGTGCTGAAATTTCCAGAGGTACTATTAGGGATTTTTTTTAGAGGAAAATTAATGCCGGTTTCTTGTTCAGCGTTGTTGGAAACCCAAAAGTACCAATTTGCATTACCATAGCTCCACATGGTGTTCCAAAAAAAATTAAAAAAGGAAAAGTAATGCCGGATTCTTATATGCAGTGAGAGGTTCCAAACAAAAACGTAATAATTTGTAATTAATTTTCTTAATTTCTGGTAAGTTGGTCACTAAAATATTCATGAGGAACTCATATTCTTTCAAAAATTTATTAGCGAACAAATTTTTTATTTAATTTAATATCATCAAATACATGAATAAACAACACAACATAACATAAACTCAAATTTCAGTCATTTCAATTAGTCCTCCATTTTCTAATGCAAATTGGTACGTTTGGGTTTCCAACAACGTTGAATAAAAATCTAGCATTAATTTTTCTCTAAAAAAGTCCCTAATAGTAATTCTCGAAATTTCAGCACTAAAACTTCATCTCAGTGGGCCATGAATGTAACGCACGAGGCACCTGAATTATGCATTTAATGCCATTATTGAAGCTATATCCAACAAAAAAAGTTTATGAAATCGTGCTAAAAATAAAAATTTTACAGGGGTGGTCACTAATTAAATGGGACACTAAAAATTTTGAAACACTCTGTAGAGCTATGGTAAATTGGTACGTTTGGGTTTCGAACAACGCTGAATAAGAATCCGGCATTGATTTTCCTCTAAAAAAATCCCTAATAGTACTTTTCGAAATTTCAGCACTAAAACACCGTCTCAGTGGGCCATGAATTTAAGGCACGAGGTACCTGAATTATACATTTAATGCCATTTTTGAAGCTCTATCCAACAAAAAAAAGTTTATGGAAATCGAGCCATAAATAAAAATTGTACAGGAGTGGTCAGTCCTTAAGTGGGACACACTGTATAAGGGTCTATAAGGGTAGATTTTTACATGCAACATGCAACAAAAAAATGTCCTTATACATAATTTCTACGAGTATAATATTATAGTCTCCGTAAATAAAAAGTGCCTATACAATTTAGGTATTACCTACCTAATAAACTTCAAACCCACAACAAGCAACAGAAATTGGCCGCACACATTGAGATTCATTAACGCATATGAGCATTTGAACATTTCTGCTGAATGCTTTCCTAATAAATTTGCAAGTATAAAATGTCCTACATAAATTAAGAGGCAACTAGGGTCAATTGCAATCAGTTGGCCTTTAGCAACCTTCAAATTTAAAACACTGTTCTCCACGACCAACGTTTCATTGCCATACATAGATTGACCAGCGCTCTTTAGAGAAGCGGGCAGCTTTGATATTTCACACAAAAAAAAACACAGATGATGTGTTCAATCTGGACCGACACTATATTAAAGACCCGAGCATGACGTCATATTTCATTTTGTTTACGGACTGGGTTGGCGCCACTCGACGAAAAAAATGGCGACTTATTATAGGTTATAGGGGGGTATTCTGTGGTTATCGGTATGTCAGTTACTGACGTTTAAAATGTCCCAAATTTTAAATATCCAGCTTTATTACGATTTGCTTTCTTTTTACGGTAACGTCTAGTATTTAGCCGTTTTATCCTATTAACACAGCTTTTATAGGTAAATTTCTATGTGATAACATAAAATTTCCATGTACATGAAGAAAATGGTATGCGCACACTGCACAAACCATTAGGTGAATTGCAGAAGAATAAACACTATTTTAGAATCATGGAATGATCTGATCAACCAGCTGAAGAAGCGAAAATTCTAGATATTATTTTGGAAGAGTATTTTGTAACGTGTATGCAAGAATGAAAATAGAAAATTTTGTTTATAGCTCCAAAGCGAACCAAAAGTTCCTCCATATAAAGAAGAAACTGAAAAATCTAATGCGTTTTATGCTAACTTACACTACAACTAGCCATGGACTTCATTTCAAACCAAAGGATACCAAATACTCTTGTTTGCTTTTTAGACTCGCTTTTCTTAAGAAAATGTATGGAAATATGCCATAGGAACTTGTCAAATTAGAGGGACATAACAAACAAATATTTTATTTTATTTTGGATATTAAATTCGTTGTAACCATTGAATTGTGTACTTATCAATTCGATGGTTGTAACAGACACATTGGCATGTTTTTATTTTGTACAACATTCTGCAACAATGGTGTTTTAACATTACACCACCGTGTACATTTGTTTCGTCGTGTGGCGCCAGTGGCGATCGCTTGAAACAGCGCCATGCACAAGTCTTTAATATAGTGTTGGTCCAGGTTCAATGATGGGAAGCTGGTTTGGTTATACAACAACCCAAAGGCCCGTGCTATATATAGTCTAGTCATTTATATTAGTTGGTAAGTACCAAGTGTAAAGTGTTCTAACGTTAGGAACTTGACAGTTTCATAGAAGAACCTGCTACCTGCTGTCATAGTATTCTATGGCGGTACTGTTGGCATGGTAACAATGATACTGACATCCTTTCCAACATCGTAATCTAAACTAAACGCTCTACGCTCTATGGTCGAATTCGCAGCGATAAGACTGTCGGCGAGCAGAAACAATTGCCATTGTAATTGATTAACAATCCCTCTAATAAACGTGAGAAGCTATCTAGATTAGTATGTGGGAGCCTTTATTCGAAACCTGGACGTCTACCAAATCGGTCAAGGTTCCTCTCAGTGGCATGCAACTGAGTATTTATGTAGGGAGGACCCCAATAATATTATTACTGCCTGTGTCATAACGAATAAAGCAAATAATTGTTCAAATGTGGAATAAATTTTTCACTAAAATTCATTGAACTTTTAGTAGCAAAATATTTGCGGGAAGGACCTTGCCACAATGCCTAGTAACCGTTAGTTTTAATATTTGGCATACGCAATTATTACATAAGCAAAAATTAACTATGTGGACAATAAAAAATTATCTTTATTTAATATGGTATACGAGTATTTTAAAGCACCTAAAATTTATAAGAGGCGTGTCGAACAGTAGTTATTTATGTACCAAGGCACTAAAGTTCAACTTTTTACGACTCATGTGGAATTTAGTTGCCGAGGCCTCTGGCCGAGGCAAATAAAACAGTGCAAAGGTACATGTTATATATTTTTTTTGAAATCGAAAAAAAAAGTTTTATTAGGCAAGAAAATGATCATACGGGATCACCCCGTCTATGAACCTACTGCGCGCGGCGTTGCTTGACTTTGACGATCGCTCTACCTAGGTCAAGTATGACAAGACACGCCGCCTTCGAACAGAAAAACCAAACTGATGCTTGTTGTGCAGTCTCCATAACAAATCTATTGATATTCAAACCTACTAAAATATTTATACTGATATAGATTGCGGTGCTATAGGTAACAATTTCGCCGGGTTTTGAATATTTGGTCACTTTTGACGGGCGATGGCTCCGCGTCTGACGTTCGATGTTTACATCTCGCCAAGGCCTAGTTATTGAAAAATCGTACAATAATTGGGTACTTCAGTGCCGATTTGAGCTTTTAATGACGATTTTGGGACACTTCACTGCCGATTTCAAGAAAACCAAATTATAAAATACTGATTCTTCGGTATCTAGATACTAGATACTAGATACTGAAATATTTAGTTTATATTATGAACCACGAACCACCAACTTCTGCTTATTATTGGTTAGTATATTGTATTTTGCATGCGCTGTTGCGTGCACTTATGTAATAATAATTTTGATTTAAGTATAATTTATATGATGGCATAAAGATATAATATATGTCGCATACTTATTCACATATTTTCTCTTTAGAGGTATAAAGTACCTAGGTCAAGAAGCACTAATATAAAAGTTGAGTTGGGTTAAAATTCTCATTACTTTCAATGCATTTTAAAAAATAGCTATACCTAAATTTTCTTTTAATGTCGTATCCCAGGCTGATAATATATCTTTCCTTTTTCACAGGTAAGTGGCAACTACACCATTACAAAAAAGAAGCCATGGCCAAATGAAGCACCAAGTTGGTAACGTTAACAATGCGTTTGTTGCAAAAGCAGTTAAGAACCGATTCTCAGCGATCTAATTGGCTGAAAACAGTTCTGGAATTACTGTTCTGCATTCTGGTTCGCTAGAACTGGTTCAAAACTGTTGTTGGAACAAAGCCATCGTAAAATAAGTGAAAAATTTAGCTTTTTATATGCACTTAGCGCTGAGTAGATTGTGAAGTTGATAAAGAAAGATGGGCTAACATTTTTGCAAAACTTGTTTAGTGAATCAACTTCGAAGAATGAAAAATGTCCTCATGGTCAGGTTTTGCAAGTGGAACTATTTATTTTGTCACTTTAAGTGTTTGACTGACTTTACAATGAATTTCGGAAGCTCGCTGTTTCAATATAATATAGGTACCACGTATATAAGCTTTATTTTCCCTTCATATTCTCTGTGGTATAGATTACTGAATCTGTACAAACAATAAACATGGCGAACAAAAATTTCTCTGTTTAAAACTGATTCAGAATCATTCGCACCTGATTGAAAAACCACAACTACCTAAACAAAGCATACTAAAAGTTCCTCGATTGTGCGGAATAGATTGAAAAGACTTTCGCCTGGAATGCGGGCAATTGAATGCATGAAGTTGCGATTTAATCTAGCTAGATCGAGTCAGTTCTGGTGGAAACAACAGGAATTAAATTTAAGGGAAACCCGCTAACTTTCGGGCGAGTTGAGAAACTTTAAACATATTTAAGTTGGTGAAAGGATATAATGGAGCAGACGTTGCCTTTTAAATGGTCTAGTTAAGACATTGTTTCTTGACTTTTTCTCATAAAAATTGAATAGAAAAAATTTGTACTGTCTTATTCTTCCTACAGCATATGCAGAGTTCTATGTTTACTTTTCACACTACTTGAAGTGGGAAAAATGATGGAAATTTTCATAACTCTGGAATTAATGCTGTTGATTCGAAATAAAAGTACATATATTTTCGAGAATATAGAAAGTATTAATGTTTTCTAGTGTTTATATGTTCTAATCGAAACGAGAAAATGGTAAAATAGTGCATTTTTTGCAGCGATTTTTGTTCTATAACTGGACCTGGAGTGAAACACCCTGTACACATTCGACTATTAATTATTATTCCCGTTTTAGCCGAACACCACCCGCTCAGTATCCTAGAGTTCATAATTGCAGTTGTAGAATACTCACCGAGAGGTATAAGCCGATGTTTGTTCGAAGTATTATCTACAATCTGGCAATATATAAACTTGTATATGGGCCAGAAACTGCGGCAATAACGGTCCAATACGCCGCAGTCATTTTAAATCGAACATTCCGACTGAAACTTATCGTTCGCAGTTGGACTAACCAAACGATGACTGGTGCGAAATTATACGCCTGATTAATTAGAAAATTGCGAAGTCAACAAAGCGTATAGAACTTCCGACATAGTGTATTGAAAGAAAGAAAAGAAGAAAGAACCAACATGATCCGTAAGAAAATCTTCTCGAACTCTAATTCCAATGATATGACCCGCCGGGAGTAATAAACCAGTGTTTGTTGAGAGTATTATCAGAAGCTCGAATCTAGCAATATATAAACTTGGTGGTGTTAGACCGAAACTGCAGCAATATCGGTCTATACTCTGACGTCGTTTAAACTTGGAATTACCACATCATTACAAACAGTCCGAACAGAACTTCTCATATATACAGCTATAACAAACATGGTTCGGAATTAGCCCAGCTGATTAGAAATTCGAACATCAGGGAAATTGTGGCAATAAATGTGTAAAAGCTTTGATTGGGGTGATTTCATCGTTTGTTCCTGTCGTTTGGTCATAAATACAAAACAAACTGCTCATTTCAAAATAGTTTGAAGTAAGTAGAACCAGTGCCATGCTGCGCATGCAAAAACATTGTAACTGACAAAAGTCTAGTTTTCAGCAGAGAAGTTTGAAAATTTTGGCTATTAAAAGTGCTAATATATAATGGACATTTTTTTCCTTTTTTCAATAGAAAATAGAAGGCTTTTATATGAGTGTGTATTGATTATTATAGTCACTTTTTGGAACAAGCTTATTTTTCTAGCTTTTTTGTACTTGCAATTCCAAACATTTCAAGAATTTTACGGTAAAAACATTGCAAAGTCCTTTACAATGTTTTTCCATAGTACAATTTTAAATATTATAGAAGTTACAGTGTATTTGATTTTAAACAATTTCCGTGCAAAAACATTGCAACTCCTTAGAATGTGTGGCTTTCTTAAAACAGATAATACCTATTCGTTTGATCCTATTTTATCTAACATACACATACAGCAAGAAATTTAATGACACTCAAACTTTCCCTGGAACAGTCCTATTTGAATTCTGCAAAAAAGAAATAGCGCATCGTAATTGAATTTCAAAAATTAAATTTAAAAACTATAGACGATAAATTTCCGTTACGAAATATCACAAATATACTTGGCACAATAGGCAAAGCTCACTACTTTACAACCCTCGATTTAGCAAACGGATACCACCAAATCGAGATGTCACCAGAAGATATACCCAAAACGGCTTTTACTACAGACACTGGTCACTATCAATTTAAAATCATGCCATTTGGTCTCAAAAATGCACCCAGCACCTTCCAAAGATAATGAATAATGTTCTCCGTGGCCTTCCAAATGAATGTCTTGTATACCTCGATGATATTATCATTTTTATATGTAATTATAAAACAGGTAAAAATGGAAAAATGAACTTCTTTGAGTCCATGATAAGTATTCACTTTCCAATTGTAAACGTATCGTGTCTCAATAAAACTTCGTATAAGAACATTGTAAATGCCATTGCCTTTAGAAAAAATGTGATTTTTCCAGGCAAAAATATTGTTAAGTAGCGTTACAATGTTTTAACATTCGAGCTAATGGAAAATTGTTACTCTCTTTACAATGTAAATTATAAAAACTATTGAAATTGTAATTAAATTTACCATGTTTTTCCGCTGGAAACGTCCATTTTGTCAGATACAAAGGGATGAAACATCAAAAAAATTTTGTGAAATAATGCGAAATTGGATAGTTTTGTATTTTTATCAAAACATATCCTGAAACTAGACCCCAGAAATGCGAAAAAGTGAAAATCTCAAAAATGCCACTTGCAATGTTCTTGCATGCGTGTATCGATATGTGCCTAGAATTTAGAAATCAAAAATGATGTCAATAAAAATAAAAATATCTACTGCGAAAATAAAAACAATGCAATTTATTTTTTGTTTCTAATTTCTATTTTGTAATTAAAAGGGGCCCTAAATTTATAGCGCCCAGGGCCCGAAGTTTGGCTAAACCGGTACTGAGTAGAACACCGAATGAAGGGTTTGGTGTTTTTTTTTTATTTTTTGTTCACGTGTTTTATCAATAGGGATGTTAAAAGATTAAAACCTGTAGAAAATAATTGCAAAACAG
This sequence comes from Pseudeuparius sepicola, assembly GCA_963920635.1. NCBI lineage: Eukaryota > Metazoa > Arthropoda > Insecta > Coleoptera > Anthribidae > Pseudeuparius > Pseudeuparius sepicola. The sequence goes on from OY987304.1 coordinate 8,147,489, forward strand.
TCCCAGCATTCGTTTGAATGATTAGAACAACTATCGCAGAATAAATAGGCTACGTTTTTAAATCAGCGCCGAATTCGTTGTTTCTATTTTGAATTTGTTTCGGTAGGAATTTTATTTAACGCGGTATTATTTCACCTGATTTTAACATACACCCGCAATACATATTATGAAACTCCCCTGATCGTGTGGAAGAAATTCCGCCATGAATGTGGGATGTGGGCAATTGCATTTCTGTATTGTGCCAGCTACACTACAGCGGAATCGGGTGTTAAATTGAGGAGAAAATAAGCGAACTTTAAGGGGAAGTTAGTTGCGAAACTTGAAACAATATTTAATATGGTGTGCCGCAGTATAGATGGTTTATTTATAACGATCTGGTCGTTCTGCTTTAGGGAGTTTAGAGGTAAGAGGTGATATACAATCTTCGACAACAATGATGTATTAAAACTTTCTTTGTAAACATTCATCCGTAGTTCCAATCTCAGTTTTATTTGAAGAAATGGTAGCGTGCAATAGAAGTTTTAATTATTAACATACTTACTGAAGCGGTCGGAACAGTTGTTCTCCTTGATATGTATGATATTATTTATGCATAAAGGAAGTGGATTTATTCATACTCGCCTTCACAATAAACAATTAATGTTAAGCGGGCGTCGAATGCCTAAACATGCCTATACCAAGCTTAGAAAAAAATATTTGCAGACAACCAAAGGCAATCCAGTAGGAGTATATACGTCAGACATCTCATTGGCGAAAAATAAATGGTCGGTCAGGGAATGTCTATTATGTATGCCAATTCCAATCATTGTGACAGATCAAGAAGTCTGAAAATCCAGGAACTCTTTAAAGTAAGGGGACCCAGCATTATACTTTCCAAAGTGAGGCCAATTCTTTCCTCATTCTAATGGTATCTAATGGTATGCCATTTTATTGGAGAATCTATGAATATTGTTCACCAGATTGTTAGTAAAAATTAATAATGGTTTCCATGATTTCTAAATATTAGACTTGGCAATGTTGTGTCTAAAAGTGCAGAAATTGATTTCCAGCAATTATTTCCACGAATTTAAGTAATAAGTATGGTAAGTCAGTTGTGCCGGTTTTGCTTATTTAAGAATTTGTCGCTATTGCACCTTGTTACCAGGTTCCTCAATCCATTTGTAATATGTATACTTGAACTTTCTTCCCCTGTTGAATGTATCTACTCAAAGAACTTTCACAGATTTCGGGATGGACTAATAAGATTAGGTTTAGTAGTTCTAATCTAATCATGTAGTTTTTCTCGCTGTTCATTATAAAATTTTTGTAATTTTATTTCTCTCCGAAGGTACCTCACAAACTTAAAATAAACTTGTACAAACTCTTTGAAAAACGACCTGACTGAAGCTACCTGCTTAATAATTTAAAATTACTAGGATTACTAAAGGTGATACAGAAAAAATCTGGTTGCAATTATTGGGACTATATTACAGGCGGCCGCATTACCTTTAATTGACACGCATCTGAGTATCTGGAAGTTAGAAAAGTTAAAAATTGTGAATTATGATTGAAAATATTTTGCCTCCTTTAGAATCTATGGCACTGGCATGTCACATAAAACCTGATGGCAGTTGGACACTGACATATAACATAACCTTGTACCAGCCCCCTTGTGGTCTATCCTTGGAGTCGACAGAAAACAAACTTCCCCTCAAGGCTTCACTTTTCCTATGTGATAGACTGTGACATGCTGAGTCCCAGTGGCGGATCTACGGGGGGGCTACAGGGGCTATAGCCCCCCCCCCCCCTTGGCCTAATACCGTAAGGTAGGACTTAAAAATATGTCTGGCAATTAGAGATGGTGTGGAACTGCGTTTTCTTGGAACAGGTACAACCTGTTCCAGTTCCAGGCAATACCTGTTCTTAAAAAACCTGTTCCAGTTCCAATATTATTAACTTCTAATCTTCTAAGGCCGTGGTCCGAATCGCGCTGTCAGTGCTTACAGCGCTTAGATCGTTTACAACAGGTACGGACCTGTTGTAAATGCGCTGACAGGAACATGCCATTTTGAGGTTATATGGGCGTGAAGGTCGCAAAGTAACTATTATTATTGAATATTGAATCATTGATAAATATTGCTTCCGTTTCTAAAGAGGGTACGATAATAGTTTTTTTAGTACAAATTTAAAAATTTGGTGAACGCAACGGGATTGGGACAGGGCCCGGCACAGAACACGGGTCCAGTCACCGCCTTCACCGATCGACAGTACACGTTCACAGTTGTTCTATTCTATTACTACGAGTAGAGCGGAACTGGAACAGCGGAACGGAACTGAACGAAACTAAGAATATTAATATATTAATAGTATTGTATTTTAATGAATAAAATGAATAAAAAATGTGTTTGCTATTTTATTACAAAATTTCGGAAATAGAAGCCCCTCCCTTGACTCCAGCCTAGATCCGCCACTGCCGAGTCCCCTTATTTAAAAGAGTCTTTGCGAAATTCTGATGGGAGTGAGTGAATGTTCTCCTGCTTGTATACAAATCTGAAATTTTTGTTTCTTCACATGCAACGCACAGGAACAAGAGTTCAATCAAGAACTAACTACATGATCAGCGCTCCGTTCTCGTGGCAGTATATCCCGCGCTCACTCCGTAAACGTCTTTTTGTGGTCCATCCCGTCAGTTGGTAAGATCCGGCTCCGGATTACTGGTTTAATTAATTCGGCGGCGTCGAACGGCGCGTTTAACTTTTTGGGACGTCTCTCCGCCCTCCAGACACGCCGGATTAAAATGGCTGAACCAGACGGGAGATGTTCCGGTTATGCGAAGGCACTCTGAGCTAACTAGGCGCCGCTTGTTGTGTAACGCCCGTTTTGACCTCGACAAGGGGCTCCGGCGAATGTGCGTTGCAAATAGTGGTTCTGTAAGTTTTAGGGTGACCCAGAATTGGCAACACGGCAAAATGTTTTGAAATAACGCAGGAATCTTAGTTTATGAATGAAATTTCAACTAATAGTATATTACGTAGCGAGAGTTGTAAACAGCTTATTACGTACGAGTGGAAAAGTTGTGCACGAGCCGCGCAGCGGCGAGTGCTGTAATTCCACGAGTATGTAATAAGCTTACAACTCGAGTTTTGTATTATAATTTTTCTTCGACGAAAGAAAACTATTATAATAGATAAACTATACTTCTGATTATCTGTCAGGCAACAATTAGTATGTTGGTTAGTTGCTATGGTGACGCGGATGCGCGCTAACAAGGCACCCGTGATAATTGCGTTTTAATTAAGAACAGATACGTATTTTTTTTTATTACGTGTCAGTCATTACCTGTCAGTGTTCGTAACAATGGACTTACTTATAACCTAAACCGTCACCTAATAGGTATGTTACTAGCATAGGAGTAGAAAAAAAATATTACGTTATAGTATCATGGATACAGGGATTTCAAACTTAAGTCGGAACTATTGCACTTCGCTATTATTGGAGCTACAAGGTCAGTTAAATAGGCAAGCTAGTGGTATTTTTTCCGCTGATTAAGATGGTGCATAAAAATTAATCGTCGCGTTCGCGAGTTATCTCAAAAAGTTCCACACCCAGCATACAATATTCTCAATCGATTGGAAATTGAATTCTGAACAAAAATTGTCCGATTATCTTCAAAAACGACAAAGCAATTATTGATCATTTTTCGAATTCGTCAAGGTGGCTGTGTTAGTTGTAGGAAATGCAAAAAACCTTAGTAGTACCAAGGCACTGATCAACTTTTCAACTCGTGTGGAATTTAATTGCCAAGGCCTCTGGCCTAAGCAAATAAACCACAAGAGTCATAAAAAGAACTTCAGTGGCGAGGTACATATTATATATTTTTTTGAAATCGGAAAAACAATGTTTTCTTAGGCAAAAAAATAATCATAAGGGATCACCCTCGGGATCACCCGTCCATGAACCGACTGCGCTTGACTTTGGCGATCGCTCTACCTAGGTCAAGTATGACGAGGCATGGCGCTTCCCATCAGAAACTCCAAACTGCTGCCTGTTGTGCAGCCTCCATGAAAAATATATTGATATTCAAACCTACTAAAATATTTATACTGAAAGATTGCGCTGCTATAGGTAACAATTTCGCAGTGAGTACGAAAATTTAAATGGGCCTTTATTGGCCGGGTTTTGAATATTTGGTCACTTTTGACGGGCGATGGCTCCGCGTCTGACGTTTGATGTTTACATCTCGCCAAGGCCTACTTATTGATAAAATCGTACAATAATGGGCCGAATTCCGAACTTTTAATGACAATTTTGAGACACTTCACTGAAGATTTCAAGAAAAGATTATTAAGTTTAGAATTATTAAGAAATTTAGTTATAATAAACATGTGAAAGATCATTAGTGTCGGTTCTGAAATTAATCGAATTTTGATGTTTTTCAATCTGCAACATTTCTAATACATTTCGTTTAAAAAAACGCTTCTTCATCATCAACAAAATCAAAATTATACGCGGTTTCAATTGCATGTTTACAAAGGACAGTAGAATTTTCTTTTTTATTTTTAATATCATATTGGTGTTTGTATAATCTTTTATGTAAATATTGCTTGGTTTAGCCTATACTTATATAGGATAATGAATTGAACAATTAATTTCGTGTTTACTTACTTCCTATTTCCCAAAGTGATAGACAAGAAGTAGCTAATAAAGGTGTCCAAGGCTCGATTTACGAGAAAAGTTGAAAAGTGAATTCATTGTGTCAAATTTGACAGTTGCCGCAAGTCATGTGACTGCATACGTAGCTTTTAATCCGAGTACAAGCACAAACTGCTGGCAAATTTTACATAGTTCTGCAGACAAAAAGTTTTTTCTTTTATGATTTCATTTGTTACACTGTATGTGTCGTCCGCAGCTCGAAATAATATTTACAATTTTTGTTGTAAGCTACAATGAAACGCAATCAATCTTCATTACTTATTATCTTCATCACTGGTTCGGTGCAGTAGGGCTGCTGATACTCAATACTCAAGGCATTGTACTTTGTACTGAACCAAGGCAGACGCCACATCCCGAATTTACCACTTCTGCCGCGGTAAATTAATCCGGCAAGCCCGCGCAAGAATCCCCGTGTCCGCCGAATACACAGAATAGAGCTTTCGCCGTATCGGACGGCTGCACATATTATCCGATTATGAATGTGGTTGTATCTGGTGAACAATGGGCGCGCGTGCAACCGAATCCGCTAATACGGCAACGTTGGGCACGCGATTACGGCAATTTCGGGGCGGTTCAAGCTGCCCGCTGTTGCATTAATGGTTGTTTCTTGTCGGCGAGGCGGGCCACGGTGCGTTCGGTTCAATGTGCCCGAAGGGAATTTTCGTATAAAATCTGTCAAAGATTATAGCGCGCAGTTTCAGTTTCAGAGCTATGTCCGGAACACCCTGTATAGTGGAAGGCGGAGTGAGTGATATAAAGTGGCTTTTTGAAATGGCGCAATAATAATTTACCGATGGGATGTCGCAAAAATTGTACGGTCGCTAACTCATACGTATGTAACTTTGATGAGTACAGGGAGGATTATTATTTAAAGATTACCCACCCCTTAATTTTTTAAATTTTGGACCCAGAAAAAAATTATAAACGCACGAAAGTTGTAGGAAATTTCGAAAACTAAATGAAAATGTGCAGGAAAACGTCCGTTTATATTTCGAAGAAAAGCCAGGGCATTCTATCATACAGGCCAGTTCAAATTATCTATGGAAATGATAGCTATAAAAGGCTGGAATATTGTCAAACAATTTTAAACAGATACAATGAAGAAGTAAATTTAAATTACAAAATTACTTACCGATGGATTATTATTATACAGGGTGTTTCTAAATTATGAAGCCAACGTAATAATATGACTGATAGAAAATGTCATCCTGAACAAAAAGTTTCCTATAAATACGGGTCCTAAAATGCATAATAGGAAAGTTACAGGGTGATGAAAGTATAGTTTGAAAAAGATCTTTATTGCAATAACTTGTACAAAAGTTATGCAATTTGAATGAAACTTGGTGCAATTCTTTAGTAACTGAAGTGCAACAATTTTGTGTAAAAACGATTTATTCCCATCGACCAGAGGCGGAGGGGCGGGGTAGCACAATGGGTTTTCCACTCATAACTTTTTTGAGGTTATCTTTTTGGTCTCGCAGGTTCATCATTTTAGTGCATCCTTTTATTTTGCAACAAAAATGTGCTCCAAAACACCTGTTAACTCCAAAATTCGAAAAATAAAATTTTCAACTACCGCTTTCAAATTTTACAAAATAATTGTACCATTTAAAGTGACAAAGAATTCCCAATGAATTATGTATCAAAAATTTTTCGCTTTCAAAATGGAACTGATTGAAATCGACAAAATTTTGAAATCCATATTTCAGCAAAACCAGTGATGTTTTACTCAATATCCATTAGGCATTTTTTCTTAATTTTGAACGTACAATTCATCTGTAAAACATTTAGATACGGTAGGCGATAATTTTATTTTTCGAATTTTGGAGTTAACAGGTGTCTTGGGGCACATTTTGCCGATTTCAACGCAAACGGTTGATTTTATCGTTATGAAACAAGAGTACATTTTCGTTGCAAAATAAAAAGATGCACTAAAATGGTGAACCGGTGAGACGAAAAAGATAACCTCAAAAAAGTTATGAGTAGAAAACCCATTGTGCTACCCCGCCCCTCCGCCTCTGGGCGATAGGAATAAATTGTTTTTACAAGAAAATTGTTGCACTTCAGCTACTAATGAACTGCACCAAGTTTCATTTAAATCGCATAACTTCTGCAGAAGTTTTTGCGAAAAATATGTTTTTCAAACTGTACCTTTATCACCCTGTAACTTTTTATTATGCATTTTCGGACCCATGTTTATAGAAATTTGTTTGTTAAAAATAACATTTTATATCTGTCATATTACGTTGGCACCATAATTTAGACACGCCCATAATAACTCTTAAAAGTATCTAAATACCACATACTCACACCTATCACCGTGTCAGATACCAAAATATTGTGTCAAAATTTGGTTTCTACTCGATTTTATAATACACATAGAGCTTTGACTGCTTCCCATAGGATTCTTTATTAGACGGTTTAACCGCACTGACCTGTTAGCTAGTGCCAGGTACATCCCGTAAATTGTAAATTTGTTGTATCACCTCTCATATTTTCTCCCAGCGGGCTACTGGCTACAGTTTTTATGATAAGTTTATTTCCCAAAAAAATCTGTCAATTCTTCTAAGGAAATATCTACCAATGAAATAGGCCATATCTTGAAGCGGTAAAACGTGGAGTCTAAACTCTACATTCTCACTGTTCAATAAAAGGAAAAAGGTTTTACCCTTCGCTCTGTATAATTACTTTTTTGTTAACTGCGTAACTGCGAACACAATAAACAATTTGACAATGTCAAAGAAAATTACTTTATTTCCAAGCTTGAAGATGCAGAATTTTATTCGGTGCCTTTTAGACGTTTCCTCTCTCGCATGAATTATAGAATAAGAGTGTGAAAAAGAAGTTCAATTTTTCCACACTAAATTTCAGAGATTTTCACCTACTTTTAGCGGTTATGCCACAGTTATGGAAAACGCTTTTTTTGGAAAATTGCAATGTTTATTTTTTACTATGCCTGCATACCATAACATCTATTTTTTTTTTCGTAATTTTTTCGACTAAACCTATTTTTCACAAAGATAAGTTGTGTAGAATCTATGTGTAATTTTTTTTTATCCACCTTCCGCCGGGTAGACTGAAAAACGAACGTCCCGTGGCTCCCGCCGGATAGAGCCGGTCCCGGCTCCGCAATCTGTTCAATTCCGGCGATGCAAATCACACCCGGCCTACTGCGTTAATACACGCCTTGTCGCGCGCTGACGCGCATTGTGCGCGCGCGGAGGCGGCAACGTCGCGGGAAACAAAACGGGGAACTTCTGGACGGTCAGCGCACGCCGGGATTTCGGGGAGAGTAATTAATTTTTTAAAAATCCTGGTACTTTCGGACGTTGGGAATGCGTACGCGACATTTGCAACTTTTAAGCGAGAACTAATGGTAAGGGATAGACCTATAGCATTGAAGTATCTTTTGAATTTTTAATTGGGTTTTTCGCCACCAAACTTGTTAAAAGACAACTTTTTCAAGTTGCCTGGAAAATTAATAAATTTTAACACTAAATGAACTAAACTTTGAACCAATATTAGATATCTCCATTTTAACTCCAATCAATCATAGTATAGTGTTAAAAAGGGCGTAATTAAAAGTTTGTGTGACAGGGCTAAAAAGATTTGTTCTAATAACACCAAATTTGAGGAGGAAATTAAACATATAAAACATGTTCTTGGGAATAGAGAAATAAATCTGGAGAACAAACCAGTAAATTTAATTATTTCTTATATTCCTGGACTATCAGACTATCAGACAAGCTAAAACGCATAGGCAATCGTTTTAATGTCAGAACAGTATTTAAAACCAAAAATACATTAAGATCGATGCTAGTTAAAACGAAACCATTTAATGGGGTACAAAGTTCAAAAAATTGCATTTATTAAATTCCTTGCGAATGTTGGGGAGACTTGTAGGCCATTTAACGTTCGTTTAAAAGAACATGAAAATTATATCAGGCAAAATCGAATTTCGAAGTCGAAAAGAGGAGAACACTCTTTTAATAACAATTATAAGATTTTGTGGGATAGGTCCAAACCAATTCTCAAAGAAGAAGTAGGAAATAGACAAGAAATTAAAGAATCAGCATTTATTCTAGGAAATATAGACAACTGTGTTGCTGAATGTTCAGTGGAATTTAGTAAAATATTATTGCTACTTATTCAAAGAGAAGTTAGTATAGATAATTAGATAGAACACAGGGTACAATATCAGACAGGTGGCTAGGCTATTGTTTCTCTTGTCATGGCATCTTAACCTGAAATTTATTAATCTGTCATTTCACTTTGACTTGACGTGATCTTTGAGAGTTACATGTTCAAAGTTTAGTTCATTTACTGTTAAGAATTTATTCATTTTCCAGGCAACTTGAAAAAGTTGTCTTTTAACCAGTTTGGTGGCGAAAAACCGAATTAAAAATTCAATGGATCTGTTTGCGCCACAAATTAATTTTAGAAAATATTGAAGTATCTTATTCAATGCTATAGGTTAATGCTTAATACCTATATACAGGGTGTAACTTTCATTTGAACATAAATTTTAACTGACGGTGTATGATTCCGACCTAACAGCACGCCCGTGAAACTATTTGTTTAATGTGAAGAAAATAAAAAGTTTGAGGGCAAGATTTCACTTTCACAACGGTGTTTATTTCCATATTAAAAAAAATAGTTCTCAAAATCCACAACTATTACAATAAGAAGTACGGCAGTATAAAACTTTAAATAAAATATTATAGAAGTAGTAATTCCATTGGCAGGGGTTTTTGTAACGGTAATGAGATATATAAATTTGATAATATACAGGGTGGGGCAAAAGATTTAGTGCAGTTTTGAAGGGCTGTGAAAAAATAATGACTCATCTTAGAAATTTATGTTTTTTTTTATTTTATTCGGTACATTATGCCATTTTATTACTTAAATTTTAAAGATAACATCAGAAAGATGATGGCCTCCAGCGGCTACACATTCATTTAGGCGATTTCTGAAATTTTCGGCCGCTCGTTGGCACATCTCGACGGGTATAGCGTTGATTTCCTCCCGAATTCGGTCCTTGAGGTTTTCCACGGTGTGAGGCCGATGTCTGAAAACCTTTTCCTTAAGGTAGCCCCACAGGAAGAAATCACATATGCTCAAATCAGGTGAGCGTGCGGGCCACCCAACGTTACCTCTCAAAGAAACGATGCGCCCAGGGAACATTTGTCGCAGTTTCCTCATTGAAATTTGAGCAGTATGGGCAGTAGCCCCGTCTTGTTGAAACCAGATATCTCCCAAATCTGTTTCCTCACTCAGTTCTTCCAATGCGGGTTCAAAAAAATTTTCCAACATGTAAACATAACGTTGAGCGTTGACAGTTACAGTCTCTCCATCCTCCTCAAAAAAGTAGGGTCCAACCACCCCAAATTTGGAAACCGCACACCAAACGGTCACTTTTGGGGAATGAAGAGGTCTCTCGTGCAAATGCTTTGGGTTAGTTTCGGCCCAGTACCGAAAATTTTGTTTATTAACTGCTCCGCATAGATGAAAGTGGGCCTCGTCGCTACTGAAAAAAGTCGATCTCTCATGAATCCGGTCCAACATTTCTTGGGAACAGTTAATGCGGTTTTCATAGTCACGAGGGTTTAATTCTTGAACAATCATAATCTTGTAGGGGTGGAATGATAAATCTTTGTGTAAAATCCTCCTTAGAGAGCGGGAAGTAATGCCCAATGCAGTTGCATGTTTCCGTGCAGAGCGCGTGGGTGACCGTTCAATAGCTTCCCTCACTCTCCTTACATTTTCGGGTGTTCTTACTGTTCTGGGTCTTCCGACACGCCTAGGCCTTAGTGTGGAACCAGTTTCTTCCATTGTACGCGCCCACTTTGCTATTAAATTACGGTGAGGGACAGCACCGCGACGTGCAATATTGAAGTGCCGCCGAAAGGCGCGCTGAGTGGCGATGACACAACGGCCATTTTCGAAAAATGTGCGCACAGTGAAACCGCGGTGTTCGCCGGACCAAACCATGATGTCGACTGAAAATGGCACAACCCACCCGATGCAATGAGACTCCTCCCACGGTCTTACCCCCACCACACACGATATACAGCCTATCCCAAACTGCACTAAACCTTTTGCCCCACCCTGTACTTGACATAACAAGTCAATAATTTTCTGAGTGTAAAGTTTCCTCTCCACTGTACGAAACCTATTTATAAAAGAAACAGTCGAATATCAAATTTAAAAGTTGCTCCGCTTCGCCAATAAATATTCCGCCCCCGACGACACGCGGTAACCGTTCGAAAGTGGCACTTGCCCCTAATAAAATTTGGCTAAAAACGTATTCCCCCAATTCCCCCCCCCCCCCCCGCCCGTGTCAAACCAATCGAATTCCCGTCGCTGCATCGAGGCATCCTTCCGTAAAACATTACCGACCGCGTGCTCCAATTAAACTGAACGGGAAATTCGATTTTCTCCGTTAAGGACAATCGTGTTTGCCGAAACCGTTCGCCGCCTGACTGACGACTTTCACGCAAGCACGGCGGCAGGATGAGGGAATGGGGGGTAGCCGCATAGTGTTGAATCATGTTTATAACTGGCATCATTTTTTGGGTAATAGAGATGGTCATTCTGAACCACTTGTCTTAATAATTCTTTCTCCTAGCGCCGAGGTTTTTCTATAATTCATCCCCTCAAAATCCCCCCTCTACGGCACTGGCGCCCTGCCAACAACCAAGTAGAAAATGATAAATCATCAACTAGTGTATTTTGAGTTTACGCTATTCCGTCCGCTGTGTATGAAATAAATGTTAGTAAATTTTAAAAATAATTGTAAAATAAACCCTTTTTAACAACAATACAGTAATATTAATTGCAGTGTCAAGAAAGGAAAATCTCATAGCGTCAGCAACGGAAAAAAATGAAATGTCGCATAACCTTCAAAAATTCGAACAATAACAAGAATGACCATAATTTATTGTTATTAGCTATTAACTACAGTTTACTTACATATTATTTATTCCATTCCCGTAGAACAAGAACATAACGGAGAACGCCGCGCCGATCGGGCGTATTTCCAATACACATCACCTCGCACAATACTAGCAAATCACAATCACATAAAAGTGAATTCCGAACAATCCGAAGGCACGACCCGACGGCACGATCTGTTAACGCGTTTATTTCGTTTTATTTTCTTAAAATTGAAATAATAAATCGCAGACATGACCCACAAAACAGGATAATGATAAACACAGAATGACAGAACTGTGAAATACTCGGGCAACCGGGACAATCGGGGCACTTCTTCTTCCAATCAAAATTAAAACGTATTTCTGTGATATGTATCTAAAACCAGACACGCGTCAGTGCCGTGTCTTCATAGAGGGGGCATTTTAGGTGGGTAGATTAGAGAAAAATTTCGGCTATAGGAAAAAGATTATTAAGAAAAGTTGTTCAGAATGACCATCTCTTTTACCCAAAAAAGGATGCCAGTTATTTCAAACTCTGTATAGGCGTGTTTTTGGGGTCGGACCTATGCCGCCAGTTAAAATTTATGTACTAATCAAAGTTACACCCTGTATTTTATAACGTAAGTCGTAAATTATAACGGCAGTCTCGTCCGGTTATGGTCTCGCCGCATTTCGTTCGGCGTGTCGCATTATTTTGGCCAACTCTCAACTCGGCAACTCGGAGATCGTGCCATCCGCGGCTCGGGATCCGTCAGCCGGTCTCCCAGTTTTAATTTTGTTCGAAACTATCCGCCGAATCAACGTTGTTCCGGCTTCGGGGCAAACGGCTCGTAGTTTCCGCGCGGTTTTATGCGACCCGTCGGGCAGTTAAGGGCTTAATGCCGTCTCTCCGAGTTTCTTTCGTATACATGCCGGTCGCGAAACGCAAACAAAAAGTAGTTTTCGGACGCAAAAGAGATTTTGATAAGCAGCTTGTATGAAACAATTCTCTCCAGAGTTCGGAATGGTATACGATAATAAGGTCTTCCCACAAAATTTCAAATTGTACCTACTTATTGCAAATAATAATATTTCAACTAATGTTGCCTTTGAATAAAGAACCTCAGGAAGGAGCAAATTTGGGTATAAAACTCAACCGGGAGAGTCTATGCATTTGGCGGGATGCCGTTTCCGTTTTTACAGTGGCGCGCACCTTTGAGTTGTTTCGACAAACTAATCGAGGCAGAAATCCTCATTTTTCGTGAAATCGGTACCTGCAATACCGGCAAAACATTATAAGGCACGTTTATGTCTTTAAGTTGGATTTGTCCGCTTATTAGAGGTGTCCGCCTAATAGAGAGCATAGAAAAACAACAAAATGAAATGGTTCAAAAAAACATGTCCGTTTAAAGGAGGTGTCCACTTAATAGAAGTGTCCGCAAGGAGAGGTTTCACTGTACTTACACAAACGCCTATGCCACTTTGGTGTATGATCTCAAAGGTTAATTTCAATTACGAAATTGCTTACCCCTGATTATTATACTCAAACATACATACTGAGACCGATCATCATGTCAGATATAAAAATATTGTGTCAAAACTTTTTACTACTTAGGGCGATTTCCGTCTCACGTATTTTATAATACAAATAGAACTTTGACTATTTCCTGGGATTCTTTATTCAAGTCTGTATTCATCTGGGTAATTTCTAAATGAAAAAAATAATAACTTTGGAAATTAATACAAAAAGAACGCAAAGAAAGAAAATAATATCATCTAAATTAATCGAGATATCGAGATGGGGTTTGTATATTTCTGCAGCATTGAATTCAGCACAAAATCGCGCTCTAGATACCCAAGCCACTTTTTGTCTGTCTCTTCGAGAAGTACGTGAAACTCTCGAAGAGCGTCCAATTTGAGACACCCTGTACCTACATCAGGAAAAAAAGATTATGTCCGCAGTAATTTTCATTCGCTTCTGTGTTAACAAGTGTGATCGAATTGGAAAGAAAAATACTAAATATTGTCGGAAATTTCTTTCACGCACAAACAGATCCATTTAATTTTTAATTGTTTTTCGCCACAGAAACTGTTAAATAAGCCATGCCGCTTTGTCAGAGGTTAATTCAGTTTTAAATTCGAAAATTCAGAAATGCCTAATACTAAGAAAAACGAAACTTTGAACGTTAACTCAAAAATAAATAATAAATCTTCCTCCGTTCTCAAAGAAAGTGTCAAGTCAAAATGAAATGTCAGAATAATAAATGTCAAATGTCAAAATGTCATGACAACATAACAATAACCTAGCCATCTGTTTGATATTGAACCCTATGTTCTATCTAATTAACTGTACTAACTTCTCTTCGAATAACTGTCAATAATATTTTACTGAATTCTACGGAACATTCAGCAACACAGTTGTCCGTATTTCCTAGAATAAATGCTGATAGTTTAATCTTTCGTCTATTTCCTACTTCTTCTTTGGTTTGGATCTATCCCACAAAATCTTATAATTGTTACTAAAAGAGTGTTCACATTTTTTACTTTGAAATTTGATTTTGACTGATATAATTTTTAAGTCTCCCCATCAAAATTGGACCAACATAGTACTTTCCACATTGACAAGAAATTTTATAAATTTAATTTTTTGAACGTTGTACCTCATTAAATGGTTTCGTTTTAACTCGATCGATCTGAATGTATTTTTGGTTCTAAATAGGTACTGTTCCGACATTAAAAAGATTGCTTATGCGTTTTAATTTAAATTTATCTGATAGTCCAGGAATATAAGACATAATTAAATTTACAATTTACTGGTCGGTCCACCAGATTTTCTACAATTATTCTATTGGCATTATTGTTTTGTTGGCAATCCTGAAAAACTTGTTCAACAACTTCAATAGAATAATTACAACTACTGTTCCTTTTAAGAACATATTTGTTTAATTTCCTCCTCAAATTTTGTGTTATTAGAAGAATCGTTTTATAATAGGTTATAAACTTTTAATTACTTATTTTTTAACACTAATAATATGATGATTGGAATTAAAATGGAGTTATCTACTAGTAGGTATGTGTTGGTTTTCTGTAGACACTAGTTTCTATGCTATCTGATTTAGGTGTCTGTAGACACTAGTTTCTATGCTATCTGATTTAGGTAAGAAAGGTAATTGATTATTTTTTCTATTTCTATGAGAAAGTTCTTGTGAGTTTATAAAATTTAATAATTTGTAAAAATACTCACCACATCAAAATACTAAAAAAACTAAATACTAACTTGTACGAAATCTCAACTTGATAACTTAATATATTGACAAAAATATTACAATATTCGCATATCACATCTGTATATTTGAAGGGAAGCAATAATTTTTTATGTTGGTAAGTAGGTAAAGT
This sequence comes from Pseudeuparius sepicola, assembly GCA_963920635.1. Classification (NCBI taxonomy): domain Eukaryota; kingdom Metazoa; phylum Arthropoda; class Insecta; order Coleoptera; family Anthribidae; genus Pseudeuparius; species Pseudeuparius sepicola. Next base: position 8,162,491 of record OY987304.1, read on the forward strand.
AGAATATGAGTACTTATATTTTTGCCTCAAGATCAAGATATTAAAGACTTTTTAAAAGGTCCTACTGTACCTCTATCATAAAATCAAGGGTAGTGTATTAATCAGAACTGAATGATGTATTGTCCTTCTATTCGCATTCAACGGTTAAAAGTAGAAAGCTTTTCTGTGACTTCCGGTTTAGCCAAACGACGCCTAAATTAACACCCACTAATGACACCATCCGGTGGAACCAAAGCCCTGTACTGACGCCCTGCACGTGTCCATTGAATACTTGAATGCGCCATCCGAAATATTTAAGACCGGGCATGTATAATATGCAATTGGGGGCATAGCATCAATAACGCACACAAGTAGCGCCGTGTTCCTCAGCTTCCTATTCATCGGCAGTCGTCCCATTATCTCAAGGGCAACTCCTGCGGAGCCCGGATTCTCTTAACCGTGGAAAAGTCGAAGACCGTCCTCTTTGACACAAGAGTAAATTGAATTCCCCATTCGGTTTAATTGGAGTACATCGACGCGGTAATGTTCCAAAGGAATTCCACGATGCAATAAGCGGAATTCGATTGGGCGTGTTGACGCAGGCGGCAGGAGTTCTTGGGGGGGATTTTATTAATAGAGTTTCCGGTGAGCCAACTTCTGTGGCGTTCTGTAAGTGCAGTTTTAGTTGAGCGGATGATCGATACTTTAACGTCGCAAAATAAATAGGTGCATTACAGAACGAGAAAGTTTGTGGCTTACGCCACAGAAAAAGTAATCTACGGCGTAGTCTAATAATTTTCACTTGTAACCTAAATCTATAAATTGGAGCCTATCGTAATACGTATCAATCATAAATAAATAAAATTCCTACCGAATTAACACAGAAAATTTAGCGTATTTAAGTTTCTACTGTGGTAATATGCACAAAGGACAGCGTTCCGAGAATTCAAACGAATTCAGGTACTTCCCGATATTTTCTTCTACGGAAAAAAACGTTCCACAGTTTCATTTTAAACAGAAACTTATTTATTTAGAATTATTTAGAAAAAACTGTGTATGATAATAAATAATAAAAACTTCAATAGAAACTAAAATATTAAACAAAACACTGTATAAACACCGCGAACAAATGACACAGAGACAAAAGACACTCTTAACTCCGCATCATTCAAAACCTTCACACTTATATGGTTTACCAAAAATACACAAAACTAACATTCCTCTTCACCCCATTGTAAGTTCGATAAATTCACCATGTTATTCGTTAGCAAAGTATTTACTTAAAATTGTTAATTGGGGAACATCAATTTCCGGATGATTATATATTAGCTAGCTTTGATGTAGTTATTCTTTTTACAAAAATGTCCCTGTTGACAAATGAATGAATATTTTACGCAAAAGTTAGAAAACGATCAGACTTTAATAGGAACAAATTTGAATATATATGCAATATTAGAACTAACAACACTTTGTGTTAAAACCACTTATTTTAAACTAGGAAATGAATTTTACCAGCAGGAGTTTGGAATGGCTCTTAGGTCTCCTTTATCACCATTCATAAGCAATTTATTCATGGAAGATAATTGAACAAAATGAGTTGACTAGATATATTATGGTGGAGATATGTAGATGACATATTTGCTATATGGGAACATGCGGAGTAGATGATTTAAATTCATTATTAACTTTTATAAACTCGCAAGAACCTTCTATTAAATTTACTCTAGAAATTAAAAAATTACCTTTCTTGGATTTTTCTACACTACAATCAGATAGTATAGAAACTAGTGAAAATAGATATCTTTATTTTAACTCCAATCATTATTAGTGTTAAAAAAAGGAGTAATTAAAGTTTATATGACAGGGCTAAAACAATTTGTTCTAATAACACAACATTTGAGGAGGAAATTAAACATATAAAATATGTTACCTATTTTGTATTTTAATTCGTAAGTGTTTCAATATTTAGATACATTTCTGTAATATTTTTGACGTTTTATTCACCTTATCTGACAATAACTAATTTACAACAAAGCACCTTTGAAATAATTTGAGAGTAACCAAGGAAACGTATCATACATACCAAACACTATATTGTCTGCATTGCTTATTTTTTGTCAATTAAATTTATTATAATATGCCGATAAAATGTTTTAAGTTTCCGTTTTCAAAGAAGTATAATAAAAAATATCGTTTTCTTGAAATCGGCAGTAAAGTGTCCCAAAATCGTCATTAAAAGCACAGAAATCGTACAATAATGTATAGCCCATTATTGTACGATTTTTTCAATAAGTAGGCCTTGGCGAGATGTTAAACATCAAACGTCAGACAAATATTCAAAACCCGGCCGATAAAGGCCCATTTAACTTTTCGTGCACATTGCGAAATTGTTTCCTATAGAAGCGCAATCCTTCAGAATACATATTTTAGTAAATTTGAATATCAATAGATTTGTTGTGTAGGCTGCACAAGAAGCAGCAGTTTGGTTTTTCTGTCAGAAGGTGCCGTGTCTCATCGGCAACTAAATTCCACATGAGTCATAAAAAGTTGAACTTCAGTGCCTTGGTACATAAATAACTATTATTACACGTCCAGAAATAGATTTTTCCGTGCTTGCATCCTTGCATGAATTTGTCACGCGCGCACGGAAAAATCTTTATTTCCAGACTCGTAATGAAATATACTATTGTTGAACTTATTTTTTGAGTTAAACGTTCAAAGTTTCGTTCATTTACTGGAATTTTCCAGGCAACTTGAAAAAGTTGTCTTCTATAATCAGTTTGGTGACGTAAAACCCAGTTGAAAATTAAATGGATCTGAAAGCTGGTACAATATCGACTAAAACAACTTGAAATAGTAGAAAAAGTGAAGAGTTTTGTAAATTCACTGGAAATTCATCAACACCACATTTGTTTCGTTTCTCTTACTAAAAAACGCCTGCGTTTTAAATTTTTCTGTGTTTGACAACTTGAAGGTGGAAAACTACCGTTCACCAGAAGCAGGCGCTTCTCTTTCTTTGTCGAGAAAATCAACTGGTTAAACTGCTTCCCTTTCCGGTATTTGAATTCAGATTCGCGGCGGAAATACCGTCGTTTTTAAATTTTTAAATTTCTATTTACATTGTTAATACTTCTAGCTCGTTGCCGCCCGAAGGACTCAATTTGCAGAATTAAAACTTGGGTATTCCGGAAAAGTGGAATTTATTCTTTGGGCGACAATTTAAAGTTTCGCGGCAAGGAACTCGCCGTGCATGCGGTCTCATTTTTCCGGCAAATTTCTTTTCCTTCGACTTGTTTGCTTCCGAGACGCCTCCATATTTTCCTAAAGTGCGCAAAAATGCAAAAGGGAGGCACCGTGAAAAGTTTCATCAGAGAATATCAAAATGTATAAGACAATATAGACGGTCAGATTTCCCGCATATTTCAGCAATGATATATAGAGTGCTTCTAAAAAACTTAGCGATAATTCAAGGTCAACAAAATGGATTTGGAAAATGAATTTCCTGTAAGACACATACAAATTATACCACCTTCAAGTTACACTCATCTCCCGAGCCGTCTCGTCGCGTTCGTTTTCCTATTCAAAGGAAATTCACATCAAAATTAATTAATAAACCCAAAAATGGCTGGTATAGCCGCCTTTGAAGTTTTTTCTGCGGTCGAACATAATTAGAGTAAAAGCAAAATGAAATTAAAATCAGAACAATGATCTAGGACAGTGGCGGTGCCCAAAAAATCATCGGAAGTTGATAAATTCTTATATAGAGAAGACATTTAGATGTAGTGCAAACTTGGCACCTGGTACACAATAAATGGATAAATTATGTAAATAGCGTTATAAAAAGTGAAAATAAGAGACAAATCGAACATGCATGTAAAAAAAAATTGTAGATGCTAATATACAGGGTGTCGGGAAAATACGTGTACAACGATTGATGACAGACTCAAGATGTCAGTATAGGTCGATTTAATCGAACTTATTTATATCCAAAATTGCTTCAATTAGCCTGCAGAGGGCGTCAAAGATTAAAAAAAATTGTTTTTCTTAAAATTTTCGGAAACGTGCAAATCGATTTTAATAATTTTTAGTACTGAGTCTTAGTCTATAAAATGACGTTTTCTATTGGCGTAGTGACCGGCTGTAATTAACCGGAAGTATTTTAAAAGTGTAGCTATACAGGGTGAGCCTGAAATAACTGGCATTCTTTTTTTGGGTAAGAGAGATGGTCATTCTGAACAACTTTTCTTAATAATTTTTTTTCCTATCTCCGAAATTTTTCTCTAATTTACCCACCTAAAATGCCCCCTCTATGAAGACACGGCACTGACGAATAGCGTAAACTCGGTCTCAAAATACTATACTAGTTGATGATTTACCATTTTCTACTCGGTTGTGTGCCGTGTTTTCATAGAGGGGGGATTTTGAGGGGATGAATTATAGAAAAATCTCGGCGCTAGAAAAAAAATTATTAAGAAAAGTGGTTCAAAATGACCATCTCTATTACCCAAAAAAAGAATGCCAGTTATTTCAGACTCACCCTGTATATCTTCTGACTGATTTTTTTTATGTCATTGACTTACTGACAAATCAGATACTTTTTCTAGTAAAACAATGAATTTGGAATATTTTTCCTCTCTTGCAAAATTTTGCTAGGATAAGAAGTGGTTAAAATAATTTTTAATTACGTGCTCGGGCAAGATATTGTGTTAATAATAATAAGAGGTTATTACTAAACATTCTTTGCTGGTGTCTTCATTATGTTTTCTTGTTCAAAAACTGCACATACTCACATACGAATTACATACGTCGCTGTATATCCCCTAAAATGACACAAATTTATGTACGTAATCCCCAGATGGTTATTTATAATATAGGAATTAGTCCGACGCTGTTATATGTATGTCCGGAAGTTAGTTTGACCTACATCGGACGCTACTGCCTTCTAACATTTCGAAATGGGGCAATAATAATTAAAATGAATTCCGATTCTGTCACTGCTTTCTGTGTGTGCTCCGAATTTTGGCTATTTGCAAAAAATTTAATTACGTACTCATTGCCTGATAATAATAATAATAATAATAATATAGCATTTATTGCCCAACAGGTAACCCCCATTTACAGGACAAGTATATAATAAAGAGTAAGATAATCACATATGCATATTAGGTACTAATAAACTATACATAAAAGACTACATAAAGAAAGCAGGATAAAGAAGCAATATAAAAAAGTAATATAAAAACCCGGATATAAGTGACAAAACATGAGTGTGAAAAAAGGCGAAAAAAGGCAAATAATTATGGTGTATACACAGAACACAGAAAAAGTTTAAAAAGTGAAGTTGTCTAAATTATCAGCAGCCTCTCTTAGAATTACATTCAGATTATGAAAATTAATATCACAGTGTTCACTCAGCTTATTAAAGTTATCACACATTAAAAACAAAGGTGTTCTAAAAAATAAATTTGTTCTCGCTCTATCACAATAAAAAGTGTTTGAGTTGCGAGTTCTAATGATAGATGGAACATAAAAATTAATTTGAGAGACGAGATCACATGCATCTATCTCGTTATGCAGAATCTTATGCAAAAACTTCAGTGCTGCACATTTCCTTCTCAAATCTAAGGACTGAATCTGAAACCTAGTTGTTAGCTCAACATATGGAGTACCCATCGCGGGATATATTCCGTCTACCCTAAAAGCCAAAAATTTTAGAAACTTTTTCTGTACGCGTTCAATGGCTACTTTATGGCATCTATAAAATGGACACCATATGATTGAGGCATATTCAAGTTTAGAGCGAACAAAAGCTGAGAACAAGACTAACAAAGGACTGAATTGTGTGAAAGTACGACAATTTCTTACTATGAAGCCATATGCCTTAGAGGCCTGGGTAACCTTCCATGAAATATGGTCGACAAACGACAACTTTGAGTCAAAAATGACACCTAAATCCTTCACTGAATCGCAACGAGAAAGAGCACATCCGGAAACACTATAGTTGTGTGCCAAAGTCGATTGTTTTTTAGTATAGCTCAAGACTTTACATTTAGCAATATTCAAGTGAAGCCGGTTTTCGTTGCACCACTGATGAATACGATCAAGATCAAGCTGTAAGTGTATGCAATCCTCAATGGTATTAACCTCGGCATATAATTTTAGATCATCAGCAAATAGCACTCTACCACAACTGAGCGAGTTCGCAATATCATCAACAAACAAGAGAAACAATAAGGGTCCCAGATTCGAGCCCTGTGGGACACCTGATTTTGGAGTATATTCAAACGAGTGAAATCCGTTATAGAAAACAGACTGTTTACGCTGATCAAGGTAATTGCACAACAAGGCCAATGCAGAGGAATTAAGACCATACATATTAATCTTCTCTATGAGTATACCATGATCAAGTCTATCGAACGCTTTCGCAAAATCAGTGTATATTACATCAACTTGCTTTTGTTTGTCAAGACGGCTCGCTACAAATTGAGTGAAGCATGTTAAATTCGTGACAGTGGATCTCTTTGACAGAAATCCATGTTGATGTGGGGAAAGGACATTGCGTACAGATGGATAAATTCTGTTATACAAAACGACTTCAAAAACCTTGGCAAAGTTCGACAAAATAGATATAGGCCGATAATTTCGCACATCAGAAGGATCACCAGACTTCAAAACCGGGCACACCCTTGACATCTTCCAAATGTCAGGGAAGGTGTTGCTGCTAGTAGCTAAATTAAACAATGTAAGTAGTGGAGCCGAAAGAACACCAATGCAGTCTTTAACTAGAAAGGAGGGAATAGAGTCCGGACCGGAAGTTAACTTATTTTTCAATTTCGATGATGCAATAATTATTTCCCGCTCCGTAATGCCTGCAAGATCGATACTGGAAGAGTCGCCCAACACAAAGTCCCCACGTCCGGTGCCACCAACATGTGGCACAACAAACACGCTCTCAAAGTAACTTGCAAAACCATCAACTATACCTGTAGGGGTCTCATCTCACCAGGTATCCTCGTTGAATTATTCTTAGAGTGTACAAATGCCCAAAAACTCTGAGGATCAAACGAAACAGATGCCTGGACTTGCTCTAAATAACGGTGATATGCAACTGAGATAAGTTGTTTTACCAATAACCTCAATCTTCTGAACTCATCGAGAAATACATTATTCCTATTTGCTTTATATTTCTTAAAAACCTTTGCCTTCAGTTTTATAGTACTAATTATTTCGGCAGTGTACCAGGATGGGTATTTATGGCTGAAATTTTTGAACTTGGGAACACACTTGTCAAAAATTCGGTTTATATAACTATAAAAACTATTTACTGCCTGATTGACATCATTAATACCATCCAAGAAGGACCAGTCTGCCTGAAGAAAAGCCTGATAAAGATCAGGATAATTAGCCTTGCGAAAATTATAGGAACTATCATCGTTGCGTGAAGGAAAGGCCTCCAGTTTATGAGCAAGGTCTTCAATACTTATTTCCAATGCTGGATGATATAGTGCTTCCTCAGGTACCAGAGGCGCATTGTCCCTTGACACAGCACAGTTAAAGTTAGATATGACCAAATCAAGCAATCTATTCATTCCATTGAGAACGCCATTGAATTGGCGCATGTTAAGAAAACTTAACAGGCCATGAACTGCATTGACTTTTCTGTCTGAATTATCTGAGTGGACAAAGTGTGAACAATTAAAATCACCCAGTAAAATGACATTCCCTGACTGCAAAAACTGAACCTCTTCAATAGCTTCACAAAACAACTCAAAAACGTCAACAGATACAGATGGTGGGATATAGACAACAACGATATAAAAACATTTGAAATCAATCATACATTTACAGATTATAACATCAATTAGAGGAAAGCTATTGTCTAGTTCCGGTACATCCATAACTTTACATTGTATAACATGTTTCATGGCTAAAAGCACTCCACCACCGCACTGCTCATTGACGACATTGAATTTTCGATCCTTCCGAAAGATTACATACTCGCTTGGAAACAGTTCACTACTAAGGATATCCGGATGCAGGTTTGTTTCGCATAATGCCAAAATGTCATAATCACAAGCACTAATAGACGACGAAAAAATGTGAAACTTCGATCGAAGCCCACGAACGTTTTGAAAATAAATTAGTAAGTTGGAGGAGTTACTGCTGGGCCTGATTAGTTTTCCGAAACAATTTTTGGGATACCATTTACGTATTTAATTCGTAAGTTAGATTCACCTGAGTTTAGTCGCTCCTGTAATTCATCCTGATGCGGCTAACGCATTGATATTATTGTTCAGTACGTAGCAGATTCAAAACTATGACTCTAAAATTTGTAAAATCTCTTTTTTTTAGTAAACCTTAAACCTGTTCTTAGAAACTGGCTTGATATTTTTTAGAAAGGAAAAAGACGCAGCAAATGTTTTGCAGCATTTTGCAGTGCGTTCGCTGGTAGTTGATAGCACAAAACCTGGGCCAAAGCCATGAAAAGGACAAATTAGACTTCCTTAAATTGTTGTAGTCCTAATATGTCCCTATTTAATTGAAATTTAGTGATTAGGGTTTTCAAGTATCAATCAACTTGTTTAAAAAAAATCATAATACGATTTCGTCGGGTTTGGTCATGGAATAAGTGAAGTGAATAAGTGAAACATCAAAAATAAACCAGCAGACTGTAGAACTTTTCACGTATTATGTTTAAAAAATAGTTTTGAAAACAGCCATTCCTCTGAAAAATACGGAATTGTCAAGTATCAAACTGAATTACATTGTATGTAACACCTGTCTTCTTTGTACAGGGTGATTCAGTTTTATTCTGCGACACTTCAACAGGTGATAGAAAACCAAAAAATAACCTCACTTTCTTCTATAAACTATATCATTTAAAGGCCTAATTAAAAAGTTACAGGGTGTTAAAGTTTTAAGAAACATATGGTCTTTATTGAATATTTACCGAACTAGTTGAGATATTTAAGTCATATTTGGTACACGTTATAACGGCATGGGTTAGCATAAAACCTGTTAATATCAAACACCTTGAACAACTAGTGGCGTAGAAGTAAGTAATTAGTATAATTGTTTTTAGAAAAAAAAATGAACCACCTTGTATAGCAATAAAATGTATTCAATTTCTTATGTAAATTTTAATTCTAAACAAAAATGCCCTTTTGGTAATTTTTTGTATGTGTCATGGTTTCGTGGCAAATTTGATTTTTTGTATTATTTCGGGGTATTTCTGAAAAATTATCTAAAAAATTTGCTCCATAAGTATCATTTAAAGTGAAAATAATGTGTTTGCTACTGGAAATAAAGTAACTTTTTCCAATAAACTTACCTATGTAAGGCTATACTTTTGAAGATACAGGGTATAATACATTTAAGGAAGATACAATTAATGTTACGCTCTGTATCATGAAAAGTAAAACCTTGAATGGGTAAGTTTATTGGGAAAAGTTACTCTATTTAAAGTAAGAAACACATCTTTTCTGCTTTGAGTGTTACTTATGGCTTATGGAGCGAAGTTTTAAGTTAATTTTTCAGAAGTACCCCGAAATAATACGAAAAAATCTAATTTGCTATGAAACCATGACACATATGAAAAAATTCTAAGAGAACGTTTTTGTTTAAAATTAAAATTTACATAAGAAATTGAATACATTTTATTGCTATACAAGGTGGTTAATTTTTTTCTAAAAACAATTATACTAATTACCCACTTCTACGCCACAGGTTGTTCAAGGTGTTTGATATTAACAGGTTTTATACTAACCCATACCTTTATAACGTGTACCAAATATAACTTAAATATCTCAACTAGTTTGGTAAATATTCAATAAATTCCACATACTTCTTGCAACTTTAACACCCTGTAACTTTTTTATAAGGCCTTAAAATGATATCGTTTATAGAAGAAAGTGCGGTTATTTTTTGGTTTTCTATCCCCTGTTAAAGTGTTGCAGAATAAAACCGAATCACCCGGTATATCTTGGGGTGGCCCTCTTTAAATCACCTCAAGAAGAAGCTGTCAACTTACGTTTTCCCTTCCCGATTTTCCTTATAACGGTGCACGACAAACCCATTCCTCCATCTGATACAATTTGAATGGGCCGAAATGTATTACCCGGAAATGTCTCCCTCTTTAGCAAACCTACGGAGAGAGTAATTCCGCGCGTTTCCCGAACAATTCCGCAACTTAGGTGCGCCGTTGAAGCAACTTTGTTCATAAATTTTGCAACGATAAAGGCGGATAAGTTAGGAACTCGCCGAGATTATTTAGATGCGTCCCCGGAACAAGTGCAGTTATCTCGTCGCGTCGGCGGGGCGTGCACATTCTCGGAAGTGGGTCAAAAGGTAGGCATTTCCGTCGAAACGACAGCAGTCCCTTTGAAATGTTTACTGGTTCATTTATATTTTGGTTATCGTAATGCCAGCTGCAAAGATCGCGCTAAAAAAGATCTAGATCAGAGATCAGATCGTTTTTCAAAAAAAGATCTAAGATCGTTTAAAAATAGATCTTTTCATGCAAAACCGATCTTAGATCAAAGATCGTCTAAAAATGATCTATTTAAAAAATATCACTCGATCTAAGATCTTTTGAACGATCTAAGATCTTCTAAACGATCTAAGATCTTCTAAACAATCTTAGATCTTCTAAACAATCTAAGATCTTCCAAACGATCTAAGATCTTCTGAACGATCTAAGATCCTCTAAATAATCTAAGATCTTTGCACAAAATTCATGATATTATACGGGTGTTCCTTAATGACATGCTAATACTTAAGGGGGTTATTCTTGGGCCCATTTTAAGAAAAAAACTTCATATGAACGTATGTCGTAAACATCCTAAGTTTTGAGATACAGGGCGTTGAAGTTCATTTTTTCAAATTGAATTTTGGCTACATCTCCCGAAATAATCAAGCTGCTGAACTGAAATTTAGCACTGCTGTGTTTTTGGTGATAAAGAATAAGCTGAAAATGTCAATTTCACCGTATCTCACAGAGGGCGCCACTTGCGCTGTTTTTTGATCACGCTTTTACGGGTAACTTTTTTGAGGTTATCTTTTTGGTCCTGCAGGTCCATCATTTTAGTGCATCTTTTCAGTCTGCAACAAAAGTGTACTCTTGTTTCATAACGATAAAATCAACAGTTTGCGCTGAAATTGGCAAAACGTGCCCCGAAACACCTGTTGACTACAATATTTGGAACATACAATTTTCACCTACCGCTTTCAAATGTTACAAATCGACTGTATCATTTAAACTGAGAAAAAAATCCCTATGAACAATGTACCAAAAATTATTCGCTTTCAAAATGGAAAGGATTGAATTTGACAAAATTTGGACACTCTATTTGAAGAAAACCAATGGTGTTTTGACCAATGCCCATTTGGCATTTTTTCATCATTTTCAATGTACAGTTGATCTGTAACATTTGAAAGTAGCAGGTAAAAATTTTATGTTTCGAATATTGAAGTCAACAAGTGTTTCGGGGCACGTTTTGCCAATTTCAACGCAAACGGTTGATTTGATCATTATGAAACAAGAGTACCTTTTTCTTGCAGAATGAAAAGTTGCACTAAAATGATGAACCTGCAGGACCAAAAAGATAACCTCAAAAAAGTTACGCGTGAAAGCGTGATCAAAAAACAGCGCAAGTGGCGCCCTCTGTGAGATACGGTGAAACTGACATTTTCAGCTCATTCTCCGTCGCCAAAAACACAGCAGTGCCAAATTTCAGTTCAGCAGCTTGATTATTTCGGGAGATGTAGCCAAAATTCAATTTCAAAAAATGAACTTCAACGCCCTGTATCTCAAAAGTTAGGACGTTTACGACATACGTTCATATGAAGTTTTTTTCTTAAAATGGGCCCAAGAATAACCCCCTTAAGTATTAGCATGTCATTAAGGAACACCCTACATATATAGTCAATAGATATAGATGTCTATAAATACTTTTCCTAATTTTGACATAGTATAAAGTGTCATCTTTCAAAACCTGAGCAAGCGATGATACGTCCAATTTTACGTAACTAGTTGTGTAAGGTAAAATTTTACGTAACTAGTTACGTAAAGTTACCACTCTAACTGAACTGATTACGCAATCAATCAGTTGATATACCTATGGAGAATTAGACTTCTGGTGTAAAAACGTGTTCACCGATTATTTATGCAATTTATAATTTTATAACTTAAGTTATAGAATTCGGAATTTTGAGAAATAGATAATTGAAAATAAAATACAAATTAACATAAAGCATCCATTTAAATTTGATCTAAAAATAGGTTCTTGTAGTTGTAGGTAAAAGTACGTCAGTTTGTTTATATTATTTGTCATTTTTCGCGAATTCCGACAATTTGCACTTTAGCTGAGACCTAGAGATCTCCTGAGGTAAACTGCTTTAAATGAACGCTCGTTAGCAACGTAAGTAACTGAATTGGTAATACATATATTTTAGAAACAATATGTAGATTATATGCATAAAAAGAAAAATCCTTGTTCGTACAAAACTATTCATTCTTCTAAAAAATATATACCTGCGTTTCTACCTACATTATTTTGTATAAAAAATCACAGAAACGTTTCAAAAATGAACGAAAACAAATGAGGAAAAGATCTTAGATCGTTATAACGATCTTAGATCCTTTTAAAGGACTTAGATCTTTAAAACGATCTTTTTTAAATAGAAACTGCCCAGCTCTGCAAGCTAGTCGGCATTTTCGATTACATCTCACCGCCAAACGCCTACTGCTATTCTGTATATAGCCACCATTTAGATTTGAATGATTTGAGAGGGTTATGGCTGCCCATCATAGTTTGCGAAACCCCGACATTTCTCGAATATGCAAGTCCACAGCTAGCAACTTTGTTTTTTGTTTTTCTGTCTTTTAACATAGTTGGCGTTTGGCATAGCATTTCGTGCTTATATTCCCCTATAAAAGCGGCCATATTTACGATCGCCATAGGAATATAATATTCTTTTTCCCTCGCCACCGGAGCGGAGAGGGAGAAAAGAATTAATACCGTTCCTCACGGTCTGCCCTGGGGGAAAATTCAACGGAAATATTATCTAATTTTCAAATGCGCGTTTTATTGTTTTATTCGTCGGCCTTTTTCCGTGGAAACGTCAAATCCGCAATCGTATTTTCACGGCCGCTACCCTGCTCACAGGGTTATCAAAAGTGATGTCTTAAGCCCATAGAGATGGGGGGGGGGAGCTCGGAAAACACACGGGTCGGTTAAAAAATGGCGTAGCGATATATTAAGGTTAATTGCATAGGAAATTGTGACATATAAAAATGGCTAAATGAACGGAAAACAGTTCATTTCTTTGCATGGGGTGCTTGTTAAATTGAGGAAACACCGTCGGAATTTTCTTCAATATTTGCATTTTTATGGCTTAAACGTAATGTATGTACATACACAGGGCTTCAGGGAATTTTTCAGAAGTTTATACTTTACGCTGTGTTGGTATTTGACGAAATTTTACAAACTTGATAAATCAATTCCTGGACACTTGCGTAAAACTGTACGATTATTTCTAAAAATAATATTTACATAATTAGTTAAGTTTTAGACTTTCTTCGAAATTTCGCGGGAAAGCACTTATAATGTCATAAGTGTTTTAAAAACGCAATTTGGCAACATGGCGATACCACTGAAATTTTCTGAGACATAACCTTATTCTGCGGTGAAAGTTGTAAGGAAAGTTGAAATTTCAAAATTACTTTAATACTTTACTATTTCTACAACATACAAACCTTTGTAGTTTTATCCCACGAATTTCGGTAGACGTGAACATCGGATTATTAAATGCATGAAAGCATCAAATTTCGGCAAATTATCGGATTGTCCTTTCACGTAATCCTAGTCCATGATAGCTTACCTACACTACACAGCTAATAACACGATAACTACACAAACAATCTAATAATAAATAAGAATAACACTATAATAAATCGCACAGATATCTACTAATATTTCCGCATTATTGAAGTGTGAATATTTACTGTATAATTATGTTCCATAGACACATAGTTACTTTAACTAAAGTGTCACGTGAAAGAGATGAAGGATATAGTGTCCAGAATGTATAGCATAATCATACACCATTTTGCTATTAGAGGAGTCAATACACGGAACACAATGGTAATAAAAAAATATTTGTATGACAACATTTTTGTGTGCAATTGCATTAGTTGAAGCTCATTACTAGAGTAACCCAAATATGCAAGTTGAAACCCTAAAAATATGCGCATAAATATGCAAATAATTTAGTCAAAATATGCAGGAAAATGTTGAAAATATGCAAATTAAGAAATACTTTAAAAATATAAATTTATTGTTTCATTTACAAATATACATATATAAAAATGCATTTATGCATAGTAAAAGTAACAATATTTTATTTTAAATTTTCTACATACAGGGCGATTGAACTAAATCTAAATATGCATTTATTATAAATTATAAAAATCAGGTTGAAATTTAGTTGTAAAAACAATAAACCACTAAATGTTGCTCAAAATTCTCAATTAAAAAATTTTGTTTTCTATCAGAATATAAAAATTTATAAATGGAGAAACTCCTTTCCACATCAACCGATGTAAGAGGTGCGCTTTTAAAATTGCTCACTATCACAGGATCCAAATCGATGGATTCGGTAAAATCTCCCTTTAAAATATTTGCTACTTGGCTAAGAAACTGAAACCCACTATTTTTTTCCATCACATTTCTAAATTTTTGAAATATTTTGTCCCCAATTTTACCTATGACATTTTGAAAAGCAACCTCAGAATGTTTTACCAGTTCTACACTTCGGGTTAATGGCAAATTAGATTTGTGTTATTGTTTTAGAAAGAAAGCTATAATTTGCTTTTAGAAAGGAAAGTTGTTTCTTTATTTCCTTGTTTTTGAATAGTTGTTTAACATCTGTAAGGGACTGGGAAAATTCGTTCGAAAATTCTGAAATTAGATCTTTCAGTTGGCAAAAATTCTCGCAAAAAAAATGCAGCTTCCAACCAAGTGCCCCATCTTGTAATAACAGATTGAGGTGGAAGAGGAGTGTTTGGTAGTTTTTCTTTGTAGAACTGAACCCTTATAGGCGCTTTAAGGAAGGCTTTTTTCATGTTGAAATTAAACTATTTACAAGCGGAAAATATTTCCTAATTTCCTCAGCAACCATATTTAAAGCATGAGGAAGGCATGTTACATGTATCAACTTCGGATAAAAAAATTTCAAATTTTGCCCGGATCTTACCATGTACGGTGCTGCATCTGACAAAACGGTAGGAACAGGTGTAGGAAGAAAAAATGTTAATAATTCCTCTTGAACAAATCTGGTCACTGTCAATGCATTCGTTTTATCTAATTCTTTAGAAGCAAAGAGGTAACATTTTGGTAAAATCTCGCCGCTAAGAACTCCAATCAATAAATGAGCAATATAACGTCCTCTTGAATCGGTGGTTTCATCAATACATATATAAAAATATCTGTTTCGAATTTTTGTTTTAATTTCCTCGATTACCTCCGAATACAAGGAACTTACCTATCTATAATTTATTCTGTCCTTTTCAATAATTGTACTTCATTAAATAGGTATAAATATCTACTTTATTCTTTTTCAGATCACCAGGATTAGTGCCCATAAAATTATAATTTACCTATATTATTTTGGGAAAACCAGGTACCTACCTAGACACCGACCCCTGTTCCCAAAAAATGAATGAAACGCTTGCCAAAGATTTAAATTATCCTAAATTCTTACAATTATGCACAATATGCCATATTTTAAGGATATAATATGCTAAATAATAGATATTATAGGCAAGCTGGAGAGATTTGAATAGAAAAGTAAAAGTTGCCTTTGTTCCACGAATTATTTCAAACGAGCACTGGCAACATTGCAATGCCGTTTCTCCTTACAGGCACAGAGGTTGCCACGTCTGGCGTTCTAGACAATAAAACGAAGAAGAAATTGTGCAACTTCGTCTTTAATTATCATAAATAAATAAGGGTTAAAAGCCGTTGCTTCATTTATTAACTGTTATGTTGGTGCATCTACTGAAAACTGAGTACGATTTTAGAGCAATTATAAAAATATTGTTAAGTACTCTGTTGTGCAATATCATACATAGTGGTAACCAGTAATGCTAAATTTTCCGGAAAACGCTTAAGGACTTTACAAGTTCGCATTATTGCGTAGCCGCGTACATTAGAACGCGAACATACCCTCGCGAGGTGCCAAATTCGGTTGTGAAAACGACTTGCCGAAACTTCATAAAGCCTTCCCGCACCTCTCAAAACACTGGGTACCCACTCCCCGCCGAAACTCGGAAAATTGTTTTCTCCGAAACGGTCCCCCCAGGGACAACTTCAGCCCCCCCGGCTCCCCCGCCCATCTCGTACAATTTCTTAAGCGGTTTACTTCAACCCCCTAATTAAGTCCTTGCCCGTCCCTCCCTTCCATCGATTTGATAATTGCGGAGTGTAGCCGAGTCGACGGGACAACAACTCCACATCGGACCTGGGGGGGTGTTTTCACAGAAAATTGCTGGGGTGGCCGAATGGTGGAGGTGTGTTATTCTGCTTGGATTGAGGAGATTTCGAGGGTGTACGGTGTACGCCTTTGAGGTTGTCACGGAAATTGAAAAGTATACGAAGATAGCCACATCAGAGTCTTGGCAGGGGTGTTGTTTATAGCAGTAAGACTATGGGGGTACCAGGCCAAACCTGTCGAAACTTGTTTGGCTTGGTGGTCTCCTAGCGGGTTAGCGGGATATCAATGTGGCCTGGTACTCTCATAGTCTTACTACTGTTCATCTTTTTAGTAGTCCACCCAAGACAAACAGAGTGTGATCCCGTATTATCTAAAATATCTACAAACTCACCGTGTATACCACGACGGGTAGCTATTTCGCATAGCTTAAATCGCGTTACTCAATTCTAAATACATGGTGCCAGTTCCCGGAGCGCACAACTTCACAATTAGGGAGCATTGCGCCGTAGTTGACGGAGTTGATTTTCGTCCCTTGGGCTTATCATCTGTCCGGCATCAAGTCGACTAAAATTAGTTTCCGGACTAGTTAAAGTTGTCCGAATGCCACGGAATGCCGTGCACTATAGCTTCTAGTTATATCTGTAGTAAGCCCATAGAGATATTTCCTAAAAACATAGGTCTGTAAACGCTTCTTTTGCGACCTCAAGTTTTGTGAAATTTCAAACAAATTTATCCTGTGGGAAGACAAAATCTCATTAAATACAATAATATCAATTAACAAGTGTCTTATTACCAATCAGTATCTATATCGACAATAGATATGTCGTGGTACACTTACAAATATGGTATAATGTTAAAAACACCATTGTTGCAGAATCTTTTATAAAGTAAAAACATGCAAATGTGTCTGTTGCAACGAATTTAATATCCGAAATAAAATAAAATGCTACTTTGTTATGTTCCTTTATTTTGTCAAGTTTACATGGCATCATTGAATAAGGAAATACCTTAATCAATGATGGCATATATTTCCATACATTTTCTTAAGAAAAACGAATCTAAAAAGCAAGCAGAAGTATTTTAGTACCTTTTGGCTTGAAATGAAGTCCATGGCTAGTTGTAGTGTAAGTATAGAAGATTTTTCAGTTTCTTCTTTATACAGGGTCCAACTTTAGTGACAGATACTGGACACCTCAGAAATATATGAACGGCAAGAAAAACAAATGGTATCTATTTTTTTATTGGTAGTAACAAGGGAGAGTATCTCATAGGCGGTGGTATTTGAATGGGGTAATTATTTCATGGCCTGCTATGATTTTTTAAAATAGCAAATTTTCAAGAAACCTTATTAGGGATTTTTTTACGACAAAATGTTATTAAGAAAACTTATTCAGAATGAAAAACTGAGTAGATTCGCAAAATTTCAAAAGGCTAGGCGTACTTTGATTTTTAGGTTTATCTCCCACTTTTTTCTTAGAAAAGTGTCCTTTCTAAAGCTTTCACGTCAAAATTTTATTTTTTCGCGATGATCAAGTTTCCTTAATAATATTTTGACGTGAAAGCTCCAGAAAGGACACATTTCTAAGAAAAAAGTGGGAGAAAAAAGGCGAAAAAGCTAAAAATCAAAGTAGGCCTAAACTTTTTAAATTTTGCAATTGTACTCAGTTTTATTCATTCCGAACAAGTTTTCTTAATAACATTTTGTCGTAAAAAGATCCCTAATAGGGTTTCTTGAAAATTAGCTATTTTAAAAAATCATAGCAGGCCATGACATAATTACCCCATCCAAATACCACCGCCTATGAGATACTTTCCCTTGGGACTACCAATAAAAAAATAGAGACCCTTTATTTTCCTTGTCCTTCATACAGTTCTGAGGTGTCCAGTATCAAATTGGGACACACTGTATAAAACGTCAAAATTCGTAGATTTTTTCATATAAACATGTATCGGAATCCTATCCGTTTTCGTCAAAGATAATTTTTTTCAAGTTTCTTTTATTTTTCCTAAAGGAAGATAGTTAAGGCAGTGGTACAGTTTAGACACTCATTAAATACTATAAATTAAAAACAATTCAGCCCCCATCTACTTCCACCAGTGCCGGAAAGACGGGGATCAACCATCATATTTTTTTAATAAAAAAAATGGTACGCCACTCACTGGAAAAGTAACATTTTTTGCCTTTACTAAATTTCCCAATTAATTCTAAGAAAAAACTATTCTTGACTTTTTCGAAAATGTACCTACCGTTTTTTGAAAAATTCAGTGTTGTACGTTTTAATTCTTTTTTCAGAAGAAAATCAAAGTAGGTCTAGGTCTGAACAACTTTCCTTCATAACATTTGCCGTAAAACCTACATAAAGGCCACTTTACTACCAACGCGCAAGATTTTGCGAATCCAGAAACCTTTTTGTAGCTTTTAGGGCCAATTGTTATTAAGGAAAGTAGTTCGTAATCAAAAACTCAGTAGGTGTGCAAAATATTGACAGCCTATAGAAATACCTTGATTTTCTTCTGATAAAAGAAATTAAAACGCACAAAAGTGGATTTTTCAAAAACGATACATTTTTCGAAAAGAAGTCAAGAATAGTTTTTTCTTAGAATTGATTGGGAAATTACTTTTCCAGCGGCGTACCATTTTTTTAATAACAAATACGATGGTCGACCCCCGTTCCTGCGGCACTGGTGGAAGTAGATGGGCTGAATTATTTTTAATTTATAGTATTTAATGAGTGTAGAAACTCTAACAAATACGTTTGCCTCGACTGTCTTTCCTTTAGGAAAAATAAAAGAAAACTTGTAAAAAAATTGAATTTTGACGCCCTGTATATTGAAAACCATTGGAATTGCGATACATATTTATAAGGAAAAATCTACTTATTTTGACGTTTTCTACAGGTTCCTAAAGTTTTGTCACTAAAAGTTGGACCACCCTGTATAGCGGGGCTCTATTTTTTTTTCTATTTTCATTGTTGGATACGTTACAAAATACTCTTCCAAAATATAACATCTAGAATTGTCGCTTCTTCAATTCAACCCGTAACCCGTAATTCTAAAATAGTGTTTATTCTTCTGCAAATCACGTAATGGTACCTACTATGTACCTATGTATATGCATACGATTTTCTTAATATGCATGGTAATTTCATGTCACCACAAATAAATCTACATATAAAAACTGTGCGTTAATATAAAAAACTGCGAATACTGACCGCGAAGAGAATTCGTTACTGTAAAAAGAACAAGAACGTCAATCGTAATAAAGCTGGATATTTAAAATATGGGACATTCTAAACTGACCTATAACCACAGAACATCTTCCATAACCTATATCTAATAAGTTTCGTACACTACTAGCGCCACTGCTACTCCATTTCGCAAACAACAATGAAATTATGACGTCATGCTTAAACTAAAATAGCTTATTCCTAAACGAGCACATTATATGACTGGAAAACGACCTATCCGACGTATATACAATCCGAAACCCGCCTCCAAATTTTCTATAAAAAAGTCTTACGAACAAGCGCACTTTTTTTGAAAATCGAACCTAATTAACTTGATGCTATAGTGGGTTTTTCCATTGACGTAGTTTGATCTTTAGTTGCCATAAACGGAGAATAAATTCAGTTCCTCTAGCCGTTTTCGAATAGCGTGTGCGGACCTTATGTTTGTACGAAATATTTTGGTTAGAATTTAACAAGCGATCACGATAAAAAAAATGTCGACAAAATCTTTGCAAACGGTCATAGTTTCAATTTCCAATATTCCTCACAAAAACCAGTAACTAACACACCTTTTCCGATATGCTTGCGATAACATCCCCCCCCACGTCGTGCATCTCTTCCGCCCCATTTTTCCCATCCCCCCATTATCGGCGGGTCCACCCCATAACCGTTCGGGTGGGGGCAATTCCTCGAAGGCCCCCAACCCCCCCCACCCCGTCCGGCCTACTAAGATGTCCCCGCGGGATAATGCATTACTTACGAGGATACTTCCCTAACTTGCTAAAAGCCGGGCGTATGTTTAATTAGCTGGCAAATCCTGTGGGGAGCGGGCGGAACCGGAGCGGTGGGGGTTTGGGGGTGGAGCGGGGGGGGCGAGAGTGGGAGTGGTTCGGCCGGAATTATTGAGGAGCCCGCCCGGAAACGTAAACATAACCTCACTCGAGCGAGGAAGGTCCTGGGGTTGTGGATTTATTTAGACGCGTTTGATGTATTATTATTAGAGGAATTGGGCAGATCTCAATTTATACATTGCCAAGTTAAAAGTGCGGCCTAACGTAACACATAGAAAGGCAGTCCGACCGCCGTCAACCCTTGCCTCTGGTCGCTGCTGAAAATCATGCAAGACCCATTTGTTTTCGGTTCATCCTGCAAAATGTTTATTAATTGCACGATTTGTCTCGGATTTTTTTGTGTTGTAGAGCTTAATAGACGGACTTAATTCCCTTCTTTTTCTTGCAGTAATTACATCGAAAGTAAGAAGCTTTGAAGCCTGCAGCGCTGAGGAGATGATGGAATGCACCAAACCATTGTCAGTGTTGACTGATTCTGGTTTGACTTACATCAACAACAAAGCGGATTTGGATAGACTTTGCCCGTAAGTATACTTTTATTTATTTATTTTGATAGGGTTTTCATAAAAAAATATATTTTCAAATATTATAGGTAGCATATACGACTAGCAACTACTTACCATTGCCGATAGTTACTAAAGTCTATCCAAGTTACAGAGGCAGTGGATCAAAACATTGGCCACCACGTGACTTATTCTCTTATTGGTCTGGCCGTCATAAAATGTCAAATGTTTACGCGGCGAGCAGAATGCAGGGCCGGCTCTTCCCTCAGTCGAGTTTCCTGCAAATGTTAGATCGGATCGCGAGCAGTATATTCTGTAAATTTATTTTGATACTTAATTTAAGGAAATTTATAAAGATCCACGAAAGGTAAAAACACAAGTTTTAGAACTTTTAAAATAACTAGTTCAGAATTACAAGCCACTGGGAATTTCACATTAGTCAGACCCTGGTAATCGATCGCAATGCGGTCATGTGACTTTGTTTATATCTACTGCCGCTGTAACTTGGTACTTTCTTAGAAATTCTTTATATAAAAAAAGAAATGTCTAATGTCTAGTTGAAATGTTGTACACTTTTCTATGACGACGGTATGCCTGTAATAGTAGGTAATGTATGTTCGCAGGGCAGCAATTTTTTTTTATAAATAACTGTTGCTATAACACGAAAGTATACACACCCAAAATGTCTAGGGATCACCCTAATTATTTTAAAATTTGTGCCACAACTTCTCTGTTTTGGAGTGGCCCTCTAATTCTCCCTACTTAAATCCCATTGAAAAGGTATGGGACAACATGAAGAGTCGCGGTTTGGATGTTGGGAATGGTTTTATAAATCAACAAGAACTGGAAGGGGCATTCCAACGAGTTTGGAGAGAATTGGATCAAGACATGATTGATAGGCGAATTTTAAGTTTGCATAGACGTTGCAGGACGGTCATTAATAATAAAGAGACATTCTGGGTATTAAATTTTCATAGTTTTTGTTAAGTTATTTTTTTAAGTTACATTTACTTCAACGAATTTTGTGATATTTTTGTGAAGTAAATTGGTGTGATTGTATTTTTGGGGAAAGTTTCTATTTTTTATGCGAGTGCTATGTATTTTCATTTACTATGAATAAAAAACATTCAAGAAATGGGCGATTTATTAGTTTTTTGAAAAATATATAAGAGTGATCCCTAGACAATTTGAGGGTATATAGGTCTGTGGTTACAGTAAAGTATAGTAGCAGCAAAGTGCGCTCTACTGAAATAGATAAGTGGGTATGCTATCCATCAGTGGCGTAGCGTCGGGGGGGGGGCAGGGGGGGGGGGGGCACGGCCCCCCTGGCATTGACAGTACAAGTTGTTTTATTTCGGAAGTATTTTTTGTTTGCTTTTGTTTCATATATTATTTGTCTCGTTGGTTTATTAAAAATATGAAAATAAAACAGTAATTGTTTTCTTTTTACCATTTTTGTTAGAGCTAAAATAAAATTGAGATAAAAATATTGAAATGCTGTTCATTGTCTTGAGATCTTGAATGTGTCACGCGACGCCACTGCATCTCTTTTAAACAACTCGCTAATGTAGACAAAAAAAGTCAGCAAAGAGTTTTCTCTTGGGGATTTTCTCAGTGTAGTAGTTTAATCCAAGTTTTTTCTAGTTTTCAGTTCGCTGTATAAAAGTTGTAAATATGCAAAACAATGTATTTTTAAAACGCATGTTTTTTAAAGAAATTTTCTTTTTCGAAAGTATTGATAAGGAGGAAGTGAGTTCCAAAATATCCCAAAATAGTTAATTCTCTAGATCAAGCTTTTAAATTTGAGCAGAAAATTTAATTCCAAGCAATTTTCACTTTTGGACATAGGAAAATTTTTTAGGATACATAACTACTTTTTTACTTTCCATTGTTTTTATTTTTTGAATAGCCTATAGATACCTTATATTAAAATTTTTCTAGAAAATTGATTTATTTAATCTATTTATGGTATAGGCAACACGAACTGGGACACCCGTATATACAGGGTGGTTACTTTTAAACCTATACAAATCCATAAAATATTTAGTCCAATACAAAATATACAGATTGTTTTTCTCTGTGCCATCTCAGGATCTCAGACACTTAATAATTGTTTGGAACTTTGGAGACAATGTAATATGAGGGTAATAATCGTCATAAAATCAATACTAACAACAAATAAATAAAACACCACAGATAATGATGTGATGTGCGATATGTAGGGCGTCATACATATTATTTCAATTTGTCAAGCAGAAGCAGATTTTGGAAACAAAAGAATTGGAGCTGCTTTATTTCGCCTGACAAATATGTTCCGAAATAAAATCCCCATTATATGTATTTATACTTCTTTTCTAAGAGCAACCCGTCTATCCCATTTTACTCTTTACACAGAATTAAAACCCTTTTCCGCTCTTCCCACCTCCTTTTTTGATACGCAGGCAGTTTTAAATTGCTCAAAGACGCATAGATTAAATTTCTGTCCCTTTGCAGGCAGTCGTGGCTCCCAAAAAGAGACGAAATTACCCTGCTAGCACAAAAAACCGCCGGCTCAACGTCCTTCTTGCGAAATTAACTCTATAAATTGTGTCGTTCGCTTACCAAAAACTTTAATTAGCTAGACCGTCTATCCCACATTTTTCGGGGTCGTGGCCTATATCTGTAACTTTCACGGGAAGTCCGTTTTAAAGTGGGCGTCGCATTCCGAGTTTCTACGAAGGTTTTCAATAAATATTATGTATACGGAAAGTGCAGCAACGATGGGCGCGGTCGGCTCATGGATGGGTGACTGCGCTCTTTTTTTAAGGACCCGCGTTTTTTTTGTTTCATGACATGGAAGGATTTGATTTAAAAAATAGGGTTTTACATTTGCAAGAAAATATAAAACGTATTTACTTAATGGAAAAATGCGCAGCGAGACGGAACCTTGAACTTTTCTAAAAATCTAACCCAACTTTTTGTCACGGATGCAGAATTTAGTTGCCGAGGCCTGCAAGGCGCAGGCAAATAAACCGCATAAACACACAAAAATATCCATCCCTAAAAATTTGCCAAAAACGTCTATTGCAAGAGGGCGATTATTTACCAAACACCCTGTGTACGCTGGGAAGGGTCGTAGAAGCGATGTTCGTTCAGCCAGTTAGGGAGGGCGCATAATCTGCGTCTAATGAGATCGTTTTTCTGGTCGTTTTCGCCGTCCGAACGATCGGCAGCGCCCCCAGTGGTGACATTTTTCGTTTTTAATGTCATTTTCGGCCGGAAAAATGAAGAAAGCAAACATACGAAGTTATATTCAGTGTCGACATGGAATAGGCCGAAAAAATTGTCTGTCTTTATCGTTCTTTTGCCATTTAGTTTATTTAGGACAAAGTAATAGGACTTTTACGTCATATTATACTATTTGTGTAAGCTCCTCTCAAAGTTCTATGCTAATTCTACAGCCGTCCCGTTTCTCGAAACCAGAAAATCGGAAGTCGGGAAATTTTGTTAAATATCGGCTTTTCGAAGTTTCTTTCGGTACTGGAGGAGAGTAGAAGACCGAATTAAGAAATTTACCACCTCCTTCGATTTTCAGAATGGCACTTTTCGAATTTGTCAAAAGACTTTTGCGAAAAAGTAGTAAATATGTTCGTGGGACGGGTTGTACCTTAAAAAATTAAAAATTAACCACAACTTCTTTAAATAACAATGATCGGGCCCATATTAATTGAGGAAACCTACTCGCTTCAAGTAAAGAAATATACTGTCTACATTTTACGTAACATCTTATTCTATAATCTTATGAGAGTTGAAATCATGCGGCCGGCTCTAATACTATAAAGTTAAAAATTATTTCCCCATATTCACAAAAAAAGGAATGGTTGAGGTTTAAACCCGGGCTATCAGATTGAGAAGCAAAGAACTTGCCCCGTACACCAAATTGGTTTTCCTGCTCCCTCCCTCGTAAGTACACTTTACATACTCGACAACAGGCCCGAAAGCGAAAGTCAAATGTTCGAGGTGCGCTGTTATTTTGGTTGCTAGGTGCGAAAGTGGTTGCTAGGTACAAAAAGAATTGCTTAGGTAACCCTTAGGCAGCAAGGACCTTAAAACCACTAATAAAATATATGTAGCAACGCGAATCTTTCGTCAATTTTAATAGGTTTCACAACAATCGTTTTACAAACTGGTTTTGATCATAAAGAACACGAATTATACCAAAGAAAACTTAATAACATCAATGTTTCTCTGGCGTCAAATAAGAGCCGCATAACAGACCAAAATTGACAAGCACGTCGCTACCGGTATAGGGTGAGAGTACGCGATTAGTAATTCGTAGATCCAGGGTTCAAATCCCACACAAAGCTCAACATGTTTTATTTATTTTTTATTATCGCCGCATTTTGCCTCTTTTATATTTATCACTGATTCTCGCGTTGCCTCGGTCTTTAAACAACCTCCTCGGCCAAAAAAGTGCACTTACGCATCTTGCAATGTAAATAACTATTAAGTGGATACAAGGCAGCTGCACAGAAAAACCGCAAGCAACAATAAGAATATGACAGCTTACTTTAATATAATATAACAGCTTACTTTGAGGTCGAATTTAAACGAACGCTATCCTAATATATTCCCTGTACACCGTGCACGCGTCGTTTTATGTAAGATATCCCATACAACCTATGCCGTTTTTTAAAAGCTTTTATTTAACTTGCAATGTATGTATGTATGTATGTATGTATGTAATTTGTTCGGGTGGAATCTTGCAACTCAATTTTGAAGCAGATATCTTCAACCGATCGAGCTGAAATTTTGTACACACGTTTAATTTGGATGACAATGCATGATTATATGTGTGACGTCATTCTAAATCCAACATGGCGGAACACTCAAGATGGCGGACTAGTTAAATTTCAACCGATCGAGCTGAAATTTTGTACACACGTTTAATTTGGATGACAATGCATGATTATATGTGTGACGTCATTCTAAATCCAACATGGCGGAACACCCAAGATGGTCATTAGAAGGTCTCCTCATTGAAGAGCTAGACTGTTCTAAACTAACCGGCAAACGACCTTGCAACAATGATGCGTTAACTGAGATGAATAGACTCAGACACCTGGCCAAACTAAAAATTACAAAATAAATTAAAAGTAAAAAAATATTTTTAAAAAAAGCTTTTATTTAAATGCGCTAAAAAGAATAAAATAATCTTTTCTTTTAAAACTTTTACTATCAACTTATAACGTCATTCCACAATTTATATGATATAAAAGCTTGTCGCGAGATTTAAGTTTTCAAACTAAGTAAATACCACTACTTAAATCTCGCGACAAGCTTTTATATCATATAAATTGTGGAATGACGTTATAAGTTGATAGTAAAAGTTTTAAAAGAAAAGATTATTTTATTCTTTTTAGCGCATTTAAATAAAAGCTTTTTTTTTAAATATTTTTTTACTTTTAATTTTTGATGTCTCTCCCGGACTTCCACCCTCCTTCTTTTTCCGTACTGCGAAGCACGAATCCTAGCGGCGCGGCGCGGGTGCTATTTACCGCGTGATTTATAACTGAAAAAGCCGGGGTTTCTGTGTCCGGCGTTTAAAATTTAAATAGTAAATTACCGAGGGGGCTCCGCGGGACTCCGCCGGATATCTTACTTTCCATGAATAATCCGGGAGCCGGCATCTGTAATTATTTTCCTCGGTCTCGGCGGCAATTATGGGCAACGGCGAAAACTAAAAAGGGTCAGCAGTTTAGATAGGTAGCCCGGAAGCAGCAATCGCGGCCGAAACACAGAAATATGGGGGAAGTCGAAAATGCGAGTCTGCATTTCTAGAGTTATACGATCGTTATGGTTTTGAATCGATTGTCGTAAATTGGTGCATAATGTATTACTTTCGCAAAAAAGAACTTAAGACTTACCCAAGTTGTATTACTTGTAATTTTAGTATATCATGTACCAAGGGACTAAACATTTAATGCCGAGTATAAAACCCATTATTTATTATTGGGCTACTCCGCAGCGAATTTTACTTTTTTTGATAAATTTTGAAAAACATACTATTATTAATTTTATTAAATTAATACTTATTAAAAATATTAAAGATATAACTATATAAAACTATATACAGCGTGTCCCGCTTTGATGTCCGGAAGAAGGAAAAGTTTTTTATTCGTGGGTTTACGACAAAAAGCCGCTCTTTATAAAAACTCTTGCTTGTTCCAAAACGCCCAAAACTGTTAAAATATTTTTGATTTTTTATACAGGGTGTTCAGAATTTCGAAAAATTTAGAAAAATTTTGTTAGTCGCCAAGAATAAAGGGCTGTTGTTTTTGACAATATCGAAAAATATTATCAAGGATGTCATTTAGAATCCACAGGGGGTTAAAATTTCAGGTTTCAGCAATTTATGTCGATTTTTTTAACAAGGTGAAACAAAAAGTTTATGCTGAACCCTGATAATAATGTGGACACTTTAAAAACAGAATAAGGGATACAATTATTGCAAATATTCCTCTACACGAAATACAAAATTTGTATAGATAATTTATTAGAAGAGTTGAAATTTGTGCAGAAGTTTGGAGGTAATAAATTTGAGTGAAATTTATTTTTGTCAATTTTAATAACATTATTGCTTGCTTAAGTAAATTTTCCATATTGTTAGCAATAAATTGACGTAATAGCATTAAACAAATTGATTATTGTATAAATTCTGCAAATATCAAATAAAGCGGCACAAACATATTACCTGTCCGCCTTGTTAAAAAAAATTAACATAAATTGCTGAAACCTCAAATTTGTAACCACCTGTGGTTTCTAAATGACATCTTTGATAATATTTTTCGATATTGTCAAAAACAACGGTGCTTTGCTCTTGGCGTCTAACAAAAATTTTCTAAATTTTTCGAAATACTGAACACCCTGTATAAAAAATCAAAAATATTTTAACAGTTTTGGGCGTTTTGGCACAAGCAGGAGTTTTTATAAAGAGTGACTTTTTGTCGTAAACCCACGAATAAAAAAGTTTTCCCTCTTCCGGACATCAGAGCGGGACACGCTGTATATCGTTGGAATTGGGAGAACAAAATGTACCTAAAAACACAAAATATACAGGGGGTCTCGAAAAACTGACCAAATAGTTCTTAATTCCGGTGAAACGTGAAGTCAGAAATAAGTAAATACCCACAATTTTTTGTTACTCCCTGTTTTTAAAAATGCAAAATATTTCGGTGGTTCTATTCAAAAATCAGAAGTTTTGGTTGACACTTTTGGTGCAACACCCTGTATACAATTTGTTATCACCGTAAAAGCATACAATACGGTATGTACAATAATACGAAAGTTAAGTGGTGGCAATTTTCGGTGGAACACCTAAAAACGCCTAAAATGTATATTCTTCTTCTTCTCCAATACAAAATTAACAGAAAATTTAGGTAGGGTTACATTGTTTTTACAAGCGATACAACAGATTTGGCTATTTTTTTGTATTTAATACATAATCGGGTTGCTAGTATATGTGAGAATGCCACCTTACTAACGAATCTCTAGAAGATTCGATATTGCGTTTGACATCGATGTTAAGAAAAAACAAAATTTGTCAAACTTTTAATGTACTTCCATTTACTTGGTGTTGGTACCTATGTTCCATTTTGTTAATTTTACAATTTAGATTTTTTTTTGCTAACAGCTTCTTAGTTAGTAGGTCTTCTAATACAACGTATTGAATAGCTTATCCTAATAGGTACCTAGCTATTTTTCGGAAACCACTAAATTTAGCAAAGAGAATAAAACCAAAAATGGACATTTTTCTTCTCAACCTACTGTGCCTTCCTATATATTATTCCAATATAACGTCCCGTTTACTTTTCATTAGCATTTAATTAATCTAAATAAAATTTTCCAAACAATAATGCGCGGAAGATTTGTCCCTCCCCTTATTCCAACCACCTCTCTAATTACTTACCACTAACTCCCTCGTTTAAATTTCGCTTGTTTTCTTCCTGAAAAAATATAAAACTAATCCCGCCAGCCGGCAGAAAAATGATTATAACGAAATTATACTAATATATCATTCGGAAAAACGCCGTTCCAATACGTAAGGACCTAATATATTTCCGCGACCAAAAAACTTCCGCCCGGGGCATCTGCGGAATATCAAGTGAGCCGGGAGGGGGGTGGGGACTCCCCGAAAACAAAAGAAACACGCGCCGTAACCTGTTTTATCCCCCCCTACCGGCCCCTTAATTCGTAACTCATTGGGCTATTTTGCCAGGCGCCAAATTCGTTTTATATCGAGCAGAGCCGCGCTATGGGAATAGCAAATAGGGGTGGGGCATATTCGGATGGGAATCTATGGGTTCGCGGGGCACCCGTGAATCCTAAACGGCCGGTGTATATTATAACGGTTACAATTTATTGTCACCTTATTTCCTAAAATATTCTTAATAGTTAGATTCCTACTACTAAAATAACATATTTAATTTAGTCCATTAAATACTAATGCTAGTGATAATTAGTTCTAATGCAATTTAGTTATAGTTGCTTTTGTCTGTATCTATTTTTTCGGTAACATTTTCTAGCAGTCCCTGTTTGTGGAAGTTAATATAAATTCCGAAACTAACTTATCTTCGTATATTATTAGTAATTATTGGGGCGTTCTATTGTGCAGTTTGGTATATTTCTTTTCAAATCGCCGCCGGGTAGTCAGGTATTTCTTTATAAGTTCAAATACGTTTTTATTTAGATCGACGCAGGTTTGATATATTGGAATTTTGGCGTATAGGAAAACCACGCCTCGCGACGGTTCGGAGGGCGACTCGGTCACTTCCTCCGGTGCCGTGTCGAGGCGTGGGTGAAATTAAAATTAATAAGTGCCTAAAACCACCTAAGGTAACGAAATTTTCCTAATTTTGTTTTATTGCCTATTCCAATCAAACTTGTGTCTTTCAGGCAATTTAGATTACCCAATTGCCCACGCAAATTGGAGGAAACCTGCTATATACCGACACCGATTTTTTATGTCCGCCATTGCCATTTTGGAATCGTTTTGAGGCCTACTTTGGCGTCGCTGAGGGTGCAGGGTGAGCTACTAGAGGCGCAGTGAGGCAGCTGAGAACGGCTTGCGCCGTATCCATCAACTTCCGAGATTCCCATGACTCCCGGAAGAGCTAACTCCAACCACGTGAGCCTCTTGTAAGTCCGAACCAATTTGTCATACTTCTCTACCGTGCGGAAAACCACTTAAATACCCAACCTGCTGACGTAACTTCCGATTTTTGCATCCGACGAATCTCAAGTATTCATTAAACTTTCTATAAATTAATAAATTTAATTACGTAATTTTTTTAATAGCTATGTAAACCCCGATTGATCGATCAAAAGAGTGGTATTCCATTAATTACCTGTAAATGTGATTTTCTGTGATATTATTTAAATTATAAAAAAAGTTATAAAGGAGCCAAGGCTCGAGGTTTTGTAGTACGTGAGTACGGGGACTGTTCTAAAATTATCAAATGTCTTTTACCGCCATATGTGGCGAATCAGTATGTAACTTTACCAGGATTTTCTTCTAATAAATTAGGTGATTTTAAATTGTGTTAATCACTTTAATTGTTTTGTGCGCGTCTT
Source organism: Pseudeuparius sepicola (assembly GCA_963920635.1). Lineage (NCBI taxonomy): Eukaryota > Metazoa > Arthropoda > Insecta > Coleoptera > Anthribidae > Pseudeuparius > Pseudeuparius sepicola. Next base: position 8,193,157 of record OY987304.1, read on the forward strand.
CTACTCCCCTCCTTCCAATACTTTTGTATTGGTGGCGCCCACTAACTTCAACTTCTAATTACATCAAAGGCAAAAAATAGAAAAATATATAAACCAAGTTTCACTTTAAATTGTTACAATAATAATTTAATCTTTAAACTAAAAAAAATAATAATAAAGACTCCACGACCAGCCTCCGACTGTAGAGCTGCCGCGCTGTGTGACATAATATAATTTCCATTTCAATCTAGGAACGTCACAATATTTTCGGGAATTCAGGAAATGACTAATGGTTGGTGCGGCTAGGTCGTTGTGGCCACCAAAACATCGTGTGTAGTACCTATTTAATTATCTACAATAGGACGGTATATCTTCTAACGTTATACCCCAATCAACTTAAATTGGAAAGTCTTTAGTTGAACCCTTGAATGTATTTCTCACTCAACGGTTGAACTGAGAAAAATTCCAACAAGGCTTGCAAAATAATGTAATGTTGAAGCCTTTTTATATAAAACACGGATGGGAGAGATGATCCCACCGAAAGCAGTTAATTTATATTTATGTGGATTTGGAAAAATGTAAATAATAAAAATATTATGTTGGACCATGCAGGTAAAAAAACTTTTTACTTACTTTACTTATTTGATTAATTATTACAATAATAATTATTATTATTTTAACAGTGAAACAGAATTTTGTAGTTTTCAATTATTTATTTATTAATAAGAATCGTTCCATAAGTTAATTTGAATAAAGAATCCCAAAAAGGTGTCAAAGCTCTATGTATATTATAAAATGCGTATAAGGCGGAAATCGCCTTGAGTAGTAACCAAGTTTTGACACAATATTTTGATATCTGACACGGTGACAGGTGCCAGGTCAGTATGTGTTTTAGATACTTTTTCGAGTTGTTATGTTTAGGTGTGCGGCTTGTGGCACTTTCCTGACCGCCAAAACTAAAATGTTTGAGGATAATAATCCATCGCTAAGCAAGTTTGTAATTTAAATTAACTTTTGAGCCATGCTCCAAAGTGGCATAGGCGTTTGTGTAGATACCTACTCCTTCATAATTGGAAATTTAAAATTAGAATTGCTATATTATCAAGGATTCCTAAATTTAAAGACATACACGTGCCTTATTCAAAGGTTCATAGAGACCATAATTACTTGTATGAATGTGACATTGTCATAAGTATACAAATCTTTTAGCACTAATTTGTTTTTTAAATGAAAACATCAAAAGTGAAATTTTGATTAGCAGGAGTGTGACGCCGTTCGATTAATTAAAAGAAATCAAATTAAAGGTCTATGGATGATTTTTTGGCGTGCTATTAATATAAAGTGAGTTAATCAATCATGGCGTTGGCGACAAATTCCACTCGCCTTTATTGCTAGCTCTTTTGTGCGGGGTTTTAATGTTTTGAAGCCGCCTTACCTGGCAGCGACTTTCAAAGCCTAACGATACTTAATTTTAAACTTCTCGCCTGTTTCTCCATTTAACAGACGATTTAACACCATCTTAATTAAATGGGGTAAATATATGGATCCCAAGGTTTTACTCGGGCTTGGGCTTGGAAATACACAAGTCGATCAGTCTCAACCATCCTGCTGATTACATTAAAAAAAATTAACAAGGGGATAGGGTGTCAAATGGTACTAACCGATGACGTCAGAACCTATAGACTGTTTTGTTTTGATAAACGCTTGACGCCCAGAACTAATCACAATTTAAGCGCTCCATTAAATTATTCCGAAAATGTCGCGAGATTGTCAGAAATTGCCCCTTTTTTGTCGAGCCGTAGCGAACTTATTCGACTCTGGGCTCGGAGGCTGGCGTCGTTAGACCATATCCCGTGTCTTCAGGTGAGGTTCCGATGCTTCCGCTTCCGGCGTCCCCAAACAAGAAAAAACATGCGATATCTAAGTGTGATTCTGGAGGAACTATAACCGTGAATCACCGGGTGTATAGTTGGTTGATGGTTGACTTTCTGTCTTTGTTTGTAGCATGTTTTTAGAGTAGTATGGATATATTAAACCCTCCCTAATCTGTGGATGTATTTAATCTTGGAGTCAAAATAAAGGGCATTTTAACAATGGGGCACCACGCCTATAGGTTTTGACGTCATTGGTACTAACATATTTACATCAATATCCACAATATTATGGAATTTCTAAGTTTACAATTTTCAAAGAATTTCACAGTAACGATTCCTTAATAGAAAAAAAACGTATAGTTGTTTTTAAAAACATTTAGCATTCCCATCAACTGTCTATACAATGCATACAATTATATCTATATAAAAAAGAACATTTTAACTATATAAAAAATAACATTTTAACTGGTCTTTAGGTTTAAACGTTTAGCAGAAGGGTTAAGTGTCTTTTTTGTCTGTGGTCTCCAAAATGACCCAGGCCAAGGACGTTCGAAGACATAATTTAAACTTTTGTGTAGAAGCGATGCCGTTTTGGATAAGCCCACCGCAAAACATGTACCCCATTATATTTCTGCCCCCGTGGCAATATTTCACAGAAATTCCCCAATAACGATCGTCTTCCAGTCGGTTTCAGGACCAAAACGTGGTCAAATTGCAAGAGCACAGTTTGAATAATATCCAACTTCATAGCAATCTCGGAAAATGCGGAGGAAATTTTGGTGGAGTGCGGATGAGAAATAGGTAGTAAAACAGTTCAAGAAATATGGTATGTCAGGTGGACGAGAGACTGAAATAATATAAAATATATACATTCATAAACTGACAACAATAATGTTTTCTTGATATCTTGACGTACACAATTTCGTTGCTATGGCAACCAACTATGGTAAACAACTTTTTAAATGGCTTGATTTGATTTTGGTGCGAAAATTAGCCATAGCTCTTTTATTTTTTGTAATAACTATGCCGAGTATTATATCTTACATTTAAAAAAACACAAGTTTATGTCATATCTGAAAAATCACAAACAACATAAAAAATTGGATTAGATTATCTTATTAAGCCCAAAATTATCTACAATTTTTGTCTCTACAGTTTTTCTGTATAATCAGAAATAACGGAGCTACAGAGATCTGATGAAATAGCAAAAAATCACTCTTTTCGAAATATCTAGTGAGCCGTGAACTTTAATCCAAAAGGGGCATTAGATTGAGCATTCAAAACTGCAATTCTTTCCCCATTTAACCTTTGTTCTAGCTCTGCTAGTTTCCGAGATCCCCATAGTGGGCATCGAAAAAAACTCACTGTATATTTTGTTACTTGTTACTGCTTTTTTGTCTGTTAAACAAACGTACCTACTTACTTAGGTACACAATTATTGAAACAAAGTTCACAAATGTATCTAATTCTAATTAAAAAGAGGGTTGAACATTTATTAGAAAAGATAAATTAAGCCAAAGTGCATACTGCTCTGGACTGCATAGACCCGTTGAACCGTCCCGCTGCGGCGTTGCCACATGTTTGCACAGGGCTTGTAAAGTTTGAGAAGGTTGTGGTATTGGCCTCCACTATAATAATTGTAATAAATTATTTTCAAAATAATAATAATGGGCAACATTTTCAACTTTTTAATGCTTTAACAGGTTCTTATAGCCAGTATGATTATTATTTTGATTTCTATTATCTCTAAGTTTTTTATTATAAATAGTTAATAAACTAAGAAACATTTTTTCTTTCGTATTTGAAATTTACTTTTTTAGCGAGCAGATATTTCTGTTTTAACATTACCAACGAGTAGGTATTTATTGCAATGTAAATTTTACGCATGGTTTTTGATTATCCCCTTATTTATGTCAGAAATAAAGGATCTTTCGGTTATTCCCAAGCTGCCATAACGTGTAATAAGAGCAATATTTACCTACATAAAAAAAAACACCGGAAAGTATTTTATATTTGCGGCGTCACCACCAGGACCTGTTTACCTGCAACCTCCTGTATTAATTCCCGTAGATACGGCACGTCGGGCAATTTTTAAATTCCGGAATTAAAGCCCTGGAAAAGGCCGCGGGCGGTATAACTTCTGTAAACCCGCGGATTTTTTATTAAAAAGTTTCGGGTCGCCCTTTTGCATTTAGATAACCGTCTAATTTAACTTGGCCAATTTGGAGATTTTTTAGATGAGTGTCGGATCCAGAGAACAATCATTTATTTCGTGTTCAGAGGCCGGAGTTTGCAGGAATAATAAGGGCGGGTTCCAGTTTGGATTTGCAATTTTTTTTACGCAAAGAATTATAATTGTTATAATTCGAATTCGGTCCAAATATTAGAATTACTTATCTACAATATTATTTCATGAAAACTTGATACATTCTTTACATTTTACTCTTAAATTTTCGCGATGTAAAATCTAATCCTCAAAATTTATGAAAATTTTCCTTGTGGCGTAGTAGGCGCGTGTCATGTTTGTCATTTTCTTATTTTAGTGTTTACGAGCATGGCAGTAAATGCTTTTTTCTACTGCCATTTAGCAATTTGTCCTTTATATGGGTTCTTTTAAAAAAGTACTTATTACTCCTACCGTGAGTAATGGCCATTACTCACGGGCTATGAACCAATCAAATACAGTAGATAAATCACATCTCAGTAATTTTGTTCCAATAAAATCACCACAATCACGTATGCCTTGATTGACAGGGAAGCTTTCATAACTTTGTTGAAGTTGTCAAACGGCATTTTTAACTCTTTCCTGTTTAACATGTGTTCTAGTGACGAAAACACCAAAATAAGCACTCCTCCCGAAATACAAAATGCGGCGAAAGAGACTTCACTTAATTTGTTACCCGAAAAATCGAGGAAAAAGTATCTACGAATTGGTATATAAACAGTTCATGGAATGGAGAAGCAGAAAACACACAATCATTTTCCGAAAGTGTTCTTCTTGCATACCTACTTCGACGAATTGTCGAAAAAATACAAAGCATCGTCCTTATGGTCGCATTATTCAATGCTAAGAAGTACAATTACGCTAAATTATGCTATCAACATTGAAGAATATTCCAAGCTGCGTGCACTTTTAAAGAGAAAATCAGAAGAATGTACTCCCAAAAAATCCAAAACTTATATAATTTGACTGTGATATATTTTGCTAAAAGCCAACTACTACCACCGAATATAATATATTCTAAGAGGCTATATTTAGCCTCGTAGCCCTATTTATTCTGTGCCGCTACCTCTCCCCAAGCTATGCCCCTGAAAATGTTAAGTTGAAAGTGCAAGAACGTCATTAAAATGTTTTCACATATCTTCGAAAATCTAAGATAGAGACGTAATCTTGATATTTGTAATCTGTTATGGCTGTAGAAAAAGTATAGTATTTAACCCGTAGCAATGGTTATTACTCATGAAAATAAAGTTTGCAACACGAGCGTTAGCGAGTGTTGTAATTTCGCTAACGCTCGTGTTGCAAACTTTATTTTCGTGAGTAATAACCATCATTACTTACTCGTTGAATAATATACTATTAAATGATTAAATCACACGAGTATGACAGTTTGCGGCACGAGCCGCAGGCGAGTGCTGCAAGTCATATGAGTGAGAAATGAACATTCCGTGTACTATACTTTTTCTGCGACTGTTATTATGGGTGTTTTAGTTCAAATTAGTTTTTTACAATTTGATTATTTTAAACATGAACAAGTAGGTATTAAATGTAAGATACATTTTAACAAAATATCGCTTATCTACACTTATTTAAAATATTTAAATAATATATTAATGCTTAGTTAGAAAAGTCGCCGAATTTCGGATACTACTTTAAATTTACTAAGTATTTATTATACAGAATTGTTTTTTATTTATTTTTTCATCTTATACAACGTGATAATGAAACAAAATTTATTGTCAAAAGAATTGTACTACATTTGTTTTTTCCAAGAAAACGAATGTATATGAATTCGGTCCATTTTGGTACGACTGAAAAAAGGACACTGTATCCGAAATTAAGAGACCACTTTCTACAAGTGTAAAAACTATATATTTCAAAAAAAGGCGCACACATACGTTTTTTCTAGCTTCTTTATTAGCTTGTTTGATGTAATTTCCAATGTTTCGGGACCGAAACAAAATTGGAGACATTAGGATAGGTAGGTATCCCATCTGTTTTCCTCTGACCTCATTATAATAGCCAGTTTCAATGGATCTGTCACTTTTTCTGAAAATAAACAATTTACTGGCAACCAGCATATTTTATTAAGCCAGAATTTTGGGTTTCTGGTATCCGAAATTAGGAACTTCAGACTATCCGAAATTAGGCACCTTTTCACTTTTTAGGTTAGAGTAATGCAGTACTGTTATTTTTGAAATCTGTTTAATTGTGACTAGAATACCGGCTTAATTAATATATTAACTTACCTAGGACGCAAACACAAAATTCTGGAACGATTATTTCAAAGATATTCACAGCTCAAAACGCGACTGAACATAAAACTCCGCCATGCAATTATTTAGACGTTTGGAGCTGCCATCTAATGGAGAGAGATTGTACCACCACAATATTGCATAGTGGGCTTAATTTGACTTTTTGCATTGTATAGGATGAGGTTTCAATTTAAAAGAACAGATGGCTTCTTAGATAAACCACTATCCGAAATTAGGAAACCATCCGAAATTAGGCGACTTTCCTTATAAAAAATCTTTGAAATTTTTTCTGGTCACGTTTGCAGCTTCCAAAATATGCGATAGTGTCAATTCTATCTTATTGCTGCTGTAACTTTTAATTTTTCTTATAAGTTACTAGTAATTATTTGATTTTTTCACTTTAAAAAATGTATTGAAACAGACAGACATAAATAATTAATTAATAACGTTGAACTGTCATTCACCAGCGCCCATGTATAGTCGCCTTTGTTTTTCATGGCCTACTACTTCACTCTAATTTGTATAGCGATCCCGTATACAATGACATTCCCGCACCGGTTGCAAAAAAGGGTATACAGTGTTTTACATTTCCCAACTAAACATACAATAATGCCATTTTGTTTACAGTCGTAGAAAAAAAATTACCTTGCTATATAGCTATATATCTAAAAGGATGTTGGAAACATTTTGCCTGAAGTCTAAAGAAGTCTGTTTTCCTAACAAGAAAAACATCAGGAATGAAAAATAAAAAGCAGATCAAACAAAATGAAAACGAGATTACGAAACCCGTGGCAAATCGAGGCTATTTTTAGATAATCTGCAGATCTGAAAATCGGGAAAATGTAGGAATCTTATATTTAAAGCCGAGAGGAGGTCGCCGTTTTAATGATAGTTCCATTAATTTAAAGGGAAAAAGGAAATCCTCTCCGTTTTCCTAAGATCGGCGCGAAGAAGGAAAAAGCCTGGAATATGAGATAATTGCGGAAATTAAAGCCCCTTTCAAATTTAAAGGCGCTCGTCGATCGCAAAAACTGAGATTTGTCACTTTTAACCAGTGGCCCGATCTTTATATCCGGTTTAAGTGGTAGTCATAGCCAGCGGCGTGTCAAAAATTATTCCGGCTCAGGACATTTAAACATGATGTACTATAATTATTTTAGACTTTGCTCTCCACGAGTCCACGTTACTACCCAGACACCAGAAACTGACATCAATATTGCCATCTAGCACTTGCGGGCTAGATATAAATCCATAGCGTCGCGCCATCTACCGAACAAAAAGGAAAATACACTGACGCTCAGCCTATCGCTTGGGTACTTTTTAGAAAAAAATAATTATCAATCTCGAATTTTGTGTAAAGAAAATAATGAATAAATTATCTCTCCTATATTAGTTGTTCTCTCTATACGTACCTACAGCAAAATCAAATAACTCTGACGCATGACGTGAACAAGAGCACGTGGTGGTGAAATATTCCCCAGAGCCACACTCGGGCACAACCTTTATTTAATTTTACTTTTACAATTGTTTAAGTCAAAATATTTCGGGAAAAAAAATATCGGCTTCATTAAAATAATTCAAAACATCTATAAATAATTATTTGTGGCAGTGTCTAAATAGCTTAGACGCATGCGAAAACAACAAGATAAAACCGCATAAATACACTTGCGATCGGGTACCAGTGGCGTAGCGAGCTTAACTCGCGCCCGGGGCACAATACCTTTTTAGCGCCCCCCCATTCGAAAACCATATAATATTGCATGTAAAATATACTCGCAAATTAATAAATAAATAAGGATAATGTTGACAACGACCTTGATAAAAATTGTAAAAATTTGGGTGAACTTTATAATACAGATTTCAATGGAATAGAACTCTTTATCGAAATATGTGACTGCAAAATGTTACTCCGCGGTAGAAAAGAAATTTAACCTAAAACTCCATTAGAATTTCTTACTTTTATAATCTGGAGAAGATGTTTTTCCAAACCTGAGAGTGGCACTTCAAATACTCCTGACTATCTCCAGTATCAATTGCTAGCTGCGAACGTTCATTCAGCAAATTAAAATTAATTTTGACATATCTACGATCAACGATGGGACAAAATCGCCTAAGTGACTTAGCATTTTTAAGTGTGGAAAGAGAAAAATATGAAATGATCAACTTTGATGATATTATCGATAAATTTGCTTCATCAAAAGCAAGGAAAATTGATATATGTATCTCCTTAGAGATAATAAATATATATTTTTTTAATTTTATTTATAATAAAAATAAAAATTATCCAGATTTTTTTGTTTTGCGGACCATTTGGCGCCCCTTTGTGAGTAGCGCCCGGGGCATGATGCCCCCCTTGCCCCCCCTCGCTACGCCACTGTCGGGTACATCCCTGTTGTCAGGCGATCGTAATATTTTGTGGCCTATGGACCAATCGCCTTATTTCGCGGAACATCATCAGAGTTACTTGATTCGATACTAGTTCTCTGTTCTTGTCAAAGCATGAAAATAGTCTTGCGTGACTTTCTCCATTCAAAATGATACTGCCCCGACAAAATGTTCCTCTCCGCTAGGGTAAAGGAGTTAGCTAGACCTTCCCGCGTGTAACATTGTCCCCCGGGCAATAATTATCCCAGAACGCTCAATTATTCACCCCGAATATCGAACTTGGCCTTCGGCGCTATTGCAAGTCGATGTACCGTGTGCGTCTACCCAATATAATCGTTAAAGATTGGTATTTGATCGGGGTCGCTCGTTGTTTCAGAGACTGGCTGAGTTCGATCCACTGCATCCACAGATTCAGCAGAAACTGCATGCACCACAAGCACAGGAAGCACTTCAAGGAACTATTCGAGGGAACTGTCAGAGAAGTCGAACAACTTTGTAAGAACGGCACATACCAAACAGGTAGGTTGGTGCTAACACGAGAGCTACTCTGAAAACGTGTGCAGTTTCTGATGTCGTTTTTGTTTCAGAATACCTCAAGCACGCGCCGTGCATGTCCAAAGCAGAACCGGCCAGCCGGCTTTGTTTCAAGAAATACTCGATAAAGATGCACGAGCTTCAAGCAAACAGTCCAGTCCAAGAACAGTACGAGCCAGACTTGGTGATGTTCCAGAAGAGGAAGAGAGAAGCAGCTGATGAAGGCATCAAGAGCGCGTGCTGGTAAGTCTTTAGTTACTCCGATTTTCTGGTTAGGGTAAAGATCTTTAGACATGGTGAAGTTTAAAGAATATTTGATGTTCCAAAATTCGTGGAAAACCGTCGTATTTTGCTTTACGTGGACAATCGAATTTTTCGAATCTCGACAAAGTAGAGAAGGGAGGGCACCAGGATATAAAGCGGCAGATAATGCCGGTCATTAAAATGGCTTTATTGCTTATTTACTGCCATCGACAATGGAATCAAATGCGTTTTACTGCTGACACGACTGCCCGCGATGCTAGTTAGTTTTTATTGTTTCGGGGGCATTGGAAATTATTCGAAACGATGATATAACTTGACTTTTTTCGCGGAAACTTCTATGCGGAATGTGGAATGTATTAATTGCATGTACTTATAGGATGTATGTGAACGGCACCGTTGCAATGATAAAGGCCCGCCAGCTGGCGACGCGAAACGTCACTACGTCATCACAGTCACAGCGTGGTAGCTTTTTGTAGTTGTTTACGTTTACTTGTCTGGCGATTTTCTTGTTTTAAAGAACGTTTGTTGTGTTTATTGTATTTTGGACTGTGTGTTTTTAGTAATATAGGAGTTTTATTGACACGGTGGTAAAACATCAGTGAATCAGAATAAAGTGATTAAAATTCAGTTTTAGTTTATAGGTTTTGGGTTGTGTCTATAATTTCGGACTTATTTAAATCATGCCGTGGACGTGTTCCCTTCTCAACTGCAAGGGAAACTACAAAGGCGGTCCTAAAGTGTCCGCTTTTTCCTTCCCTAAAGACCATATTTTAAGGGAAAAGTGGGTTAAGGACATCAAAAGCGATTTTGTTCCTACACAGTCTTCCAGGGTAAAAGTGGTTTTGGTTTGGACTGTTTGGAGAGTTTTATACCTAAGAATTTTACATGATTAAACGTAACCACCTTAAAATCAGGAAGTTTTATGGGTTTATTCTTTCGAATGTAGTTGTATCTAAGCACGCATAAGAAATAATTATTGGCATTTACGAAAATTTTACTTGTAGATACGAAAATGCACCAAAATCCCTTGAAAATGTGACTTTCACTCTCGTAGATTATTACATCTTTTGTTGAATTTCTCCTTCAGTATCAACAAGGATAGACTTGGTAGGTGTCTGAATAAGTCATCAGGTACTCTTTACGGATTAGTTTGGTGATTCTCCAACTTGTTTTAAGAGTCTTTGAATATTCCCATAGTTGCCAATTGGTAAGGAATCTTATAATATTAAAATCACTGGTATTTTCCAGTTCGAGCTAGCTATTTGTATTTGTGCTTTTTTCCAACACAGGATGACGCCCCCGCAAGCGAAGAAGATGCGACTAATTACTAACAAGTGAGCAATTTCTAGCCTTTGGCTCGGTTTCGAACCGGGAAAAACCGGATGCCGTCGGCTGGAGTGGTTAATGGAGTGTGGTTACCTCGATAAAGGGTTCGCAAAAAGGGGGTTTGGGTTCGGTAATGTTAGGGTTAATCTGCAGGTTTTGTTTGTGGGTGAAAAATATTAGCATATCAGCATTGAAGCCTCGATTGAAGCTGAAAGGGGTAGGTGGGAACTTGGCGGTTTTCGATGTTTAAAGTTACCACCCTTAAACCTTAAAGATTACAGAATGATGATGATGATGATGATGATGATGACGTTTTAGGGGCATTATTTTCATCACTTTTTATAACTGCATGATTTCAACTCTCATAAGCTTATAGAATAAGATGTTGTGTAAAATGTAGAGAGTATATTTCTTTACTTGAAGCGAGTAGGTTGCCTCCATTTATATGAGCCCGATCATTGTTATTTAAAGAAGTTGCGGTCAATTTTAGGCAAATCTACTCTCATATGATTATACATAGAACAAAATAGGAAAGAAAGAAGGCCCATGGAGCGACAATAAAAAAAGGGTCCCTTGGTCCTTTAGAAATCCGATAGGCGTATTTTCGGGGCCCCCAAAAATCCTCCGCTGTTAAATACGGCGCGAAAGACGGGGGCAAGTCTGGACCTCGGGGACGCGAGTTGTGTGCGAAATCCCGCTATACAGCCAGTGCCATATACCGCTTGATGCACAGGAAAAATTTTTTCAAAGTCGTTTTTCGGGAGATCTGACGGTACGGCGAGATGGCCGGAGAACGGGTCAACATATTTAAAGAAACTTTCAGGTAAATCATTTCTCGTTTTCCAGTTATTAAGGATTTTCGGCGAAAAAAACGACCAACATAGGTGGGACGCATCTTTTTTACGTGATTGGCCGGCATTTCCCGTCACTTAAAAGCCAAAGTCCGTAAACTGTCAGGAATTGCCCTTTTTCGCCGAGCTACAGATAAGTTATTTCGGCTCGAGGCTCTGGGGTCGGAACTTTTAAAGCTTCCCTCAAGTCTTCAGGTGAGGTGCAGATGTTTCCGGTGCCCCCGAAAAATTAAAAAATGAGAAAAAATACGCAATTTATAAGAGCGGTTCCTCAGGATTTCCCGTCAATTTCGCTAATTCTACAGCCGTCCCGTTTCTCGAAACGAAATCGGGAGTCAGAAAATTTGGTTAAATATCGGATTTTCGAGGTTTCTTTTAGTACTGGAGGAAAGTACCAGACCCAATTAAGAAATTTACCATCTTCTTCGATTTTTAGAACGGCACTTTTCGAATTTGTCAAAAGGCTTTTGCGAAAAAGTAGTAAATATGTTCGTGGGACGGGATGTAAATAAAAATTATCCACAACTTCTTTAAATAACGATGATCGGGCCCATATTATCTGAGGCAATCTACTCGCTTCAAGTAAAGAAATATACTCTACATTTTACATAACATCTTACATCTTATTCTATAAGCTTATGAGAGTTGAAATCATGCGGCCGGCTCTTGGACTATTACAGCTGTAATAGTGTAATGGCAGGAACAGTGACCCTTTAAGAGTCCCCGGGCAGGAACAACCCTACTTTATAAGGTATCCCTTCGGATGAGTTATATCGGCGGTGTGTTTTGTGTTTTATTTCGAAGTGAAGTCTTGTTTTTGAGATCGCCCCTCGTTTTATGGCGGAAAATGCCGACGGGGTTTTGGGGGGCTTATGCCCTGTCCTTTTGAAACTTTCATGCGGTGCTCTTTGCAGCGGGGAAATATATTTTATATTTCTGCTGAATTTTTGAACGGCAGCTCTATTTACAGGTCGCCACGGGTACGAGCGACGAATTTTCCCAAACATCGACCGAGTTTCCGCGTTTGAAAGCATATTTTATACAGGAAAACAACAACACTTTGTTTCCTTCGTTACAATTGCAGTCGCCATAATAAGGACCGAACTTTTATTGTTCATCCTTTGTCATATATCACAGATCTCATTTCTAATTTCTGTAAGCAAATTTCTCTTTATCGAGGTTACAGCATGTGGTTTAAATTTTTTCCGGTTTGAAATCGCGTCAGAGAAAAAAAATCTCATTTGTTAATAATCAGGCGTATACGGAGCTTCTGGTTTGGGCAGGTTTTAAATTAGGTTAGGCGGGTAGTAAATATTTTATATGGGTAGCCTATTCCGTGCCCAGAAATTTATAATTAGGGATTACTTTCCATAAGCGTAATAAGCGCTCCAATGGTCCACCTATAAACTGTACCAGATGGATGGATTTTAATCCATCTTCTTAAATCTAACGGCTATTTGGATTATGGCAAATTTTAAATACAGGGTGATTCAGTCATGATGTAAAAAGATTTAACCACACAGTGGGAGAAGTCCGGAAGGAAGCCCACTAAAAACGAAATGCTGATCTAGATATAGACGTTACTTCTATTCCAGTTTATTAAATTAATGTTCTTTTGTTTCAGTACCTTCCAAGAGTACTTCGAATGCTCGACACACACCATAAGAAGGATATGTGGCGGGGAAGCAGAAGATTTCAGTAAAAGATTTCTCCGGAACATGTCTTCAACACTGATAGACGTAAGTATAACTACTCCTTTGAATAAAGAACCCCAGGAAGGAGCAAATTTGGGCTTAACCTCAGAGAAATAACCAAGGATAGAGGGAGCAACAGCATCAAAATACACACGTTTGTAGTCATCTAACATCTAACGGAAATTTACCGAAGTAAACAAACATTAGGCCCGTGTGTATAACGTTTTCCTGCTCCCTCCCCCGTAAGTACACTTTACATACTCGCCAACAGACCCGAAAGCGAAAGTCAAATGTTCGAGGTGCGCTGTTATTTTGGTTGCTAGCTGCGAAAGTGGTTGCTAGGTACAAAAAGAATTGCTTAGGTAACCCTTAGGCAGCAAGGACCTTAAAAGCACTAATAAAATATATGTAGCAACGCGAATCTTTCGCCAATTTTAATAGGTTTCACAACTATCGTTTTACAAACTGGTTTTGATCATAAAGAACACGAATTATACCAAAGAAAAATTAATAACATCAATGTTTCTCTGGCATCAAATAAGAGCCGCATAACAGACCAAGTTTGACAAGCACCTCGCTACCGGTAGGGTGAGAGTTCGCGATTATTAATTCGTAGATCCAGGGTTCAAATCCCACATAATGCTCAACATTTTTTATTTATTTTTTATTATCGCTGCATTCTGCCTCTTATATTTATCACTGATTATCATTTTTAGTAATTGAACGAAGGTTGTTTTGAAGACCATTATTACTCACAATCTACTCCATATATATTTCGAGCTTTATTCAAAGTACCTATAAGTTGAAATTGTCGGTAACAGGAAAAATTTAATACATTGCACGATGCGTAGCTCTTTTTTGTCCTCGGAGATACTTTTAATGACCGAGGCAATGCTCGCGTTGCCTCGGTCTTCAAACAACCTCCTCGGCCAAAAAGGTGCATATACGCATCTGGCAATGTAAATAACTATTACATGTGATAGGTTATATCCTGAGAAATATCAATTTGGCCACACACCAGACACTTTCTGCGTCCCATTATATACAAAATCAGTCACTGTATCCTAAATACTAATAAATAGCCTATAAATTAACAGAAAAACATTTGAAAACACGAAAACTGCATACGTAGACAATCGGAAAACTTGACTTGCTCTCACTCAAAAAGATGTTGTCTCTGTTTACTTTTTGTCCTTTATCCCTCTATCCTTGGTTATTTCTCTGTTTACAGTGGCGCGCACCTTTGAGTTGTTTCAACAAACTAATGGAGGCAAAAATCCTCATTTTCCGTGAAATCAGTAGGGTAAGGTCACCCAAGAGTACGCACTTAATATTTAAAGTTAAATAAATCGACAACATTAAGTAATACAGATTTATTCGACACAGTATAAATTCCTTATTACATTTAAGAATATGTAATGCAAAGAAATATTTTTTTATACGATCGTTATAAAAACTTTACTTTTCTTAACCTTTTTAAATGCCTAAAGAATATATTTTTTTAACAAATTAAAAAAAACTTACTTTTTTTCACTCTGAGCAGTTTAGAGTGAAAAAAAGTTAACTTTTTTTCACTCTAAACTTCCTTACTACGTTTACATGGGGTTTGGAATCGAATTCAGTGTAATGCAGTTTGGTGTTTTCATAAATGGTAAATGTGGCGTTAAATCCCGAAAATAAGAAAATTTATTTTGAGATTCAAATCAATCTCAAAATCTCTTCATGTGGTTTTCAATAATTCTAGAAACATATTCAAATCGGTTTTAACACTATGTGTAAACGTAGTGAGACCGCGATCTAAATATTATAATCCTCGTAATTGAAAACCATAGTGCATTTATATGCCCTTTAGTATATAACACAAAAATCCCATGCCAAATATTTCAATGTTTAAGCACGAAGTTATAAAAAATAATGTATGAAACTCATGCATAAAGTGTCTTTTTTTCATTCATGGGATTGCGCGCACTCACCTGCGGTTCGTGCGCGCAACTTTCCCATTCATGAAAAAAAGTACTACTTTATGCACTTGTTGCATAAATAACTATTTTATAATTATCGACATGAGAGATATTACATCTTTAATAAAAAAAAAACAGTTTGCATACTCTTAGGAACGAGAGCTCGAAAGAGTACACGCAGTGCCGGATTTAAAAATACTCGCCAAAAAAATTTCAAATAACATCAATATATTATTCTTGACATAAGTCATATATTATAAAGAGCCATGTCTGAGGTAGTTGGTACCACAAATATATAGGTTAGTTGGTACAGTCTTCGTGCCACCATGCACCTCATGAATCACACACTTAATCCATTCTGAAATGCTCTATAGTGTTCCCTCCAGAGAGAAAAAAGAATATCATATTGAGATTTTCTAGTTTTTCAACAAGTGGCAACTCCTTTTTTAATTCCTTTTTTAATAGACCTGTTTGTGCGTGCGTACTCTTTACATGCGTACTCTTGCGGATATGTCAGCGATGATTGAATAATCCATTTACCTAAAACAGGAACCATAATTACACATCGTATGCTCTGCGAAACATGCCTATCTAAAGCCTTTTTAAGATGCACAGTCGAACAATATAGTTAAGCATTCACAGGGTAAGATACACCTTATAGCAAAGATGCCAAAAATTATAAAATTATGTATAAAATTGGTTAATTGCCTGTAATTCGACGAATCTTTTACGGAGCACCACGCGACTATAATCAAAACTTGTTGTCAATTGAAGGCCTCTATCCGAATAGCATTGGAACTAATAAAAAATGCCAGTGCGTACTCTTAGGGGCTGCGTACTCTTATGTGATCTAACCCTAATACCTACAATACTGTCAAAAAATTATAAGGCACGTTTATGTCTTTAAGTTTAGAAATCCTTGATACAGCAATGATTCTAATTTTAAATTTCCAATTATGAGAAGTAGGTAGGTACCTACACAAACGCCTATGCCACTTTGGTGCATGTCCCCAATAGTTGATTGAAATGACAAAATTACTTACCGATGGATTATTATCCTCAAACATTTTAGTTTTGGCTGTCAAGGAAGTGCCACAAGCCGCACAGCTAAAGCATAATTACTCGAAAAAGTATCTAAATACCACATAGTGACACCTATCACCGTGTCAGATATCAAAATATTGTGTCAAACTTGGTTACTATACTACTCAGGGCGATTTCCGTCTCACATATTTTATAATACACATAGAGCTTTGACTCCCTCCTTGGATTCTTTATTTAAAGATCTACTCCGTTCCCTTCCTGTCAATCGCGTGACACTGATTTTACAGTACATACACAACAAAAATAATGGTCATTGAAACTCTCTACTTTACGATTACTCTCCCGGATACGGCTTGTCGAAAAGATACAGGAATAAAACCGGCGGGGTAGAGAGCATTCATGTGTTTTCTAGCGCTAAAAAGTAATAAAATGGGTAGAGATAAATAAAACAGCGTCTCGGGCCCATCCTTAGACACGTAGAACTTGAAAATATTGCCAAAACGTGAGGCTAATGATGCAGTTTTATAGCGCAGATACCTAGTTGCTGGGTGCTTAAAAATAATTACATTTTTGAAATAGCTCCATTAAAGGGAAAATATTTCTTTATAGTTCTGTTAACCTTTATTGGAGGAGTGCTCGCTTCCAAGATATTGCAGCGAGCTTTAATCAACTGAAGAATAAACAAAAATCGAGAAGCTAACTTTGTTGCAGTTGTAGAGTGTTCCTTAAAAATACTTGGTATAGTTCAAAACAAATGCGGATATAATAAATATTATTAGTAATATAATAGGAACACTCCATCATTTTTAAAAGTAGCTTTGAATTTGGATTTGGATTTTTCTCGCTTTAGTTCAAAAGATTTTGTGATATTAGTGTTCAGGTGCCCTAGTGCGGTAGGTGCCTTTCGAGTAATTAACTTTTACTATTTATTTTAAAAATATAACGCTTCCTACTAATAATGTTGTTTTTAAAGCATTTTTGATAGCTCCCGGAACTTGTGCGGAAATTATTATTTGCAAACTAATTTCGAACTTAAATTAGCCTTACGTTTGCCGTTAAGGAAAAAATTTAAATGATGCAGGAAAACACTATGACCTTTTTAATTGATTGTTAATTAGGTATTTTGCAAAAATCGATACTGGATTCTTTGTATCAAGTTTTATATCGTTTTATTATCCGACTTCATTAGACAAACATTCCATGTCGAGATGAGATTACAAAACGAATGGAGCTCTTTTCCGCAAGTTATTAGCAATCCATTACCATTATTAGCAATCCGCTGTGTTGCTGTGTTGCTGTGTTGCAATGTACCTACAGTTTGAAGCCGAGCCGTAGGGTAGGGTTTAAATTTCGCTATTACTGCATCGAAAACGACCAAAACGCACACCAATAACGCTGACAATTAAGTGCCCTCAAATTAAAATGAATATTTCATATTTTCAAACTCGGCATGAACTCATTTCCATCCTTCCCAACCGGCAAAAAGCGGAGTTAGTCATAACAGAATGTATAAGAGCTAAAAAGAATCTTAGACTGTTTGTTGCATTTGTTTTGCCATAGACTTGTATTGCCTATTTAGTATTAGGTACAAAAAGGCTTTTAAGTGTCCCAATTAATACAAAATCATCAGTGTGACACATCATTGCAAAGATAATTTTATTTAGATTTAAAAATTTTGCAAATCCAAGATGGCGTCTATAATAAAATCAAAAGTTTTATATCTCGAAAACAAAAACATTTTAAAAAACTGACAGTACCGTTAAAAAGGTTGGATAAAAGTGTCCTAATAAGGTCAAAGTCCTGTCTTCGTGAAACTGGGAAAATTCAGTTTTTTAGAAATAACTCAAAAACAATCTCAGTTAGCTTTGATTTTTCAGCGGCATCAGATTGGCCATGAAATTGTCCAAAACCTTCTCCATTTAACCAACTCTCTATCTCTTGTGGTTACTGAGATCCCAACGGTGAGGGTCTAATTTGGGACACACTGTATACATATACAGGGTGTTATTTAAGTACGTAGCCAAACTTCAAGGGATAACTCTTTGAGTGATTTTAAGACGAAAAGTTTATATAAACATAAGTCCGTTATCGCTTCGTTTTGAAGATACAGGGTGTAAAACTTAAAAAAAAAATCTTTTTTTCAACATCTTAATAATCCTTTAGCCGATTTTGTTTAAATCTGGCAGTGTTATTTACGGTAGAGAGGGGTTAATTTAGCCCTAAGTAGATTCAAATTATTAAGTCCAGTGGCGTCCCGGGGGGCACCCTGACCATTATTTAAAAAAAATGTGCGCCACTGACTTTTTTAAAACTTTTATATTTTTCTCGCATTAAGGAACTAAGAATACAACTTTTTGGTCTCTCTTGAAACTTGTTCGTATCTTGCTTCGTTTTCGAGAAAGCAGCAATGCAACAAAAAAGCAATGACATGCAATAAAGTGGTTTTTATTTTTTCTCGAAAAATTTTTTCACGAACAAAATTCAAGATACGAAAAAGTTGTACTCTTAGTTGCAAAAAAAATATAAAAGTAGATTACAATTAAAAAATTAAAAAAATATAAAAGTAGATTACAGTCATTATCAAGTCCAGTGGCGTCCCTTAACCAATATTTTTGAGAAAAAGAAAATGTACGCCACTGACTTTTTTAAAACTTTTATATTTTTCGCATTAAGCAACTAAGAATACAACTTTTTGGTCTCTTGAATCTTGTTCGTATCTTGCTTCGTTTTCGAGAAAGCAGCAATGCAACGAAGCCAGATAAGAAAAAAATCAAGAGACCAAAAATTTGTATTCTTTAGTTCCTTATTGCGAGAAAAATGTAAAAGTTTAAAAAAAGTCAGTGGCGCAAACAAATTTTTTTTCAAAAATATTGGTCACGGCGCCGCCCGGGACGCCACTGGACTTAATAATTTGAATCTACTGAGGCACAGAATATCTGTGACTTAGGCACAGAATAATTACCCTATTCTGTGACTATAGGGCCAAATTAACCCCTCTCTACCGTAAATACTTAACTGCCAGATTTAAACAAAATCGGCTAAAGGATTAATAAGATGTTGAAAAATAGTTATTTATGTACCAAGGCACTGAAGTTCAACTTTTTATGACTCATGTGGAATTTAATCGGAAAAAAAATGTTTTATTAGTCAAGAAAATAATAATAAGGGATCACCCGTCCATGAACCGACTACGCGCGGCGTTGCTTGACTTTGACGATCTCTCTACCTAGGTCAAGTATGACAAAGACAAGGCCGCGGCCGCTTCGAACAGAAAAACCAAACTGCCGCTTGTTGTGCTGCCTCCATAATAAATCTATTGATATTCAAACCTACTAAAATATTTATACCGATAGATTGGGCTACTATAGGTAACAATTTCGCAATGTGTACGAAAAGTTAAATGGGCCTTTATTGACAGGGTTTTGAATATTTGGGCACTTTTGACAAGCGCATGACGTTTGATGTTTACATCTGGCCAAGGCCTACTTATTGAAAAAATCGTACAATAATGGGTTAGTTCAGTGCCGATTTCTGAGCTTTTAATGGCGATTTTGGGACACTTTAGTGTCGATTTCAAGAAAAAGATTTTTTTTTAAATTTGACACCCTGTATCTTGAAAACGAAGCGATACCGGACCTATGTTGAGATAAACTTTTCGTCTTAAAATCACTCAAAGATCACCCCTTGAAGTTTGGCTACGTACTTTGAATAACACCCTGTATGTGTCCCAAATTAGACCTTCACCATTGGGATCTCGGTAACTGCAAGAGATAGAGAGTCGGTTAAATGGAGAAAGTGGGGTATAAAATATGTATTAATTAATAAAATTGTTATTAATTTTAATTTTCTTTGTTTCAGAAACACTGTATCAACTACGGGCCGAGGGAGTGTGGCCTGATCAGCTCATCACCAAATATCCAGTTTTCCTTTTCCATAGCCGCCATTTTAAGCCTGATAACCTTGCTGTTGCGGTAGATCGCTGTGAAACCTTAGATTGTTATTATTAATGCATTTAGGGAATACTAATAAACTTGTGCCGTGCTGGCCAGGCAAGACGAGGTTTAGAAGTAGCTGCGTTAGAGCTGCCAGACTTAGATTTTTTAAAAAAAGACTGATAGAATTTATTGAATATTATACCTACTCCCTTGCCTGGCCAGGTAACTGAATTATTGTTGGTATAGCTGGATTCGGAATTTGCGATAATTATTTGTATGCCCAACAAATACACCCTAAAAATACAAAAGTGTAGATATTGTGATTCACTCCGTATAAAGTTTTGCGAATTAAACAAATAAAATTGAATCCAGATGTATCATACAAAAAATGCACTTAGTTTTTTGTTAAATGAATGAATAAGTTTAAATCCTAAGAACGCTTATAGGTACCTACTACTTCAAAGTATAAAATTTTATAAAAAAATCGAAAAAAAAATCGGAACTACCTAGGGTTAGGAGCAGTGAAGTTTTATAATTTATTTATTGGGTAGTTTTGTTCAAAAATAAAAAATATAAATTATTGAAACGTTGAATAAGAATCTCTATTTAAAAAAAGTAAATGAAAGACATCATAAACTCGCGTATTGTAACAAAATTGAGTGAAAGATAAGAGGGACAACAACAACTGTCAAATCTTATACCTAGTAGCCCAAAATTAGTGACCAACAAATTGATACCTACTTATTATGTTTTTTTTTGTCAATTCCTATGTTTTTATGACAAAATGATTGGACAGCTTTTGTTTCTCTTCATAATATCCTACACTCAGCGCCTTTAGGCTTTATCCTTATTCTTTTTAAATATTTTGCAAAAAAAACTTTACTTCCTTCGTCCTATAAATAAAGTCTAAATGGGACCAAAGGTATCTATTTCTAGAAGAATACGGATTGGGCCTATTCCTATACTACGTTTTTATCCTCTAGTCTCTTCAAAAGTTGTGATAAAATATCACAGTTAGAAATAAGGGAGTTGGCTTTTAAAAAAATGTAAGTACAAGGTGTTTGAAAACCTGGTACATTTGCGAAATCATTCCTATTTCAAAAATCATTCTATGTATAAGTCATCTAAATATTTATCATAATTATAAATTATTTCACCGTCCATTTTAAATTATCATCACTGTTATATCGAATGTTTTGTTTTGTGTTTTGTCAGATAATCTTTTAATGGTGGTTAGTGAGAAAATACCTACGTTTTATTGTAAATACCAAAAAGTCGTTCGAATGTAATGTATTTTTTGAGAGAAAGCAGAAATGTCTGAAAACCGGTAGAGTGCTGTTGTAAATAAACAAAGGTGTTGAATAAAAAATTCTACTAGTTAATGGATGTGTTTTTGTCCTAATTTCAACCTCGTTGCTGCATTATTCCTTCATATTTCAGTCAAATTCAGATGAATATTGCATGGGTGAAGTGCTTAAACTGCATTAAAATGCTATAGGCATAACAAAAACCATTGGCTTTTTAAAAAAGGTAAATTAGTTACTTAAGTATGTAAAATTAGGAGTTATTTTTAAGTTGCTGTGAAAATTAAATAATTGATCAAAATAAACGAAACTCATGCAAAATGCTTCAAAGTATTCATTTCAATATCAGATATGCAAAACATTTGACCTGGACCAACACCATATTAAAGACCTGTCCAGTGTCCATAGCGCTGTTTCAAGTGATCGCCACTAGCGCTACGACGAAAAAAATCGGCAGGGTGGTTTAATATTAAAACACCAACATCGTTGATAAAATAAAAACATGCAAATGTTTCTGTTACGACAAATTTAATATAAAAAATAAAATGATGTGTTATGTTAATTTAATTTGACAGGTTTACCTACCGTAGATTTTCGTAGGAAATAAGCGAGTCTAAAAAGTAGACAAAAGTATTTTGGTACCTTTTGGTTTTTAAATTAAGTTCCTGGCTAGCTGTAAACAGTAGTATAAGCAAAGTACAGTGTGTCCGTGGATGGAGTCCCCAAGAGGACAAATGGATCAAAAATTTCATTTTTCGGCAAAGTCATTCTTTATAAAAGTTTCTGCTTCTCGAAAAAATATGGTCTAAGGAGAGAATTTTTGATTTTTTATACAGGGTGCCCAAAAAATACAAAAACATGAAATACCATCAAGAATAAACTACCTTTATTTTTAAAAATATCAAAAACTTTTACTTAGAAAAGTTGTTTAGAATTAAAAGGCGTGTCCGATTGTAAATTTTCAAGCAATTCGAATGACTGATTTTTTGTTTTTTTTTTACCTATTTAAATTAAAGTCGGCAGATTTGCTTGAAAAGTTACAATCGGACACGTCTCATAATTCTAAACAACTTTTCTAAATAAATATTTTTGATATTTTTAAAAACAAAAGAGTTTCACACTTGGCAATAAAAAAAATCGAAGTTGGCTGCTTTGTTTGAAAAGTGACAATCGGACACATCTTTTAATTTAAACAACTTTTCTAAGTAAAAGTTTTTGATATTTTTAAAAATAAAGGTAGTTTATTCTTGATGGTATTTCATGTTTTTGTATTTTTTGGGCACCCTGTATAAAAAAAAAACAAAATTCTCTCCGTAGACCATATTTTTTCGAGAAGCAGAAACTTTTATCAAGAATGACTTTTTGTCGAAAAATGAAATTTTTGGTCCATTTGTCCTCTTGGGGACTCCATCCACGGACACACTGTATAATAGAACGCATTAGATTGTTCAGTTTCTTATCTATAAAATATTATAGGTATCCAGCTTTTTATTAGATGGCAAATGACCGAACATTTATGATTTTGAACAGGTCACTTTTAAAAATGACCGCCGAGACTTCGAGCATTTATGGTCATTTTTGAAAATGGTGCCATTGGGTTGCTTGTGAAAAGACCTTTAAAACAAGACCCCATCCCATATGTATGACTTTCGATTAAAAAAATTTAAGATAAGAGATAAGGTAAAACAAAAATAAAAAAGAAAAGTATAAAATATGTAACATTTCTAGTTACAGACAGATTTAGAACACCCAACGCGTAGATACCTACATGTATTATGTGGGTTACTTAATTAGGTTAGCAATCAATAAAATATTCAAATATTGTTAAAATAAAATAAAAATAATTCTTCGTATATAATTTGATTTTATTTTGTTCATTATTATAAAAAAACAGGTGAGTAGCACCTATCAAGGATGACAAAAGTTTAAGAAAATAAAATACAGGGGTAGACTGGGGGTAGAGGAGACCAAAATATTGCGATTGAGTCCAACATTGCTTAAACAAATGTTGTTTGTTTGAGAGATACGCTGCGTTCAAGTTCTTCTTTTTTAGATTGAATTATGGCTATATCTCCCAAAATAATCAAGCTGCTGACCTGAAATTTGGCACTGCTATGTTTTTGGGGATGGGGAATAAGCTGAAAATGTCAATTTCTACGTATCTCACAGAGGGCGCCACTTGCGCGGTTTTTGGATCGTGCTTTTACTCGTAACTTTTGTGAGGTTATCTTTTTGGTCCTGCAGGTTTGTCATTTTAGCGCACCTTTTCATTCTGCAACAAAAAGCTACTCTTGTTCCATAACGCCCAAATCAACCATTTGCGTTTAAATTGCCAAAACGTGCCCCAAAACACCTGTTGACTTCAAGATTCGAAAAATAAAATATTCACCTACTGCTTTCAAATGTTACAGATCAACTGTACATTGAAAATGAAGAAAAAAATGCCAAATGAACATTGGTCGAAACACATTTGTTTTCTTGTTCCATTTTGAAAGTGAACATTTTTTGAGACATTGTTCATATGGGTTTTTTTCTCGCTTTAAATGGTACAGTCGTTGTGCAATATTTGAAAGCAGTAGGTGAATATTTTATTTTTCGAATCTTGAAGTCAACAGGTGTTTTGGGGCAAGAGTACCTACCTACCTTTTTGTTGCAGAATGAAAAGGTGCGCTAAAATGACAAACCTGCAGGACCAAAAAGATAACCTCACAACAGTTACGAGTAAAAGCACGATCCAAAAACCGCGCAAGTGGCGCCCTCTGTGAGATACGTAGAAATTGACATTTTCAGCTTATTCTCCATCCCCAAAAACATAGCAGTGCCAAATTTCAGGTCAGCAGCTTGATTATTTTGGTAGATATAGCCTTAATTCAATCTAAAATGTTGGACTCAATCGCAATATTTTGGTCTCCCCTACCCCCAGTTTCGGGATTTCCCATTCCCAATGAATCACCCTGTATATATTCAGATTCAAAACAAAACAAAATAAGTTACTTCACTTCTTTATTGAAGTAATTCCAGACTATTGAATTTTGTTTGAGCCATGTGGCTATTATGTGTGCTAAGACGAACCTAATTTGTGGCTAATATACCTATTAGTATAGCTAAATATCCATAGAAAAGAGACGAATTTATATAATATTTCTTATTTTGGAGCAAACAGACTTTATACCTGTCACTAAACGATAACTTTGCTGTGGTTAATATTAATACTGTTAAAAAAGGTGGACCTGTTAACGTGTTCAAAAAATGTCACAATCTGTGGTAGCCTTGTCTATTTCCACGTTGTGCATAGGTACACGACGAATGACTATATCTGTAGATAGGTTGAGACGTTGACTGAAATACTGAAATATATTTCAGTCAACGGTTGAGACTAGGAACTCTACCGAGGGTGTTCTGTGGCTGGGACCCTTCTGAGACTATCAAGAAACTTATTGTATAATCATGTACGCCAAGGATAGACCACTAACATTACACGTCATCGTCATCACTTCTGTTATTCGGGAACCTCAAAACTGTTATTGGCCGCTTGCGGTCGATGACTACTTTCGTCCAGTGCCCGCCAGATGGCACTGATTCGTAACATGCGTTTTCTGGGACGGAAGAGGATTGCGATAGAAAAAGAAACACGAAACAGTGCGACTTTCGGAAAAATAGAGATGATCAAAAGAATGTAGAAGTGTTTGCCCCACTTATCTAAATCTCTCTCAAATCGTTCGCTAAAAGCTGCTAAAACTGCTTTCGCCATGTCAGTGCAACTGTTATTAAACTATTTTTTGTGATTTGGGGTGCGTCCCTTATAGTTGTCAAAACACGCAGGAAGAAGACCGCTGTTTGCAGGAGTTCCCATCATGTATACATAGCAAAAATGTAAGTGAGCGTTTGTTATCTGTTATTAACGTAGTTTAACGTGTTTAAACACGTTACAGGCAACATATAAAACCGTAGTAAACTTGCTTATTTTAGTTTTACTTCTTTTGTTTCATGATTAAGGTTAAGATATGCCTGCTTTGTTTTGAAAGGGTGGGTGCAACCGCAACCCCTAGTTCCAGTCGACTTTTATTAGGTCACTCTAGAGCTATAGGTCTAATTAATTTGATATTACACGGATTAGATATTATTATAGTGGCTTAATTGATATAGATGACCCCACTTATCACGTTACAGAGGTCCGGCAATATCATCGCGTAGATTGCATCACTGCATTCCTTCGAAATTTTAACGGGAATAAACCTCAGAATAAACTAACGTGTCGAATAGGCAGTAGGTAGGTCAAAATATATTAGCTGGGTTATTTTTAATCCTGTAATTTTAGTAGATTGCAGGAGATATACAGGGTAGTGTGCTTCGTGCTTCTATGCTGATGTCCATGATTCTATATAATTATACCACAGACCTATATACATATAATATACTTATAGGTCTGTGATTATACCGCATTGTAATACCAGTAGATGTAGATATACAAAATACATATAAAAAAATCGTAATTGAAAGAATTGTTTTCAATACACAAACGACGCGATTTTTTTATTGTTCAAAACAGTGCGCAAAGTACCTATTTTGAACACTAGTGCGCAGAGTATTGACAATGCACAAAATATAGGTACGGCTGCGGCCAATTTGAACTTGCAATGTCTCAGGGATTTTTGAGAGAGAGGCCATCTGGCTACATCGCTAGCCGCCAGCCGCTTTCTTCGTCTTTCTTCCCTTCACCCTCGGCTTTTTTGAAACGCGATGTGCGGGGCGGGCATTGAGGTACCTAGTATGGGGGCGGGAAAGGGCGGTGTTGCCGGATGTCGCCGGATCGCCCTCATTTAGGTATAGAGTTCAGACGGTATTGCAAGTTCAAATTGGCCGCGACTGTACTTTGCGCACACGTCAGAACTGTCAGCCAGCCGCGAGGATAAAAATGACAGGAAAAACCAGAGACGTATTAGGGCGTACCTATTGGGTAAGCTGGATTTTCGGACGTTAGTAAAAAGTCGAAACGGAACGGAACCGATCTATTTTTGTATTATTTCTGTCTAGACGCCCAGGCAAACAACTTTGGAAGAAGCAGTAATAACATTTCCGCATTTTGTGGTATAAACAAAAAATTGTTACAAAAAAATACGGCCCTGCTTCAGTCCCTGGGTGTTTTGCACATTAGTTGCAAAATAGGTAATGTAGTATACAGGGTGACCGTATTTCGAGTCTATGCATGGGGATCTTGGTTATCTTAAGAGATACGAGGTCGGTTAAATTGGGGCAAAGTTGCGGAATTTGATGCCCAGTAACATGGTAAAAAGAAATTTTGGCTGGCCCTTTTCGTTTTGAAAATAATGCGAAAAAACTGAAAATTGTCGTTTTCGTTTTTATTTTTTTAAACGAAAACGAATGGCTCTTGACATTTCTAAGTTAAACATTATTAGGCACTTTTTTACAAGGAATCTAAATACGACCTCGCATTTTTTTCTCTCCTCCCTGTACAAAGATATGACGATCAACTTTTATTTTTCTTATGGGCGCCATATTGGATTTTTGCATTTTTGAAAAGAGGATCTTTTTCTGGTTAAAATGATATGTCACACATTATGCTGTACTTTGTTTTTCTTGCCGTAATATCAAATTAATCGTTTTTGCATAGAGTGCCTTGGAAACGTAAGCCACATAATGTTTGACGTTTTTGCATAGAGTGCCTTGGAAACATAAGCCTAGATACCCATTGTTGCGAAGTATGCTTTGGAATATTGTTTAAAGGTTCAGTAAAAATTCAGTTAAGGGGGCATTATCACACATAGTGCCAACCCAAGTGTGTTTTTAGTGTTTGTTTTTAAAATTAGTAGGTCTTTCAAAAAACCAATGCTCAACTCAAATTCTACATTACATTGCGCATATTTGGACAAAAAATCAGCCAAATCTGATGTTTCGTTTGCGAAAACAATATACCTGAAATGTATTTTCTTCTTCTTCTCTAATAAAAAATTACCAGAACCTTTAGGTATATTGTTTTTCCAAACGAGCCATCAGATTTGGCTGATTTTTTGTCCAAATATGCCCAATATAATGCAGTATTTGAGTTGGGCATTGGTTTTTTGAAAAACATAATGATTTTCAAAATAAACACAAAAAACTCACTTGGGTTGGTAGTATTTAATGCCATGTGTGTTTATGTTAAATTTATTGATTAAATAAATCATAAACGTACTACGAGATCTGAGACCTTGTTATTTATTCTTCATTTGCCATATAACACATTAACACTAAAAAAGTCAAACTGGAAACACAAGAACAACAAAAACCTAAACGAGTATAGACAATCCTGTTTTACAATAAATGTTCAATTTGTGCTCATTGTTCCTCAAGGCACAATGCAGCACATTTCCTTAAATTGTTTATGGCTCGTCCAATATCCCTTCGACGTCATTTATATTTGAGGAATAATAAATTTGAATCATGTCACGCTTTTCTTCATGTGAAAATGACATTTTTTCAGTAAAATAAAGTATCCCTGACATTTAAAATTGTACTAAACTATCAAATGTTATGGGGCTTATGTTTCCAAGGCATTCTATGCAGAAATGTCAAACATTATAGGGCTTATGTTTCCAAGGCACTCTATGCAAAAACGTCAAACATTATGGGGCTTACGTTTCCAAGGCACTCTATGCAAAAACGATTAATTTGATATTACGGCAAGGAAAACAAAGTAAAGCATAATATGTGACATATCATTTTAACCAGAAAAAAATCCTCTTTTCAAAAATGCAAAAATCCAATATGGCGCCCATAAGAAAAATAAAAGTTGATCGTCATATCTTTGTCCAGGGAGGCGAGAAAAAAAATGCGAGGTCATATTTAGATTCCTTGTAAAAAAGTGCATTAATAATGTTTAACTTAGAAATGTCCAGTACCATTCGTTTTCGTTTAAAAAAATAAAAACGAAAAGGACAATTTTCAGTTTTTTCGCATTATTTTCAAAACGAAAAGGGCCAGCCAAAATTTCTTTTTACCATGTTACTCGGCATCAAATTCCGCAACTTTGCCCCAATTTAACCTCGTATCTCTTAAGATAACCAAGATCCCCATGCATAGACTCGAAATACGGTCACCCTGTATATGCAACTGTGTGCATATCACTACTTTAGCGTACGAGAATAATAATTATAGTTTGACGAGTTGCACACAATATTTTTTCTACAACCGTTTTAAGTATATAACTGACCGATAAATGGCTGATGAACCATAAAGTTCATGTATACTTATTTTTTTGTTCTACTTACTCCTTCCTAAAATTATTGAAATGATGACATTATAGGAATAATTTAACTTTCTACTAGGTAGGTATCCTTCATAAGTAAATGCTATGAGGAAGCAAAATAATAGTTAACAAGAATTTTGTGAGATTCCAAATTCAAGGCAACTTTGTGAACAACCTTCCATTTGACACAGCTGTTCTATCAGATACAGCAGTCACTCTTTATGCTAGCCTTTAGCGTTATCATTGAGATTGAGAATCCAATATTTTATTACCTACTATTTTGCCATTCGCTTTGCTGGTCCTATTTGTCTGTTCGTCAAATTTTCTAATTGATTTTAAACTAATTTCCCGATGAGCTAGAGACATGAAACTTTAAAACATAGCTCAGAATTGGACAATGCAATATTAACTCGTTATATACCTAAATATTCTTATTGTACGTTCTTTTTTTATAAAAAAAGTATGTACCTATATTAAATAAAAATATTTGACTAGTTTAAATTTATGAACAGATAAGCACATGTCAATTTTGATACCTTTATTTTAATTTTTCAGGAAAATAACAATTAAACAGATTGGTAGGTAGGTATTAGTTTTAATTTGAATTGTTATTTTTTTATAAACAGACTTATTTATGTACAAACCAGCATATTTGTAGATAATTAAGTAATCCTTTAGGTGCCTACTGAAAAATAACGATTTGCTTATATTATTACTTTGATTTGCATTTTAAATTATGTTCTAATAACGTTATTATAATTCAAAATTGCCCATGATAAACTCAAAACTAGTTAAAAAAATGTTGACACAACAGTACATAATTTTTGTGTGTTTAACTCATTTCATCCAATAGATATGGCAAGAGGCTACTTCAAATCAACAAGAATGAACTGTCAAAGCAGCTCATTATAAAAAAATTAGAAAAAAAATATTAGCTTAGGTAGTAAAGGAGGATAGTACATATAATATATTTTTCATTTTTGAAATCTAATAATCATCATTACGATTAAAATTAGTAATACAGGGTGACCATTTGAAATGGAAGCTGGAAGCACACGTAAAAATTTAATTTTTCATAGGCCACAAAAAATGTATTTTGGTGCAAAACTGACTATGCCATTGGATTCGAGACCATTCAAAATGGGTTTGTGAAAAATTTTGTTAGCCCCAAGACCCAAACGTCATACATGGTGGATCAAATTCGATACTTTTGTCATTTTTTTCCTCACAAAACGCCAAAGAAAATGTATATTTATATAAAGAATTCTACGTAATTCAACTATTTTTGGAAATCAATCTTATGACCTGTTAGCTACTTCTTTCCTCATCTCTTTGCGAAATGTCAAAAACCATCCAAAACGTTCGAATTTGGATCGCCATGTCCATGAAAGTCAGTATGCAATTATCACTCTACCTACTTTTCTTACTCAGACGTCGACACCCACGGCCATGATCACATGATCTGGCTCGCGGCCGCCGGCCATGGCCTCGAGACCCGGATCCGGGTCCAAGGCCTCGACGGGTCACAGGTCCGGCCACCACCGGCACAGCTCCTCGGGTTCGGGTCACAACCGCTCGGACTCCGGCCAGAGCTTCTGCTGCGCCGATTACGACAGGCCGGAGCGGAGGCACCACAGGTCCAAGTCCTCGGGGGTGCACGTGGCCAATGACAGGGACGGCAGGGATAGAGATAGGGATGGCGAATGTAAGATAACAGTGATTTTAACAAGAAACTTCCCAAGTAACATTTTAAGTTATAATTATTTATCTTAATGTCCAAATAGTTGTATTAGGGTTATACAATTGTCGTTTAGGGTAGACAAAATAACTATAGGTCTTATAGTAGTTGTTATGATGTTATTTACTCGAATCGTGAAAGTAATTGTCCTATAAAAGTCTTATAACAGGCATAACATGGTCATACTTTAACGTCAACATTATATAGTCTTTCAAAGGTTATTATAAGGTTGTAAAGAGGTCTCCCTCGTTTAGAATACAACTTTTACGACTTTAGAAATATAGTTGTACGACGGTTGTAAAGAAAATAATTTGACCACAATAAAACTTTGTGGAGCGATAGTCGTATAGAGATAATTTAAATATATTATAAGACATCAGTAAGTGGAAGTCATAGATGTTGTAGAACAGTTTTAAGCAAGATCTTAATACGACATAGAAATGAGAACATGATGGTAAGAAAGTAGTGCAGATGCGAGTTAATATTAATTTCAACCTCAATATGACCCCAGTAAGTGGTAATTTTAATAAAATACCTTTATACGACTTTCATAGGGTCATTAGTAAGTGAGACATAATATATGTATCATATTATGATGTGCCATATGTCATAAAGTAAATGTGAAGCAGTAATAAGACACTATAAGCATATCAGCATCTGTTAAAAATTATTATGAGTTTTACAAAAGACTGGGCAAATACAAATGCTCAGGAAGTTATAGACGAGCAGTTACAAAAATTTGGAGTTAAATCAATTTTTTCTCATACAAATCTTTATTTTTTTATACTACTACTACTACTAGCACTACTACGAACTTGACGAGGCACCTAGGTACCCCGGACTGCAGAAATTTCCACGCGCATGCGCATATAAATACTTATTCTGTAATTTTGATTTTAGTTTTAGTCGCTTTATAACCTCTTAATAGTTGTTTGACAGTTTTAGAACTATTTATGACCTCTTAGTAGTATGATTGAAGTTTTACAACTACTAAGTCATAATATAAGCACCGTCGGCCATGTTTGCCATTAGAAATTCAGTTAAATGAGACAACCATGTTTGTCTTACGAAAGTGGCAAAACTTCGAATTTAATTTGTGGGCACAAATCATAGAAGTTTAAGTGGAAAACATCTATTTTCGACATATCGAACGAGCCTGTACAACTGCAACACTTTAAATTTTAATTTAAAGCACATTCATATTTTACATTTTTTCTTTCATCTCCTTTAATTTCCATTATTTTAAAGGCGCGTTGTAAATTTTCGAGCTATATTTATAATTTTCACAGTACATAAAAATTCGCAATAGATTCCGTTGAGTACAATCATCAAAAACCGAGATGCTTTATTGCATAATATCACCAATGTATAATTTCGTTTTTACCACTTACGGCCGAGACACAATGAAATGTCTACGTATTACAAGCAAACACTGCACAATATGACTTCGCATTATGTCAAAATTAAATCAGATCGTTGTATTTAGTCATATTGGATTGTTGGTGTAACACTACGTTCCATATTTACGACTATATGGTAATATGATAATAATAATAATAAGTCTCACCCTCACAATACTCCAAACTAGGAGTACCCCAGAAGCAACCACATGCTTGTGCGGGGGAGGGGGCAATTACTATTATTTTGTCTTCGTTGCCATTTGCGACTAGAGCCGACTTTTTCCCCGATAGAACTAGGACAGCATTCGCTCAACGCTCAAGTACTATGGAAAACCCTAGACAACCGTAGTAATCCCAGTGAGTGTAGGACAATTAGTAAATCACACGGATAAAGCTATTTAGGAGCAATACCGTGAACACACATTTGTCCAGCGCTCTTGGCCATAGCGGTGTTTTTCTTTAAAGACATATATGCATGCGCCTGCCTCGAACCAAGGTCGAACCAAGGCAGAAAAACATGCAGTCTAAAAAGTTAGCGCCGGTACGAGCGGCCCCAAGGTCCTAATAGAAATCTTCACAACTTTAGAGCTACTTCTTTATGACGAATTTACCCGACCTAATGGACTTATAAAAGTCGTATCCAATCAAGTCAGATAAAAGTTGTATGAAAAGTCATGAAAACCTGTTTCCAACCGTCCATATACAGTCATAAACGAGTTGTTAAAGGGACGATACGTCTATAGACAAGTTGTATTATTGGTCGCAAGTACGTCTTCAGGTTTTTTATGCAACTTTAAATGTTACTTGGGTTGAAACTAAAACAAACGCACGATTGTATTTTACTATAATGTTTTCAGTGTCAAACAGACTAGACTTCCGATCCGCTCAGGGCATCCAAATCTCAGGTCAGTACGTCCGGCCATCTTCGCTCTATCTACTGAACAAATCGAACGACAGCGGCCTGGTGGGCCCCGACCCGCTCCATCCCGAACGGGAGCCGATTCGTTTCGACGTCTCTCTGGTCGGCGCCCCGCCCGAAGTCGAGCAACTCGTTAACCACATAAAGCAGGTCGCCGAGCAGTTCCTGTACCATTGGAAGACCTTTCCCATAAGTATGAACGTTTTTACCGTGGCGGGAATATGGGATGGTTTGTCTATTTCATATGTGCAATAGAGTTGACAGTTGATTCGTATTTTGGGTTTCTGGCAGACTTAATACCATAGAGATCACATATACAGTGTCCTCCAAAAAGTTCCCAGCATAGGGGGAAATTTTTAATTAAGACGGGGTTGCCGACAGCGAAAGTGACGTTAGATTTCGTATTTTTTTAAGTTGTATAGCATAAAATCTAATAACATTTTACCTGGCAAAAATTTAGTACAAACATCTCTGTCTTCATTTTAATCATAAGATCTTAAAAGCATATGCACTGGAATTATTATTTTTCCCAAGGTTTTCATAACCTATAAAACAAAACACTGCTTGTAAGATCTTATGATTAAAATGAACAGAGAGATGTTTGTACTAAATTTTTGCCAGGTAAAATGTTATTAGATTTTATGCTATACAACTTAAAAAAATACGAAATCTAACGTCACTTTCGCTGTCGGCAACCCCCTCTTAATGTTTCATTTTAAAATTTAATTTTGGGGTTACCTTTTGCTCGAAAAAAGATAAAAAATTACCCACTCAAACGTGGTCATGTGACTTTCATTACCTGTTTATTTGTTAATATATCAAAACGTTTTACTTAAAAAAGTTGTTTCTTTTTCAATTTTACATATGTGTACCAAATTTGAACGCTATAATAGAAGATTTAGTTTTTTGCCAATTTTTAATAGTTATGAAATTTCTGAAAATTTTAAAAACATGTAACTTCGTACAACCTTTTTTGTATCACTAGCTTTATCATTCTATTAACTTTTTATTATTAATTAACGATAAGAATAGGTATTTTTCAAAAGAAAATGATATTAACGCTTTAAAATTCTGTTATGTTTGCTGAAAAGTTGATGTACCATCTAGCATTTAGGGTATAAATTTAGTTACATTACGTTTTACAGTTCTAAATTGATGCCAAAATAATAATACATTAAATTATTATCAAACTATTTTACGTATCTAAGCAAAATTCTTGACTTTTATGGAACAAATAATTATTATTACCTTTATAAGTTTAATTTCGCATTAATGGATATTGATGAGTAAACCATGAAGAGAATTGAAGCAATTGTTTTTACCATTCTCCGTTTCAAGAGTATTAATTAAACCGTCAAATAAAAACAATTACTTCAATTCTCTCCAATATCAATATCGATTAATGCGAAATAAAACTGAAAAGTAATATAATTACTTGTTTCATAAAGGTCAAGAATTTTGCTTAGATGCGTAAAATAGTTTTATGATAATTTAATTTATTATTATTTTGGCATCAATTTAGAACTGGAAAACGTAATGTAACTAAATTTATACCCTAAATGCTAGACGGTACATCAACTTTTCAGCAAACATAACAGAATTTTAAAGCGTTAATATCATTTTCTTTTGAAAAATAGCTATTCTTATCGGTAATTAGTAATAAAAAATTAATAGAATGATAAAGCTAGTGATATAAAAAAGTTTTACGAAGTTACAAGTTTTTAAAATTTTCAGAAATTCATAATAATTATTAAAAATTGGCAAAAAACTAAATATTTTATTAGAGCGTTCAAATTTGATACACTTACGTGAAATTGAAAAACAAACAACTTTTTCAAGTAAAACTTTTTGACAGATATCAAAAGTCACATGACCACATTTGAGTGGGTCATTTTCCATCTTTTTTCAAGCAAAAGGT
Organism: Pseudeuparius sepicola; assembly: GCA_963920635.1. Lineage (NCBI taxonomy): Eukaryota > Metazoa > Arthropoda > Insecta > Coleoptera > Anthribidae > Pseudeuparius > Pseudeuparius sepicola. The sequence goes on from OY987304.1 coordinate 8,228,005, forward strand.
AACCCCGAAAACTAAATTTCAAAATAAAACATTAATTAAAAATTTCTCCCTTATGCTGCGAACTTTTTGGAGGACACTGTATAGGTAGAGTGCTGGACGATGTTTTTTATACATAGCATGCGCGGAAAATCTTTGACGAATTTAAAATCATAAAACAGTAAAAAATGGTAATAAATAGGCCTAGTGGACATGCGCATTTGCAATTTGAGGTAGTGTTTTGTGAAACTTGACACTCTTTGGCAGCCATTTGACAGCGACAAACTAAGTATAACCTACCGTTGTTTGCATCATAGATGCTTTGTGGCATAATTTTTTCGATTTTCAGCTAATTATTAATAGTTTCTTCGCGTTTTAGTTGTTTAAGTGTTTTATCTAATTAAGTGATCATCTCGAATATGTTCTGCTCATTTTACACCAGAGTGTTTAAAAACGAAACAAGTCAGAACGCAGCTAATTGAAAATGTGGTACCAACTCTTCTATTACAACCACCTAAACCATTATTTAAGTAAGTACATTAACATGATTGTGGTGTAAGAAACTATTAGTAGCTTATTTGTTTTAGTATTAAAGTTATAAAGGTAGATGAAAACAAGTCAAGTTCTAGCATCAGTGAACCAAATTCTAGTAGTTTGGACGAAACTAGTTTTACAAGTATAAACGAACCTAGTTGTAGTTATCGAAGTCTTGACCAGTCCACGTTGAGGTGAGCTTAATTTATTATCAATATACAAGTTTGTAGGGAGATAGTAATTCAGAAAAACAATGACTGTTTTGAATTGCGTGGTTTGAAGGTCTAATGCGCATGTTCCATAGGCCCATGCGCAAATCCACAATTTGCCATAAAAAGGGACTTGTTCAGCACTCTACTAGATGGTTCTCAGATGGACAACTTAAAAAACATTTGTTGTTGGATTTTTGTTGTTTTGTTCAGTACGTACAAATCTGTAGTTTTTTTTTTTTTGCTCGAGAATGGTCGGACAACAGATTTCTGTATGTCTATGTTACGGCTAATACGAGAAATTAGCTAATTCGCGATTTAGCCGGCTAATTCGCGAATTAATCAATACAGCCGGTTAAAATGGGAAGAAATAAATATATTTTAAGAATTTTCTCAAATTATCCGGTTAGAACGCGAATTATGCAATATGATCGGTTATATCCGACAACACTTGGCTCTTTCTCGAATTAGCCGGATAATATGTTAAGCAATCAAGACTCTGACATTCATAAGCTTTCGTAGACATTGAAATGTAATTTTAATACATAAGTGTATTTTTATTCAACTGTTTTCTTATATTCATCATTGCTTAAATAAGCGGTATTGGCACTTTTTGTAACTGCAATTTTCAAAAATTCTTCATTAAAACGCGTTTTAAAGTTGTTTACACTTTCAATACCACAAGCCATGTTGACAGATGATGCTACACTGAATCAATAAAACGTTCTATTTGGTTGCTCTTGGATAATTCGCGATGTAACCTGTTTACGCTGGATAATACGCGAAACTAAGACACATTCGGGTTTTATCCTCGGCATCTGGCTAATTCCCAGATTTAGCCGGCTAAATCGCGATTTAGCTAATTTCTCGTATTAGCCGTAACATCTATACTGAACCAACACTATATTAAAGACCTGTGCATAGCGCTGTTTCAAGCGATCGCCACTGGTGCCACATGACGAAACAAATTTACAAGGTGACTTAATGTTAAAACACCATTGTTGCAGAATCTTTTATAAAATAAAAACTTGCAAATATGCCTGTTACAACAAATTTAATATTCAAAATAAAATAAAATATTTGTTTGTTATGTCCCTCTAATTTGACAAGTTCACGTGGCATATTTCCATACATTTTCTTAAGAAAAGTGAGTCTAAAAAGCAAGCAAGAGTATTTGACATACAAATAACCACAGAATATCCCCCTATAACCTATAATAAGTCTCCATTTTTCTCGTCGAGTAGCGCCACCTCAATGTAAACAACGATGAAATATAACGTCATGCTCGGGTCTTTAATATAGTGTCGGTCCAGGTCTATAAACATATTCTAATTGTCGACGCCAATAGCGTATTATTTGGATGCACGAAACACACCATCCTGATACTCGTATCATAATATTTCCATCAAAACTGATGTTTGGAAAATGACTGTGGTCATGTTGTAGTTCTGCCGAGTCCGGTCTCTCAATGCGACTCGTTTCCAACCTCGCAACTGTCATCGGAGGGCTCCCTGGGACGTTGTAAGACAAAGTATCATCTCAGGGACCTGTTCGTGGCGCCATCTTTTGATGAGTTGGACGCCGTTGCCGTAGACTGCAAGGGGGAACCGAGGAAACTTACGGGAAAACAGCTGGAGTATATCAGGGAGAGGGGGTAAGAATTTTCTGATTATTTTTTTGAAGGATAGATCGGCGAATACGATATTGAAATTATTGATTCTGCACGGGTGGTTTAGACAATTAAAATGAAACTGCTGTATAAACATAAAATTGGAATATAGTTAGGCCTTCGCATTTTTTGGTAAGGGTATTATGAAGTACGTTGAAAATAAAGAGGTTTGTTTTGCAACCAAGAATTGAATTGAATGGATATTATTAAGAGGGGTTGCCGACAGCGAAAGTGACGTTAGATTACGTATTTTTTAAGTTGTAAAGCATAAAATCTAATAACATTTTACCTGGCAAAAATTTAGTACAAACATCTCTGTCTTCATTTTAATCATAAGATCTTAAAAGCATATATGCACTGGAATTATTATTTTTCCCAAGGTTTTCATAACCTATAAAACAAAACACTGCTTGTAAGATCTTATGATTAAAATGAAGACAGAGATGTTTGTACTAAATTTTTGCCAGGTAAAATGTTATTAGATTTTATGCTATACAACTTAAAAAAATACGAAATCTAACGTCACTTTCGCTGCGAGCAACCCCCTCTTAAGTTTAAATTTTCTATGGTCCCTAAAATGTCAATTCTTGTTTTTTTTTTTAGCTATATTGTCAACATTTTGCTATTATAGTATGAGAGCCGGCCGCATGATTTCAACTCTCATAAGATTATAGAATAGGATGTTATGTAAAATGTAGATAGTATATTTCTTTACTTGAAGCGAGTAGGTTGCCTCAATTAATATGGGCCCGATCATTGTTATTTAAAGAAGTTGTGGTTAATTTTTAATTGTTTAACAAGTACAACCCGTTGCACGAACATATTTACTACTTTTTCCCAAAAGTCTTTTGATAAATTCGAAAAGTGCCGTTCTAAAAATCGAAGGAGGTGGTAAATTTCTTAATTGGGTCTTGTACTTTCCTCCAGTACCGAAAGAAACCTCGAAAATCCGATGATCGGGCCCATATTATCTGAGCAAACCTACTCGCTTCAAGTAAAAAAATATACCCTCTACATTTTACATAACATCTTTGAAATTTTGAATGAATGACACACAACTGACTTTTATATTGAAAATGTGGACCAAAAATAATGACAACAAGGCAAATCGGCAAATGTTTATATTGACAAAAAATTAGATGTGCCTACAATATTGTTTTCACAGAAATCTAAAAAAATGTCGAAATATATTTTAGACTTCGGCAAAAAAAATATTTTTTGCATCATTACTGAATCGCCCTGTATTTAATTTGACACTGGTTATGCTTGATATTCTTCAGATAAATACGTTTTATTTTCATTGTCTTTCCAAAAACCACGACCACCTTTAAAAATTTGAAATATCTGGATTGTAATAAGCATTGTCTTAATGTTTGTAAAGCTTGCACAAGGATAAATTTGGGAAACCAAAAAGATTGAACCAGGAACAACTCGAAAGTATTAGATTGCACGGGTACGTCTCTGTTTTCATTGTGAACATATCTGTGATTTTCTACGCATTTTTTGATTGGATTTTTTCCGCAAATTTGTTGGATTTTTGTTGTGTTATGTTATGTGCAATAATTGTTTTTTGTGGCATATTTTAATTGCAGATATAATTGGCTACTGGGTGTTAAACAACAAGTTTTTAAATATGAGGCAAGTGGGAATAGTGAGAAATTGCCTTTCATTTGACAAATTTGAAAATTTTGTAAAAATGTCCAGTTGGTATTTAATATTAAATAATTTCTGAGAAAGTTGTTTAGAATTAAAAAATACTTATCATCTAATCTCAATTTGCAGCAAATGGGTCTATCTTTGTTTTTAGTTTCAGATGGTTTAAGAGCCTTAAGCAACAAACATTTAATTATAACTTTTAAGACATCAGTATTAGGCGAGTGTTGTAATGAATACCAGTATCTTAATGGTCATTAAGAGGCTACGATACTTATGAAGTCCGCCCGAAGTGCCCGACTCAATTCAGGACAAACGTCGCTCAATTAGATATGCCTATCCTTTTCCTTCCTCTGGTCCCCACGACTCCCCACTCCAGCCTGCCCCTTCATAGTGCTACGATTGAGGGGCAGGCCGGCCGTGGGTACTACACTGAGAAAAATCTGGCACTTTGTAAAAAAACCCTGTTTAATTCAATATGAGATATTATTCCTCAAACTCAAGCAGAAGCTTTTTTGTAACTAACAATAATCAATTCAATTTCAATTGATATTGAATTCTAATGAATAATTTAAATGTAATATTTTATTTCAATAAATAGCGTGTTCTGGAATTGATTCTATAATACTTCTTTTCTAAGCACATTCTTTTGTCAGAACAACATAACGTTTCATGGTGTTGAATTGAATAGGGATACATTTAACTGTTCATTATACTGAAATTACAACTATTGTCACTGAATTTTTGCTGGATTTGTAATACTTAATTGTGGGTACTAATATCAATTATAGCCATTCACTTGCAGTGTTCATTATGACTACGAACGATATAGAGTGTAAGGTTGATTCAAAACCTTTAATTTGCGATCACTGTGTGCACTCCTAAGTTAACCCCCAGTTAACCCTGAAAAAATCAGCTTGTTTTAAAGAATTTTTTTTTACCCTTCTAAAGCACTTTAGATAGTGGTGATCTTTTACCTATATCTCGTGAAGTATTGAAGTTAAAAAAAACTTCATGAGGGAAAGTTGTAGAGAACGTAATAATGTATACATAAGAAGAAAAAAAATTGTACACATGAGAAGAAAAAAATTTGCAAAAAAATGTTTGCAAAACCACTCCTATTGCGGGGTTCGTAACACGACCTCGACGGTGATTTTTTGGGGTTATACTCAGGACGCTACCCACAACCAACCCTGAAAATATCTACCTGTTAAGAATCATTTTTTTTCTACCTCTATAAAAAAATGACAATTTTCGTGGACTATGATTACTTACATTGATGAATATAAAAGTTGCAATTAAGTTAATTTGTTCATCCAATGAATTATAATGTTTTTTCAGTTGCTTCTGGGGTACTCTTATATAGTTTGGAGTAGTCTGAGGGTGAGAATTATTATTATTCAAATAAAATAAATTTAATTGTTTAAATAAAACATGAGATAATTTAAAACCGAGGTTATGCTTTCATTGTAGTATGCCAATTTTAGTATCGAAGTGACAATACGTCTTCTTAACGGAAATTCAAACTATTTTAAACTTATTGGTTCATCTGCAATTACGCCAAAAGTATAGATTATATTGTTGGGACCACATGGATTTGCTTGTATATTTAAAGTAGGTAATGGAAAAGTGACTATATACACGAACTCACTAAAATCACAACAGTCTTTTTTTCCTGTGTAGACGTGTAGATAATATGAAATAATAACTCGGGTGCCGGCCGCCGCCGACGGCCGCCGACGGACGCCGACGGGTCACACGAGTCTCGCCGATGCCGACGAAGAAGCGCGAATATATATTTTATAAACGGCGGTGGGCTGTTTGCTTTATTGCAAAAATGATATTTTTTGGGAGTTATTCAGGGCGTTCACTTTTCGTTGACAACACACTGCATAGCTTTTTGGCGTCGAAGCAATTTTACTATTATTTTTCATATCAGCAAAGGTGCATGCTATGAAGGGTTCGTGTATAAAAAAACTTCTGTAATTGCTCAATTATAAAATCTAAATTAACGATTCGATTACCGAATTCTTCTTGAACCACATTAGGGTCAGTTGAACATCTATTAATGTTTGATTGGATAATTGTTCTGCATAATAGTGTTGCTACGACTAAAAAAGTGCGTCTAAAGTCTACTTCTTTAAAATGTTTTATATAACTAGTAGGTATTCCATATTTACATTTGTGTAATAATAAATAAATCTAACTAAAAACTTTCTACACTGTAAGAGTTCACTTTAGAGGGATTAGAGTGAATAGGCCATATTATATCACAACGGTTTCGTTAATCTATAAAATTACATCCTCAAGGACTAATTTATAGAGTTACGAAACTGGTCTCCCTTTTTAAATAAAGTAATAGTTGTGAGATAATTGGAGCTATTAATTTCTAATCCCTTGTAAATGTTCCATTCAAAGCCCTGTTTTTCCCAGAAAGTTTGTTTCCCAAACCCTATGCACCTGCAGTACTACTTATACCTAAATCCGAATAAGTGTGCAAAATGCAAAATATGTAGGTACCCCTCTCTCAAATTCTGGAAACCATATTAGGTACCTACGGGAATAAAAGCACTCAAGCCCACAAATTACTCCTATTGGTTTCACTCCATGTGACTGTTGTGACATCATTATCAAACATTATAGGTATTCTTGCCCTGACTGCGGTTCAGTTTCAGAACCTTATTCTGACAAATCTGAATTATCGAACATCCTAGAAAATGTATTAAAATGTCATAAATTCGACAGACTGGAACAATAAAATGTACTATTTTTATTTTGCCCGATTTTCAACTCCAATAACTTTCGAACAATCTTCTAACGAAGAAGTTTCTAAAACTGACTGGATGTCAGAATTATTATCGTTCCCTCTGGAAAGTATATAAATTAGCTTTTATCATGCAGCGATTTACATAGGAATTCGTTTTCAAAAAATGCTTCACATGACCCATTTATTTGGCAAAATTATTACTTGTACCTATCACATTTTTAAAGTAAAAATCAAGCGCACAATTTGGTCTAGAATTTAAATTTACTCTTTTTGCACGACCAGGCCATTTTATGCCCTAGGGATTAAACCATTTTACGCAAAAGCAAAAAGTAGGTACTTTGTGAATAATAATTATTTATTTTCTAAAATTTATTTGTGAGATCCATTTAATTTTTAATCGGGTTTTTCGCCACCAAACTGATCGAAGGACAACTTTTTCAAGTTGCCTGGAAAATTCATAAATTCTTAACAGTGAATGAACGAAACTTTAAACGTGTAACTCAAAAAATAACTTCAACAAATTTGTTTTCTGAGCTTTCGGAGAATAAATCTTCCTCCTTTCTCAAAGATCATGCCACTTCAGACGTGGCATGATCTTTGAGAAAGGAGGAAGATTGGAAGATTTATTCTCCGAAAGCTCAGAAAACAAATTTGTTGAAGTTATTTTTTGAGTTACACGTTTAAAGTTTCGTTCATTCACTGTTAAGAATTTATGAATTTTCCAGGCAACTTGAAACTTGTCCTTCGATCAGTTTGGTGGCGAAAAACTCAATTAAAAATTAAATGGATTAATAATTATTTATTTATAATTCCTGGAGGAATAATAATAATGAGTATTATTATATGCCAGTCGACATACATAATGTCGCGGTAGAAAATATTTTCTTCGGGTACTCGGAAATATAAATATTTGCTAACATACTAACATTCAAAACAAGCGAAACACACATAAGGGAGACTGAGAGTAATAAAATGAAAAATGAACCATCTGATATCGATTGAAAGTTCCCCTGACGTGGTTTCCGAGCCCGGTGAGGTACGCCGAAGTAGGGGGAAGTAGGGGAACCACGAGTTCCAGCGAACGCCCGCCCGCCCGCCTATCTCCGTACGTCTAATTCCTGCTCGAATGGCCAATTCACGGATCATTTTATTGCCGGGCAATGGGTTCGTAGTTTTCAAATCATAGCCAAACGAACAAACGTATCGACTTGAAAGTAGTCTTAAAATAATGTTATCGAATGCCTCAATCGTCGTTGTGTCTTTCGAATTATTTTTGAGCGGTGGAAATACTCGAAATTCTTAACCGAATATAGTCGAATTTCGGGTATGTTTGGCATTTTTTTTCACAGTGTCGCATTAGTCCTGCACAGTTCGTGATACACAACGACGATTCTTCGTAGTTTTATCTAAGCCACAAAAAAAAATAAAGTGAAAATATTAAGAAATGCAAGTAGGAGATGTAAACTACGAAACCCTTGAAAATGGGGGGTATCGTAGCGCCTTAAGTGCGAGTTGCAGACCTACACTATTTTTTTCTACGACAATGGTTCTGTTTCACACTTTTTTTTATTTTTGATTATGAATCTTAATAATAAATAAAACACGAAAATATTTTTTTCCGTTTTTTTTTCGGCCAGAAAATGCCCTAAAAACGTTTTTGAAATTCAAATTCCTTGGGCCCGTGACGTCACGGGCCCAAAAAGCTGATTGGCTACTGTTTCGCGACGTTGACACTATTTACGGCAATATCAATGTTTCTATTTGAGATTTGTGAAGACCGAAGAAGAAGAAAATTTACCTAACTTATATTTTGTGGCAAGAGCCAAATAGACATAATACATGACCTCAATATCAGGGGGCGGCGCAGCGGTGCACGAGTGGGGGCCTTTCATGGTTACACACGCTTTAGTACCATACATCGCCCCATAGTGGCTTGATTATTGCTCGAAAAGAGCAGAGGCCCATAAAAAGAAATAAAAAAAAACTCAATATCAATTAATTTAATAATATACCTCAATCGCAATGTTTTTCCCTTTTTTGAGTTAAAAGTTACTTGCAGAATGATCACCAACTTATAAGTTCAAACCTAAATAAATCTGGTTTGTCATTTTGTCAGACAACTAGACATAATCTTGACAATCAAAATTTAATTTATTAACTCGAAATATTCTGACATCGTTGGTTTTTGCTGTTGATCTTCTTTATTTTGCAATTATTCTTAAAGCTAACTCTCGAATGTGTTTCTATCATCCCCTAAAATGGCTATCAAAAGGTATTCCGGATGAACAAAATATTCCTTTCTCCTTTCTCTCAATTACAGGATCTACGAGTATAACTTTTTCAGTTCTTCAGGGAGGTAACAATACTGATAATGCTAAATAAGTGCCTAGCACCATCCTTATTACAAGACCAATTAAAAGCATGTGGTGTACACTTTAACTTTTGCAGTTTTTCAGAAAAACATTTAGTTTTATTAGCTCGGTTTGCATTAAAAAAGAATGACAGAATGACGTGACCAGCCCACCACAGATTGTTACAGACACGACACACGACCCACAAAACAACTACTTGTGTCTTAAAATTTTTAAATATTTTTTTAGTTGATAACAAAATTAGGTATTGGCGAGAAAGATGCTGAGGGGGATTTCATTAAAGAATTATGTGATTAATTTCATTCTAGAGTAAGAAATATCGAAATTCGATTGAGTGAACAAGGCCCATTGTCTATAAACTTATGAAATTCAACTTTTTACATAACTCACAAAATAAACAATAGGTAATTAAACATGTTTTCTGAAAACCTGTTAATCATATTTTGTTAATGTAATTGTTTGTATGTTTTTGCTGATTCTAAGAGACATAAAATTGTTTATGACTTGTCTCTTTGTTTTACAATTTAAATAAATAAATAAATATGACATTATAACAATAATATGATTAGTGGAAACAAGGCGTTGTTTATGGAATTTACAAAATAAGTTACCTGTATTATTTCTCTGATATCTACTACACCACTGAGAATTGGACAGGTTATTTTTTCTTTTAATATAGGTGTGTGTAAAATGGCTCTAACTACAAACAAAGTTATAAACATGTTTTATAATGAAGAATCTATATCATAGTACCTATGTATAATGAACTACAACAGGTAGTAGATAAATGTCTAATAAAGCAGTTAAAATTTAAAATAGGGTAATATAAAAAATATTTTTCAACATTATTAAGGTTGAAATCCCCCAAAACTTTTAAAATTTTGTCAAATATTTAGGAAATTTTTCGCTAGTTCCCCAACAGTGTTTTTGGTTGTACAATTTAGTTTATTTTCTTTTTATTTTAAATATATTTTGTTCTTATTTGATTCTGCTTTGAATGCGTTTTCTAAAATCTAGCGATAAATGTATTGTATTATAAAATAAGTCTGTGCAAGTTTTACTATATCCGCTATGCCCTCTCATTATTGTCACCGTTTTACTCAGCGGCGTTTTTCGAAAATTTCCAGAGAATTTGAGGTCGAGTCTCTGAACTTCCCCGGCCAGCAGCACAGGTGGCGCCTGTCGCAAATCCTACAGAAAGGGACCGAAAACAGCCGGGACTCCCTCCTGAACGATCTGGCGTTGGCCCTGCATTTTATTTTCGTGACGGCCAGAAGTCGCATCGTCTCGCGCTTCTTCAGCGTCTCGCAGTCGGTCAAGGCGTTGCTCGCGGGCCTGCTGCGCATACTGGACATAGTGGTGGGCGTCCCCAGTCTACAGGCCCACAATCTAGACGCCAAGATCAGAGAGGAGCGCAGCAAGTATTTGGTGGCAGAGTTTTTGTGCAGGGTGAGTAATTTTTGGTAGCTCTTCGGGTGTCTGTATCTATGTCACAGATTAACCAGGCAGATGCGAAAGTAAGCGGCAAACAGCAATACAAGGTTGATTTAGCAGACGTATGTTGCCCGCACCAATGCAATTATAAATTCGAGCTGTTTTATGAAAAAGATTGGGCGCACCAATAGATTTTACAAATTTGTATGATTTCATGTACACGCGCGGCCCTTGAAATCGTTCCAATACGTGCGGACGCAAAGGCGTTCAACTGACAACGTTGCAATTACCCCTCCCCTCTCTCGCGGTTTAAAAGCCAGCGATAACCTCAAAGGCGTAAGTGACGGCAAATCTAACATTTTATTACGAGACATTGCCTTACGTGACACGGCCAGTACAGTGCAAAAAACAGAAAATTCGGCACTGTTAGGTTGGCCGTAGATTGCCTGAATAATAGTGGAAAATCTTACAACCTTGCCCACGGATATTGGCGGCTTTTTTTTGCAAAACGACAACCTCGAATAGGGCAGTTCTAAAAATCGAAGGAGGTGGTAAATCTCTTAATTGAGTGTCGTGCTTTCCTCCGGTACCAAAAAGAACTTCGAAAATCCGATATCTAAGAGAAATTCCCGATTCACGATTAACCACTTTCGAGAAACGGGATGGCTGTAGAATCAACGAAACCGACGGAAAATCCTCTGAAACCACTATTGGAAATTGCTTGTTTTTCTCATTTCTCGATTTTTCGGGGGCCCGGGAAGCATGAGAAACTCACCCGAAGACTCCAGGGAAGCTTTAAAAATTGAAATAAATCAAAGATTTGGTTTGCGGTTAAGTTAAAGAAGTGTAATAAACCAATGTAAAAAACCACTACGAGATTCTTCTATAATAACACAATTATACTTATATATTATACCTTATTTAACTAATACCACTTTGACAATCAAAGAAATCCAAGTAATTTCACGTTATGTGAATCTCACAACACCAAGGAACTGTATAAAACTTTAAATCCACTTCTAAATTATTATAATGATAATGCAGGGATTTATTAACCTATTTTCCTTGACTGGCCTGTGAATAATTTTTATTTTCTAGGGGGAGGAGCGAGGAGCCGGGTGATGGGAATGTAGGGGAAGTTATTGGCGCAACGTTGCCACACTTACCCGAAATTCTTGATTTCTTGCTCACTTCTCGTGCCTAGTGGAACGATTTATGAGACCTATTTAATTATTGATTAATACAAAACAGTCGAAGCTTAAAATATTATAGTATTATTTTTTAAGTGGTTTACAACAACAAAACAGAATATTGGCTAGACAATTATTGCTAAACTACATACTTTTTCACTGAATTATTATGAATGTCTGAAACAATTATTATAGCCTGGTTCATGCAGCTTCTTTATCTTTTAATTTTACTTTATCATTAAGAAATAAACAACCAATGGCATTTGTCCCTTGATTTGAACTGACCAATGACATTTAATATTTCTTAAAGATAAATAAAAATTAAAAGATAAAGAAGCTGTATGAACCAGGCCTGAAATATGTAATACATCAAGAATTCAAAACGAAAATGAAGTATTCAAGAAAAGTTATAGGTATCAGGTGATCTTACAAGTGACTTAATTTAATATAATTATTTTTCGATTAGTTTTTTCAGTTTTTGTTGTACTCTTTAGATTGCGATTTGCATATTTTAAGGTATAAAGTATCCTTTATCTAACAAATAAATTAATTACATATATCGTCCTTTAGGAAAGTGTACACATGTATGAATGAAAATATTTTGCTCATTTCGTTAAAAAAAAATCCAAATTCCTTCGCTACCCAAAACATCATCAAAAAACGACAAAAATATATTTAATATATATAATATTTTCGAGTATTTAAATACCGACTTATATCACAATAATATAATAATACTACACCTAACTACCTATAATATTTTCTCAACTTTTTACCTAGGTACTTAAAACTCTTCAAAGGTGCAACACAAAAATGTGGTCTCTCTCTGTTATCTACACGCATTATTCTGAATTGCCGACGTTTTCATAATAATTATTTTGTCATCTTCAGGGCACTACAATAAATAACAGCTAGCATCCCAGAATAACAATTCAACGAAATAAAATATGTCATATATTAGACGCGAGTAGGTCAGGTTAGGAACGGACAAAGACACTAAAATCTAAGGGCGATTTCGATTTGACTGCACTTTTGCACTAATATGATATTACAGTGACAAAAGTGCACTCAGTGAAAAAGTGCAGGCAAATTACAATCGCCATAAATGTAAGTCCTCACCTCAATACATAACATATTATTTTATTTCGTTGAATTGTGAATCTGGGATGCTAGCTGTTACTTATTGTAGTACCCTGAAGATGATAAACTAAACTGTCGAAACTCCTGCGATTTGGAAAAGTATCTACCTTGCTTTTACTTCACAATATGACCGAAAACTGACTTTCAATGCGTAACCTAGTAGCTAGTAGCGGCGCGGCCGCTTGCTTTCGCATCTGTCCTGTAATCTGTGTCTATATTTTCCATCACCTCTGGGATTCATCTGAAATTATTCGATTTTCAGCCGGAAAACGAGGACTCCTTGGAACTCCTCTGTTCCTACATCAAGAAACAACTCCGCCGTGCCGCCACCGAAAAGTTCGAAGTTACCCGAGAGTGCGCCCAGTCGCCCGTCGCGCTGCCCTACCGGTTCCTGACGCCCTCCGGCACCGAACTGGACTTAAGATTGTGGGACCGAGTGTTGATACGGAAGGCCCTGCCGTTGCTCGTCAACATACTGGAGCGCGAAACCAGAGGCTGGTTCCTCCACTTTCGCGAGAGGCTGATCGCCGAGCTGCGCGCTCAGAAAATGCCGGACGAGAATATCGAACGGGAAGTGAACGACGCCGTCATGAAGGAGTACCTCCAGAGGGTTTACAATAGCGTCCTGTCCCACCCGGATGTACTGGCGTTGGGCGAGGGCGTCGCCCAGTTGTTGGTGCAGCAGGCCCAGAGCGTCGTGCTGATGCACAGGGCCGTGGAGAACGTGCAGCACAGGCTGCGGAAGACCCAGGAGGAGTTCAGGTCGAGATTGTGCAACTTCCATCCGGTCTTATCCAGGATAGGGCCGTGGCTGAGGGCCAAGCTTAGGGCGGCCGAGCTTAAATTCGGCGTGGATAATCAGTGGAGCGCGCACGAAGAAGCGCTGGCGCTGTGCAACTCGCAGGTTCTCAATCAAACCGTTTATTTCTTGAATCGGGACCTCGCCTTTATGAAAGAGGTATGAAATGCAAGATGGGAATTCGCAAAAAACTAATGTCGTTATGAGTTTTTAGAGGGAGCCGGCTTTGTTGAGGGAGCTGAAGAAAGTGAAAACGCCGACGAGGAGTTTCCTGTGGCCCACGCAGATATGGTTGCCGACGAATTGGATAGTGAGGAGAAATTTTCAGGGGCAGTCGGAGGTGGTGCCCACGGTGCTCAGCAAGCAGGCAACCAGTATTACGACGCCCAGGTCGGATCCCAGTCAGCCGGTAAGTGCCAAACATAAAATAAAGAAAATATGAAGTTTATCGTTTAGTAAGTAAGTAAATATTTATTCATAAGTGTTACACAAAAGTGCTTTTACAAGTCATAAATGGATATAAAATTAATCTCTAAAAAGATTTTATGTTTAAAACTTTGAATAAATAACACAGGTACTCTACGAAAGCCTAGAGAGGCCTTACCATTTTTTTATTTCAATTTCCGACTTTAATCTCAGAATTCCGACTTTTTTCTCGGAATTCCGACTTTTTCTCGGAATTCCGACTTGTTTCTCGGAATTCCAACTTTAATCTCGGAATTCCGACTTTTTTCTCAAACCAGCTGTCGATTAACTGATTCGCCAAATAGTTCTGGACAGTGGCGCACCCAGAAAATATGATTGGGGGGGGGGGACTTAAAAAGTTTGACGTGTTGCATACAAAATATTTTATAATTAAAAGAAATTTCCAGGCCAGGTCTCGGATTGGGAAAATAATAGAGTCGCACAGAGGATTTTTTAAAATGTTTTTTTTTAATATATTTTTTTTAAAATATGAGAGGTCTGGGGGGGCGAGGCCCCTGCCCCCCCCCCCCCCCGGGTGTGCGCCACTGGTACTGGAATTATTCTCTTGTGTTTTGATTGGTTCAAGGTTCAAGCCAGTTCTGGAATGGTTCAGAACTGCTGTTGAAACAAGCCCATGGTGTTTCCTCGCGTCTCCGGATTTGAAGTCAACCAACTAAATAGCCTAGAAGTGCAAAAGAAAAGAAATCAAAAGAAAACAATTCCGAGAAAAAAGTCGGAATTCCGAGATTAAAGTCGGAATTCCGAGAAAAAAGTCGGAATTCTGAGAAAAAGTCGGAATTCCGAGATTAAAGTCGGGAATTGAAATAAAAAAAATGGTATGGCCTTTCTACGCTTTCGTAGTACTCAGAGCTGGGAAAGATGGCGCCAAAAAAGATCTAGATCATAGATCAGATCGTTTTTCAAAAAAAGATCTAAGATCGTTTAAAAATAGATCTTTTCATGCAAAAACGATCTTAGATCAAAGATCGTCTAAAAATGATCTATTTAAAAAGATCAATCGATCTAAATCCTCTAAATTATCTAAGTTCTTTGACCAAAATTCATGATATTATAATATTATATAGTTAATAGATATAGATGTCTATAAATACTTTTCCTAATTTTGACATAGTATAAAGTGACATCTTTCAAAACCTGAGCAAGTGATACATCCAGTTTTTTGTAACTAGTTGTGTAAAGTAAAATTTTACGTAACTAGTTACGAAATAAGATACTACTCTAACTGAACTGGTTACATAATCAATCAGTTGATATACCTAAGGAGAATTAGACTTTTCTTGTAAAAACGTGTTCACCGATTATTATTTATGCAATTTATAATTTTATAACTTCAGTTATAAAATTCGGAATTTTGAGAAATAGATAATTAAAAATAAAATACAAATTAACATAAAGCATTCATTTAAATTTGACCTCAAAATAGGTTCTTGTAGTTGTAAGTAAAATGTACGCCAGTTTGTTTATATTATTTGTCATTTTTCGCGAATTCTGACAATTTGTACTTTAGGTGAGACCTAGAGATCTCCTGAGGTAAACTGCTTTAAATGAACGCTCGTTAGTAACGTAAGTAATTAACTGAATTGGTAATACATATATTTTAGAAATATTATGTAGATTATATGTGTAAAAAGAAAAATCCTTGTTCGTACAAAACTATTCATTCTTCTAAAAAATATATACCTACCTTTCTACCTACATTATTTTGTATAAAAAAAATCACAGAAACGTTTCAAAAACGAACTACTTACAACAATTGAGGTCAAAATGAGAACATATTTTACAAATGTGGAAAACTTTTTTCTGCTGATGGACTTGGGGAAAAACAATTAAACTGCTAGACTCATTCAGCTAACGTTTCGACTTTTTATTTCTCAAGTCTTCTTCAGAGCTTCTACAATAAGGACGAAAGTGAGTAGGTAATAAAAGAATGAACAAATTGAAACAAATTAAAACAAGACAAAACTAAGAGATAAAACATACAACTTTAAAACCAAAACAAACGGCAATTGATAGATTAAAACTCACCTGAATCAATTAGTTTAAATACAGCTTAAAAAACATTACACTATCTATATTTAAGAGGGGGTTGCCGACAGCGAAAGTGACGTAAGATTTTGTATTTTTTTAAGTTGTATAGCATAAAATCTAATAACATTTTACCTGGCAAAAATTTAGTACAAACATCTCTGTCTTCATTTTAATCATAAGATATTACAAGCAGTGTTTTGTTTTATAGGTTATGAAAACCTTGGGAAAAATAATAATTCCAGTGCATATGCTTTTAAGATCTTATGATTAAAATGGAGACAGAAATGTTTGTACTAAATTTTTGCCAGGTACAATGTTATTAGATTTTATGCTATACAACTTTAAAAAATACGAAATCTAACGTCACTTTCGCTGTCGACAATCCCCTCTTAACACAAATATATTGGTAATTGTCAAAAAACGGGGACTCGTGTCAATGATATGAAACATCAGAAGGAACAAAGCTTTTGTATTCAGGATAATTTTTGCCGTTGGTGGTCGAAGTGAAAGTGATATTTGGACCGGTAAAGGAGCCAAAATTTTTTATTGTTATAAGGTGTTTTTTTTTGTGTGTATATAAAAAACAATATAGGAAGTGTATTTTAATTATACTGTGTGAATCATATTTATTAGATTAGAATATACTACACTTAGATTCAAAACGTCAGTTCTTGAATTTATTGAGGAAGAATATTTTTTGATATAAAGCATTTCTGAAATTAGTCGCTTCTTTGACACTTGTTCTGTATCTAAAATCTTAACATTGTGAAAGTCAAACTTATGATTTGTGGCAAAATGGTGGGCTGAAAGTGCAGTTTTGTTATTTTTGTCAATGTTAATGGGATTAAAGAGAAATAAAAAGTCGAAACGTTAGCTGAATGAGTCTAGCAGTTTAATTGTTTTTCCCCAAGTCCATCAGCAGAAAAAAAGTTTTCCACATAACTACACTGGACAAAAAAAACCTGCCTCATATTTTACAAATATGTATATATTTATATTATATGTATATTTTTAAAAACAAAAACTCTTATTCCTACAACAACCTAGAGCACTATTTTTTATTCTTCAAAAGTAAAACATTATTTTTTATAAAAAAAATCACAGAAACGTTTCAAAAATTAACGAAAAACAAATGAGGAAAAGATCTTAGATCGTTAAAACCATCTTAGATTCTTTTAAAGATCTTAGATCTCTAAAACGATCTTAGATATTTTAAACGATCTTAGATCTTTAAAATGATCTAAGATCGTCAAATTAAGATCAAAGATCAGATCTTTTAAAAACGATCTTGTTAAAAAAGATCGTTCTTCAGTGAAACAAAAAAGATCTGGATCTAAGATCAAGATCGCGATCTTAGATCTTTAAAACGATCTTTTTTAAATAGATCTGCCGAGCTCTGCAGGTACTTGCGATAGTCATACATTAAGATGGCTCATTGAGATTACTACTGTTGCACGTAGAATTTTAAGTTTGTTGAATAACCGTTTAACTGAAGTGTCCCGTTTCACAATTTCTCAAATTTTATTTTCAGGTATTCCTGGTGGAAAAGGAGGTCGTCGGTACCACCACCACCCGCTGGCCGTTGTGGCGCGTCTTCAACTATTTCCACCGCACCTGGTGCTGGACGTGGAACGCCATGTTCTTCTTCGGCATCGTCTTGCCGTGGTGCAGCCCCGTCGGCCTGCGCGCCCTCTTCCTCTTGGAACCGTTCATGCCCGACCTGGAACTCTCCCAGGTCAACGGCACCCTGTTCCCCAGGAAGAGCAGCGTCACGCCCACGCTCGCGTCGAGACTGATAAGTCTCTGGCGGCACATTTCCAAATCCCGGACGCATTTCGAGACCGAACCCGACACCGGCTTCATAGGGAAGGGCCTGACGAGGCACATAAACCGAACGTGGAATTACTTCTTTAAGGGGCTGTTCGGAACGATGGGCTTGGTCGTGGTTTTCCCCGTGGTGTGTCTGACGGTCATTATAACGTCGCTTCTAGTAGCGATAACTTCGGTCGTCTGGATGCCGTGTCTGACGTTGTTGGTTCAAGTTACGAACGCCCTGATCTACGACTTGGATAGTCCGGAACCGAAGAGGAATCGATATTTGGTGTTGTTCGAAGCGCTTATTTGGAATATGGGGATACAAGGTGTTTTGCAACCTTTTGCGGCTATATTTGTCGCGGCTATATTATGCCCGTTAATAGCGTTTGTTATTTTGACGGGAGGAATTGCTCGTTATTGGTCACGTTTGCTTTGGGACACCACCTTGTTTCATTTGATTATTAAGAAGCGGGGTAGAATTCCGGCGAGTGACAGTTTCGTTGTGAAACGTGTGGCGGGACCCGGTCTCGTCTCCGACTATTACTTTCAAATTAGTCCCGAGCAAGCTCTAGCGGCGTTCGAAGCGAAAATGGAATGGGACGAACTGTCGGCTTACCAGACGGTGATCGAGGCCACCATAATGCAACCGCAACGCGACTTCAGTCAGTTCGTCGAGGCATGCTTCGGCAGTTTCTCGACGCAGCTAGCCAAAAACGGCCCGTACAAAAACCTCGAGAAGGAGGCGCAAGACCTCATGACGGTCCTGCACGAGAAGCTCGAGCGCAGGCGCAGGGACTTACAAACAGGCCTGAGCGTCACCGTCAAGAGCAAGATGAAACTGACGATGGCCGAGCTGAAGATCGCCATACAGCAGGGGGCGCTGATGCTCGAACGCTTCTACCCGAACCACGTGCTGAACCGGGCGGGCTGCGCCGAGGAGGAGTTCTGGGACGACAAGGCGCTGTCGCCGGGCGACTGGGCCGGCCTGGCGGCCCTCCTCTACACCGAGCTGTTCGGCCTGGACTTCCTGACGCCGCTCGACCACGCCGACACGAGCTTCAGGCTGGACGCGCACCCGCAGGTCGACCTCGGCAGGTACACGGAGATGGTGCAGTGCGCGCAGCTGGGCGCCGGCGGGCCCGACCTGCTCGGCAACGTCTACACGCCGAGGGGCAACATACAGGTGCACTCGCCGTACTTGGAGGTGTCGGCGTTCAACCCGAGGTGCAAGCTGACGGCGACCGGGAAGAAGGCCGAGAAGAAAGTGTGAGTAACGTTGTAGATCCTTTTTCGAAGTGAATACTTCTTTGGTTTCATGAGAGTGATTTTTCAAGGCCGCGTCACGATACGTTTTATAAAATTTTCGTCCCGCAAGAGAGATAAAGCATATATATGAAAGAGAGACAGAGAGAGCGAATGAAAGAGAGTATTGTTCCTAATGCATTAACGCTCCACCGATAGCACTAATAGACCGGCGGTAGACGACCAGTCAGATGAAACGTTTTTCAAATGCATGCCAATCATATATATGAATATAAATGCCGTGAATGTGCCAATGAAGATAGTTTTAAACGCTGCTCGCGTGCAGAAGGGTGTGCAATTCAATTTTCCGTTTGCATGAAAAAGCGATGTCTTCGAACGATTTTCAAATGCATTTGAACTACCAAACGACAATTTACCTATTGGCATGCAGTTCTGAGGTGCAGAACATTGTCAAAACTTAATGCGAAAAGTGCAAAACATTGCAGGTTATTTCAGATATGAGCAACCTCATGACAAGAACTTACAAAAGCGGATATAGCTGAGTGGGTAAAAGCGCGTGCCTCTGAAAAATTCATTTATTTCGTCGTAGGTTCAAATCCCATGCAATACTTTATCTTTTTTTTTTAATTATCAAGGAAAATTCAGATTTTATTTTTTATTTTTATTGTATACTATGATCTAATGTTATAATAGTCAACAATACAATCTGCATTTTTCTTGATAATAATAATAATCGTTCTGAAACATCGCTTTTTCACGCAAACAGAAAATTGAATTGCATACCCTTCTGCACGCAAGCGGCGTTTAAAATTCTTTTCATTGGCACATTCACGGCATTTATATTCACATATATGATTGGCATGCGTTTGAAAAACGTTTCATCTGAGTGGTCGTCTACCGCCGGTCTATAAATGTGCCTGGAATATGTCTAATACAACTCTCTCTCTCTCTATCTCTCTCTCTTAATGAATTAGTAAAGAAGTATTCACTTCTATCACGTGTACTGTGCTGCAAGCGTGTTTTTTTTACGAGTTTATAATTGGTATAGTTCTCCTTACGGCAGAATGCGTGCGACGTAAGTGGGAGGAACTCGTAAATATTATAGAATTAGTCACAGTTCAGGGGGGTAGCTCAATTTTCTTTAACTCACTGACTTAATTTTCATATAATTGTTATTTAATTTATAGTTAATATTATTCTGAACGGTGATGCCTTAGACTATGGAGGAAGGCAAACCCTTATAACATTGGCAATTATTTCTCGGGCTTGAGAATGCAACGTTATTCCCTGTTTACTCATTTTGCGCACGTTAACTCCCGAACATACGAAACGCCACTGAGCTCTTTGCCAAGCATGCCGGCGGCCGTAAAAGTGAGCGCTGTTGGTAGCCCAAATACGCAGTTAACTTTACGTACTATAGAAACACGCACAAAACGCGTTGGCTAACTGGTTTTTTCGGCGACTCACTGGCGGTAGTGCTTTGTTGCCGTATTTCAGAGGCGATGTTGAAAAAATATAATAGGTGTTTTATCACACCGCGTTAAAAATAAATGATAAACAAAAATGAGTAAGGGGTCGCGTGATGCAAGCTTTATTCTTTCGGTATTACAGAGTTCAGAAATTTGGCTTCAATATGCTAAAACTTGTATTCGCCAATAAATAACGACTACTCGTATAGGAAATCTCGCAACGCTGCCCGCATTCTTTAGAAACGTTTTCTTTCCAGTGTTGAACTATATATTATGCAACGGGCAATAGTATCGTAATGAATAAGAGCTTAAACCATTGAAAAAAATAAACAACTCAAATAAGTAACCAAATCATAATTCAACATTCAACTTTCCACCAAAACTTATTGTCACTCAAGAGGAAAGTTGCGGATTGTTGTGTTCAAAAAAATTACACATTTTCTAACTGGTTACATAAATAGCTATTGTATAGTTCTAGATAAATCTTTAAGTGGGTATAATTTACTACGATTACATGATTACTTAATCTATATTGAATACGCAGTCTGTTCTCTGGTATTGCAATTATTCTTAATTCCAGTTTCAAAATTGTCTGCTCGACGAAAAAAATAGCGGCGACATATTATATAATATTATACAGGGGTATTCTGTGGTTATAGGTATGTCAGTTTCTGACATTTAGAATGTCCCATATTTTAAATATCCGGCTTTATTACGATTTATGTCCTTTTTACCGTAACGAATTGTCTTTGCAGTCAGTATTTCGCAGTTTTGTCATATTAACACAGCTTTATACAGGGTGATTTATTTATAACTACATTAATTTTAACAGTGGGTAGGGAAAAATATCCTGAACGTGAAATCGCAATTAAAAAATTCAAACTTTTTTTAAAGCCGGAATTTTTTTTTCTAAACCGCATTGTTACCTGTTGGCCCCCTATTTACAACTGACACTGACTTAATTCCATCTCGTGTATGAGGCATCGGGCTTGCCGTCATGCGCGTTAGCTCTGTTGCCAGATGTATGAAACTTTCATAAATTTAAAGGAATGTTTTCAGTACAATATTATTTGTATTGTAGGCCAATGTTCTGCAAAATGTATGCGAAAATTATGGACAAATAATGTTAACACTTACCTCTTCTAACGATTAGTTTTAACCGTGTCACGTTATGGGATAAATACCAGCGAGAAAAATAAATGAAACGACTGCTTACGTGACCTTGTGATTCTTTTATGCTTCGACACCACCGAGAACGATCTTTTTCTTGATAGAACTAACTTCATTCACTTTCACTTGGCGCATGCACTAATTTTTCCACTCACCAGTTCACTGATAATCCTTTTTACTGCACTGAGATGACGCTCTTAAAGTGTTCTGTGGGTGTTCCGCTTCCTCTGAAATAAGAATGTCAACATTAGCCAACATATCTGGGGTCTAGTTGATTAAACTTACCCTACTATCCGCTTACAGTTTGTTTGTACGAGTCACGAGTACATACTGTATTTTTGGGGTAAAAATCAAATATATTAAAACTACCCCGGACCCTATAAACAAAGTGTAAAAAATACAGAAACCTGCCAGCCAGTAAGTCCATATGAGCAGTGCAGTGACTATAGAAATATAGTCTCTGATATGAGTTAAGATTGCTGGTGTGCCACAGCAGGAAACGCACAGAAAATGTATCATCATAAAAAGTAACTTTATTGAGAAATTCCAATGATTTATCTTGTTTTTTATTTGTTGGTTGACATTTTGTGTTTATTAATATTTTTTCAATAATTCCGGAGCACTCTTGACCAGTACAAAGTTCCATATAAATTCAGCATTTTGAGATGGTCCAGAGAAAAATACCACATGCATTTTTGTATCGAATAGGTACACCAAAAATAAAGATTTTATATGTTTAAAAGTAGACACCCTGTATATTCATGCCATTTCTCAGAATGTAGAATCTGGACCAACACTATATTAAAGACCTGTGCTTAGCGCTGTTTCAAGCAATCGCCGATGGCGGCACGTGACGAAACAAATTTCTACGGTGGTTTAATGTTAAAACACCAGTGTTGCAGAATCTTTTATAAAATAAAAACATGGAAATGTGTCTGTTACAACGAATTCAATATCCAAAATAAAATAAAATATTTGTTTGTTATGTCCCTCTAATTTGACAAGTTGGCATGACATATTTCCATACATTTTCTTAAGAAAAGCGAGTCTAAAAAGCAAGCAAGAGTATTTGGTACCTTTTAGTTTGAAATGAAGTCCATGGCTAGTTGTAGTGGAAGTAAGCATAAAACGCATTAGATTTTTCAGTTTCTTCTTTATATGAAGGACTATTGGTTCACTTTGGAGCTATAAACAAAATGTTCTATTTTTATTCTTGCATATGTTACAAAATACTCTACCAAAATAATATCTAGAATTTTCGCTTCTTCAGCTGGTTGATCAGATCATCCCATAATTCCAAAATAGTGTTTATTCTTCTGCAATTCACCTAATGGTCTGTGCAGTGTGCATACCATTTTCTTCATGTGCATGGAAATTTCATGTTATCACATACAAATCTACCTATAATGTTAATAGGATAAAACTGCTAAATACTGGACGCAAAGACAATTCGTTACCGTAAAAAGAAGGCAAATCGTAATAAAGCTGGATATTTAAAATTTGGGACATTTTAAACGTCAGTAACTGACAAACCAATAACCACAGAACACCCCCCTATAACCTATAATCAGTCGCCTTTTTTTTCGTCGAGTGAAGAGCCCTTCTTATTTCACATTATGACATTAGGTATACTGAAACTACCTAATCAGTTTATTTTTTCTTTTATTCCAGCGATTCAACTGTAGGCTTAAACTCGTTCAGAGGTGCAAGAACCTCTTTGAAAATGCCGTGGAAAAAGCACAGTAAACCTTACCTTCCCGAGAAAATGGTAATACCTCTGCCTGTGCCCCATCCCGCTCAGATTGCTGTTACGATATATAACCGAGATTCTGACGATCCCATCCCGTTAGAATCGGATATATGCCAGAGTATCCTTAGGGGGATCGAAGACAGCCATGTTTCGCCCGATGACAGTGGTAAGTAATGCTTTAAATGAAAGAAATTTATTCCAAACAGAAAGTATTGTCATCAGACTCTCAATTGATAACAGTTGGTTTGGTAAAGCAGTTTGTGTTAATTTTGCAAATAGTATCAACACCAGCGTTATAAAAACTAACGTTATCTTGACTTCCTCTACTACCTCAATCTGTTCCTCGAAACACATATCTCACGTGACGTATCTTATATTTCATCATTGTTCAGAAGCATTTTATTAGCATTTTATTAGAACAAGTGTCATGCCAAATTTGTCGATTTCAGAACTATCAAATTTTGACAGTTGCACTGTCAGAACTATCAAATTTTGACAGTTTTACTGTCAGAACCTTTGAATATAGAACCACAGGGAGGAGCCCTACGCACAGGGAAAGCTTCCGAATTTCGGGATTGTTAAACAACAATTGTTTAAATGTTAAAGTGAACCTTAACATGTCTTTTTTTCCGTTACACCGTGGATTCATTCAATGATGATAACCACGGCCTCCTCTTACCAGGAAGTCCTCCTCCTCTTCGAAAATAAAAATATTTTTTGTATTTAACTTCCTCAAAGAAACTTACTTCTCTTTTCAAATAATTCAAAAAATCAATAAGACTTCCTCTTTAATATTTCAAGTGCAAAGCAAAAAGTTTATTTACACTTCATGTAGATGTCATATTGCGCGGGCTTTTTAGTATTATTCATGGTTTCCACTCGAACTGGTAATATCGAAATTCCCCTGTCACCTTCCACGATGCCTCAGGCCATCGGCCTCTCAGCTGTTCAACAAAATGGCTATCATTCATAATTATTAATATTAAATAAAATATGTTCAATTATATAGCTTATAAGCTGTGATATGTATAGGTGATTTAAGTTTTTAACATGTGACAAAGCTGTTCTATCGTCCTCTATGGTTTTATTGTTTTATATAATATAATATGGCATCTCAAAAAAAAATTGTATACCTCTGACAAGTGAGTATTACGCAAATTGAAAAGAAATTGAGTTTTCACGACGTTATTATATGTTTTCATCCTCTAAATTGTGTCATGCTCTCTTCCAGGTGGTACTGATGATGGCGTAAGCCGAAAGCACTCTACCATGCCAATTTAAAGAATATATATTTTTGCACGAAAATACACCTCGCCTTTTCATATACATATAATAAAAAATATTTTATCTGTGGTCTATAGAACAGTTCATGATTCTTCTTTGTTCTTTTTTTGTATTTTTGTCATGAATCTTGGCCAGGCATTTATGACGGCAAATTTAAAATTTCTACATAAATTCCCGGAAACTTTCCGTGAAAGTTTCCCGGGAATGTTTCGGAAACTTTCAGGGAAAGTTTCCTATACCTTCAAAGTTTCTTCCCGGAAAGTTTCCAAAAATTCCAAATAGAAATGTTCTGAGTGCTTCATTTATATATAAGCTGTATCGAAGATTAACATCAGTAGGAAGTGTGATTAGTAAGAAAAAATTGGGTTTAGAATTAATGGGGACGAGAAAGAATGAATTTTAAATTATTTCAGAAGAAATAACGAAAAATCAAAGATGCAGCGAGAGATTTATTTAAACTGTAACTAGTAACAGCTTCAGCAACAAAATTTTAGACTAATCTGACTGGTAACTAGAAATACTGAATTAACAGCCTACTTGATTGTCAGTTTTATTTAGAGATGGGAAAGTTTCCACTATACGAAAATTCCCGGAAAGTTTCCAACAAAAATTTCCGAAAATTTCGGAAAGTTTCCAGTCTTCTTTTTAGGGTTTAGGTATTCGCGACGTGATGCGCCCATGGATTGCGGACCCTCTAAAAATAGATATTTGGCGCGCTCGGCCTTTAAGCCAATTAGAGGCGCTAGAGCTGACAGAAGGAGAACCTGGAATTCGAGGTTGCCATATCAACGAGGCAAGTGATCAGAAATCGCGGGTTATGGATTATATTTCGACGTGGAAAGAAAGCTTTATATGCCACGTTTGGCAACTCTGTTTTTGATCATCGATCCAAATGCCGCATTGCGCAAGACTGACCTACTTTCTATTTTATTCAGACTAGAGTATATACAAAAAAATTTAAACAAGGAATAAGGTAGCCTCCATTCAAACTGCCAATATCGTTCCCTGTGCCTTCACGTGCGCATGTAGGCCCAAAAGCGGCTCATAGGAGGCTCCTTCCTGTGGTTCTTTATTCAAAGGTCGGATTTTGACAGGTTTCCTGTCAGAACCATCAACTTTTGACGGCACGAACCGTGACCCGGAAATGTGCTCTCTCCCAGGCATAGGCAGGTTCAAGGGTGGCGCCAACTCGGTGGAGACGGCGAGCTCGTGTTCGGGAACGCTGGACAGTCCGACGGCGGTGGGCGCGGAACCGGACGACCCCCCTCGGCCGGCGGAGGGGGCCTACCAGTGGACGCTGAGCAACTGGGGCCAGAGGAAGCGCAACAATTCGGGCAGCGTGAGGGTCGACCTGGCCAGTCCCGAGGACGTCACGTTGGACAGCGACAGCACGAGGGTGGTCTTCAGCACCTACGGCACGACGGTTTGATACGCTAGGGGCCGAGGTTTCTAGGGGAGTTTTTAGGCGGTTCTTTCACAAGCGGTTTTGTACAAGATACACTTACCCATGGTATGTCACTAACGAATCCGAAAACAAGGCAACTATGCGCATCTACGTCGGTTGCGAATCACGAATTCTAAATAATGCATATGGTGTTTAATGGCGGATGCGGTTGTGTTTTACGATTATTTATAGTTTACAGTTTAATGTGTCAAGAAAAAAGGGTAAACAACTGACCGATCGTCAGTCCAGCTCGACAGTGCTTTGAAATAGGCAAAAAATGCCGGGATGTGTAGTCAACGTATGTCCAAATAATAATAGAAACAGTAGGGGAACGGAAATTAAGTACTATAGATTTCCCAAGGACAATAATCTGGTAAGGAAACAGATTATTTATAGAACAGAGCATTAAAAATAGGGGACTCAACAGAGTTTATGCCTGGTTTATACAGCAAATAAAATAGAATGTGCAATAAAAAATTAGCCTTGTTGTGGTTAAAGGGAATCATTATTTGATCCCTATTTTACTCACTATTTATTATGTTGTTTTGTTTGTTGTTTAACTATAAACTAAGCATTAGTTGTGCAGGTTGTGCTTGCGTCGAGGCTTGTGTGCATTAATTGGTAAATAAGGCTTTAATTGACATAAACCGACATAAACACTGGAAGGAAAAAGTTATATTTTTGGTAAGGCATTGAATTTTATTTATCAATATCTTTGCCTATAACAAGACATCCGTAAAATACTTTTTTTTGATGGAGAGTTTGTGTCATTAGAAGCCAAAACTTAGTTCAGGATTACCTTACTTACAATAAATGTACCTATTATTTAGATACCTATAATATGATATTTTTTTATTGTCTACCAATATACGGTCTTTTAAAAGAAAAATCCTGTTAATTTACCAAAATATACATTAATTTTATTCACATGCATACGATTAGCTAAAACACAAAGAAAACAAATTATTTGTAAAATTATAATTATCAAATTAAATGTGTTTTCTTGAAATTGGCAGTGAAGTGTCCCAAAATCGTCATTAAAAGCTAAGAAATCGGCACTGAAGTAACCCATTATTGTACGATTTTTTCAATAAGTAGGCCTTGGCGAGATGTAAACATCAAACGTCAGACGCAGAGCCATCGCCCGTCAAAAGTGACCAAATATTCAAAACCCGGCCAATAAAGGCCCATTTAATTATTCGTACACATTGCGAAATTGTTACCTATAGAAGCGCAATCTATCAGTATAAATATTTTAGTAGGTTTGAATTTCGATAGATTTATTATGGAGGCAACAAGCATCAGTTTGATAGAGCAACGCCGCGCGTAGTCGGTTCATGGACAGGTGATCCCTTATTATTATTTTCTTGCATAATAAAACTTTTTTTTTGCCGATTTAAAAAATATATATATAATATGTACCTCAGTACTGAAGTTCTTTTTATGACTCATGTGGTTTATTTGCCTCGGCCAGAAGCCTTGGAAACTAAATTCCACGAGTCATAAAAAGTTGAACTTCAGTGCCTTGGTACATAAATAACTATTTTTTATCAACAGAATATTCATTCATTTATATAGTAATATAATCTACATATTTTTAACAACAAATTTGTTTAAAAGAAAACATTTAAAATAAGCAAAAACCCATAAAAAAGTATCTATTGCTGTGTAAAACATATGGAGCAATTTAAATTCTGATTCGCAACTGACGTCACAAGGTGCGACAGAGATAGGCATATGGATGCGCAATGACATACCATGGGTAAGTGTATCGTGGTTTTGTATATATTTACAAAGTTGGGTGAGTTTTTCGCATTTAAGGTGGATTTATAAACTCGACGTTTGCGTTGGCGCTCGCTGTTGCCGTTTGCGTCGAAAATTCAATCCCAATATTTTACTTGTAACACCGTTTATAAACGCCGTCGAACGTTGCAGTCTGCGTCCGATGCCGTTTGAGATAAACTAATTTCATCTTTCACGTTCCGTCGTTCACATTTCTGGACGCACACTGCGAAGGTCACCGTCAACTTCGAGCGCCAACGCAAACGTCGAGTTTATAAATCCACCTTTAGCCTTTTTAGGGTTGTCAGAGTGGCGTCGGAAATCTATTATACATATTTGGTTGGATGTTTGAAAACAAATGTTTTCACGCAATAATTGATCTCCATAGTGATCGAATTATTTCCAAAATTTTTTTCGTAGGGTACGAATTTTTGTATATTATACAGTCGCTCAAAATATTCGTAACTGAGAAAAAATTTAGTTATTACTTCAGTCACAAAAGTGATACCAAAGTTTCACCTCTAATAAAATTTAAAAAAAATAAGGTAAAAATTCATGGGTTGAGTGGACAAGTGTTAATTTTGGTCAAATAATGAGATAATAGCACTCAAAACTATGAGCACCTCAGAAGCAACCACATGTTTGAGTCGGGGAGCGGTGGCAATTACTATTATTATTATTCCATTTCACTTCTTTTCGAGTGATCAAATCTCAACTGGATATATCTAAAATTGAAAAAATATATCAGAAAAAAAGGTATAAAGTTTCTGTATTTTTGACCACCAAACATTATTTCCTCAAAATCTCAAAAGCCATTTGACAACTCCTCCCTTCCCTTTATGTACAATGATTTACATGCTTTTTTAGTGATATATATTTTTTTATTTAAGACAAAGAATACTCAGAACTGTTAAGAAATCAAAACGTTTTATATGTTTTTTTTTATTATTGTGGAAAGCTTTAAAGTGTCTAGTGATCTTTTTATATTTTTATTTTATATAGGTAGAAATAAGGGATAGTTTGTTAAAGCAAATGCTTATTGTGAAGAAGATTAAAAGCGAAAACTTGTGAATACTATAGATTTTAGGCGCAACATATTCAAATTATAAAAATAACATAACGTAATTTTAATGAAGCATTCATAGCAGCGTTGAAGCCGATATTTTTAACGAATGATGCACAACGGTTTATTTCAGTAATTAATTTGAATATTAGAAACTACAATTCAAAAGGTTCCAAATCTTTGAAAAGTTGTAGCTTGTAATGTTTGTCACAATTCAGGAACATTTTTCATTTTTGTGCAAATATCAAAACCGTGTGTTTTGCCATTCGTAAGAATATCAGGTCAAAAACTTTTCTTGGTTATACTTTATGAAAACAAAAAGGCGAGTAGCAACTATTTAAAATACACAAAATCTAGCCAGACATCGGCAAGTTTTTTATTTGAATCGTTTTTAAATGTTTGATGCACTATATTGACAACTAAAGTTAAGGCAATAATAAACCTCCATGAAAACAATGTCCATAGTTTAAAGACGGAAAAATAGCTTATGAATAAAAACGAATTTTCAAAGTTAGGAGTTAAACGGGTAGTATTTAAAAAAAAGGGTTTTCCATTGTTCAAAAAATAGCAAGCTTGAATACACACTATAATAAAATTATTATGATTGTATGGAATTTATGTCTAACATTTATTTCTCGTTGCATTTTTCGTACCTGTGACTGCACAATTTGGACTTTTTAATTAATTTTTATCATATTATTTTTTATAATCTCCAAAGGAAGGAACATTACATTATTGATATAGAGTTGAGTATGCAGGATGATTAATTTTGAATGTATTATTTTGAGGCTTCAAGTTGAAGCAATAGCTGTAAATAGTGTTGGACTTGAACGGTGTTAGAGACTTTGAAGAGTTTTAAATCTGCAGCCTCTTTCATTTGTTCTATAAGTAAATTTAAGAACACCACCTGTTTGCAATATAAAGTAGACTCGAATCAAAACAAATTACCATTAGTTTTTTCATTCATTTATCTGTTTCTTCACTTGCCTGGAAAATAATGAACACAAGGTAACTATATCAACTAATGAAACGTCTCTTTCATTTCTTTATTGTACATATTTTTAGCTCTCAATGTTTTTCGCTTATTTATATAGTATGTATTGGATATTACGTAAAAGCTGTGACAATTTTGCTATATTATTTCGTGTTATATTAAGTGAAAATAAAAAAGCATTTATAAGACTGAAAGTTGTTTCCTTTTATTCCACATTACAAAAATAATCACAGTATAGTTTCTTAACCTTGCAGGCAGTTAGCATATTGAAATTCGGGGCTGTTCTCATACTCGCACATATCCAAGGCAATCTCGCAACTTTCCCTTACGACTCTCTTGTCATCTCCGAGATACTTATTTAATACTTCCATACAGTCCTCCGTTGCAATGGCGCCCAAAGCTTCAGCACATTCGTGTCGCACCATTTCATTTTCTAGTTTATCTTCTAGCGATTCTTTCAAAAACTGTACACTATTTTCATCTTGAAGTTGTCCCAAAACGAACGCAACTTCATGTCTAAACAGTGCACTACCGGATTTTAAGCCCGCAGATAAAGCTAGTACCGCCTCTTTATTTTGTGCATTTCGAAGTGAAAACATTGCTCGGTATCTATTAAATAATGTTTCGTTTTCGTCTAGTAAAATTTCTTTTAGTTCTTCCACAGTTTTGGCGTTGGTAGGTGGGGCCGGATCTACAGAATTAAAAGGGTTCTGTGATGAGGCTTTGCCATCGGGATTGTGTAACCATTTGATTCTTTCTAATGCAAGTTGGCACGTTTCGGCTACTTCAATGACATGGTCGTTTTTGTATTTTTCTAAAACTTTGAGGTTTTCCGGGCTGCCAATTGCACCAAGAGCTTCAGCTAGAAAAAAAACAATACCAAATACATTCATATAAAAGAACAGAAATATTGTGAAGTAACTCATTGTCGAAAATTAATACAGGAGCAACACTTCCTCTAATGCAAACCATTTTTGAGGCTGTTTATAGGAAGTTTTTCATTTTTTTTTAGTCGCAGAATGCACTGGTAAATTATTGCAGCCTAATTTCTAATATATGATGAAATGAGAATTATTTTGCTATACCTGCTTCGTGTCTGACCATAGGTTCTTGTCTTACGTCTTCTAAAATGTTTACAAGTACTGGATTAGCGTTTTCATCTTGCATTTGTCCCAAACAATAAGCCAACTCGTGTTTCAATAGCACAGAAGTATCTCCAAAACAGTTCTTGATACATTCTATTGAGAGGGGTCCCCCAATATTTCGTAAGGTGAATAAAGCACGAAATCTTTCCTTTAACGGTCTTGAAGGATCGTTCAATACTTTACCAATATTTCTTATTTGATTTTGTGTCACATTCACCATTTTACCGACTTTATACAGGAAAAAGTAGACTGTTAAGCTCAATCACGGAAAATATAGCTACGCCCTAGATATTCTGCGGCTCAATATTCTTCA
Organism: Pseudeuparius sepicola; assembly: GCA_963920635.1. NCBI lineage: Eukaryota > Metazoa > Arthropoda > Insecta > Coleoptera > Anthribidae > Pseudeuparius > Pseudeuparius sepicola. The sequence continues at coordinate 8,259,754 of OY987304.1, forward strand.
TAATACTCTTCAACTTCAACTGGTGGTAGGTAAGTGGTAAGACCACAGGATAAACATACCCTCAACTGTGGTAAGACGTGGTAAGACCAGAGCACTGCCAGAGCAGAGCACCTAAGACTGGAAAAGAAGGGTTATATTTTTGAAGTTTCTTCTTTTTCTGTCATCAAGGACGAGGGTTTCTACCAGACAAATTATTTGATCTATAACTACTCAACTACCACCAAGTTGGCCGCATAACGCTGGCGCTATTGGGTTTGTTCCAACAACAGTTCTGAACATATCTCTGTTCTGAACCCATATATGAACCGTTTCTCATTAATTTTATTTTGGAACAAGGTTAGTTTTAAATAAACTGATTGGTTAAAACTGGTTCAGAACTCGAGGCTATATTCATTAGTCTGAGGTTCAAACCATTGTTGGAACAAAGCTTTCAACAGAGCATATAAAACAACCAGCAGTTTTACTTCCCATGGCGGGAAAATTCTGCGCACCTGTTCTCGCAGCCGCCACGTGGGAATAGATTCTGTCAAATTGATGTAGTGTATGAGAGATATTACAATGCCGTGGAGTGTGCTTTTTGTAAATTGTGCTTTTTGCTTGTATCTTTAAATAAAGAATCCCAGGAAGGAGTAAAAGCTGCTTGTGCTTACCACACACTATATACTTTACTAATACTACTCTGTATTTCTGAATTGATTTTCCCGACTACACCTCTGACTTCTATTCCACCAATATGGCTCAACGTCATTGATTTTGCAGATGATTATCTCTTTTGCATATGATTATCCTTCATATTTGTTGACAGCAACTAACCTAAAGGCCGGTCCACACGCAACGATGTATCGTACGATTTGCATGCGCAAGTAAATCGTTACAGATAAATCGTTACAAATTCAGTGCGTCCACATTATAACAACTTATCGTAGTAAAGCTGCAATTTTGGCTTGATACAATAATCATGGAGGAAGGGTTTTTGTACTATTTTGAAGTTTTGTTTAAATGTTAAAAGGAAGAGGAAAATCAGGAAACTTTTAAATACTAGATCTAGATGGTCTAAAGCATGGTTATTGAAACGAAGTCTATTTTACCTATGAATTCTATTATAAAATATGCGAAATGGTCGATATATTTTTTAACAAATTTAAAATAAATCAGTTATTGTTTTAGTTTTAATTAATTTAATAATTTCCGGACTAAAAATAGGTAGGAGTCAGCTACCGTCGCACCTAAAAACTGTACAAATCTCGCACAAGCGTACACGCACGTTACGATTTGCATGCGCAAATCTCCCAAATCTATGCTTTTCGGCTCAGACTTTCAACTCCGACGTCCAACTTTGCACAGTTCTAAATTTTGTGCAAATCTGCTGTCCACACGCAACGATTTATCTGTAACGATTTACACACGCAACGATTTATCTGTAACGATTTACTTGCGCTTGCAAATCGTACGATACATCGTTGCGTGTGGACCGGCCTTTAAAAAGAGACAAAGGTTCTAACCTAACCTATATAGTTGTCTCTGTAACCTAACGTATATATTTTGTGAAAATTTTAACCTAGTTTTTGCTTCTAAAGAATCTAAAATTGTTTTACCCGCTTTTTGGAAATAAAACAAAATTTATGATATGGAGCGAGATTTAAAAACATTCGTAAGTATTTTAAACATCATATAATAAAGAATATGTAGCTGTATTCTTGTAGCTGATCCCAAACGATCTGTGTCGGAGAGCTGGCATTGCCGCAACTTGGAAACCAATCGAAGAAGTTTCCCTTTTCGCCTACGAAAAGAAAACTATTCGGCAAAAAGATGCGCCTAGCGACTTCGCCTCCGACACCCCGGTTTCCATTTTCCACATGCGGCAAGACGTCATTCTTTTCAAGCCTATCTTACGAAAACTCGTAAACGAATCAAACAGTGCATTTCTGTGCTTGCAGAGTTTAATCTCCAGCAAAAGTGCCGATCAAAAAGTTGAACTGTTGAAACTTAGCAGACAGTATCGTTCAATAATACGAGCGTGCTTGGAAAACTTACAGGAAGACATTACAAAAGTGAAGACAGGAGAGAAGGAGGAGCTTCAGAATTACGTTACGATTTTTTACTCTGTCGAGTGCATTTGGCACCTGTGCGAGATATTATTCGTCGATATAATACCGGGAAATATTGTGCTACCGAACTTGCTGGAATGGGTGCGATTTCACTTTCCGAAGCACGAGAGAAACGCTGCCATTCTACTTTCTGGCAACATAGTAGGCTTAGAAAGCCACCCGGAATATTGGAACACAATCTATGGTTCGTTATTGCAAGGTAGAGTCAAAGTTGCGAGGGTGTTGTTGCGACAGCACTCGGCGGCTGACAGTAACGTTTTTAAAGTAGTCGATCAAGTATTGAGGACCATGCCGACATTCATTGTTATGAGTAGTATGTCGGTGAATGAATTTAATTTACAGTGGAGGCATTGGACAGTCGACGTTCAATCGAAAATCGATTCTAAGCAGTTTATTTCGGAGCCCAAGCTTAACTTGATCATGAAGGTAAGTTTTTAATGCTTGATTTTGAGATCCATCTATTTGCTGATGATACAATCATTCATTTGAAGGAAACTAATGTGGAGGTAGCTGTAGGTACTGGTCTTTTCCATTTTGACTGTATTATATTGTGTAACTGTGTATTAGCTTGCTAAATACATGTATTACTTCAAGGATCTCCAGAAAGCAAAGGTACTTTTCGGAAATTGCCATTTATTCCAGACTGTTTCAGTTAGTAGTCGGTGAAGAACGAGCTTGGACAGAAATCCAAGATCGTTGCGAGGCTTGGTATGAATTCCTGGCCGGATGGTTGTTTTATACAGAGCCTACGGTGAAAACTTTCGAGTTGGGTCAGTTTGCCAAGTACAGCATCACTAAAATGAGGATGAAAAATCATATGAAGCATCTGGATAGAGTTTTGCTTGCTGCGATGGAATTTGACATGTTTGAGGTACGAATTAGTATGAAAAGGTTTGTCTGGTTTTATGAACATCGAATTACTTACGAATTATTTTATTATTATTACGAATTATTGTTAACAAACAGGAAAAACATTACATTGTGCTGAAAAGAAAGCTTATTCTAGTGTCAAATAATTTATTGATAAAAAGGAAATATAAATTTTTCCTGAAGGATAAATAATACCTAACAATTACAGACAACTAAAAATACTCTAGGTGTGGACTTTATTTATTTTAATTATTTTATATCACAACAGTGCCTTAAGACTATCAATATTAGTCACTACTTGAATAAATTGTAAATTTTTTTAATTCATCAAACGACAATGGTTGCTTAAAAATTGCAGGATTCAGGATCATGTTTACTATAGATGGCAAATGTCCGAGCAATTATGATTTTGAGCAGGACACTTTTAAAAATGTCCGCCGAGGCCTCGAGCATTTATGGACATTTTTGAAAATGGTGCCAATCGATTACTTGTGAAAAGACCTTTAAAACAAGACTCATATGTATGATTTTTGATTAAAAAAGTACAAAGAAAAAAATTAAAATATGTAAAATTTAAAAAAATGTTTCTATAAGAAAGATTTAGAAGACCCCACGCGTATTTACATGTAGGATGTAGGTTAGTTAGGTTAGCAATCAATAAAATATTCCAGTATTGTTAAAATTTAAAATTATTAAAATAAGTTTTGATCTGAAATTCAACGCAGTAATTATAATTATTGCAATAAAATTACCTAAATTAATTAACAATGAGAGCTATATTCAATATGCAATACTTACATCTATCAGAAATACTTTTTACATTGTTGTTACTACTAAATCTAAATGTTTTCTCATTCTTCCTGCATGGGCAAAATTCAACTTTACAAAATTCACAAATAGCATATTTTAATTTTTAGTCACTTCTTTTCTTGACGTAATTCCAGACAATTGAATTTTGTTTGACCATTTGAAAAGTAGGTAGACAGTTCGCAATATTCTAATAAGTAAGAGTTGGAAACGGTTTTGTAGTTTTATAGGTTAGAAATGGAGGGATTTGTTATTATAAATGACCATAAATGCTCACAAGTGACCAGAAATTCTCATTAATTCTCTAACTGACCACATTTATATAAATGATCATAAATGCTCCAAAACTGCCGGACAGTGAACAAAAATGGCAAGACACTTTTAAAAATGTCCTGCTCATAAATGCTCAAAGTGCTTCTGCTCATAAATGCTCCAGCCATCTATAATTTTTACACAACTCCCTGTGTTTTTTAGGTTATAAAAGAAATGCAATATATGACTGAAAGTGGCTGGTTTGTAACACACCTAACTGATCTGTTATATCACGCTGATAGACTGGTGCCTCTCGAAAAAGAAGTTGAAAATTTGTAAGATAATTTACTTATCCACCACATTTACTCGATAACTAATAATGCCATTTACAGCTCTGCAGCAAAATTGCGCGAATCATTTTTATTGGACTATGGTATAACGCTTATGGGTCACAGATCTTTATGGCAAGTCGGATTGAGTTATTTGGATTATTGCCCTAACGACGGTTTACATACTATAGAACTTCTTTTGCCCAGAATAAGATTAGACAGCGAAGCGAAAACTCAAAAACTAGTAAGGGAAGCCAAAAATCGTGACCTCAACAGTGTGGGTAAGTGTGCTACAGTTGCCGGAATTAATTTGACCTTGGACTTTTGACAATTATGACGGGAAATGTCATTTATGTCAAAAACGATAGCTAAATGCTTATTTCTGACGATATGTCATTTTCCAGCCCAAACCATATGCAAAGTGCAAGGAACGAAGGCGCTGCAGCGGGGCCATTTAGGAAATGCTCTAACATGGGCATTAAAGTCACAGGATGGGCCATTTACGTCGTATTTGGCAGATAAATTCTTGAAGGGTTACATCGAAAACGGGGAGCTGTCCTGCACAGATCTGCTAGATAACTTGGGGACTTGTATGTTGGCGAGCGACCGATTGATATTTTTGGGAAAATATTATGAGTTTCACAAATTTTATGAAGCTAGGGATTTCAGGGAATCAGCGAGTCTGTTGATATCATTAATGGCGTCTAAAATAGTGCCAAAGTAGTAAGTATATTCAAATTAGTTATTGGAATAGTTAATTTAATTTTTTCCTGCAGCTTTTGGCACGTGTTGTTAACTCAATCTATACCGTTATTAGAATGTGAAGAAATGGTGTTTTCATCAAACGATACGTTCACAATCATGCACAGTTTAGAAGAAAGGGAAGATGACTTGGCAGAAATGAAAGACAAAATAGATATATTGAGGTTAGCTTTAGCAAGGAATTTGTCGAGGGCATTTATATTTGAAGCTCAAATCAAATAATTTTTAATACTCGTTTGTATTTTTTTAAAGATTGGTTAGGATTAAGGATTAAATAATAAAACGTTTTTTTATGAAATTTTTTAAAAGCTGTGTTTCCTTAAATTTGAAGTGGGAAATTCAAATTAAAAATACGTGCCATATTGACTAGCACTTTTAAAACAACGGTTATTATTTAAAAAAATATTTTCTGTTTAAAATAGGTGGTTGTAAATATCAAACTAGCATTTTTCTCAGCAATTTATAAAAGTATTTAAAATATTCACAACGTTTTACGATATAAATAAAAAAATAGAATATCGTCGTTGAGCGTGTAATACTTCCAATGTGACAATTAGGGCCAAATTCAGGTTTTGACACATTTAGGTTCATTTTAACATTGCGCGTCTATGTAGAATACCCACAATGTGAAATAATAACGTTGACTGACGTATTAATAAGACTTCTCACGGTTATAGCTTCATATCCTGGAAAACAGATGGCGCCTATGGTCAACAATGTATTTCGCATTGTATTTTGTCTCCGGGAAGTTCATGGTGACCCAGAGAACTGTCAAACATGACAGCCGTGAGCAGTCTTTATTAATGCATCAGTCAACGATAACAGTATTTACCCCTACCTATACCTGATATTGACATCTCTAATGTGCCGCGGTACTGCAGAATGAGACAAAAATATCTCTTATGTGCATTTATGTAACATCGTTGATATTACCCGTTCTAAAAATATCTCCGATGTGACGTCTGGCTGTCACATTGTATATATTTTGATATTTCGATTCAGTACATCGGAGCTATTCTTCGTGTAAAATTTATAATCTCAATGTTTTGATAGTTAGGGACATTTAATTTTAGTGCTTGAGTTTTTAAAGTTTTTTAAAAAAAATTGTTTAAATAACTGCGCCAAATATTTGTAGAATGTAGAATGTTTTAAATGGTTTTAAGTAGGTATACCTGCTTGCACATTGTAAATTTTAATACCTTATTATGTGATTGTATGAACCTACAGAATATAGGTACTGTCTCATTTGCCAGTTGGCCCACGCTTTATACCTATATGACCATAATTTAAAAAAATCATTTATAATTTTTAATAATCACTTTTTAATAATTTCCCTACCAAAACACAAACATTAATATTAATATTTATTCAAGGCATGGGCGTAGGTAATGTTTCGCTAAGATACAATTTTGAAAATCTAATTTTCACTTTGATCTATAAAAAGAATGTTCCCGTGTTACATTTGGATCACATGTATATTAGGTGGACGCATTGAGTAAACGTATTCCTTTATTCAGTGGTGGAAGGTAAGGCCGAGGATAATGTTTTGTAGTAAATATGTATTGCGTTAATAATTTCTTATATTGTTGAAATTTATTCCCATCGATCGTGGAAATTATTCCCAGAACTCCCTCCTGTTACATACTATCACAGAGAAGACCAGAATCCAGAATACAGAGAGTCGCATCTTGTCAAATATGTCAAATGGAGCCCAACTTTTACGTAATTTTTCACCCTGATAAGATCGTTCAGATAAATTATGAAGTAGACTGCGTTCTTCATTTATTTTAGATTAATTTAAAACTGAGAAAGAAGATCCATAATGTCCTACAATGGATTAATTACCGTTTAAAGTCGGGCTCAATTTGACAAGATGAACTAGATAATGGGGTTCATAGGAAGGCCTGCCTGGAAGGGACACTCGCCTTTTTTTCTAGATCCGTTCCTAAAATTTTGACTTATAAGTCGAAACTTTAAAATTTCGACTTATAACTCGAAGCTTTAAAGTTTTTATTATAAGTCGAAATATTGACCTTCAATATTTCGACTTATAAGTTGAAGCTTTAAAGTTTCGAGTTACAAGTCGAAATATTAGTTCAATATTTCGACTTATAAGTCGAAACTTTAAAGCTTCGAGCACAGAATAGCCATTACGGTGGCTATTCTGTGCCTCGAGTCAAAATTTTGGGTCAATATTTCGAAATTTTAAAGTTTCGACTAATAAGTCGAAATTTTAGAAGCGGAAATAGAAAAAAAACGAGAATGTCACTTCCAGGCCTTCGTAGGTTCATGGCCATTTTCTGAGATTCTTGTTTGTTTTTCAATAGCTCCATAATTTGCGGTATTAGCACAGACCTATATAGCTTCGCTAAGCTATATAGGTCTGTGGTATTAGTGAAACGTATTTTTTCATTATTAAACTTTGATTAAAAAATACATGTCTTAGATTATTGCTATTTACAAGCCTGAAAAATACCAACAATGCGCTATTGGACAAGGATGCAATTCCTCTAATGTGACTAAAAAATCAGTTTTTTGTCTTTATTTACCTTCTACTGGTATCACACCTTAATTAATTAGTTTGTTTAATTTTTTTACAATATACTATGCATTAAAGTATTTTAGATATGATATAATTAAACAGTGACAAGTTTTTGGCTTTCCTGAAAAATTTGATTTTTTTCACATTGGAGATATTACACGCTCGACCACGATATATTATGTTTATGTTAGCAAATTGCCAATATATTAATAAAATATAAATAATACTAAAAGGTAACAATAAAATTTATAACTAATTAGGTACCTAATAGTGTGTGATACGAAATAAATCCAAAATACTGATATCAATTAAGGTCGTTTAGTAAAAGAAATAGGATTTACTTTTATCTTTTAGTCAATAATGGGTATTCTATACATTTTTTAAAAATGCGAACACGTCTTTGTAAAATCGTGTTCAAATTTTCTTCGTAAATAAAATCGGCCACAAAATATTTCTGCTTTAAAACCAGCGGCAGCCACTCTTTACAATCCATCCACATTTCGCCATAAGGCAATTTGCCAATATTAAACCACTCTGGCCTCATCTCCTCAGTTTCTTTTGGACATCCTTTGAACTTCTCGACAAAAAATATGTAAACCACCCTCTTTTCTCCACCACTGGTAAACGATACATATCCCAAATATTTTAAATCTGCATAAAGTACTTCAAGACCACTTTCTTCTTTCAGTTCTCTAATGGCGGCTTCGAATTTTGTTTCGCCTTTTTCTATTTTTCCTCCAAATCCGTTCCATTTCCCTTTCCCAAATCCCCTTTTCTTCATCCCCAAAAGGAGCTTGGCGCCATCTCTGATGAAAATGAGGGTGTAAAATTTTTCCATACTGTCCTGTCTTGTGGTGGGCTATGTGCGGACCTGGAACTTTCGACAGATGACATATCAATGTCATTAGAAAGTAATAACTTGGATTCCTCTTTATATTAATGTATTTATGGACTTTTTAAACGTGTTGAAAGCAAGCGGGCAGATTTTTAAAAAGCCAAACAAAACTTTTTTTGTACACACCCATATGACAAACGTCTATGTCAACGTCAACTGTCAGTGTAGTGTCGTAGCCAAGCTGTCACTGTTATTCGGGCTTTTCAAATACTAAATAATCTAGGCGAAAACCGGAAGAAAATACTTAAATTCCCATGAAAATATTTGCTAATATTGATCGGAAAAATATCTACATTATACGTTTTAGTCGAAATATATATAAAAATTGTCTAAACAAAATTTGGCGTTGTATGTAGTTTTCTGCCGCCATGTTGGTTCGTGATCAAAAAATAAATTTGTAGTGTCATCAGTGCATGGTTGAACTCAAGAAAATACAATTTTACATTTTAAAAAAGTGGTAGAAAATAAAATTTCAGTTAGGAAGAGTGCAAAAAGGGGTCAAACATACCAGGATATATTTTCGTTTAGTCCCCTAAAGCTGAATATTTTGTTAAAATAGGTGTACCTAGGTGAGTGCCGCTTGTGTTTATGTAGAATAGAAGGTATTTTCCTTTCTATTTCTTGATCTTTTTCTTTTTTTTGCGTTTAAATGAGCATCCCCCTTGGTAATTTACGAAATAATGAGCTTTCTCTAGGGCCTAGAAATCGTAGATTGTCATATGACAACTTGATAATTAATAATGTTTGTATCAAAAGGTAGAACTTGGATTATTAGCTCTATAAAACGTAAAATATCTTTTGTACTATTTGAAAAACCAAATTTTATTTATAATACATTTTTATTAAATTCTATTATGGTAGTTATATTTTAAATTTATCATAAAAGCTAGAAAACTAAATACATATTTATAATATAGTATGTCCTGCTTAAACATTTGTCCTGAAAATATAACAGATTTCTCCACTTTAAGGTTAAGGTCACAAAAGAAATCACAATCTTCCTCCTTTACGGAAAAAGATTCAGGTGCTTAATTTATATTTCTGAATCGTTAGGTATGTACTCCGCTTAAATTAACGTTTAAAGTTTACATTATTACAATCAACATATTTATGATAAAAACAAATGTTTGCATTGGAATGATAAGTTGCACACTGACGCTTTTTCTTTTGTATCTATTGATTTATAATTAAAATTATCAGAAACCTTACAAACATGCCGCTTAGTGAGCTATATTAGAAGCGTGTTAATAGGAGTAACTATTTTACTGTTGTAGGTGATTTATTCTGCATGCCCGAAGTTATTTTTGTTTAACATATTAATGTTTTTCGCAGCTAGCTATTGGACTCTAACTTAACACATCGAAAAAATCCAGTAAAAGTAAGTGCAATCTATATTTATTTCTCACCATTTTTTTAAATTTTGCACTAATAACTTATCGCCTAATTTTTGCACATCAGATATTTTCCAAACTAAATATTCATCTAGAATAGCCCTCGAAGTACCTAGAAATTGGTGCTAGCCTGGGTGTTTCTATAGCAACTTTTAAATATTTGCTTCTAAGAAAATTGGAAAAAATCTGGCTTTATCAACACTAATCTTATTATTAAAATCGCCACATTCAAAATGCTTTGATAAACTAGATATCAGAATTATCCTATACTTATTGTGTGTCTAGAGAATTTTGGTATAACTACTGGTGGCGTAATTATAATTTAGGGAAATCTTTCAAATAAATAAAAATTTAACTGTATCTTAATCATTTTTTAAGGTCATTGAGAGCACGATTCTTATTTTTTTGGTCATAATTCCAGTAAAGCCACAATAAGACAGAGTGGTCCCAATCAACAGCTCAGCTGTCACCATGTCAGTTTGAACCCTTTAGAATTCGGTACTTCTAAGATACTTCTATAGATGGATAATTTCATAATATTGACCTGAATAAATATATAGTAGTGTTACAAGCATTATTGCAACCACAGAACTCAAAAAAATTAGATGTCTGTGTTTATATATCAGGTTATAATGCACACCGATTTAAAGCTCTTTTGTTTAGAAAATCTTGTGCTAAATAATGGTACTAGGTATACTTTAGAACAGAACTATGGCTGTAACATTTACAAAACTTACCACTTAAAAATATCTTTAGTTGCTGTAGATAGATCTCAGTTATTACAGATTCTTTGGAGTAAAATTATAATTTCTATGTCCTTACTATCACTTAGAAATCGAGGCATTGCAACTAATATGAGATTCATAATATTGATATGATCAAAGCCAGTGACCTTGAAAATTGAAACTCATTAAGTCTGATAGTGTTTCTACTATAAATTTATGACAGTACAGTTATTATTGTGGTTTTACTTTATCAAAGCATTTTTGTCAAATATTAACACATTTTTATTTTTGTTTCCGTGAAACTTTTTTGTGGTCCTGCCCAATTTTATCGGAGTAAAGTCTGTCACCTGTGAAGCCATTTGGCAATAAGCCAACTGCTTATTTTTGTAATATGTTGGCCAAAATTGAATGAACGTGAGGTCTCTAATCCATCTGGTTGTATGACCCTTTGTTATCATTTATTTTTAACAGATTTTGTGTTTACATTTTATTTTTATAAATGTACACACTCGGTGGGGCAGACATATTTTGGTGAACTTGTTTTATTATAGTCGTTAAGCAAATATTTTATGTCGGTAGAGTCATATGCTATCAATGTCAATTTCATTTGAAAAGAATTAGGTATTTATATGATAGATAGGGACTCTAGGTACCTTGGGTATACAACACCCGAGACCATACCCTATACAACAAACAATATTTTCCGATGTGAATCAAGTTCTTATGAAATGCATAACCCTGGGGACCAGCGGGTTTTTCTAAATTCGTTAATGTGTTCTTCTAAGAAGTGCCTAAGGTACTTAAAGGGTGGCATGATTTTTCGAGCTTGATTTTTTAAATTATGTCTCAGAGAGGTACGTTTAAAACATAATTTGCTGAGAAATAAGACACGATATTGTATTTCTATTGATGGTCTCTCAAACAAGCCAAACTTACTCTTATTCAGTGAAGGAACACTGTGTGAAATCTGAGTGAAACTAAGTACATACATAAATGCTACAAGTTGGTGTCTTGTTACTGCAGACCTGGCAGTGACACACTTTCATTTCAGCAGTAAATTTTGTGTTGAGGGGTAATCATGTTCAGTTGGAAAATAGTTAAGAGTGGTTATAATGTGTATCTGTAGAAGAGGCCAGGGTAAGAACCAGGCTGGTGATAAAGTTTTTTTTTTAATATTAGTTTATTACTTAAAAATAGTGATAATGTTAAGACATCTTTGGATATAATTAATGTGTTTAATATCATGTAATGCATATTTTAACCAACTAGAATTAGCCAGATTTCTTCTACAGTGTGTCTACTTTTTTAAGTGTATAGTAAAACCTTTTTTTTTGTTCGAAAGGTCTTCAAAAAACGCTTCTTTTAACATTACTACTTTGTCAAAATGCAAATCCAGTAATGGCTACGGATTTTTTTATACCCACGGTTTTTACAAAAACCATTTAGTACTTTTTTTAATCTGACACCATACCGTTAATCAGGACACCCCAAAACCCCCATATACCAATTTTGAACAAAAATATAGAGGGTGTTCAGTTCTACACCGTGCTAAAGTTGAGCAAAATAGGGAGTTTAAAGACACCTGGCGAGTCAAACATGCCATGGAATTATTTCAAAACAGTTGAAGAATTAACAGGACCACCCAAGGTGATGATGGACGAATTTCCAAGAAGAAATATATACAGAACATTTTCTCTATACTATCTAAAAATTTGAGAATTTTATGCTGGTCGTGTTTGTCTTGGATTTTTGAAACAATGTTACCTATTAAATGTAAAATAAATTAAATGAAAAAAGTATATCAAGTAAAAGAGTCATTCAGTCATTACCCTTGTGTGTACGAACAATATTCTAGTTTTTGTTATAAAATTCGCATTTAGGCAAATGGTCTTATTTGATTTATTTTTAAACAATTTCAGGTTGGGTAATAATTCTAAATCTGTTCACAGTTTAAGTTCTTAATACAAATATTCGCAAAAATCAGATTTGCCATGTAATTTAAAAAAAAATGAACAGTTTTGGAATTCTTAATTTTTGGCTGACTTGAATGAAGCATTGACTTTGAGTGAAAAAAATTAAGATTATCAGATTAAGAGGGGGTTGCCGACAGCGAAAGTGACGTTAGATTTCGTATTTTTTTAAGTTGTATAGCATAAAATCTAAAAACATTTTACCTGGCAAAAATTTAATAAAAACATCTCTGTCTTCATTTTAATCATAAGATCTTAAAAGCAGTGTTTTATTTTATAGGTTATGAAAACCTTGGGAAAAATAATAATTCCAGTGCATATGCTTTAAGATCTTATGATTACAATGAAGACAGAGATGTTTGTACTAAATTTTTGCCAGGCAAAATGTTATTAGATTTTATGCTATACAACTTAAAAAAATATGAAATCTAATGTCACTTTCGCTGTCGGCAACCCCCCCTTAAAGGGTGAAAATGTGCCTTACTGTGAAATTGTCAGGAAGAGTTTGAAAATGTATAAAATGAAATGCAGTTGTACCTATTGATTTGTAAGAAATGTATCTAAAAAATAAGAGCAGGTAATTTCAACAACGGAAGATCTGAACAAATTTTAGAATATTTTTGGAACACTACTAATACTTAATTCTTTACATGATGCAGTTAGGGATTTTCAGCTGAAAAAAATTACAATTTGGAAATGTTTAAAAAATAAATTAATGGCATTTAAAGCAAAATGTCTGCACACGTTAGAAGTAGGAGACATGGAACAAAGACTCGAATGTTGTTTGTGGGTGCAAGGGGAATACCTGACTGATTCTAAAAGATAATATATTATTTACGGATAAAGCAACTTTCACAACAAATGGGGTTGGGTTGTTTCATCCCAGAATACATATGTCATTCGAAGTAAAAGTCAGTTGTCGCAAAAAGTAAATGTCTTTTGTGGGATAACTGGTTACAGGGTGGTAGGACCTTTCCTTTTCTGCCAACCTCAAATGGGGTGTTTTTGCTAGAATTTTTGAGAGGCGGATTTCAAAATATGCCCTCAATGATTTACCATTGCAAAAAATGAGAGATTTAATAATGCAGTGAGATGGAGCACCTATCCATGGAACTCGAATTGTCGTTGAGTGGCTAAATAATAATTTTGACAACAGATATTGTTACACTTACATGATTTTAGATTCCTGTACTAATAAATAACAGGTTTCGATGGGCTTATAGTTTTGGGGTCCGATAAAGAATAGAGTTTATGAAAATCGCCCTAGAGACATAAACGAGGCAAACTTCACCAGCGTAAAATTCGAAAAAAGTTGGAAATTTCAGACACTGTAGGGAAAAACATCCTGTACATTTTTCTTGCAATTAAGTTTATCAACCCTTTGGGTGGTCCTGTTAATTCTTCAACTGTCTTGAAATAATTCCACAGCACACTTGACTCGCCAGGTGCCGTGAAAGTGGAGCTTTTGGGGTGTCCTGATTAACGCTATGGTGTCAAATTTTAAATAAAAAATCGCTAAATGGTTTTCTTAAAAATCGGTGGTCTGGGGTATACAAAAAATCGTAGCCGTCCCTGGATTTGCATTCTAACAAAAGTAATAATGTCAAAAGAAGCGTTTTTTGAGGATCTTTCGATCAAAAAAAGGTTTTTGAAAATATCTCACAATTTGTTTTTTATCGATTTGTATAACCTTAAAAGTAGACACACTGTCTACATATTTTGTAGATTATATGCTCAGATTTTAATGCTGCGCTCTCAGATCATAATTCCCAAGTTCTTTCTTTTAAAATCAGTTACATTAAAAATCAAGTAGATTTTGTGTTTAAAATAAATTTTATCCCAAATATATTGCAAATTTTATAAGTGAGCTAAAGGAAATTGATTGGTCGCGGGTGTATGAACAATCATCTGCTGACACAACCTACAGTAATTTTCTGTAGTTATCTCTTCAAAAACCTGTTTGATAAAATATTTATTAAAAAAAAGTTTACGGTAAAAAAGCAAATACTTTTGGATAGTAAATGCGTCGAAATATGTTGTAGACAGAAAAGGAAAAGCAAAAGCCTAATTTCAGTCCAATTTTTTAAGAATCGTCATATTATTGTTATGGCTAGCAAGATCACTCACCAGTGACCAGACTGGTAAATAAAGCCTTAGTTTATAGACTTGTAACATAAATTGCTATTTTTATTAGTCATAAAATTTCTCAGGTATTTTTAAGATAAAAAGTTCATTTTTGAAATACCTACAGAGTGTTAAAGATTTATTTTTATTTTTTCTAAATAATTTTTAAATTAATGTCGATTAATTATTATTGACCATCATTAATTACCTACTAGAAATTATCTAAGAAGTCCCATTCAAAAAATCGTAACACCCTGCAGTTTGGATACTTCTTAGAAGAAAACATACCTACTTCAGAACTATCTCATTTTACTCAATAAAATTAAAAATGCATTTATATTTGAAAATGAAAACATTATCACTACTTGGAATCTTTAATAATAATGGTAATAATAGGCTGTAGGCCTATAAAAAAATTCCAAGCACTCCAATAAGCAATATGTTTCTTTATGTTAAAGTTACCAGCCTTAAATTGTATAATATTATACGGATCGGTACTGGTAAAAAAAAGCTAGGTATCAGAAATTTACAAGGTAGATTTAAGTAAGAAAAGAGTGGTCTACGATCACTTACTTGTTACTTGCTGTCTTCTTACAGCTGGTTTCACTAACACAATTTTGTAAAACCTAATACTATTTTTCGATGCTATTTTCTATATGTATAACTGTAGAGGATGGAAAGTTGTACTTTGTTGTAAGCTATCTCAAGTTTGAAATAAAAATTTGCTACTTCGTTGCAAAGAACCTCGAAATGCACTAAAGAACTTTCGCGATATGCCGCTTAACTGTCTCCTTTAGTTGTATAGTGCTACAGAGATTGGTTCTATTGGTTTAAAACTTCTGTGGGCAGAGCTGATCTGATTTCTGGAATTTTGTCGGATGGCATATTTTGTTCAGTCTGTTTATTTCACGTGATGATTTTTATACTTTATGTTGGAACAATAACTTATTTTTCAGTAGGTAATATGATATTTTGGCTTGGCAAGTAAACAAGACCCACGTACCATATATGTTTATATTAACCTTTAAGCGTTGACTGAAGGTTTAAAAAGACCTCTCACGGATCCAGATAAAATGCCGAGCGCTTTTGGAGGCGAAGGACTATGGATATTCGAACTTTTTCCAATGATCGTAGTCATTCGCCTCCGCGCACCAACTCCATCTACTGGTGTATAGCGGTATTATTATTTCTATTTAGCTCTCGTCCAGTACTACTGTTTAGCACCATCTATTTTCGATAATTACAATGACTCTAACAAAATCGATAATTAGTGGTAGGTTTCGTACTCGACAATTTCGTATTCCAAAAGGCTCGTTTGTGTTCGGGGCGGGGCAAACAAGTCTAAAAATAGACACGGGGGGAGAAGGGAGAAGGGGCCAGTGAAATAATTCTACGATTTGGCTTTTATAAAATTAGGAATAGATTCAGGGTTGGGCGTATTTCAGTTTGATATTTGACGATTTTAACGGATTGGCAGATTTTTAAAATTCTCTTTTTTAGGATATAGTGATCTACATTATGTTGCTTCAATTTCTTACGTTGATTTGAAAAACAAAACATATGTCCAAAATGAAAACTGAGAAAAGTGAAAAAACTGATTGCCTTCCCTCTATTAGGGAGTATTTTTTAATGTACCTAGGCGTTTTTCTGGAAAAATGTTGAATACAGAAAGAGGTTGTTATTTATTTTTATTTTTTTAGCTTAAGTAACTAATAAAAATATATACTGTGTGTCCGGCGATTCAGTGCCCAAGGGGTGTAAACGATAAAAAAATTCTAATTGTAAGTTGACATTCTGTTTGGTGTTGCCCCAATAATTGGCCGAACCTATCAGCAAAGTCTAGAGAATACTAGACTTTGCTATCAGTACACAGTGTATACAGGGTGTATTTTTGTCGAAAAAAAAAACAAGGCCGGAGTAAACTGTACCCTCAATTTTAAAAGCTAGCTAGCTAGGACGTTAAAACGATATTATTGCTTATATCTGCCAAACTATGATACCACACCACTTAATCAGTGGCGGCTCGTAACTATTTAAACTTAAACAGGCGGGGCCAAATATCGGAAGACATTTAAAAATCAATGTGCCTAACTAAACCGGTCTAAAGTTAGTAGCCGATTTTCTGGCAGCAAAAAATTTTCCTCGCCCTTATTTCCACAAATTTATTTTGATAAAAATAAAGTAGAAAGGGTAACTATTATTAAACCTTCTAAGCAGATTAAACTGGAGAATGAAGAAAAATATTCATCAAAAAATAAACGTTGAAATTTTTGGCTCCTAGAAAATTGGCTGCTAAGTGCTAAATTCAGTTTTAAGTAGACACTTTTGTTGAATTTACGTGATCGCGTTTTTTATGTTCTGCCGTTTGATTTTTCTCTATAGTTAAATCAAGGTAACGGCCTGCCCTCTATAACTGTTTAATTTGCAGTTTTTGCTCAAATTACATTGACGAAAATGAATTTCTTAATAAAAAAAACTAACACTGTTTTATGAAATGCTACTTTTATTAGTGATATAAACAAAAATAGTAAAAGTAGGTAAATAAGGATTTTTTAAACTGTTGACTATGTATGTACCTACATGTAGGAATTGAGATTTTTTAAGTAGGTATTGACTGAACACGCCAGAAAGTAATTACCCATTTTCAGTCAGAATTACCTTTGAACATTTTTTGACAGAGAGGAATAAAATAAAATAGTTAAATGAGAAAACACATTTATTAAAAAAACACCTAAATACCAAATCCAGAAATATTGTCAACATAAATAAATTATATAAGTAAGAACATTTTAACGCATATACAATTCTTATACAGGGTGTCCAACTTTAAAACTGTACAAATCCGTAAAATCTTCATTTTTAGAGATAAGAGCCTAAACTTTTTTTGTTTGAAAGGCCTTCAAAAACCGCTTCTTTTGACCTTCCTGCTATTATTAAAATGCAAATCCAGGGCCGGCTACCATTTTTTTATACCCCCAATTTTCTCGAAAACCATTTAGCGATTTTTTTTATTTAAAATCTGACCCCACAGCGTTAATCAGAACACCCCAAAACCCCTATATACAAAATTTGAATAAAAATATACAGGGAGTTCTATTCTGCAGGGTGTCAAATTTGAGCAAAATAGGAATTTTAAAGAAATACATTACTTTTGTGCTTATCAATATTTTTTCAATGATTCTACAGCACTCATGACCCATATAAAGTTTCATAAAAATTCAGCATTTTGAGATGGCACAGATAAGAATACTCTGTATATTTTGTATTGGACCTTTGCACACCAATACCTTGAGTGGACTTGGCAGATACCTTTAAAAGTCCTATTTTGCTCAACTTTGACACCCTGCAGATTGGAACTCCCTGTATATTTTTTATTCAAATTTGGTGTAAAGGGGTTTTTGGGTGTTCTGATTAATGCTGTGGGGTCAGATTTTAAATAAAAAAATCGCTAAATGGTTTTCGTGAAAATCGAGGGTATAAAAAAAATCGCAGCCGGCCCTGGATTTGCATTTTGAAAATGACGGGACGGTCAAAAGAAGCGGTTTTTGAAGGCCTTTTAAACAAAAAAAAGTTTGGGCGATTGTCTCCGAAAATGAAGATTTTACGGATTTGTACAGTTTTAAAGTTGGACACACTGTATGTTATTTGTTTTGGCAATAATAATAGTCCCCCACTAGTCAATAGTTTCACAATGTGTAAAAAGAGTTTCAAGGCTAAAAAAAATTCGAAGTCTCGCCCGCAGCTCTAGGGTTTACTATAGATCCCAACGTACCCGTTGAAAATAAACACCATCTATGGAGCTGGAAATATAAAATTTTGTGTCTGTATTTTCTGCTCGTGTGTGGTTGATGTAATATACGATTTCTATTAAAGGGAAAAGGATGGAATGATACCCCTGTTTGTGTATGTTGTGTATTTGGGCGGGTCCTTTCCCCAAGTAAATTTCTGGTCGCGAAAGGGAGCAGTGAAAGGGGCAAATAATATTGTAATGAATCTCAAAAATCACAGTCCAAACTCGTTACCTTGGTTACCACCTTTATTGTTTAGCCTTCAAAAATCACAAATAAACTTGTCAGATTACTGTCACTGCCCAAGAATATTCTTTCAGCTCCAAAACTCGCACAAAATCGCTTTCTAACCTTTCACTTTCTCCAGGCCCAATTCCCAGGTCTTAATGTCAAGTAAAACCCTGTCAAAAGTCAAAATCAAGATATTGCCAGACTCGAAATGTCCCATCTGTAATTCCCACCGAGCTATCCCAGTATACCCCAGAAAACAGTGTGCTGTTTTCTAGACTTTGCTTTCGAGTCAGCGACACCGACTGTGAATAATTGTTACTTCCGCTAGCCGCAAGATGGCTCCGGCGAAAATGCCAGAAGATTTTCGATATCGATCCGCTTTAATTTCTGGTCCGGAATGTAGAGGGTGCCAGCGGGCTCCGGAGATGTTTTTAAATCGGCACGCTGTTCCATGGGCGTAGATTCTCTTTTTAAATCTTCACCCAACGCTTTAAGCACCCTTAAGTGTATCCGGGCCAAAATGGATATGGGGTAGTTATATTAAATTAACAAGTTTCATATACAGGGTGAGCTTTTTTCGATGACCACTATGGGGATCTCGGAAACTAGCAGAGCTAGAACAAAGGTTAAATGGGAAAGAATTGCAGTTTTGAATACTCAATCTAATGCCCCTTTTGGATTTTCAAAAAAGTTCATGGTTCACTAGATATTTTGAAAAGAGTGATTTTTTGCTATTTCATCATATTATATCTGTAGCTCCGTTATTTCTGATTATAGAGAAAAACTGTAGAGACAAAAATTGTAGATAATGTTGGGCTTAATAAGATATTCTAATCTAATATTTTATGTTGTTTGTAATTTTTGAGATACCTATGACAAACTTATGTTTTTTTAAATATAAATCATAGTTGGCTGTGCTCTTATAAAATCAGCCATTTTTTGAGCTTTCCAAAGATATAATACTCGGCATAGTAATTATAAAAAATAAAAGGGCTATGGCTAATTTTCTGATTTTTTTTTAAAAATTTTCACATAGTCAGTCATGGAATATTTTCATAATTAAGTACGTTCCATTTTATAATTACGAGTAGACATACTTCAAACTTTCTAATATTTTGTTTTTAGCTGGTAACAAAATAAAACTCAAATTCAAATTATTATTATTTTAAAAGGTTACCTTTAAAAATAAAAAGGTGTTCAAACAATCTACCATTATTATTTATGCACATATTGCAACTTTTTAAAACTGAATTTGTCGCCTTTCTTCAAGACCGCCTGTCAATACTGGCTTCTAAAACAGCTGCTCTTAATTCAACAATTATTGTCTCATACTTTATTTTGTTCTGTTCCCCACAAAAAGAAATCCAAATCAGACAAATCGGGGGATCGGGGCTGCCAGGAAATAGGTCTATTTCTCTCTTTCCAACTTTTGGATAGAGCTCTGATCTAGGTAATTTCTTACGGGCAAATATTTATGTGGTGGAGCTCCATCGTGATAATTTTTGTTTTATTTTGTTACATTATGTTACCAGCTTAAAATAAAATATTTGAAAGTTTGAAGTATGTCTTATTATACAATAGAACGTAATTATGAAAATATTCCATGGCTGACTATGTGAAAATCTAAAAAAAAAATCAGAAAATTAGCCATAGCTCTTTTATTTTTATAATAACTATGCCGAGTATTATGTCTTTGGAAAGCTCAAAAAATGGCCGATTTGATAAGGATACAGCCAACTATGATTTACATTTAAAAAAACACAAGTTTACGTCATATCTCAAAAATCACAAACAACATAAAAAATTGGATTAGATCATCCCGACATTATCTACAATTTTTGTCTATACAGTTTTTCTGTATAATCAGAAATAACGGAGCTACAGAGATCTGATGAAATAGAAAAAATCACTCTTTTCAAAATATCTAGTGAGCCATGAACTTTTTTAAAAATTCAAAAGGGGCATTAGATTGAGCATTCAAATCTGCAATTCTTTCCCCATTTAACCTTTGTTCTAGCTCTGCTAGTTTCCGAGATCCCTATAGTGGGCATCGAAAAAAACTCACCCTGTATACTATAAACCCTAGAGATATAGAACTTATAAGACGAATTATTTTCATATTTTATTTATAGTAACAGGTCTTCAAGTCCCATAGTACCCGGAAGAACTCTTCATTTAGATTTTTTAAACATAATTTCTATGCTAATGGCACTTTACAAAGTTTGGTTAATTTGGAAAATTGGTAAACGAGAAAGAGTCTTTTGTGTAATTTTCCTGGATGTTACTTTTTGATAAATTTGTAAAAAATCATAATCATGTATGGTATAGGTAGCTGACATGTGTCAAAAGGAGATTCGAAGAAGGTAAAATCTTCTAAAGATATAAACACTGTACAGTGTGTCCAGATTTGGTTGTAAATGCGGGGTATCTCGGTTATTTTTAGAGATAGGGAGTTGCGGTTTTCGCGAACCTTTGCTTCTTTTTTGTGAAACGAAAGATATCGGAAACAGATTTTTCATAGCCACCTTCGTTTTCAAGATACAGGGCGAAATTGAAAATTTGCGCTTTTGGGGCATATCTCGTATCTTGGGAACGGTTAATGATATTGAAATGGCAAAAACTGTAACAGTTTTTTACTAAAATTGATAGTGTTCGATATATGGACCAAACTTAGTTTTTTTTTAAATAGAACACTCTGTATATTTTCTACTAGTTATATTCAGATTATTGTAAGCTTTACAAAAATATATAACACTATGTAGTTATTATCTAATTTAGGCTCTAAAAATAACCGAGATACCCTGCATTTATAACCGAATCTGGACACCCTGTACATTTTATTTGATTTTAGGTTATTATACCTAGCAAGGAGATTTGTTTAAAATACTGGTTATGTTTCTGTAAATTAAAATGGAGACTCGCTTATTTTTGACACATGTCATTAAGGAGGCTTCTGTTGCGAAGCTATTTATTCCATGCTTCGATGCATTTTTTTTCCGTATAAATTTTCATCAAGAAGGATACGCTATTGAGTAGTCCATTGGTTACTGAAAAAAAGCTTTGAAGGTTCTTAGTAGTTGCCATAATGTGGCAAGAGACATGAAGGTATTGTTCTCTCTTTTATAGTTTCCAAACTTAGTTCCTTATTCCGTCGGTCTCCGCACGTAGTGGCGTAACTAGCTTTTTGATAATTTTACAGTAGAGCTAAAAAACTAAAAACAGCATGAGATAATCAGTCATATATCTGGTAAAAATTTTACTAAACCTAATGAAACTTTTTTCAAAGATGCCGGTGATATGAAGCTTAAACATGACAATATTGAACGACTTCTGTAAATTTTTTGTCGTTTAATTACGCCAAATTAAAGGATATTTAAAGAATATTTATTAATGCAAATTTCGACAAAATAGTAGTAGTAGTAGTTTATTAATGCATTGCAGAGCTGCTTACATACGTCCGATAAATACATGTTAAAAACTATAGATAAGTACATTATGTACATATTAAAACTATACATAACAGAATAAAAACTATACAGTCACTTGGACCAATTAAAATAGAGTACAACACAATACAAAACACAGTGTCTAACCATACGCGATTACAGGTCATTAAAGTCATTTTGGAGGTATTCCTCAAAGGTATAGAAGGCCCTACTAACCAAATAGGTCCTCATGGTTCTAAAAAAACATTTAGAGTCCAACCCCCTTACATGGTCATGAAATTGATGCAATAATAGTTATATGCATTCCTTGATCTACTTAATCTCAGTTCCTTCATTTGAAAATTTTCTCTGTGTCTGGTTAAGTGGGAATGTGTGTCAGTATGTCTTGTGTATAAATCAACATTACATTTAATAAATTTTAGACATTCCAAAATATATAAATAATAGTTATTTATGTACCAAGGCACTGAAGTTCAACAAATGTGGAATTTAGATGCCGAGGCCTGTAAGGCCTCGGCAAATAAAGGACGATTGTTATAAAAAGAAACTTCGCTGCCAAGGGACACATTATATTTTTTGAAAATCAGGAAAAATTTTTTTAGACAAAATAATTTAAAAAGGGTCACCTGTCCATGAGACAACCTTGCGCATCGTTGCGTTTCCACTATATCGCTCTATCTAAATTGTAAATTAATGAAACAATGAAAATTCCTTTATACATACCATCTTTGTTTATACAACATCGATATCTTATTTCCTATTTTAAACTGTCTGTATTTTTCTGTTTCAAGTTCTTTCCACAACACCAAATTTGATGTACCGTCGTTCCATTATGCACTGATAGGAGTGATATAGTCCACCTTACGAGAGAATACGAGCCTCAAGAATCTTTACTGGGCTTGCTAGGCGTTGCCGGATCGCAAAAAACCTGTACAATTCTGGTGCACTAGCGTAATGGCTTTGGTTTATTATATTTCCTAAGGAGAATTGTATTTCGAAGTTTGGCAACCTTAGAAATTTTTTACTCGCATTCTTGAGGCTCGTATTCTCTCGTAAGGTGGACTATAGGTACATGCATTTCATGCAAACGTAAAACAGTTTATGCATAT
This sequence comes from Pseudeuparius sepicola, assembly GCA_963920635.1. Taxonomy (NCBI): domain Eukaryota; kingdom Metazoa; phylum Arthropoda; class Insecta; order Coleoptera; family Anthribidae; genus Pseudeuparius; species Pseudeuparius sepicola. Next base: position 8,283,103 of record OY987304.1, read on the forward strand.
AGCACAAATTTTTCTATTTGTCGTGTCAGAATAGTATTGTAAAATGTGTAAACTTAACTTATTGTTAAAACAAAGCGACTTTTTGAGCGAAAGTATTGAATTGGAGTAGCAGTACAACGCAGCTGATATTTCTAGAAAAGGATTTCAGGCCTATTTACTCATGTGTTAATCAGATACGCCAAAAGATGTGTGCGGTAATTTAAAAATTCGCCCACCACGAAGTGGCGTAAATTAAGTTACGCCACCTTTTGGAAAATACAAATCTCATGTACGTTTCTCACAAAGAGGCATAAAGTATATATACGCCTCTACGTGAGACACACTCTGTTACTTTTAATAGTTACGCCAATTTAAGAATTAATTATCCTGACGTAAGTAGTGGAGATACATTTACACCACTTCGTGAGATGAAAGAGGACGTTAAAATATGCATATAATGGGCGTAACCCATATTTTGAATTTTTGGCAGTTACGCCACTACGTGCGGAGACCGACGATTTTTGTTGAGTAATGGGATATCACTTTGACGTTGTAGTTGATGAAGGATGTATAATCTTGATGTCAACAGAGATACCAATAATGTATTTTTCTAGAACAATAGATGAATCAATATTATCAATAATAATGATGGTGTAATGTCCAACTTCATAAGACATTTATTGCACCTCGTATATTCTGAGATAACGATAGATATATGTAATGTATATTTTATCTTTTGTTTATCAATGCGTTATCTGCATCGCAAGGATTGTTTCCTTTTTTTTTTTACTTGCGCCTCAGAGAAATAACCAAGGATAGAGGGAGTAAGAACAAAAAGTAAACAAAGCCAACATCTTTTTGAGTGATGCCGCGTACTCCATTGTTTACAGCATTTCATTTCGAAATAGAAGGGTTTAATAATGAGATTCAATGAAGGCACACCTCCCATAACGCTAAATTAACAAATGTAGTTATTAATTTCTTGTTTGTAACAATTTTAAACTAAAACTAAATTGCAGTGTAATTATAGTATCTAATTATCATTTTAATAAAATCGTCACAGATACCTCAAACCGCCCGACATGACAACGCTGCTTTTGCTGCCGCGGGCGCCGCGTCCGTTAACTCAGCGATATTTGTTTTGTGTATGCCCAGCATGTCAAGTTTTCCCATTGTTTACGTATGGATTGTTTCCGTTGTTTTTCTGTTAATTTAATGGCTATTTATTAGTATTTAGGATATAGTGACTGATTTTGTATACAATGGGACGCAGAAAGTGTGTGGTATGTGGCTAAATTGATATTTCTCAGGACATAACCTATCTCAGGTAAACGTTGTACACACGGGCCTAATGTTTGTTTACTTCGGTAAATTTGCATAAGATGTTGGTTGACTACAAATGTATGTATTTTGAGGTTGTTGCTCCCTCTATCCTCGGTTATTTCTCTGAGACTTGCGCCAATCTAACCCCTACCCCCACGCCCCCGACAAAAGAACCAACCGCCCCCCCGCGTCTTGCAGATGCGCAAGAACACGGCCGACATGCAGGTGAACGTGGCCGGCATCCGGCGCAACATCAAGAACTTTGCGCACAACTACTCGGACGCGCAGAAGAAGGTGCGCGAGGCGACGTCGAACGACCCGTGGGGCCCCAGCAGCACGCTGATGGCCGAGATAGCCGACCTCACCTACAACGTGGTGGCGTTCAGCGAGATCATGCAGATGGTGTGGAAGCGGCTCAACGACCACGGCAGGAACTGGCGGCACGTCTACAAGGCGCTGGTGCTGCTCGAGTACCTGATCAAGACCGGGTCGGAGAAGGTCGGGCAGCAGTGCAAGGAGAATATCTTCGCGATACAGGTATATATTGGCGGGCAACACTCGGTTCTGGCCTCATTTGCCATGTAAAATGCATTTTGTAGGGATATTTCATATTATAATTTCTAGTTAAGGCTAGTTAAAAGTAGAGTTTTATCATTTGTGGGGGGGAAATGGTCTACTGTCTCCTTCTCAATTTGGTTTTCAGGCTTCGAGGAGTACTGGTGATGCGATATTCTCCTTCTTGGAGCATTTATACATGAGTTTAAATCAAGGTTGGCAAATATCATGATATTTATATAAATATCAAAATATCGGATATTTATCGATATATATCTGATATATATCCAAATCTTGATATTTATTTTAAAATTGAATTTTGTATATATCTAAGGTATAAATATTGTAAAAAACTCCAGCGTTTTTTATTTGTACTTTACTATAAATAAATTCAAAAAATAAAAACAAAAAAGGATTCTTAAATAACACATAAACACTAAACTTCATAAACAAAAAACAAAACGTTAGATTGTATACCTATATAAAAAAAACTCCTATAAAATAATTGTCGGTAAGAAGTAATGGTATCAAAAATAGTCTATTCCTACTTATTAGGTACCTAATTATTAATGGGGAACTTGCACAAAAATTACATTTCAAAAATATTACTTTCAAACTTAGTTTATTGCCATTAAATGAACTTTATTTTTATGTAATAAATGTAAGCAATTAAAAACTGCATAATTCAAATCATTCTTGAAACGCGCCCTCCTTGGTTGTGACGTCAAGTAGCTCGTTAGTGGTGGCGCCTCTGGTGGGCGGCGGCACCATGTATAAACTAATATGGGCGGCACATGTACAAAAACTACAGCACCAGGCAAGCTTTGTTTAGAAAGATCAACGAGAACGTCCCATCCTTGTCTATCCGTCTTGTTATAGTCTATCTCAGTCTTGATATTGTTGATAATGTTTGAAGAGTGTGCTGTATTAAATAGTTATTTACATTGTGAGATGCGTAAGCACACCTTTTTGGCCGAGGAGGTTGTTTAACGCCCGTGTTGACTCGGGTCTTAAAACTCTCTCCAAGGCCAAAAAGAGCTTACGCATCGAGCAATGTATTACATTTTTCCTGCTACTGACAATTCCATATTAGTTAGGTAAGTATTTTGAATTTAAATGCACTATGGAGTAGATTGTGTAATAATTTTCATAATAACCATTGTCCAATTATTACTAAAAATGATAATCAGTGATAAATATAAGAGGTACAATACAGAGATAATAAAAAAAACTTCTTGTGCGATTGAACCTGAGACCTACGAATTACTGGTCCTGTAGCCTCACTATTCAGTTAAAGAAGTGCTTGTTAAATTTGGACTTCTAGGCGGTTCTTATTTTTGACCTACATCAGATCCCTCTGGAAATGGGTCGCCGAACTGTTTATTTTAATGTTCAATTTCCATTCTTCCTTCCCTAATTCTGTGTAGCTGTCACTCCTGTCCTGTCACTGCCTTCTGATCGATCGAGCTATATGACGTCACAACCATTCCTGCGCTTTTCGTGTCGTTTCAAATGAATAGCTTGCGGTCACAACTTTAATTATTTATTGCAAATTAAATATTGCGATTTGAGATCTGATATTTGATATGTGCTCTTTCTATAGATAGGCAAATATATTAAAGAAATGAAAAAAATTGTTCAAGTTCCCCATTACATCAGTCTTGATAATGGTAAGCATTCAGGGCTATAACTAAGTACTTGCATTTCAAATCTTGATATATATCTTGATAAATATCAAAGAATAAATATCTTGATATGTATCAAGATATATATCTTTTGATATACAGGGTGAGTCACATCTAAAGGCAGAGCCGAAAACACAAGGTAGAATTCGCTAAAATAAGCACATATGCTTAATAAACATTAGCTCAAAAACGCTTGGCTCTCCATATACAGAGTGTTGAAACTCTTCCAAATATTTTTTAATTTTTTTCTAGCCCGTTTAGGAATTATTTTATACATATTATGGGTTGTCATTTTGTGCAGTAATTTGGCTGTATATGGAGAACCAAGCTTTTTTGGGCTAATGTTTATTAAGCATATGTGCTTATTTTAGCGAGTTCTACCTTGTGTTTTGGCTCTGCCTTTAGATGTGACTCACCCTGTATATCATGCCAACCTTGGTTTAAATAGTGGTGAGGCTGCTGCTGTGGTCTAAGGCATTTGACTGTGTAAATCATGGAATTTTACTCAGCAAACTGGAATGTTATGGTTTTCGTGGTGTGGCTCTTCAATGGTTTCTCTCTTATCTCTCCGGACGTAGTCAGGCAGTTTGCCTTCGTGGTGAGACCTCACCTGGGGAGATGATAATGGATGGTGTTCCCCAGGGTTCTGTCCTTGGACCGGTTTTGTTTCTGTTGTATGTTAACGATCTGGCGTTTATAGATATTGAAGAGAGATTTACCATGTTTGCAGATGACACCACCATATTTTGGCGAAGCAAGGATCCTCAGCAGTTGAATGGCATAATTGAAACTGATATCCTTTAAGTCAAGATGTGGTGTGATTCTAACCGGCTCTCATTTAATATGCAAAAGACGAATGTTTTACTGTTTAAGTGTTCAATTAATGGAATCTCTCTAGGGGGTCGAACTTTGAAAGAGTCAAACTCTTGTAAGTTTCTTGGCTTGCACATTGATAGTTTATTGTCCTTTCAGGACCACGTTGAACATTTGCGGCATAAGCTGGCCAAGGGTTGTTTTGCGTTGAGAGTTATCTCGAGTGAGCTCAGTAGAGCTATAGCGAGGAATGCTTACTTTGCCCTCATTGAATCTCACTTGAGGTATGGGATTTGTTTCTGGGGAAACTGTGGACAGACACTGCTCAAATCTGTCTTTGTCCTTCAGAAGCGAGCACTGCGATTCATCACTGGATCTGGTTTGCGTGACTCATGTCGTCCTCTTTTTAGAGCCCACAAAGTATTGACCCTCACATCGATATTTATTCTGGAGACTCTCTGCTTAATGTTTAAAAAACATCGTAATAATATTCTTAATTCGTCTAGGAACTCTGGCTGCAGCACGAGGCAGGTTCTAAGGATAGATCTTCCTATACCTTATACTACATGTGTAAAAAAATCACTGCTCTACACTTCCAGAAAGATGTTCAACCACCTGCCTTTGCATATAAGAAATATTGATTCAATTACAATGTTTAGAAGCACAGTTAAGCTTCTTCTCTTGGAAAAAGCATATTATGTACTCGATGAATACTTTCAGGGTAGTTTAGTCGAAGTTCTGACTAGAGACTGTAATATGACTTCTGTTCAGCATGATGACAGTTTTTGTTAATTTGTCTGTATTGTGAAAACTTTGTCCATAAGATTTTATCTTTGACAATAAAGTTCATTTTATTATTATTATTATTATCTTGCTTATTCCTCCGGGTCCAACTTTGAGAAAAAAGATCTTATCAACATAGAAATTCAGGGGTAAACAATTAGAAAGTCACAGGATGTTAATGAGCAATGATCATAACTTGTGAGTTGAGAACTGTGCTTTTTCCGAGACTAATAGATTTGAGTCAAAATTGGACCTGGACCAACACTATATTAAAGACCTGGCATAGCGCTGTTTCAACCGATCGCCACTGGCGCCACACGACAAAACACAATTACACGTTGGTTTAATGTTAAAACACCATTGTTGCAGAATCTTTTATAAAATAAAATCGTGCAAATGTATCTGTTACAACAAATTTAATATCCAAAATAAAATAAAATATTATAACAGGGCTAAAGAGATTTGCTCTAATAACACAAAATTTGAGAAGGAAATTAAACATATAAAACATGTTCTTGAGAAGAATCGTTATCCTATTGAATTTATTGAGCAAGCTTTTCAGGATTGCCAACAAAATAACAATGATAATAGAATTAGAGAAATAAATTTGGTGGACCGACCAGTAAATTTAATTATTCCTTATATTCCTGGACTATCAGATAAGCTAAAACGCATAGGCAATCGTTTTAAAGTCAGAACAGTATTTAAAACGAAAAATACATTAACATTGATGCTAGTTAAAACGAAACCATTTAATGAAGTACAAATCAAAAAAGTGCATTTATAAAATTCCTTGCCAATGTGGAAAGTTCTATGTTGGGGAGACTTGTAGGCCATTTAACGTTCGTTTAAAAGAACATAAAAATTATATCAGGCAAAATCAAATTTCAAAGTCAAAAATATGTGAACACACTTTTAATAACAATCATAGGATTTTGTGGGATAGGTCCAAACCAATTCGCAAAGAAGTAGGAAATAGATGAAAAATTAAAGAATCAGCATTTATTCTAGGAAATACAGACAACTGTGTTGCTGAATGTTCAGTGGAATTCAGTAAAATATTATTGCCACTTATTTAAAGAGAAGTTAGCATAATTAGGTAGAACACAGGGTACAATATCCATTGAATTGACAAGTGGACAATTCGATGACAATATCAGATAGGTGGCTAGGCTATTGTTTCTGTTGTCATGACATTTTAACCTGAAATTTATTAATCTGTCATTTCACTTTGACGTGACATGATCTTTGAGAAAGGAGGAAGATGTATTCTCCGAAACAAATTTGGTGAAGATATTTTTTGAGCTTCAAGTTCAAAGTTTAGTTCATTTACTGTTAAGAATTTATTAATTTTTCCAGACAACTTGAAAAAGTTGTCTTTTAACCAGTTTGGTGGCGAAAAACCCAATTAAAATTCAATGAAAATATTTGTTTGTTATGTCCCTCTAATTTGACAAGTTCACATGGCATATTTCCATACATTTTCTTAAGAGGGGGTTGCCGACAGGGAAAGTGACTTTAGATTTCATATTTTTTTAAGTTGTATAGCATAAAATCTAATAACATTTTACCTGGCAAAAATTTAGTACAAACATCTCTGTCTTCATTTTAATCATAAGATCTTAAAAGCATATGCACTGGAATTATTATGTTTCCCAAGGTTTTCATAACCTATAAAACAAAGCACTGCTTTTAAGATCTTATGATTAAAATGAAGACAGAGATGTTTGTACTAAATTTTTGCCAGGTAAAATGTTATTAGTTTTTATGCTATACAACTTAAAAAAATACGAAACCTAACGTCACTTTCGCTGTCGGCAACCCCCTCTTAAGTAAAGCGAGTCTAAAAAGCAAGCAAGAGTATTTGGTATCTTTTGGTTTGAAACGAAGTCCATGGCTAGTTGTAGTGTAAGTAAGCATAAAACGCATTAGATTTTTCAGTTTGTTCTTTATATGGAGGACTATTGGTTCGCTTTGGAGCTATAAATAAAATTTTCTATTTTCATTCTTGCATACGTTACAAAATACTCTTCCAAAATAATATCTACAATTTTCGCTTCTTCAGCTAGTTGTTCAGATCATCCCATAATGCCAAAATAGTGTTTCTTCTTCTTCAATTCACCTAATGGTTTGTGCAGTGTGCATACCATTTTCTTCACGTGCATGGAAATTTCATGTTATCACAAACAAATATATCCACAAAAGCTGTGTTAATAGGATAAAACTGCTAAATACTGGACGCAAAGACAATTCATTACCTTAAAAAGAAGGCAAATCGTAATAAAGCTGGATATTAAAAATTCGGGACATTTTAAACGTCAGTAACTGACATACCAATAACCACAGAACCTATAATAAGTCGCCATTTTTTTGTCGAGTGGCCCCACCCCAGTCCGTAAACAACAATGAAATATGACGTCATGCTCGGGTCTTTAATATAGTGTCGGTCCAGATTGGACACATCCAAATGTGTTAATAGAGTACCTGATGAAATTTTACAAACTTGATAAAACAATTCCTGGACACTTGTTTAAGACTCTACGATTATTTCTAAAAAATATTTACGTAATTAGCAAGTTTTTAGACTTTCTTGTTTCATTTATTACGTGTTATGTTGGTGCATCTACTGTAAACTGAGTAAAATTTTAGAACAATTAAAAATATTGTCAAGTACCCTATTCTTTGTCATTTTTTTTAGATTACGATATTACTTTACTGTGCTGTGAAATAATTACATTTTGTTAAGTCGATAATCGATACTAACCGTGAATTAATCAAGCTCTAGTAGATGAAAACTTATTTAATACAAAAAATCCTTTTTACCTTCTTATTAAAAAATATACCGATATACCGATCAAATTAACAATTGTAAATTTCATTGTCAAAGCATAATAAACACTATTTCACAATGTTCAAACATCAAACATATTGTAAATAATAAATATCAGGCATAAATATAATCTGCAAAATTTTAAATATTGGTAAAATACAAGATTGTAAGATAAAAGTTTATATAAGGATGGCTCCTAAAAAAATTTGTTCGCGAGATACATACAGTTTTAAAACTTTCTCTCGTAAATGCAATCTCCCGTTCGTTTCAGACTCTGAAAGACTTCCAATACCTGGAGGAAGGCAAGGACCAGGGCCAGAACGTTAGGGAGAAGGCGAAACAGCTCGTCCACCTTCTCAAGGACGACGAGAGGCTCAAAAACGAACGGGCGCGGGCGCTGAAGGCCAAGGAGAGGTTCGCCCAGAGCGCCAGCGGTTTCGGAAGCGATACCGGGCTCGACACGCCCACCAGTCCGAAGTATCCCGCGTTCAGAGGTTAGAAATGTGGTTTTGTCTTTGGAAAATTGCATATTATTGAGAGACATTGAGTTGGCCATGAAACAAAAGCATGTGTTTGACATTTTGACAGATTATAGAGGGATCGTTTTTTTTTATTGAGTTGGCCTTGAAACAAAAGCGTGCATTTGACAGTTGAAATTGTGAGGTATAGTCAAATTATTTTAAGAAGTTCTTACTGGGACTGTCAATTGGTAATTTCGCCATCCTAAGTTGGCATCAATGCGGCAAAAAATGCAACTGGGTCATAAGTCCAGGTCAGTAACGAGCCCATTTGCATAATGAATAACTACTAATAACACGAACAAGAACAACACAGATAACTCACGAAACATACAAAACTGGCGAATATTTTCACTGCCCAAATTTTAAACCCTTTTGAACGATCCGGAAAACCTTCACTGTCACTTCACAACACTGAAATAAAATTTTCCTGAATACGCACCATAGACGCAACCGAAAGTATCTGATTATACCAAAATACCAAAATGAAAGTGTTTCCATGACGTTTGAAATTGTTATTAAAATGAGTTGTAGTCATAGTTATTTTTATTTGTAGCAGTATAATCGTGATTGCGATAGGGTTTTTATTTTATTATGCTCTTTTTTTGTATCACTTGGGTAACTTTTCACATCATAAATCAATGAGTGACGTCATTAACTGGTTGAGACACATATACCAATGTTATACCCATAGTTAACAGAAAATTCCTAGGGATTTTGTGGAGAATGTCAGTAATCGGGGTATATAAGGTTGAGAGGTTAGAAATGTAATCTGATTTTTCTGCAAACGTGAAAGCATTATTAATTTTTGTTTATTTTCGTAATTTTTATGTAAAGAAGTTCTGTAAAATATCTTTTGTGGTGTGAAATGAATTATTCCCTCCAAAAAGAATGTTTGGCATAGAAAAGATTGTTTTTTTTTTGTACGACTAGAAAAAGACAGATTATTGACGAATTTTTTTTTTTTTTTGTCGAGCTGGCCCACATATCTATATAATACATATACGGCGCAAAAGAGACTACCGACCGGGCTAACTTTTCAATCAAGAACGGCGGCCATTTGTTACCTTATTTAAGGCGGGAATTTTAAAACGCTTAAAATTAAATCCATAAAACCCGGTTTCTCAGGATTTTCTTAGCGTTAAGGTGAACTGTAAGTAAACCCTTAACGACTAACAATGGTCGTACACTTAACGCTAAGAAGTAGATAGAAACCGAGCCTAAGGATTTCATTGCTACTAATATGTAAGTATTATGCTTGGTATATATTTTCTTTTTTGTTAATAAGTTTGTTTTCACATAACACAAAATGACAGTCTTATATTTTACTCACAGAAGCAGGAAAAACGTAAAAAAGGCAGCAGTATAAATTATACAACTTCAAGGTAGAATTATTTTTATTAAAAAAACGCAATAGGTACTCTGTAAAATCTAATGCAGCAAAAATACCTACCTATAGTTATTACTTTGTACAGAAGTAATAACTTACCTGTAAAATTTAATAGAACTTTCAGGAGGCACCAGTCTTTTGAGATTTTTACAATGCTTCATAAAGCAAGCCATTGTTCTTGTCTAGTCGTAATAATCACAGCAAAACACTTTCTTTTATGTAAGCACTACACTGTCACTAAAAAACGGTTAGTAACAGGCTATTTTCGAAATACCTAGATAACAAAAGCTTGTGGGAAAACGGAAAACGAGCAGGGAAAACGGATAAACACAAAACAGCTGTTCCGATAAATGTCAATATAAGGTTACAAATGGCGGCATCATACATCCTTTACTATGACCTGCGCACTAGCGTGCGCAGACGGTTAAAAATCAGTATATGTATTATATACAGTGCTATTCATAAAGTTTGCACCAAATGGGAAAAATTTGTATTATTCTATTTTTTGAAAATCTGATTTTGGGATATGTTGGTGCATGTTTTGTTTACACTTTTGCGCCTAAGGAGGGTCGTGACGTCACAGCCCATGCCTGTCAAATTTGACATTTAAAATAAAAAAATGTGAAAAATCAGGTTTGCCTTGAAAATATCGGAAAAAGTTATTTAAAAAATGTGTTTGTATTGCATTATTGTGCCTCTATGCAAATTTTCAGAAGAATATCACGATGTTCGTTTTTTCTTAATTATTTCTCTTCAAATCGGTTCTTGATATTTTTCTCCCGCAAATAACCGAAGAAACTTATTTAGTGGTTGCTCTCTTACTAAATCATAACAATACAAATAAATTTCAATGCAAAGTTAAGGAGAAACATGAGATTTTTTTAAAATAGCTATTGTGTAAGAACGCAATCTTGGTGCAAAGACTCTTTCATTTTAAGATAAATTTATTCCCTGGGCCAGTGTTGTAATATTTTTACATAAAATACATTCCATATTTTGAAATTCAGTGAAACAAAATTATAAGGTACAGTTTTGTATCGAATTTTATGGATTCAGTTTCAATTCCAGGAATATCAAGTAAGAAAGACGAATATTCTAATATCCTTCTGAAAATTTACATAGGGGCACAATAATACAATACAAACACAATTTCTTAATAACTTTTTCCGATATTTTCAAGGCAAACCTGATTTTTCCCAATTTTGAATTTTAAATGTCAAATTTGACAGGCATGGGCTGTGACGTTATGACCCTCTTTAGGCGCAACAGTGTAAACAACACATGCACACCCAAAATAAGATTTTCAAAAAATATAATAATACAAATTTTTCCCATTTGGTGCAAACTTTATGAATAGCACTGTATGTATGTGAGCTGGCCATGAAACAAAAACGCGTGTCTGACATTTTGACAGTTGCGACGTGAGTTATAGGTTATATGGGGTTGCTATGTTCGCAGGCGAGTGGACGGGATCGCGGGAGGCGGAGCTGCCACGCGACATAGAGGTCGCCCGGCCGCAGACCGCCGGCGAAGAGGAACTCCAGCTGCAGTTGGCCCTGGCGATGTCCAGGGAGGAGGCGGAACAGGAAGAGCAGCGTCGCAAGTCGGACGACGTCCGCCTGCAGCTGGCGCTCAGCCAGAGCCAGCAGGACTTCAAGTAAGCCGTGGTTCGATTGTTGCTGTTGTTGTTTTTTTCTTGTAGATCGAGAGGGGCAATACGAATATCGTGAATTTCGTTATTAACATATTAATTCCTTTTTAGCTACAGGGCCATGCTGAGGAGCTACAGTTATACAATTGCTTTCAGGGAGGACAAGCCGAAGGAAGGCCACATGGTCGACCTGTTGGACGTTAATTTAGGCGAACCGGCGCCTGTCGACGCCTGGGGTATGCCGCATCCGCCTAGACCTCAGGTAAGATCAAAGCAATCCATGATAAACATTGGTAGACCCTGAAGAAAAGTGGTGTATTTGTTTTCATTTAGTTATTTGTCGTTGTGTTATTTCTTTCTGTGGTTAACCTGTAATTCTTTTCTAGTCCTTGGACTTGAGCTTTTTCGGTTTTCCACCAGTGGTATGTAAAATGTGTTTTGGAAAGTATTTCCGCTAGAAGTGGTTTGTTTTCATACTAATCTACTGCTTGCGTAGAATACGTTGTGGCAAAAGTAATACACTAATATTGTCAACTTTAAAAACACATTTGCATTATAAAGAAATAAAAGATGTAAATTTAAAATTTCTTTATTTTATGAGGTGAGTTGAAGTTTTTATAGCTGCACTTTGTCATTTACTGGTTAAAATTATTTGAACTAATATCGATACTTGCTCAGTCAGCAGTGGCGTAGCCAGAATGTAAAATTGGGGGGAGGCTAATTATTTCAAAAAAATCTTCGGTAATATTTGCAGCAAAACTATTTATTTAGAAATAAATACCACGCGACAGATTCTTGGGGGGGGGGGCTGAAGCCCCCAAAGCCCCCCCCCCTCTGGTTACGCCACTGTCAGTTAATAATAATTGAAATTTACACTTTTTGCTTCTTTTTGCAAAACATTATTGTTTCCCGAAGTTTATTGAAATTAATAAACATACCTCTAGATTTTAATTCCGTAAATATAGGGCATAAAAAGTTTTTGAACTATTTTGTTTGCATTTCTATAGTTCTATAGTCATATTTTCATGAATAGGACTTGAACAGGTTTTGTAAGAATTGATTGTTGTCTTAATATCTTAAAAATGCCGTAAAATGTAAATTTTGTATATCGCGAAAATGCTTAAAAATATGTTTTAATTGTGGAACTCATCACGAAAGCTACAAAAAAATTTATTATCTGTAAAATCAGCAAAAACGAACAATTTAGATCAACAGGTTTTAACATCCATGTATTTCACTTTCATTAATTTGTTATTAAGATTAACATCTTAATAATTGTTTATTTTGCGAGTTATCTAAAAAATTGAAATCCACAAATTTATGGACAAATGCTTAATTATAAGTTCAATGAATTTTAAAAATTAAAGGTCTTATTTTTCATTATTATGACTGGTTGCAGAAAAAATAGTGTTTGCATGTGCAACTCGTATTCATTACCACAGTCACCAGCCCTGGCAGCTATCATTAAATGATATAAATTCTTGTTCTTGGTGCATAATATACTTTATTCATTGTCGGACCTTAAAGTTCACTTTATGATTGAGTTTTGATGGCATTAAGTGGCACTTTACCGCCATAGGTAATAGCGCGCAATAAAGCCCTAGGACGTTAAAGTTACTTTAATGCCTGTTAAATTGATACATTTACTCCGTTTTAAATAAGAAAAATAATAATTCAAGCATTTAGTTTTATTAACTACCTACAGTTTTATATTAACGTAATGTTTATAATGAACATAAAATATGAACATAAAATATGGTGAACATGAAAACTGACTTTGTCGATTCCGTTGCTAAGCAACTGATGGGGCAAAGCCGCGCCATTCCTACTTGATTTAATTTTTGACAGACAAATTGTCCAACTTTATTTAGTTTTTTATTTACTTATAAAATAGTTGCATGTTTGCCATATACTCGTATCTTAGCAATGAATAAAGTTTTGTATGAATCTTGTTCGTTATAATACATTTAAAGCCAGAAACGCCAAATATGCGCATAACCTTATCTTGTTATAAATCATAGTATCATGATCTTTGTCACTGTAAGATAACCTTTTACAAAATTTCTCAGCTGGAAAGGGTTTGCACATACAATTTAAATCAACAAAGTTTCCAAATGTCAAAATGATCAAGTGCCGTATTCTATTGTAACCACCCTCGTCATCAAGGCCTACTATAAAGACAGGCCCTGGCGCACAAAAATCACGTGACCACCTTAGGCCAACGTTACATGTCATTTGTCACATAACTGAAAGCGGCAGCTTGGGTTTTGAGAAGTTTTAAAAGTTTAAATTGTTTTTAAACGTGTTAGTTTATATTTTAGAAACAAGTTTGTGTCTAGTGCGCGTGTGTCCTGGCAGAGGGGAACCGCCCAGGTGTTATTATGGCCTCTAGGTGGGAGTCGTGCCGTCCAAGAGTATTGGTGCCGCTCGCACCGACGCGTGAGCGCTGTAGCGGGGGAATTCTCCCCCGAACCACAGAATAGGGAGCCCGGAATTCCGGAATGGACTATTATGGACATGGACCGTATTGGACAGTGGAGCCTGAGACACAGGGGTGAACTGCTTACGGGAGATCCGCGAGTTCAGACGGTCCGGGTGGCTGGAAGCCGTTCCCGTTGATCACGTTCGGGTTTGTGTATTTATTGTATTCACCATTCACCTTGTGCGAAATAAATGAGTGTTGTAACCGTTGATTTTCGTTGTCGACCCACGCCCCGATACGGTTTCTATTCGGTCTTTCACGCTGCCGAACAACTGAGACTTCGTCAATAAGTATTTACAGTATTGAGGTTAGTTTTCATTTTTATTTCGTAAAAAATAACCTAAATACCAAATATTGGGCATGTTTATATTATATTTATACATATTACAAAAGCCAGGAAGAAAGTGTCGCCATAACAAACACATTTGTTTTGCCTCGGGATGAAAATTTCCGCCAAAAATGGATTCGTCAAATTCCAACTGAGATTTAATTTCTAAAAAACCCTTAAGTATGTGTGGCTAACACATTTTCAAGAAAGTGAAACAATTAAAGTGAACAAATGTGTTGTGGGAGGAAAATACTTAGAATATCACCTAAGCTAAAGGAAGGTGATGTCCCAACAATTTTTGAGAAGTGCCAAAATATTGTGAGTGCAGTGCCGTTTAACTCTCAGCCCAGAACAGCTGAGACAGGTTGAAAATTTTGAAAAAACAATTATAGAAAGCTTGGATGCACAAAACCAATAATGTAATAGATGAAAGAAAACTTGCCAAATTGTTACGAAATTTGTTTTTTCTACTTATCTCCAAAAATGCCTTTCATTATATAGCACTAAGTTGGTCACGTGACTACGCGATTATGCGTTAGCGCCGTGACCTGTCTTTAACGTTGGCCTCGCCTCGTCATGTACCTACCGCGTTCTATTGTAACCACCCGCGGATGCTCATACCTCGTTTCGATGGCAGCCGTCGTCGACGTGGCAGCCGCTGTCGGCCCCGTCGCCGCCCGGGGCCTCCGCGGCCGGCGGCCTGGACCCGTGGCGGCCGGCGATGCAACTGCCAAAGGCCGACCCGTGGGGATTGCCGGGGGGCGAGCCCAACAGGAACCCGTGGAGCCCGGCCAGTCCCGGATCGAGCACCGACCTGGACGAGTTCGACGTCATAACGAACAGGTGTGTATGCGGGTGGACGGATTTGTTTGCTTAGGCAATTTGTCTCGTTTGCAGGTGAATCATGAGATAACTTATCAATCAAAACGGGGGTACCACAAGGTAGTGTTCTTGGCCCTCTATTGTTTCTGCTATATTGTAATGATTAAGACTATTTTATAAAACTGTATCAGTGTGCATTTGCAGATGACATTACCTTAGTGGCATACAACAAAGATGACCATGACTTAACGGCACAAATTAATTCAGAAATGCAGCTCATTTCAAGTTACTTTAAGGATAACTTACTGCACCTAAATGAAGACAAAACCCAAATGCTACAATTTTATCCGAACCTAGCTTACTATCAATCAAGTCCACTGATAAAAATTAATTCTAAATCGATTCAACAGGTAACTAGCTTTAAATAACTAGGTTTATATATTGATTCTTCTCTAAATTGGAAAAGTCAAGTTGACTATGTGTGTCGTAAATGTGCATCGATATGTTTTGCACTCAAGAGACTAAGATTGATTGCAGGTGAGCATTCTGCAAGAATCTTCTACTTTTCAAATTTTGAATCGATTCTTAGATATATGATATAGTGTGCTGGGGCATGTCAAGTGAATCAAGAAGAGTTTTTGCTTCAAAAGTGTGCAATCAGAAATCTTTTTGAGTTGAGTTATCTTGCAGAAGTACCTTTATCAGTAAACGTATGCTAACTTTCCCATGCCGTTTTATTTTGGAGCTTCTTAAATCTGTGAAAGGTAATCTACATGAATTCATCAACTTAAATCAATATCACGATTACAACACCAGACATGGTTCAGACTTACAATACACTACTCACAGGCTAACTCTCTTCGAATCCAACCCTTACTACAGTGGTGCAATTCTTTATAATAAAAATAAACTACAGAGTTATATAAAGAATAAAGAGTTTAAAACATATGTTAAATTGATAAAATCAGTGCTCTTAGAAAATGCCTTTTATACCATAGATGAATATATGCATTTGGATTTTACAAATCTTGTACATGATTAATCTACTACTGCACTGACTTGTCATATATCCCTGTTTGTGATAACTGATCAATAAACTATTATTATTATTATTATTATTTCATGCTACAACGAATTTAATATTCCAACATAATGTACACGCGTGGCCTCATAAATCGTTCCACAAATCAACAACTTCCCCTACATTCCCTCGTACCGACCCACTCCTCCCCGTAGAAAATAAAAATTGCGATACGTCAGTCAACGAAAATAGGTTAATAAATCGCTGCATTATCATTATAATAAAGTGGATTTGAAGTTTTACACAGTTTCTTGGTGTTTTGAGATTCACGTAACGTGAAATTACGCGGATTTCTTTGATTGTCAAAGTGGTATTAGTTAAAAGGTATAATATCTAAGTATAATTGTGTTATTATAGAAGAATCTCGTAGTGGTTTTTTACATTGGTTTATTACACTTCTTTATCTTAACCGCGAACCAAATCTTTGGTTTATTTCAATTTTTAAAGCTTTGCTGGAGTCCTCGGGTGAGTCCTGGGTGAGTCCCGGGCCCCCGAAAAATCGAGAAATACGAAAAAACAAGCAATTTCCAATAGTGGTTTCAGAAGATTTTCCGTCGATTCTACAGCCGTCCCGTTTCTCGAAAGTGGTTAATCGTGAATCGGGATTTTTTCTTAGATATCGGATTTTCGAGGTTCTTTTTGGTACCGGAGGAAAGTACGACACCCAATTAAGAGATTTACCACCTTCTTCGATTTTTAGAACGGCTCTATATTCGAGGTTGTCGAAAGTCTTTTGCGAAAAAAGCCACCAATGTCCGTGGGCAGGGTTATAAGATTTTCCACTATCATTCAGGCAATCTAAGGCCAACCTAACAGCGCCGAATTTACTGTTTTTTGCACTGTAACTGGCAATGTCACGTAAGGTAATGTCGCGTAATAAGATGTTAGATTTGCCGTCACTTATGCTTTTAAGGCTATCGCTGGGTTTCAAACCGCGAGAGAGGGGAGGGTTAATTGCAATGTTGTCAGTTGAACACCTTTGCGTCCGCACGGATTGGAACGATTTCAAGGGCCGCGCGTGTACTAATAGTTAAAATTTTTGTTTTTTGCGAGCTTTTTACTTTGTACTGTTTGCGACATATCATTGGTTTCTCTGTTGTTAATTAGGAATAGGTCGATGTCGCCCAAGACGAATGGCAATGGAAACGCGGACCCCTTCGAACTGAACCTACTGGGCGACGCGCTGCCACAGAGCCCTGCCATGGGGGCGACCAAAAAGACCCCACAAAGTTTTCTCGGTGAAAATTCTGCCTTAGTAAACCTGGACAATTTGGTGACAACGAGTAAGTAACAATTCGATCGTTTATTACTTTTGTCGTCTTACTTCTTGTAAAAAAGTTACTCCTGAAAAAAATTAATTTGCGGAAATAAAACGTCGCTTTGAGAATACAAGGTCGACAAAAAAAAATAGAAAAACTGAAAATTTTATTTTAACAATACCATAATATTTTATTAAATTCGGTTGGACGGAAAAGCTGAATATGTCCACATTTTTAACTGTTTATTTTATAATAACAAAGCAGAATGAACTACTAGCTAATCAATTGTCATTCTACCTTATTTACACAAGCCTCAATTTTCATCATTTTTGTAAAAAGAAAACTATTTGGCGCGCATAAAATGTTACTGTTGCGATTATGTTAGAACAACATTACTATTCATAATATGTTTTATCACATTATGCTGATTGATGCTCTATAAGTCTACTGTGAGGATTAATAAAGGTAAAAAACGGAAACTTAAATCAAAATGATAAGACAAAGACAGAGTAATATATTTTTCTTTAAATTGGCAGTGAAGTGTCCCAAAATCGTCATTAAAAGCTCAGAAATCAGCATTGAAGTAGTCCGTTATTGTACGATTTTTTTCAATAAGTAGGCCTTGGCGAGATGTAAACATCAAACGTCAGACGTGGAGCCGTCGCCCGTCAAAAGTGACCAAATATTCAAAACCCGGCCAATAAAGGTACATTTAACTTTTCATACACATTGCGAAATTGTTACCTATAGCAGCGCAATCTTTCAGTATAAATATTTTAGTAGGTTTGAATATCAATAGATTTGTTATGGAGGCTGCACACCAAGCAGCAGTTTGGTTTTTCTGTTCAAAGGCGCCGTGTCTTGTCATACTTGACCTAAGTAAAGCGATCGTCAAAGTCAAGCAACGCCGCGTGCAGTTGGTTTATGGACGGGTGATCCCGTATGATTTTTTTTGCCTAATAAAACTTTTTTTTCCGATTTAAAAAGAAGTATAATATTTGTACCTCGGCACTGAAGTTCTTTTTATGACTCATGTGGTTTATTTAATTTGCCTCGGCCAGGGGCCTCGGCAACTAAATTCCACAGGAGTCATAAAAAGTTAAACGTCAGTGCCTTGGTACATAAATAACTATTGAGGGCCCAAATGTTTTTTTACAAATGCTGAAATTTTTTCTGCTGAACTGAAAAAAAATATTTGTTGAAATCGGCAGTAGTGTCTCAAAATCGTCATTAAAAGCTCAGAAATCGGCACTGAAGTAGCCCATTATTGTACGATTTTTTCAATAAGTAGGCCTTGGCGAGATATAAACATCAGATGTCAGACGGGGAGCTAGCGCCCCTCATTTGTGATATATACTACTTTTGAAAAATCAACTATGCCTTGGTGATGAAAAAACTAATTTTCCACATCAGTAAAGTGGCCCTTTTGTAGGTTTAATGACGATATATTATTAAGGAAACTTGTTCAGAATGAAAAACTGAGTGGGTTTGTGAAATTTCGAAAGCCTAGGCCCACTTTGATTTTTTTGGCATTTTCCCACTTTTTTGAAAAGTACACTTTGTGTAGCTTTCACATCAAAATGTTATTAAGAAAACTTGCACTTAGTGACGCGTTTACTCCCGGGATTTTTAAAATCTGCCATTCCTCCCAGCCTGAAACCTCCCATCCGCCATTTTATTTAGCTGTCAATACTCCCGGAGCTTTGTAAAAACTCCTGGGATTTTTCAAAAAACACGGGAGTTTTCAGAATAATGATTCATCATTCTAACTGTATTCCTTACATGTTTCACTTTAAATCGATATATTATGATAAGAACAAGAAAAAGTGATAATGGGCATAGCACTCAAAGTTAGAAAACAAAAGAAAGACTAGTAACCGCATACACGTGTTTCATGCTATTTGGCAGTAATCAGTACGGTGTAACATCAACCAAATCGAAAAGATAGGAAAGATTTGGGAAGCAACAAATGAAGTCCAGGCATCAAGCCCCGAAACTGGGGATGTGCTGACTGAAGCTGCAAATGTGCTGTTGGCTCCTGCCTGGACTTCATTTGTTGCTTCCCAAATCTTTCCTATCTTTTCGATTTGGTTGATGTTACACCGTACTGATGATTGCCAAATAGCATGAAACACGTGTATGCGGTTACTAGTCTTTCTTTTGTTTTCTAACTTTGAGTGCTATGCCCATTATCACTTTTTCTTGTTTTTACATCCACACTCACAATCTTACGATTTTTATTATGATAAGTATAGTACTTCTACTGAATTTGCATAAATTAAATAAAGAATAGAATATTAAAGGTTAGGTTTCAGCGTTGATATAAGTATTTAATTTTAAAGATTGAAATCAATAACATGGTTATCAATCATCAAGCAACAGTGTTTATTACAATAATCTTTAATGAACCATAATTATTAAAGTTCCAAGCTTTCGCCCTTTGATTGTGGGCCTCCTCAGGGAATTATATTAATAGTTCAATTATTGCAAAAATTATATAAATTTGGTGTTGCGATATAGCCGAAAAAGAAGTAATATGGCGGAAGGAAGGAATTTGATATACAGGGTGGAGTAAAAGTCAGTTAACCGTTTTTCATATTAATAAAAGCAAAAACAACTAGATTTAAAAAAATCGTTTCTTTTTAATAAATAGATACAGAAAAGTGCATGCCTTACATTTGCCCTTCACTGAGCAGGGCATATTTCCTTGGAGACGCGGCAAACTTGCGCATGACTATTTTTGATAGCGTTAACTGACTTTTGCCCCACCCGGTATATACGATTCTACTGAAATGTGAAGATAAAAAAAATTGCATAAATATCAAATTCCTTCTGCCATATTATTTCTTTGTCGGCCATATTGAAACACCAAATTAATATAATTAATAATAATTATAATTATTAATATTTATATAATTATGGTTCATTAAAGATTATTGTAATAAACACTGTTGCTGATAGCCCTGTTATCGATTTCCATCATTGCGTATCGTATACAGCAGTTACCTTTTCAACTAATTATTTAATTTTAATTAAATAAACAAAACAAAAACAACTCTGAAACTTACCTAGTACCAATAGTGAATAAAACTCAAGCACTATATTATACAAGCAGGGGCCCTAGTTCTTTGTTTAAAATTTAAAATTAAAACATTTAAAACGAACTTTTTATTTTCAAAACTGAAATTTGAGGTTACATTCTCAATCAGTTAGACAATTGACAGCTTAATGGCGGCAAATTTAAAATTTTGGAATGTTCCCGGGAGTTTTCGAGTCAATGCTCCCATTTGTTGGGAATATTCCCAATTTTTTAATGCTCCCGTCCCGGGAATATTCCCAGCGACCCATGTCTACTTGTTCTCAATGAGAAACTGGATAGGTGGAAAAAATTCAAACGCCTAGGTCGACTTTGATTTATTCTGCTAAAAAATCAAGGTAGACTCAAATTATTTTAAGAAGTCCTTACTGGGACTGTCAATTGGTAATTTCGATAGTTGGCATCAATGCAGCAAAAAATGCAACCGGGTCATAAGTTCAGGTCAGTAACGAGCCCATTTGCACCAATAACACAAAAAGTAACACGAACAAGAACACACAGATGACGGTAAAACTCACGAAACGTAGAAAACCCGCGAATATTTTCATTACCGAATGTTTCAACCAGTTTGAACGATCTGGAAAACCTTCACTGTCGTTTGACACACCGAAGCTAAATTTGCCTGAGTCCGCCCATAGACGTTGCCAAAAGCAGCTGATTATCACAAAATACCAAAACGAAAGTGTTTCCATGACGTTTGAAATTATTATTAAAATGAGTTGTAGTCATAGTTATTTTTATTTGTAGCGGCATAATCGTGATTGCAATAGGGTTTTTATTTTATTATGCTCCTTTTTTCGTATCACCTGGGTAACTTTTCACATCATAAATCAATGAGTGACGTCATTAACTGGTTGAGACACATATACAAATGTTATACCCATGGTTAACAGAAAATTCCTAGGGATTTTGCGGAGAATGTCATCTGACAAAATCGGGACTTCTTACAGTAATCGGGGTATAGGCTTTTGAATTTGTTCACGCCTATCCAGTTTTTCGTCGCGAACAAGTTTTCTTAATGACGTTAGTCCATCCCGACCGTGTCGATGGCCCGCTTGCAGGCAAGCCGACGAACCCCACGCTGGTGGCCAACCCGTTCTCCGACGCGGCATCGCCGCCGCCGCCGCGGCCCGTCTTCAGCGCGGCCCCCCCGAGGCCGACGATCAACGAGATCAAGCAGCAGTCGTTTGCGCCGTTCGCGGCCCCGCCCGCCCCCTCTCAATTCCCGGCGGCGCCGGCCGCCGCCTTCACGGCGGCGCCGCAGCGCGACCCTTGGGCGCCGGCACCGAGCAGCAACGGGGTGGCGGGCGGGTCGCCGTGGAGGGGCGCCGAGCCGCAGGCCAACCCGTTCTTGTCTTAACGCCGGGCGGACGGCTGAGGAGCGGGTGAGTCCCGGGGGATTTGGTCGTTTCGGGGTTATAAACTGCCAAACTTTTTTTGTGATTACTGCGCACCTCAGAGAAATAACCAAGGATAGAGGGAGCAACAGCTTCAAAATACATACGTTTGTAGTCAACCAACATCTTATGCAAATTTACCGAAGTAAACAAACATTAGGCCCGTGTGTACAACGTTTACCTGAGATAGGTTATATCCTGAGAAATTTCAATTTAGCCACAGACCACACACTTTCTGCGTCCCATTGTATACAAAATCAGTCACTATATCCTAAATACTAATAAATAACCTATAAATTAAGGGAAAAAGAATTAAAAACGGGAAAAATGCATAAGTAAACAATCGGAAAACTTGACATGCTGGGCATACACAAAACAAATACCGCTGAGTTAACGGACGCGGGAGGCGGTTTGAGGTATCTGTGACGATTTTATTAAAGTGATAATTAGATACTATAATTACAGCGCAATTTAGTTTTAGTTTAAAACTGTTACATACAAGAAATTAATAACTACATTTGTTAATTTAGCGTTATGGGAGGTGCGCCTTCATTGAATCCCATTATTAAACCCTTCTATTTTGAAATGAAATGCTGTAAACAATGGAGTACGTGGCATCACTCAAAAAGATGTTGGCTTTGTTTACTTTTTGTCCTTACTCCCTCTATCCTTGGTTATTTCTCTGAGCTGCGCACCCATATAAAATACAAAATATAAGGGAAACGTCAATGTTATCGTCTGAGAACTTTTGTAGCGCCCTCCAACGGGTGTTGTGGAAATTAATGTACTTTTTTTATTGGGCACTAGGTGTCGCCAGCTTATTATCTTTAGCGTGAAATTTAAATTAATGATCAGGCTGCCCTTTTGCTTTATTTTGTTAAACCAGAATTATCTGTAATCCAGGATTTTTATAGAAATCATTTCTACAAAAATAATATTCCTGGATTACAACTAATCCTGATTTAACAAAATGTATATGCAAAATTTTGGAACATAACATACCTTTTTATATTATAGATATTATAAAATAATTTGTCTTTATTTTTGACCGCATTTTACCGGTGAAAGCGAACAATTCTGTCATGCCGTCATACCACTTCGACATTTTAATAAACGGTTTTATTATACAGTGGTGGGATTTGCACTGTTTCTTATTGCTGTGTAAAGAAATCAAAGAAGCGACTGTCTTCATTTACACATTTATTACATTCATAAATATTTATAAAAATACAAAAAAGCACGACATTGACAATGTTGTAATAATATGCACTACTATAAAAACAAAACTATAAAAGCATGCAAAATGGAAAGCATAAAACAAAAAAGTGCTAGGTATACAAATTAAATATAAATACAAACAAGAATGATAGGTATGAGTTAAGTTACTTACGTTTTTTTGTCGGGAAATATACTTATAGGCTAGTACCTTTATTGGATCTATCCCGGGCGAATTATATATAATAATACATCGAATAATCAGATTTTTAACATTCGTGCCTAAATTATTACGGGGTCTTACAATTTAAAACAGAAAAATTTATATTGGCGGAAAGTACCACACTTAGCAATTTTGAAATATTATTTTTGAAACACAACCTTGGAAGTAAATAAAACAAGTGAGATATGCTTTGTCTAACGGCAAAGTGAAGAAACCCTCCAGCTTTCACCAAATTGCAATTCTCGTACTGACGAACATTAACAAATTCTGAATAGCTGAGATTTGTACCAACATTTGCCATTAGGTTAGCCTTACAAATATCACATGCATTAGTGAATATAGTTTTTAACTTACCAGCCACATAACTTGCTATATAAAAAATGGTATTTTCACTAACCCTAGTTCTTTTTAAAATGTCAACAAATCCCGGAATCTCAATGTCGGCAACGGCGAGCACCAACGCAAACGTCGAGTTTATAAATCCACCTTAATGGAGCTACACCAGCAACCTCTTCCCTCGTTAAAAACACCTCAAATTGGGGCATTTTTAGAATTGGCATTGAGGCTATGAAACAATTTGTCGAGAAACAAAATCAACTGGTGCAGCCTCTACATCCAGTCTTAAACGATCGTTTATAGCTGAAAGAAAGTAAGCAAAATATTTAATATTTCACAAAAAAAAAACAAATAATAGTACTACTAACCCCAACTTGAAATTCTCAGCATCAGTATCAGTGATAACTCCCATATCTTCATATCTTCTTGGAAATTTTCAACAAAGGATATCACAAGTTTTTCGCATCAAAAATAACACTTCATGACGACTCTGCATTTAGATTACCACAGGCCAGCGGGCCAGCCTTATCTCCAGATAATATCATTTAATAAAAACTTAAAACTTAATGAATTATAAGGAAAATGAGGTATTTTCCTTTTGTTTTTCTGCCGCCAAATATAACCTAACTTCCTAACCTAATTTATTAATTTCAAATTTCTTTACATTTAGCATCGGTCAAATATAAACTAGCTACAGCGCCACAAGTGGTTGTTGTGTGAAATATAACATCGTTCAAGGTCGTCCATTTAACTTTCCCTTTTATATTTGTATTTTATATGTGCGCACCCAATGATCTCAAAAAACGTTCTTGTGAATTACTTTTTTTTAATAAAAGGAACAATAGCAAAAAAATCCACAAACAATGTTTTCGTAACGTCGCCTCTTAAGAATACAGGGTGATTCAGTTTTATTCTGCGATATTTCAACAGGAGCTAGAAAACCAAAAAATAACCGCACTTTCTTCTATAAACTATATGATTTTAAGGTCTTATAAAAAAGTTACAGGGTATTAAAGTTGTAAGAAGTGGACTTTATTGAATATTTACCAAACTAGTTGAGATATTTAAGTCATATATTTGGGACATGTTATAGCGGCATGGGTTAGCATAAAACCTGTTAATATCAAACACCTTGAACAACCAGTGGCGTAGAAGTGGGTAATTACTATAATTGTTTTTAGAAAAAAAAAACGAACCACCTTGTATACCAATAAAATGTATTCAGTTTCTTAGTAAATTTTAATTGTAAACTAAAATGTTCTCTTAGCATTTTTTCCTATGTGTCATGGTTTCATAGCAAATTTGATTTTTTGTATTTTTTCAAGGTATTTCTGAAAAATTAACAATTCGCTCCATAAGTAAGACTCAAAGTAGAAAAAATGTGTTTCTTACTTTAAATACAGTAACTTTTCCCAATAAACTTGCCCATTCAAGGTTTTACTTTTCAAGAAACAGAGCGTAACATTAATTGTATCTTCCTTAAATCTTTTAGACCCTGTATCTTCGAAAGTATTGCCTTAAATATGTAAGTTTATTGGAAAAAGTTACTTTATTTAAAGTAGCAAACACATTATTTCCACTTTACGTGTTACTTACGGAGCAAATTTTTTAAATAATTTTTCAGAAATACCCCGAATAAATACAAAAAATCAAATTTGCCTTGAAACCATGACACACACAAAGAAAACCAAGAGGACATTTATGTTTAAAATTAAAATTTAGGTACATAATAAATTGAATACATTTGATTGCTATACAAGGTGGTTCTTTTGTTTTTCTTCTAAAAATAATTATACTAATTACCCGCTTCTACGCCACTGGTTGTTCAAGGCGTTTGATATTAACAGGTTTTATGCTAACCCATGCCGTTATACGTGTACCCAATATGATTCAATATCTCAACTAGTTTGGTAAATATTCAATAAAGTCCACATATTTCTTACAACTTTAACACCCTGTAACTTTTTTATAATACCTTAAAATGATATAGTTTATAGAAGAAAGTGCAGTTATTTTTTAGTTTTCTATCACCTGTTGAAGTGTTGCAGAACAAAACTGAATCACCCTGTATTATGTTAGTTGTTTCTCTAAATTTTTGCAGTGAGGTGTTAGCCTATTTTCGATAATACCTTTCGTTAATTTTACAAATTATAATCCCAAAGCTGAAAATACCACGACTGCATAGTCTAAAAACGCTTTTTAATTGTACACTAGAAATGAAATTTTTTAATTTGGTAATACAAGGTTGGCAGCATTGTTCTGATAATATTCTGTGGCTCTAACCTGCCTTTTTCTGTGCTTCAAAGACCATAGAGTTTAATGTTCATTTTTATCTATTCAAATTTAGGATTCGTGTGCGTAAATCGTAAATTCTGTTGATTACGGCCCTGTCCTCCTTCACCTATCAATAATATCAATATGGCCGCCGCTTAGGGAATTCTAGGGACATGAAATATTTACCTGTCATAATCTAGTGTACAATTAAAGAGCGTTTTTAGATTAGCAGGGTTGCGTTCAGGAATTATTACATTGTACGCATTTCTTACAGAGTTGTTACATTGCTCGTTCATTAATTCGTATTATTACTCTGTAATCCCATTTCCACACGTTCAGAAATTGCTGAAATAGTTACCGAGGAAGCGCTTGGGAACCCATTTCCTACCATGCTTTTTCGTGTGGTAATTTATTACAGAGTTTGCGCATTTCCGGATTCTGTCTGATTATTTATTATTTTTGCTATATTAGGTTAATGTTAGGACCTGTTCACTTTCATCTTTATCGCTTTCTTCCTCCCAATCATCCAAAAGTATATATTTTGCAGCAATAAAAGTTGCAAAACATAAATTTCTTATCTTATTGTTGTTATCCATTGTTCAAACTAGTTTCAACTGTGGTTTCATTTCAACCACAAAACCGTTTCACATAGAAATCCGTATATGATTATTTTTTATTATAGGACAATGACATGAAGAAATGACAGAAAAAAGTTCCAAAGTTCGTTCAGAAATATATAGCCTGTCGTATGTCATTTTGTCACTATTCAGTTACATTTTAAAATGTCATTGTCTCACATTACAGAGTAAAGTCTTCCATTACATTTTTATTTCTGAACGCAAACCAGGAATGGTATTTTCTTAGCATTGCGATTATAATGAATTAACAAAAGGTATTATTATTATTATTATTATCTGATTATTAGGCATACTAAGAGTTGTATTTAAGAAGCGAATTTAACAACTGCAAATAATTTAATTATTCAGTGTTTAGGCATAATTGGATAAACAAACTTGTTAAATAAATTAACTACAAAGATTATAAATATTTTGGTTTTTTCAAAAATGTGATTTAAAAAATAAAAAAAGTAGCCACGACCGGGATTTGAACCCGGGACCTCTCGCACTAAAAGCGAGAATCATGCCACGAAACCATTGTGCTTCCGTATAAAATTTACTTAACTATCCACATTTAAATTTAATTACCATGCTTAAAAGTTGAAGTCCATTTTATAGTTGTCATTTAGGATGAGCCTTCAGTTTTCAATATATTTATTGTGTTAATAAATATTTAACGACCAAATGAGTTAACTGAAATTGTATCTTCTATTCCTATATTAAATTTGGTACTGTGAAGAAATTATTGGGTTACCGATCAGTTTTAGCTACCACAATAATGGTTTAGTTTAATTAGGGCATAACTAAGAGAGTAGGATATCATCACCTGATTGGTTAATATTATTTGACAGAATTATGTTTGATTCATATTGGCAGGAGTTGAATTCTCAGATAAATGCTGCTAGAAAAATATAGAGATGGGTTTTGGGTTTACACCCATCGATGGGTTTAAACCCTTTATGGGTGCCAACCTATGGGTGCCAAACCTTTGACACCCATAGGGTGTTTTCATTTTTAAAATAAAGGGTGGATTCAAAGGGTGGAAACGTTTGACACCCAAAAATGGGTGTTTTCAATGTCACCAAAAGCCAAAATATATCCTGGAATGGATGGAATTTTTTGAAAGCCACTGGATTTGGAGCAAAGAAGAAACGCGATTTTTGTTTGTTTTTTTTGTCAGTTATTTTGTAAATATATCAAATATCAGAAATATAAAAAATGGAATAATAAACCCTATAGGCCATTGAATATAAGAAATACGCCCCCTATAGGCTCAATGCTAAACTAGTCTATGGGCCATGCCAACAATGAACAACAACAAAAAACAACCCAGTGTAGACCCAAGGCTAGCACCGTTTCCATGGTGACGATGGCCCATATTAGTTCGCATAGTCCCGTCGGGGCGTTGGCATTTGGCGACTGAATTTAAGATGCCAACACCCCGATGAGACTATGCGAACTAATATATGGGCCATCGTCACCATGGGAACGTTTCTAGCCATATAGGGGGCGTATTTCTTATATTCAATGGCGTATATGTCTTTTAGATGAGAAAGTGGAGAAAATGAATCGAAAGAAGGGCCCTACAATACATTTATTCATTTATAATATTTAGTCATCGTTATTTTAATTTATGATAATGTAATAGATAAACGACTAAATTTCTAATTCGCCTGCAACACATTTTTTTCTTTTTATATCTTCTTGCAATGTTTTTGTTGTTTATAGTTTTTAGATATGAGTATTTGGTATTAAATTAAACGTCTAGATGTCACCAATCAAAATATGCCAAAAACTAGTGTCATAATTTGACACCCGGTACCAAAAAGGGTGGAAACCTTGACATCCTTTCCAAATATGAAAAAAACCCGGTGTAAACCCATCTCTAAAAATATAACATGTCGTGAAGTTTGGAGCTCAAAAAACCCAAAATTCACTTTAACTTTATTGAGATCTTAGACACATAAAAAGTCAAACACCCTGTATACGACAGTACAGTAAAATTTTATCTTCCTTTGCAGGTTCATCAATACAACAAATAAAAAAAATTCAACTTTAATTCAACATGGTGCAAGATTAGTAGTAGCTTTTTATGTTTTTCTTTTCATATATTTATGAACGAGAAGTCGTGGGGGAGTCTTTAACTTGTTAAAATTTGAACGGTTCCGTATTTTTTTTATAAAGGACGAATATGCGCTTTGCCAAAAGAATTATAAAAAAAAAACTTCGAGTATGTGATTGGAACTTATTGCTCACGTAATTGTGTTTTCGAAAAATTCACTGCGATTTATGTAAAAAAATCTTATTGACATATCCATATTTTTATTGAATAAAAAAGTAATTTTTGAGATTATCGTTCTTGCTTGACAGTGCTTTAAAAAAAATGTAAAAGTCCGTCACATTATAGACTGAACAATGTAAATTTTTTCTATTATACTATAGAGTTGCTGACATGTTAAATTTTCTGTCACGCATTCATTTTAATATAGTTTTTACTTTACACAAATCAGTGCAGTATTGAAGTTACATTTACATAATAAACATGTATGCTTGTTTTTACTACGTATGTATAAAAAAAGATTTTATTTAGATATTTAAGCTATTTCTTTGTATTTAATTTGCAAACATTATTTATGTATATAAAACAAATGCGATGGAAAAACTACTCATATTGTTAAACATTTATTGCTATTCATTCATAAATTAATTGAGGAATAACTAATATGAAAAGCCTGTAAATAGTATTAATTATTTTTCTAGTGTAAGGTTTTGTATTATAAAGAGGATAGGCTCGTATAAGAAGGGTATAATGGAATTTAATTTGTATCGTGATAGCTATTTTCACTTACATTCGTAAAGAAATAAAATTTTCGAAAATTATTCAGGGTACATCTATACTTCTTTCAGATTTTTTTGAAAAAAAAAAAATCTCTTCAAACAGATTAATTCCAATAAATAATAGTAAAAATTATGTTATTAGTCTTCTTTATTTTCTATACCTACTTTCAGATTTTGTTAAAAAAAACTGGACTATACTAAAATCGAGTAACTCTTAGGCCTGGCGTAAACAAGGCCACGTTCATTGAGATATTCGCCAGAGCTGCACTCAGGCACGACGTTTATTTAATTTTACTTTTACAATTGTTTACATCAAAATATTTCGGAAAACGATTAAAATAGTTCAAAACATCGATAAAATTGTTTGTGTCAGTGTCTAAATAGCTGAAAACAAGATAAAACCGCGTAAATACTCTTTTGCGACCGAGTACGTCCCTGTTGCCATGCGCGCTTAAATTTTATGATTGATGATTGCCTTGTTTCGCGGAACGTCATCGAACACGTGCTTTTATTTATGCCAGGCGTAAGAATTGTTCAATTTTAGTGTAGTATCAGTTTACAATGATTTAACTGGTTCCCACACAGGAAAACTCTTATTTTCATAACATACCCAATTAAAAAAAGAAAAAAATCAAAAGAAAAAAGACAAAATTGTATCCTAAAAATATTGTTTTGTTTCTATATACAAATGTACATAATTAATTTAGAGAATTGTTACAATAACTATTAAATCCAACATAGGTACTTCTTAATCAACAACCCTGTACCATTTTTCAAGGGTTCTGGGATGCGGTAGGTGGTGCCACGTTTTCCTCATATATTTGTAAGCAACAGTGGAGTAGAACTGAAGCGTTAAAGCATATCTCCACAACTCTGGTGAATACTTTCGATTCATTGTATTCGACTTTTGGGAAATCAGTCCTTTTATGTTTCCAGGTAAGTTGGCCTACAAAAAAATTGTTGTCAATTTTGTTTCTCTTTCTTACAAAATCTGATTTGTCCATACCATCATTGAGTCTCCATCATTCTCTGCAATCAGGCTCTTCTGGATTAAGTGAGCGATGATATTCTTCAAGCTGGTAATTTCCTTCGTCAGACTTCTATTTCTTCTAGTCTTTGTCTGTCGCAAAATATTCTTTTTTGTCAAATGCAACGTTTGTGTCCTTGGTTCCGTTAATCTCAATATTTTGGAAGTTCGTTCATCTTCATCTAACGACAGAGATGAACCCGATTCCCGATGAATTTGTTGCACTAAAAAAATATTTAGTTACTTAAATATCATATTAAAGTATAAGTACTTGCAAAAATGGGGTTTGGTTTGTATTTCTGAAGCGTGCTTTCTTTTCGCAAATCTTTGGATTGAAGCAATGCTACCAGGCTTCAACCTCATTTGACTTTCACTTCCAAGTTTTCTTGCTTGAGGTTCGGGATAATTTTCTGGAATATCACAAAAGGCTAACCAAACACCTCGAACATTAACGTCCTTTGGAATCCTAAAAAAAATAATTGAACATTGGAAAAGTTTTATAGAAGTAATGAACACAGTAGGTACTATATTCATTCGGTGAATTAAGGAAGAACGGAACAACACAACTTCACTGAACCATACTCGGAACCCGAGGAAGTGGTGGATGAGTTCCTCCTAAGGCAATACATACTAATGACAATAGTTTAAAAGTTATAGGCGATAATTTTTTTTGAATTTCCAACTTTATGCCGGCATAAATTCGTCTATTTTGTCCCTTGAGCCGGAATTTTACCTTTGTTAAGATGGGCGTGGGTTTCGGAATATGCTTGTAACGAAAACACGGTAACAAACATTGTAATTATCCAGTAAATAAAAACCATAGGCAAAATACCCCTAAAATTATGCAGGCGGAATACAAGTGTAGCTACTATTTATCAGATGGCGCGAAAAACAGACAATCGATGAACTGTCGACGCTGTTATTACAGGTCAGTTTAAAAATTACATATATTATGTTCATGTGATCAATTTTACGTTTTGGCGATATAATATTTAATTTACTCAACTAAGCTGTCGGATTACTTTTTTATATCTTTGTATTACTTCCATATTATTATATCCCTACTATGAACTGCGAATTTTGAATATTAAAATAATAGTCAAGTGATAAAATTAATTAAAGTAATGTTGAAAAATTTGAACAATAATTAACAAACTTATTAAAGATGAAATCAGAGTTAAAATATTCCTCGAATGAGTAAAAAGCATTCTTTATGAGGTACTTCTGAACTGCCAGTCTAAATAATTTTGGACCCAAATCTCTGATGTCTGGAGGTAAGGCATTAAAAAATTTTGTACCAGTGTTGGGCCGTTTCTGGTTCTTGCAAGCCTAAGAAAGTCAGGGACCAGGTTGTTACCACCTCAAGTCTGGTAATTGTGGTCAGCACTGTGAGACCTAAACAAACAAAGATTATCTCTGACATAGGCCAAACAATGCAAAATGAAGAGACTCGGAAAAGTTAAAATATTTAAATCAATGCAGCATTGTCGACAATCATCCCTAAAACCAACACTACAGATAACTCTAACTCATCTCTGCTGTATCCTAAAAACACCCTCTGCGTGGCATGAGTGAGCCCATATTAGGACAGCGTATGACATCCTTGAGCTGAAGAGTCCATGATAGGCACATAAAACAGTTGGTAATGAAGTAGTTTTAGCGATACTTCGTATCAGGAAGACCACCCTAGCGAGTAATTTCATCATGTGAGCCACATGAAACTCCCACGTCAGGACACAATCCAGAATGGCACCAAGGAATTTAACCTTACATATTATATTATGTTCATATGCTCAATTTTACGTTTTATCGATATATTTAATTTACTCAACTAAGCTGTCGGATTACTTTTTTTATGTCTTTGTATTACTTTTATGTCTTTGTATTACTTCCATATTATTATATACCTACTATGAACTGCGAATTTTGAATATTAAAATAATATAAAACTTCAAAAGGTATATTCAGGAGATCCTCTGTGATTTTAACCCGTATATTTTTAGCAATGATTTATTGATTTTTATCTTTTACACTGAAAGGTACACGGCGGCACTAAAAACTGCTTTACTTGACTTTGCATTTATACGTGTGGGTTGTGTTTTATGTTCTTATTAAAGATCATAATCGAATATCATGATCTTTGGTTCTTATGTACTATCGCCAGAATATTGTAGGATTCATGTCTATGTCTATATGTCCAAAATTATCTATACCGGATGTTTCATTTTAAGAAATGCAGCTATTATAAATATCTAAAAAACGAAAAACGCAAATGAATCGAGATAAATGTTGAAGCATGGGGGGGGGGCAATAAGACGCACGTTTTCACTTGTAGGCAGACGACGCTTTCAAGGTCACTTGAATGTCAACTGTGTTTTTTACTGTTAAAGGCATATCTTTAAATAAGAATGTGATTCGGCATTTTTTCTGTAGGTATATTGCTGGCTAAAGAGTTCTGCAAAATTATGTTTAGTTTTTTTTTAATGAATGAACATTACATTCAAACACCCATTTTAAGTACCTAAAGCAATAATTAGTACATAATTTAGTTACCACCATTGTAAAATCTTTATTTGTTTACCAATTTTGATAAACTTTTTTGTTAGGTTCAAAAAGCACATTAAACAATGTGTGTAACTTTACTTTTGGGCTGTAATCATGGCCACCTGTCAACACTATTATGGGCTCGTACACTATTCGTTTTTTTAATAATGTACAGGGTGTTCGGCTGAAGGTGATAGGTACATTCAATTTACCTATTCCGTAATTTTTGAGACAAATTCATGATTAAAAACCAGTTTGATGCAGTTTTTTCCAAACAATCTAATATCATTTGAAAAAAAAAACAATCGAACGTGAAACAAAAGTTATAACCAAAAAACCTTTTTGGGAAAATGATGGTGCAAAATGTATCTTTTTATTAATTTAAATTTAATTTTTTATTAACGGATAATAATAGAACCCATATTATGCAGTTAACTTTGGGGTTACCTTTGATTAAAAACTATGAAAAATGACCAACTCAAACGTGGCCACGTGACTTTCGCTATCTGTCAAAAATTGTATTTAAAAATAAAATCGCTAAAAATTGGCTTATTTGTTGCCATTTCAAAACATTTGACTAGAAAAAGTTGTTTCTATTTTAATTGTTACATAAGCGCCTATTTCCTATTTATGAAATTTCTTAAAATTTTAAAAAGTCGTTAGGTACTTCGTAAAAACTATTTTGTATCACTAGCCATATATCATTCCATAATTCTATTAATTGACACAAAATAATACATAAATTAAGATTCAGCAAATAGTATTTTATGTATCTAACAAAATTCCCCACTACGTCAAAACTATAATAACATAAAATTCTAAACGTCGGTTAGGGTAAGTATTGTGATACTTAATTCATGCGGTTTTGAGGGATTGACAGTAGATTTGACAGCCGGTAGGTACTCCTCTTACTAAATATTTCACTCAACAATATTCTTAACAACTATGAAAAAATATATAAAAATAAAGGAGCGTAAATATTCATATTATTATTTTGTGTTTCAACAATTCAACGTTTGAATCCCAAAATACGCCAGGATCAGAGCAATGTGCTGTAATTTTATCAGTATAAAAAAAGGGGGTCGGTTCGCCTGCCTCCCCCTAGACCCCTGCTTCCGACCAACGACCTTGCCAAGCAACAAAACAAGGCCAAGAAAGACGCACTATGGGTAATGGAAATTTATTTTAGCGAGGCGAAACATTTCTTTTTTTTTCTCGCTCTGTTTTTATACCAATGGGCCGCAAGCAGATATTTTGCAGCTTACGTATCGTTATATATTAACCTACCTCGCTTCTATTTCCTTCTTTCTTCCATGTTTTTTAACATCTTCATCAGTAGTTGTTGACGAGCTGGATCCGTAAATGGTAGATGTTAACGAATGATGAAATGGGCTTGTCGACGGCACTGATATTGACAACGAACTATCGAAACTAGGATGTTCACTTTTTACACCTACTTTTTGTGATGGCACAGCGTCTACCTTTAAAAACCGTTTGCCACCACGAATAAAAAAATCGTTCTGTTTAAAGTGTTCAGAACAGATAACTTTATTTTTTGTCCATATCCAATTATCTGTTCTTCTTCCGATTAAACGCAACCAAACATATTGAAGATCTGTTTTGGGAAACCTTTAACAGAAAACCAAAATAATTAATACCAAATTTCTCATTATTTTGATATTGATAATACCACAGACCTATAGCTATATAGGTCTGTGATAATACTTACAGGTGAAAACTAAGGGATTTTTCTTGAGGTGGAAATTTTCTATTATTTTTGCACTCCTTCACGGCACAACATGCCATAACAAATAATAAAAGGTGGGTAGTGGGTTTATACACTTTTATTTAAGAATTGAGAATAATATTATTTATAAGAAAAAAAGGTAAAGAAACTGTATGAACCAGGCTTTATCTGAATAACAATAACCAAAACTCAGAGTTTTTTTGTACACATCACAGATTAAAGGACATACAGACACTTTGAAATTTGCAAAATGTCTTCTCTATATATGCTTCTCTCACACAAAATATATAGGTTATTCTCTCAATCTCAACTCAATTCAATCACAAAATATATAGTTTACGCCTCAGACTAATGAATAAAGTCATTAGTCTGAGGTTTAGGCTCTCAATAAAAAGGCCATACTGCACGGTCCGACCGTGCAGTAGCCGATGATGATATTTACGAGCATGCGCATTTTCATTTTGGATTTATTGGGATTTATCTTGAGGTCGAAATTTTCTATATTTTTACACTCCTACACGGCACAACATGCTATATATAACTAATAAAAGGTGGGTTGTGGGTTAATACACTTTTATTTAAGAATTGAGAATATTATTTATAAGAAAAAAAATAAAAGATCAAGAAACTGTATGAACCAGGCTTTATCTGAAAATCTCAATTCGAATTCAATCACAAAATATATAGGTTAGGCTCTCAATAAAAAGGCCATACTGCACGGCAGTAGCAGATGATGACATTTACGAGCATGCGCATTTTCATTTTGGATTTAATGGGATTTATCTTGAAGTGAAAATTTTCTATATTATTTTTACTTTTTTACACTCCTTCACGGCACAACATGCCATACATAACTAATAAAAGGTGGGTTGTGGGTTTATACACTTTTATTTAAGAATTGAGAACATTATTGATAAGAAAAAAAATAAAAAATAAAGAACTGTATGAACCAGGCTTTATCTGAAAATCTCAATTCGAATTCAATCACAAAATATATAGGTTAGGGGTTAGGGGTTAGGCTCTCAATAAAAAGGCCATACTGAACAGCAGTAGCAGATGATGACATTTACGAGCATGCGCATTTTCATTTTGGATTTAATGGGATTTATCTTGAAGTGGAAATTTTCTATATTATTTTTACTTTTTTACACTCCTTCACGGCACAACATGCCATACATAACTAATAAAAGGTGGGTTGTGGGTTTATACACTTTTATTTAAGAATTGAGAACATTATTAATAAGAAAAAAATAAAAGATAAAGAAACTGTATGAACCAGGCACAGATAGTAAAGGACATGCACCATAGAGATCATACCTAATTTTATTATCTCTATGACCGTTCCTCAATCAACGCAATGACATACTTGTGCTTACACTTTGGAATTTGCAAAATGTCTTCTCTCAATCTCAATCACAAAATATATAGCTTAGGCTATCAATAAAGACCATACGTTGTTTTATATGCTCTGACCATACTGCACGGTCCGACCATTGAGGTCATTGGGTCAGACCGTGCAGTAGCCGATGATGACATTTACGAGCATGCGCATTTTCATTTTGGATTTAATATTAATAATAATAATGTTAACCAACTTCAAGGTCACTCCTTATTCATTTTTACTATTCTTATTTCGGATTTCTCCAATCAAAATTTAAGATTTAACCCCAAAAACGAAACTGCGCATGCTCCTGACAGTTTGAAACTGATTTCAAAGGGTCTGTAAGGTTACTTATTTACCACAGAATAGGGGAAATTAATCTTGGTCCAGCTGGTCCAGCTCCAGCTCTAGACAGTGCAGACCACAAGTTATGGAGGGTAGAGGTAAAGAGGACCATCTCTGTATGTAAATTGTAAATCCATTAAATTTTAAGATGGCACTGCTGTTGCCCCCGGGTACCAATTTTAAAAAAGCGCCATAAGTTGGTGTTGTAGTGACAGTAGACAAGGAAAGGTTAACATCCGCCTTCTAAAGACGCCGTTTTCAAAACATCATGTAAATAATATTTTTAAATTATAATAAAAAATGCATTTCT
Source organism: Pseudeuparius sepicola (assembly GCA_963920635.1). Classification (NCBI taxonomy): domain Eukaryota; kingdom Metazoa; phylum Arthropoda; class Insecta; order Coleoptera; family Anthribidae; genus Pseudeuparius; species Pseudeuparius sepicola. The sequence continues at coordinate 8,319,953 of OY987304.1, forward strand.
GAAAATTAGTTTGATAGATGGTTTGTTAATAAATTAGATATTTTATTAAAATGAGGAGATATTTATTTATTTGTATTAAATATGTCGGCAGATTTTCAGGTTGTATCATAATATCTTCCATTCGGCAAACTTCACTTTGTCTACAACCGCAAAGTTCGGGTCATACCCGGTGAGAACACGAGCGCCATTCTGGAGACTTCCTGAACCCTTATTTAATGCTTTTAGACGACAGTTTTTGAGCCGAACACCCATATAAGATGGTCCTCCTTACCTCTACCACAGAATAACTAAATATTCTGTGCCTCTACCCTCCATACCACAAGTATAAACAATAATAATACCCAGTAAAATAACTCCATGCCATTACCAATACAATATTTTTATCCCGCAGACTAGAATGAATGAACAATGGAATGCGATGAATCAACACCCGGGACACATTCGAATATAAGGAAATCTCACTGGTATTGAGATATCTCAGGATTCTCTATCTGTACTCTGCCAGCCTACCAATGGCGCAACCAGAATTTAATATCAGGGGGGGCTGGTTGACAATGTAGAAGCAACTTTAGTTAAAAAAGTTTATTTTTACCTGGACCGTTTTCGGCGAATCTGCCTTGGTGCCTCATTAGGAGAAATCATTGAATCTGTTGAAATTGAAGCTTGTGGTAGGCTCGGACCACTTTGTTGATGGTCAGATAAATTTTCCGACGGTATAGAAGTTGATTGGAGGCATTTCTTGTCGCCCACCAACAGAAAATCATCAGATTTAAAATGTGTTGAACAAACGAATTTGTTCCTCGACCATAGCACATTGCTGGGCAAATTTATAGCTTTTAACCATTCCAAATAGAGGTCCCGGTCTTTGGGAAACCTAGAATTTCTAGAATAAGCACCACCAATACATTTTATCCTAAATAATGCAACATACCTACCAATGGAAAGATATACCTTCAGGTCTAAATCGTTTGCAATTTGTGCATGTTCTTACAGAGCAAGACATGTTAATGAACACAGCACGATTACAAAAACACGCCAGCAAAACGCAAGAAAAGACCTAAAAAAAGCAAGTCAATCAACGGGAAGAAGCACGTAAAAGAAGTAAGCACCTCAAAACGTAAATAAATAAATAACCTATATATTTTGTGAAATAAACTACAAGACAAAAGATGCTCTGACAGAAGAGAAGACAAGATTGGGTTAAAATGGCGGCCGTCTAGGAGCCGAAAAATCGGCTGCGAATTCTCCTCCTCTATATCTCTGGATACAAACCGCAGTGCACTCTACACACTAACCTATATATTTTGTGCTACACACGGTACACGGTTTCAAACCAGCCAGCACTGTCCGAACCATATTACATGTATAATCATGGTCTGAACAGTGCAGTCATAATGACAAAGGATTTTCAAAATGGTGGCACGTGTTCTAGTCACGGCTCTGTGTATATATTTTGTGTGTAAAATATGAGGGCCGTGGTTTTTGTAGTGTAGTGTGGATGGTGTAGTCGCTAGTTGCCCTACCTCTACTAACCTTGTACAGTAGTCACTGACCTTTATATTTTGTGGCAGTCAATAGTCATTTCTACAAAATATATAGGTTAGGTCATTTCCAAAGAAAGAAACGCCAAAGCCAACCTAAAAAATATTCAAAACTACTCCAATTTCACCAAAAATGGCCAGCAGTAGATTAGAAAGAATCGGTACAATCCATTCTAGGTAAATTCGCATTAAATTTATTTCCACGTTTGTTTTTAATCTACTTTTAGAATAACTGGATTAATCCGAAGCGGGGCAATGTCTTGGAATGATCGACCACTTTGGTACGACATTTATGAGACGTTCCCTCCTAAAGAGGAGCCTAGATTTGATAGACCTATTCCCAGCATGAAAATGAAACAGATTTTTTATAAAGAAGACAAAATTCGAGCGTAAGAAAAGTTTTTTGGGAGAAAAAATTTTATTAAAGGATTTCATATTTTACAGAACGTTTCATCGCAATAACAAACATGTGGGTGTTGTAAATATGTTGAGTAGTAAACAGAAAACTTTGACACAAAGATTCATCGAAGCTTATAACAAATTAGACGATCAATACAAAGGCGAAGCTACAGAAGCACAGTTATATAAGGAGGCCGTGGATATGCTGAAACGGGATAAAGAAGCCTTAGCTACTACTTCTGTTGGTAGCGAAGAATCTGTTAGTTTAAGTACAGCATTTAAAGAAGCTGAAAGAACAGTGAAGGAGCGAAATGAACAAAACGTGCACATAAAAATCTCAGATATATTTAAATAATAGCTACTTTATAAATATATGATTAATTAGTGTTAATTTTGGTATGTTCCTTCTTTTTTCATTCTCTGAATCTCAGCTAACCTATTGATAATTTCCTTAGTCTCCAACCCGTTTTCCCGATTATACTCCAGACTAACTTTTAGCTGGTGTTCTTCTAATCCCTTAATTCTACTGTACAAGGTTCTACCCAATTCTTCATCGATGTCATTTTCTTCACGTAACATTGTAAAATAAATCATGAAAATTGACAAACTGACAATTATCACATAAGGCTCGTACCATAGTCTTTCTTTTGCGTAACCCCTTCGTGTGGTCTCCGCTTTGTGTTTGTATGCAGCACTCGCAGAGTATTTTATAGGTTCATCAGTTACATCTTCCCTCTCCACTGTAGATGAACTTTTGGTAGAGGCTAATTTTACCCCATTCCTACAAATTTAACATTTTACGATTTTGATACTTTTAAAATGTAGTTGATCTATTTACCAAAATACATTTTTTGCTTTGAAATTTAACAGGGCGCGGTATAATGGTCTGATTTTGAACATATTTTATTTAAAGCATTTTATAATTTTATTCGATTTGAGAATTTGTAAGATTAGGGGTTAAGGTTGGGATAGGTTGGCCAGGTCTTGAACGCACCCTACGGTTAGGTGTACCAGCGGTGTACAGATTACTAAGGGTATGGTCCGAAACTAACCAACCGGTAACCAGAGTTACCAGCTTGGTCCGTAACGAAAGCAAAAAAAAACAAGGGGATAAGCAATCGGTTAATGGTTAATCCTCAGACTAATAAATTAGTCTGAAGGTTAATCAGTCTTCAGTTCTTCAGTCGGTTTCGGTTATAAAAGCGGTACAATAAATTCTAAAGAACATTATTCGGGTTAAGTACCGTATCGGAGCTGTTTGATTACTTTTTAACACCAAACGAGAATTTGGGTTAATTTCAGACCATACCCTAAGTTTATGTCGCCCTCTTCTTCTAGAAATATCTTTATAGGTTTTAGTTATTTCAGTGGTTAACGCCAGGGTCGTAGCGTAGATAGACTTTGCCCATGGGAGGATTCTGTTAATATTACGTGAGTCAACTGGTGGAAATTTTTATCGTTGTCAACAACTGTGAAACCATAATGATTTAAGTATGCATAAATGTACTTACTCTTTTTCTTTTAGAGAAAAGACAGACAGACACTTAGAACTCCTTGAATGAAGTGGAAGAAAATATAGGTACTTAACTTATATCACAGACCTATATAGAGCTATATAGGTCTGTGCTTATATATAAGTATAGTACCTATACATTTGCCATATCCTATAAATTTCATGTCCTCTCAAAGGGCAGCAAATCATACTTTGTCTATAGAAATAGGTATAGGTACCTAAAATATAGAAATTTATTTCCTGGTGGGCCCTTAAATAAGATTATTGATTTTAAAAGCAGGTATATTAATACCTATTAAAATGAGGTGTTTGTTCAATAAAATGTGCCGCAGACGAAATGTTTTAGATATATATTTTAAGGAGAAATAGTTTAACTGAAACTTAGATAATTATAAAATTACAACACCGTTATCTAATTCCTCCTCCTATAGGTATTTATAATAGGCCCAAATCTTCTAAAAATCTGCTCTGACCAAAATCCGTTATCTTTTATGCCTCTGACCTAACCCAACCTTTTATATTTTGTGGTTTAGCTCAGGGCCAGGGCGTCGAATCTAACTTCATTACAAAAAAATAATAAAAAATATTAGAAAATAAACAACTCTTACTCTTGTTTGCAAATTATAATTTTCAAGCGGTGAGTATATAATCAAAGTAATTTATGAATAACGAATGGCTACATAAAATTTTACAGACAAAAAATGGAGACAGTCGACATTCAAGCCGTAGAATCCAAACTGAGCGACGTAACTGTAACAGCCATCCCAATGATTACTAATAACAAGCAGCCCCTGTTGGTAAACCACGGACATGTCAATGCTGCAAACGTCCCTAAAGTTCCAGAAAGAGAGAACAAAGACCCAGCCCTATCGAAATACGCTCAATTGTTGAACGTTATCGAAGATATGGGACGAGAAGTCCGTCCAACATATGCTGGTAGTAGAAGTTCGGCAGAAAGGCTCAAACGAAACATTATCTCTGCCAAGATCTTGGTAAGAGAGTGTCTGATTGAAACGGAAAAGAGTGCCCGACAATGATCAACTTCATTGATAATGGGCATAAATAAGTCATTTAGTTTGTACGAAAGTTTTTACATTTTGTCCAGATCTTGTGATAGAAGAAGGTGGTTGCAGAATGTATGCTTCCTCCACGTTCAGGTCCAAAGTGGTACAAATTTATATGATAAAAAAATATTATATAGTTTGCTACATTCTACAGTTAATGTATATAAAAATAGTTTTACAGTGTAACACAATATCTATTCATATACAAAAACTGCCAAAGTTTGCTCAGGAGAATGTAAACAATATATATTATAATAGATATTTTTAAAAGTATTTTTATAAAAGTTATTCAATACATGAATATTAAAGCGATAATCGTCTTTGCTTAAACCTAATTTTAACTGCTATTCACTCGTTCCTCAACTGAAGTGTCGCCACCTGTATGGACAGACACGGGTGGTAAATAATAAGCTTTTATGTGGCTATTTAACTGAGCAATCTCTGGATCTTCACGTTCTAAACTCCTCAACATTCGGGAAAACTTTATTATTCCTTCTCTTCCTTCGGGAAATCCATACTCTTTGATAACATCCATCTGAATTTGCATTACAATGGGAAAAGTGAACTGCATCATTTTCATCATTTCGTTGCCGACATTGTCTTTTGCTTCATCGAGCTTTTTCGAATTTTCTTCAGATTGTAGTTCTTCTATGGTTTTATTTAAGATTTTGGTGGCCAGTTCTGAGGTAAGCGTGGGTAAAACATCTTGTTTGGACATTTTTTGTTTATTATTCTTTTTATTATTCAAGGCAAATTTTTGCAATTTTGGCATAACCTCAACTGATTGACAGAAAGCTAACTTCACAATGGAAATGGACACTCCCACGTTTGGGGCCTTCGTTTCATCAACAAAGCACTGGATAATTTTATTTAAGGAGCAGGAACCATAGGAAATCATTAACGTGGTGCGTTCAGAAAATTTACTCCGAATAGGCAGTTGTTTTCAGCCATACACCCAGAGCATTGAGTAAAAGAATATTATATTTAAAATACCTATATTCTTTTACTCAATCTCAATGCCCAGAGTTAAAACCAAAAAATATTTTCTTCCGTGGCGGAGTAAAAAAATTAGTAGAGTAATGGAAACCCTTTTTTTTTTCTAATTTTTACCCTTGGTAAATAATATTAAAAGAAATTATTTTTTCTCCAATATAAAAATCTAAATGTAAATATATTATTCCCAAAAAAGTTTTTTTGAAATAACTAATGATCCATGATTTTTGCAAATGCTAACATAAATAAAGCAGGGGTTTGCTTAGTTTTATTTTTTCTCGACTATCCATTTTGAAGAATACTCGGTCAAAGGTTTACATTACATTTCGAAACACACAATAAATTATTATAAAATGAGCAAGTTCCTATAATGGCATTGCCCTCCGTTTCAAAATCCTTGACTTGTTTTTCTCGTAAGTAAGACCAGTCAGCTCCATATGCAATATTTTTGTGTTCATAATAACTCCCAACTGTTTCAAGTTTATCAATTTTTGTATCGACAATGTGAACTCCACCTAACATACAGGCACATAGAATAAAACTGTAAGTGAAGGGATCCCACTTTACTCTCCATAGAGGACCAGGTAAATTGCTTCTATTGAGTGGATTTTTTATATTTCTTATATCCCACAATCTCAAATTTTCATCATAACTGCAAAAATAAAATGTTACAACTGTAGAATTTATACAAAAATGAAGTCGTAGTAACCCCTGAAAGCTTTGACAGCTTGTCATATTTAAATTCTTTTGTTTTCATTTCCAGAGCCTACTTGACGTCGTTTTTATTTCAACACGACAAGAATTAATTGTTTAATAGGTACCTCCCTGTTGCAAAAATGTACTCCTTTTCCTTGTTTGAATGCATCGAAGTCACACCAGCTTCGTGTGTCTTATTTTTACATATGGGAGACTCAATTCTTTTGTCATATTTTACGAATAAACAGTCATCGCCACCACTAAATAATATATTTGTATCCCAGTAATAAAACGCTGTAATCCATGCTTCATACCCATGAGAATTCCATGTTTTTTCCAAAGTTAATTCATTGTTTGATAATTTTAGTAAGTGGATATTCCCTTTCGAGTCGCTGCAAACAATTTCCGGTTCGCTACTTTCATATTTTCCAGTTGACCAATCTAAAGACAAAATTAATAGTTCCAGACCACTAGTTATTATGAATTCAAAAGATGTTATTAGCTCCAAGCAAATATTAGGTAGTAATTTGTAAATTCGTAATTTATTTTTTGAGTCAACTACTCCCAATACTGGAAAACCGTCTAACTTGGTGTGGCACCATTTTTGGTCCAACACAGCGTCGGTCTCAAGCTCCTGTTTAAGTTCTAAGCCTTCTTTTGTCGATATTGAGAATAATAAAATTCTGCCCAGTCGTTGACAAAGTTGATTGTCTGAAAAATTAAGAAAATGATCATGGGCAACTTAATGCAACATGACTAACCACTTAATTGTTCTGATAGCTGGTAGTTGGCACAAACAAAGATGTTGTGAAAAGGCTCGTGTGGGCACCATTCAACTGAGTCTGCGGTATAAATTGTATCGTAGGAATATAAACAGGAAATATTTTTATTTTCACCCTCGCACATCTTTACATCACCAATAAATAATACATGTTAACACTTAAATTAAAGATTTTAAAACAAAGTTTAAAATTATTAAAAAATTATAAACACATTGTAAACATAACCCTACTTTGGAGAAATGGAGCCAATGGAGGAGAATCTCTGCGTAGACTACGTAAGTGGAAAGTCTCCTTTATAGGGTTTGTTCCAACAACAGTTCTGAACTCTGAACCGGTTCTCTTCTCAAATAGCGTTTTCAGCTTGCACGCACTGGCTCCATGCTAGAGTGCACTCAGTTTAACTTTTTGCTCTGAGTGCGCTACTCTGTGCGCACTAGCAACAGCGCCGTGGCGCGCACCCTAACCTGACACGCGTGCAAGTAAGCATCTGATCGGGAGACGAGTTCGGCTTGTTCTCGTTTTTGTTCCCGCGTGGTTCCCCTTTCAAAAGTTTTTTTTATGTTTTGTTCAATAAAGGCTTATTAGAAATTCGTTTTCTTCGTCACTGCTGCTGCTGCTGCTATCCATATATTCGTTTAATACCAACGGATCCATATTTTTTTTATAAACATACTACCATAACCTTAAAATATTTTTCAGTGCACCTTTTGCACCGTCTATTTTGACGGTGCAGAAAAATGCATATCGAGCGAGTGTTCCAGGCAAGCCGAACATGGACAATGCCATGCACTTTGAAGGTACGAACAAGTCGAACACTTTAGTACTCTTGCACTGTGCAAGTCGAACACGCGGCACTGTCAAAATTCGCATTTAGTGCGCACTAGTGCAACAAGCCGAAAACGCCAAAACTGAATTACTTTTCTGCATTCTCAATCGCTAGAACTGGTTCAGAACTGTTGTTGGAACAAAGCTACAATTAATTTCAGGGAAACTCACAAAGTTATTAGGTTAGGTTACCAGAACGTAATTTCTTAACGCACTCTAAGTATGAGAGTAATTCAGCGGAATTCGACTAACTTCATTACTTCAGTGACCATGGTCACTGATTACTTGTAATAGCGCCCCCTGGCGGCGAAAAAGTTTACCTTCGTAAGCGACGTCGCCGACTCGTCCATTTTCTTTGTTGTTGCGAATATGGTAAGTTGACAAACTTGTTTCGTTCGTAATTTCTGTAAATATTTCGGCAATCTTTAAATTATCTTTACAAAAAATTATCAAAAAACCAATACATTGCTTTCGGCTTTCCGTTTTTGTTGATATCTTCCCAAACATGATGATTTAGATCTAAATTTAGTTTATGGTTTTTAACCGAATACCACATGTGGATATTATTCTAGGGCGGTCTGATTGTTCATAACACACAACATTCGAGTTGTCTATAACTATTTCTGCTAACCATTTGTCTTTAGTCCCACAGGAAGTTCAGCGCCCCTAGGCATGGGTCCATGGGCTTCTACCCGAAGAAACGTTCGCAAAGGCACCGCGGTAAGGTCAAGGCCTTTCCCAAGGATGACCCCTCGAAGCCGGTGCATCTCACCTCGTTCATCGGTTACAAGGCCGGCATGACCCACGTGGTACGTGAGGCCGACCGTCCCGGATCGAAAATTAACAAGAAAGAAATCGTCGAGGCCGTCACGATCCTCGAGACCCCACCGATGGTTATCGTCGGTGTCGTTGGGTACATTGAGACGCCCCATGGTCTCCGGGCCTTGGCAACGATCTGGGCCGAGCATTTGTCGGAGGATTGCCGCAGGAGGTTCTACAAGAACTGGTGAGTGATCGGGGGATTCAAACGAGGGTTCAAAGAACTATTGTGAGGCAGATCGACAGAAGGATAAATTAAATTGAAATTCATTTTAGTCTTCATTTTTGTACATATATTTTTTGTAGTGGCTATTTATTCCGACGTGTATAAAAGTCTGTATACGTCTTGCGCTCTCATTGGCGAGTTAAGTCAAGTGACTTCTTTAGATGTACATTTAACTCCGTACACGTCCGAAGTTAACTTATTTAGATAAGTTAAGTGCATTTTTCTCAAGCATCTTTGCAATAAGGGGGGCATTCGCACCATTTTGTGGCAGTCTGCAGCGATGTGTGCTGCCTTACGAAAAAAGAAGTGGTAATCATTTCCAATGGTGTAAGGTGTTACCCACCCCCGACTTTCTTGAAATTGTGGCCAGGTACCCCCTATTTTCGCCCGACGTTGTAACCCACCCCCGATTTCAAGAAAATCGGGGGTGGGTTACATCATTGGAAATAATTACCACTTCATTTTTCATACCGCAGCGCCAATCGCCGAAAAAGGAGGGCATACGCAATATAAAATATGAGACAAGATAGGTCTGAATAATCTCGGACATCATCCAATCGATTTAGTAAACAAGCCGATTCATCATCCATCGGACGGTAGAAATAAGGTTGTGTTACGTTACTCAATCCACCAATGAGAGCGCAAGACGTATAGCGACTTTTATATACGTCGGCCATATAAATAGCCACTTCCTATATTTTTTGATCATATTCAGTGAATAAGTATTATTATAGAATGTTGTCGCAAATTTTTTGAAAGGACGTATTTTTAGCAAATAATACTTGCCGATCTGACTTCCTGTTTTCAGTTTTCCCAAAATTGTCCTTTCTAATGCTGCAGAATGTTGTTAAAATTCTTGTAGTTTCGCTTAGGACTAAATAAAATGCAAATTATTACCATAGATGAAGTTTCTCCATTAACCATTTCTATAAATATATTTGCAACATTTACTTCATTCTAGTCTAGTTTTTTTTATTGTTTTCTGCATTTGACTAATTTTCTGCAAAGTCCTCCAATCGCACTCGCTGCATGAGGACTTAAAAGAACCTGTCCACGAATTCCTGTCTCGTCTAAATCGAGGAAAACTTAGGAATGTGCGACTGAGGGCACAGCCTCCTCTAAACTATGAGGCGAACCCTCCTTGTTCTTGCAGAGTGTCAAGTATGTCACAGTCTTGAAAAACTTGTTGATAACTTTGGACGAAAACCAGGTACAAATGCAAGAAGAAGGCGTTCACCAAAGCGTCGAAAAAGTGGTCTGACGATTTGGGCAAGAAGTCCATTGAGAGGGACTTCAAGAAGATCATCAAATACTGCAAGGTTGTTCGCGTGATTGCCCACACACAGGTTGGTATTTTAAGTAAAAAAAATGTTATTGTATTTTGTATCGACACGGTCACAAGAGCTTACCCTCTTGCTGGCGGTATTGGGGGTCTCAATTCAGTGGGGCCCTCGCCGCAGTGTCGTAGATCATGTGCCCTTCGGGAGGCGCAGGGAGTATATTCCATAAGCACTGTGTAGTCCCTGGATGATGACACTTTGACAAACCATATTCCTTACAGTCCAACATAAAAAATGTTACATGATTTGACAGGAGTCAATAGGAGAGATAGTTTATTAATAAAATTGCCCCAAAATAGAAAAATGGCTATTGGGCTATGTTAACCATGTCCTGAAACCAAAATAGGGTCAGAAAAACTTGGACATGCCTAGTATGTTTCTTTTCATTTTTTTTTCTTACTTACTATCTGAATATGTTGCAAACAACATTCCGAATGGTACTTGCATTTGTTGTGATAGTAACTCTTAGTGAAACTATGTTAAATGCCTCACAGTATTATTCTCACTATCTCCCGAAAAGAAATTTTTCTCTTCGGTGGTAATGTATGAGAACTTAATAAAATCCTACCCGAAAATACACAAAATAATTTCATTTTTTTGATAAATCTTAATACAATTTTGTCATTGATGATGTGCATTGGTTTTTTGTTTTGTATGAACCGTAAACCATACACAAAGTTTTATTAGTCTACTTTGGCTCCTAGTTGATTTTTGTTCTATTATGAAAATTATTTTTTTATTGTAGTAAGCAGTCTGAAAGCATAAACATAGGGCATACTTTCAGTGGTATTGATAAAATGTTGACTGCTGAGATAAGGCTATTCAAGCTAAGCCTTATGTTTACATTTTCAGAATCTTCTTGACATTTTACACTTTTTAAATAGTTTCGCTTGTCTTTTTAGATGAAACTGTTGAAGCAACGCCAAAAGAAGGCCCACATCATGGAAATCCAGCTGAACGGCGGCACAGTAGCCGACAAGGTTGCTTGGGCCAGGGAACGCCTGGAAAAACCCATTCCCATTTCCGAAGTTTTTGCTCAGGACGAGATGATTGATTGCGTCGGTGTTACAAAGGGCAAAGGATACAAAGGTAAATTAATATCCCTGAAGATATATTTTTTTCCAGTGTCCCTCCCCATGTAACAGTATCAAGATTCGAGTTTGAATAGTTGCACGTTTGGTGTTATCCTTGTCACTTTGACATTTTAACTGTCGTGTTTGACCACTGACACTTAATTGTATTAACACAATAATTATTGTGACAGCTGCACCTTGTTTTTCTTCCTGTGATGACACAACATGGATTGTGCTTCCGAACTGCAATGTAGATACTACCATGCTGCCTTCCTACTGATATTTACCATATATTTCACACGAATTTGTTAAATTTTCCAATATATCTTATAGAGGAATAAAAATTTTTCAGGTGTGACTTCCCGATGGCACACAAAGAAGCTTCCCCGCAAGACGCACAAGGGTCTGAGGAAAGTCGCCTGTATTGGAGCGTGGCATCCGTCGAGAGTGTCGTTTACCGTTGCCCGTGCGGGTCAGAAGGGTTACCATCACCGTACCGAGATCAACAAGAAAATCTACAGGATTGGTGCCGGAATTCACACCAAGGATGGAAAGGTAAGGATTGTCAATTCGAATACAATCATCTCTATAGGATTAAGAACTTGTTGGTAGGTACTTATGATGATAACCATTAGAGCCAAAAGGATTATGAATAATATATACGTGATTATGAATGATAGGACTGATACTTTCATGTTTATACTTTAAATTTTTCTGTTTTTTAATGTGGTGTTTTAAAGATGTTTTTTTTTTGTTATAGGTTATCAAAAACAACGCTTCCACCGAGTATGACCTGAGCGAGAAATCCATCACTCCAATGGGTGGTTTCCCGCACTATGGCGAAGTCAACAACGACTTCATCATGCTGAAGGGGTGCTGCATGGGGCCCAAGAAACGTGTGATTACCCTGAGAAAGGTAACATTATTTCTATTTCAACACTACTTAGTTTATATTATCGTCAATTTTGTTTTTTTTTTATCGCCCATTTTATCCGTTTTCATCGCCAATTTTTGTTTCTTTTTCAGTCGTTGCTGGTGCACACGAAACGTGTGGCTCTGGAGAAGATCAACCTGAAGTTCATCGATACGTCATCCAAATTCGGTCACGGTAGATTCCAGACGCCTGCCGATAAGGCGGCGTTTATGGGTCCATTGAAGAAGGACAGGCTGAAGGAGGAGGAGAAGGCGGCTGCACCGGCCGCGGCCAGCGCTAGCTCTTAAGTTGTGATTTTATTGTATGCCTTACAATAATAAAAGCGGGAGTTGCGTTCCAGCACCGGTTGGTCGCAGGTTATAGTAGCAAAGATTATTGCCAAAGTAGTGTGTTCTAGCGAGTTAAATCAATTGTACTAACATTCCTGTGTAACCCCTTTCCTTTAAGGACTAACTGACAAGTATCTAGGAGCTCAAGGCGTCAATACGGATCCAGGGGGGACCCCTGATGGACCCTCTGTTACCAACTCTTCCGGCTATCTTACAAAACTTTTTTAAAAATATACAGACAAAAGGTCATTAAATGACAAATTTTGAAGTATATGTGGAATCTAAAAATCAGAATATTGGTAACTATTCATTCCTATACTAAAATCAAATAACTCTTACGCCTGATGTAAACAAGAACGTGTGCGTTGAGATTTTCGCCAGAGCCGCACTGAAGCACTACCTTTATTTAATTTTACTTTTACCAAAAAATTTCGGAACAAATTATTCGCTTAATTAAATTAGTCAAAACATCAATAAAATTGTTTGTGGCAGTGTCTAAATAGCTGAAAACAAGATAAAACCGCAAGTATTGCAATTGACCCTTGAAACTTAAAGCTTTTGTTCTACTTGTGAGGAGAAAAAAAACCGAAGAACATGGAGAATTGCACAAAAATATGAGTACTGAGCATGACGGCTCTGGCAAAATTTGCCCATAGCTATTTAATCAGTCACAATTCCCAATATTTTCTACCCATTTTTAATGATACTCCCTCAGCGAGCGAAAGGGATAATTTAATAAGGATCTATACTAAAATCTAGCAACTCTTAAGCGTGGCTTAATCAAGAGCACGCGTGTTGTGATATTCGCCAGAGCCGCACTCTGGCACTACCTTTCTTTAATTTTAGTTTTACAATTGTTTACATCAAAATATTTCGGAAACAAATTATTGGCTTAATCAAAATGGTTCAAAACATCAGTAACATTATTTGTGGCAGTGTCTAAATAGCTGAAAACAAGGTAAACCGCGTAAATACGCTTTTGCGATCGAGTACATCCCTGTTGCCAGACTCCCCGATATTTTATGGCCTATTGACCAATCGGCTTGTTTCACGGAATATCATCGAACTTTTATTTACGCCTCTCCACAAGCATAAGAATAGCTTGATTTTAGTATAGTAATAGATCTTATTCCCAAGCAGTTGGGGAAAAAAACGTCAAGTGGATTCATCTCCTGGGTATGATTCCCTGGCACATAAGAAAAATTGAATTCATCCTCAAGGGAGGGTGGACTCTTCAGTCGGTGATGTTTTACAAAGTCCTTATTATATCCCTGACACTCCAAGCCCGAGGGTATCCAGGGTAGTTGATGAAGCAACTGATTTCCACTTATACCTGTTCAAATTAGAAGCAATCGGTCATTAATTTTATTTCGAAACTTACAAGTCAAAGCACCAATAATCATTCGTCCACATCTCAAAACCCTTCAATGGAATTGTAATGGGCTTGGGAATAATATTGACAACCTTAAATGCTTAATTAAAGACTTTTCCCCAGAAATTGTGGTGATTAATGAGACTAAGCTTAAAAATAGTGAATATATTAATTTTTCTAATTAATGGACTTATCGGCTATAAAGGCAAGATGGGTATGGTGGTATTATTACATTGGTACGCAATGGTGTTTCCCATAGAACGGAGATTATCAGTTTCTCTTTCATGCCTAAAAACTTCCAAATTTTGGTAATCGAAATTAAACTAAAAAATTATCAATATTTATAACCCTCAAGAGCAAGCATCACATTAAATAACTGGTATAGATTTATTAAATCAGTTAAAGGTTCTCAAATAATTATGTTGATGTTGATATAGGTCTGGAATCGTGAGAAGGGTTGGTAATTATATTAATAATTCTGCTAATAATAACATTCCGAATAAGAAATTTTCTGATACTAACAAGAAAAAGGTAACCCCATGGTGAGATGAACAATGCTCACTTTATATAAGAGAAATGAAAACTGCATGCAATAGATATTGCCCTCAAAAGCAAATCACGGAAACAAAAAAATTTCTTAAAAATAAGAAAAAGAATAAATTTAAAGAATTTTGTCATTTCCTAAATCATGAAACATTGGACGTCAATCAAAGCCTTTAGAAGGTATTGGAATTTTAATTTGAATAATCAACTCCCATTTAATAATATATTATCGCTCGGAGCATTTTGGTTAAAATGGTGATTTGTAATATTGACCCCAATTTTACATTTAGGTTCGATAACATTGATGTTGATGAGTTCAATATGTACGAGTTTTATTCCTTTATTCAGAATAAATAAAAAAAATTTAACAAAGAAATTAAAACCGACTTCAAAAATTTGCCTAAGCACACTCCACTAAAAATTAAAAAAAATTAACAAAAAATAACACCGACACAAATTTGCTTGTATTCACATTTCAACTAAAATTTTAGAAATATTTTTATCTTTCTAAATTGAGTTATCTTTGGATTTGGTGACAGTCAAGGCAAGAAATTTAAATCTATATCATTGAGTAAACCCCTATTATTCCTTTACTCAATGATCATATCCTATTATACATACACCCACAGAAAATATATGGTTCCACAACAGAGAGCTCCTTAGCAATACCTGTCAAATGGACTCCAACTACAGACTCTAAAAACAAGCAGATCGCATTTCTTATGAAATGATATTTTCCCAAAATATAATCTTCCCAATTCGTAGATTGGCCAACATTTAATAGTGGACCTCAATATCATTGCATTTGGAAAATATTAAGCTTCAAAGTTGGAGTCCATTTGACAGCTGTCATTAAGGGGCTCTCTGTTCTGAATATATTTTCTGTGATACACCATAACTTACTGTCACCGACTCCAAAGATAACTCAATGTAGAAAGAGAAAAATATTTCTAAAATTTTAGTTGAAATGTGCATACGGGCAAATTTGTGAAGTCGGTGATGTTTTTTGTTAACTTTTTTAAAATTTTTACTGGAATGTGCGCATACGGACAAATTTTTGAAGTCGGTTTTAATTTTTTTGTTAAAATCTTTTTATTTCTTATTTTTTAGTGAATTATTAAGAATTATATCGAAATCGGTCCAATATTAAATTCTATCCCCTATTTCTCCATCCTTAGGATTGAAATTTTTCTCTTCGAATTTAAATGTGACCACTCCTAAGGTAACTCTAAGTACTTAATATGTTTGTTTTCGTTGATATTTAAAAATACATGAAGCAAGGTATAATGCATGGTGCATTACGTGATTACTATACTGATCTTGAAATAGCATAGGAAGTGACCCACAACTGGATCACCCCCATAAAGTTGTACTTGCCCTCTGATTTTTAAAACTACCAAAAACTGAACTTTATTATAAAATGTCACATTAAAAAAAAGAAAGCAAGATATTTTTTGTGCAAAAAATGAAAAAAACATTTCGGGGAAATTTTTTATAAAAATTCCTCACTGGATTTGTACAAAAGATGATCCTCTATACAAAATTTGCTTAAAAAACATGGAACGAAGAAAATTTCTAATGCAACTCTGCAAGGTAGTCTAATGTCACTAGCAAAATATAAAAAACTATACTATTCTATAATTTGAGGCCGCGGTGGTGACGTTCGTAGCGTCGCTGAACTATTTAGACTGCATATGTTTTTCTGCCTTCGATACTTCAATCGACCGTTCGAATCGAGTTCGAGGCAGACGTACACGCACATGTCTTTATAGAAAAACACCGCTGATGGCCAAGAGCGCTGTACAAATAATTGTGGATTCACGGTATTGCCCCTAAATAGCTTATCAGTGTGATTTACTAATAATTGTCCTACACTCACTGGGATTACTACGTTTTCTAGGGTTTTCCGTAGTACTTGAGCGAATGCTATCCTAGTTCTATTTGTAAAAAGTCGGCCCTAGCCACAAATGGCAACGAAGACAAACTAATAGCGTTGACTGATATATTATTAAAGACTGCTCACGGCTGTCACGTCTGACACATTGCACAAAAAGCCTAATAACGGCCATTGCGATAAATATTTTTAAATAATTTTTGTCTCAAAATGTGAGTAATTACATAGATTAAAATTTGTATTGACCAAAAGTTTAAAATTATGCGTGTTGCTCGCTACAGATCGAAAAAAGCCATTTTATGGGTCAAAATGTTGAATCACCACGCACGTGGTGTACATTCAGTCTTAAATTTTGCCCTCGACAAAAGATTATTATTGGTCTTCTTTCTGTAAGCAAAATTTAAACATACAATTTATAAATAAGGCTGGATTTTTGTACCTCTAAATATAAATCAAAGGGGATATTTTTGTGGCATAGCGGTCACCTACATACAAACCGCTGCTCACTATATACAGGGTGTCCCAACTCGCAACGCAAACAACAGACCCTGTTGTAACGACTAATAATTTTTTTGCGAAAAACGCAAAAGAAAATAAATACACCAGGCTTGCAATAAAACCCTTTTTTTTACCTTAATCGTTTAAAAATAATAACCAATACACGATTTAAAACACATTCTGCACCATGTAATCTTTGAAAAATTGATGGAATTTAAAAAGAGCTACGGTTGTGTATAGAGAATTGAGGGCTTTTCAAGGAGGTGCAACTGGATGCTTTCCTCGCGTAGGGTGTTGCAGATAGAAACATTAAATTTATGCTTTATGCCAAAAGATGTCCCCCTCCCAATAAATAACATCGCGGCATGTTTTTGCAAAATAAATTCCCAGCTGTTACTGAGGGTCTGTTACCTTTTTGTTGGCACACCTTGTATAGTCGCAACCCAAATGCTCAGATACGATAAAACTTTTAAAAATGTTACGCTGGTTAACATACTATTCCATTTTGGCGATCAATGGTAACATAGAGGAAGGTCTTATGTATTGCTAGAGCATAGTATTGCATGAAAACATTCAAGAACGTTTTATAGACTGTCAGTTGTTCATGCCTGTTCAAACCAACAAAAAAGTTCGTGGTAGAACTATCGGATCTTTGCACCTGTTGACCATTCAAGCGTTGACTGAAGGTTAAATCTTCACCCAACGATTCTTGCCAATCCATTAGCACAGACCTATATAGCTTAGGTCTGTGCCATTAGATAGGCAAGGATTCAAGTGTTTTGAGGTAATCCCATGTTCAACTTTGGCACTCTGTAGATTTTTTGTTCAAATTTGGGGTCCTGATTAACGCTGTGGCATGGGCAATAAATAAAAAAAATCGCTTAATGGTTTTAGTAAAAATCGTGGCTGGCGCTAATTTGCATTTTATCAAAAAATGAAACAAAGTAGTGTTTAGCAATTAAACATTTATTTTGCGTACATAAAAGTCTACAAATAGAAAAACATACTTACACAAAATTCTTAAAATACAAAACTAAACTACCTACCAAACTGCAAACCATAAATTCCAGAAAGAGGAACAACTAAACAAAATTTGAACACATTATCCACCACGGACAACTCTCAATACTCGTCAGTTACATTTAAAAAAAATAACTCCTACTTAAACGTCTAAGGGGAAATTCGCGTATATGAACACTGAACATATTCCAAAAATGTATGTTACCAACGGCAGGTCATTTTGTAATGATAGATGAACGTTACAATACAAACTACATAAATAATACAAAGATGGAATTTAAGCACGCTCCCCTCGGATTCTACGGGCCAACTGGATGTCCTTGGGCATGATGGTTACGCGCTTGGCGTGGATGGCGCACAAGTTCGTGTCTTCAAATAGACCGACCAAGTATGCCTCGCTGGCTTCCTAAAATATACAAAAAAAAACACCTCAATCCCAATCAATTAAAAGGGCATTATAAATTCGTCTCTCTAAGTCTCGACAAAATCGGAGAACTTTGTTTAAATTCATGGCGCTGTTCTCAAATTTCCCACTCACCTGTAGGGCCCCAATGGCGGCAGACTGGAAACGAAGGTCAGTTTTGAAGTCCTGAGCGATTTCTCTGACGAGACGTTGGAACGGCAGCTTCCTGATCAACAATTCAGTGGACTTCTGGTATCTTCTGATCTCCCTGAGGGCGACCGTACCGGGACGGTAACGATGGGGCTTCTTGACTCCGCCGGTGGATGGCGCAGACTTCCTCGCCGCTTTGGTCGCAAGTTGTTTACGGGGCGCTTTGCCTCCCGTGGATTTACGCGCTGTCTGCTTTGTACGGGCCATTTTCTTTCAAACCTGGAAAAGAAAGGTTAAGTAGAATTAGTGGAGTCAATCGTACACCTAATTCTATGCTAAGTATAATAAATATAGCAATAATAATAATAATTCTCGCCCTCACAATACTCCAAACTAGGAGTACCCCAGAAGCAACCACATGCTTGTGTGGGGAGAGGGGAACATAACTAATAATTGTGAGACATGGAAAGAGAAAAACTATGCTTGTAAAATAACACATGAATAAGTAACACCCTCGGTAAAGCATAAAGTTAAGATTTAAGACATATTTTAATGCTTTTTTTTACTGAAACTTGTGTAAAATATAATGGTTTAAATTTTATGAGTTACCCATATCCTGGCTGGTGACATTTATTGAGAATATAAAATAGGTCATGACCAGGACTAACTTTCTACAATAACTATAATCGTTGACTGATATATTATTAAAGACTGTCACGTAAATTTTATGAGTTACCCATATCCTGGCTGGTAACATTTATTGAGAATATAAAATAGGTCATGACTAGGACTAACTTTCTACAATAACTATAATCGTTGACTGATATATTATTAAAGACTGTCACGTCTGACACATTTTTGGCTCACCATGCGCTTTCCAGAGATAAAATACAATGCAGAATACATTGTTAGCCATCAGAGCCATCTGTTTTCCAGGACATAAAGCTATAGCCGTGAGAAGTCTTTATAAATACGCCAGTCAACGCTATAATTATTTATTGAGTGTTATCATAACAGAAAATTGGTAGTTGTCACAACTTAAGCAAATATGCAAGTGACTATTTTTTGTTGCAATTAATAATTTTCGTAGAAGTACTCTGGAATAATCTATTTTTATAAAATTTATTATAAATTAAATCACAAAAAAATAAATTTCAAATATGACCTATTTTTGAAAACTCTTATAAGGTTTGTCAGTATGTTTTCTAGTTAATTTTACTTGTTCAGCCATACATTTTGGGTAGATATACTAAACCATTGAAGCAAACATTAATTATTGTAGATTCAGTAACATTGGGAATCCCCGGCAATTTTAATGAAAATTCTAAGGACCATAGTTTGACAGATATAAAACAAAATATTTGTGACTGTCATGCATGTAGCAGAGCAAACTTCATTAAACTTAAAAAACGAGTCCTAGGTATCTAAGACGAAAATATTCAAAATTTGGCAATGAACAAGTTATTAGAAATTTCCTGTGTTAGGTTAATTTGCAGACAATAATAATTTTGCTTTGCCACAAAGATATAACAAAATTCTCGCTTCCAAAGTTTAAGATTGGGCTCTTTATCTAAAATTGTCTTTTCCTGGGAAAATATCCATTTCCTTTCCCTTTTTTATCCTTAAACAGTTTCGATATTTTTCGATTCTATACTTTTGTCAATGAGAGAAACTTTGTTCTATGTTACTGTTATTAAGAAATTAATACCTAGTTAAGAATTTCATTATTCCATTAAGTGACAATATTTTATAAAAATTTGGAATATCACTGCAAGAAATGTTTAGTTAAACGAAATATTTGCATAAACGTGTTTCGACAACTGACACACCATAGAGCAGTCTTTAAACACCACAGTCATCTCGCTAAATAACTAGAACGTTGACAACTCGTTAGGGTGTATCAAGCTGAATTTTCGAACGTGTACAAAAAGTGAAAAAAGGGAACCAAATTATTTTCTCCCTTGTTCCTGTCTAGACGCCGAGACAAACAACTTTGGAAGAATACTTCTGTGATTTGTGGTGTAAACAAAAAATTGAGACATTGGTTGCATTCAATGTGCCCCCAAACTTGTAACTGATGTCAGCGCTCTATGTCAATGTGCATTGAACGGACCATAATGACATAGTGCTAGTTAGTGCTGCCTTCGGTACGACAGCAGTTTCATTTTCGCTGCATTTTTTGGTACCAGACTTATCATAGTTCTATCGTTTTTTTATCGTTTCTACTGTCTGTTATTCTGGGCATTATTATTTTTATTAGTGGTATAAATAAATAACACAAAGTTGTATTGTTTTTTAAACAAGTCTTTTACAGTTCCCTTCAAAGTTAAAATTACTAGTTATGCTGTATTCAAAAATAGTTCGTTATTATCTAGCTAAAAAGGTAAAATAGTCCTTTTATAATATTATACTCTACTTATTATTATAAAAAGCAAAATAAATAATCATAACCTACAAAAAAATTGACTTGCAACAACCGTTCCAATAAGGCAGTACCACGGCAGCGATTACAGCCCTGTCAAATTTTGATAAGACAGCGCTACCCAGCAATTACAGAAATTGAGCCGCATTGAATGCAACCTTTAAAATAAAGCCGGATTTATAAACTTTGACATTTGAAGTTTCCGTTCGACGTTGACGCAGCTGCTGTTTCCAAGTCGTTTATAAACTCTTTCCATTCCGTTTAGAATTTTCTGTACACCTGCGTGTTATCAACGCCAGAAAAATTAAAGCATAAAACAACAATCATCGTAATCGGAGCGAGTGGTTCAATTTCAATATTTTGATTTAGCAACTCTGAATCCATTTTGTTTATACAGATGATCAGCTGATAAAGTGGGAAACCATGTGACCTCCCACGTGACCCTTAAGAAGGCACCTCATTGGCCGGAGAGGCAACGGCAAACGGAAAAAGACAAATGTTGGTTATCCCCGACAAAACGTCAAACGGCAAAGGAATTTGAGTTTATACTTTCAAACATCAAACGGAAACTTCAAACGGGAACGTCATGCGTCAAAGTTTATAATTCCAGCTTAATTCTTGCATTCAAGGTTACCAAGCAAAGCAATGGCTTGCAAGCGGATTGATATATCTGTCTGTTTTATATTAAGAAAAACAGTGATACCAACTGACTGACAGCAAGCAATGGCTTCAGCTTGGTAATCTTAAAGGCAGGCAATATTGAAATACGGCCCTGCTGACTCTTTGACAAGTGACAAATTGTTTATTATTGCTTATTTAATTATTTAGCAAGATTATTGTACTCTAAATTTCTACACGAACAGTGAATTTTTGGCTTTAAAATGTTTGGTAATTATGGAAATTATTGTATGCACCGCCCGATTTTCTTGAAATTTTGGCAACCCCCCTATTTTCGAGGTCCCTGAACACAAATCTGACCTCAGTGTTTTGAGGTCGGACAGTTTCCGAGAAAATTAATTTTCAAATTTTGTTTTGACACCCCACTTTTCACGGCGATATTTGTGGTTATAAAATCCGGATAAAATCATCTCGATTATAACCAAATATCACCGTGAAAAGTGGGGTGTCAAAGGGAAATTTGAAAATTAATTTTCTCGGAAACTATGTCCGACCTCAAAACACTGAGGTCAGATTCGTGTTCAGGGACCTCGAAAATAGGGGGGTAGCCAAAATTTCAAGAAAATCGGGCGGTGCATACACTAATTTCCATAATTACCAAATATTTATAATTGGTCTTATAGAAACAGTAAAATTTGACTCAACTTTTACAAATTCAAAAATAAAGTTAAAAAGCTCCTGCAAGTTTCCAAAATGGCGGTGAAGTGAAATCAGAAAATAATAAATAAGGCAAACAGGCAAGAACTTGAAAAATTCCGAGAATATATATTATTATGCTATAAAGCGTTTATTTCCTGAAAAAAGTGTTTTAATTATGTTTAACGACTATAACAAAACAAAATGAAGGAATAATTAGGTACACTCACGGGATTCCCAAATTAAAAGAAAAAAACATTCTATTCGTTTGGCGCCAAAACTAAAATAGAACTACTTCACGGTAAACTTCTGTTGAAAAATAACACATTTCACCTGAACATTCCTGAAATTACAATGTAAAGCATTTTGTACTTTCTAGTATTATTTTAAATAACTAAACTAGTTTTTCTGAAAATTTCTTCCATCTGACTCACACACGGCGATGGAACTCGAAACAACATGGCCGACACAACAACGAAAAACGGGCGACAATTTTCCGGCAATTACTCCAAAACGCCGACTTCCCCCATTAAAATAGTCGGCGCAAAAGAAAGCCCATCCCTTCACCCACATTTTAAAAGATGTTTTAACAAATACATCTCAAATTATCTTACCTTTTTCTTTCGTTGAAACACACGGGATAACAAAGAGAACTTCCCACGGCAAACGACCAAGTCAAAATGTCGCGATGACGCCTGGCTGACGCTACAGCACGCGATTCTATTGGCTGGTGCCAGGGCGCTCTGCAACCTTATTGGTAGAAATAAAATTGCTGGCGATTGGTTGAAATCTTCGATACGTTGCGGGCCCTTTCAAGGCCCCGATTTTTCGAAAAACTGGGCACCTTGTGCATTTTGGAATCTATTTTTCGAGGGGTAAAATTAATTGGCTGCAAACCATATTCCATTTGGAGGTGTATTTCAAGGCCGGGAAAGGATCTCTTAAAAGTTGTTCTGTTTAAATGATTGAAATGTTGGAAAATAAAGCAGTAAAATTAGTAATGCCGTGCAATTTCTCGAGACTGGAGAAGCGTTGGCCTAGATTTCTATGGTAAGAGCACAGAATAGGGGATAAGAGGTTTTATTGTGTATAAGGTTGTGGAATAACAAATAATAATAATAACAATTCAGTTTTTGTATTCACCAGTTTTATTGTAAAGATAAATAATTAATAAATATAAAATAAGCGAATAGGTACAATAATTTTAGGTAAATCTATTCAAACGACATTCATTATTAACTTTACAATAACTTTACACATTATTTAAAAATAGTTTTACGCTAACCACACAGTATGTATATTGCCAAAATACTAGACTTTCTTTTGCTTCGTTCCGATTATTATATTTGTACTCGTATTAAAAATATTAATTCATTCTAATCAGGCTGTTTTTATGGATTTTTTAAAGCACGTTTATTGTAAAATGCAACAAATATGTTATCGTTACAAAAATTGCTCTTCGCAGGATAGAGATAAATGATGGTTTTCAGTTTTGTACTGTGATACTTTAATTCCTTAAAAGTAGTAGGTATATTGTACGACCAATTTTACAAATAGTAATGAAAGTAGGTTAAGGTTTTCCAATATTGTAGCTACAAATTACACGACAGTCCCTATATTGTCAAAGGAAAAGATTCTAGCACATTTTTTAAAATAGGTACATGTCATAATATCGTCTATTTATTTTTATTTAAATAATTGTTTTCGGCACATGTCTAAAGGTCATGCAACTAGTTTAGGTATACAAAATACATTTTATTTTTATTGAGTCTAGGTCAAATTTGTGAGTATAACGAAATGGGAACGGGAAACATGTGAAATACGACAGACACAAAAATAATGCTGATGTATAAATAACTACAGATAAAGGTGTCAAACCACATTAGGTACCATATTTTTATATCATGGTAATTCTCATAAAAACATTTTTATAGCCGATGTAGTTCCACAAAATGGTGAATTCTTTGACTGTTGTTAAGTTTCTAATTACCTACACTCTAGCAATATTCCTTCTTTTGTTAGATTTGGAAAACATGTTACTCCATTATTGTTTCACTGGATGTTAACTGGACCAACACTATATTAAAGACCCGAACACGACGTCATAATTTCATTGTTGTTTGCAAACTAGAGTAGTGGTGCTTGTGTACGAAAAAAATTAAGTTAAGCTGAATTGATAGATTGACGTAACGTAACCGTCACGCTGTGGATATCATCTGTTTTTACTGATTTTTCATCTCCGGAAATAAAACTGTATGTACCAAATTTCGATAATGTACCTAGTATAAAGTAGAAGTTACAGTCAATATTTAATTTTAAACAGTAAACCTGGACGCCCTGCATCTAAGAAACTAACGACGATCGACACATGGTCAATAAGAATTTTATTTTGTGAAGTTCTGTATGCTTCAGAAGTTATGCCAAATTTGAAAAATTAATTTGTTTTACTTTTTACTAAATTAAATGCTAACTTTTGCTTATTTTCCTTAAATAATATGCCTAGTATATATTGTGCCTAAAAAAACACTTTGGTAAACTTTGGTTTATTAGGTACCTACACAAAAATATAATATTCCTATTAGTAAAATATAATATTCCTATTAGTACTACTAAAGTACTAATAAAAAGCATTAGGAAAAAAACCAGTTAAGGCTCAATGTACAGCACGTGCGTGGTGATTCAATATTTTGACCCATAAAATGGCTTTTTTCGGTCTGTAGAGAGCAACACGCATAATTTTAAACTTTTGGTCAATACAAATTTTAATCTAAGTAATTACTCACATTTTGAGACAAAAATTATTTAAAAATATTGATAATGATGGCCTTTATTAGCAGTTGCGCAATAAGCCTAATAACTGTCATTGTGGTGAATATTTCTAAATAATTTTTGTCTCAAAATGTGAGTAACTACTTAGATTAAAATTTGTATTGACCAAAAATTTAAAATTATGCGTGTTGCTCGCTACAGGTCGAAAAAAGCCATTTTATGGGTCAAAATGTTGAATCACCACGCACGTGCTGTACATTCAGTCTTAAAACGTAAAAAAATATATCAGTATTCTGTCTTATCGATAAAATCCAATGTTTTCATCGGTTGAACGTAAGAACGTAATGTAAGAAGTTAAAAGTTGACGAACTTCTTCCGGAGCGTTACGTTACGGCATACGTTACGAAAATCTATAAATTGCCCGGCCT
Source organism: Pseudeuparius sepicola (assembly GCA_963920635.1). NCBI lineage: Eukaryota > Metazoa > Arthropoda > Insecta > Coleoptera > Anthribidae > Pseudeuparius > Pseudeuparius sepicola. The sequence goes on from OY987304.1 coordinate 8,345,300, forward strand.
ATTTTTGTATGTTTCAACTTATTACGGTTGCGTTACGGTTAAAATCCAGCTTCATAGGTGTATTCTGTGGTTATAGGTGTCAGTTTCTGACATTTACAATGTCCCATATTTTAAATATCCAGATTTATTACAATTTACATTATTTCTTCTTTGCGGTCAGTACTTCGCAGTCTTGTCATATTAGCAAAGTTTTTATAAGTAGATTTGTTTATGATAACATGAAATTACCATGCAAATGAAGGAAATCATATGTATATGGTGAATTGCAGGAGAATAAACACTATTTTAACCAGTGGAAGAAGCGAGAATTCTAAATATTAGCGTTGAGTGAACAATTCGCATAAAGAGGAACAACGGCTGTCAAATCTGACAGTTATTTTTTCGCGAAAAACACATGTGATTCAAAAACAATTTTCACCAATATAAATGGTATTGTTGACTAATGTTTTCTGACCACTCCTGCGTTTTTCAAGAAATTATTTGACAGTTGTTGGTCCTCTACTATCCAAATATTTCACTCAACGATATTAGGTATATTTTGGGAGAGTATTTTGTAACATAATGCAAGAATGAAAATAGAAAAATTTGTTTAAAGCCCCAAAGCAAACCAATTATTAAACCATTATATAAAGACACTGAAAATCAACTTTCCTTGGCCATGGACATGGAGTCCATGGCCAAGGAAAGTTGATTTTCATTTATAAACCAAAAAGTAGGTACCATGCATTTACTCTTGCTTATGCTTTTTACTTGTTTTTTGAAATACACCGTGTAAACTTGTCAAATTAAAGGGACATAACAAACAAGAATTCTACTTCATTTTGGACATTAAATTCATTGCATTAATATCCTTTATTTTTTATTCTGCAACAATGGTGTTTTTAGCATAAAACCACCCTGTCGATTTTTTCGTCATATTGGCAGCAGTGGCGATCGCTTGAAACAGCGCTATGCATATATTTTTAATAGTGTTGGTCCAGATGTTAATGTCTATGAAAATCATCAAATTTTTTTCTTTTTGTTCGAATGTCACTCAGGAACTTCACAAAAGTAAACTGGACTGCAGCTTCTGCTTCGTATTCTTCACCGTTATAGGCACCATGTCTGAAGAAGAATTCTTTTTTTTTGCCAACAATCAATCAACTGCCGTTCAAAATTAGTATTAATTTCTTTATAGATAATATAAATAATTCAGTGGTGCTTCGTTATATACCTAAATAATAAAAAACAAACAAAAACAGCACAAGGAATAGTCAATAATATAGGTACGTTTTCTAAACCGAGGCACATATAAAATGTAAATCAATAACTAATATTCATAATCTATTATATTTAGATTGTGATGAATAAATAAGAGCTTTCCTGCATTTTCAGAATTAAGCCTCCACCTAACATATTATGATTATGTTAATAATTTCCAAAAATAGTCTCTAATAAATATTTTGGTATACAACTCCAAAACTTTCAAAGTTTTTTGAAATGTGAAAAATATTTTAAAATAACGTTGAGTTGTTGAAATTTGAAATACTTCCATATTATAGGTCCTGGTCCGGCTAGCGGCCGGAATTGTTTTCATTGGTCGAACGAAAGAATGTAAAGAAGTTAAAAGATGATGAACTTTTTAAAGAAACGTTACGATCTATAAATTGCTTCCTCTATTTTTATACGTCAACTTCTTACGCTATCTTAGTTATTTTTCACTTTTTAGACCCATTTACGAAACAGCCTGTATATGTGTATGGACAAAAATTTCTTCATTTTTGGAAGAGAAAACGAATACGAAATTTTTAAACAAATTTTTGTGCTGCCAACAAAACAAAAATTCTCTTCAAGGTATCACATATCGAAATGGCTTTTATGTATGTTTCTGGATAAAAACATAGAAGCATTGTGATGTAGGGCGTCGCATCATAATTTTAATTTTCATTGATTTCGTACAAAAAATTCTTCCCTATCACAGGCCTAATACTCGGAAAGTAGAAACATAAACTCATTCTACTTTTGACACATATTTTTTTATTACAATAATTGATCTTTAAGTTCTTGTGGACTTATCATATATTTTATACATATATGAGTCTCCAGATGAAACCACACGAATATCGAAATATGGAAACTGGCATTAGTGGAGACTAGCAGTCCAGTTTACTACATGGAGCTCGTGCTAAAACTTTTTATTTTTTAAGCGATTTTTTTTATTGAACAGTTGAATAGTCTTAAGTAAATACTGGTTCTGGTTTTGAGAAAGTAAAATGTTCAATTTTTGAAATTACCCGAGTCTGATTTGATAAACAAATTGGTCTACCCTTTATTGGCATTTTAATTTTCTTCTTTCATTGATAATAATATAATTATTTAGCTTGATCAAATGTCATTTGTCTTGGTACAGAGCCATCACACGAAAACTTCAACCCCCCCTATTATTTGTCCTGGACCGATACTATATTAAAGACCCGAGCATGACGTCATATTTCATTGTTGTTTGTGGACTGGGGTGGCGCCACTTGACGAGAAAAATGGAGACTTATTATAGGTTATATAGAGGGGTATTCTGGGGTTATAGGTAGGTCAGTTTCTGACATTTAGAATGTCCCATATTTTAAATATCCTGCTTTAGTTTCATTTACGTTCCTTATACGGTAACGAATTTTCTTTGTAGTCAATATTTCGCAATTTTGTCATATTAAAAGAGCTTTTATAGGTAGATACCTACCACCGTACATTGATGCAAACGGAAAAATTAACTCTTTCAAAATATCGACAAATATACAGGATGTTTATTACTAAAACAAAAAAATATATTTTGTACCATTTTTAACGACACACCCTGTATAATCCACAAGCATACCTTTTTAATGTCGATGGAGGAATCAATCAACGCTTTGTAAAGAGAGGTGGTTACCTTACAAATTTTGCATAAAACGGTATTCTCCATTTGCAAAAATTAGAGAAATAACAGAGAAGTTTGAAGTATTTGCGTGAAGACATTACCTTAAAAATTTTCTGGAAAAATTTAATAAAAACATATTCCTTTGGTACAATCTTTTTGAAAGGTGCTGTATGTTGTTTCATATCTGCGGTACCTAGTTGAACAACGATAGTAATAATCATTTAAACTGTATAGTAAATAGAAAGGGTATCTAATTAGTTAATATTTTTGATATTAATCAATATTAGAAGGTGGCTTATACAGGGTGAGTTTTTTTCGATGCCCACTATGGGGATCTCGGAAACTAGCAGAGCTGGAAAAAAGGTTAAATGGGGAAAGAATTGCAGCTTTGAATGCTCAATCTAATGACCCTTTTGGATTTTTAAAAAATGTCATGGCTCACTAGATATTTTGAAAAGAGTGATTTTTTTGCTATTTCCTCAGATCTCTGTAGCTCCGTTATTTCTGATTATACAGAAAAACTGTAGAGACAAAAATTGTAGATAATTTTGGGCTTAATAATCCATTTTTTTATGTTCTTTGTGCTTTTTGAGATATGACATAAACTTGTGTTTTTTTTAAATGTAAATCATAGTTGGCTGTGGCCTTATCAAATCGGCCATTTTTTGAGCTTTCAAAAAATATAATACTCGGCATAGTTATTATAAAAAATAAACTAGCTATGGCTAATTTTCTGTTTTCTTTTTTTAATTTTCAGATAGTCACCCATGGAATATTTTCATAATTACGTTCTAGACATAGTTCAAACTTTCAAATATTTTATTTTAAGCTGGTAACAAAATGTAACAAAATAAAACAAAAATTATCATGATGGAGCTCCACCACATAAATATTTGCCCGTAAGAAATTACCTAGATCAGAGCTCTATCCAAAAGTTGGAAAGAGAGAAATAGACCTATTTCCTGGCAGCCCCGATCCCCCGATTTGTCTGTTTTGGATTTCTTTTTGTGGGGAACAGTACAAAATGAAGTATGAGCATTGAGTAAAGGAATAATTACTCAATGGTATGAGACAATTGCTGAATTAAGAGCAGCTGTTTAGAAGGAATTGCCAGTATTGACAGGCGTCTCTAAGAAAGGCGACAAATTCAGTTTTAAAAAGATGCAATATTTGCATAAATAATAATGGTGGATTGTTTAAACACTCTTTTTATTTTAAAAGGTGACCTTTAAAATAATAATAATAATTTGAATTTGAGTTTTTGAATTTTTGTTTTATTTTGTTACATTTTGTTACCAGCTAAAAACAAAATATTAGAAAGTTTGAAGTATGTCTAATTATAAAATAGAACGTACCTAATTATGAAAATATTCCATGGCTGACTATGTGCAAATTAGCCATAGCTCTTTTATTTTTATAATAACTATGCCGAGTATTATATCTTTGGAAAGGTCAAAAAATGGCCGATTTGATAAGGCCACAGCCAACTATGATTTACATTAAAAAAAAAACACAAGTTTATGTCATATCTCAAAAATCACAAACAACATAAAAAATTGGATTAGATTATCTTACTAAGCCCAAAATTATCTACAATTTTTGTCTCCACAGTTTTTATGTATAATGAGAAATAACGGAGCTACAGAGATCTGATGAAATCACATTTTCAAAATATGTAGTGAGAAATGAACTTTTTTAAAAATCCAAAAGGGGCATTAGATTGAGCATTCAAAACTGCAATTCTTTCCCCATTTAACCTTTGTTCCAGCTCTGCTAGTTTCCGAGAACCCCATAGTGGGCATCGAAAAAAACTCACCCTGTATAAACTCTGTTCAACGAATATTCATCATATATTCATGAGTAAGACAAGGACAGGAGTTGTGATGTAGGTATGAAGATTTGTTGCATAGAGTTTTAAGTGGCTCACTCAAAATATCTTGGTTGTTCTTTGTCAGAAAAAATCGGTGGTGGATGTTATCGATAGTGCTTCCGCACGGCCTTTGTCACAATGATGCTGTCCATGGCCATCTACAAAAACTATGGCCAAAAATCTAAAAAATTCAAAATTTTTATACCGCTGTAACTTTTTTATTTTTTGACATACGGAAAAACTTTAACATGAAAATTGTTTGCAAGAACTGAGAGAATTTATGTGTGGCATTAGTTCAGGGTTCTCAGCAATTTGGAAAATTTGAATTCCCGGACTTTTCCAGATTTTCCATGACTTGCAGATGACATTTTCCAGACAGGCTTCGATACCTGCAAAGTGTTACATTAAATTGAAAATATTAAACATTTTTAATTTATTTTCATAAAAGAATGTCTACATGTTAATAGCGTTGACTGAAGGTTTAATAGTTTTTTATTATTTAAAATAACAAATCTGGAAAAGCTATTCGACATTCGATTAAGTGAATGTAAACCACGTCCCTCGTAAAATAAACTGGGCTGCTTTTCCAAAACAATCATTAGTCCCACCTGTCCCACAGAAAGGTCAGCCATATTGGGCCCACACATCATTGGCTGTCAAATGCACGAGAGCCGTGGTTGGCCGTGGTAAAATGTCATTTTTTTTGTTGCCACCACAAATTTCGCTTCCTAAACTAAATCCCCTAGAATAGGCCCAACATGGCGGCCATCCAGGCACATCAAATTAAATGGGATATTTCGCTTTATAAAAAATGCGTCATTAAAATTTTTCCAGATAATTTAATTTTTGATCCCAAGAGAGCCAATTTAGTAATTTTTTTATTTTTTTTTACTTTTGGCTAGCAACTTTTATTATGGAAAAAGAAGGCTGTCAGGAAGAGCTATCGATCGAGCCGAGATATTTTGAGTTAGCCACTTATATAAAGGGTGATTTTTTAGAACTACCACTGCGTTTTTCTCGCTTATTTTGAGCCGTACAAAAAAAAAACGTAAGAAACAAAAATGTGGCAATTTTGGACAGCTAAGTAGTGCTGCAAAAGAAATCAGCATCCATGGCCAACTTGTCCCGCAATATAAAAAACTCAAATTGTTCAAAACAATTAATAGTCGTAGCATGTTTATTGGATCAAGCTTCTCACTGCCATCAATTTTCAATATAAATGTCTCTTAAAATAAACATTCCATGGCTGTTAATAGTTTTGCCCAATTTGAGTTTTTTTATATTGCGCAACAAGTTGGCCATGGATGCTGATTTCTTTTTCTACGTTTTTTTGTAGTAGCACGCAAAATAAGCGAGAAAATCACGGTGGAAGTCCTAAAAAAATCATCCTGTATATTTATATATCCGATTCATAATTTGAGTATCAAATCTAGACATCGCAAGTATTATCTTGTGCACTAATTTTCATAGAAATCGCTTAAAAAATAAATAATGCGATTTTTGCATGTCTAAGCAAAAAATATATTTTACAATATTATTTTTACCTGATACATTATTGCAAATTTCTCACATCCACAATCAAAAAAAGCCACGATATTTGATTCAATATATTTATAAAAAAAAATACAGTTTTTGACCTACCACGGGAAAAAAGTCTAAATTTCTAAGGATGTGTACAACTATAGGCCCACTACTGTTTTTAAAATCGTAATAATTCAATTATAATATTTTTAATGGCTACCTATCTAAATATAAGTTTATAATATTTTTCTATGTTAAATTCCTCTGACAAAAAGCTAAAAAAATAAAACAAAAAGCAATCTATATGGCTAATAGAATCTTGACATAACAATAAAGTATTTCTCTTACTTTATAATCCACACCCCTAACAACCCAAAATTTCACACAATATTTTATCATACTTCTACTATAGCTGGCCATATAAAAACAAAATATTGAAAAACTGACATTTTATTTCTCAAAGCCACCTACTAATTAATATGTAGGTATTCTAAAATAATTTTGAAACTCGAAAATCTTTTGATTGTTAGGGTTATGGACTTATATATAAAACATTTTTGAGAGGGATCTGGCACATTTTCACAATTTTAGAATAAATTTATTAAATGCTTCTGAATCTTTCAAAGTCTTAAACCGTCCCAGTCAAAAATGCCTCTAATTATTTTGTCCACAATTGAATTGCGTTCACTAAAATCAAAAATATAAAGTCAAAATATAAAGAAAAATCTAGCTTATAAAATAAATACAATAGTATCAGTCATAATATTTTTAATTTCAACCAGTTCTCCTAGAAACTAAATTTTGGTGCTGCATGAAAATCTAAAATTCAAAATTTCCAAGTTTTTTTTAACATAAAAATCAAATCTAACGTTTTTAGAAAATAAAAATTGTTTGTCTTTTCCTTACTCTAACCACAACAAAAATCACAAACCAAGGATAAAATAAAATTTCGCCTTTTTTTTTGAAAATACTCTCTCTGGATATGTCAGTGCCTAAAAGGGTATGTTTTCTTATATAGGGTGTTCCAAAGTGAATGCACAATTATTGTATATAGACGATGCTTTTAGACCGTCAGACAGTGACAGATTTTCCTTACTGATTTTCTCATTTATGCCTTGGAGAGGGTTGAAAGTTAAATCGATGCGGAGTCGGAAAATAGTAATTTTAAGTTTGGCCCCCGGGGAAAACATATGGAAAATTCGATTTTTCAAAACAGAAAACAAGGTACTAATTCTCACTTATGCCATGTTCACCGTATGATTTCTTATACTATTCCGACCTCGAAAACCCAAAGGCATAAGTGTAGCATGTGGAAAAAGGGTTGAATTAAGGGTTTGGCAGATCACAAAAAAAATGACAGTTATGCCATTCGAAATGGTGAAAACTTATATCCTCACTAGCCCAAAAATTGATTGGCAGAAGTTACGCGTGGGGAAAAATGCACTTTTGGGTCGGAAAATAAATCTGAATTTTTTTTTTCGTAAACTGATTTTGTCAGGGATAAAATGAATTGCAATAAAACTTTCTATAGTTTCAGAGGCATAAGTGCAGAAATCAGTTGACGAAACAAAAATTTTTTCCGACTTATTTTCCGACTCAAAAGTGCATTTTTCCCCAAGCGTCACTTCTGCCAATCATTTTTTGGGCTAGTGAGGATATAAGTTTTCACCATTTCGAACGGCATAACTGACGGAGTCAATAAACCAAGTCATTTTTTGTGTGATCTGCCAAACCCTTAATTCAACCCTTTTTCCACACGCTACACTTATGCCTTTGGGTTTTCGAGGTCGGAATAGTATAAGAAGTCATACGGTGAACATGTTTCTGTTTTAAAAAATCGAATTTTCCATATGTTTTCCCCGGGGGCCAAACTTAAAATTACTATTTTCCGACTCAGCATCGATTTACCTTTCAACCCTCTCCAAGGCATAAATGAGAAAATCAGTAAGGAAAATCTGTCACTGTTTGACGGTCTATTTTATAAATTACTGTAAAATGTAAAAAGTGTAAAAAAGGATTTCCATTCCCAACAGTGGCAAATGTCTGAATCGATATTTGTATAATCCAGATGCCAAACAAACTGAAATTTGAGTACGTAACTTGTTACGTAAAGTTCGTTACCCAATTGGTTATATGAAGTTTGTTATGTCACTTGATAACAAAAGAAATGTGTTATATTGTTTACAAGTCTAACTAATTATTACAACATTTCATAAAAATCTGAGAATGTGATGTTGTGGGAACTCACTTAGTTCATATCACAAATATCCCACTTTTTACTCAAAAATCATACTTTTCCTGATTGGTTATGCAAACAGCTATTTGATAATTATTGTTTGTCTTTTTAAAGAATTTCCTGACTAAGATATTATGATCAAAAGTGTAATATATCATTTTAAAACTCTCACTAAAACCTATAAATGGTGGGATTTTAAATAAATAACCACGTCTGATTGAAAAATATTCAAAATGTCACAATACCCATAAAGTGAAATAAAAAAATTATACCATCCCAATTTTAGTTCTTTTGCCGTCAAAGTTTTTGTTTTTACCAAGGGCGGTCCATATACATTGTGTCCCGTGATTAGTGTTCGGAGGGGGAAAAGTTTTCTAGTTTTTTAACTTTTACGAAAGAAGTTAGGCTAGATGAAAAGTTTTGTTTGGATTGTAAAAAGAAAATGTATAGGGTGGGCCAAATTTGACACTTTGAAAGGGAAACTCCTATTTTTGACGGAGATAGACGAAAACTGATATCTGTGTCTGAGGCTCATTTTTTATCATAAACTTAATGGCGAAAACCGCAAATCGGTATTTGATTTCGAAAAGTGGCCGTAACTTTTTTCGGGTTGAAAATTTTGCGTTTCTGTAAAAACATTCCTAAAGCCCTTTTTTACGTAGAATCCAATGCTGCTACTACTTTTTTTTTCAAGTCAATGATTTAGGAGTTACCGATGAAAAAAATTATTTTTTAAATGGAACACCCTGTATATTTTTGCGTTTTTTAATAGAGCAAAAAATTACCGTTCTAAAAATATATAACACTTAACGATTTACATAAGTAGTTATCAATTACTAATAGCTTTTATGATTTAGTGTGTACTCCCTTTCAACAAGTAGGCTTTGGACGGTGAGACAATGAAACAACCGTGGAAAAATGTTTACTGTTACCTGTCAAATTTTCAGTTAAGCTGTTTAGGCAGTGTAAAGAATTTTCTATTTTTGTGTAATTTATAAACTTTATAACATACCTACAATGAAATTTGAAAGTTATGAAAAATGGGATATGATAGTTTGTTTTATACAATCTGGGGAAAATGCCTATCTCTGTTTAACTTGTATCTTTTCAGCCTATCCTTTTCAAAATGCCCACTATTAATCAAATTGTGTCACAATTTTGCAAAAATGTCCTTGAAAGGATGTCTTCTCTCTGGATACCGCTCGTAGTATAAATTGCTCGTTGCATCTGCATTTTCCCCGGATTGTATAAAACACACTATATATCCCATTTTTGATAACTTTCAAATTTCATTGTATGTTATAAAGTTTCTGAATTACACAAAAACTGAAAAATCGTTACACTGCCAAAACAGCTTAACTGAAAATTTGACAGGTAACAGTAAACATGTTTCATTGTCTCACCGTCCAAAGCCTACTCGTTGAAAGGACGCGCTTCCAATTATACACATGAAATCATAAAAGCTATTAGTAATTCTAATTATTGATAACTACTCAAGTAAATCATTAAGTGTTAGATGCTTTTGGAATGGTAATTTTTTGCTCTATTAAAAAATGCAAAAATATACAGGGTGCTACATTTAAAAAATATTTTTTTCTCAGGTTACTGTTAAAGCATTGACTTGAAAAAAAAAATGTAGTAGCAGTATTGGATTCTACGTAAAAAAGTACTTTAGGGATGTTTTTACAGAAACACAAAATTTTCAATCCGAAAAAAGTTACGGCAACTTTTCAAAAACGCACATTTTCGAAAAACGCCCTGTAACTCAAGAATGGTGACAGATATCGATTTGCGGTATTCGCCATTAAGTTTATCATAAAAAATGAGCCTCAGACACCGATATCAGTTTTAATCTATTTCTGTTAAAAATAGGAGTTTCTCTTTAAAAGTGTCCAATTTGGCCCACCCTGTACAGGTTGGTCGAAAATTTTTAAAAAATGTGTGAAGCACTAAAGAGTAAACTTATTATTTAATTTTATGAAAAATGTTCTAACATAAGATATGAAATTCGGTTGCCAGACACGAAAAAGGAAAATTTCGTTATTCGAAGCAAAAAATATAAATGAAATAAATACATTAATAGGTTCTTGAAAAAAAACCTGAATTATTCAAATTTCTCTTAATTTTTTCTTTAAAACTTCTCAATTATAGTTTATCCACTTCCATTAGAAGAAACGTGTGACAATTTTGCGATGCACTTTTTGTTTCTTCTATTGGTAGGTTGTGGCAGATCCGAGAAAAGCCTACAACTTTCAAAATAAAGGGTCTAGGGGTGGTGCAAAATATATGGAAACACCCTGTACAATAGATCAACTTTTCATCGAGTTTTTTCCCCAAAAAGTTAAAAATAGAAATGTCTCTCTCCTCCAAACACTAATCGGGCGATACACTGCATACATCACTGTGTATAAAAAGCGAAACTAAACTTTGGTAAATAACCGAATAACGTGGAGTCCACCATTCAGTGACTTTCGCCATCCGGCCCGTCAAATATCGTCGTACGCTCACTCCGAACCGTCCCGTATATCGAAAATCACCCCGCACTGTGCAGCGGAATCGTTTGCGGTGTACGTCGACTAATCAATCAATTTGAAAAATCCTAACTAAACTAGCGCCGGCGCGCGCGCCAAGCCGCCACCCTCCCCGGCGCAATTTGAAAAAAAAGTCCTATCGATCACTAATCAAGCTTACATGCTGTTTACCAGACCGTTGGGCGTCTGGCAGTACGGGCACTCCTGCTGCGTCCCGGCGCACTGGTCGCACAAAACGAAATGGTTGCAGTTCAACGTCACCGTCCTGTTCCTCTCCTCGCACACCATACATTTCGAGGCGGTCTCCCTGTACAGCACCTTCTCGATCTCCTCCACGTCGTTCCTGAGCTGGGCGTGCAGGTTCTTCAGCACGCCGAGCGACAGCTTGCCGAGCTCCGACACGTTCGTGACGCTGCGGACGTGCGGCCCGCCCTGCAACTTCTCGTACTCCAGTTTCAGCGTGTTGTACTGCGTCAGCGATTCCGTCAGTTTGTTTTCGAGTTGCTGCGACTTGCGGTTGGCCTCGTCGGTCTCGCGCTGCCACGCCTCGCAGGCGGCGCGGGCCTGCTGGTAGCTGTCCTCCCATTTGCTTATCTGCAGCCTGGTCTGGTTCAGCTCGTCCCTTAACCTGAAACAGATGCACGAGGTGGCTTGCAAAAGTCCCGAGTAGCACATTCGGTGCGCTATTCTGCTTAAAACTTTATAAAAAGTATATTGCGGCAATTAATACGGCCAATTGGTTATATTAGGGAAATATTATGATACCAAATTGCTTATTCAGTAAAGTAGCCAAATAACGTTGCTGTTAAAACAACTTTACAGTATTTTTTGTAAAGGTGCTTCATTGCACCATTTTATATAGCATTATTTTTACTTCGTAAAAGCGGTATTGGAAGCTTTTATATAGAATAAGTAAAACAGATTTGTAAGAGTTTGCATTACCATAGCTCCACAGGGTGTTCCAAAAAAATTAAAAGGAAAAGTAAGGCCGGATTCTTATATGCAGTGAGAGGTTCCAAACAAAAACGTACTAATTTGTAATTAATTTTCATAATTTCTGGTAAGTTGGTCACCAAAATATTCATGAGGAACTCATATTCTTTCAAAAATTTATTAGCGAACAAATTTTTTATTTAATTTAATATCATCAAATACATGAATAAATAACACATCATAACATAAACTCAAATATCAGTCATTTCAATTAGTCCTCCATTTTCTAATGCAAATTGGTATGTTTGGGTTTCCAACAACGTTGAATAAAAATCTAGCATCAATTTTTCTCTAAAAAAGTTCCTAATAGTACTTCTCGAAATTTCAGCACTAAAACTTCGTCTCAGTGGTCCATGAATGTAATGCACGAGGCACCTGAATTAATTATGCATTTAATGCCATTATTGAAGCTCTATCCAACAAAAAAAAAGTTTATGAAATCTTGCTAAAAATAAAAATTTTAAAGGGGTGGTCACTAATTAAGTGGGAAACTAAAAATTTTGAAACACCCTGTAGAGCTATGGTAATGCAAATTGGTACGTTTGGGTTTTGAACAATGCTGAATAAGAATCCAGCATTGATTTTCCTCTAAAAAAATCCCTAATAGTACTTTTTGAAATTTCAGCACTAAAACACCGTCTCAGTGGGCCATGAATTTAAGGCACGAGGTACCTGAATTATACATTTAATGCCATTTTTGAAGCTCTATCCAACAAAAAAAAGTTTATGGAAATCGAGCCATAAATAAAAATTTTACAGGGGTGGACAGTCCTTAAGTGGGACACACTGTAGATTCTATAAAGTAATCTAATACTCCAACTTTTGCTTTATTGTGGCTGGATACTATAGTTCTAAGCGTGATTAAAGTATAATTTCTCAGCAATATAGTTATTTAAGACAAATAGCTTCTAATTATAGCTCTAGTATAGATTATTTATTAAAGCTTTGTAACTATCACCATGAGAATATTTTCTGTAGCAAGTATATAGTTGAAATGCTCTTTTAGAACTATATACCAGCAGTACTGTAAAAAGTACTTTTTCAGCTCCAAAGTTAGTATAAGGGTAACACGCAATGTTGTTTTTGATATATTCTTTAATAAAATATGCACAAGTGCTACAAAAAATTGAAACAAAATGGACATTCTAAACGAAAGATGAATGAGATAATAAAGCATTATTATTTATTATAACTTCTTTAAATTCTCCTGATAATTTATAATTGCTTAATAAGCGACTATAAAACAAATGACACCTTTATGCAGAATAGTGCTCTTTACGATTTATAAATGATCGTATGGTGAACTTTTTGAAAGAAACCATTTTGTATAGACTAAAAGGTGATAGGGCGGCCATATTGATATGTTCAATAATTTCTTTAACATTAGAAGGAAATTTTTGCATTATTGTTATGATAATTAGTTAGAATACATTCAGAATATGTAACGCAATTTATTTGAATACAGAAGTTGTGAAAGAACAGGAAAAAATAAAAGATATTTTTTTTTGTTTGAATTAATTTCAAGGAATTTTCGGGGCGCAGTTGTTATTTCACACTAAAATAAGTGGTTTTACCATAAAACTTTGTTGGCAGATGAATTTCGCGTTCAGGGCGAGCAGTAAAATTAATAATATACAGCCAAAAGAGTCTTCTGGCAGATTCTTATTAGGTACCAGATTCTACTTCGTTATTCAACAAAGTCGTCATATCTATTTCTGTTTGTGAGTGTGAGAACATAGAAATTGTATGCTTTAATATAGCCGTTTTATTACAAAAATGATTTTTTAAAAGATTTGTTCGTCAATATATACTTTTTAATGTGTTATAAATCTTGTTTGTATCATGTAAATACCTCTAATATAACAATTAAAAGAAGATCATTAGAATAACTGAATAAGGCCTTCTAAGCAACTGCTTAGTGCCTGTATAACTATTTTATAAGGACTGAAAAGACGTAATATAAAGAAGCAATTTAATTACTATTTTAGCTTGTTTTATAACCCTTTATAGAACTTAAAAGCTGTATAAATGGGGGCCCTTTTTGGGTATATCGATATTTTATTAGTGCTGAAAGATTGTTTACAACTCTTAATTATACAGAGTGTTTCAGACCTAAATACAATAATTTTAACCACATACTCAGAAAGGTGTCTAAATGCGGAAAAGCGAAAAAAAAAATAATTTTTTTTCGAAAGTATTTTGGAAATAATTAAATAATTTTAATATTTCCCCTAACGAGCCGCTCAGTTTTATTATCGGGTAGACGCGTACCCAAGGCGCCAGGGAGAGGCAAATTCGTTTCAGGTCTTCCTTACGACGTTGCCAGATCGCGGGGCCAGGCAACGAAAAACTCAATATTTTTTTTATCTTTTCAAGGTATCTACAGATTTATCTAAATGTGCCTACCTTTTATTATCCTATAGGATAATAATCGCTGATAGCAAATTAAAGGTGGTTTAAAAACTATCCTCCTCTGGTAACACCTCGGTAAGACACGCACTCACTTTCGCACTTGCCATATTATCACAAAACTCCCGGTTTCGAGAAGAAAGTTCGGCGGCACTGCAACGCCCGGACGATATGGTACTGCTGTTTTCCACGGCGTCCACCTACGGAATGTAGACCTCAACTCGCCCTGCGTCCGAGGGGAATAATTGTAGTACCTTCTCCGCGTGGCGCGTACCTTTCCGCGTTGTTGGTTTCTTGGTTTCTGATGGACGACTGTCCTGCGCGGTCGCGCTCTACGCTCCCTCTCGATGTGGCGACTGTCGTTTTGCTCGCGGTGCGACCAACGTTGCCGATACAGATGATTCATTGTCTGATTTTTTACTACTAACTAGATTTATTATTTATGTATTTATTACTATGTACAGGGTGGTCAGATAAGAATGCAAAGTGCTGTATCTCGGAAACTGTTCGTTGTAGAGACTTGCGGTAAAAAAATTTTAGAATAAAGTGGCCAAGAGAAAAGTCTGGAAATTATTTTCAGATTTCCAAGATAGTCCCCAGGTGGCGTAACCGCCATCTTAAACTTTTAAAGTGATTTTTCACTGAAATCCACCTAGTAATGTTACCAAAATAATATATGCTTTTTAAAGGTAAGCTTTATACGAGTAATTTTTGTTTAACAATTTTTGACATATCTATTAAAATAAAGTGATTCAATGTTTTTTTTTTAATAAACAGCTGTAACTCCTAAATGACTGAACGGATTTTAACAAACTTGGTCTCGTTGGAAAAAGCATTTATTGGTCCATCAAACCCATCTTACCCGTGATATGTCTAAGTCTCAGTGATGCCGCTAGAGCGCGTTTTTTGATATAATAACAGAAAATTGCAAAATTCTCGAAAAAATTAAATGCAATAATATTACTTTTTTTTTCATAAAAATGTAGTGAATTGATACCTAAATAGGCTAGTGAAAACCGTATCTCGATATCCTATTCCTAGCTGAAAATATCAAGGAAAGAAAATTTAGTTTTATCATAAAATTTTAAAAAAGACGCTGTTACACCGATATTTATTCTTATTTGTCTTTTTTCAAGATTTAATGATAAACTTTCATAATTTTATCATTTTTTAATTATAAAAGTATACTTAGTTCAAAAAATTAAAAAAAAAAACGTGTAGAGGCATAATAATCAATGCATTTAATATGCAAGCGCATAAAATCAACTTGTCAACAAATATTAAAATCCTATTCATAACTGAAATTTTTTTTTTAATAAAACTAATACTTTCTTAAATGCTCGAACTGTCTTCCATCACAGTCAATGCATTGTTGGAGCCGCTGATGCATGGACATTACAGCAGCTCCAATTTCTGCTCTTGATAGGCTACGAATGCACTCTTGTATTCATATTTTCATGTTGTCTCTCGTTGTTGGTGAAATTTGGTAAACAATATCTTTTAACTGACCCCATAGATAGTAAGTATACTTTTATAATTAAAAAATGATAAAATTATGAAAGTTTATCGACAAATAAGAATAAATACCGGTATAACAACGTCTTTTTAAAATTTTATAATAAAACAAAATTTTCTTTCTTTGATATTTTCAGCTAGGAATAGGATATCGAGATACGGTTTTCACTAGCCTATTTAGGTATCATTTCACTACATTTTTATGAAAAAAAAAAGTAATATTATTGCATTTAATTTTTTCGAGAATTTTGCAATTTTCTGTTATTATATCAAAAAACGCGCTCTAGCGGCATCACGGAGACTTAGACATATCACGGGTCAGATGGGTTTGATGGACCAATAAATTCTTTTTCCAACGAGACCAAGTTTGTTAAAATTCCTTCAGTCATTTAGGAGTTACAGCTGTTTATTTAAAAAAATATTGAATCACTCCCCACCACTTTATTTTAATAGATATGTCAAAAAGTGTTAAACAAAAATTACTCGAATAAAGCTTACCTTTAAAAAGCATATATTATTTTGGTAACATTACTAGGTGGATTTCAGTGAAAAATCACTTTAAAAGTTTAAGATGGCGGTGACGCCCCCTGGTGACTATCTTGGGAATCTGAAAATAATTTCCAGGTTTTTCTCTTGGCCACTTTATTCTAAAAAATTTTTACCGCAAGTCTCTACGACGAATAGTTTCCGAGATACAGCACATTGCATTCTTATCTGACCAAACTGTACAGTGAGTGTCCTCCGGCAACAGGGATAATCTTTAGCAAACAAAAAAATAAAGGCACAAAACACGGCGCTTAGTTAAGGTTTTATGTTTTAAAAGGCGACACGATAACAACTAAAAAATAAACTGGCATACGGCTGATAGATACATGATCTCTCCTGCCGCGCGGAAGGGCCGCCTCCACCGCCTGATTTCATTAGTTTAATTGAATTGGCCTTTCATAAATGCATAAATGGTAAAATTACTTAAAAGTACTTAAAATCGGGGAATACCAGCTAAAACCGGCAACATTGCACGTCGCCCAATAATGTAGCTGCTGGCTGGCCCACTTGGCGGACATTACCTCGCCAGTGGCGTCGTTATTGTTTGCAAAAAATAGTTTCCTTAAAAAAAATTTCTGGCTTTACTATTGACTTTTTTTTTTTTTAATTGCGTATTCGTATTAAGCTCAATTTTCTCCGCATGTGGTTAAAATTATTGTATTTAGGTCTGAAACACCCTGTATAGCTTGAGGCTATATAAAAAAGCGGTATAATTAACGTTACAGCTTTTAAAAAACAATTTGTGCTACTTGGGAAGTTAAACATTCGATGTAACAACTTCTTTGCGAGCACTGCGGCATGATCATTGTACTCACCTAACGACTTCCAAATTACTGTTGATGCTCGGCGACATGCTGAAACTGTTGTGATTCCTGGAACTCGGCGAGATGCTCTGTTGGAAATCGAAGAAGCCCGCGTAACTGCCGATCTTCGACGCGCTGCTGCTGAGCTGCATCTGGCCGTGGTTCAGGAAGTCCATGTGGCCGTCCAGCCTGGCCGAGTTCAACAGCTGCAGCGGACTGTTGCCGCTCGGACTGAAGCCGCTCAGGCCGCTGCGCGCGGAACTGGGAATGTTGACGGGCGCCGAACTGCCGAGAAGGCCGGCCGACGACGCCAGCCCGACCGATATCGAATTCGACACCGTCGGCGAGTCGGTGTCCAGGTCGCGGTCCAGTCCGGACAGGTTGAGATCGTCCAAGTTGAGTTCGTCCAAGGCGTTACCTTGAATTTTCGCAACGGTCAGAGCCGAAACCAGAGAACAAGGAAGGGGAGAATTTAAACTCAAGGGGGCGGAGCTAGCCTGCGCATCTGGGCGGCGCAGCCTATATCAGCCATGTTTTTTGTTTAGACAGAGGTGTC
Source organism: Pseudeuparius sepicola (assembly GCA_963920635.1). Taxonomy (NCBI): domain Eukaryota; kingdom Metazoa; phylum Arthropoda; class Insecta; order Coleoptera; family Anthribidae; genus Pseudeuparius; species Pseudeuparius sepicola. The sequence continues at coordinate 8,363,170 of OY987304.1, forward strand.
ACTTTCAGTTTATTGTTTCGAGCGAACGGATCTTCAGTGGCGGCGTTAATTTGAAGTTTTCTTTATTGCGAGTGTGTTGTTTTGTTCAGTGTTTTGTCTTATGATCATGAGTAAGACAAAAGCGGGGACGTTGTGTGCTCAGCGAAAGGCTGCGTGCGTGAACAAAAGTTGCAACTGCAGGTTATCGTTCTTCTCCTTTCCAAAAGAGCATTGGTAGATAATTAATTGTGAAATCTCTGGGAATTAGTTGCTGTTCAGGTGCAATTTACTGTATTATCATAACCTTCCACCTAAGTATCTAAAGGCAGACTTAATTTAAGGATTTAATTTAAAAATCTAAGTTAAAACACTGAAAATGCATGGTGTAGTTCACGCGATTTCACTTAAGAATAAGTTAATATCTTAAGTCATTCGTAAATAAAATTATCGAACTTACATGTAATTTAAGACAAAAAGGCACAAAAACAACAAAAAACCTTTCAAATCAAAAATATGTTTTTTGGGCTAAATTTTACATGAAGCAAATGTGGATAAATAGAATACATAATAAGGGTTAAATTAAATCATAAATCCTGTCCTTAAATTAAGTCTGCATAAACAGGAAACAGGCCATACGTTATTGTTACCAGTGTGGGTTTACTCCGTTTACCTGTGTTCATACCTATCTACCTAGGAATACTAATTGCGCTTAGTTTCTTTTATCGAGAAGTTAGGCACCCTTCTAAAGTACATAATAACGACAAACACGCCTGTAATATAGTACGTGATACGTAATAGCATTAAAAATTATAGACAGAAATTGAAAATGTACAAACAAAAATAAGCTTATTATATGGAAACATCAATAAAGTTTATTTTATGGAAAAAATATATTTTTTTACTAAGTATATCTATTCGCATACAAATGTCCAAGTTTTTTCGCATAGCCGTAGGTACCTACTGATTTTAATGAAGGAGACAAAAACGAAACTGTTTTAGAACTGGGTAGGTATATTTAATTAATCCGATCAAGATAATATTCTAATACATACAATACCTATGTTTTGTTTTTCATTTGTATTCTACAAAATGATTGCTTAAAAAATATTGCTCGGGGAGTCATAAAATTTTAAGATAAATAAAATATTAAATTTTTGGAATAAGATAAGAAAAATCGCCTTTCCATACCTACTAAATATTTCAGTTATCTAACTACCTTAAATTAAAAATATTCCTTCAAAATCCAATTAACATTTTTGCCTGTTCCAATCTTCATTTCAGTATGTATGATTTGTTTTGTGTTTATAAATGAATGATTTAAAATATCTGAGTACAGACCTACACTATCCCTTCACTAAATTCTAAATACGGCCCTGTTTCCTAAACAGACAATATGGCGACCACCGGCTTCCAAAGATCAAAGGCGCCGCCGTCGAGTTTATATTCTCCCCTTCCTTGTTCTCTGCCGAAACATTGCATCTAGGGAAAATACGGTGACGACATGGACTCTTTAAAGTCAGAGGACCCAGCATTATACTTTCCAAAGTGAGACCTATTCTTTCCTCATTCTAATGGTCTCAGTGATGCCAAGTATGCCATTTTATTGGAGAATCTATGAATATAACAGGTACTTTGATTGTTAGTAAAAATTAATAATGGTTCCATGATTTCTAAAAATTAGACTTTGCAATGTTTTCTCTACAAGTGCAGAATATGGCAACTGTCAAAAGAAACAATTATATTTTATAGTTGAAACTTATTTCCAACAATTATTTCCACAAATTTAAGTAATAAGTATGCTAAGTCGGTAGTGCCAATTTTGCTTATTTAAAATTTGTCACTATTGTCACCATTTGTAATATGTATACTTGAACTTTCTTCTCTTGTTGAATGTATCTACCCAAAGTACTTTCACAGATTTCGGGATGGACTAATAAGATTAGGTCTAGTAGTTCTAATCATGTAGCTTTTCTCGGTGTTCAATATAAAATTTTTGTAATTTTATTTCTCTCCCAAGGTAACTCACATACTTAAAATAAACTTGTAGTCGTAGATAAAAACTCTTTAAAAAAGGACCTGACTGAAGCTACTGGCTTAATAATTTAAAATTTACGAAATTCGATTTTTGTTTTGAACTACTTACTACTTATACGTAATGCCCATGTAATGGAAATTGTAGGATTACTAAAAAATCTGGTTGCAATTATTGGGACTACTACAGGCGGCCGCATTTCCATTAATTGACACATCTGAGTATCTGGAAGTTAGAAAACATAAAAATTGTGAGTTATGGGAAATATTTTGCCTCCTTTAGAATCTATGGCACTGGCATGTCACATAAAACCTGATGGCAGTAGGACACTGACATACAGTGTGTCCCACTTAAGGACTGACCACCCCTGTAAAATTTTTATTTATAGCTCGATTTTCATAAACTTTTTTTTGTTAGATAGAGCTTCAAAAATGGCATCAAACACATAATTCAGGTGCCTCGTGCGTTAAGGTCATGGCCCACTGAGACGGTGTTTTAGTGCTGAAATTTCGAGAAGTACTATTAGGGATTTTTTTAGAGGAAAATTAATGCCAGATTCTTATTCAGCGTTGTTCGAAATCCAAATGTACCAATTTGCATTACCATAGCTCTACAGTGTGTTTCAAAATTTTTAGTGCCCCACTTAATTAGTGTACCCCTGTAAAATTTTTATTTTTAGCTCGATTTCATAACCTTTTTTTTGTCGGATAGAGCTTCAATAATGGCATTAAATGCATAATTCAGGTGCCTCGTGCGCTACATTCATGGCCCACTGAGACGAAGTTTTAGTGCTGAAATTTGGAGAAGCACTATTAGGGGCTTTTTTAGAGAAAAATTAATGCTAGATTTTTATTCAACGTTGTTGGAAACCCAAACGTACCAATTTGCATTAGAAAATGGAGGACTAATTGAAATGACTGAAATTTGAGTTTATGTTATGTTGTGTTGTTTATTCATGTATTTGATGATATTAAATTAAATAAAAATTTTGTTCGCTAATAAATTTTTGAAAGAATATGAGTTCCTCACGAATATTTTAGTGACCAACTTACCAGAAATTAAAAAAATAATTAAAATTAACACGTTTTTTTGAAACCTCTCACCGCATATAAGAATCCGGCCTTACTTTTCCTTTTATTTTTTTTGGAACACCCTGTAGAGCTACGGTAATGCAAATTGGTACGTTTGGGTTTCCAACAACGCTGAACAACAAACCGGCATTAATTTTCCTCTAAAAAATCCCTAATAGTACTTTTCGAAGTTTCAGCACTAAAACACCGTCTCAGTGGGACATGAATTTAAGGCACAAGATACCTGAATTATGCATTTAATGCCATTTTTGAAGTTCTATCCAACAAAAAAAAGTTTATGGAAATCGAGCTAAAAATAAAAATTTTATAGGGGTACACTAATTAAGTGGGGCACTAAAAATTTTGAAACACCCTGTAGAGCTATGCTAATGCATGTAAAAAAATCCCTAATAGTACTTCTCGAAATTTCAGCACTAAAACACCGTCTCAGTGGGCCATGACTTTAACGCACGAGGCACCTGAATTATGTGTTTGATGCCATTTTTGAAGCTCTATCCAACAAAAAAAAGTTTATGAAAATCGAGCTATAAATAAAAATTTTACAGGGGTGGTCAGTCCTTAAGTGGGACACACTGTATAACATGACCTTGTTCCAGCCCTCTTGTGGTCTCCTTGGAGTCGACAGAAAACAAACTTCCCCTCAAGGCTTCACTTTTCCTATGTGATAGACTGTGACATGCTGGGTCCCCTTATTTTAAAGAGTCCCTGGGTGACAACACCACTACCAATGTCGGATGAAAGATCTATAAAGTTCACAATAGGGTATTTGACCATTTTTTGAAAGGTAGCCGAAGACATAGATTTTGTCAAATGATTACCAAATAGCTTTGGCATTTTGTTCCTATTGCCCTATCCTCCTTTATTGCACAGCCCATAACATCACAAAAATACAACATTGTTACAATAAAACCAGGAAAATTTGCAGTTTTTATAATAAAAACCCGTGTAAACAAAGGCAAGTCCTGGTTTGTTTGTCTCTCAGCAGAATGAAAACTGTCAAGTGAAGTCACACCTATATTGTCACTTCAAATTAACTAATCAATGTCATTTACTCAATTCGCAACTGTATGAACTTAGCATAACTATGTACCTGGACCAACACTATATTAAAGACCCGAGCATGATGTCATATTTCATTGTTGTTTACGGACCGGGGTGGCGCCACTCATCGAAAAAAATGGCAACTTATTATTGGTTATAGGGGTGTATTCTGTTCTGTGGTTATTGGTATGTCAGTTTCTGACGTTTAAAATATCCCAAATTTTAAATATCCAGCTTTATTACGATTTGCCTTCTTTTTACGGTAACGAATTGTCTTTGCGTCCAGTATTTAGCAGTTTTATCCCGTTAACAAGCTTTTACAGGTAGATTTGTTTGTGATAACATGAAATTTCCATGCACATGAAGAAAATGGTAGGCACACTGCACAGACCATTAGATGAATTGCAGAAAAATAAACACTATTTTGGAATTATGGGATGATCTCTGATCAACCAGCTGAAGAAGCGAAAATTCTAAATATTATTTTGGAAGAGTACTTTGTAACGTATGCAAGAATGAAAATAGAAAATTTTATTTATAGCTCCAAAGCGAACCAATAGTCGTCCATATAAAGAACAAACTGAAAAATCTACTGCGTTTTATGCTTACTTACAATACAACTGGCCATGGACTTCATTTCAAACCAAAAGGTACCAAATACTCTCGCTTGCTTTTTAGACTCGCTTTTCTTAAGAAAATGTATGGAAATATGCCATCTGGACTTGTCAAATTAGAGGGACATAACAAACAAATATTTTATTTTATTTTGAATATTAAGTTCGTTGTAACAGATATATTTGCATGTTTTTATTTTATAAAAAATTCTGCAACAATGGTGTTATAACATTAAACCACTGTGTAAATTTGTTTTGTCGTGTGGCGCCAGTGGCGATCGCTTGAAACAGCGCTATGCATATTTAATATAGTGTTGGTCCAGCTATGTACTGTCACAATTGATATGTTTTCAATCTGTCATTATCATGGCAATCTATGATATTGATCGAATATTGGCTAACCATGCATTTAAATTGGCTATAAATTTATATCATAATTAATTCTATTACATAATACCAATGAATAAAGAACCCCAGGAAGGCGCCAAAGCTCTATGCGCATTATAAAATACGTGAGACGGAAATCGCCCTGTATGGAGACTGAATTTTGACAACATTTTTTTATATTTGACAGTTGTCACGGTGGTTTGTGCTATTAGATATTTGTGTAGTTCTTCGATAAGTACTTTTTGAAGATCTATTATGGTTAGCATAAAACATGTAAATGTTTAAAATAAATCAATTAAAATGGAAGAAATTTATGAAATTTGTCACTGTTCTCCAACAATCAACAAAAAATATATAAACCTTTTTGTGGTCAATATGGTCACCTTACTTTCCCTACATGGCACCACCTAAGAATCGCATTTTTTACTCACCGACTACACTCTCCACGGTGTCATTGAAATACGATCCGCCAAGGCTGTTATACGCAAAACAGAGAGTCTGCTTCCTCTGCTCCCTCTCCGAGGTGTTCAGTGTGGGATCCCGCTCGATCGCCAGCAGTTTATTCGTCAGTTCCAAGCCGATACCGGGAGGTCTCGGAAACGACAAGCTTTTATGTGCTAGCTGCGCCCCCGGCGCTTTATTACTACTACAACTATTAGATCCTACAGATGACGTCGACGAGGCCGACTCGCTCACTTCGCTGCTACCGTTCTGGAAAATAAGCAACTGTGGAACAATCAGAACTATGGATAAAGAGTTGTCCATGAAGTACGAGGCGGTGCAAAACGAGGTCCCATATTAGAAGTAGCTAACTCTGTTTTAAATTGGCATACGTCAGTATTTGTACCGTTGGTTGAAAAGTACACACTTGAAATTACCATCGATCTTGTGAATGGGGATATAATGGAAAGGCAAAGAAATTTGTTTGCTGACGAAATGGAATAGCTTGGGATGGAGGATATTTGTTATCAACAGAATGATAACACAGCACCCACAGGTTAGGTTAAATAAAAATAAATAAAAAAATGGGGAGTTGCTTTTGCGACACCTGATATTTGCCCACATTTATGTTTTACATTTATACAAGTTCTTAAATGTTAGCTAATTTTATTTATATAAAAAATATTCTAAATCAATCTGATTTTTCTATCACGAATTCAGGTTCACGAATTAGTGACTTTTTATCACGAATGAACCTTCTGTCTTGATTGTATAATTAATGAACTTAAATCTCACCTCATACCTGCTTTTTTTGATATATGAAAAAAAAAATGCCCGTAAAAAAATTATAGATGCCAAATTATTATTTTCTAAGGCGACGCCCAATTTTACACAAAAAATTGTTTCATCGCACAAAACTGTGACAAGCCAAAGTTATCTTTCTCTTAAATGGAACGCCATACATTTTTGAATCTATTCGGCACGAGCGGGCATTTTTTCCGATTTCTAAATATTTAATTTTTAAATATAGTATTTCTATTTAGTGTGATGGAGACAGACGATAGACACAGTAATAAAAAATGTTTGTTTTCAAAATCAAATCAAACCAAATATGCTTTATATCAGATGTCATAATAGTAAAACTTGATGCAAAGCAGAGTAACAAGTAACAACTAAACTAAAACATAAAAAATACAAGTTTCATACAAAAGTTGTTTGTAATCAAGGGGACTATTTTTTTAAAGTTTTGGTATATACATGGTGTTGCAAAATAACAGAAATACACCAAAGACACATTTTTTAAATGGAATGGCCTTCTTGGGTTGCGGCGTTGCCAAGTTATTAGATATTTCCTATAATTACAGACCTGCTGCAACCAATCAACAAAAACAAAAAAGCAATCAAATTCTCTCTTAAAGGTGAGTAACATAATGTATGGAAAAGTGGTCCATTCCATTTTAAAAAACTTAACTTACTGGTGTTTTTCACTAATTTCGAAACACCCCATATATACTAAAACTTAAAAAATACGAATTTACCGTGATTACAATCAACTTATGTATGAAACTTTTTTCATAGCTCCACAAATTCTAGAGATAATGGGATAAGGTCATGATATGTGGGCCATCTTGTACATAAAAACAGTAAGTCCAAAGTATGTCAATATTTAAATTAAAATAAAACGTATAAGAGGCTTTATTTAAAAGCAAAGTCTTTACAAGTCTCTTAAATACTGTCTCAGAGCTCAGAATTTATATAGAATTTGGCAAATGTTTAAAAATTTGTTGGAATCGTCAAGGTTAGTAAACTAACCTTGGAAATTGTAAAATATTGACCCGTAACTTTTTAAAAAGTAAAATGTGTTACCAAATGGTATTTACAACTTTCAAGGTCAAACGGTATAGAATGATGAGTTAGAAATTCGCCCAACAAAAATATCTGCTTACAAAAATAGGTTTGGTTACATACATTTTCCCCACTTTTCGATGCGATTGACAACGATGTCGACAAATTAGGTAATAAATACTTTACTATGACGTAAAATATCATCGAGGATATTACATAATATACAGTGTGGTCATTTAAGTGTTCGACATATGGGATTTTTTTTTTATTAAATAACCAAAATACAAATATTGCCGAATGTAGGTGCATGTTCGATAATCATATTAGGTGCACTTAGAATGGTTGCAAGTCAAACAGCATACAGGGTAGGTCAAAAAATATAAAAATTGTACAAGAGTAAAGTACCCTTATTTCAAAAAATTCAGCAAAATGTTATTAAAAAATTTTGTCTAGAATTAAAAGTTGTGCCTAAATACCAAAACATGGTAAGAATTTTTTTTTCAGAAACAATTAAAAAAAAAATAACATTCACCCTAAACACTTTTATAAATTAATCAAAATTAAATCAATTTCGCATAACTTTGTATTCAAGCATATTTGTAAAATTAACTTAAATTTTTATTTTTTTAGGGAATCACAAACTTCATATTTGTTGTAACTGTAACGATATTAAACAAAACTATAAAATTTCGCAAAAATTCTTGTGAAGATATTGTGTATATTGAAGGTTCAAAATTTTTATTTTAAATGTTATGTTTGTTAATTAATAATTAATTAATTACCTGGAAATTAATTGACGAAAATTTTTTTCTTAGGAGGCCATGTTTTGGTATTTAGGCATAGATTTTAATTCTAAACAACTTTCCTTAATAACATTTTGTTGAATTTTCTGGACTAAGGGTACTTTACTCTTGTACAATTTTTATATTTTTGACCTACCCTGTATGCTGTTTAACTTGCAACCATTCTAAGTGTACCTGGACTAAAATCAAATAACTCTTACGCCTGAAAGTGTGCGTTGAGATTTTTGCCAGAGCCGCACTGAGGCACGACCTTTATTTATATTTACTTTTGCAATTGTTTACGTCAAAATATTTCTGAAAAAAATTATTGGCTTAATTAAAATGAGTCAAAACATCGATAACATTATTTGTGGCAGTGTCTAAATAGTAAATAGCTAAAAAGAACACGATAAAACCGCATAAATACGCTTTTGGGATCGAGTACATCCCTGTTGCTAGGCGCGCTGATATTTTATGGCCTATTGACCAATCGCCTTGTTTCGCGGAACTTCATCGATCACGTGCTTTTATTTACGCCAGGCGTAAGAGTTACTTGATTTTAGTATAATATGATTATTGAACATGCATCAACTTTCGGCAATGTCTGTATCTTGGTTGTGCAAGTAATTAAAAAAAAATCCCATATGTTGGACACTTAAATGACCACCCTGTATATCCCTTTTGTGTTATCAAAAATTTAAACTAAACTGCATTATAATGCTGCATATACCTAAGATAAAATTAGGAATACAGAATACCTAATTACTTTCACGCACCAGAAAGCACCTTCCAACTTGAATGCAACGTAACCACTAGTGAGAATGGTAACATTCAGGCGAATTGGGATTAATTTTAAGTGGGAGGAAAAATTGCAACGGTCTACTTCACACGTTTGTTCAAAAATTCTTTATAATATTAATTTTGCTAGGTTTTGAAAATCGTAATGATATTTTTACAGGTTAATGTGTTGGATATATTGGAATTAGGTGTTACCAGTGGTAACAGTGGATACATGGAGGCTTTACCACCGAATACTGACATCAATACTAAAGCAGAATATGGAATTGATAGATACATTTTTTGGGAACTATTTGAGATTTAACTCGACTGAAATTCTCAAAACGAAATTCTAGAAATCGTAAAATCTAAAAAGGTTCCTAATATTGAAGTTTCCAATTTAGGGCAAAAATTAGTAAAAAAGGTGTTTTAACTGTGGGTTAATTCACCTTTTTTATATCACTTAAATATGAAAAGTAAAAACTAAAGTAATATTTGATAGGTGCAAAAGTGCCGACCGAAATTTTCTGACCACAACGGCTACTAAAGTATAGAAACGATAATGACAGAAAATAATAAAAGACAGAGATACTCACAGAACTCTCACTAGTTTTATCCTTGAGTTTCATGTCTACTGGTAGAGCGCTTGACAGCAGCTCCGCCAGATTTGTGCCACCTTCGGTGGCATCTCTAGAAACGCCTAATTCTTCTGCGAAAAATTGACAACCATAAAACAATTGTTCGATCACTGCAAATGTGACATAAAAATGAAATCACTTGAGACATCACTTATTTTCACAGTTTTTTAGATAAAAATACCAAGTAATCAGAACCAGGGTGATAAATTTTTTTCCGGAGGGAAAAAAGGTTTTCGTTAAGTTAAAAACAAAAACCATTTCGTTGAAAAAATAAAAAAAATTCGTTTTATTGCATTTTTGATATTTTGTACAGGGTGGCCCATCCAAGCGGAAAAAGTGCATTACAAGGAGACAGGTTAACATAAAATCGTCATTCAAAAAATTATATAGTAGCACAGAATAAATCGTTAGTCTGTGATAGTAGTAAAAATTTGCGAAAAAACATTTTTTGCAAAATTAAAAAAATTTGCCTATACAACCATTAGAGAACCTTCAAGTAGTATTCATGAATATTTAGTTTTTTGAAATAACTTCTGGTTATAGCGGAAATGAAAGTGATTTTCTCTATTTTTCAACTAACACATTCCATTCCATTTAATGACTGACGATTTTAAGTTAACCTGTCTCCTCATAACAGACTTTTTCAGCTTGGATGGGCCACCCTGTACCATTTTTGGTTCTTAATTTTTTCAAAAATGCAAACAAGTAATATTTTTAATATTTCGAAAAAATAGTTTCTGACATTTACTTTGTAACGAAATTTATGCTAACTTTTGTTACTACGGTAATAACCTTTTGACTCTCCCGATATACCGCGGATTTTGAACCACAAATTACCGCCACCATTAGGCAACCAGCCATACACAGTGAAGGAAAGTATCCGTAATACCTGGAATTTACAAATTTCACAAGTTTATTCATATACAGGTACGTTGTTTCTTTGCCTTTCTAATTTAGCCTCAAACAAATTCATATAACTAACAAATTGAAATTAATGAGGTATGTATAAGAGCAAAGGCCTCAAATAATATGTTGGTTGCTTGAAGAAGACAAACCTAACCTTTATTGTTTTGGTGGTCTGGAAATCACAAGGATAGGTAGGAGTGACAGACAATTTCCGCTGGCTTTTGCTTTTCCTCTCTGCTCGTCGTCGAGACAACAAGTGCGGTACTGATTCAGCTTATGCACGTTTGATTTTTCCTTCGGAATTTTCAATCTTTGTTCATCGTGCATGGGTTTCATCTTTTACTAGCGTGATTTAGTGTAAAAAAGACTGTTATCATTAAGTTTTGCGTGCTAGGCTGATATTTTGGTTTTCTGTTATTTTTCATGTGACCACGCCGGAGTTTCGTCGGTCGTGTTAGGTTTTCCACGGACCAAGCGGTCTCGAGGACACCGTTGAAGGCTGAGCAGCGAAGGTTGATAGCGTTTGGTTCTGGCTGCGACGACACCGCGGTTTGGGGTGAGTATTTTTCGATTTTTCATTTTTTTTGAATATTGGCTTTGCCGTCTTTGCGAAAAATATCTCACCCAGATCGACTGTGCCTTTGGGAACCACTAGCTATCGGCTGATCGCCTTATCAGACCGTTATTATTGTTATTTTAATATTAAATTTTATGGTGAAAGGAACTCACCGTTTTCGATTCAGTAGCACACGGAAAAATAGTTGATTAGCTCGGAGCATTATTATTATTCTTTTGCACTAAATCAGCCGCTTTTTGGAGTGCCACAGCCTTGTTGTTTAAATGACAGATTGTTTTTTTTATATCCTTATTAATGTCTTGAGTAGAGAAGAAGCCTAAATTTTTTTTGTTACCTGCTGATCAAATTTCAGTAATTTTTTATATTTAAAGCGATTACATATTTGTTTTTTTTTCTATTAAGTGTCAAGGAAATCAAGTTCTTATTGTACAATATAGCAGTACAAGCTTTTATACTGCATCATATTTTAACCACTTTTCTCAAGTCAGGAATATCACCATTTGATTGTCGTTTTTCATATAGTTATAGTTTGCTGGAAATTTCTTAAGCTGTCACTGTGCACAGTTGTATTATTGTAATATAAAAATTTCACCATTACTAAATAGATATAACACCTAGTTGATATTTGTAAAAGCCACCGGCTTATTTTTCTGAGTGTTAGAACAGACACTGTGGTTTTGATTTCTTGTTACATGTAACCACACCAACAAAGGAAGGACTACGCATACCAACACTACCACCAACCAACCACGATCGTACTATATTGGTACCTGTCGCAGCACATCACAGAACCCCACTCAAAACTCACGACCTGCCTCCAGCGAGAGCTAGCTGTGGAAGTGCACACCGTATTCAAAGGAGTCTGGGTGACGTGTGGCTGTGCAGCTACCTATCGTCCACAATATTCGAGGTATCCTCCAAAAGCAGTGCTAGTCGAAAATTCCAAAGAACCTTTAATGTGTCGACTGTTCTAACAAGTACAAACTTATATAACGAACTTTTAAACGATAATTTTACCTAATTTTTTTGTTGTAAAAAGCTGAGCGAATTCCTACAGACTTGTAAGACGTGGTTCATAAAGATAACCATTAAATCTGGTATTTTTTTTAATTGTCTTGTTTTATTTGAGATCCATCTTCTATACTCAGTTTGGGTGTTATAAAAAAAAGTATAATTATCTGGCTACCAAAAATCAGAGCCGTTTAGTCATAACTTTTTGAGAACACCTAGATTCGCATTCCTCGGAAAAAAAGCATCAACCTGATTTTTTGTTGGTCTTTTTATCACAAAATTTAAGGAATAATCGGACATTTTACATATTTTACAGGGCGGGGCATGCATTCAAGCAGAAAAAATGGCCTGCAGTAGAAACCTGAGTAGAACTAATCAAGGTAAACACGTGTTTAAAAAACCCGAAATATTCTAAAATTTAAGGACATTCTAAAGGAATTTTCAAAAAGTATTTCAAAAACAATAATCAGCAAGAAGCACATCTTTTTTTTACATCAGAAATTGATTATTGAGTAAAAATTTGTTGTTGGACTTCCATTGTCAAGATTTATTTTAACGGGACAAATCCGCAATCGTTTTCGAGTGAAAAAAAAAATAAACACCATGTTTAAATGACATAAATCAAGACAATGGAAGTCTGAGAACAGATTTTTACTCAACAATCATCCTGATACAGGGTATCCCAGTTGTCGTGATAAACGCGATTTTCTCCATAATTTTAAAAATAAATTTATGGTTCGAAAACCAGACTTGTGTAGAATTTTCCGAAGAATTCTAATGTGACGTCAAACTTAATATACCGGGTGTTGTTAAGAAGTTATTTCAAAAATACCGTTTTCCAAAAACTTGTGAAGTTGGATTTGTTAGTAATGAGTATACGGGGAGTAACAAAAAAATGTCGATTTTCATTTCTGACTTCCGGTTTTACCGGAGGTGAGCATCACTTTGCCAGATTTTTGAGACAACCTGTATATTTCGGGTTTTTATGTTCCTTTTGTTCTCCCAATTCCAACCATATACAGTGTCTTTATTTGAAGTTTCTCAAAAAAATTTATTCTTGATAAAAGTTGGTGCTTGTGTTTAAACTCAAAATCCACCCGCAAAAATTTTGAAATTTCGATTCGAATACAGGCTAGGTCAAGACAATGTCAAATATGAATTCACAGGTGGCTTTGAATTCATATTTGACATTGTCTTGAGATTACAAACAACTTTTCTTAGTGCCACTCTGATGTAGTTCCAAAAATAAGGGTACTTTACTCTTGAGGAATTTTCATATTTTTCAACCTATCCTGTATACGAATCGAAATTTCAAAATTTTTGCGGGTGGATTTTGAGTTTAAGCACAAGCACCAACTTTTATCAAGAATAATTTTTTTTGAGAAACTTCAAATAAAGAAAATTCCCCTTTGTCTCCAACTTTCTGGCAGGCACTGTTTATATATACAGGGTGGCCAAACGAAAAGGTAACAGACCCAATAACGGGTCAGGAAATTTTTTCTGGGAAAAACGCAAAAACACGTCGATTTTGTTTGGAAGGGGGACATCTTTCAGGTTGAATTTTATACCCCTAATCACAACCCCCTAAGTGGGGTAGCCACCCTTTCGAGAGTTTCAAATGGAACGGGGAGTCGAGCGATACATCATTGGAAAGAGCTTTCAATTCTCTATACATCGGTGCTTCGTCTTTGCGATTCTACTGTCTCGTTCAAAAGTTATGAATATTTTACTATGAAATTGAAATTCAGCTCATAATTGACGGAAAAAATTGTCCGACGAAACGGCATACTGCTTAAAAGTGTTGCATCTTTTTTGCTTAAATTTGATAGTTCCGGCTGCAACCCCCACGATGGGGATGCATCATGCATCCCTTTAAAAACTTCTAATGGAAAGGAGGGTGAAGCTGTAGACATCATTGGACAGTCCTTTCCACTCCCTGTGCAATCAACGGTGAATTTTGTTTTTTTTTCATTTATTTAAAACACAGGATGTAGAATATCGAACAAAAATTTTTCTTAATATGTTTTGAATTTAATTTCAATTAAAGGGATCTAATTTTGGAAAAGTTTGCTAATGAAGGGAAACACAACTAAAATAGGTACCTGTTAGTTTATTAAATGCTGAAAATGCTCTCCCTCCACCTCCATACAATAATACAGATTTTGTTCAAAACGCTCGCGTACATTTTGAAGCATCTGCGGCGTGGTTTGACGACATTCGTTGACAATCCGTTGTTGGAATTACCAAATTTAAGCAAAAAAGATGCAACACTTTTAAGCAGTATGCCTTTTCGTCGGACAATTTTTTCCGTCAATTATGAGCTGAATTTCAATTCCATAGTAAAATATTACGTGTTAAATAAGCACATATGCTTAATAAACATTAGCTCAAAAACGCTTGGTTCTCCATATACAGAGTGTTGAAACTTTTCCAAATATTTTTTAATTTTTTTCTAGCCCGTTTAGGAATTATTTTATACATATTATGGGTTGTCATTTTGTGCAATAATTTGGCCCCGTTCAGATGAGCAGCGGCGTAGATACAAATAATTTTATTTAAAATGCCAGCATAATCACCTTGACACTAGTTTAAAAAATCCGAAATTACGAAGAAACTGTACCAGAAATAAAAAAAATACCAAGAGGCACTTTTTGTTCCAAATTAAATAGGCTATCCAAAAAAGGCAAAATTTTTGGTTTTGCACAGGGCCGTACTACTTTTTTTCTACAATTATTTACAGTAACTATTTGTACCTACGCCGCTGGTGATCGGAACGGGGTCAAATTATTCCACAAAATGGCAACCGTCCAGTGTATAATGTGTACCAAATTTGGTTGGAATTTCTAAATGGGATCGAAAGAAATTAAAAAAATATGTTATTTTTGGAAAATTTTCAACACGCTGTATATGGAGAACCAAGCTTTTTTGGGCTAATGTTTATTAAGCATATGTGCTTATTTTAGCGAGTTCTACCTTGTGTTTTCGGCTCTGACTTTAGATGTGACTCACCCTGTATAAAAATATATATGGTTGGAATTGGGAGAACAAAAGGAACTTAAAAAACCCAAAATATACAGGTTGTCTCAAAAATCTGACAAAGTGATGCTCACTTCTGGTAAAACCGGAAGTCAGAAATGAAAACAGACAGTTTTTCGTTACTCTCCATATATTCATTATTAACATTTCGTGTTAAAATTCAACTTCACAATTGTTTGGAAAATGGTATACTTTTTAACAGCACTCGGTATATTAAGTTTGACGTCACATTCGAATTCCTCGGAAAATTCTACACAAGTCTGGTTTTCGAACCATGAATTTATCTTTACAACTACGGAGAAAATCGGGTTTATCACGTTAACTGGGCCACCCTGTACAAAAACAAATAACCGATTGGCTATATCTGCAATGCGGATAAATAGGAAAACGAAGAAAACGACAAGCTTTCAATTAAAAATTTCCGAATAATCACTTTCCGCATTCTCGCGCAACATGCATACTCACGTTCCACGTGCGCGAACGCGCAGAACACCCCCCTCGGGCAGTAGCCGCTCTGCTGCACGTCGTTGCACTTTGTGCTCTTGTAGATCTCCGGGTGGAACTGCTGCTCCGTCCTCGTGTGGCAGTACGAGCAGAGGTCGCCGGCGTCGCAGTTGCCCGGCTCGCCCCACTCCTCGCCGTGCTTCACGTTGGGGCACGGCGTCGAGCGGTACTTGAACTTGCGCGGGCTGCGCCGCTTGTCCTTGCTGTTGTGGTACTGGGGGCAGGCGAAGCCCTGGCGGCAGAGCCGCGGCGGGCGCTTGCACGGCTCCGTCTTGTAATTCGACAGCACGAAGTTGGTGTCTGGAAGGGTTATCGAGAAATAGGGGAGGTATGCGCGCTGCCGTATGAAAAAGGAAGCGGTAATCCTTTCCAATGGTAGGTATAACCCACCCCCGATTTTCTTGAAATTTTGGCTAGGTAGGTACCCCTTATATTTTCGCCCGACGTTCGGCGTTGTAACCCACCCCCGATTTTCTTGAAAACGAGGGTATACGCAATATAAAATATGAGACAAGATAGAATAATCTTGGACATCATCCAATCGACTTTGGTAAACCTCATCATCCATCGGACGGCAGAAATAAGGCATCGAACTGACAAACGAATTGTCAGTTCGATGGATGACGCGACTTCCATTCGTTTGTCAGTTCGATGAAATAAGGTTATGTGTCACGTGACTCAATCCACCAATGATAAATAGCCACTTCCTTTTTTTTATATGGTATTTTTACTATATACAGGGTGGTCCAAACTTTATCAGTAATACTTTAAAAACTGCTAGAAAATTTCAGAAAAAATATTTTTCATATAAACATATATCAAAATCCCAGTGGTTTTAGATATACAGGGCGTCAAAGTTACCAATTTTTTTCAAGTTTCCTTTTATTTTTCCTAAAGGAAGACAGTTAAGGCAATCATATTTGGTATAGTTTAGACACACATTAATTACTATAAATTAAAAATAATTCAGCCCATCTACTTCCACCAGTACCGGAGAGACGGGAGTCGACCCTAATATTTTTTAATAAAAAAATGGTACGCCACTGGAAAAGTATTTTTTTTTGCCTCCACCAAGTTTTCCAATCATAAGAAAAAAACTATTCTCGACTTTTTTTCGAAAAATGTACCGTTTTTGAAAAATTCACTTTTGTGCATTTTATTTTTTTAGCAGAAGAAATCCAAAGTAATTCTAAGATTTCGAAATTTGGCACACCGCACACCTATTGAGTTTTTAACTCCGAACAATTTTCCTTAATAACATTTTCCTGTAAGACCTACCTAAAGCCCACATTACTGGTGTGAAAAATTATATTTTTTAATTCCCAGGACACATAATTTTTCGAATCTAGAAACTTATTTGTATGTTTTAGGACCAAATGTTATGGAAAGTTGTTCGGAATTGAAAACTCAGTAGGTGTGCAAAATTTCGAGAGCCTAGACCTACTCTGATTTTCTTCTGCTAAAAAAATTAAAACGGTACATTTTTCAAAAAAAAAAAGTCTAGAATCGTTTTTTTCTTATAATTGTTTGGGAAACTTAGTGAAGTCAAAAAAATGCTTTTCCAGTGGCGTACAATTTTTTTTTAGATTTTCAAAAAATCTAATAACATTTTTTCCATTGGGCGCAAACTGTATGAATAGCATCATTGAGTAATTGATAGAATTATTATTCCTTTACCCAATGATAACACGGTCCACTTTCCAATATACAAGGTTACTCATTAATAATGGCACATAGTGCAACTGCTTATAAATTTGGACACCCTATTTCAAGAAAACGAATGTGTTTTGACCTACGAATAACGAATCCCAGGAAGGAGCAAATTTGGGATTTACGCTGGACCGGTCCAGTCTCTGCATATGGCGGCATGCCGTTTCCGGTTTACAAAAGTACTTACCGATAGAATGTTATCCCCCAAACATTTTGTTCTGGTAGTCACGGAATAGCCGCAGGCTGCACAACTAACCATAATAAATCTCCAAAAAGTACTTATCGAAGAACTACACAAATATCTAATAGCACAAACCACGGTGACAACTGTCAAATATAAAAATATTTTGTCAAAATTCAGTCTCCATACAGGGCGATTTCCATCTCACGTATTTTATAATGCCCATAGAGCTTTGGCTCCTTCCTGGGGTTCTTTATTCATTGATTTGACCAATGTTCATTTGGCATTGTTTCCTTCATTTTCAATGTACACTTGATCTGTAACATTTGAAAGCAGTAGGTGAACATTTTATTTTTCGAATATTGAAGTCAAAAGGTGTTTTGGGGCACGTTTTGGGAATTTCAACGCAAACGGTTGATTTGATAGTTATGAAACAAGAGTACCTCTTTGTTGCAGAATGAAAAGATGCACTAAAAAGATGTACCTGTAGGACCGAAAAGATAACCTCAAAAAAGTTACGAGTAAAAGTACGATCCAAAAACAGCGAAAGTGGCGCCCTCTGTGTGATACGTAGAAATTGACATTTTCAGCTTATTCTCCATCCCCAAAAACCTAGCAGTGCCAAATTTTAGTTCAGCAACTTGATTATGTTGGGAGATGTAGCCAAAATGCAAATTCAAAAAAGAAACTCCAACGCCCTGTATCTCTTAAACAAACAACGTTTCTATAAGGCATGTAAGCCTCAATCGTAATATTTTGGCCCAAAATATATGCGGTTACACTATGTGCCATTATTAATGACTCACCCTGTATAAAAGCAACCTAAAAACTGTTTCTGTAGTCTTCATGTTTATTTGTATTCACAATAATTATTATAACTTCAGCAAATAATAATAAAATTCGCCTCACTTTTTTGTAGACCTTAATATAGTTCTTAGCACATGAATAAATCAGTGGTTTTTGTTTTCAACTATTTCGGTAAACAAAAATTTAAATAATCAATTCCGCACATTTGAAACCTGTTTTCTAGCTATTATTTTGGACCAATTCAAAATTTACATTGCACACCACGGGTGTGAGTGAATTAATATGTAGGTACTATTAACATTACAGGCTTTCGATTTAAAAAAACAGGGACTTGACCATTTTCTAAGGGTAATTTGGGGTTCAGGCAAGTTCAGTCTAAATTGTATGTCTTATAATCTCCCTCCAACCCTTCCCAGCTGAGAAATTTTGTAAAAGGCTACCTTGCAATGCCAAAGATGACAGTAATGTAAAAGTAAACAAATTTGACAGATGGTAGGATTAAAACCATACACATATACTGACGGACCCACTCTATACCTTGCCATTTGGGATCCTCGTTCATCAGGTTCCTCTCTTTGTCCAAAGCGTTGGGCCCGTTCGAAGAACTGCACCCCTCGGCCTCTGCCGTCTCCAGGGCTTGAATTTCTTTGATGTCATAAACCGGAGGTCTGTGATCGTGGCTCCCGTGAGCGAACGCACAGTGGAGACCATTTTTGACGCAATACCCCCTAGAATCCGTGTCGTGCACGCACATACATGTCTTGTAATACCTCAGGTGATATCTCCTTTCTGTGTCCCCGGCGGTTCTATGCAAGTATGGGCAACTAAAACAAAACAGAAACTAAGCTTGGCGTCGAACATACTGTCTAAACATTAAATAATTAAAATAGGTAGGTATGAGTATTAACTTCTAACTTTCAAGTTTTTTTTTTTAATTTATTTAGTGGTACTTTTTGCAAGAGTTAAGATAAGAAAGGCACCTTGCCTATTAAAAAATAGGCTGATTCACGATAGACTTACCCATGGTATGTCAGTGACGAATCCGAAAACAAGGCAAATCTGCGCATCTACGTTAGTTGCGAGTCACGAATTCAAAATGCGGTTGTGTTTTACGATTTTTTATAGTTTACAGTTTAATGTGTCAAGAAAACAGTGTAAACAACTGCCAGTCCAGCTCGACAGTGCTTTAAAATAGGCCAGAAATGCCGGGATGTGCAGTCAGCGTTTGTCCAAATAATAACAGAAACAGTAAGGGAACGGAAATTAAGTACTATAGATTTCCCAAGGACAATAATCTTGCCAAAATATCGATTTCTGCATGCCGCAGAGAAGACATATGGAGCAATTTAAATTCTGACTCGCAATTGACGCGTCACAAGATGCGCAATGACATACCGTGGGTAAGTTTATCGTGGGCTGATTGGCCTGAAACATTGTACGTTGTATTTTTCATTCTGAACAACTTTTCTTAGTAAAATTTTCACGTATCTTGCAAACTGTACCTTTTTAACCTCAAATTGGGAATAATCAATTTCAAATTGGGAATAAACAATAATTTCAAATTGGGAATAGTCAATATCGAATTGAAAATAAAGAATTTCAAATTGGGAATATTCAATATTAAATTCAAAATCAGTAACTTCATGTTATAAAAACACTTATCGACAAGAACAACTCAATTTATTAACTAAAGTTTATATATATGTAATATTAAGCAAAATTTTAATTACTTACATCAATGTAAATATACACAACTATAATATATAAATTTATTAAATTAAAATGTTATATTTTCTATATTTAAGACATCTGGCATATATCTTATACATTTATTATTGATTTATTTTTATTTATCATTTATCGCAAGCTAAATTTTGCTCATAGAAATTAGAAAGTATAAGTAGTGCAAAATAACATAAATAATAAATTAACTGTAGAGAGTTGCACCAGATTTGTACGAAATATACAGAGATACATATATACCATACCACATGTATTAAATATATGGCAAAAATATGATATTTTAAATACAATAACTACCTAGGTTAGGTATTATGTATTTACTTAGATATTTATAAGTAATTAAAATATTGCTTAATGTGAAGTTGATTTTCAACTTTAATACTGAATATTCTCAATTCGAAATTGTTTATTTTCAATTTGATATTGATTAGTCCCAATTTGAAGTTGTCTATTCCCAATTTGAAATTGATTAATCCCAATTTGAAGTTGTTTATTCCCAATTTGAAATTGATTATTCCCAATTTGAAGTTGAAAAGGTCTGTGCGGAAAAGTAACTTTGCCACACTAGTGCAGAAAAATACAACTTTCCCCATTAAAATGCATGAGGGAAACTAGGTATAACTTTCGCTTGTAGAAAAAAAAACGTTCTTCACATTAAAAATAAAACAATAATTTACTTTTAAAGTAATGAGAACATTATAAAGTGGAGACGAGAAGTAAAGTTTTAGTTTCCTACGGTTTTTTTTTCATTTTACGAATTTTTGACAATAAGTTACCTTTAAAAAAAGTTCTGCATATCTCGAAGAAAAAAAATTAAGATTAGGAAACTTGATTTGAAATCAAGTTTGAAATCTACATGAATGTACAGGATGTAGGTATGTATGTACTTAAAAAAGTGATAAGAAGAATTTTTTAAAATATATTGCCATTTGGTTGTTGTTTTGATTTACTAAATAAAAGTAAGAGATAATTCAGCATAACTATCAAAAATCCGACTTAATTTCATGGCTAACTGTGATTTCTTAAATGATTTTTTTTTGTAAATTTAGGTCCACATAGCTTGCTAAAGGGAAACGCAAATAGGTATCAACATGTTATGATATAACGTTGCAATCGGAAAAATTAACTCTTTAAAAATATCCAAAAATATACAGGACTTTTATTATTAAAAACAAAAAATATATCTTGTCCCACTTTTACGATACATCCTGTATAAACCACAATTCTACTTTTCTAAAGCCTGATACTTATCTTGCAACTTTTATATAAACCTTTTTTTATTAGCAAATATGTATTAGGGAAATAATATGGGGGGTTGGAGTTTTCACGTGAAAACACTGTACCTAAGTACAGAGGATAATATCTTCATAGAATGCAAGGTAGGTATGCTTCTCTTTTCTATATTTTTATTGCATTATGTAATACCTATGTCAATAAAAAAACACACATTTTGAACTGCTTCCAAAAAACTCGAAGACAAATTAAATATTGTTTTTCTTTTACAGTCCTATATTTAATAGGATTTTAAAAACCAATATTAACTATTTACTGATATAATAATAAAATAATATAGTGATATTGAATAAAAACAAATATAGATGCAATTTAAAATAAATAAAGTTAAAAGATAAAAATGCTTAGAATAACTAACATTAGAGATAATATATAGCTATTCTAATATGTACGATAAAATGTATAGGAACCACTTTTATTTTAATTTATTAATTTGTAATAATAGCATCGTAGTGGGCAATGATCGGGGTTCGAGCGGGTTCCGCGACGAAAGTAGGCCGCGCTTTAGCGCGCCATGCGACGAAAAAAAAACCACAACAAACTATGTGGCCTAGGTAATGGTTGTTGTTTTGTTTTTGACCAGTCGCAAGTTTGGTTATGGGCCGCTATTTTCGTCCACCGTCGCTAGCAACCTGTTTGATGGGGATTTCGGGTGGTATTTTCGCAAAAACCGTCACACCCACGGCGCGGAAAAACTCGGCGAGATCGGTACTCACTCGTCGCCGTCCGGGCAGATGCCCGTCGTCTCGTCGTACTTGGTGCAGTAGTTGTCAGGGCTGTAGTTGAACGTACCATCCCTGCGCCTAACCGGCCTCCTGCGGCGCTGGTTCATGAAATGCCAGTGGAAACAGGTAAAAGGCCTGTGCTGGGTGCATTTGTGCTGGAGGAACAGCGGACATTGCTCGACGCGAAACTCTTTCAGGTATCTAGAAAATATCACCGGGTATACAACAAATACACGCGGGGGCGAGTAATGGCGTCAAATTCGCGCACCGGCCTCGCACTTACGAGTAATGGTTCGGTTTTTCCGTTTGCGCTGTCAACAAAGGTTTTGACTCTGACGGCATTTTGTACATACTAGCGCGCACGGGCGCCGCGCAGGGCACGCTGGCTCCGGACCAGTGAGAGGCGGACGTTGCGGTCACGTGAGCGCGAGACAGAAGAAAATAGGATTTTCAAGGACAACTCTGTTTTGATGAAATTTCCATGCACCTGCATTTTTTCTACCTGGGATAATTCTGAGGGGATTCGCCGGAGGCTACCTGATCGTTTCGTAATTTTTTGGCATCATTACGTAACATATTGCCTGCAAAATAGCCATTTATTACGAGAGAAGCGTCCTTTCATTGTTCCGTTCCAAACATCAATAATTCGAAAAAAGAAACGCAAGATGCATCGATTTTCGCCACCATATGGTTACGAAATCAGACGTGCAAAATAAATAATAATTATTGTTTGGAATCCTAGGTAATCTCGTTAGTGGGCATAAAGTGGGCGTTTATCTTTTTTAATAAAATAAACAAAAACATTGTTGTCGCCAAGGTCACAATGGAGCCACCTAGTAGCGAGAGTTAGAACTGGAGAGTACATTCACTTGTTTTTCGAGCAAGTTCGCCAGTGGTGTAGGTATCGATTTTAATTTTAAGGTAGATCGGTTGCCCCCCCCCCCCCCTATGTTATGTTATCGAAGCTGATCCTATAAAAGTCGACATTTCGGTGCTGAGCTGAAGCTGAACAGGCGGTGTACGAAACGGATAGGTATAGTCGGGACAGAGTATTATAAGATTAACAATTCCGGGCTTCTTTGTTATAAAAAATAGAAGGTTGGTAGGAATTTATACCTATAGAATATTATTATACCTATTTATAACTACCATAGAGATTATACTTCTACCAGTAATTATCTATATAGTCACTGTTTCTACCTGGTACCAGTGACTATACTCTATGCTTTCTCTTTCTATAATTACTGCTATGTCTATTATTTGAAGGGAATAGCCTAATTTGGATTGATTATAAAGAATGGATCAAGAGTGTCGTGACCCTAATCAAGTGAATGGGAAGAAAAGACAAAAGGGCAACAAGTGTGTTTTTGTGAACTGTAAAAATAATGCAAGTAATGCTACGCTGCACAGATTTCCCCCGAACGAAACAATATCTAGAGAGTGGGTTTTAAAATCAGGTAAGTAGGTGATTTTTGGTACCTAGAATAAGCATCTTATAGGTAGGTTAGGTATTCCTAAATCCTAAACGTCCGTTATATAGTAAAATTATTTTAAGAAGTCCTTACTGGGACTGTCAATTGGTAATTTCGTCATCCTAAGTTGGGATCAATGCAGTAAAAAATGCAACCGGGTCATTAAGTGCAGGTCAGTAACGAGCCCATTTGCACAATGAATTACTACTACTAACACTAACAAGAACAACACAGATAACGGTAAAACTCACGAAACGTACAAAACCGGCGAATATTTTCACTGCCCAATGTTTGAACCCTTTTGAACGATCCGGAAAACCTGCACTGTCACTTTCACAACACCGAAATAAAATTTGCCTGAGTACGCACCATAGACGCTGTCGCAAGTAGGCGATTATACCAAAATGAAAGTGTTTTCATGACGTTTGAAATTATTATCAAAATGAGTTGTAGTCGTAGTTATTTTTATTTGTAGCGGTATAATCAATGAGTGACGTCATTAACTAGTTGAGACACATATACCATGTTATACCCATGGTTAACAAAAAATTCCTAGGGATTTTGTGGAGAATGTCATCTGACAAAATCGCGACTTCTTACAGTAATCGGGGTATATTTGCTTTATTAGGCATACCTACCTACTAACTAGATTGGCACAAATCCAAAATCGGGTTGTCCATTGTCTCTTAGTGTTCTGTCATGCAAAAAATATCCACATCCGCGGTGATTTCTTGTTTACGTTCTCAAAGCAACAAAACACATAATTCCGGGCTTCTTTCTAATATACTTACCGTCAGACGTCAGATAGTGACAGATTCAGGTGCCCCATTTTCGCATACAAGCATCGAAGAGGGTTGAAAAGTACATCGATGCTGAGTAGAATGAAGGGAAATTTACAAGTGGCCCCTGGGGATAACCATATTATGGAAAATTCTATTTTCCCAAGGTGTTTTTTGCCCATATTTTCACGCAAGCAGTGTTCACTAAATGATTAATTAATAGAACCTGTCTTCGGAAAACCAAAGGCTTCAGTGTTGCAGATGAATAAGGAATTCGTGGTTATAGATAACTGTGCCATGACTTTTTAGTTTCGAAAACCTATGCATTGGGAAATTACCGAGAATATTTTCTGCTCTTATAGCGCCTGTAGCCTATACAGGGTGTCCAACTTTAAAACTGTACAAATCCGTAAAATCTTCATTTTTGGAGATAAACCCTAAACTTTTTTTTATTTGAAAGGCCTTTAAAAACCGCTTCTTTTGACCTTCCTGCCATTTTCAAAATGCAAATCCAGGGCCGGCTGCGATTTTTTTGTACCGCCTGATTTTCACGAAAACCGTTTAGCGATTTTTTTATTTAAAATCTGACCACATAGCGTTAATCAGAACACCCCAAAACCCCCATATACCAAATTTGAACAAAAAGTATACAGGGAGTTCCATTCTGTAGGGTGTCAACGTTGAGCAAAATAGGAATTTTAAAGACATCTGGCGAGTCAGGTGTGCCATGGAATCCGTTCAAAACAGTTGCATGGTCAACAGGACCACTCAAAATGTTGGTGGGAAAATATTTATTACAAAAATATACAGGGTATTTTTCTCTGAGCCATCTCAAAATTCTGAATTTTTATTAAACTTTATACTGGTCAGGAGTGCTCTGGAATCATTGAAAAAATATTAATAAACACAAACGTATTTTATTTCTTTACAAAATGCCAACCAACAAATAAAAACAATTTAAATTATTGGACCTTTCTCAACAAAGTCACTGTCTAAGATGATACATTTTCTGTGCGTTTCCTGTTGTAGCACATCAGCCACATTAACTGATATGAACTTATATACTGACTGGCAGGCTTCTGTATTTTTTAGATTTAGTTCGTTTATAATGTGTGGAGCGGTTTTGATATACTCGATTTTTTACCCGTATAAAGTTCCAAAAATTCAATAATTTGAGATGGCACAGATAAGGACACTCTGTATATTTTGTATTGGACCTTTGCACACCATCACCTTGAGTGGTCCTATTGATCATTTTCATTGAGGGGATTCCATGGCACTCTTGACTTGGCAGATGCCTTTAAAATTATATTATATGTATATTTTTTATTCAAGTTTGGCATATAAGGGTTCTGGTATGTTCTGATTAACGCTGTGTTGTCAGATTTTAAATAAAAAAATCGCTAAATAGTTTTCGTGAAAATCGGGGGTATAAAAAAATCGCAGCCGGCCCTGGATTTGCATTTTGAAAATGGCAGGAAGTTCAACAGATGCGGTTTCTGAAGGCCTTTCAAACAAAAAAAGTTTAGGCGATTATCTCCAAAAATGAAGATTTTACGGATTTGTACAGTTTTAAAGTTGGACACCCTGTACATATGTACATTTTACATACTGATTTGGCAGTTCTAAACGTATCGTCTGGCGAACAATGTGTAGAATATATCCATAATGAGAAATCAAATAAATAGAAAAGATGTAATTACCTATAAATGCGCCGTTGCTACTACTTGAGAGGAATAAAACGTTACAACCAGGGTAGCGAAAGGCACAAGCGAATAGAATAAATGCGGGATGTAGTGGGAGGTGGTGGGGTGAAGCACGGGCAAATTGGATAGTACAGGTGGCGGTGCCACGCCTCCCCTGAGGGATTCCCCACCTAAGCGATTAATGTAGGAGCAGGGAGAACTTACTTGCGGTTAGTGCCCGTCCACCGCGATGGGTTGAACCGCTTCAACTGCGTTAGGCATTAGTGGCAACGTCACCTTCATACCCATTTCTCTTACGCTTATTCAATTTCTCATGGATATATTTTTACACACTGTTCGCTAGACGACAGGTTTAGCACTGCCAGATCAGTATAGTACAGTCAGTCTAGATCACATTTATACTTATGTGAAACTTTAATTATTTAATTCTCGGGTGATGAATTTATGGACTAATCGAAATAATAGAAAGGTCTCTGAAATAATATTCCAAAGAGGTACCTCTCAGAAATGATCAGAAATTTATTAAATAAACTACTAATTATTCTGTACCTACATTAGTGTAAATTTTTTGGGCGTAGAACCAGCTCAGATCATACAGGGTGAGTCACATCTAAAGTCAGAGCCGAAAACACAAGGTAGAACTCGCTAAAATAAGCACATATGCTTAATAAACATTAGCCCAAAAAAGCTTGGTTCTCCATATACAACGTGTTGAAAATTTTCCAAAAATAACATATTTTTTTAATTTCTTTGGATCCCATTTAGGAATTCCAACCAAATTTGGTACACATTATACACTGGACGGTTGCCATTTTGTGGAATAATTTGACCCCGTTCACCAGCGGCGTAGGTACAAATAGTTACTGTAAATAATTGTAGAAAGAAAGTAGTACGGCCCTGTGCAAAACCAAAAATTTTACCTTTTTTGGATAGCCCATTTAATTTGGAACAAAAAGTGCCTCTTGGTATTTTTTTATTTCTGGTACAGTTTCTTCGTAATTTCGAATTTTTTAAACTAGTGTCAAGGTGATTATGCTGGCATTTTAAATATAATTATTTGTATCTACGCCGCTGCTCATCTGAACAGGGCCAAATTATTGCACAAAATGACAACCCATAATATGTAAAAAATAATTCCTAAACGGGCTAGAAAAAAATTAAAAAATATTTGGAAAAGTTTCAACACTCTGTATATGGAGAACCAAGCGTTTTTGAGCTAATGTTTATTAAGCATATATGCTTATTTTAGCGAATTCTACCTTGTGTTTTCGGCTCTGCCTTTAGATGTGACTCACCCTGTATACATTTTTTAAACTGGGCAATTTTATACATGAAAATGGCTCTTTACAACAGAGAACAGGGAATACTTGCAATAATTTTCATTTAGGATTTGGTAAAGTTTATTTTTTAAAACGGTTTTTTAATAATATCTCAAAACACGATTAGTGTATTTATTGTATATTATTACTTGCTGCAACTTATAAATGCCTACCTACATTGTATAACGAATATTCATTGATCTTTAGTGACTTTAGTTATGGTATAAATGAAATCACTTGGAACATCATAAAAACGCTTGGCCGGCGTTTGCTTTGTAAAACAAGACCGAGTCATAGGCGGCGCGCGACCCTTAATAATATACTAATAATAATAAACTTTGAAAAATAATTCGGGCCAATAATTTTGTTTCACACAAAACAACACCACACAAAAATCTATACACAAAACCAAAATCATTATTATGCATTAGGTAACACGGGCGTAGCCAGGATTTAGTTTTGGGGGGGGGGGGTTAGTTTGAGAAGTAAATAAAACAACAAAAATATACTTACATGAAATTTAATATCTATATATTCATCCGAAAAACTACGACATATTTATAAAGTTCTTAACTTTAAATGAAATGGATAAATTAATTTCGTTCCTCTGCGCTAAATCTAAAACCATTAAAGAAGAAATCTTCGGCTTTTTCTTTTAAATATATCCACTACTTCATCTGCATGAATTTCTGTTCCATAGTGAATGTTCATTAGAGCCAAACCATTAAGTCTGTTTTCACTTGTAGTGTTTCGTAAATAGTTTTTCAGTCTCCTTAGGCTCGAGAAAGACCTTTCTGGGGTAGCAGTGGATACAGGAATGGTAGCCAAGATTTGTAGTAATGTGTAAATATTAGGATAAAGGTTTTTATCGCACATATCTAGGCATTCCAAACTAGATTTCGGGGTAGGCAGTCTTATCAGCATGCAAGGTAGCTGAAGCTTTGATAGCTAAATCCAAATTTGTTTCTTTATTAGAAACCCCTTGACCTTGACTACACCACTTTTTCCAGTAGTCCATACCTTTAAGTTTATCACCCTTCCTTTTTTCCCCCTCCATTTTTCGACAGTAATAATGATTCACGTATATATCCTTAACAAGGTCATCGAATAACAGCGCACTAAAATTACTCACTTACACGGTACACTTAATTCTCTTCACTATTCGTTCACCACTTTTCACTTTTATTCGCTTCGAGTTCGCATGGAACAATACTGCCGTAAGCGCGGTCACGCGCCGCGGCGCCGCTTATATAGCAGCTCAGTAGCCGTCCAGAAACTTCCACGAACTTCCACAAAGTTCCGCTCATTTCGACCGAGGGGCGTGGTGAATAATCGAGAAACAACGCAAAGTGTCCCTACAATACAAAATAGTTCGGCTGCAACTGCGTCTGCCTCTCGTCAAAAGATGGCGCTAGGCGCAACTATTACTACATATATTCAAACGTAATAATAATTTAACTCTTCACTCCTCGTATTTTTTCGGTATAATATTAGATAATATTTTGCTTATTTCGGGGGGGGGGGGGGGTTTGAACCCCCGAAACCCCCCCTTGGCTACGCCCGTGTTAGGTAACCTTTATTTGGTATGTTGTGTTTGACGACAACCTTAAAAAACCTTAAAAGTGAAATATTATGTTGCTTGTAGAATATGTATATTTTTGAAAACTGCGTGACGCTTATATCCTATATACTTTTTTGTGACGCCAATTAGAGTTTTTTTATGCTGTTTCAAGTGACTTTAGAAAGACTATACCTAAGTAATTTGATGTTTTTAGTTTGTTTAATCATTCGATTATATATCCTTTACTCACTTTAATAGTAGCTCCTACATACTGCCAACATAAAACATCGTCTCAAATGTTGGTTGGTCTCTTTCTGCCCAGAAAAATATTTTCGATTTCAACTTTCAAATAGTGATATTATTTATTTGATTTCAGGGAACACTAAACTCTCACATTTCTCTCCATATACCCTGAGTCGGCAAAAGCTTGTGTGCAGTGACCACTTCAGAGATGAAGATTACTGTAATCCCTCAAAAAAGGTTCGATTAAAAGGAGGCGTTGTGCCACTGCCTTATAAACCAATAAGTGGGGATCTTGAAAACGATCCTAGCTGTTCGTTATCTGAGTTAGAAGTAAAGGAACATCGAGAATCCACCAGCGCAGAATCACCAGAAGCAACCAGTATATCTCCAGAAATTAGAGAAATTATAGAGTCCATCAAAAAGAATCATATAAAGGAAAAGAAAAAAAGCAAATGTACACAGTCAGTTAAAGACAACACAGAATTGAAACATTTAAGAGACATAGTTGCGAGCCAAAGAAAATTAATAAATGAGAAAGATGCGACAATTAGGAAACTACGAAAACGCTTGAAGGCAAACGCAAAAGTAAAAAACTTGCAAACGAAAGACCAGGATCGGTCGAAATATAGAGAAACTGTAGCTAGGACTATACATAAAAACGGACAGAAATGGCACGAGGATATTATGTACATATTGCGATTTTGTAGATACACGAAAAATATGTCCTTGTGGAAACTTTGTTTTTCATTGTGCTTACGGTAAATATATTGGTGTTTCGTCATCAGTTGCCGAAGTAAATCGGATCTCTTTTATTTATCTCCAAATAAACTTTATCACTTTTTTCTCTTTGCAGGCATTGAATAAGGAATAATTCTTAATCAATGTTGCAGGCCAATAAAGTTTCTTTTTATATAATAGGGAAGTTGCATGGTTTTGAAACATAGTCTTAATTTGCCCTTCTAATAACACTCAGGAAATTAATTTTTAATCAACTCCGAATTTTTCCGTTATTTTGTAATATGACGTCAAAAAAGCTCAAATTATATACCTAACCTTAATATTTTGTTTGTAACTCAACTAAGTAACGCCTCCATTTTACATAATAATTTTTTCTTGAAATCGGCTGTGAAGTGTCTTAAAATCGTCATTAAAAGCTCAGAAATCAGCACTGAAGTAGCCCATTATTGAATTTTTTTTTTAATAAGTAGGCCTTGGCAAGATGTAAACATCAAACGTCAGACGCGGAGCCATCGCCCGTCAAAAGTGACCAAATATTCAAAATCCGGCCACAAAAGGCCCATTTAACTTTTCGTATACATTGCGAAATTGTTACTTATAGCAGCGCAATCTTACAGTATAAATATTTTAGTAGGTTTGAATATCAATCTATTTTTCATGGAGGCAGCACAACAGGCAGCAGTTTCGAGTTTCTGTTGGGAAGCGCCGTGCCTCGTCATACTTGACCTAAGTAGAGCGATCGTCAAAGTCAAGCAACGCCGCGCGCAGTCGGTTCATGGACGAGTAATCCCTTATGATTATTTTTTTGCCTAATAAAACATTTTCTTTCCGATTAAAAAAAAACTAGGTAGGTACCTCGGCACTGGAAGTTCTTTTTATATCACGTGGTTCATTTGCCTGGGCCAGAGGCCTCGATAACTTAATTCCACATGAGTCATAAAAAGTTGAACTTCCGTGCCTTGCACGGGCGTAGCCAAGGGGGGGGTTTCGGGGGTTCAACCCTCCCCCCCCCCCCGAAATAAGCAAAATATTACCTAATATACCGAAAAAATACGAGGAGTGAAGAGTTAAATTATTATTACGTTTGGATATATGTAGTAATAGTAGCGCCTAGCGCCATCTTT
Source organism: Pseudeuparius sepicola (assembly GCA_963920635.1). NCBI lineage: Eukaryota > Metazoa > Arthropoda > Insecta > Coleoptera > Anthribidae > Pseudeuparius > Pseudeuparius sepicola. Next base: position 8,394,232 of record OY987304.1, read on the forward strand.
TGACGAGAGGCAGACGCAGTTGCAGCCGAACTATTTTGTATTGTAGGGACACTTTGCGTTGTTTATAGATTATTCGCCACGCCCCTAGGTCGAAATGAGCGGAACTTTGTGGAAGTTCGTGGAAGTTTCTGGACGGCTACTGGGCTGCTATATAAGCGGCGCCGCGGCGCGTGACCGCGCTTACGGCAGTATTGTTCCATGCGAACTCGAAGCGAATAAAAGTGAAAAGTGGTGAACGAATAGTGAAGAGAATTAAGTGTACCGTGTAAGTGAGTAATTTTAGTGCACTGTTATTCGATGACCTTGTTAAGGATAGATACGTGAATCATTATTACTGTCGAAAAATGGAGGGGAAAAAAAGGAAGGGTTATAAACCTAAAGGTATGGACTACTGGAAAAAGTGGTGTAGTCAAGGTCAAGGGGTTTCTAATAAAGAAACAAATTTGGATTTAGCTAACAAAGCTTCAGCTACCTTGCATGCTGATAAGAAGACTGCCTACCCCGAAATCTAGTTTGGAATGCCTAGATATGTGCGATAAAAACCTTTATCCTAATATTTACACATTACTACAAATCTTGGCTACCATTCCTGTATCCACTGCTACCCCAGAAAGGTCTTTCTCGAGCCTAAGGAGACTGAAAAACTATTTACGAAACACTACAAGTGAAAACAGACTTAATGGTTTGGCTCTAATGAACATTCACTATGGAACAGAAATTCATGCAGATGAAGTAGTGGATATATTTAAAAGAAAAAGCCGAAGATTTCTTCTTTAATAATTTTAGATTTAGCGCAGATTAACGAAATTAATTTATCCATTTCATTTAAAGTTAAGAACTTTATAAATATGTCGTAGTTTTTCGGATGAATATATAGATATTAAATTTCATGTAAGTATATTTTTGTTGTTTTATTTACTTCTCAAACTAAACCCCCCCCAAAACTAAATCCTGGCTACGCCCGTGGTGCCTTGGTACATAAATAACTATTAAGTTTTACCCCAGAACAAGTCTTTTTACGTTGGCGTCTTTTGAGAGTTTTTTTGTGCGTTTAGATTTGCTATAAAACGTGAAATACGGCGAAGAGTGAGTTACCTATATTTGCCATTTATTAGCAATTTAATTGGAAATTCTATTACCTGCAACTTATTTCGGAGCATTAAACTTAAAAATTGCTTCCAAAAGTTCATCAATAGCTCATTTTAAACACATTGAGCAGAATAAAACAAAAAAATTATTGGGTAGGTATCATGATTTATTGATGTCAAAATTGCAATTCCAGTCTCTCTTCGGTTTCTTTGGTACAAAAATATGTACAAACCCAACAGAAAAAACACTAACGCAGAAAAATAAACAGAAAGGAACGTACAAATTGTAAAGGAACAGCAGCGTTTGAAAAATTTTTGTGATAATCAACGCCAGCATACAAAACAACATTATGAAAAGCAGCCCCATAAAACGGCGGCAGTTTCTTGGAAATAAATCACCAATCATAGTTACAGGAATACTTCCTAAGCCTACTGTATTTGCTATTACAAAAATATACATCACTACAACCGAAGTGTACGGAAAAAACCTTTCGTTCACTTGAAAAAATATCACAAAAACTTTCACAGCTGTCAGTACGGTAACTAGAATACTAGAAACTAAAAGGACTGTTCTTTTGTTAAATTTCGGCGTTACGAAGGCGCCTATCACGTTGGCTGTAAAAAATAAAATACAATAAATTAATGCTACGTAAATACTGTTCGGAACATGTGACTTTTCAAAAAGTATCTGACAATACACCAGAGTGGCCGGCAAGCCAGAAAACTGCTGACAAAAAACTAAAATACAGAATATAAAAAAATTCTTCCTAAGATCGCCATTTCTTATAATTCCACTAAACCCTACGTGGTCACTTAATTTTGCCATATCCAAAACGATTTTATGAATTTCCTCCTCGATTTTGGCGTCCGGCTTCAAGAAAACCAACAACCTTTTTGCGTCTTTTATATTGTTCGATCTTATTAATTCTCTAGGTGTCGAAGGTAGAAATATGATCAGGAACATCACAAATATGCTTATGATTATGGAGATCATTGAAAATTTCCTAAATTCGACGAAGGGGCCCAAGGAAAAGGCTATGATCATCCCAAAAACTCCGTAGAGGTTTATTTGTTTAGTTAGTGTGGTAGCCAAGTCTTCTTCGCACATTTCTTTGATGTACTTCTTTAGTTGGCCAACTCCGTAGCCAAATCCAAGTCCTACGAGAATCCTGCTGCCTATTAACCTGAAATGAAAAAGAAAATTTGGGGTAAGTAATTATAAAGTATTATAATAAAGGATGTTTAGTGGCATATCAGGTAAAGGATGCCTATCAATTGAAAAAAAAATGCACTCCAGCCGGGACTCGAACCCGGGACTCCTACTTCCTACTGTGGCCGCAGGCACTTAACCAACTAAGCTACCGGAGATACGGGTTCCATCGGTTAGGTGTTATTTACTCCAATTGATATATAGTTAGTAGCGGTGAGATGTAGGAGACTTCGGCGTCTTCTACAGCTACTGGGACGTAAACGTAGCTAGCCTTTTTTCTCCGGGGGGGCTTAAGCCCCTGAAGGAGATGAGATTCAGTAACCCGCAAAAGCGCCGGAGCGCCGCATATAAACACTTTGGTGTATATGTGTTTACCTGACTCACTATAAAACGACTCAAATTTCCGTTTAAAAATAAAAGTAAGCCACGATTTTGTCGAATAAGCGTCACCGTTTACGTCACAGCACCTACGCGCGGGCGTACCGTTTTCTGTGTATCGTGGGTTATTGCTCGGATGAATGAATAGTCAATTGTCAATTAATTAGGTAGGTACTTATTTGTAAATGAACTTACTGAACTAAATGAAGAAAATTAAAGTACTTACTTACGCAAACTATAGTAGAGCTTATTTACTTATTAATCGGCACAACGTTATTAATTTAAATACACACGACGTTACTACATGCAGGGAGAGTTTTTTCGATGCACACAATGAGGATCTCGGAAACTAGCAGAGCTAGAACAAAGGTTAAATGGGGCAAAAATTGCAGTTTTGAATGCTAAATCTAATGCCCCTTTTGGATTTTTAAAAAAGTTCATGGCTTACTAGATATTTTGAAAAGAGTGATTTTTCGCTATTTCATCAGCTCCGTTATTTCTGATTATACAGAAAAACTGTTGAGACAAAAATTGTAGATAATTTTGGGCCTAATAAGAAAATATAATCAATTTTTTTATGTTGTTTGTAATTTTTGAGATATGACATAAACTTGTGTTTTTTTAAAATGTATAGGTAATTTCTTACGGGCAAATAATTATGTGGTGGAGCTCCATCATGATAATTTTTGTTTTATTTTGTTAAATTTTGTTACCAGCTAAAAACAAAATTTTAGAAAGTTTGAAGTATGTCTAATTATAAAATAGAACGTAATTAATTATGAAAATATTCCATGACTGACTGTGACAATTTAAAAAAAACAACATAAAATTAGCCATAGCTCTTTTATTTTTTATAATAACTATGCCAAGTATTATATCTTTGGAAAGCTCAAAAAATGGCCGATTTTATAAGGCCACAGCGAACTATGATTTACATTTAAAGATACACAAGTTTATGTCATATCTAAAAAATCACAAACAACCTAAAAAATTGGATAAGATTATCTTATTAAGCCCAAAATTATCTACAGTTTTTTTGTATAATCAGAAATAACGGAGCTACAGAGATCTGATGAAATAGCAAAAAATCACTCTTTTCAAAATATCTAGTGAGCCATGAACTTTTTTAAAAATCCAAAAGGGGCATTAGATTGAGCATTCAAAACTGCAATTCTTTCCTCACTTAACCTTTGTTCTAGCTCTGCTAGTTTCCTAGATCCCCATAGTGGGCATCGAAAAAAACTCACCCTGTATACTGATACTGCATAAGTAAAAATATAGATGTACATTGGCGTCTTCGCAGTATTATATATCAATCACAGTAAGCAGTCACGTCCAGCCGTCCAAGTTCGCAGTGACGCCAGGGACTCTTTAAAGTAAGGGGACCCAGCATTACACTTTCCAAAGTGAAGCCTATTCTTTCCTCATTCTAATGGTATCAGTGATGCCAAGTATGCCATTTTATTGGAGAATCTATTAATAAAACAGGTACTTTGATTGTTAGTAAAAATTAATAATGGTTTCCATGATTTCTAAAAATTAGAGTTGACAATGTTGTGTCTACAAATACAGAATATGGCAACTGTCAAATGAAACAAATTTATTCTATAGTTGAAATTCATTAATTGTCACATCTGAGTATTTGGAAGTTAGAAAACTTAAAAATTGTGAATTATGATGGGAAATGTTTTGCCTCCTTTAGAATCTATGGCACTATCTTATCACATAAAACCTGATGGCAGTTGGACACACAAATATAACATAACCTTGTACCAGCCCCCTTGTGGTTTCCTTGCAGTTTACAGAAAACAAACTTCCCCTCAAGGCTTCACTTTTCCTATGTGATACACTGTGAAATGCTGGGTCCCCTTAAAGAGTCCCTGAGTGCCTGAGTGATGCTAATGCTGTGAGTGTGGCGTGTGGCGTGTGGCGGACTGACGGGGACGGGTGCGGGGTGAGTGCGTGACGGCAGTGCTGCCAGTGTTCATTGTTGCCGCTGTTTAGTTTCTTTTATTTTGTTATTATTGTTTTAGTCAGTGTCTATTACTATACGCAATAACACGAACACGCAACAAGATTAAATCAGCTTAGTAATGTTTTTTAAAGTAAACCTATAATGTAAAAAAAAAATAAAAATAAACGCTAGAATTTGTCAGGGGGGGCTATTTTTATACCGGGGGGGCTTAGCCCCCCCCCCCCCAGCCCCCCCTTAGCTACGTCAATGTACTGGGAGGGGTTAGAGGGTGTAGGGTAACCATTCATGATTGTTGGTTATGTGAACTTCCTATTTGTTGACTTAATGCCAAGTGTCGAACGTGGAGATTCTAACCCACAATGTCAAGCCAAGAAAATGAAATACAAAAAGATTTTTACTACCTGCAATTATAAATAATAAAGGATGTTTAGATTGTGGGTTAGAATTTCCACATTCGACACTTGGCATTAAGTTGCTAAATGTCGACTATTGTGGGTTGATGAACAAATAGGAAGTTCACATAACCAACAATCATGAATGGTTACCCTACACCCTCTAACCCCTCCCAGTAGCTGTAGAAGACGCCGAAGTCTCCTACATCTCACCGCTACTAACTATATATCAATTGTAATAAATAGCACCTAGCCGATGGAACCCGTATCTCCGGTAGCTTAGTTGGTTAAGTGCCTACGGCCACAGTAGGAGTCCCGGGTTCGAGTCCCGGCTGGAGTGCATTTTTTTCAATTGATATCCTTTACCTGATATGCCACATGCCACTAAACATCCTTTATTATTTATAATTGCAGGTACTAAAAATCTTCCTGTATAAAATATTATAGCGTTGGGTGAATTATAGGCTTAGTAAATCGTTCCATATAGTAGAATATCTACAGATTTGTTCCGTGTAACATGTTCGTCATCAACGAGTAGGTACTTAGTTGAAGCTTGCAAATAAATAATAATTGATAACATTTAAACAGTAATTTAACTGCTGTGCTGGATGAATCTGGCATAAAATAAAGATGCGTGTTGTAGTCGTATCATAGCATCACGATTTAATAAATGGTCTGTTTACAATTGACAATTAATTACTGGTTTGTGCACATACGCAAATCTATTTCAAATTTGAACAAGTTTTGCGCTATATATTTACAGAACTTCCCATTCAATTCCCACTGTGTTATAGATACACTAATTATATTGCAACATACTAGCACAGACATATATAGCTTCGCTAAGCTATATATGTCTGTGATACTAGGTACCCAGGTATATACAGTGGGTCTGGTTTTTCGTGTTAACACCCCTGAAAATCTAAGTAGGCTGGGGGAATTGAACGGGGCAATTTTTTTTATAAATATGTCCCTGAAAGGTCATCATTTGCGAGGTATTGGTTTGGCATTGCCGCGAAATCCTGGCCTTGGTATATAGGGGTTTTGGGGTGTTCTGATTAACGCTGTGGTGTCAGATTTTAAATAAAAATATGCCTAATAGGGTTTTTGCCAAACCCATACCTCGCAAATGATGACCTTTCAGGGACATATTTATAAAAAAATTGCCCCGTTCAATTCCCCCAGCCTACTTAGATTTTCAGGGGTGTTAACACGGTAGATACAGTGTGTCCCTGGAAAAAAATGTCGAGTTTGATCTTCATATTCTGGCAATAACTTTTGTTTGCTATCAAATCGAAATGTTTTTACTTTCGCAATTATTATAAAAAAATGTCATACAGAAGAGTTTTTTTAGAAGTAGGTATACCGGAATCTCCAGGTTTGAATATCTTACTATTTTTTTATGAATAGGTGTGTCCAACTGATCAGGAAAAATTACAAAAATCAAAGCAAGCCGATCAATTTGAAAAAGAGATTGTGAACTTTCTAAATTATTGTAACTTTTAATTCTATAGACACTTTTTCTTTGTTACATGTTTTTATATACATATTGGAAAATAATGAGTACCTACGCTTCACGATTTTTGACATTAACGACAAAAATAGCTTAATTAAATTGATTTATCCAATTTGCACAACATTTCGGTTTGAGAGCAAGTAAAAGTTTTCCCAGAACATTAAAGATTCGACCACAATACCTAATAAGGGACACACTGTACATCAGTAGAAGAAACTCAAACTAAGTAATATTTGTGTTAAATTTTTGTCTGTAAAGCATGTCTAAAGGGAAGTAGGTTTAAAATGTAGTACCTAAATACTTCTTTATTTGTTTATTACGTCACTCTGTACTTCTCTTATAAAAATAGCGCAATTTGTTACTGTGTTAATCTTGGTTTTTTAACTACTTATTTGTCCATTATAAGGATACACACAAGCGTAAATGAGTGCATTATCGCGAATCTTACGACATTAATTAGCATTTTTTCCTAATGCAATCATTCGTACTTGATATGTATGTCGCACTTATTGCAAGCACATCTGTTAATTTGGATTGTCATTATTGGAAACATTTGTATTCATTAAGGAGACTGCTAGATTCACGTCATTTACAAAAATGGTTAGATCCTCCGAGGCCTGAGTTACATAATTCGATTAAAAATAAATTAGGGAGGTACCAGTTAGTAAAAAAAGTGCTAATTTGATTTTGTAACTGAAAGCAAAAAATATGTCCATGCCGTAATCTGCACTAAACAATTAAAATATTTATAAGTATTAATGTAAAAAGTTTGTTGTCAACTGTGTGTGTGGTTGCTTCAAGATTTTCCTTCTCTAGTTACCTTCTGTTAAAATAGGAACCACTACTTTTAATATTAGTTTCAGATTAAAACTAAATAAATAAAAAAATTGCAAAAAAAATAATATATATTTTTTTATATTTATTATTTTATAAATAAAGAAGGATGTTTTTGTGGCATATTAGGTAGCTAACATCTATAGCTATCCGTGATTTAAAGCGTTAATCTAATAATTTCTACATTTTCTGCTACACTTAATCTTTCATTATCATTTTTTTTTACGTCTGAATACCAAAACTTATCATTTAATCTACGCAAACTTTTTTATGTGGTTTTTCATGGCTTCATTTTTCCAATTATTTTACCGTGCGACCCGCTGTAATTTGTGTTACAAACGGTCTTAAATCCGGCCTCCAAATTCCTCTAAAACAATTCTAAATGCCCGGCCAGCGCACTTTTTTGAATTTCCAAAAATATTAACCTATCCCGAAAATAGGTTTTTACGACGTAGTTCGACCAGTAGATGACGGAAAAAAGGCTAAATTCGAGTTCCCCTAGTCGTTTTCGAGAATTTCGTATGTAAAATCCAAAATTGTTCAAAAGCTCCCAAATCGAATTTCCGAAAATAATATTTGCTCGAAACCGGTGAGCCCCTATAGGTACGTCTTCGGGACTAAGCTAAATGGATTCGGCTGGTCGATTTACTTAGAAAAAGTTCCATTTCACGGTAGAATTACGCTTAATACGGACTCGGCAACAAAGTTGTAGAAAAAATAACCGAACTTCCAGTTTCATTCCAGTTTCATTTTGCCATTTGCGCAGAAACGGTTAGAGCTACGACATTTTGCGTTGCGCCAATCGACACAGCGCCTCGAGATGTATAAGATACTGTGAAATCAGACCTTTGGAAAATTCAACCCCTTTGGAAACTGAAATTTAACGATTTCGCGAAAAAAATTAAAATTAGCTAGAAATATAGGCTTCTCCGACCCAGTTTGGCCCGTAGAAACCGAAAATCCGGTTGAAATTGAACTTGGAAGCTTCTAAATGCCCGGCCAGCGCACTTTTTCGAAAAACACCTAAAATTGCCAAAATGGCAACTATTTAAACGAACTCTGAATGAGTCCAAAATAGGGCTGTTCGATCTCCGAATTTCAGTATCGGAAATCGATACTGAAAAAATATCGATAAAATCGATAAATCGATCTTATCGATATAATCGATCTTATCGATAAAATCGATCTTATCGATATAATCGATCCTATCGATAAAATCGATCTTATCGATCTTATCGATAAAATCGATCTTATCGATCATATTGATAAAATCGATCTTATCGATAAAATCGATCTTATCGATATAATTAATCTTATGGATAAAATCGATATAATCAATTTTATTTAAGAAGCTAGACAAAAAAAGGCCGAGCGGCTTTCTGCGGGCGCGGTCTAGACGCAATGGGTGCAGCAATTTCCTTTATTCCTATCAAAAGATAGATAAAATTGGAAAGATCGGTAAAATCAAAAATATCGATAAAATCGAAAAGATCGATAAAATCGAAAAGATCGATAAAATCGAAAAGATCGATAAAATCGAAAATATCGATAAAATCGAAAAGATCGATAAAATCGAAAAGATCGATAAAATCGGAAAGATCGAAAATATCGATAATATCGATATTTCGATTTATCGAAATTGAATATCGAGTATCGATAAAATCGATAGTATCGATACTTTCGATTTTATCGATATTTTGTCTCAGGCCTAGTCCAAAACCAGCCTATCCGACGTAAATTGATCCGTAGAACACGGATCCGGGCTCCCAAATCCTCTAAAAAAATTCTAAGTGCCCGGTCAGGGCACTTTTTTGAATTTCCAAAAATGTTAACCTGTCCCGAAAATAGGTTTTTCCGACGTAGTTCGACCAGTAGATGACGGAAATAAAGATTAAATTCGATTTCGTCCAGTCGTTCCCGAGAATTTCGTATGTATAATGTCCAAAATTGTGCAAATTCTCCAAAATCGAGGGGTCTAATTTCCGAAAAAATTATTTGCTGGAAACCAGCTTATCCCTACGCCTTCTGGACCCTACTAAATCGATTCGGCTGATGGCTAAAACTGGTTCAGAACTAGGTATGTGTTGGAACAAAGAAGCTTTTAATAGAATCAACATTTGTGGTTTTCCGAATTTAGGGAAATGGAACATTTTCTATTCTCTACAAACGATTCGTTTTTGAGACGGAGGGCGTTGAAATTTCACCCGAAAAATCCGACTTGTTTCGAAACATGCTCACCAATAGATGTTCAGGGCCTGCCACATCACCAGCCACCCGCCCGTCATCAGTGTGGCACCAAACACCATGCCATACTTCACACCAAACATGGATTTGGTCGAGAACGGCGTTGCCAGGTCGTTGCCTATCATCAGCATGCCGGCTACCATAGCGGATTGGTCCATGGTGATGGTGAATTCCGAGGAATCATCCCAGCCTACCAGCAGGTGAGGGTAGGTGGGTGAAGGCCAGCCGAGCATGATACCGAATGGAATGCACACGAAAGAGGCTGAAAGAAACAGATACTGAATGTTAAAACAAAGACAAATGAAGATTAAGTATAGTCTACTTATTTTAAAGAGTCTGTGAATGCGAACCAAACCAGGCAAACTGCTGAATTGCACAGGGTCGTACCATTGAATAAGAAATTCGTAACCTTAATCAATGGTCGTACTCAGTGATGTAATGTATCGAGACACATGTATCTAGAATCTAGATACTGTATCTAGATACTTTTTATGTGCCTAGATACATATCTAGATATTACAAAAATCAGGATCTGCTTTAGTATCTAGATCCTTTTGAAAGTATCTAGACACTAGATAAATTTTTTTAGCCAAGATGCCACTATGGGCAAAAATTAATTTTAAGTTTATTGTAATTCAAATTAATCAAATTGATATCAAAATTAGGCAGATGAAACACCTACATATTAATACTAATGCTTTATAAAATTACATGTTAACATCTCATAACCTCATAACCAGCAAGAACTGCTACCCCCTTTATTTTTTATTCGAGCAAAAATGTTTAAAATCAAAGGGGTAGAGAACTTTCCAGTTTTTTTAAATGCTTTTCTGAAACGAAATGGGATATATAGGACAACTTGTTTTGATTAGTGACAATCTAAACTTCACATTCACATTCTAAACAGTTCTACTTTACCTACTCACACACTTGTTTCATAAATATCTAAGTACCTAGGTAAGTATATTGATTGCCTTATGGGGTCTGAAATTTTCTTAATTAACTGATAGTATCTGAAAGTATCTGGAAGTATCTAGATACTTTTTTAACGTATCTGTATCTGTACCCAGATACTTTGGAAAAAATGTATACCTAGGTAGATATGTAGGTATCTAGATACATCCGCCAGACAGTATCTGTATCTGTATCTAGATACCGAAAAAAATGTATCTGTTACATAACTGGTCATATTAGCTTACTGCCATGGATTTAAAATAAACGTTGACTGAAATATTCAAATAATAGACCGTCAGACAGTGACAGATTTTCCTTACTGTTTTTCTCATTCATGCCTTGGAGAGGGTTGAAAGGTAAATCGATGCTGAGTCGGAAAATAGTAATTTTAAGTTTGGCCCCCGGGGAAAACATATGGAAAATTCGATTTTTCAAAACAGAAAAAAGGTACTAATTCTCACTTATGCCATGTTCACCGTATGATTTCTTATACTATTCCGACCTCGAAAACCCAAAGGCATAAGTGCAGCGTGTGGAAAAAGGGTTGAATTAAGGGTTTGGCAGATCACAGAAAAAATGACTCCGTCAGTTATGCCGTTCGAAATGGTGAAAACTTATATCCTCACTAGCTCAAAAATTGACTGGCAGAAGTGACGCGTGGGGAAAAATGCACTTTTGGGTCGGAAATTAAGTCGGAAAAATTTTTTGTTTCGTCAACTGATTTCTCCACTTATGCCTCTGAAACTATAGAAAGTTTTATTGCAATTCATTTTATCCCTGACAAAATCAGTTTACGAAAAAAAAAAACCGATTTATTTTCCGACCCAAAAGTGCATTTTTCCCCACGCGTCACTTCTGCCAATCAATTTTTGGGCTAGTGAGGATATAAGTTTTCACCATTTCGAACGGCATAACTGACAGAGAGTAAACCAAGTCATTTTTTGTGTGATCTGCCAAACCCTTAATTCAACCCTTTTTCCACACGCTACACTTATGCCTTTGGTTTTCGAGGTCGGAATAGTATAAGAAATCATACGGTGAACATGGCATAAGTGAGAATTAGTACCTTTTTTTCTGTTTTGAAAAATCGAATTTTCCATATGTTTTCCCCGGGGGCCAAACTTAAAATTACTATTTTCCGACTCAGCATCGATTTACCTTTCAACCCCCTCCAAGGCATAAAAGAGAAAATCAGTAAGGAAAATCTGTCACTGTCTGACGGTCTATAAGTGGTTAATTGGCAACGGTATTTAACTTTAGGACTTAGGTGCGCAATTTTCCAACTCAAAATTTTTTATGCTGGCAACACTTGTAAACAACATTCTCCTAGTTAAAAAATAAAACGCAGCGATCGGTCCATATTCATTGAACCGAGGTAACTACTAATTTAAAAAAATCGAAGTTCAAGTCGTACCGAATTAAGTGCAGTAAAAATAAGTAATACTATGGTTCACTTACCACAGTTTCAGTTTATTTTTGAATGGGCACTTTTTTAGAAACTCTTAATGTAAATCGTTATGTAATACCGACAATTTTTGTTTCATTTGGAACTAAGTAATATCATTTTTGCAATTGTTTGGAAGAAAATTATGTTGGTTTTAAATGATCTTGGAATGAAGTGACTTTAATTTTTAATGGGTACTAGATAGCAATAGCTCCTAGAGGTCTCTTAATTTCTAATACTTTTTTAAAAATTATTTTTACTTATTTCTACTGAAGGATAGTATCTCGAAGGTAATATCCTGATGGCAGATTCGATTTGAGAGTGTGAAGTTGCTACACCATCAAGGAAATAGAACCTTTTAACAAAATACTGTCGCAATCCTCATGGAGAGAAGAAAGAAAGTAAAATATTACAAAATTCATCTGAAATGGAATTTTCTAACATAACTTTGTGCTAAATAAAGTAAATACTTTATTATTAAATGTATGCCAAAAATCATCCCTTCAATTTTGATTCATACAAATTTGTTTACATCTTATAAAATAACTATGAAAACGTTGGATTTTGAATCCTTTGTTGGTTTATTTGCTTTTTTCTGTCAACTTGATCAGTGTTGTTTTTGTTTTTACAGAAAACGAAAAAGCCTTAATAACTTTCAGGAAAACAATTAATATCTGATACAAAAGTGTGTAAGAAGCCCAACATTTCGTCTGTGTATTACCGAACGATTCTGCCCAAAGATTTTACTGCTTGTCTGACAATTTTTATTTTGCGGCGTATCCTCCAAAATCATCTGATTTAACAGTACCAGATTTCTTTTTATGGAACTTTGGAAGAATTAACATTAAAAGACAAGATACTGGAAGAAATAGCCAACATACCACCTCTGATATGTTGAACAAAGTAATTGAAAATGCTCTAAAAATAATTAATTTTGATGCTGGTATAGGGGTGGTTATTGGTCGATATTATTTTTGGTATGTATAGGGATCATCACAAATTTTTAAAATTAAAATAAATATTATTTAACTACTGTATTTAATCAATGATTGCCATTTTTAATTTTTTAACAATGAATTTACATCACAGAAAACAATAAATCGCTTTCAAAATTTGCCACTCCCCGAAATACCAAAAATCCTTTCGCTTTGAGGAGATACAGGGAATGAAAAAATCAAAGAAAACAGTCTTGTCATTGCTTTACGTATAGAATGAGAATTTCGAAACAATAATATTAGCTTGCCTTTTTTTTAGGAAGTATGACAATTCATTTCCTTGTTTATTATGTAAATAGGTACCCATATTATACCTACCATGTTTGTTTATATTTTAGTTGCAATATTCAATATTCAGTTCATATATCATGTTGAAGCAACGGCGTTGACATTCTAATGTAAAATTCAAATGGTGATTCTTCTAATTAATTTAAAAAAACAACAGAGGCGATATAATTATGGACACTCTTCTGTAGTTTCATCCCCTCGAAACTTTATAATTATTTTCCTTTGAAATATTGCGAATTAAATTCCTTGTCCCCAATAACATAGACCTCAGGGTATTTTCAAATTTACCCATTTGTACCTCCTTTCAACCATCCCTTTTTTATAATAATGTCAAAAATACTCTGTACTAACAGTTATGTATTTGTCACTTTTTCGTGGCTAACTTGATCTTTTTATTTAATTTCGTTCCGTTTTTTAATTCAATTCAGTGGAGGTCGGCGCACTTGCGCCCTGTTCCCTAAGTAATTTTAACAATATTTGCAAAGAGACAAAGAGAGACAGTACATGGAGGGATGACTACCTCCTAAATGAGTTTTTGCATGTGCTTTTTACAAGTTGGTTAAGAATAAAATGCTTATATTAAAAAATTAGATCTAGAATATAAATTTTAATATATATTCAAAATGGCGTGATATTGTAAGAAAGATAACTTCTATGTAGAAAGCAATAAAGTCAATTTTTCAGTCCAAAAACTAATGGCTACTAGGTCATCGCTCAATTTGAATAAACTATATTTCAAACCCATTTAAGTAAATTATTATATCGATTGACCAATTTTTCCTAATAAAAAATGAGATAATTCCTCGAATTTTGCACATCATAACAGTTTTCTCAGAAACTATAGATTTTTTGCAAAATTGACCCAAAGTACCTATACCTTTTTGCTTAGAAATTATATAGTGGATTCTTAAAGTACCTACAAATGTAATCATTTTAAAATAAAATTTAAAGATAAAAAACAAAATTTTTACTTAATTTTTATATTTAATATTTTTTGATTTTGAATTTAGGGTTCTGGATCGATTCTGAACAAATTTTTTTAATTCCACATTTTTTTGAAAAAAAAGCCTAATGTGACTTTTGGATTTTTAGCTTCGATTGTGGCATCGCAGGTGGCTTTGACTTTGATGTAACTAATTTGGAAATAAGTAGGCAACAATGCCATCTACTTTTGGTAAAAATTTCGTTCTGGTTGGTTAAAAATTAAAGAAGTTTTAAGGTGAGGCACTCTGTAGATTAAAAATTTCAAAAAAGTATAAGTTGAAAAAGTTATATGTATAAGTAGCTCAAAATAACTCCGCCCCATTGGTCTCAAAGGGGCCATATTTAAACATCCACACCTTCATAGTAAAGGGCCCCACATAGAATAAAATTGACGCAAAAAATATTAAAATCAATTTCAAAATAAAAAAATTATCAGAGAACTCCTTCTAAGTGGCCCAATCTCGTCAGGGGGCATTGGGCATCTGTTGATTTTTCGACAAAAAGTCTTTTATAAAAAAATTCTGCTTGTCGAGGAAAGCATATAAAAATTTTAGATCAGATGTGAAAAATTTTGAAAAACATGAACATGTTTGTAAAAGAAAGTTGTTTACAATCCAAAATAAAGCCTTTATACAAACATTTGAAACCTGAATTTTGTCTAAAATGACAGACTTGTTGTTAAACAAACAATAAAAATGAAATAATAATTTGTACGATTGTGGAAAAAAATATTCTACAACCTTACAGGATATTAACTAAAAAAAAACAAGAACCTCAAATTAACAATCCAGATTTAAAATTTCGTACTGAGGCTCTATTTATGATTTTAAATAACTTTATTTTATAAACATTTTGTCTAAAATAGTAAATAATGCTACTTATCCATTCTTGAAACGTTTTAATGTTTTCTTAAATTATTAACACCCTGTACTGTGATCTAAAATTTTTATATGGCAATCTTATTTTCTCGACAAGAAGAACTTTTTGATAAAGAATGACTTTTCGTTGCAAAATCTAATCCTCTTGTCAACTCCGTCCGTGGACATACCTACTGTGTAATTAAGGGACATCCTGTATAGATCAGTCCTGTCACGTAAAACAAGTTGTAGTTTGTACCTGCCACTGTTTTAGCAAACTTGATTTTTTTTGTGTTTCAGGGTTTTTATATAAAAAAAGTAAAACAATGTGGTCTTTGATCAAAATGACAGGATATTTCCCTAATAAACTTATCCTCAATGCGTTTTTAAGGAACGTGGCGTGAAATAATTAACAGATATATTAATTTAAAAATGAAACTATGGTTTAGTACCTATAGGAAAAGTCTGTAACACAGGGCAGTGGTTTTATGTGCTTCGAGAAAAATAGTAAAGTAAAGTTTCCTTAAACAGTGATTTTATTCACTAGAATAAATATCCAAATAAAGGAAACCCATAACAAAATTCTTAAAAAACTCACCGCAAACCGATGGGAAAACCTGCCATATCCTCGTCTTCCACCTGATCGCGTCTTTAAAACGCATCTCTTCCACTGGCTGCCCGAACACATAGGTAACCAGTTTATCTCCATTTTCCAGCAGGGCCTCCTTATTCCTCTGATCCATATCTCGCATGTTGTTTGAACTCGGATTCTCGTATCTTTATAGACGAATAATAGTGGTGGTGCTGAGATGTCCGACCCAACTATTTTTTCGGTGTCCAGGCACATTGCGGACTGCGGCGCTTTTTCAGCATCTTCGATTGATATATGCCACACTTTTTGATTTAACTAATTCATGTCGTCAGGAGCTGATTGAGGATCGAGTGGGAAAAATTGTTGAATGCCTGGAACGAAAAAAAATGCAGGTGTAACGAAAAGTATGGTTCGGTCATCATTAATGTTTTTCAAGTAGCGTTGCATGCATAATTGGGCCTAAATTATATGTCTGGGATTTGTTTTTATAATTTTATACATAATGTCACGTCAGGTATAAAATATAACTGCCTTTTCTTTTTTTTTTCCTGTGTAATTTTAGTTACAAATTCCGATAACAAAAGGGGGATGCTGCACATTTTGACCCCACCCCACCTCCACCACCAATTTTGGTTTGCTTGCTTCTAGATAGATATGGTTTATTTTCCTATTTGTTAGACTCTGGTAAAATTATGACATAGGATTTGATTTATTTTACAGGGTGAGTTTTTTCGATGCCCACAATGGGGATCTCGGAAACTAGCAGAGCTAGAACAAAGGTTAAATGGGAAAGAATTACGGTTTTGAATGCTCAATCTAATGCCCATTTTGGATTTTTAAAAAGTTCATGGCTCACTAGATATTTTGAAAAGAGTGATTTTTTGCTATTTCATCAGATCTCTGTAGCTCCGTTATTTCTGATTATACAGAAAAACTGTAGAGACAAAAACTGTAGATAATTTTGGGCTTAATAAGATAATCTGATCCAATTTTTTTATGTTATTTGTGATTTTTGAGATATGACATAAACTTGTGTTTTTTAAAGGTAAATCATAGTGGACTGTGGCCTTGTAAAATGAGCCATTTTTTGAGATTTCCAAAGATATAATACTCGGCATAGTTATTATAAAAAATAAGAGAGCTGTGGCTAATTTTCTATTTTTTTTTTTAATTTTCACATAGACAGCCATGGAATATTTTCATAATTACGTTCTATTGTATAATAAGACATACTTCAAACTTTAAAATATTTTATTTTTAGCTGGGGACAAAATGTAACAAAATAAAACAAAAATTATCATGATGGAGCTCCACCACATAATGATATTACCTAGATCAGCTCTATCCAAATAGTTGGATAGGGAGAAATATACCTATTTCCTATCAGCCCCGATCCCCCGATTTGTCTGTTTTGGATTTTTTTTGTGGGGAACAGTACGAAATAAAGTATGAGACAATTGATGAATTAAGGGCAGCTGTTTTAGAAGCAATTGCCAGTATTGACAGGCGCTCTCTAAGAAAGGCGACAAATTCAGCTTTAAAGAGATGCAATATTTCAATATTTGAATAAATAAAGAAAGAATATTAGAAAGTTTTAAGCATGTCTAATTATAAAATAGAACGTAATTATGAAAATATTCCATGGCTGACTAGTGAAAATTTAAAAAAAAAATCAGAAAATTAGCCATAGTTCTTTTATTTTTTGTAATAACTATGCCGAGTATTATATCTTTGAAAAGCTCAAAATATGGCCGATTTTATAAGGCCACAGCCAACTATGATTTACATATAAAAAAAACACAAGTTTATGTCATATCTCAAAAATCACAGACAAAAAAAAATTGGATCAGATTATCTTATTAAACCCAAAATTATCTACAATTTTTGTCTCTACAGTTTTTCTGTATAATCAGAAATAACGGAGCTACAGAGATCTGATGAAATAGCAAAAAATCACTCTTTTCAAAATATCTAATGAGCCATGAACTTTTTTAAAAATCCAAAAGGGGCATTAGATTGAGCATTCAAAACTGCAATTATTTCCACGTTTACCCTTTGTTCTAGCTCTGCTAGTTTCCGAGATCCCCATAGTGGGCATCGAAAAAAACTCACCCTGTATATTGCAACATTGCAACTTATTTAGTAATGTTTTATGATTTTTGTTTATGTTAAGCTTAGTATGAATTTTCACTAAACCCAATCTCATAATTTTCCTAACTTAATTTGAGAAACTCACAGTTTTTAAACCGAACTCAAATCTTTCAGTAGGTAGGTATCTCAAATAATTCAGTTATTATACAGTGTGTCTGGTTTTTCATGTTAACACCCCTAAAAATCTAGGTAGTGTGCGGAAATTGAAGGGGACAATTTTTTTATACCTACTTAGATACATATGTCCCACAAAGGAAATCGTTTGCCAAGAATTGGTTTGGCATCGCCAGGAAAACCTACGGTCTTTTGCGATTTTTTAAAGAGGTGCGTTTTTCGAAAACCTATTATAAGGAATTTTTTAATTTAAAATCTGACACCACATAGTTAATCAGGACATGCATATACAAAATTTGAACAAAACAAAAAATCTGGCGAGTCAAGTGTGTCATAATGGAATTACTTCGAAACAGTTGTTGAATGATCGACAGGACCACTCACAGTGTTGCTGTGCAAAGATCCAATAAAAAATATATAAGGTGTTCTTCTCTGTGCCAACTCAAAATGCTGAAAAAACAGTCAAGTATCGTATACTTATAAAAACCGCCCCTGACTCTATAAACGAACTAAGTCTAAGAAACAGAAGCCTGCCAGTCAGTAAGTCCATATAAGTTAAGGTGGCTGGTGCGCCACAACAGGAAACGCACAGAAATGTAAGTACCTATTACCTACCTATCTTAAACATTGACTTTGTTGAGAATTTAAATTGTTTTTTATTTGTTGGTCGGCATTATGTAAAAAAATAAATTACTCTTGTGTTGTGTCTATTAATATGTTTTCAATAATTCCAGAGCACTCTTGACCCGTAGCATCCGTAGGCCCGTAGGTATAAAGTTTCATAAAAATTCAGCATTTTGAGACGGCTGAGAAAAAAATACCTTGTATATTTTTGTATTGACTCTCAAAAATCAGACACACTGTATTATACATTATACATTATACATATCTATACCAGACAACAACTTTTTATAATTCCAACTGGATAAAAAAAGGCAAAATTTTCGTGAATAAGAAACACTTATTTTTTTTATAAAAGTAATAAATAGTTTAGCAGAAAGTTTTTGAAAACTTGTATCAAATTAGTTAATATACTATTAAGAAGACACATATTGTGCCAACCCAAGTGTGTTTTTGGTGTTTGTTTTAAAATTACCAGGTTTTTCAAAAAACCAATGCTCAACTCAAATACTACATTATTCAGGGTGTCCAGTAAGTATGGGCCAATCTCACAGGAGCAGGTAGGGGACGTCAAAATAGTACGATTGAGCTTACAACTATGGGTCAGATCTCAATAGTTACTGAGATACAAGGCGTTGTAACTCTTTTTTCAAATTGAATTATGGCAATATCTCCCAAACTAATCAAGCTGCCGAACTGAAATTTGGCGCTGTTGTGTTTTTGGTAATGGAGAATAAGCTGAAAATGTCAATTTCGCCGTATCTCACAGAGGGCGCCACTTGCTCTGTTTCTGGATCGTTCTTTTACTCGTAACTTTTTTGAGGTTATCTTTCTGGCCCGGCAGGTCCATCATTTTAGTGCATCTCTTCATTCTGCAAGAAAAAGGTAAAAAAGAATTGAATTTGACAAAATTTTGACACTCTATTTCTAACCAATGGTGTTTTGACCAATGCCCATTTGGCATTTTTTCATCATTTTGAATGTACAGTTGATCCGTAATATTTGAAAGAGGTAGGTGAAAATTTTATGTTTCGAATATTGAAGTCAACAGGTGTTTTGGGCACATTTTGCCGATATGCCGATTTGATCGTCATGAAACAAGAGTACCTCTTTGTTGCAGAATGAAAAGATGCACTAAAATGATGGACCTGCAGGACCAAAAAGATAACCTCAAGAAAGTTACGAGTAAAAGCACGATCCAAAAACAGCGCAAGTGGCGCCCTCTGTGAGATACGGCTAAATTGGCATTTTCAGCTTATTCTTCCAGTAAGGGCCAGTGGTAGGCATACTAGACTGCAAGAGGAAAGACAGCATACAACGAGAGCGTAGCACAATCTCAGTTTGATATTAGTGTCTAAATAAAATTGGCAGGTAAATCGCAAATTGTTATCCAGGAATAGCCCTAAATTGTTGCATGAATTTGTGTAAAAGCGGTTAATATTGATGACGAGATTTGGTCCCTATTCTGTCTAAATAACATTATTTCCGATTTTGTGCCATTCAAAGAGAGATAATATGCCTCGGTGACGTAAGTAATATCATAAGGGCATCTATCGAAAAAACACGTTGCTAAGTAATATTTTAACAAGAAAGCATGTGGCAATAAAAATCCAAGTCGAAGACGAGGATTTTTGCACCTGCACGAATGCATTTTGTTAAAAAATATATTACTTAACATTGTGTTTTTTTTTATTTTTTTCACAGGAAAAATTAGATGCCCGAATGGTATTTGATAAGACTATTTCATGAGTAACAGATTATTCTGCATACACGAAACTGTCAGGTTTTGCCTCGGGTAAACTCGAAAAAACTGCTGACAGGTGCTGTCATACAGTTTTTTCATCTAGAAACCATTTGTAATTCAAAATTGCGCGTTTGTGGTTGGAGGAAATTAAGACGAGGGAAATACGCCATTGAATATAAGAAATACGCCCCTATAGGCTCAATGCTAAACTAGTCTATGGGCCATGCCAACAATGAACAAGAACAAAGAACACACCAGTGTAGACCACAGGCTAGCACCGTTCCCATGGTGACGATGGCCCATATATTAGTTCGCATAGTTCCGTCGGGGCGTTGGAATCTTAAATTCAGTCGCGTATAGTCGCTTTAAATCAATTTTACAATCACTTCAGTCACCAAATAGTTGTTATACCTACCAAAATGTTCCTAGATTTCTTATAACCTGGCAGATATACCTACTCACGTTAAATTTATTTAATAAGCTCATGAAGGTAGCTTGTTTGAGCATGTGCACTAAATCTTGACAAATATAATTTACGATTTATGTCCCAGACCACGGGGATTAGAGAAAACATACTAAGCTCTCATGGGATAACTGCGGATTTTCAGTTTTAGCGTCGATGGAGGACGCCTTCCTCAATTAACGGTTTTAGTGAGAGGTTAGGTACCTATCGAGCAAGTATAAAAAAGTTGAATAATAGTATATTATGTACCTAGGGACTAAAGTGCGTCTTTTAATCCCGAGAGTGAAGATTGTTGCCCGACCGCAAGAGTCACTTTGGTCCCGTGATACATAATATGCTATTTTTCGCACCGCAGGAAATAAATTTTTAAAAATCGCGAGGAAATTGTTTGAGATAGATTAAAATGAATTTCACATTTCTATCTTAACTTTTTAAGGGCTAGGTACCTAATGGGAATTTCACATTTCTATCTGAAGTTTTCAAGGGCTCCCTGGCCATGCTGGTAACAATTATTGGTACCATGGAGACAAAATTGGTACCAAAAGTTGGTACCTTGGTACCAACCATCAGTTACTCCACCGGATAGCTCTTGACAAGTTAAGATGGGAATGTGAAATTCATTTTGTTCTATATCAACCTGTTTTGTTGCTACAACGCAACGGAGCAAAGCAGGTAGTCAAAATGTCTATGTTCAACGTTCACAGCTCAGAATCTACCAATTTAAAAATATGATAATATACAGGGTGTTCCATCTTATCTCAAATCATCTTGTCACCACACTTTCGTGGTACATCCAAAAATAGTTTAATCTGAATTTATTTTTATAGCACTTTATCTATTGCGTTTCGTTACTGTTCATTTAATTAATATTATTTAATAAAGTACATAGTTGGTCATAGTTTCTATTGTTTTTGTCGCTTTTAATCCCAAGGGACTCAAATTTTTTAGTCCCATTGTTTGTTTCTGTATTGTTTTTGTCTAGACGCCCAGTCAAACAACTTTGGAAGAAGTAGCAATACATTTCTGCACATAGGCGGTTCTAGGTGGGGGCTTGGGGGGGCTAAGCCCCCTCAAATCTTGAAATAGGCCCCTCAAATTTATTCTTCGCTACCAAACCGCTACCTACTGACACAACTAAGAACGATTATTATTTTTAATTTATAGTGGGGATTTGAACTCAGTTCATTCGTTCATTGGTAGAGCATTGGACTGGTAACAGCGGTTGGAGCTCCCACTGGAGTCAAACATTTTTAACATTAACATTTTTTCCATAAAAAAATACTTATTATTTTTTCACCTTTTTTTTGTTAAATTATTAAAAGTAGGTAGGTAGTATTTTTTAATCAATATTAGGTTTTTTATAGTAAGTACAGGGTGTCGCAGTTAATGTGGTAAACTCCATTTTCTCCGAAATTGTAAAGATAAATTCATGGTTCGAAAACCAGACTTGTGCAGAATTTCGCCAGGAATTTGAATGTGACGTCAAACTTAATATACCGGGTGTTGTTAAAAAGTTATTTATAAAAATACCGTTTTCCAAAAAATTGTGAAGTTGGATTTTAACACTAAATGTTAGAAATGAGTATACGAGGAGTAACGAAAAAGTGTCGGTTTTCATTTCTGACGTCCGGTTTTACCGGAAGTGATCATCACTTTGCCAGATTTTTGGGACAACTTGTATATTTTGTTTTTTTAAGTTCCTTTTGTTCTCCCAATTCCAACCATATATATTTTTATATAGTTATCTCTAACCATATATATTTTTAGCATTCCATGCAAAGATGTGAATTTGTCATATTCGACGAAATTTATCAAAAAATAAAAATTTACTGCTTGGTTATTTTTAGAGACAACTATATAAAAATATATATGTTTGGAATTGGGAGAGCAAATGGAACTTAAAAAACCCAAAATATACCTACATAGGTTGTCTCAAAAATCTGACAAAGTGATGCTCACTTCCGGTAAAAACGGAAGTCAGAAATGAAAACCGACATTTTTTCGTTACTCCCCGTTTACTCATTACTAACATTTTGTGTTAAAATCCAACTTCACAATTTTTTGGAAAACGGTATTTGTTGAAATAACTTTTTAACAACACCCGGTATATTAAGTTTGACATCACATTCGAATTCCTCGGAAAATTCTACAGAAGTCTGGTTTTCGAACCATGAATTTATCTTTAAAATTACTGAGAAAATTGGGTTTTTCACGTTAACTGGGACAACCTGTACTTTTGTAATATGTAAGTATATTTTGTTATGTGAAAAAATCCAGTTACCTACTTGTTAACAAAATTTATTTTGTATAATAATCACAAAAAATATGGTCACCTTTTGTATATGCCCGGGCCCCTAAAACAAAAGGTCTAGAACCGCCTATGTTTCTGCATTTTGTGCTGTTAACAAAAAATTGTGACAAAAAAATGAAAAACGGCCCTGGCACCCCTAATTTGTTGGTATGTAGGAATTAAATTACCAATGTGTCAATTCTGTGTTCTCCGTTACTCAGCAAGACGAGTATATCGTTTTGTAGATAATGTAGAACCAAAGATCATTATTTGGTAGAACACGATTTCGTTTATTTTTGTGTTTGTGCATGTATGTTTTTGGCAATTTGTCTTTGTCACCTTTTTGGAGAATGCTTATAGCATTGAGTTCAGCAGCTTGATTATTTTGGGAGATGTAGCCATAATTGAATTTCAAAAAATGAATTTCAACGTCCTCTGTACCTCAGTAACCATTGAGATTTAACCGGTAGTTGTTAAGCTCAATCGTAATATTTTGGACATTTTGCTCTACCATTATTAACGGGTGTATAAGATTATTACTTACTTACCTACACCTACTGTTATTAATTTTTAGCATGTCCAACATAATTTCGATATTCGATATTATCACGTTCGGTAATGTATTACTTATTATTATAATGAATTACCATCCCTACTTCACAATGGCCAACAATGCAATTTTCATTGTAGACCATGTGACGCAGGGATGATTATTCGTGATATCAAGTAGGTATACATATTTTTAGAATGTCAAATATTTACATTGAATCTAACACTATTTTCTGTGGTTATAAATGCTAAATTAAAGGAATCGTCTCGTACAATTTTAATATCTAATTTAATTTATAACACAGAAAATATACACTACGCGAAATTGCTTAAGAGTTGCAAAAGTTGTTTTGAAAATGCTAGACACCAAATAAAATTTAGTTTGACTATTATAGCCAGTACATACCTCTTTTTTAAGTCAAGCATAAAAAATACCAAATATCCTTTTTTTTTTATCCAAGTTGTCGTTTTAATTGATAAAGCCTTAAAAGTCCAATTCCTGCTTAATCCTAATAAATTGATATACTCACGCCTTCCAAAATTGCGAATTCCCGCAAACTGGGCTTTTACGTGTTTGAAAAACTTAAACGGCACATTGCGATCAATTAAAAATAATTTAAAACATATCCATGATGTCAGATAAAGCCGTTCCTATTCTAAAAAACCTTCTTTTTAATTGCGAACAAATGCACGAAAATACTGGCGCTTCCAAACAATCCACCGAAAAATAAATACACTTGCCAAATAAATACTAAAATAGCCGGCGCAAATCCGTTATAGTATTTTAAAAACTCACCGTAGTATCTATTGGGATTTATTGCCTGGATTTATCGAAAGCACCGCGTGTTCTCACAGTCGGACAGTTCATTGTATAATGAAACCTCTTGTCTGCTGTTGTACACCGTCTACTGAGGTTAGTTGGACAGGTATAATAACGTGTCATCCATATTAGTCTGGCTCTGAGAGCCTGGCCCTCGAGGAAAGAAAATAATCTGCCTTCAGCTTTCTTGTCACTCGCCTTAGAAACATCGAAACATGTGCAACATGCATGCGTGTTTCAGTTGAATCGATTTCTGCAATAGTAAATGACATCCCAATTTATACACCATGAATATATGAACAAAATCACCTATCTAGGTGTTCTAAAAATATGCATGTAGGAACTTGGCCGATCTCGACAAAATAGTGGGTGGCTTCATCGGTCTTAGAGCAAAATTGAGGTTACTTTTATTTTATTTTCCTTCCTGAAGCCCACCCTTGTCAATCTGAATTTGTTGTTCTGATCTAAAGTATGCAGATTGGTAAAAAAATACATTTTAAAATTATGTGCTTTTTAGAAATTTTCAAAAGAAAAAATAATTTTTATAGGTGTCTCCTCAGAGCTTCAGTAGGTACAATAGGTAGGTACTAGACAATAAAATAAAAGGTAAAAAAAAAACTTTTTAAAAACAAGCTATTATTTAAGCCATGTACTGAAACGAATAAAATAAAATAAATATAGGTTTTCATTAAGATAATTCAATGACAAATTGCGACAAGTTTTTGTAAATCAAAAAGCCTGTCGCGCGATATGTTCATAAAATTAGGTAGGTACTTACCAATTAATTTTATTGGACAGTAATTGGTTGATAAGCAAGTACTTACTCTCTTGTCATCAGCCATCTTCGGGCGGCCGCCATATTAAATTTAGTGTGATGTCACTAACATTATCGTATTCTACTCTTCAAGCCCTTTCATTTGATACCCATATTAAGGGGTTGAAAAGAAAATGTAATCCGCCATCTTGGAGCGGCGGCCATATTGAATTTAGTTTGATGTCACTAACATTATCGTTTTCTACTCTTCAAGCCCTTTCATTTGATACCCATATTAAGAGGGTTGGCAAAAAATACATCATCCGCCATCTTCTGGCGACGGCCATTTTGAAAGTATTTCAATATTGAGTATTGCATATTGTATATTGTACCAGAACTAAAGATGTATGCAAAATTTCAGCTCAATCGGATGTCAAGAGGTGGTTCTAATTCAGTTACAAGATTCGACCCACATACATACATACATACATACAATATTCAATACATACTCGATATTGTAATACCTTCAAAATGGCCGCCGCTCCAAGATGGCGGATGATGTATTTTTTGTCAACCCCCTTAATATGGGTATCAAATTATGAAAGGACTTGAAGAATAGAAAACGAAAAAGTTAGTGATATCACACTAAATTCAATATGGCAGCGGCTCTAAGATGGCGGATTACATATTTGATACCCAACATGGGTATCAAATAAAAGGGCTCGACGGGTTGAAAACAATAAGGTGAATGACTTCATACGAAGTCCAATATGGCTGCCGCCCCAAGATGGCGGACTAAATTTCTTTACCACCCACCTGACATAGGAATCAAATAGGTAGGTACTAAAAAGCACAAAATAAAATTGAAAAAAAAAACTTTATAAAAACACGCTTTTATTTTTTAAGCCACGTACTAAAACGAATAAAATAAGTTTAGGTTTTCGTTAAGATAATTCAATTCCAAATTGCGACAAGTTTTTGCAAATTGAAAGCTTGTCACGCGAATTTTAAAGAAAAAAATGCATATTTTGGCAAATAGGTACTTGCTTATCAACCAATCACTGTCCAATAAAATTAATTGGTACTTATCTACTTTTATCAACATTTCGGGCGACAAGCTTTTTTCAATTTGCAAAAACTTGTCGCAATTTGGAATTGAATTATTTTAACGAAAACCTAAATTTATTTTATTTGTTTTAGTAGGTACATGGCTTAAATAAAAGCTTGTTTTTAAAAAGGTTTATTTTTTATTTTTTTCATCCTTGAACAAACGCGCACTGTTGGCAAAGACAAATTTTAAATAGTTAGTAGTACCTACCATAGCCGAACGATACTCGTTGGGCTATGCTAGTACCTATTAACCGAAGCATCGGGCGTCTTCATGGACATTAGCACAGAAAATATAGCTTCCCATAGGCTATATTTTCTGTGGTATTGATATTAAAATGCCACATGATGCGCGACACGGTGTACAAGAGGTAAGCATAATAAAAACCAGCTTGTAACACAACCAACCACCTTCCTGGATCCAGCACCATGACCGCCCGTGTCTCAACGCGCGGACGCCGCCACTCCTCGCTCCCCGGGTAGTACGAAAGCGCTCCGTACTACCCCTCGCGAGGGCGCGCCGGTCGGTACCGCCGTCTACGCGACCCGGCCGAGACTCCACCCCCGCATCGATCCGTCCGGCCAGCGCCGACGGGTATAAGAAGAGCCAGCCAGCCCTCAAGGAGCAAGTCGCTCTCGAGCTTCTTCAGTCAACAGCCTTCCACCCTTGGAACATTGACTGGACTCGAGACCTCTGCTGCCCCGGCGCTTCAGGCTCTGCTTTCCCCCCTTGGGAACTCTGCCCGGACCCGAGCCAGTAGAACAGTGCGATCAACACCCCTTCGCTGCCCGGCGCCCTACGGCCCGGCCGAACCGCGGCAAGTTCTTCACATCGTGGCCATCTCTTATTGTATTATTATTTAACTAACTCACCTGTTATCGGAAGTGCCAATAAATACCTTAACCTGTGTGAATTAATTTCATTCGAGGAACGGACACCCAGATACACGAGAAGAGAGAGTTACAAGTGGCGCCCAACGTAGTGGCCCGAACTACACCAACCAGACAGCCGAAGAAAAGCCCAGCCAGAAGTGACGACAAGAAGCCAACTTTCGTAGCTGACACAGGCAAGTGACGAAACTACAGCATCACTACCACCCACACGGAGAGCACAGGAACCCCATGTGGCGGGTCATCCTAATACTCATCAGCATCCTAGTGTTTACGGGAGTATGCTTACACCGTTACTACCGCTACCTGAGGTCAGATCCAGCACCACCACTGTCAGCTATCGAATTGGTAGAACTCGCCCACCACCTACGTACCTAAGCACCCGGAGGACCGCTGCCAGGACAAACCTGCATGAAAACCCGTTCAGCCGCCAACCAGCAGCAGCCACACGCCGACATGACGACCCTCTCAGAAGAACAGTTCAAGCGGCTGTTGGACGCCGTAGCCGCGTCCAGAGAACTGCCGCAACGAGAAGGGAGCTTCGCTCAGTGTACCGCGCGGTACGACGGCTCCCGAATAATTCAACAGGTAGAAGAATTCCTCACGGTCACCACCATCTACAAACGATGTGAAGGAATCTCCGACGCGAAGGCCCTAGAAGGACTCCCACTGCTACTACAAGGAATTGCAAGCACCTGGTGGCAAGGGGTGAAAGACACCGCCACAACTTGGAATGACGCCGTTCGGCTCATCAAGGCAGCTTTCGCCCCAGCACGACCGGCACACAAGGTATACATGGACTTGTTCTTACACCGCCAGGACACCCGGACACCGACCGCTACTTTCCTGTGTCACAAGAGAGCCCTCCTCGCGGAACTACCGGCCAACACTCACACGGAGGAACAGCAGATAAACCTGATCTACGGGTTATTACACCCACGAATCCGCTCCAAAGTTCCCCGTGAAGAAGCGGCCACGTTCGATGCCCTCCTGCGGCGGGCTCAAGCAGCCGAAGAAGCTTGATGAGCAACCAAGCAAGGAAAACAAGCCATCTACCAGCAACCAGAGGCAGGATCCGACCAACCGTACCCGCTGCAGCTATTGCCGGAGGTTCGGACACACCGCCTTGGAATGCCGGAAGAAGAAGAAGGAACAGGATTCGGAACCAGCAAAAACCGAACCTACCCCTACGAAGACGCCCACAGGAGCAACAGGTATCTTCTGTTATGGATGCAACGCCCCCGGGGTCATCCGCAGCAAATGCCCAAATTGCAGCAAGACCGCGTCATCCCCCCCACTCAGCTTCTGCGCCATCGAATTCCAGAAGCCCATGACGTTAAGGGAACGACCGGCCCTGGATATCAGCATCGGAGGGATATCGGGAACCGCCTACGTCGACTCAGGAGCTCGAGTGAGTGTCGCCAGTTACGCCTTGTACCTCCTCTTGGTACAGAAGCAGTACCGCTTCCAACCAACTCGGTCAACCATAACACTGGCCGACGGAGAGCCCAAGGACCAGGTCATCCTAGTAACTCACGTAGACATCCATCTCGAAGGTAGGATCATCCCGACCACGCTCATTATCCTGCCGGACGCCACCACTAACCATACCCTCTTGGGCGTCGACTTCATATGGAACGCAGACATATTGCTCCATTTGCGCCGAGACGTATGGTACTTTGGGGATCAACTACAGCAACCTCACACCTTCACACGGAAGGACGGCAACACACCCACCGAGGACGACGACGGACTCGACCTCGCCCAAATACACCAGAGCTACCAGGTACCAAGGTTACTTTCGCCGATTGACAGCCCCCCTGTCCCGATGGAGCTCGAGGAACTAGACGCATACGGGCCGCCCATAAACTTGGAGCCGGCGACCGCTTCCCCATCAGCAGCCCTACCAGGGTATGATGACAGATTCATACCTCACTTGCGCCGCAGCGCTTGGTGGGCCGTACACAGCTATCAGGGTCCGAGTCCGCCAGCACAGATTCCAACATTAGAAGAACGTCGGGTAGCCCGCTTGACGAACACCCTCGACCTGGCCTCCCTGGATGTGGAACTCAGGCTAGACGAAGCCTCCCACCTCCAAGAGGAGCAACGGGACCTTCTACAAGCACTGCTACGCGAATCCCAGGATCTTTTCATAGATCAAGGAGACCCCACTCCGCTAATAGAGCACACCATTGAAACAGGTGACGCGCCGCCCGTGGCCAGTCCTCCGTACCGTCTCTCGCCCCAGAAAAAGGAAGTTCTGCGACATCAAATCCAGGAAATGCTAGCCCAAGGAGTGATAGAGGAATGCGAATCCGCCTGGGCCTCGCCGGTAGTATTGGTCCCCAAGCCTGACGGCTCCACCCGGGTATGCATCGATTACCGGAAACTAAATGCAGTCACGAAGCCGGACGTCTACCCGCTTCCCCGAATCGACGACCTCCTACACGCCGCAAACTGCACTCCATACATGACCACTTTGGACCTGCGCGCCGGGTACTGGCAGATCCCCGTCCGAGCCGAGGACCGCGACAAAACCGCTTTTATCAGCCCCCTGGGCCTGTACCGGTTTCGACGCATGCCATTCGGACTCCGGAACGCTCCTGCCACGTTCCAGCGCTTTATGGATCACTTCCAAAGCGGACTAAGAGATATCCGAGTCCTGGCGTACCTAGACGACCTGATCCTACTGTCGGCAAGTTTCTCGGGACATTTAACGGAACTGAGAAGCGTCTTTGACCGCTTACGCCGGTTCCGCTTCAGACTAAACCGACAAAAATGCCATTTCTGCTGCAGCCAGATCAAATACCTAGGTCACCTGCTGACGCTCGACGGAATCCGACCGGACCCCTCCAAGGTAGAGGCCATCCAGAACATGGCCCCACCAAGGAACCTGAGGCAACTGTTATCCTTCGTACAGACTTGCTCCTGGTTCCGCAGATTCATACCCCACTTTGCCGACGTAGCCAGACCCCTCACCAGGTTAACGAGGAAAAACGCTCCATGGCAATGGGGTGAAGACGAAGAGAAGGCCTACCGCCAGCTGAAAACGGTTCTCACCACCGAACCCATACTGAGACAGGCTAACACCAGCGAACCTTTTACCCTACGGACAGATGCTAGTGGCTACGCCATCGGAGCAGTTCTACTACAGGGGGAGGCCCCTCAAGACCACCCTATAGAATATGCTAGTAGGTTGCTTACTCCCGCCGAGAGGAACTACACCACTACCGAGAGGGAGGCCCTAGCGATCGTATGGTCTATCCACAAATTCCGGGGATACATCGAGGAAAGCACCGTGATCGTCATCACGGACCACCAGG
The DNA here is from genome assembly GCA_963920635.1 of Pseudeuparius sepicola. Taxonomy (NCBI): domain Eukaryota; kingdom Metazoa; phylum Arthropoda; class Insecta; order Coleoptera; family Anthribidae; genus Pseudeuparius; species Pseudeuparius sepicola. The sequence continues at coordinate 8,424,810 of OY987304.1, forward strand.
CCCTCAAGTGGCTAATGACCCTCAAATCCCCCTCAGGACGACTGGCAAGATGGTCACTGCAGTTGCAACCCTACGACCTCAGAATCAAGCACATACCCGGAAAAGCCAACGTCGTCGCGGACCTGCTATCACGGCCCCCCTGCCAGGAGATCACATCCCCATGTGACGTTTGCACCTTAACGGTTGATATCCCGTCCCAGAGCCCACGAGAGCTCCGAGACGAACAACTTAAGGACCCCGAATTACGCAAAATCATGGACGCCTTTTCCACCAACGAGGACGAGGAAGTCGCCCGCTGGACGTCCCGAGGATACCTGATCGCACAAGGGATATTGTACAGATACGATCAAGATCAAGACCAGGAGGATGCCCAGCTAGTGGTACCTCTACAAATGAGGCCAGTTATCCTCCAGGAGAACCACGACGCCCCAACCGCCGGCCACTATGGAGCAGAGCGGACCATACACCGCATCGCTACTAAATACTATTGGCCAGGCATGAGGCGCGCGATCACCCAGTATGTCCAGAACTGCCTATCCTGCCAGCGATATAAAGCCACGAACCTCAAACCAGCCGGACTCTTTCAGACTCCCCCAATGCGCCAGCGATTCGAAGTCATGGCCATAGATCTCTTCGGACCCTTACCTACCTCGGCTGAGGGGTACCGATGGGTCTTAATTGTGGAAGACACCGCGTCCCGATGGGTAGAACTATTCCCCTTAGCAAAGGCAACAGCGCAAGCTTGCGCCTGGACCTTAGTCGACGAAGTCATACTACGCTTCGGGTGCCCCCGACGACTGATCAGCGACAATGGACCCCAGTTTACCAGTGCCGTGCTACAGAAGATCACCCACTGTCTCGGCATTCACCAGAACTTGACCCCGGTATATCACCCGGCTGCCAATCCGGTGGAGCGCCGCAACAGGGAGCTGAAGACTCAGCTCGCGATACAAGTGGACCAAGATCACGCCACCTGGCCTCAGAGATTGGCCCCCATACGCTTCGCCATGAATTCCGCCCTATGTGAATCAACGGGATATACTCCAGCCTACTTAACCTTCGGCCGGGAGATGAACACTTTCCAAGATGCCACGCGCGACTTACGCGCCATCGTCTCGCAGGAAAACTTTGTCCCCGAAGCCACCCCACGCCTTCAAAGGTTAGCTGACGCCTTTAACCAAGCTAGAGAACGGCATGAGCGTAAACAGGACAGTCGCAAAACCAGGTCGGACCCAAAGAGGCGCCCGACCCCGACCTATTCTCCTGGAACCCAGGTTCTTGTAGCAACACACTGGTTGAGCCAACAGTCCGCTCAATTCTCGTCTAAATTAGCCCCACGACGAGATGGACCCTACGTCATTCTGAAGAAGGTAGGACCCACCTCATACGAAGTAGGGGACCCCTCAACGGATCCTCCCCAACCAGTGGGGAAGTATCACGCCTCGGCCCTTCAACTCCTCAGGACCGATGGGGACACATCCCCGACCCCAGTGCGACCCATCCGCAAGCGAGGAAGACCACGGAAGCAACCACAGCCATCTCCTGGATCCTCTGCCGGGACGGCTGGAGAATCCAGAGGGGGAGACTGTAACACAACCAACCACCTTCCTGGATCCAGCACCATGACCGCCCGTGTCTCAACGCGCGGACGCCGCCACTCCTCGCTCCCCGGGTAGTACGAAAGCGCTCCGTACTACCCCTCGCGAGGGCGCGCCGGTCGGTACCGCCGTCTACGCGACCCGGCCGAGACTCCACCCCCGCATCGATCCGTCCGGCCAGCGCCGACGGGTATAAGAAGAGCCAGCCAGCCCTCAAGGAGCAAGTCGCTCTCGAGCTTCTTCAGTCAACAGCCTTCCACCCTTGGAACATTGACTGGACTCGAGACCTCTGCTGCCCCGGCGCTTCAGGCTCTGCTTTCCCCCCTTGGGAACTCTGCCCGGACCCGAGCCAGTAGAACAGTGCGATCAACACCCCTTCGCTGCCCGGCGCCCTACGGCCCGGCCGAACCGCGGCAAGTTCTTCACATCGTGGCCATCTCTTATTGTATTATTATTTAACTAACTCACCTGTTATCGGAAGTGCCAATAAATACCTTAACCTGTGTGAATTAATTTCATTCGAGGAACGGACACCCAGATACACGAGAAGAGAGAGTTACAAGCTTTCATATTAATTCAGAACTGGACCGCGTTGTGGAATTCCATTCTGGTCTATATTAGGCGTCAAATTTCTTTGCTGAATGTGAATTAAAAGATAATGAAAAAAGTAAAAAGAATTGATCGCCTGTATCTTCCAACTGCAATAATAATTAATTACCTTGAACTCAAAATAGTTTTCATCATTCCCAGACATTGAAAATATTTAAGAAATTAATTGTAATCCATTCCGTACCTACTGCATCACCAAGGAAGTAGGTTGCGTCAATATCTAAGGCAATTTCACTTACCTACATTTAAAAAATTGCAATAGAGAAATTTTCACTCGAAAGTTGTTTTCTATTACCTAATATTTGAACTTGCATTTTACATTTGATTACCAATTTTCCGAAAACCACTTAAAGTAGACTTAGCTGTGATTAGGTTGTACCTATTGGTTGTAATAACATTTAGAATTTAACGAGCAATAAAAAATGGTAACTATTTAGATAATGAAAATTAAAAATACAGACAGGTTTCAAACTCCGCTTTGTTCGATATGACTATAGTTTATATTGTATATTATTTAGGTAAATTATTGTACTTACTTAATGATTATGCATATAACAGTAACTTATCAGTATTATATACATTCGAAATGTGATAAATAATTGCACCTATTAATCGTGAGGGGCCAAAGGTATGTAGTTATGGACTATAACCACACAATTTTTGTCCAATCATGATCCTGCATTTGTCGTAACACCACGCTTCCAAAACTCGCAACTTGTGGTCATTACTCGTTCGGATTACTCGCTCGGATTACTCGCTCCCCCCCCCCCCGAACGAGTAATGACTATCATTCCCCGCTCATTGATTAATATATAGGTACTATACTATCTATTTGTTAATTTACATTAAGATATTTGGTATTTTTGAAACGATGTGGAAACGGAAAATACCAATATTTTATACTTTAATACCTAGATGTATGCTATGGTAAATAATGTATTGTCCATTTCTCTGAGAAACAGACGCTATTGATATTGCATACAGTTACCTAATACTTCGTTACTAGATTGTAGATAGAAGCGTTATACATATTTGAACCTTGTACCATGTGGTATTTCCGGAAATTTCAAACCGTTAAAAAAATAATTTCTTTGAATTGAAAAGTGCCAGTTACAAAAGAAATATCGTGTGAGATGCAAGTAATGAGTTGTTCTAATAGTGTTCAGGTGATAATTTTGCCAGGTTGTGCAATATTAGTTTGGTTCGCGAAGTAAATTTTTGGATAGTTTTCGCGAGACTTCGTGCAATATTTAAGGTAAAGTTTGTTTACCAACTGATATTGTAGGTCAAAGTTTTATAAATAGTAGAGTAGTAGAGTTTAGTAATAGGAAAATTACCTAGAACACATGAAAATGTTACTAAGATCAGTGCCTATACAGGGTGAGTAAAAAGTATGGAGAGGTGCTTATATCTCCTGAAATATTCATTATTAAAAAAAAATCATTTAATAACAGTTTTTAGGCATACTTTTTGCCATAAACTGGTGACATTCATTTTTCTTGACGTAAACAGTAAACTAACTTGTTTTTCAAAATTGTATGATATGATTTTGTTTGCATTTTTGGATGCGCCAATAAAATTTTAGTGGGATTGCGTAAGAAACAAAGTGAGTAAAATTAACTTTTCTAAATATCCTCTCCTTCGGCTGGATTTCATTAATCCAGTTCTGGTCAAGTTAGTATTGAAATATCAATGAGTAGGCATACAAAACTTATGTAAAAATAAAAATAATAATGATAATACTAAGAACTGTTAATGATATAATAGTATTGAAAATGATAGCCAATATTATCAGTGTAAAATTTTGAAGTTGCCTTTCAAAAAAGAATCACATCACACACCATCACATTTATTAAAGTGGAAGGCAATGCCCTTCTTGCCTCTCCAGTAACTTTAGTTGTCAGTTCTTCCAAATTATTTAATTGTCTGCTGTCTTTGTAGACTACATTCCTAGACAGTGACATTCATTTCATTTCCACTTGATTTACATGGCTACCTTGATGAGAAGTGGATTAATGTATAGTCTATTCGAAAGAGGTGAATGTTAGAAGAGTTAATTTTTTCTCAATTTTTTTTCATGGAAGCCAGCAAAAATGCAAAGAAAATCATATCCTCGCATTAAAAAAAAAACAAAGTTAGTTGCTATAGCAACGACATGGTATACCCAAAGAAAAAATGAATGTCGCCAGTTTATGGATAAAGTACCTAACAACTTTTAGTAAAACAAACAAATATAAGCATATTTCCATACTTTTTTGCTCGCCCTGTTTATAAAATAATAATAAATTAATAATGTCCACTACTAAACCTCTGAGTAGACATCACCCATGCCTCCATCACTGCCCTATGAAGCATAAGCGAAACATCTATCTACATTCTACATTTGAGGTTGTGGATCAACACAGTGGTAAGCAACCTTTGTGTTCTTTCAGATTGCAAGACTTCCTGCGTACTGATTCTAATAATTATAATAATAACTTTCCGTGATCTCTAAAGAAGATTTAAAAACTAGTTTAATGTTTAATTATTAATGGCGAGATTTGTCATACTTAATTGTTACATATTAATATATTGTACTTAATATGTATATTAAATAAATGATGCACTTATAGATGAGATAAGGTAGGAAGTATCTAGGTGGGAAGGCCAGACCAGGAAACAGTACACATTCCTACATAAATCTAGACGAAATTCTCCGTATTCCGAATGTCTGCTGTCGCGCAAATAGAAACCAACGCAGATGTTGCTGCAAAATAATTGATTATTATTTTTTAATGTTTTTTTGGAATGGATTGTATAATTTTCTTTGTGCTTTGAATTCTTGTAATTTCGGATCTATACTAAAATCAAATAACTCTTACGCCTGATGTAAACGAGAACGTTTGGGTTGAGATTTTCGCCAGAGCCGCACTGAGGCACGACCTTTATTTAATTTTACTTTTACAATTGTTTACGTCAAAATATTTTGGAAAAAATTTGTTGGCTTAATTAAAATGATTCAAAACATCGATAAAATTATTTGTGGCAGTGCCTAAATAGCTGAAAACAACAAGATAAAACCGCATAAGTCGCTTTTGAGATCGAGTACAGCCCTGTTGCCAGACGCGCTGATATTTTATGGCCTATTGACCAATCGCCTTATTTAGCGGAACGTATTTACGCCAGGCCACAGAAAACGTAACTAGATATTCTGTGGCCAGGCGTAAGAGTTGCTTGATTTCAATATAGATTCTTTACACAACTCATCATTACCTAAGGATGCCTGATGAATGTGAGATGTTACCAAGTAGAATAATATTACGATATTATCATACTACTTACGACTGTATTATTTAAGAACCATCATTATTATTGTCGTTCAGGCAATGTCATTTTGTCATTTCTGGAAGAATTTTCTCAAGTTGTGTATACTTCTCGCATTTAAAAATATGGTGACCACTCTGGTACTACTACTATTCCCGGTGCTTTCACCATAATTGGCAATGGTTGAAACAGTATCTACACATTACTGCCAATTTAACTTATTTGTTCGTTCCCGTACGATATTTGTGGAGATGGAATTCCAAAAAAAAGCCTCAATAAAGGTTTATTATCGGCAGGGGCGTGCCTTGAAATTTTCAGAATATTAAAACATATATTATAAGCACGGACTATCTTTCTATAGACACTGTTATAAGGCATAAATATAGCAAGGCCTTCTTGAAATTCTGTATGCACAAATATGGTTCCTACTTGTACCGTATCATATATTTTCTGTGCTTGTACCTACTTATTTGATTTGTGTATTAATATCTCGGAAACTACTTGCTTCCCAGATTCCAGTAAAATCAAGCTTATCTAATGCAAACAGGTATACATACTTTCACAAAATTTCATATAAATTGAGTCATTTTTAAGAGAGAAAAAAGTAAAAAACCAAAAAAAAAAAAAATTCCGCGACTTTCTTTAGAAAGTTGGATTTTTTTATATCCTCAACTTTTGTGTATGACATTTTACAGGGTGGGGGAATAGTGTGTGGAAGTACCAAAACTGGTCTAAGAAAAGAGATAGTAAAGAAAAAAGTGAGGTATTAGGGCAACCAAAAAACCATATTTTAAAAATATTTTCAGTTATACAGGATCTACCTCAAAAGTGTAGTGACAAATGAGATGATTTTTTTAAAATGGAACACCCTGTATACTATTATATTTTGGGATTCTACGGGAAATTCTAAACACATCTGAGGACTGTCATTTTCTTAAAATTAGTAGATTCTGAACTATGAACAGTTGAATCATTTTGACTTACTAAGAAATTCATTTCGATCTATCTCAGTTTTCTCGCTGCAATGGTGTAAAGTAGTAAATTGGTAATGTCAAATGTTTCTTTTCACATAATGTCTTGTGAATTTTTAAATTTTAGTTCCTTCCCTCTCCGTATTAAATGACGCACTTTAGTCCCTTGGTACATAATATACTATTTTCTCTGACCTTACTAAATTTTCCGGCTGGAAAACGGTTTATCACGATTTCCGGCAAAACTAAAACTCTTATCGAAAAAAGTTAAATGGAAAAGTTGTAGGTAATAAAAAGATCTACAACTTTTCTATTTGCACTTGTTTCACATAATCTCAAAATTTCCGCGAATATTTGGTGGAAATTTAAATCTTATCTCCCAAACACGCTGTAATTTTTTCGAATCAAAATATTTATTTTTGCCCCTTTTTTTGATTTTAAACCCAAAAAGTAACCTCATTTTCAATTGAAAATACCCACGTCAAAAAAGCTGTTTTTTTTTAAAGTCGGTTCGCTTTTTGTTCGTTGAAACCTCTACTTTCTGATGGTGTAAAAAAATATACATCACTATGAAAAATTTTCTCAGAAAATGCAAAAAAACGAAAAATCTCGATTTCGCCAAAATTGTTTTAATCATTGTTTAAAATGTTGCGCTATTTATTGAAATTTACACTTTAATTACCTACTTGAAAAATTTAAGATTCCATGTTATATTGAAAGACCAAGAAATTGCAAATAGATATACAATGTATCCCGGATAAGAATGAACAGCATGGGGATCTTGCAAACGGTGAGAGATAGAACAACAGTTAAATGAGGAAAAAGTTGCGCAATTTTGAGATCAATAAAATGGTGCAAAGAGATTTCCAATTTCCAATATATCTTTTCGTTTTTGAGTTATTTTGTAAAAAGTTAAATTTTGCGTTTTCGATTTTATTTTTTTCTGAAGTTGTTATCACAGATAGGAAAACAATAAAAACACTTTCTTATGGCACTTTTGAATGGGCTTTAAGATAGCGTTTTTAGATTTGTTCTACAACATTTCGTTTTTGAGAAACCATCTTCAACTTTATTTTTTTAAATACGAACCTGGATTTTTTTTCAGATTTTGAAAGAAATTTTCATTGAAAATACCATGATTTATGACACGAAATATTGTTAAAATGTTTTGAAACAATTATTACTGAAAATTCCTTTTTTCCATTCATTTTTTCCTATTGCGGCCCTGTATTTAATAAGGTTCACCCCCTTTCGTTTTTATTCCGGCTTCAATTTTAGTGCAATAAAAAACGAGAAACTAGTAAAAGTAGGCTACTAAATGACACCCACGTGGTCTCCTCAACAGGCCCGGATCAAGGATTTTCTTCGGGGGTGTCTCACATTTTACCTCGTTTATCTGCAGGATAGACAAGGATCTCAGGAACTCTTCAGCGGATTTTTTAAAATTCAGAGCGGATTTTAAAGGCTAAAAAAATAAAAAATTTTAACTGGCTGGCAAGGACCGCCCCTAAAAGTTCACCCCCTTCCATCCCCGTACCTCAAATCGCCCTTAAATTATTTTTTCTGTTATTTTTGCTATATTTCCTTCCTTTTCCAATGGGTGTCATGCTGTTCTAGATTTTTCTGTTCTCAAAAATTATCTACCCTGGCCTAGATTGTTTTTATCTATATGTTACAGACCGTATATGAAAACAGACCGTATGTATACGGTCTAGCCTAGACCGTCTAGGCTGGTATCTATACGGCCTAAATGGCGCAGACCGTATGTAAATGACATGGCATTTCATATACGGACTAGACCTTTAACATACGGACTATTGACATTCAGACTGTATGTGAAATCGTAGCGAATTACCCTTCTTTTTTATACAGGCTCATTAAAGAAGAATATGCCTTCTTTTTAGTATGTATTTTGCAGAAAAAAAATTTAAGGTACATTATACTAAATAATTACGTTTTTTCCTTCATTATACAAACTTTCCCAATTATAAGACCATTTTTTTATAAAGTTTATATTAACAAAATCTTGTAATACAACTCGACGTTTCGCTCCTGATTTGGAGCTTTTTCAAGAGCAAATCCTATAAATTTTTTTAACATTAAATAATAATTAAATTTTATACAAATAGAAAGAATCTATGAAATAAATAAATTAGAAAATTGCCTACCTTAACATGATCTCCAATATGTTTAAAAAGATTAATTTGCCAAAATGTTCTTTGTTATAAATAATTGTTTTGAGTCTATATAAATTTAAAAAACGATGTAAAAAAGAATGACAGACATAAAATTAGAAAATTATTATTAAGACTATCATATCGACAAATAAGTAGGTAAAAAAAATATATATACAGGGTGGAACTGAATCATGGTACACCCCACCTTTTTCCCTTGTTTTTTGAGATACAATTTTGAAATTTGGCATGTAGATGTTACTTTATAAATGTCACTTTTTGACGTGTAAATTCATTTATTTCCGCTTCCGGTTTTACCGGAAGTGACATTCACTTTGGTTTTTTAAATGGAACACCTTGTATATTATTTATGTTTCGGATTCTCCTCGATGTACTGAAACCAACGATGCCCCACAAGTGACATTTTGGCTAACAGAAAGTGGTTTTTCTTTAACTTATTTGGATTTGCAATAATAAACTATAAAGGTGGCTATGAAATTTTAACATCAAATATTTATTGAAAACAATGTCAATACTAGGGCTGTTCGATCTCCGAATTTCAGTATCGGAAATCGATACTGAAAAAATATCGATAAAATCGATAAATCGATCTTATCGATATAATCGATCTTATCGATAAAATCGATCTTATCGATCTTATCGATAAAATCGATCTTATCGATCTTATCGATAAAATCGATCTTATCGATATAATCGATCCTATCGATAAAATCGATCTTATCGATCTTATCGATAAAATCGATCTTATCGATCATATTGATAAAATCGATCTTATCGATAAAATCGATCTTATCGATATAATTAATCTTATGGATAAAATCGATATAATCAATTTTATTTAAGAAGCTAGACAAAAAAAGGCCGAGCGGCTTTCTGCGGGCGCGGTCTAGACGCAATGGGTGCAGCAATTTCCTTTATTCCTATCAAAAGATAGATATAATTGGAAAGATCGGTAAAATCAAAAATATCGATAAAATCGAAAAGATCGATAAAATCGAAAAGATCGATAAAATCGAAAAGATCGATAAAATCGAAAATATCGATAAAATCGAAAAGATCGATAAAATCGAAAAGATCGATAAAATCGGAAAGATATATATCGATTTCGATTTATCGAAATTGAATATCGAGTATCGATAAAATCGATAGTATCGATACTTTCGATTTTATCGATATTTTGTCTCAGGCCTAGTCAATACAAACAAATGGCAACTCTGCACCGATTTCATAGTAAGCGTTCGAAATGCCCGCCATTCACTTGAATGCATTTTTGGATTCAACATATCCACTTTTTTTTATCTTGTGTAAGTTTGCGGCATTTTGCAAACACTATTTTTGCAGTTGTTTTAATTGACAACACATTGATACCGTAGTTTATTATAAGAGAAGTACTTTTTTGTAGACAGACGGTTTGACAGTTCATTAAAGATGTTCAGTTTGTCGAAGTTCATTTGTTTCATAGCCACCTTTAGTTTATTATTGCAAATCCAAATAAGTTAAAGAAAAACCACTTTCTGTCACTTGTGAGGCATCGCTGGTTTCAGTACATCGAGGAGAATCCGAAACTTAAATAATATACAGGGTGTTCCATTTAAAAAACTAAAGTGAATGTCACTTCCGGTAAAACCGGAAGCGGAAATAAATGAATTTACACGTAAAAAAGTGACATTTATAAATTAACATCGACATGCCAAATTTCAAAATTGTATCTCAAAAAACAAGGAAAAAAAGTGGTGTGTACCATGATTCAGTTCCACCCTGTATATATACAAGGTTTTGTGTTATAAAGAAAAAAACAGTGGATACTGTAAAATAAATACAGTTGTTATTGATTGGCTTATTAGGAATTCAAATTAGGAAAAACATATTTATAAAATTGTACAAAATTGTTAATATCTGTTTTGTTGTTAAAATTATTCCCTATGGAATTAATATAACAAGATTCAAGGAAAAGTCTTTTCCAATTATATACAAGGTTTTGTGTTATAAAGAAAAAAACAGTGGATACTGTAAAAGAAATACAGTTGTTATTGATTGGCTTATTAGGAATTCAAATTAGGAAAAACATATTTATAAAATTGTACAAAATTGTTAATATCTGTTTTGTTGTTAAAATTATTCCCTATGGAATTAATATAACAAGATTCAAGGAAAAGTCTTTTCCAGTAATTTCTTTCACCGTGTAATATTTCAGTGTTGTCATAATCAAATGAATGTCCTGTTTTTAAAGTGTGGTCAGATAATCCAGAATGTTGATCATTGTTAATTCTTATATTATATTTATGTTGGTAGATTCTTTTTCGTAAATATTGTGAAGTTTGGCCAATGTAACATTTGTTGTTTTGACATTGTAAACAATTTATTTTATAAATAATATCAGATCTAAGTTTAATATCTGTCTTATCTTTTAGTGAATTGTATAAGAAATTAATACAATTCGTGGGTTGCCAAGCTGGTTTTAATCCAAAAGGTTTTAGTAAATTTTGTATGTTAGAGTTGCATGGTAAGGTAACTTGACAAATTTCAAAGTGTTATTATTCGTATTTAAAGAGTTTTGTAATGTTGTTTCAACAACAGGAAACCGTAAATGATTAAGACGTTTTTTAATAATAAAATTGACAAACGTTCTAGGATAACAGTTATTATAAAATGTCCATTTTATTAATTTCAAATCTAGTTCCAAATAATACTCATGTGATAAAAGAAAAGCTCGATGTACTAAAGCTGTTATTGTAGAGACCTTGTATCTAAGAGGATGGAAAGAATGAAAATTTAAATATCTACCTGACCATGTCTGCTTTCTATACCATCTAGTTTTAATTTTATTATTTAAGTTCTAAATTGATATCTAAAAAATTGATCGAATTATTAGATGGTATTTCCCTTGTAAATTGTAGGCGTTCACCAACAGAATTAAAATGGTTAAATAAATTATCAACTTCATTTTGTGGTAAAATAATCAATATATCATCAACATGTCGGATATATAACGGAATTGGATATTCAATAGAAGATAAAATATTTTTTCCATAGCGAATAGAGCTATATCAGCAAAAATTGGACTTAAAGGAAGGCCCATTGGGCAACCATATATTTGTTTGTATAAAAACCGTTGAAAGAAAAGACTGAAGAACTAAAAATGAACCTAATAATTGATATAACTAGATCTTTTGATATATTAGTGTTAAGAATCTCAAAATTTTCTTCTATATATCTTAAAGTTAATTGTATAGGAGTATTTGTAAATAATGAAACAACGTCAAAGGAGACTATCTTATAATTGCGCTGACTCAAAACAATTATTTATAACAAAGAATATTTTGGCAAATTAATCTTTTAGAACATATTGGAGGTCATGTTAAGGTAGGCAATTTTCTAATTTATTTATTTCATAGATTTTTTCTATTTGTATAAAATTTAAATATTATTTAATGTTAAACTTTTTTATAGGATTTGCTCTTGAAAAAGCTCCAAATCGGGAGCGAAACGTCGAGTTGTATTACAAGATTTTGTTAATATAAACTTTTTAAAAAATGGTCTTATAATTGGGAAAGTTTGTATAATGTTACATTGAAGACCGGGAAACTATATTAGAATTTTTTCCTTCAAAATACTACGTACCAGCAAGAAGTAATATCCTTCTTTAATGGGCCTATATAAAAAAGTCTGTAACATATACATAAATACTATTTATTATTTACTAATGTATTACACTATACGAATATTAGAAAACAATTTTTTAAAGAATGGCACATTATAGGTAGGTATTATTGTTGTTTCTGGTTTTCTTCATTTTCTCCATATTCATATTCCTTACTACCCATCTTCTCTCGAAGTTTTCTCTTCCATTCGTCAGATTTCTCCCTGTTTCTCGTTCTTCTGGCGATCCGTTCTTCTTTCAAGCATCTCACCATTTTGTGGTATTCACTGTTGCAGTATCCGACAAATTGTGCCATCGGGTGATCTACGTGGCATTTATCCAGTAAACGGATCAAATTCGCACAATTCTCACTGTGAAGGTGTGGGGACAAATCCGTATGTGCCATAATTATTGCGGCAGCGAGGTTCGGCGAAGGAATTGTCAGAAAAATTTACGCATTTTTGGGGAAAAGTTGACAGGAGATCGTAACCCGTTACCTATGTCAAAATTTAATTGTTGATTTCGACAAGGTCGCCACAGATGTTTTTATTTGTTAAAAGGTGTGACCACAAGTCACCTCAAATATCACACAGATCGTTTATCACGTAATTTATTAGAGATTTTTTTTAAACGTCCATAACATCAAATTTTAACTTTTAGTTAACATTTTTTGAACTCAGCTCAACATATGCATGGCCACAGAATATTTAGTTATTCTGTGGCATGGCTCAACATATTTGCATAGCTCCCCTATATACAGGGTGAGTCAGAATGTATAATAAATACTTTAAAGGGGTGTTCGGCAGGTGGTTTTAAGGGGGGTCTTTCATATAAAATTTTTCGATTTGGGCTTTCCTTGCCAAGTTATTCGGGTCTACAGGGTGACCCAAAAGTATTTCTTTTTATTTATATCTCAATAACGGCGCTACTTAAAAATTTGAAATTTGGTAGGTATGTGTTATCTACTTACTGGAAGACGCCTTAGGGTAGTTTATTCACTTACATACTGCACTAAAAAAGGGTAAAAACTAACAAGCCCTTGAATTTTTTTGCTCGAACTTTTTTTTGGGTCCTTTTTACGTATGACAAAAATATGATTTGTGTAGCCCTTTTATTAAAAAAACTTCTTTCCCTCTATATTTTTTCTCGAAAACACAATATTTTTCCTACAAAAAAATAATTTCATGCTAAATACCATTCCCTGACTGTTCCAGAAAATCAAGTAAAAATTCATAGTAGGCGGGCGTGAAACATCTTAGTTATTTTTATTGAACATTAAAACAACAAAAATATCAGGCAACAACAATTCAGCTTCAGGATAAAAATAGTTATTTATGTACCAAGGCACTGAAGTTCAACTACCTATATCAACTCGGCCAGAGGCCTCGGCAACTAAATTCCACATGAGTCATAAAAAGAACTTCAGTGCCGAGGCAGATATTATATTTTTTTTGAAATCGGAAAAAAAAATTAGGCAAGAAAATAATAATAAGGGATCACCCGTCCATGAACCGACTACGCGCGGCGTTGCTTGACTTTGACGATCACTCTACCTAGTTAGTTAGTTAATTACAACATCTCTTTATTTCCTACTAGGTCAAGTAAGACAAGACACGGCACCTTCGTACAGAAAAACCAAACTGCTGCTTCTTGTGCAGCCTCCATAACAATAATCTATTGATATTCAAACCTACTAAAATATGTATACTGAAGGATTGCGCTTCTATAGGAAACAATTTCGCAATGTGAACGAAAAGTTAAATGAGCCTTTATCGGCCGGGTTTTGAATATTTGGTCACTTTTGACGGGCGATTTCTCCGCGTCTGACGTTTGACGTTTGACGTTTACATATCTCGCCAAGGCCTAGGTACTTCAAAAGTGTAGCCTTACAAAATAGGTAAGTTTATTGGAAAAAGTTTTTATTTAAAGTTGGAAATAATTAATTTATTAATTAAATTAATTAAATTAGTAATTAATTATACAAAAAAATCAAATTTGCCATGAAACCATAACACAAACGAAAAAATACCAAGAAGACATTTTTATCTGCAACTAAAATCTACACAGAAAATTCAATACCTTATTACTATACAAGAAGATTCATTTTTTTTAAACAATTGTACTAATTTCCCACTTCTCCGCCACTGGTTGTTCAAGATGTTCGATATTAACATGTTTTATGCTAACCCGCATGCCGCTAAAACGTGACCCAATTATGACTTAAATATCCTAATATCCTAAATTTTCGATAAAGTCCACATATTTTCTAAAACTTTAACATCCTGTAGCTTTTCGATGAAGCCTTAAAAAGATATAGTTTATACGAAAAAGTGCGATTATTTTTTAAAGATCTATCATCTGTTAAAGTCCTGCTACAAAAAACTGATTCACCCTGTATACGTAATTAAGTCAAATATTTTAACTTATCTTTGATCTTTTGGGTATAGACAGTCCTGGGAGAGGTTCATCATCAAGTTTTGGGTCAGTGGGGAGGATTTCGCCATCCTCATCGTCATAATAAAGTCAGACAGTCTCTGAGTTAGTTGTGGCTTGTGGCACAGTTCATACCGGTCTTGGCGGTCTTCTGGCAACTGCACTTTGCACCACCACAGCCTTTGATGAATTTGCAAAATATAAAGTCCAGAACAGCTTCTGGAGCCTTAAGGTCTGCAGTGGGCAATCGAGCTGAGCTGATCTCCTTGATTTGATCCGTGTCTAAGTTTCCACCCCCAGAGTTCTGGGGAAGCTTGTTACTCAACCCAGCTCTGAATTTAGGGGTAAACTCGAAAGCTGTGCTACTTTGCTGATCCTTCGGTTGGTGGAAGTGGAAGGGCCGTGATGTCTGGTTTCATACTAGTGGCTGAGTACTGAAAAGAATTGAGAAAACTTGATCTGGAACAACTTGTACAGGCAAGTAAGAAAACTGCGGTAACACCTTTGAATAAAGAACCCCAGGAAGGAGCAACATTCTCTGCATATATGGCGGGATGCCGTTTCCTTTTTTACAGTGGCGCGCACCTTTGAGTTGTTTCGACAAACTAATCGAGGCAGCAATCCTCATTTTTTGTGAAATCAGTACCTTCAATACAATTATAAGACTCGTTTATGTCTTTAAGTTTAGGAATACTTGATAATACGGCAATTCTAATTTTAAATGAAGAAGTAGGTACCTACACAAACGCCTATGCCACTGTGGTGCACGGCCTCAAAAGTTAATTTAAATTACAAAATTACTTACCGATGGCTTATTCTCCTCAAACATTTTAGCGTTGACTGAAGGTTTACTGAAGGTTTAAAAAGACCTCTCACGGATCCAGATAAAATGCCGAGCGCTTTTGGAGGCGAAGGACTATGGATATTCGAACTTTTTCCAATGATCGTAGTCATTCGCCTCCGCGCACCAACTCCATCTACTGGTGTATTGCGGTATTATTATTTCTATTTAGCTCTCGTCCAGTACTACTGTTTAGCACCATCTATTTTCGATAATTACAATGACTCTAACAAAATCGATAATTAGTGGTAGGTTTCGTACTCGACAATTTCGTATTCCAAAAGGCTCGTTTGTGTTCGGGGCGGGGCAAACAAGTCTAAAAATAGACACGGGGGGAGAAGGGAGAAGGGGCCAGTGAAATAATTCTACGATTTGGCTTTTATAAAATTAGGAATAGATTCAGGGTTGGGCGTATTTCAGTTTGATATTTGACGATTTTAACGGATTGGCAGATTTTTAAAATTCTCTTTTTTAGGATATAGTGATCTACATTATGTTGCTTCAATTTCTTACGTTGATTTGAAAAACAAAACATATGTCCAAAATGAAAACTTTGAGAAAAGTGAAAAAACTGATTGCCTTCCCTCTATTAGGGAGTATTTTTTAATGTACCTAGGCGTTTTTCTGGAAAAATGTTGAATACAGAAAGAGGTTGTTATTTATTTTTATTTTTTTAGCTTAAGTAACTAATAAAAATATATACTGTGTGTCCGGCGATTCATCAGTGCCCAAGGGGTGTAAACGATAAAAAAATTCTAATTGTAAGTTGACATTCTGTTTGGTGTTGCCCCAATAATTGGCCGAACCTATCAGCAAAGTCTAGAGAATACTAGACTTTGCTATCAGTACACAGTGTATACAGGGTGTATTTTTGTCGAAAAAAAAAACAAGGCCGGAGTAAACTGTACCCTCAATTTTAAAAGCTAGCTAGCTAGGACGTTAAAACGATATTATTGCTTATATCTGCCAAACTATGATACCACACCACTTAATCAGTGGCGGCTCGTAACTATTTAAACTTAAACAGGCGGGGCCAAATATCGGAAGACATTTAAAAATCAATGTGCCTAACTAAACCGGTGTAAAGTTAGTAGCCGATTTTCTGGCAGCAAAAAATTTTCCTCGCCCTTATTTCCACAAATTTATTTTGATAAAAATAAAGTAGAAAGGGTAACTATTATTAAACCTTCTAAGCAGATTAAACTGGAGAATGAAGAAAAATATTAATCAAAAAATAAACGTTGAAATTTTTGGCTCCTAGAAAATTGGCTGCTAAGTGCTAAGTTCAGTTTTAAGTAGACACTTTTGTTGAATTTACGTGATCGCGTTTTTTATGTTCTGCCGTTTGATTTTTCTCTATAGTTAAATCAAGGTAACGGCCTGCCCTCTATAACTGTTTAATTTGCAGTTTTTGCTCAAATTACATTGACGAAAATGAATTTCTTAATAAAAAAAACTAACACTGTTTTATGAAATGCTACTTTTATTAGTGATATAAACAAAAATAGTAAAAGTAGGTAAATAAGGATTTTTTAAACTGTTGACTATGTATGTACCTACATGTAGGAATTGAGATTTTTTAAGTAGGTATTGACTGAACACGCCAGAAAGTAATTACCCATTTTCAGTCAGAATTACCTTTGAACATTTTTTGACAGAGAGGAATAAAATAAAATAGTTAAATGAGAAAACACATTTATTAAAAAAACACCTAAATACCAAATCCAGAAATATTGTCAACATAAATAAATTATATAAGTAAGAACATTTTAACGCATATACAATTATTATACAGGGTGTCCAACTTTAAAACTGTACAAATCCGTAAAATCTTCATTTTTAGAGATAAGAGCCTAAACTTTTTTTGTTTGAAAGGCCTTCAAAAACCGCTTCTTTTGACCTTCCTGCTATTATTAAAATGCAAATCCAGGGCCGGCTACCATTTTTTTATACCCCCAATTTTCTCGAAAACCATTTAGCGATTTTTTTATTTAAAATCTGACCCCACAGCGTTAATCAGAACACCCCAAAACCCCTATATACCAAATTTGAATAATAATTTTTTCAATGATTCTACAGCACTCATGACCCATATAAAGTTTCATAAAAATTCAGCATTTTGAGATGGCACAGATAAGAATACTCTGTATATTTTGTATTGGACCTTTGCACACCAATACCTTGAGTGGTCCTATAGACCACTGAACTGTTTTGAGGGGATTCCATGGCAATCTTGACTTGGCAGATACCTTTAAAAGTCCTATTTTGCTCAACTTTGACACCCTGCAGATTGGAACTCCCTGTATATTTTTTATTCAAATTTGGTGTAAAGGGGTTTTTGGGTGTTCTGATTAATGCTGTGGGGTCAGATTTTAAATAAAAAAAATCGCTAAATGGTTTTCGTGAAAATCGAGGGTATAAAAAAATCGCAGCCGGCCCTGGATTTGCATTTTGAAAATGACGGGACGGTCAAAAGAAGCGGTTTTTGAAGGCCTTTTAAACAAAAAAAAGTTTGGGCGATTGTCTCCGAAAATGAAGATTTTACGGATTTGTACAGTTTTAAAGTTGGACACACTGTATGTTATTTGTTTTGGCAATAATAATAGTCCCCCACTAGTCAATAGTTTCACAATGTGTAAAAAGAGTTTCAAGGCTAAAAAAAATTCGAAGTCTCGCCCGCAGCTCTAGGGTTTACTATAGATCCCAACGTACCCGTTGAAAATAAACACCATCTATGGAGCTGGAAATATAAAATTTTGTGTCTGTATTTTCTGCTCGTGTGTGGTTGATGTAATATACGATTTCTATTAAAGGGAAAAGGATGGAATGATACCCCTGTTTGTGTATGTTGTGTATTTGGGCGGGTCCTTTCCCCAAGTAAATTTCTGGTCGCGAAAGGGAGCAGTGAAAGGGGCAAATAATATTGTAATGAATCTCAAAAATCACAGTCCAAACTCGTTACCTTGGTTACCACCTTTATTGTTTAGCCTTCAAAAATCACAAATAAACTTGTCAGATTACTGTCACTGCCCAAGAATATTCTTTCAGCTCCAAAATTCGCACAAAATCGCTTTCTAACCTTTCACTTTCTCCAGGCCCAATTCCCAGGTCTTAATGTCAAGTAAAACCCTGTCAAAAGTCAAAATCAAGATATTGCCAGACTCGAAATGTCCCATCTGTAATTCCCACCGAGCTATCCCAGTATACCCCAGAAAACAGTGTGCTGTTTTCTAGACTTTGCTTTCGAGTCAGCGACACCGACTGTGAATAATTGTTACTTCCGCTAGCCGCAAGATGGCTCCGGCGAAAATGCCAGAAGATTTTCGATATCGATCCGCTTTAATTTCTGGTCCGGAATGTAGAGGGTGCCAGCGGGCTCCGGAGATGTTTTTAAATCGGCACGCTGTTCCATGGGCGTAGATTCTCTTTTTAAATCTTCACCCAACGATTTTAGTTTTGGCGGTCTGGGAAGTGTCACAAGCCGCACAGCTAAGCATCATAACTCGAAAATTTATAATACGCATAGAGCTTTGACTCCTTCCTGGGATTCTTATTTATTCAAAGTTCAAAGGGTAACACACACAGAATTTAAATTAAATAATGCAATTTAAATTTGCGTATGTATAATATACATGTATTGTGTCGGCACGTGTTATTTGTATGGTGATAATATACGCTATTGAAAGGGAAAAAAACCTTCGGTAATTTTTGCAATTAATTGGAAGTTTTATGAATTCCTCAAATCACTTTTGACGTAATTGGCGGATTTCACTTTTTAATTTACCACGTTGAAGATAATAATTGTATCTTCTGCAACTCCGTTTCTGACTACCTTTGTTCTAATTATAATGGTTTAGAAGGTACATACGTCTAAAACAGCGGTACGATTTATTTTTGGAAAAAATAACAGTTCAATGGTTCATGACTCAAAAAATGAATAGACACTATTTTGTTCAGAAATGCAGTGGCGCACCCAGACAATACGGGGGGGGGGGGCAACTTAAAAAGTTTGACGTATTGCGTACAAAATATTTTAGGATTAAAATAAATTTCCAGGCCAGGTCTCGGATTGGGAAAATAATTGCAGAGATTCGCCCAACTACGATACCACCCTCGAGAATTTTTTAAAATATGAGAGGTCTGGGGGGGCGAGCCCCCCCCCCCCCCCCGAGGTGCGCCACTGCAGAAATGTATCAGCTTTATAGTGATTTCTACGCTAGAACCAACCATTATCGAGATATAAGCAACAATTAAAATGTGTGGGCACATTTTGGGAACCCCTGTAGTTATCTCCCCTCGCAGATGCGGGGATATTTGGTATATTTATCTCCAAACACCTCCGAATACAGCCCAATAGTCAAAAAAAGTGCGCACAAAAGTCTGTCTACAATCAATTCCTTGAGCCTTGACTATTACTAATTTGACTAATTTAGGTATTAGTAATAAGGAGTACTTAGATAAAGGTGAAAATAATCATTGTGGGTTAAGTAAGGTGTGATTCATAAACTCGATGTTGTCTTGACACGACAATTTTGTACTAGTTGCCACAATATTTTGCAATAACTAATTTCCAAATGGCATGATACAAAATAATTCCCATTCCCATAGTTTTTTGTGGTGAAAGGTGGACCTTCTTCTACTCTTGCAACCTCTGGTGTATCTCGATACCAACAATCAGAGTTGGGCGAACAACAATATTATTTTTTTACTACTAACCTGAGAAATCACCATTATTTACCTCATTCCTCTAATGAGAAGCAATATTTCTCTACCTATGTAAATAATGATAATAAAAAAATACCTAGGTAAATAATGAAAAATTTTCTATGTGACATTTAAAAATTAGTATCATTTTATCAGCTTGACAACTGAACTCCCAGGCTACATGATATATTATGAAGTATTTGAAAAAAGCGAGAAATGACTAAAATATGGCAATATTTCAATGTTAGTAGTAAAAAAAATTCTACATACACTTCGGTTGAGAAGGCCATTATTTAATAATGGCTCACTTCTCAACCTAGGTGTATAATATACTATTTTATTATACTTCTTTGAAAACACCTTACTTTCATCTGTTTTAGCAATAATGAAAGATGGGGTTTTTCGGGCTAGCGCACGGAAACAGCGCATGGGAAAACTTTCCGTGCGCTGAATAAAAATACCGAATATATGGCTTTAAAATAGAAATATACAGCAAACTAAACTAAATTTAAGAAACTCTATATGCTCTTTGATATTTAACATATACCTACCTATTTTGTATTTTAATTCGTAAGTGTTTCAATATTTAGATGATACATTTCTGTAATATTTTTGACGTTTTATTCACCTTATCTGACAATAACTAATTTACAACAAAGCACCTTTGAAATAATTTGAGAGTATTTAATTTGGAAACGCATCATACATACCAAACACTATATTATCTGCATTGTTTATTTTTTTGTCAATTAAATTTATTATAATATGCCGATAAAATGTTTTAAGTTTCCGTTTTCAAAGAAGTATAATAAAAAATATCGTTCATTACACGTCCAGAAATAGATTTTTCCGTGCTTGCATGACTTCCCGCGGAAAAATCTTTATTTCCAGACTCGTAATTAAATACTTATACTATTTCATTGTTCTTACGGACCAAGCTCAGATTTCAGCCATATTGTTATATTTTGTTTTATTATATTCATTCCTTCGCACGTAGATCGTAGATTAAAATTAAACTAAAATGTATATGCCATGTACGGGTCCTCAAAAGAAATAGAGGCACCTACGACCTCCTATGGTATATAAATATCAGAAATAAAGATTGCAATAAGTGGCAGCTAATAATTTTTTTATTAAACAATTAAGTACAATAGCTATTGTTAGACGTAAATGGCGTCTGATTCTTGGGAGGTCTCTGGTCTCATATACATATAGTACAGGGTGAGTCACATCTAAAGGCAGAGCCGAAAACACAAGGTAGAATTCGCTAAAATAAGCACATATGCTTAATAAACATTAGCTCAAAAACGCTTGGTTCTCCATATACAGAGTGTTGAAACTTTTCCAAATATTTTTAATTTTTTTCTAGCTCGTTTAGGAATTATTTTATACATATTATGGGTTGTCATTTTGTGCAATAATTTGGCCCTGTTCAGATGAGCAGCGGCGTAGATACAAATAATTTTATTTTAAATGCCAGCATAATCACCTTGACACTAGTTTAAAAAATCCGAAATTACGAAGAAACTGTACCAGAAATAAAAAAATACCAAGAGGCACTTTTTGTTCCAAATTAAATGGGCTATCCAAAAAAGGCAAAATTTTTGGTTTTGCACAGGGCCGTACTACTTTTTTTCTACAATTATTTACAGTAACTATTTGTACCTACGCCGCTGGTGATCGGAACGGGGTAAAATTATTCCACAAAATGGCAACCGTCCAGTGTATAATGTGTACCAAATTTGGTTGAAATTCCTAAATGGGATCGAAAGAAATTAAAAAAATATGTTATTTTTGGAAAATTTTCAACACGCTGTATATGGAGAACCAAGCTTTTTTGGGCTAATGTTTATTAAGCATATGTGCTTATTTTAGCGAGTTCCACCTTGTGTTTTCGGCTCTGCCTTTAGATGTGACTCACCCGTATATCTAATAAAGTAGCAAAACAATTTTGAGAATTTACAAAAGTGGTTGTCCTCTATTTTGCATGATATTTTGTTTTAGACTTAGTTCTTAGTTATTGTTATTGCGGTGTTCATCGATGAGGTGTACCTATAGCTCCATTTGCAGTTTTTATTTATTTATATTACATCCAACAGTCCAAGGACCAATTATAGGATGAAGAAACAACACTAGAGAATCTTAGAAATTAAATTCACTATGCTAAAGAAAACGTACTGACATTCACAATATAGTATATTTCATTACGAGTCTGAAAATAAAGATTTTTCCGTGCGCGCGTGACAAATTCCCGTGTGAGGCGCAGCCGAAATAGTTATTTATGCAACAAATGCATAAAGTAGTACTTTTTTCCATGAATGGGAAAGTTGCCCGCACGAACCGCAGGTGAGTGCGCGCAATCCCATGAATGAAAAAAAGACACTTTATGCATGAGTTTCATACATTATTTTTTATACGATCGTGCGTAAACATTGAAATATTTGGGATGGGATTTTTGTGTTATATACTAAAGGGCATATAAATGCACTATGGTTTTCAATTACGAGGATTATAATATTTAGATCGCGGTCTCACTACGTTTACACATAGTATTGAAATCGATTTGAATATGTTTCTAGAATTATTGAAAACCGCATGAAGAGATTTTGAGATTGATTTGAATCTCAAAATAAATTTTCTTATTTTCGGGATTTAACGCCACATTTACCATTTATGAAAACACCAAACTGCATTACACTGAATTCGATTCCAAACTCCATGTAAACGTAGAAAGGAAGTTTAGAGTGAAAAAAAGTTAACTTTTTTTCACTCTAAACTGCTCAGAGTGAAAAAAGTAAGTTTTTTTAACTTGTTAAAAAAAGATATATTTAGGCATTTAAAAAGGTTAAAAAAAGTAAAGTTTTTATAACGGTCGTATAAAAAATCTATTTCTGGACGTGTAATGAACGATATTTTTATTATACTTCTTTGAAAACGGAAACTTAAAACATTTTATCGGCATATTATAATAAATTTAATTGACAAAAAAATAAACAATGCAGACAATATAGTGTTTGGTATGTATGATGCGTTTCCAAATTAAATACTCTCAAATTATTTCAAAGGTGCTTTGTTGTAAATTAGTTATTGTCAGATAAGGTGAATAAAACGTCAAAAATATTACAGAAATGTATCATCTAAATATTGAAACACTTACGAATTAAAATACAAAATAGGTAGGTATATGTTAAATATCAAAGAGCATATAGAGTTTCTTAAATTTAGTTTAGTTTGCTGTATATTTCTATTTTTATTCAGCGCACGGAAAGTTTTTCCATGCGCTGTTTCCGTGCGCTAGCCCGAAAAACACCATCTTTCATTATTGCTAAAACAGATGAAAATAAGGTGTTTTCAAAGAAGTATAATAAAAAAAATATTGCAGAAGTTTAAGGAGAGTAAGATAAAATTTACATAACTTATTGTACCTACCTATACAGATGTACAACCCATGTACGTTTCCCGACTTACATAACTGATTGTAGTTGTTACACATACAGTATATAGGTGAGAATTTGAGAACATTTGCCCTTGGTGTCGGTAAATAAAACACATCATTGGTGCCTACCTACTTGAGATTTCGCCGATCTCGGTATATGAAATTTGAGTTGAGATGGAAGCTCACTGCAACCAATCCGATTATTCAAAATGCTTTCTAGAAATTTGGTACTGTTGTCAATTTAACTATCTCTTAAGCTCTGGGCTGAAAATAGCCCTAGAAGAATGTGATTTGTGATTTGGAAAACCGATGCAAGGATAAAAGTGATACGTTTTATAATGAAGGTATTTCAGAAGATGTCTCTCGACTTGCTCAATTTTATTTATGTGCACATGGTAGCATGGTTGCCATACCACAGAAGCATATTCGAGCTTCGATCGGACCAAGGTTTCAAAGAGTAACTTGATAGTGCTAGAATCAGTGAAAGAGCGGCATGTACGAATAACAAAACCTAGGTAACTTTTTGTTTGCCGCAGCTACGGTTCTATGAACACGATTGTGGAAGGTGAGCTAAGAATCGAAATAGACGCCAAGGTCTTTGAACTTAGCTGTTCTGGGCAGCTGTTGTCCATTGATATTGTGATGAAACTCAGTTGTAGTTGTCTTAGTTGTAAAGGACATGAGACTTCATTTTGAGATGTTAGTTCGAGGTGGTTATCAGTGCACCAGTTATAGAAATAAATTAGGTTTTGTTGTAGAATGTGGCAACCGTTCGGGTTTGTAATTCTGTGGAGCAGTTTTGCATCATCAGCGTATAACAAATGATAAATATTTAAATCCGAACACCCTATAATTGCAAATTGTACGGCTATAGGACCATCAGTTAACCCTTATCCTTAAAAATATGTGTTTAAAAACAGATACGTAGGTATTCATATATACGCAGGATTGGATCGGACTAGGATAACCATAGCTGGAAAAGCTGGTGCATGTGAACTGTTTATTTATTTGAAAGTGTCGTTTTTTAAAATATGCATAGATACTAATGACGCATTTTTTAAAAAGTAATCGCGTTGACTGATAGATTATTAAAGACTGCTCACGGCTGTCACGTCTGACACATTTTTGGCTCACCATGCGCTTTCCGGAGATAAAATACAATGCAGAATACTTTGTTAGCCATCAGAGCCATTAGGACATAAAGCTATAGCTGTGAGAAGTCTTTATAAATACGTCAGTCAACGGTAATAGTTTCTAAATTAGCTATACAGGGTGTCCCAGGTTTTTTTTATCAGCACTGTGACATTTTGTAGAAAAATTCATTATAAGGACTGGTGGGTTGCTCATAATATACATAGGTCCTAAAGTTCTTCGTTTCTGAGATACAGGGCGTTGTATTTCTCTATTTGAAATTAAATTATGGCAATATCTCCTAAAATAATCAAGTTGCTGAACTGAAATTTGGCACTGCAATGTTTGGAGAATAAGTTGAAAATGTTAATTTCTACGTATCTCACAGGTGTTTTCAACGCAAATGGTTGATTTTATCAGATTTTATCGTCATGAAACAAGGGTACCTTTTTGTTGCAGAATAAGAAGATGCACTAAAATGGTGCAAGACCAAAAAGATAACCTCAAAAAAGTTACAAGTAAAAGCACCATCCAAAAATAGTACAGGTGGCGCCCCCTGTGAGATAAGTAGAAACTGACATTTTCAGCTTATTGTCCATCCCCAAAAACAGTGCAGTTCCAAATTTCAGTTCAGCAGCTTCATAATTTTGGGAGATATTGCCATAATTCAATTTCAAATGGAAAACTACAATGCCCTGTATCTCAGAAACAAAGAACTTTAGGGTTTATACGAGCAACCCGCCTTATAATGATATAATATGATACAAAATGTCAAACTCCTGATCAAAAAACCTAGACACCTTGTATATTTTTAATTTTCTAGTAGCTATAAATTTTAAAATAGTGTCATTATTAGTACATATGAGTATTTTAAATATACCCTTATTTTTTGTAAATATTTCAAATTCACTACTTTTTCCCGCTAGTTGTAAATAAAATTCTATTGATACAGGCAACTAACCTTACTTTTGATGACGTTTAAAATATAATAGCTAACCTCAATAATAATAGAGCTGGACAAAAATTTCGATTTGATAACTTATAGCAGCATTGAGTATAGAGCATTGAGTAAAGGAATAATCCTTTAGTCAATACTCAATGATAGCAGTGGCTATAGATAGGCAGAATTCTGTTTGAAAATTTTGAATATCTGTCAAAAAAGTAAATAAAATATAAATAAAAATATATAAAAATAAAACAAATTTACTAATATAGATAATTAAAAAAAACAATTTAAATAATTGCAATTCGGTTTGAAAGTTTGGTCTCTCGGTCTCATCCAAAAAATGTAGTAGGATTGAGTAACGAGAAATAATTTTATCGCAATTATTATTTTATTATCAGAGGTGCGATATTAGTTATTTTTCTGCTCCTGTTTCTCCTCTCTGAATATGTCAAGTGACTACATCTTATCTGTTCGTTTCTAAATCATGTGATTTTATTTTTGTGTTCATTTTGTTATTGAGAAATAAATCGTTGCCAAAACCGATAAAGTTTATATTTACGTCTAAATTAAAATAGTACAACTCTTTGCGTCTCTAAAATAACTAGCATACCTACTACAGTAGTTTTACACAGTTCGTGGAGTATTTCTAGATTCCAGAATAATTTGGACAAATTGTAAGTACATACTGGTATGCATAATGATTATCATATAAGCACATGTTCTCATATTTTTTTTTGTGATTTTAAACATGCTTCAATTATTGACTGCAAGAAGACTGGAAATTCTATGCATTTTCTTCAAAGCTATTGAGAAACATTGGTATTTGCTCATGAACTAGAGAAAATATTGACCCTTTCTAGTATTGAAACAACTGGAATCGCCAATCTATAAGTCCAACAAATGAGAGAAGTCCAATGAAAAACTCAGACTAAGCGCCAGCCGTATATGTTAGCAAAATGGACTTGGGCGATTAGACTGAGTTTTTCATCGGATTTCTCTCGGGTGTTGGACTTGTATATGCGAACATTCTGTGAATGTCTGAATATCGCCCACCGATATAATTATTCTAAAAAATCAGCTAGTTACTATAAAAATGATTTTTATATTAGGATTCAATGTTCATTAGCTGATTGCTTGCTACCAAACTACGCCAAACCAATGAAAGATAATCTGAAATGTATGTTTTATTTGTTAAATAATTTCTTAAATCTTCATATGGAGTATTATATTATTTGTTCTTGCCAACGTTGACATATATAGTTATTTCATAGAGATGACGCCTCCGGTTTAAAAAGAACACCCTGTATAATTTGATGAAAAAAAAGTGTTTTTCAATAGTAATAGCAAATTTAAGGGCGATTATTTCCCTCATACTGCTTGTATCCAATAAGGTAGCTCCTTTATTAAAGAAACCAATAATTATTTTGTTCTCTTCTAAATTATGTAAAATCGAAAATTATGTTGTGGCATTACCGGACATTGCATTTAAACGATTTTTGTATAATTTGTACATTGCAAAACTGTTTACATTAAGACCTCTATGCTTAAATTTATGACACATATTCACAAAATAAACCAGTGTTAAAAAGGTGAAAAAAATCGAGCTTGCATTGAACCTTGGACATCCAAGCGTCACGTTTGCTTGTATATTTGGATGCCCCATCGAAACTGGTCACTTTCACAACAGTAAACTTGTTCAAATTATACAAAATATATACAATAAATTAACAAAGGAATCGTATTCGTGAAATATTCACAGCAAAAAACCATACGGACGGGTAAAAGTTTCGCTGATTTTATCAGAAAATAGTCCAATTTATAGTCTTGATAGTACTATCGAAAAATTTATCGATAAAATTTCCGGCACTTTTCTGATTCTACATTCTACATACGATAATAAAAACAAATAGGTTTCCATATAAAAAATTATGAAATCAAAACTTCAACAAAATAAAATAGCCCTGCACCACAGATGGGTTATCTGTGCCTGTACATATACATGTATCCGAAAACAGCCAACTCGATATCATCAAACAGGCTGAAATCAAAGACATAGGTACCTTTAAACATTTCCATGGCCGACTTTTCCCCTCCCTCTTTCACCCTGTATAAAATTGAACCTCAGGGAAATTTTAGTAGGTATATCAGTAAGGTGGTTGTGAGTAACTAAAATCCAATCATTTTATAAGACACTTAAGAAGAAAATATTGAAGCTCATGTGCCACGATTTCTTATTGTCTTATTGTTAATAAATTAAGAAATATTTTAAAACAGTTGCTCTTTTACATAATTTAATTAAAGTTGAAAATTTGAATAAATGGTAGTATTTTTTCTCAAAACTTTCGTTACATACTTAGTACCAGAACGTAGAACGAAGACTCTCCCATTTAGACGCCACCGATCGAAGAATTCTGACCAGTAGAGACGCGTGACTTTTTAAAAAGTGTTACTAAACTGCATTGTTAGACCGGGAGATAGTGACAGATTTTTGGACGTGGTTTTACTCAGTACCTATGCCTTTCAAAGGGCATTATATTATTACGTTGCGTATATTCTCACAATAATAAGGTGTGAATCAGAGAGTAATCCTGGGTTCTTCATATGAAAAACTGAGTTTTCATTTAGTACATCCTGGGTTCTTCATAGGAAAAACTGAGTTTTCATTTAGTTCAAAATAGAAAATTCCTGGGAAAACCATACTGCATACTGTTAGCATGGGCCCAAAGGGCTATTATTGTCACGTGAACTTGTATTTTAATAATTAATTTGTCCATGTTTCTGAACAGGCTGCCAATAAGAAGTAGGTATGCAAGTTCTTGTTATGAAACTGCTGAAAAAAGAATGGCATACCGTTTGCGCATGTCCGTGTACAGTTTAAATGAATGTTATTTAATCATTTAAACGATTTATTCGATGTAAAGTGTACTTGGACATGCGCAAACGGTAAGCCATCCTTTCTTCAGCAGTTTAAGACAAGAACTTACATACTTATCATTAGCAGCTTGTTCAGAAACGTGGAAAAATTAAGTATTAAATTACAAGTTCACGTGACAATAGTGGCTCTTTGGTCTACGTTAACGGTATGCCTATGGTTTTTCGAAGAATTTTCTATTTTGAACTTCATTATAAAACACATGGCAGCCTGACTTAAATCATATCAAAACGCATATTTTTCGAATAAATGAAAACTCGCTATTCCATATGAAGAACCCAGGATGACTCTCTGATTCATACCTTATTATTATTGTGAGAATATAGGCAACATAATGCCCTTTGAAACGCATACTGAGTAAAATTACCTCCCAAGTCGAAAACAACGTAACCAGTAATAAGAATGGTAACATTCAGGAGAATTGGGATTAATTTTAAGCAGGAGGAAATATTGCAACAGTGTGCGGATACGTGGGCACGAGTTTATTCACCTCTATAGAAAACCGCGGGAATATTCCAAACCCACGCCTCGACAAAAAGGCCTTGGTTATCAGGTGGTTTCTCTCCTCTCGTATTCTCTCGGTCAGACGGACGACAATGGAGTGGCACTTAGCGGCCCAATAATGCGGGACGCTGTACAAGAGATATCGGACCACAGAGTCTGTGTATCGGACGATCTCGGACCGTTGTTGTGCCTCCGCCAAAGTTTTGAGCCGGTAACTGGGTCCTAGTTTGGCCGCGCGAGTAGTCGCCGATCAGTTCGCGCGGAGTTTGGACCACAACGGGTTCGGCAGTAGTTTCGGAGGTTTCCCAGGGGAGAATCAGAGGTATTTTGAAAAGTTTGCTTTGTAGTTTAGTTGCGACGAATGCCCGGCAAAATGATAATAGAGTTTTATTCGATTATCTGATAATGCGGATACCCTATGCGCCTTATCTTAATTAATGATGAAACTACGTCTATTTTACATGGCACCAAATAAAAAAATGTGGATCTAACCTTTATGATTTGAATCCAAAACCGGTTGCTAAATTTTCAATACAACTTGCAGGCATTTACAAAGAGTAGCCAAAAATAATGCGATATATAAGAACGTTGTTGTTGATTCGCCATTTATTCAAAATCAAATCTCCTTATAAATGTTTCACATCAAAGTTTCACAGAGAGTATCATTGATATTTCCACAAGGCACAAGAAATAAATGCTTGTTTAAAAATGCGTAAATAGCCTCTAAAATAAATCCATGAAATACAAAAAAAATCGCACTATTTTCTGTAGAAAAATAGCAAGAATTAGAATTCGCAGAAAGCTCTCATTAACCTTGACGTCACTGCGCTGCTGTCCTTTATGCATATTACCACAGTGTGATATATATTTTCCGTGTTCTCACAATATGCGCCTTAAAACTGCCGATGATAGCTGCTGTATATGCGCAGCGAGTCGTGTGAGGCAGTGACGTGTTATTCGCCCTACCCTTTTTATAGCTGCGCCAAATTCGCTGTTTCTATTTTGCATTTAATTCGATAAGAATTTTATTAAAGGCGGTTTTATGATTGACCCATATTTATACAGACTGAGATCTATCGATTTTGGTTACCTACAACTGGAAATTAGTAATAGCTGGTAATATAAAAAAGATATTTTCGATTTTTCCAAATATTTTGTGAATTATTGCTACCTGGACCAATAATTTTATTGTCTAAATGTAATATGTCATTTCGACGGACGAAGTTAGTAGTTAGTACGAATATAGTAGGACCTAAGAACCACTGTTGGCATGATATACCAAAGATACATATCTTGATATTTATTTCCTTGATATTTATCAAGATATTATATCATAATATATATAAAATCCAAATAATTATTACAGCCTTGAGTCTGTAGTGTAACAATTACAGTCGAGATTACAGATTACAGTGCCCGCCAAAAAGTTGGAACCATAAGGGATTTTTTTTTTATTTTTGGGCTAAGATGAAACTACTCTGGGGCGATCATCTCTGCTTAAAAAATATTCGAAATGAGATCATTAAACGTCGTGACGTTATTTGACATACCTGTCAAAAATGACATTTAATTCAATACATGGCCAAATTCGCTTTATTTCTGATTTTATCGAAAAAAGTTTCTTGAAAAAGTTGCTTAGAATTTTATTTTACCCCTATGTTCAAATTTTCAGTCAAAAATTCTAACAATGATATATTTTTTATTTTTTTGAAAAAATATGAAAACTAATAAATTTCATTTTTTTCGGTGTGCCATATTTGACTTTAGAATTGTTTGCCTATCATCCAAACGTGATATTTTTTAGTTTAGCACAAAGCACAACTCAACTAACAAGGAGCAATTACATACATTGTAACAAAAAATAAATCGTCCAAAATTGCACCTTGTTAGTTGAGTTTTTCTTGAAACTAGATGATTACGACCCAAAAAGGGTCCATAACTAAAAAATATCACGTTTAGATGATAGGCAAACAATTCTAAAGTCAAATATGGCACACCGAAATTTATTAGTTTTTATATTTTTTCAAAAAATTAAAAATTCTGAAAATTTGCACATAGGGGTAAAATAAAATTCCAAGCAACATTTCCAAATAATTTTTTTCAATAAAATCACAAATAAAGCGTATTTTGGCAATTTATTTAATTAAATGTTATTTTTGTCAGGTATGTCAAATGACGTCACGACATTTAATGAATCTTTTTGGAAGCAGAGATGATCGCCCCAGATTAGTTTCATCTTAGCTCAAAAATAAAAAAAAACCCTGTGGTTCCAACTTTTTGGCGGGCACTGTATATGAAGCGAGTATAGTAGCCTCCATGTTGAATTTGTCTTTTGCACTTACAGTTTTAATACTAAATTTTAAATTTTGAAAAAAACGTCTCACCCCGTATAAAAATAAACAACGACTTTCTTTTATAAAATTTTGCCCAAAAATGCACAGTTTTCTACAACAATTTAGAAAAAAACGTTTAAAAAATTTTTCCTCTTTCAAACGTTTCTTTCAAATTTTAGAAAGACCGTTCTTTTTGGAGAAAATTTTATAAAGGAAAGTCGTTCCTTATTTTATACGGGTGTCAAAATATTTTTCAAAATTACTAGGCTTCTTTCTTAAGGTGAAGTAGGTACTTTAGATACAAAACTCCATCATTTTTTAAATAAATATCAAGATTTCAGATTTGGATATAATGGTAGGTAGGTATATCCGATATTAAGATATTTGTATAAATATCATGATATTTGCCAACCTTGCTTTGCACTAATAAGTGGCATTAAAAACATCATAAAATAAATAATATGTTTTGATGTTTCTGGGAAGAATTATTTACAATTAAAATTTTATTGTTTTGATGCAATCTAAATCGATTGGGGTTAACACGCAAAAGTCAAATGATTCTAAACAAAGAAAAGAGAACAATTTTTAATAAACAAAATATAATTTGTAACTGCGACGTAAACAATATTTAATTAGCACATAAAAATAAATGCAAACATGATAGGAAGTTGCCAATTCCTGCGAATTACTCAGTTTGATCATACTAGAAAAAGTAAGGTGGGTTTAAACAGCTTGATTTAGTAATAAGCTTTAACACAGACATAAGCCATAAATATATTATTAGCATATACAGAATAATTTATTTAGTCATAAACATAACATTAAAAGTGGTATTTCAAAATTTGACAGAAAATAAATTCCTTAAAAATCGTGCATAACTCACATAAATTTTTATTGGGACTACAACTACTGGTATGGCAGATTTTTCTGGCCTTTTTGGTTACTTCCATAATAGCACATGCGCAGTACACATTTCGTCATAGGCATAAGCACAAAGTTGAATTTAATGAATTTTCTTATGTCAAAAGTTAAAATTAAAATGTTAGTCTGTATATAAATTTGCTTGTGATTATTACTGAAGGAAGCTGTACCTATAAACCCACCTGTACTTTATTATTCCTCTAGCTAGTCCAGTTTTATTATTTATAGAGGGTGAACCTGAAATAAAAGTTATATTAAGATTGTAAATTTAGGTTAATTTCTTTGTTCGTATTTTCTAATATCATCATTTTTAGGACAAGCTATCAAATTTCATTTCGCTCACTGTGACATTAAACTTCACTGGGCAGGGGTGAGAACATGATTAATTTTGCTATCTATCTGTAATCTAACTTTTATGGACAGAAACTTCAAGAATCCATAGAAAATTTCCAAATAAGTAGATTTTGTCATACATATAAACTTGTATCGAAATCCTAACGATTTTCGTTATAGACAGATAAGGCAAACATATTTGGTACAGTTCTACTCATTTATAGACGTTTTCAATAGATTCTTGAAATTTTGCCCATAAAAAGTGGACCACCCTGTAAAAGTATTTGTACCTAAACAATTCCTAATAAATGATTAATGTAAACTTTTATAAGCAATGCATTGTTTACATAGGCTGTACAAATATGATCAACGATAAAATATTTTAGATATTATCTTTTCATAAATAATTCATCTTGTGTAGCTACAATACATCCTGCCAACTTAGTTGAATACAAATTTGCTTCTTTTATAGTTCTATTAGGTAGGTATTTACGCGGATAAACTTTGTTTCTTGCCCACCATCCACCCATACTAAACTGGAACAATGATTTTCTAAACCTTCAAATTGCTAGGTAAGTAGGTAGTCGCGTTCATAGACTAATAAATCTGTTATTTTCAATTTTCAGGTGACCATTGACCATGGGCATTCTGGCTAGTCTCCTTAGCTCAGGACAAGGCAGGACGGACGATCCAGATCCTGTTACAGGACTGACATCCAGAGACAAGTACCTTTTGACTTCCTCATGGGGAATTGTCAGGAAAAACCCTACCCAGAATGGAGTGGCGTTATTAATGATGTAGGTATCAATTCGTTTTTCGGTAATAACTAACTCCAAAAATTATTAACCAGTTAGAACAAAAAAAATTGTTCTGTAGAAAAACACAGCGAGAAGTATGGTATAAATGAAATCACTAGGAACAGCATAAAAACGCATGGGAGGCGTTTGCTTTGTAAAACAATACCGAATCATAGGCGGCGCGCAGCCCTTAATACTATTATAAAAATTTTATTTAAATGCTCTCAAAGATATTAAAATTAACTTTGAAATAATTTAAACCAAAGCATACCAATAATTTTGTTTCACACAAAACAACACCACAAAAAAATCTATACCTACACAAAACCAAAATCTGTAAAATAAAGCGCAATCCTTATTTCCGTGCACGGCAGTGGTTATACTGGCCTAACTGGCCTACGTCGACACCTGCTCCGACTAGGTCGACGTCGACCGCATAAAAACCTTTGAATTTTATACGAGTGATTTCTGCAGATAAATCTGGTATTTTTACCAGTAGCAGAGCGTGGTAAATGCTATGAAATAGATCGCGCCCCGTATATCACTGTGTTCCAAGTGACATTTATACTTTACCAGGGTAGCTCGAGAACAGGCGCCTCGGCAATAAAATGCGAGACAAAACACTTTTTTAACCATATTAAACCGAACCTGGTATTAGTAGTAAAAAGAGATGAAGGAGACAGAAAAGACAGATATTGTAGTAAAAACAAGTGACTGCATGCTCGCCTAATATAATATCACCAATACTTGCATAAGTTACACTGTTCGACGGCTGGCCACTTGTGCAGAGAAATGCGGTGGATAGCCGTGCCATAATTTCACCGATCTTAGGATATACTTGCGTAAATATGCATTAACCTTTACGTTGTGTTTGACGACAACCTTAAAAGACCTTAAAAGTGAAAATTATGTTGCTTGTAGAATATGTAGGTATATTTTTGAAAAGTGCGTGACGCTTATGTCCTATATTATTTTGCCAATTAGAGTTTTTTTATGCTGTTTCAAGTGACTTTTCTTTAAATCTGGAATTCCGATTTGTTTTTTAGCTTCTGCCAAAAATGTTATGTTCTGCATTTTCATTGTTTACCAAAATTCCTTCCATTTGACCTGTCTGTGATAAGAAACTTGATAAACAGGTCATAGTAGTTATGTGCCAATGTTATTTTGATCCGTTTGTCACATAAGAGAAATACGATATTATGTATGTTTATTAATAAATAAATAATATCCAGTGAAAATCTGTTTGCTGATTGTTACTCCTATTAAGTCCAACATTACATAAACTTTTATTCATAAACAATAAATAATGAACAGTAGTAACATTTTTATGGCTCATTGGAAACATGTGCCGTTGATATGAAGCTATTAACTTTTTTGAAAAACGACCACACCTATTTTCACTGGTATACATCACAGAAAATATACGCTATCCGCATAGCTATATTTTCTGTGGTGTACATATTTCGCCGAAAATTTAAGCCATGTTTCAAGTAATAGCTAATTAATGTCTATGTCTTTTATTGCACAATAGACATTATTTTTGTAAAGTGGGCTAAATTGACGTTTAACAAAAATTTTATTTCTCACTTTCCAGGTTATTCGAAAAACACCCGCACTACCAACAGCTGTTCCCATTCAGGGATGTGCCTTTGACTGAACTAAAAGAAAATAAAAGGTTCCATGCCCATTGTAACAGCGTAGTCTATGCTCTGAACTCCGTTGTGGACTCTCTGGACGACACAGACTTGCTGGTCAACATAGTGACGAAAACAGGAGAGACGCATTTCCCTAGGAAGGTTCCAAAACAGGCATTTGTGGTAAGAAATATTATTGTAGGCATTTTAGACATTAGACTACATTAATATAATATTGAGAGCGATGAAAAGTTTATGTTAACGTGGGCCCGAAAACACTTAGTTATGAAAATAGGTTTGCTAAAAATAAGGAATACCTATTTGTTAATTCTTCCAAATGAATGAAGATATTTTTTATACCTCTGTGTTCATACCAAATTTAGTACGAAATATAAATACCTCTAACGTTACCTACCTAATATTATCAAGTCAAGGTATGCGCATTCCATACCATTAAGTGACTGGGAAACATTTCACTACTACCTAACCCTAAAATTAAAAGTAATTATTTTTTCATATGTACATAATTAACTGCGAGAGAGGTATTTTTCTGATTATAGGATGTTCTGAACCAATAAACTACTCAACTCGTTCTGCTAACGTTTCGACTTTATTCACTCAGGTCTTCTTCAGAGCATCTACAATAGTGTACATAGCTTTATTTCATGTTGTTAAATATATATAAAAAAATAAAAAATTAGAAACGGAATGATTAAAAACATTAATTGTTACATTTTTAAATCATTCCGTTTCTATTTTTTTATTACAGTATCGAAAAAACTAAAAGTTGATTCGATGTTAAATAAGTAGCACTAAACTTTAAAATTGAATATATGAACAATAGAAAAAGATTTGACACCAAACTATTTTAATCCTAGTATGAGTAGATTTCAAAAAATAAAGAAACAAAAGTTTGATTTGTCACGCTTTTGTGCATTACCCTGTATACAATTTGATATCACCGTTAAAAACAACAATTTATTTAAACTATTATATTAAACATTATTTTCAGTTTGCTATTGCATTGCGCACTAGTAGAACTTGAAGCTTTGTTCACTGTTGTGCCAAGTAATGTCAAGAGATGCAGGCAAGAACGTTTTTAAAATTACTTTTTTAATTACATTCTAGACTGTAAAGGTTACTATTACCAGGTTAATGTTAGTGGTAATAACATTATTCTTTTTATCACTTTAAAAACAAACGAAAGTTGCAATGGCATTTTTACACTTCTAGCAAGAACCTTTCTTCTGCTGAATTAACAATAACAACCAATAGCAATGATTTTATTTAGCACACTGGATACTAAATAAAAATTATTCTGGTATTCTATCGTGACCTGGTGGTTCATTAAAATAATTTAAAACCGTTATAAATTACCTGACTTTGACCAAATGTTGTGTTAAAATTCTCTAAATTGTGTGGTGACTATGAATGTCTTTAATAATCTTTGTGTCTTATAAATATTTGGAATGAAATTATAATTTAAGGTAAAAATGAAAAACAATGTTTCTTCCACAATTTTTTAACACTTAAAAATTTAACCTTTTATGCATTTTGTGAACATTTTTGCGTCCTTGTCATAATTTAATATTACCCTCAAAGCCTGGTTCTGTAGCTTTTGTAAAATTTCACATTGGGATTTGTCTAGTAACAATAATATAGGTACTTGTAACATTAGGCTAAATGAGGGAAAATTATGATTTTGTATATTTTTAATTTTCAACCTTTAGAAAATTTTGTGAAATTGTTGATAAAATCCAACTTTATGTTACTTACGAGTACTTCCACAATTTTCCGCTATTTATAAATAAATAAAATTGTGTTTGAATATTGATGTTATTATTTCCCGATTTCATAAAAAAAAAACAAATTTAACACAAAAAGACATAGATATTTTTTATGTCAAATGTTCACATGCACTTTTATTTGTTTCACATTGGTGATTTTTTAAAAGCTTGTTTTTTAAAGGAAACCTACAATATATTATTGTTGCAGGATCTAAAAGCTGTGGTGATAGAACTGTTTTCCACGTTCATGAAGGAAACTGAAATAAAAGCCTGGAAAAAAGCACTGGAAGTAATTTTTGACGTGATGATCAAAGGACTGGAATCTCAAGCGAATAAGACGACGTGAAAAGTGTTAAAGATAATATAGTTACTTTGTATATATTTTACAAACTCTGTTGTTTTTAATATTTTTGTATGTGCTATTCACATAGATAGTTGTTACTTTATATTTAATGTGTTGTTAGTTGTCCATCCAAATATAATTTTATTGTCTTAACTTTTGTAATAAATACGACCTTTTAATATAGGTACTCTTCATTATTCATTTTCAGTCCCAACAATTATATTATTTTATTTTCAATAGGGAAGTATCAAAATGGGATCAATAGCTTCACATATCTGGAGTACACCCGGTAGAACTGATGATCCAAATGCTGTAACTGGACTAACTTCGAGAGATGTGTACTATATACAGTCTTCTTGGGAGAGAATAAAAAAGAGCATCACTGAATATGGAATGGCAATTTTTATACTGTAAGTAGGAAAATGTAGGAAGTCCAATATAGAGATTATCGTCCATAATTTCTTTTTTGAAAACCTTACACTTTTAGAGATATGTTCCTGTGTGAATGAAATAGTGGCATTTTAATTTCCTAGAAACTTTCAGGTAAGTCACGTGAGTAACATTAGACTCATCATAAAGTTATAAATTCATCTTTATTTCTTTGTCTCGCTATAAACTATAAACATAAATACCTGTTAGTCAATTTAATATTCTTTATCATCTTCTGGAAAAACCACTCCAACCGCCTTTCTTAATGTATCTTCCAACCGCGCCAACTCTATAGATTCAGCGTGGGTAATCTGAGCACTCTCGATCTTCCCGGCTTTTATACACTGCCTTGCTTCCTCGGCCTCGTACGACAGTCCGGCACTGTTCTGATGGTTGAACTCCATCTTTGCCTTCGGCAGATCGAATTCCAAAACCTTCCTTTGGACGTGGTGCTTGGTTGGACTCGCCGGATCGATCGTGGTCTCCTCAACTATCAGCTGGGATGGACACCAGAATTTTGGAAGAACCAGCCTGCCTTTGGTTCCCACGATGATGCCTGGAACGTTAGAGAAAATCTCTGCAAAGCAATCCTCGAAAACCGGAATAAATTGTGATTATCAATGTAGTGAAAACACCTAGGTACTACCAAATCTGAGAGATTGTATCTAATCACAACATTCAATGACTGAAATTGTATTTTACCTTCATTTGGAAGTGATACTCTAGAAGAAGTTGTCACCACAGCTGCTTTTCCATCAGGATAAGTTATTATGGCACTGCAAAACTCGTCGGTATCATATTTATTTTTGTGTCCATTTGCGACTACTTTCAGCGGTTTCAGTCCTCTAAACACAAATTGCTGAAATTGCAGAATGTAGATGCCAAGATCTAGAATTGCACCACCGCCCATTTCTAGAGCTCTACAACAAGTTAACACATTATTTAATGATTAGGAAAATGAGAAATTCTTACTTTAGTCTCTCTACATGTTGCAAAGGATGCCCAAAACTGACTTCAGCAAACATGACGTCACCAATAACTCCTGAATTTATGAGTTCTTGTGCTTTTTTGTAAGCAGGGAAACACCTAGACCACACGGCCTCCATGAGGAACTTCTTGCGGTCTTTTGCTATTTGGACCAGCCTGGTAGTCTGCTTCTCGTTTATTGTTAGGGGTTTTTCGCAGAGGACGTGTTTGTTGTGTTTCAACATCAGTTTTGCGGTTTCAAAATGTTGCGTGTTCAAATTGCCGATGTACACAATATCTGGTTGTCAGGAAGTTTTTTTTTCAATAACAACATCTCTTACATAAAGGAATAATTCTCTTACCGATTTCTGGGTCGTTGGCCAACTCCTTGTATTCATCGTATACCTTTGATATTTTGTGAGTTTTAGCGAATTTCTCGGTGTTTGCTTTGTTTTTTCCTGCTACAGCAACTACCTTGTGGTCACTAGATGGCAACGAATGTACAGAAATAACAAAATCGTAGGAAATTCTGCCCGCACCGGCGATGCCCCATTTTAGAGCCATGTTGTTCATATATAGTCAAACGTTTGTATAAACGAATTGTATTATTCTGTTACATAAGCAAGTATTTATCAATTCTTATCGGTTTTGATATTGTTAACGCTAACCGTCCAGGTTGTTTTTGAACGGAAAATTTTATTGGAATAACTCGAATCATTGATTATTTAATTATTATACCTTTCGAGTTTAAATTTCTAAACTATATCAATGTAATGACTTTTAAAGTATTTATCTCAATTCAATAAGAATGAAGTTTGTTGTACTTTGCAGCTTATTCAAGAAACATCCACACTACCAGCAACTGTTTCCGTTTAGGAATGTTCCACTCGAAGATTTGCCCAACAAAATAAGATTCCAAGCACATTGTAACAGTTTGATGTACGCATTTACCGCAATAGTAGATTGTATAGGGGAACCGGAATTGCTTGAAGAATCCTTGAGGAAACAGGGAGCAGCTCATAGGCCTAGGGGAGTTCCAGAGAAGGCATATTGGGTAAGGAGAAATTTCCTGCCTCTAGAGGGAAGTTTTAAGTTGATTTTTAAGGAACTGAGAGATGTGTTGTTGGAGCTTTTTGGATCGATCATGTCAGCCGATGAAGTGGACTCGTGGAAAAAAGTGTTGGAGGTAGCTTTTACAAAAATTATTGAGGGTGCCAACGAGAAGAGTTAAAAACCACTATATGGAAGTTTGTAAGATTATTGTAAGATATTTTGACATAGTATTACAATATTAGGTATTATATATGAAGACAAAAATATAATTCCAACATTTTTTTATTATATTATTACTCAGTTATATCTTATTTGTAATTTGATTAAAAGTTTATCTTATCTGGTAAGAATGTTGGATCTAAGTATAAGCTTTAGAGACTGATCTTTCAGTTGATAATAATTGTGGTATCATTACTGAGTAGCACACATGTATATTTTATTACAAAATATTCGATATTAAAGTTGCGATTTTATTGCAGTTTGAATGGTAGGTAACCTACAATTATTGGTTGTTAGATTGAATAATTCATTTAGAATTACAACGCATATTTTACACAACTCTTCACAAAAAAATTACAAAAATAAACAAGTAATAAAGACCTTAACTTTTATATGGATTCACGGTATTACTCCTTAATAGCTTTATCAGTGTGATTTACTAATTGTCCACTGGGATTACTACGGTTTTGAATGGTTTTCCGTAGTACTTGAGCGAATGCTATCCCAGTTCTATTAGGATTAGGAACAGTCGGCCCTAGCCGCAAATGGCAATGAAGACAAAATAATAGTATCTAATTGCCCCCCTCCCCCTCACAAGCATTCAGTTGTTTCTGTACTCCTAGTTTGGAGTATTTTAGGGTGATAATAATTATCATTATTATCAATAAATGGGTATGTTTAATATAAGGCACCTTGTTTAAGACATTATACTAACGTTACAAACATATGATTTATTCATTTATTATAATGACATTGTGACTATTGAATCTCAGAAATGTCCAAATATAGGTACAATAAGCTATTGGAACAGTACAGAACAGCGGGATAGGGATATCGAATAACAAAAGACTTTTTGTTGTTAAAATAGTAAGTAGTAATAAGTATATAGGTAAATTAGGGCAGATATAACAAACATAGGTACCCACACTTATAGTTGTTAGTTCTTGAGATTCAGTTAATCAAGGACACACTGTTCTGTAGACATTTATTACTAGTAATCCTTGCTATCTTCTGTAAAAACGACACCCACTTGTTTTCTTAACTCATCTTCCCATCTTGCTAATTCAATCATTTCAGCATGCGTTATTTTTGAACTCTCAATTTTACCTAAAGAAACTTAACTAATAAAAAGCTTCACTTTTTCAAAATTTCAATATACACACCTGCCTTTATGCACTTCCTTGCTTCCTCAGCTTCGTACGACAAGCCAGCACTGTTTGGATAGTTCAGTTCTTTGTCAGTCGTTGGTACATCAAAATTAATTACTTCCTTTTCAAGTTGGCGCTTGCTAGGGACTTCTGGGTCTACAACAGTCCTTTCTATCATTAGTTGATTTGGACTCCAGAATTTTGGAACGATCAGTTTGCCCTTGGTGCCGATGATAATACCTGAAACATTATGATAGGGGCAAAACAGAAAAGGAAAAATAATAGATATTCACCTTCGTTTGGTAATGTGACTACTATTGATGTTGATATCACAGCAGCTTTGCCATCAGGATATGTGGTGACTGCGCCACAAAAATCATCTGTTCCTTTTTTGTTTACGTGTCCTGTTGCCACAATCTTCAATGGCTTCAAACCCTTAAATACAAATTGCTGAAATTGCAAATTGTAGATGCCTATATTTAGAATAGCACCACCTCCAAGTTCATTAGCCCTACAAAGAACGTAATTATCGATTTACGGTTTTTGCAAATTTAAAAGTTATACAGCACTGTAAATTAAAAAATATATACGGGTGCTGATTCATGTTGCGTTGTAAATATTGCTTTGCCAAAAAACCTACGTTACTGATTCAACATGCTGCAAAGGATTTCCAAAATAAACATCAACAAACAGAACATCACCAATCGCTCCAGAATCAATAAGTTCTCTAACTTTTGCGTAAGCGGGGAAACACCTGGACCACACAGCCTCCATGAGGAACTTCTTGCGGTCTTTGGCTATTTGGATAAGCCTAGTGGTCTGCTTTTCATTCATCGTGAATGGTTTTTCGCAAAGCACGTGCTTGCCGTTTTCTAGCATTAATTTTGATGTTTCAAAGTGTTGAGTGTTCAAGTTTCCAACGTATACAATGTCTAGAAGTTAAAGGATTGTCATTTTTAAAAATAAAATGAATGTTATTAACTTGCCGACATCTGGATCGGCGGCCAGCTTTCCATAATCATCATAAACTTTTGGAATTTCGTGCGTTTTAGCAAACTTCTCGGTATTCTCCTTATTTCTTCCTGCCACCGCAACTACCTGGTGATCAGCTGGAGGTAACAAATGAACGGCAGTTACAAAATCATGGGAAATTCGGCCAGCGCCGGCGATGCCCCATTTTAAAGCCATGATCGATAGCACACAACCGGCTTATTTAAAATTTTAAAGATTCTGTAGAGCCGACTTTATCTGTTCTGATATAAGTGACAAACAATACGTATAAGTTATTTTTAGGCTGCGGTAGTCCAGTCATTCACTTCGATAGTCTCGGCTGTAAAATATTATTACGGAGACACCGGTACAAAACAAGGTTAGTTT
Organism: Pseudeuparius sepicola; assembly: GCA_963920635.1. Taxonomy (NCBI): domain Eukaryota; kingdom Metazoa; phylum Arthropoda; class Insecta; order Coleoptera; family Anthribidae; genus Pseudeuparius; species Pseudeuparius sepicola. The sequence continues at coordinate 8,467,393 of OY987304.1, forward strand.
GAGGCCTACACAATGATTACTCTGACATATAGGATTGCCAACTTAAACAAATTTTGCCGTCTAGGAATAATAAGAACCAAGAAGGTGTTTCGTTTCTTTTTTCCGAAAGGAAATGTTTTCAACGGTTTAACACTTTTTCTTTTTGAAATTTAATTGTTACATTATCTAATGCTGTTTTGAAATAAGTATTTCATTTTCAAATAATTTAAATTTGATTTATTTGAAATATATTCATGGATCTCTTGATAATTGATGTACAGATAAAAAAAGCTTACTCTAACCCAAAGAATAGGTATCATAATATATTAAAATTATTGTAAGCTGTTGTCGAGCATTAGTTAATGAAACTATTCTCTGGCTTTTTAATTCAGACTGTTTGGTTTAGAGTTTTGGTTTTGAGAAAATTTGTTATTTATTGAAACATATTATTTAGCTTTTAAGTACAATAATGGCATTTACATTTTCATAAAAAAATATGTTATTTTGTGTAGGTCATTTTTAGTAGTCTTTGCTGTCTTCTGGGAAAACTACGCCGACTTCTTTGCGAAGAAAATCCATATATTTAGCTAACGCGATTGTCTCTTCATGTGGCATATGTGAACTTTCAATTTTACCTACAAATAAAAAACACAAAGAATGATTTTAAAACTATAAAATAACTAGCCTCCATAATAAAAAATTCTTATTAAGCAACCTCAGAAATTGCTGCTCTAAAAATTGTTATAAAATTATACAGTCTTCATTACGTAAAGCAGACTCTAATATTTACCTGCCCTGATGCATTGCCTGACTTCTTCTGCTTCATAAGACAGTCCAGCACTATTGTTGTACTTGAACTCATGCTCAGATTTGGGCAGTTCAAACTCGTACGTTTGATCTGGTGCTATCAGTTTGGTCGGACACCACATGGTTGGAAGTGTTAATGTTCCCTTGGTGCCAATAACAACAGCTAAAATATTTTTATTTAACTAAGTTGGTAAAAACAGAGATTGTCTTAACCTTCGTTTGGTAGTTGGACGTCAGAAGAAACACTGACAACAGCGAGTTTTGAATCTGGATATGTAAAAACTGCCCCACAGTTCTGGTCTACTCCGTCTTCATTGAGATGTCCATTTGCTACTATATTTATAGGCTTTAGACCTCTATATACATACTGTTGCAGTTGCAGGACGTACACACCAAGGTCTAATATAGTCCCACCACCCAGTTCCTTAGATCTAAAGACATATGGTATGGTAAAAATCTTTTGTTTAGTTTATTTGTAACTTACTTCAGTCTTGGCACTTCTTTTAGTGGGAATCCAAAGGAAGCAATTACATGGCAAACGTCACCAATTGCTCCGGAAGATATCAGTTCCTGCATCTTCTTGTAAGCAGGGAAGCATCTCGACCAAACCGCTTCCATGAAGAACAAATTCTTTTCTTTGGCAATTTGGATAAGCCTTGAAGTTTGCTTCTCGTTTAAGGTGCATGGCTTTTCGCACAAGACATGTTTGTTGTGATCCATGACCAATTTTGCGGAGTCAAAATGTTGCGGGTTTAAATTACCAATGTATACAACGTCTAAAATTGTTAACATTAAGTAAAAATCTACTATTAAAATATCTAAAGTAAGTAACTTTACCAACATCGGGATCTTCAGCAAGTTTCTGGTAGTCGTCATACCATCTGGGGATGCCCAGTTCAGCAGCAAATTGTTGAACGTTAGCTTTGTTTCTTCCCGCAACTGCTACTACCCGGTGGTCCGTTGCGGGAAGGGTCTTAACCGCTGCAACGAAGTCGAAGGAAATCTTTCCAGCACCCAAAATGCCCCATCTTAGAGCCATGTCGAAATGATGCAGAGTCGGATTTCTGTAGAGAGAGAATTTTTTGGAAAACCATTTCGCAGGCATTATTTTCCTCGACATATAATGTGGGATTTTTTTTTTAATTGTACAACCATCGATAATCATATTAGGCGCACTTAGAATGGTTGCGAGTCAAACAGTATACAGGGTAGGTAAAAAGATATTAAAATTGTACAAGAGTAAAGTATCCTTATTTCAGAAAATTCAGCGTCTAGAATTAAAAGTTATGTCTAAATACCAAAACATGGCCTCTTAAGATTTTTTTAAAAACATTAATAATTTCCTAAACATTTTTTTAATATAATATAATTGTACAGTGTGTTCCAATTTGATACTGGACACCTCAGAAATATTTGAAGGTCAAGAAAAACAAATGGTCTCTAGGAAATTTTTAAGAATTTTTTTACAACCAAATCTTATGAAGAAACTTGTTCAGAATGAAAAACTGAATGGATTCGCAAAATTTCAAAAGTCTAGGCCTACTTTGATTTTTAGATTTATCTCCCACTTTTTGTGTTCTTTCTGGAGCTTTCAAGACAAATTTTATTTTTTTCACGTTGATCAAGTTTCCTTAATAATATTTTGACGTGAAAGTTCCAGAAAGGACACATTTCTAAGAAAAAATGGGAGAAAAAGGCGAAAAAGCTAAAAATCAAAGTAGGCCTAGACTTTTGAAATTTTTGCAAGTCTACTAAGTTTTTCATTCTGAACAAGTTTTCTTAACAACATTTTGTCGTAAAAAATCCCTAATAGGGTTTCTTGAAAATTTGTTATTTTAAAAAATCATAGCAGGCCATGAAATAATTACCCCATCCAAATACCACGGCCTATGATATATTCTCCCTCGGGACTGCAAAAAAAAATAGAGACCATTTGTTTTCCTTGCCCTTCATATATTTCTGAGGTGTCCAGTAGCAAATTGGGACGCACTGTATAATAATATATAATTTTGATATAACTTCTTGATTATTGCAACGATATTAAACAAAACTTTAAAATTTCCCAAAAATTCTTCTGATCAAGGTAATATATTTTTATTTTAAATGTTTATTAAGACACTGAAGAAATTAATTGACGAATTTTTTTTGTTAGGAGACTATGTTTTGGTATTTAGGCACCTTTTAATTCTATCCAACTTTTCTTAATAAAATTTTCTGAAATAAGAGTTATAGCAGCAAATATTCAGGGAATGACAGTAAATGAGTTGTGTTGTTTTGGTGAATAAATATAAAGTTTTAATTAAAAACACAAATAAATTTTATTTAGATACTAGTGTAGTGTAGTGTAGTGTATCGACAGTCAACATGATATAATGGCTGGTAATAAAAATTTGATTAGACATTTTATGCTTTGATATTTTGTCGAAATGATTTTGTCCATGTACCTACTTAGGAACCATAATTAAAAAAATGGCCGAATAGCAGGTAGCCTTGTTGTTGTTGTTGTTGTTGTTACTTTTCTACTAGTACTCAAATAATGAAAATCATAAAATTTTGAAAACACAAAAATATGTTGTAAATGAACTTTTTAAGAATATATGAACGAATTACCCGGTATATATACCTACCAAGCCGATGTGTTTTAAAAATAAGTATCACAGGATTCATAGGACCTATTACGAGTATAAATGTAAATATCTTGAGAATATCTACTAATATCTGGTTAATGTTTGTACTTACGTTTCCAAATAAGTTTAACCAAATTCAATTAGCACATTAGAGAAATATTGCAACTTACCTCGATCACTTCAGTTGCAAAATAGGCACCGGCAAACGGCAAACTCGAGAACCGGCAGACAGAGATAACCTTGAAACACCGAGCAAGCAGAATTTTATTAACCAATTGCTGACTATTTGCTTATCACCACACTCTGAATAATAGGTAATTATTTATTATTAACAAAGATAAAGTTATACATCTTTGTTATTACACACTTCATTCGATTATCAATTTTATTATATTCATTCGCAATTCACAACATCAACTAATTTTTTTCTAAAATGAACACTAATCGCTTTCTACATCCCACTTAAGGACTGACCACCCCTGTAAAATTTTTATTTATAGCTCGATTTTCATAAACTTTTTTTTGTTGGATAGAGCTTCAAAAATGGCATCAAACACATAATTCAGGTGCCTCGTGCGTTAAAGTCATGGCCCACTGAGACGGTGTTTTAGCGCTGAAATTTCGAGAAGTACTATTAGGGATTTTTTTAGAGGAAAATTAATGCCAGATTCTTATTCAGCGTTGTTCCAAATCCAAATGTACCAATTTGCATTATCATAGCTCTACAGGGTGTTTCGAAATTTTTAGTGCCCCACTTAATTAGTGTACCCCTGTAAAATTTTTATTTTTAGCTCGATTTCATAAACTTTTTTTTGTCGGATAGAGCTTCAATAATGGCATTAAATGCATAATTCAGGTGCCTCGTGCGTTACATTCATGGCCCACTGAGACGAAGTTTTAGTGCTGAAATTTCGAGAAGCACTATTCGGGGCTTTTTTAGAGAAAAATTAATGCTAGATTTTTATTCAACGTTGTTGGAAACCCAAACGTACCAATTTCAAAAAAGCGTTAGTACCAGTTACAATCTGTAGTTTACCATATTTTTGTATACCTACTACACCTGCAATAGAAATGGACAGGCTGTATACTGATCAATTAGAGTGACTTTTGTGTGAAGTTGCCCAACTGAAAGCAGTGAAAATTAGAGAATACTTACTTTCTCCTGTAAGTGGAACATTGGAAGAACAGCTTAACACGGCAATTTTTCCTTCAGGATAAGTTATGACAATTCCAGTAGTTTCATCTACCCCGTTTTCGTTTACGTGACCATTAGATACAATCTTGATTGGCTTCAAACCTCTGAAGATAGCTTGCTGGGCTTGTAAAGTGTACACCCCTATGTCTATTATCGCACCACCTCCTATTTCCTTCACCCTATATTACACAGAATTGTTACGACTATAAGTAACTATCTCTGGATGAAATTGTGACCAACTTACTTTACTCTGGAATCGGCTCCCCAGTTCCACCCAAACGACGCAGACACATAATAAATGTCACCTAGATCGCCCGCTTTTATAGTTTCTAGCATAAGCTTGAACGCTGGGAAAAATCTGGTCCAGACCGCCTCCATAAAGAACAAGTTCTTCGCTTTCGCTATTTCGACAAGTTTGGCTGTTTGCTTCGCGTTTATGCAACACGGTTTTTCGCATAGAACAGGCTTACCATTCTCCAGGGCAAGTTTTGCCGTTTCGAAATGTTGAGGGGCGAGATTTCCAATGTAGACAACATCTACAAATATAAGAAATCTATTAGGGTGGCCCTAAAGTTAAGTTCAGTTGTTCACTATTAAATTGTTAAATTGCATTTACTTACCTACATCTGGATCTTGTACGATCTTCTCGTAACTGTCATACCGTTTGGGAATGTTGAACTCATCGGCGAATTTGTCGACATTTGCTTTATTTTTTCCCGCAACGGCAACAAATTTGTGGTCAGTTTCGGGTAAGGTCTCCACAGCAGCGACGAAATCAAAAGATATTCTGCCTGCACCTATGATACCCCACCTCAAGGCCATAGTTTATTATTTATTTGATGTTGTAGTTATGTAGGTACTGAAATCGAGTCAGAGGTGATAATGATAAACGAACTGGATTTATTTAAACTTTTATACCCATTTACTAGTCGATGGTATGATGAGTTGCTATATTTTATCTATAGTTGCACAAGATTTCATAATTATTATTGAGCCACTGAAATCGATACACTGCACGCATTACACTTATTACAGTAGGTACAGTCGCGGCACGTTGAAAGCGAACGACCAGAAGAGGTTTCTCGTGGCTTTCGGTAGCGGGCGCGCAGAGCCGACAACATCGCCTCTCTCAATAAAACTATAAAATGCAAATTTCCTTGTGGTATCTTATCTTATACAGAATGTTCACAAAATTAAAGCAAACCGAATTGTAACATTGGGGAAAGTTCTTCAGCTTTCTATGGGTATAGTAAAATTATTTTAAGAAGTCCTTACTGGGACTGTCAAATGGTAATTTCGCCATCCTAAGTTGGCATTAATGCAGCAAAAAAAGCAACCGGGTCATAAGCCCAGGTCAGTAACGAGCCCATTTGCACAATGAATAACTACTACTAACAACAATAACGGTAAAACTCATGAAACGTATAATACCCGCGAATATATTCACTGCCCAAAGTTTGAACCCTTTTGAACGGAAAACCTTCACTGTCACTTTCACAACACCGAAACAAAATTTGCCTGAGTCCGCCCCATAGACGCTGGCGCAAGTGGCTGATTTTAACAAAATACCAAAATGAAAGTGTTTCCATGACGTTTGAAATTATTATTAAAATGAGTTGTAGTCATAGTTATTTTTGTTTGTAGCTTTATAATCGTGATAGGCAATATGGTTTTTATTTTATTATGTTCTTTTTTCGTATCACTTGGGTAACTTTTCACATCATAAATCAATGAGTGACGTCATTAACTGGTTGAGACACATATACCATTGTTATACCCATAGTTAACAGAAAATTTCTAGGGATTTTGTGGAGACTGTCATCTGACAAAATCGGGACTTCTTACAGTAATCGGGGTATATTCTGGTATTCATACAGGGTGCAAGCAAAGAAAGAAAATTGGAAAAAATATAACTTTGATTATGCTGGTATTGTGGTTAGAATAATTATTATTCTAACCACAGTGTTAGTATTTTATATTTTTTATTATTCCGCTGACAACTACATATATGTTGAAAAAGTGTGTTACGAGGAGACATAAAATCGTCATTCAACAAATGAGATTGTAGTAAGTAAAAATTAAGGGGAACTGGAAGATGTACCCGAATTTTGTATACTGGGGTCGGTAAAAAAGCTATCGGGAAAAATATTTTTCCAAAATAAAAAAAATATATTTTTTACCTACACTTAGGTAGTATTTCTGAATATTTAATTTTTTGAAATAATTTCGGGTTATAGCGGAAATGAAAGTGATTATCTCTATTTTACAACTTTCACATTTCATTTAATCATTATAGGATTCCTTTTTTTAATTCTGAATCCAACGATATGAAATTTGATCTATTTATCTCCAACCGTTTCCGAGATATGAATCAAAGAAGCTCCATCAAACTAGATATATGGTCTCATGGTCAGTGCCTGATGTAGGCCAAATTTATGACAAATCAAGTCTGCCATGATAATAAAACTGACAATCAAGTAGGCTGTAAATTCAGTATTTCTATTTCCTGTCAGAATAGTCTAAAATTTTGTTACTGAAGCTGTTACTAGTTACAGTTTAAAAAAATGTTTTTGAAAAAAGAATGCTGTGATATTGATGATAAAAGATACGTAGAAACTTTGAGGGAGTAGATATTCTCGTAAATATCCAAATATAAATGTTCCGAGTGCTTCATTTATATATGTAAGCTGTATCGAAGATTCAGATCGACAGAATGTGTGATTAGCAAGAGAAAAAAATGGGTTTAGAATGCATAGAAGAATCTACTACTGAGGACGAGAGACAAGGAATTTTAAATTATTTCAGAAGAAATGACGAAAAATCACACTGAATAACTGTACTATCACATTTTGTGACACTTCATCAATGCTGGTGTATACCAAATTTATCTATATCTTGAAAACGAGGCGGCTGTGGATAAAAAGTTATACCACAAAATATTAATGAAAATCAAAACTTTAGTGCGAGCTTAAATATGTAATTTTATATCCGATTTGACTTTTGATTTTAAAAGAAAAAAAGTAGGTAGCAAAATAATATTTCGGCCATGAATGACATTAGTTGAATTAATATGACATTTTAGTCAGTACTGGCCAAATATAAATCTAAGCTGTCATTCTTTCAGATTAAATAATTTTATTGTTTGCATTCCAAAAAAGGCTATAAATGATAAATTTTTTGTCCCGTAAAATCTTGGCAGATACAAAAAAAGGTATACAGTTTTCCTTAGAATAAAAAAATGTTCAAGTACTTAAAGGATTCTCTACAGGGCCGTATTAGTATTTTCTTGATAAAAGCAAAAATAATGTATACCCCCACTTCGCCACTGGCTATATTGGGAACTTAGTACTATCACATTTTGTGACACTTGATCAGTGTATGGTGTGTACGAAATTTCGTTTGAATTTATTTAACGGGTGGAGAAATAAAAAATAAAACGTTACAATTTTTGAGAACTGATACACCCGTAAGTAACTCGAAAACGAGGCATCTGTGGATAAAAAGTTATACCAGAAAATAATCATATTTTATGGTTTTCTATCACTTGTTGAAGTGTCCTTGAATAAAACTGCATAACTTTGTATAATTCTTGTGAAATATTTTATTAAATAGTTCTTAAAAATGATTTCTTAATTCTTTGTAACCCTTTGGGTGACATTGGCTTAATCTGTTGCGAATAATTCTCGGAAAAAACCCGTTCGGACCATCCGCTGATGAGGGAGTGCCCTTTTGCCGGCTAGGCACGTCCGCTACCGAAAGCCACGAGAAACCTCTTCTGGTCGTTCGATTTCAACCGGCCGTGACAGTACATCGGAGCAGTATGCCGAGTCAGGCATAAATTTGATTTTTTTTGACATGTATTTTCCTTCTTCTATCGAGGAAATTTTTATTGCTAAAGAAGAAATATGCTGTCACAATTATTAATATACAGGGTGTCCCAAAAGTAATGGGACATAGAGCAACTGCATATATTTTGGTCCAAAATATGACAATTGACAACATGCCTTATAGAAATGTTGTTTATTTGAGGTTATCTTTTTGGTCCTGCAGGTCCGTCATTTTAGTGCATCTTTTCATTCTGCAAGAAAAAGGCAGTCAAATCAACCGTTTGCGTTGAAATCGGCAAAATGTGCCCCAAAACACCTGTTGACTTCAATATTCGAAACATAAAATTTTCAATTAATTCAGCAGCTGCCATCTACCTCTGGTAAAAATTTAGTTCTGGTCGGTTAAAAATTAAAGAAGTTATAGGGTTGTTTCACTTTTAAGTGAGACACTCTGTATACCTATTAGAGATTAAAAAGCTAACTTTAACTAAAAATTAAAGAAATTTATACATAACTTTTGACAATTCTATGATGTTTCAAAGATAAAGGAAAATATACTGACACGAACAACGATATATAGTAGTAGATGATTCACGCTAATACAAATATTTACACGGTTTTAATTTGCTTCTACATTAGCGGGTCGGGTTGAAGAGACGAGGTAATTTGTTTACATTGGCATTTCTTAAATTCAGTCTTTCCCAATGACGTCAGAACCTATAGACAGGTTTGTTTTGATAAACGCTTGACGCCCAAAACTAATCACAATCTAAGCGCTCCATTAAATTATTCCGAGATTGTCAGAAATTGCCCCTTTTTGTCGAGCCGTAGCGAACTTATTTCGACTCTGGGCTCGGAGGCTGGCGTCGTTAGACCATTCCCTGAGTCTTCAGGTGAGGTTCAGATGCTTCCGGCGCCCCCAAAAAAGAAAAAACATGCGATATCTAAGTGTGATTCTGGAGGAACTATAACCGGGAATCACCGGGTGTATAGTTGGTTGATGGTTGACTTTCTGTCTTTGTTTGTAGCATGTTTTGATATATTTAATCTTGGAGTCAAAATAAAGGGCATTTTAACAATGACGTCATTGGTCTTTCCTATTTTGTAATGCATAATAAATAGTTTTTTGATAGACTTGTATTGTATATCCTATATGTATATGTTTTGAGATTGTTTCGTTGCATTTGGTAATGTATCTATTCCTATATCGTTGGACACGAATATTTATGATGTTTTTTAATTTATTTTTATTAGAACGACTTTCTCTCTTATTTTGAACCCGACAAAAAAACGTAAGATAACAAGATATGGCAATTTTGGACAGTTCGGCGAAGAAATGGCATCGATGACCAACTTTTCGCACAATACCTACTAAAAAACCTCATATCTACAAAAATGGTCATGGCCTCAAGAAAGCTGAAGAATAGTGAAGTTGGCCATGGATTTCCTTTTCAGCGCGACACAGCTATCCAAAATTCCCACATTTTCGTTTCTTACTTTTTTTGTGTACTTACCACCTTACTATTATATATCATCATTCAGTAATGGATATATACCCTATATAGAATATATATCCTTTACTCAATGATAACATATTATGCTATGCACAAATATCGAATGTGATTTGCGCATTATCGTTTGAGGATGTATTATTGCCCTAAAAAAATGTTAATTGTAAAATCCTGTACCTATTATTTATTGATGATAGTGAAAACCCATTCCAAAGATACTGCTCTGCGTGATGACGTTTTGGGAAATCAAACAACCCTATAGAATTTGTTTTATCTGTCAAATCATTTTTACCCTTTATCCAATTATTTGTTTAGCAAATTAGCAGCTATTATTCGTAGAAAAAATATATTGTCAAACTTTTGTGGAATGTCCATATCGCTCTCGAACAATTCGGCACTTAGATTATCAACCATTGTCATCGTGCGATATACACAACATATTATAAATTTTTGTTAAGAAAAGGAAATTTGTAATTTTTATAAAAAAATATTGTGTAGGTATGTACTAGATCTATGAAGTGAAATCAAACAAATTATATAAAAAAAACTCCTATTCATATAGAAATAAGTACAAAGTACAAGCTAAACCTCACTTAACCTAAAAATTTCACAGCATCATCAGTGGAATACATGAACTTACATACTAAATATTTGGTAAATGATCATATGTACAAAAATGACTCGTATTTACAGCGGCGTTTAAATTAAAAACAGAATTATAAAACAGAAACAAAACCAAATAAATAAATTAATAAAATAAGTTAGAAACCTAAATAAAATTTTACAATAATAGAAGAAGAATATAAAGGTCACTTTTAGAAAATAAAGAAAACTATCAAAAATATTCTAAATACAAAATTTAGACTTAATCTATTACTGGCATTAGATGAGGATCTTCTGGCTTTGTAGCTGCATTGAGCACTCTCCTTGTCTTCGTACTCTTCGAATTTAGGCAATTCTTCAATATTCTCTTTCTGAAACATAAATAAAACATATTTTCCCAACTTGCACTTTTGTTAAATTCAACTTACAATTGCTAGAGAATCATCCCTTTTCCAACAAAACGTCATGTGGAGCCCCTTATAAAAATACTCTTCAATCTTCTTGGTCAGAATTGTTTCGTTGTAAGGTATACTTTGTAGATGATCCGTAAAAGTTTTATTTCTAAATTCGAGCGGGTCTTTGATGACCAACCTATCGAACAGATTTTCTGGGACAACCTCTCCCTCAATATCATACTCTTTCGCATTCTTCAATGCTAGTATAGCTCTCATATTTGCTTCTGCGGACAGTTCATCGCCAGGCTTGATTTCAAAAGGTTTATGCGTTGAAGCTGTTGGAAGCGCCTCAGTTTCAACACTGCAAGAAATATACAGTAAGTAAAAATGTTATAACAAAGATATATGTATTATGGTCCAACTTACTTTCCCTCTAGAAGTGCCTTTTCTACCTGCGTCATATTTTTGTCGTAGAACTCATTAACTCCAAGACTCTTGAAGAAGTACTGCACAGGAGGTATTGAGTAACATCCAGCCAGTTCCGTTCTTGGATAGTGCAAAATAAACGCGAGGCACATTTCCTCCTGTGTGGAGTATCCCCCAAGAGTTGGCGTGCTCCTTTTCTCTGTCGAATACACACACTCGGTTATCAGACCGTCGCCGGGAAGTATTGTGGTGTCTTGTGATAAAGTCCTGGATTGTTGATAGTTGAAGTCGTAGTGATCGTCCTAGAAATTGAAATGAAAATTATTCTACGAGAGAAACTTATGGAAGCCATACTTTTGCAAGAGGTGGCAGTTCCTTTCCAGCTCTGATGTGGCGCAGCTTCAGTTTTCTGCCAGCCAGGTGGGAATGGAGGAGAACCGACACCACGTTTATGCCGTTCTTGGGAAACACCTGAAATAAAGCAATTAAGTATAGTGATCACAAGTATAAATTATAAATTGGTTAATTTTTTTGGTAATTATTATTGGGTGCTGGTCCGGTACGCGCTCTACAGTATGACGAACTGGTCTGGCTTGCGATCTACAGTAATTATGTGATCTACAGTATAAGTTTACATTTTTTATTGATTGTTTAGATTAATATTAATAAGAAATAATAGATATTGGTATTACTTAATTTTTTTATTAACATGAAAAATAATGATATACTATATAATTAATCACAAATAGACTCTTCTAATGTCTTCCAAAAATGATAGGAATCTACATGGAGCGTCTTTCCTTAAATTTCTCCATGCCACAAAATCCAAGTGGCTCTGTAGCATATGGTTCTTCTTCATTAATGCAACTTTAGCATCCAACCATTTTCGTTCTATTCTTTGGGTGCGCGCTCCGGAGTCAGGATCAACATAGTTGTGTTGGTGATTAACTGAATTGTGCACATATCCAAGCCGTGATAAAGACCGGTAAGCGGGCCATTCATCGGAATGGATATACGATCCTGCTTCAACTTCACGCTGAATGATGGGAATCAACGTGGCAGCATCCCTCCTTGCAACGACGAAAAAACGGACATGCGTTTTTGTTGCCAACCCAAACACCCATCCACCATCTACTTGACTGCCGTGGTTCCGATTATTCTCGACTTCGGCATCAGAATCTTCGGATTCGGCTGGCTGATTCCCCTGCAAAAGTCGTCCCCTGTTGTATTTTCTCCGGCCTGAAAATTTGGATTCATCGATTTGGACGGGATCATCCGCGGTTCCTCTCAGCTGTCCTTGTACGTCAACTGACACCATCTTGCTGCACACCTCCCGGCACATGTTGAACCAATCAACGATTGCATCTCGACTTCTTCCTGTATGCTGCATTGCATACAGGTACCAAACCAGTTCCAAAATCGAGCACAAGCTGAGTTTGCAGTTTAATCTGTCATTGATATCGGTATAGTGGAAGAAATGATTTCCAGTCCGTAAGGACCTCACAGTCTGGCATCCTCTTCTGGGGCAACGAAGAACAGGAGAAAACTCCCCTTTCCTGTTTTTCCGCCGCTTCTCTAGCATCTCGGATCCACATCGTGTGCACGGATCGGCATCATCAATTTGCAGCAGGTGATGTTCTTGTAGATATGCCGTAGCTGCGGCCTCGGACGGAATGACCGTGTTGTAAAACTCCTTTGTCAACATGATGTTAGCGCAGCAGATACAAATTGCAGAATAAGATGTCAATGAAAATTTACCCCTATTTATACTCCTATATTAAATAAAGATCAAATAGCAGGTGCCTATCCAAATATTTATCGTGAATAATAATGACAATAGGGTTATAATAAAATCATAAAGGTTAATACGCATAAAGGGTTTTTATTGACCTGTTTGGGGTGCAAAGAACAATTATGCAAATTAATAATTATGAAATTATTATTATATTTCTATTTGCATACTTGTTGGCGACAGTTCTTTTCTCCTCAAACAGGTGAATAAAACGGTATAATTTTAACGTAGATCGCATAACAGATAAGAGTACTTGAAGGTGTAGATCATATTTTCACGTAGAGCGCATACCAGACCAGCACCTATTATTGTTTGTTGGATGTTACTTTGAATAATACATTTATAGATTGTAAATCCCGCGAAGAAGCATTTAGTTAATTTGGGGGTACTCTTATTTGCGTCTCTATTTTGTATAATATAGTTGCTTCGATTTGTCTGGGTCAACAGGGTGTTCCCAAACTCGACGCGCCAGGGTTATTATAGGCAAACGAAAACAGCCAGTAAAAATTTGACTTGTGGATTTCTTGTAAGACCACTCAAGCTTGCTTTTGGGCCAAAAAGATAGTTTTTAGGAATTTGGGAAATGTAGGTTAAGACGTCATCAAATATATTTTTCCCAGGACCATACCTGTTTCTCTTTATATTTGGAAAGAGCACGTTTTGTGATAAACTTTCGTAAATATTTTTTTATATCTTGTTTCATAAAAAAGTTATAAGCGTATTATAATCGAGTGAGCCATGACTTATGAAGGTATATTTTTGATAGAAACAATTGAGATGTATTATAAAAAAAGTATTAAAATTTTTTTATTAGTTATAAAAATATAACTGTATGAACGTCTTTTTAAGAAAAACTATAATTATAAACACCAATCCTAACAATTTTAGCGAAAAACAAAAACCAACAATATAAAAATAAACAATGCTAGGTAGGTTCTTATAAATAATTTGCAATGTGACTACCTTCTTTTAATAAACATACGTCTAGACGGCGGCGTCTATAACTTCTGTCTTAGTGACCTTTCTTAATACATCTGGTGGTATTTGCCAACAGGCATCTCCTATTTTTTCTATTAAATGATCAATATTTCGAGATGGAATTTTGTAAACAATGTTTTTCAGAAATCCCTATAAAATCTAATGGTGTTAAATCTGGAGACTTCCTGGCCATTTTATGTGACCATTTACTACAATACATTTGTTTCCAAACTCATCATTTAGAAATTCCTTTACAATGTTGGCCTTGTGTTCTGGAGCTCCGTCGTGTTGAAACCATATGGTTCTTCTTAACTGCAATGACACATTTTCCATGAGAACTGGCAACTGTTATTGCAAAAATTGGAGGTATGTTATTCCAGTTAAAACTCCTTCGTAAAAATATGGCCCAACTAAATCATGACCAATTATGCCACACCATACATTAATTTCGAAGTGTCCCTGATTCCGAATTGAATTGAAAATATTAGTATTTTCAGTGGACCAATAATGTTCGTTTTTACGATTAGGTAAGCCATTACTAACAAAACGGCTTTCGTCTGTCCAAAGTATATGTCTGAAAATAAGGTTGTCAATAATCTCGGTCACCACCATGATTTCAGCAATATAATCAAGCCTTTTTTTCTTTATTTGCCTCTCCAAAATCTTCTAGGTAATGTAATTTAAAGTCATGATATTGGAATAAACATTTTGTGATCAGGAACGTGACGTTCAGGATATTTCTCCCTATAAATTCTAACGGCTCTTCTAGCATTTTTTCAGCTTCTCCATAGACTAATAACACAATATTAACTTTTTCATAGTGTGTTACCATTATTGAAGTTTTATGATACGTTCAATGACTGGATACCTATTTCAATTATGACAGGTAAGAATAATAAATTATCAACTGTCAATTGTTTTCCATGGATACTCGATCAAGTCAAGGCTAATTTTATTCAGGATATATACTTTGTATTACACGAAAATAATCTCTAATTTTTGCAATAACATTTGCCACTTCTCGTGGAAAATGTGCCATTGCATTTAAGAAGAACCATGTGGTTTCAACACGACGGAGCTCCACCACACAAAACCAACATTGTAAAAGAATTTCTAAATAATGAGTTTGGAAACAAATTGATTGGGATAAATGGCCTCAAAAAATGGTCAGAAAAGTCGTCAGACCTAACTCTATTAGGTTTTAATTTTTGAAAAACCTTGTTTACAAAATTCCATCCCGGAATATTGATGATTTAATAGAAAAAATGACACCAATAACAGTTTTTCTTAAAACGGCGTTTATACAGTTACATATATTTTATAACTAATAATAACATTTTAATACTTTTTCCATAATACATTTGTCCGAACCCTGAGAATTGTTTCTGTCAAAAATATACCTTCATAAGTTATGGCTAACTCGATTTTCATTAAAAAATACCACGACATCCTTTTTATATTTTTACAAATAATACGCATGTAACTTTTTAATGAAACAAGATATCAAAAATATTGATTTCCAAAAGTTTATCAGAAAAACGTGCTCTTTCCACACACAAAGAAAAGTATATTCGAAATGAATATACACATTTCAACATGAGTGTAACTTAATTTCCCATATGAGCAAAAATATCGTAATTTTACAGTGAAATAAGTATATTTGTAGCTTTCAAGAAAATAGTATATTTCCTTCGATAAAAGCATTGCTTCAAATAAAAAATAATATCAAATTTTAATTGGATTTTATGCAATTTTATCTGTTTCACCTAAAACTCATTTATATTCATAATGAAGACATATAAGAATCACTTCAATATTTAAAATATGATTATGAGAGATATAAGGCATATTGTTTCAAGTAGCCTATATAGTTTCACTTTGGGAATATTGTACTTTCAAGTTGAAGCCTACGTAGAATCCCCCCAGTTGAGGCCAATGTCTAGGCTACCTGCAAAATTTACAATTTTCGGCTTCTGCATTAAAAGCTATGAAAATATTAAAATGTTTGTAATTTTGTTTGATAATATGTTAATTGTGATATTTTTTTAACATCGGTTCCTAAAATGTATAGGTACCGAATAACTAATTAATAAACAAAATTAAAACGAACATTTTAATATTCTCAGTGTTTAATGCAGCAGCCAAAATTTGCAAATTTTGTTGGTAGCCTATACTATTAGCCCCAACTGCGAGGATTTTACGTAAACTTATAGACACTTCTTATAACAATATTTTAACAGGTAGGTATTATAGAAGAAAATATCTAAATCAAACAAAGAGTTTTTACATACATACAATTTTACTTTAAAAATATAAGGCAAATACATACAATACATCATAATTATTACCTTATAAGAACAATGTATTACCTATGTATATACAGCTGGAATAAGGAATAAGGATCATATTAGGAATTACAATAAGAATGATATAAACGTAACTTATGTGTTAAAAATATAGCCGTTGTATGTACAGACAGGGTGACTATTTAAGTACGAGCACCCGAAAAGAGAAACAAAATTAAATTTTTAAATAATAAAACAGAGAACTTACTATCTCACTAAATAATGAAAATATGGGTATTAGTGCCACATAACATAACCAACGCACCATAGGTACACCATGAACTAGTCGACCTTTCGAACTGTCTGTTTTTGTTTTGTCTGATCACGATGGCCGGCGCGAAACCACAGTGTCTGCTGCAGGACGCGTAAAATAAAAACTACTGCATACGGAACGGCATCGCTTGCCCAAATGTGAACTTCAATGCGAGGTGTGGAGTGTAGTCGCGCGCTCTAACTGAAATTATTGGTTAAATACTTCCATAATTTCATTTCCTTAATATGAATGATGTACATACTTGGATATAGTATAAACTAAAAATAATAGTTTCTTTTAAGACAATGTCATTATTATTTCAATTCTTGAAACTGTTTGATCCAAGAATTAGGTATAGTATTTATTAATTATATTTGAATATAATGTTATTCTCAAATTTCGATCTTGGATGTTATTATTGAAGCTATGGGCATTTCAGAGTGTGATTTTAGAATTTATTCAAGATAAGTTCAGTGCAGATTCCAGGTCAATCAAACTGATTCTTGAATTGAGAACATTCCGTGAAAATTTTATAATTTCTCAATGACATGTCGTTTTGCTTCAGGTCGATATTATTAATTTTGAATTGAATAGGTATTTTCAAGAAAATTTAAATTTTTATTTTGAAAATAGATTTTTCTGTGTGCAAATATAAAAAGAAACAGGTTATGGTCCTGGGAAAAATATATTTGATGAAGTCAACCAATATTTCCCAAATTCCTAAAAACTATCTTTTTGGCCCAAAAGCAAGCTGGCGTGGTCCTACAGGAAACCCACAAGTCAAATTTTTACTGGCTGTTTTTGTGTGCCTATAATAACCCTGGGGGACACCCTGTACATTCGAAGTTATTGTTGTTTCCTAGCAAGTGCTGTGCAAACGAATTCTTTTAATTCTAAAGAGCTTATTTATAGTTGTGCATTAATGTAACAATTTACTATTGTAATCACCCCGTGCACCTAAACTAATATTTTTGTTTTGATTTGTATGGTTATAATGTGGCCATTTGCTATTATTGATCTAGTTATAATACTAGCCAATAAGTATTCTAGGAACTAAGCTTGCACTAAAAAAGTGAAGAGGCCATTAAAAGAAACATTGTACAGTGATATTTATTTTGAAATAACGAAGGTGTTTAGTGTTTATGGTACAAGGACGAAAAGTTGAGTTTTTCGGACGACTGCCGAGACGCAGGAGTACGAAAATCTACTTTTAATAATATTTCTTGCCCGAATGTGTTTTTAAAAGGTAGAAAATTAAAATTAGAAAATGATACTATTTACTTTTCATTACAATAAATCTTAGTTACTTTTGAACTTATAGTCGATCTGTCAATGTGTTTGTGTCAATCAGGTCAAATATTATAATAGTTTTAATCGTTTCAATAGAAGAAATACAACAAAAATGAACAGACATGATTACATATAAACTAGGTACTATTATGGTACAAGGACAAAATAATTATTTTTGGTCGTATGTGTCAAACACTCAAGTTTCCGCCCTTGTACCATAAACTACTATTATTGGAATGATGCAACTGAAACAAAATAAATTTAAAGTCATGAATGTACAGTCACCAGAGATATGATAATAATATCAACTGATGACTGGCGGAGATACGGGTGATAATCACAACCTAGTTTCAAATAAACTTGGAAATTCAATAGCTACTTGGCAAACGGTATCTTGATGAATGGAAACTCGAGTCCAAATAATATCATTCAAATAAACAAAGAAGTTGTTGCGCACAATAACAGCTTTTCTACAACAATCTTTTGTATTAATTATAATCCACTAGACATTATGTTCAGAAAACATAAACCGGCAACTCACATGCCGTAAGTCAACATACTAAGGAATTCCTGGTGTAATTTTAAAAAAATCACTGTGGCTCTAATGCCTAATATTGAGATAATCCCCAGGATAAGTCACTCACCTTTTAGAAATTCATAGCATTGTTCATAATATGAACAATGCATATTATGTATGGACCATACAGTGTAGAAGAGGCATGTTTTGCCACTGTTTCTTTTAAATGTTGTATGTCAGTAAAGCCAGTTTTAGTCCATAGACCATAACGAATCACCAGTAAAAACGAAGTACAGGGAAAACAAAAAACAGCATTTTTTACATTACATCCACAAATCCAGTCAGAAATGTTGTGCATAGTTGGCTTAAAATACCTGTTAATTTATTTCCTTCTGTCTTTTGTGGTTTGTTTTAGTTCTAGAAGAGGTTTTGTCATTTGTCACATAACTGAAAGCGGCAGCTTGGGCTTTGAGAAGTTTTAAAGTGTTTTTATAAACGTCTTAGTTTATATTTTAGAAACAAGTTTGTGTCTAGTGCTCGTGTGTCCTGGCGTAGGAGAACCGCCCAGGTGGTATTATGGCCTTTGGGCGGGAGCCGTGCCGTCCATAGGAGCCCCCCGGAATGGACAGTGGACAGTGGAGCCTGAGACACAGACGGGTGAACTGCTTACGAGAGATCCGCGAGTTCAGACGGTCCGGGTGGCTGGAAGCCGTTCCCGTTGAGCACGTTCGGGTTCGTGTATTTTGTATTTACCATTCACCTTGTGCGAAATAAATCAGTGTTGTAATGTATTCGAGGATTTTCGTTGTTCAACCATGCCCTGATACGGTTCCTATTCCTATTCGGCCTTTTACGCTGCCTATCAACTGGGACCTCGTCAATATTTACAGTATACTGAGGTGAGTTTTCATTTTTATTTCGTAAAAAATAACCTAAGTACCAAATATTGGGTATGTTTATATTATATTATACTATACATATTACAAAAGCCAAGGCGAAAATGTCACCATAAAAACATTTGCTTTGCCTCGGGATGAAAATTTGCGCCAAAAACGGATTCGTCAAAATCCAACAGATTTAATTTTTGAAAAACCCTTAAGTATGTGTGGTAACACATTTTCCAGAAAGTAAAACAATTAAAGTGGACAAATGTATTGTGAGAGGAAAATACCTATAGACAGGGCCGTAGCTAGGGGTTTTCCATGGGGGGGTTTAGGTTTAAGGTTAACTTTTTGAGCATTATCCTCATATATACAGTGTGAGTTTTAACTATCACCACTATGGGGATCTCGGAAAATAGCAGAGCTAGAACAAAGGTTAAATGAGGAAAGAATTGCTGTTTTGAATGTTCAATGTAATGCCCCTTTTGGATTTTTAAAAAAGTTCATGGCTCACTAGATATTTTGAAAAGAGTAATTTTTTGCTATTTAATTTATAATTTTGGGCTTAATAAGATAATCTATCCAATTTTTTATGTTGCTTGTGATTTTTGAGATATGAGATAAACTTTTGTTTTTTAAATGTAAATCATAGTTGGCTGTGGCCTTATCGAATCGGCCATTTTTTGAGCTTTCCAAAGATACAATACTCGGCATAGTTATTGTAAAAAATAAAAGAGCTGGTAAATTTTCTGATTTTTTAAATTTTCACATAGTCAGCCATGGAATATTTTCATAATTACGTTCTATTTTATAATAAGATATACTTCAAACTTTCACATATTTTATTTTTAGCTGGTAACAAAATGTAACAAAATAAAACAAAAATTAAAAAACCCAAATTCAAATTATTATTATTTTAAAAGGTGACCTTTTAAAATAAAAAATGTGTTCAAACAATCCACCATTATTTATGCAAATATTGCATCTTTTTAAATCTGAATTTGTCGCCAGCAGCTCTTAATTCAACAATTGTCTCATACTTTATTTTGTACTGTTCCCCACAAAAAGAAATCCAAAACAGACAAATCGGGGTATTGGGGCGGCCAGGAAATAGGTCTATTTCTCCCTATCCAAATTTTGATAGAGCTGATCTAGGTAATTTCTTACGGGCAAATAATTATGTGGTGGACCTCCATCATGATAATTTTTGTTTTATTTTTTTTACATGTTGTTACCAGCTAAAAATAAAATATTTGAAAGTTTGAAGTATGTATAATTATAAAATAGAACGTAATTATGAAAATATTCCATGGCTTTCTATGTGAAAATTTTTAAAAAAATCAAAAAATTAGCCATAGCTCTTTTATTTTTATAATAACTATGCCGAGAATTATATCTTTGGAAAGCTAAAAAATGGCCGATTTGATAAGGCCACAGCCAACTATGATTTACATTTAAAAAACACAAGTTTGTCATATCTCAAAAATCACAAACAACATAAAAAATTGGATTGGATTATCTTATTAAGCCCAAAATTATCTACAATTTAAAAATCCAAAAGGGGCATTACATTGAGCATTCAAAACCGCAATTCTTTTCCCATTTAACCTTTGTTCTAGCTCTGCTAGTTTCCGAGATCCTCATAGTGATCATCGAAAAAAAAAAAAACTCACCCTGTATATTGCCAAACGCAAACGCTTGACCTTGATGGCATGTTAGATGTTACAATCATCCAAGCAGTACAATCGGCCAGCACGATTATTAATTTTTCCATTTTGGCGGGCGCCGGGCGTGTTAATTAATTTTATATATGCCATCATGGGGGGGGGGGGGGTTGGAACCCCCTAAACCCCCCGCTTATATACGGCCCTGCCTATAGAGAATATCACCTAAGCTAAAGAAAGGTGCTGTCCCAACAATTTTTGAGAATGTGCCAAAATATTTGAGTGCAGTGCCGTTTAACTCTCCAAAACAGCTGCGAGAAAACTCGCCAAATTGTTACGAAATTCGTTTTTTCTACTTATATCCCAAAATGCCTTTTATTATATAGGACTAAGTAGGTCACGTGACTACGCGATTATGCCTTAGCGCCATGGCCTGTCTTTATCGTTGGCCTCCGTTTTAGTTTACGAACCAGATCGCAACATTATTCGGTAGAACGAGGAGGGGGTGAAGCCACGCTCGAGCATGGGGAGCGATCAGGTATACCTATCGTGCTTACCTTCCTGGTGCAATTTATGCAGCAATATCCGGCAGTCTTGTACTCCTTCTGCATGGGGGGAATGAAGTGGAGAGTGCTAGGAGCGACGCCTGTCACCAAAACCCCACCTTCGTTCTCTCTAAGTTGATTCGTGTGGAAAAGTCTCAGCCCACTAGTGTCCGCTGCAGACTTCATGGACGGATTATCAAAATGTACTTCCAACATGTAAAACGATGTCTTTTTTCCAGAAAGCGGCAGGCCCACGTGTTTCGGAAAGTGTTCACCTGAGAAAATCGGAGAAAAAGCAAATGAAAAGATTGTACATGTACCTACAACAGTAAACCAATAATAGGGCACCTAACGACACTTTTCTTTTCAGGGCCCACAATAAGCTTTGGCTTTGTTTCAACAGAAAGTTCTAAACTGGTCAGACCCAATCAAATTTTAAGAAATGTGTCCGAAACAATCAGTGAATTTTATTTCAACCAATCAGATTCACTATGATTTCTGTTGGTGGTATACATTACTTTTGTGTACAAGGGAAATTTTTCGAAAACCGGGATATTTTTGTTGAAATTTTTAGTGGTAGTGGTGTAATAGTTTTATTTCTCAGAAAATTCCATACCTACCTTTTTTTACCAATCAGAGGCTCGTTTTTTGCTTCGTTGTCATGGCAACTGAAAAAATTTCCTGAAATATTCTCACTTGCTCTAGGTAGCAGGATTTGATCACAGCGGAAATTTTTGACAGATGTCATTATTTTAATGTGACATTGTAACATATATATACTCAACAAAAATTTTGATAATAATTTCGTTTAATTTACGTGTAGGTATGAAATTTTTTTACCGAATCCTCCACGTTCTTGAAATAATATCCGGAAATTTTTCTCTAACACGATTTTTTTTAAGAAAATTCGTGTACTCGAAAAATTTCCGGCAATAATTCAAGCACTAGGGCGATTACTAGTGAAAATTCCATACCTACCTTTTTTGACCAATCAGAGGCTCGTTTTTTGCTTCGTTGTCATGGCAATTCAAAAAATTTCCGGAAATATTCTCACTTGCTCTAGGCAGCAGGAGGTGATTACAGCGGAAATTTTTTTGACAAATGTCATTATTATAATGTGACATTGCAAGAATTAGATATCTGACAAAAATTTTGATAATAATTTCGTTTAATTTACGTGTAGCTACGGAAATTTCTTACCGAATCCCCCACGTTCTTGAATTAATAACCGGAAATTTTTCTCTAACACGAATTTTTTAAGAAAATTCGTGTACTCGAAAAATTTCCGGCAATAATTCAAGCACTAGGGCGATTACTAGTGAAAATATCACCAAAAATTGATATGATGTACGATGTACAGGCGCGGCCTCATAAATGTTTCCACTAGGCACGAGAAATCAAGAATTTCGGGTAAGTGCGGCAACGTTACGCTAAATCTACGGCTTCTTAAATTAATAACTTGACTGGCGAAAGACTTTTGCGAAAAAGCCGCCAATGTGAGCACGGTTGTAAGATTTTCCACTATTATTCAGGCAATCTAAGGCCAACCTAACAGCGCCGAATTTACTGTTTTTTTGCAGTGTAACTGGCAATGTCGCGTAAGGCAATGTCGCATAATAAGATGTTAGATTTGTCGTCACTTCGAGGTTATGGATGGCTTTCAAACAGCGCGAAAGAGGAGGGGTGTTTGCAACGTTGTCAGTTAAACTCCTTTGCACCGCACGTATTGGAACGACTTCAAAGGCCGCGCCTGTACACAATCGGGCATTTCAATTATTTTTTGTTTCGAATAACAACATTTCAGTGACCTTCAATTTTGTTTTTATTGTCGTGTTCAGGGTTCACGAAATATGTGAGTTAACTTTTTCTTTTATACAGGGTTCCACTCAAGATGGTTTTGATTATTTTTTATCTCCTTCATTTTCGATTTTAAAAAACAAATGTTTCAAATAAAAAATAAAAGGGTACCAAATCTTCTACAAATTTGGGAGATTATATACAGCTTGTCCAAGTCCAAGTGTTATTTGGTATGGGAAGGCCAGTATTTTTTATGAATTTTTGAATTTACCAGAAAATTATGGATTAATTTTGTTTCATATAGTTTTGCTCTATGAAGTAACGTTTATGAATTATTCAGCTGTACTACATGTAAGTAACTGTCTTATTTCTAAGGTTAAGAAAAAAGTTTCAAATAAAAATTAAACGGTACGAAATCTACTTCAATTTTTGTAGATTAGCTTAAATACAGCTTCGCCCATATATTATGCCCGGTCCTAATACAACCTTGTGATTTGGTGTGGGAAGAATTGTATTTTGTAATTCTTCTTAATTCGGGAAAAACATCTAAATCAATATTATTTTAAAAAAATTTGGTTTTGAATTCCGCAAGTAAAAATATTGACTACGTTTATCTCGACGCGTTCGATCCGATTGAGAGAGGTTTGAATTCACCGGAGCGGACTCAAATAGATTGAAATTCAATTATATTTAAAATTTCAAGTCAAGCCGCTATTTCCAAACAGAAGTTGGCCAGAATGTGCCCCAACCTACTGTGGAATAAGTATAATAAGTTAATGTCCCTAGAAAGTATTGAAAACTGTAGGATTTAAATGCTGATGATGTAAACGTAGAATTATAAAAGATTTGACATAACTCAATCGGATCCATTTCAATCCGATCGAGTTGTCACGAGATAAACGTAGTCATTTAATTCAGCTTCAGTAAGAAAACAAAGCTTCAGCTGACACCTGTCACTTGCAAACTGTTTTAATGAGAAATGTTCAATAAAAATAAATTTCTGGGTAAAATACACCTATAGGTGGCATTTGTGTTTAATGCAGAAACAGGAAAATTTTCTGTTTTCTCAGTAATTTCTCTACACATTCATATTCTTGAATCAAGCAAAAATGCATAATAGAATAACAACAGGAGACCATGAAAAAGAGTTTCAGACTGTCGGTTCTTTTAATTGTCATTACTTTTCATTACCTACATAACGTGAAAGCAATTATACCTACCTACCCAATGTGAGTGAGTACTAAAATGCAGAAAAAAAAAAACAAAAAGCCAGCTACTATTCATTGAGGGTGTTTTTTTACCACAAAATTTATTTTTATTGGATATTTCTCATTAAAACAGTTTCCAAGTATAGCAGGTGTCAACTAGAGTTTGTTTTACTGTTGGCATGAGCTGAATTAACGTTCTTGCATAAGGAAGCTTACTGGAATTCAAAAACAAAATTTTGAGAAATAGTATTAATTTAGAACTTTTGCCCGAGTTTTTTTTTTAATTTAGGCATTCCCATACTAAACCACACAAGGTTGTATTAGGACCCGGACATATGGGATAAGCTGTTGGAAATAAAACGCCATCAAAAGTATGTTCGGTTGACTGTATCAACAAAATTTTAAAAGTTTATTAATTTGGACGGGTACCTATTTCTAAAATATGCATATAGATACTAATGACACTATTTTAAAAGTAAAGCTGCTAAATTAGTTATATATTTTTAATTTCTAGCAGCAATAAATATCTCTGGACGCTGCAATAACTTCTAAAATAGTGTCATTAGCATCTATGAATATTTTAAAAATACCCGTATTCTTTGTAAACCTTTCAAATGCACCAGCTTTCCCAGCTAGTTGTATAGATAAAATTCTATTTATCCAGGCAACCGAACATACCTTTGATGACGTTTTATTTCCAGCCGTGGTTGTTTTACATTTTATACAGTGTGTTTAGAAAATGCGTGGAAAAGTAAACTTTTATGATTTAACACTCATGAGCGCTTAAATGTAACTGAAAGTATGTAAAAATGTCGCCTTTCGAAAAACAAAATCGTGGAAATTGCACATACAAACGTCAAAAAATAATGGGGTTTCCGTCCATTTGACCGAGTTGGAGTTAATCGAATTTTGCAATTAATCGGTGTTTTTAACCCTCGGGAATTTACAGGACATTTAACTCCATTATTGGAAATTGAGGAATCGGACTGCAACTCGATTGGGTGAAAAATACCTGACATAGGCTCCACACTAAAAAGAAACGAATCTATACAAGGAGTGCCGCATTGATCTAGGGCTCCATGGGACAATAAAGCACTTTGCGTTCATTTTGCAAAGTTTTGATGTATTCTAGATTTTGTAATAATTGTAGTTTAGGTTTATTTTCGTGTGTTTCTTACAAGCTTAAAACCCCGAGCTTAAAACAGCGAGCAATTATAAATAACAACTGAATGTTTTAAAGAGGCAGATCCTTTCGCACCGAGTGCCGAGTGGCTTCTGCAAATTTTCTTAGTATAATAAATTTTGACATTGATATCTGTTTAGTATTAACCGCGGTGGCGTCGCTCGTACCGGCGCTGACTTTTTAGACTGCATGTTTTTCTGCCTTCGATTGACCTTGGTTCGAACCGATGTCGAGGCAGGCGCATGCACATGTCTTCAAAGAAAAACACCGCTATGGCCAAGAGCGCTGGACAAATGTGGGTTCATGGTATTGCTCCTAAATAGCTTTATCCGTGTGATTTACTAATCGTAATACACTCACTGGGATTACTACGGTTTTCTAGGATTTCCGTAGTACTTGTGCGAATGCTATCCTAGTTCTATCGGGAAAAAAGTCGGCCCTGGCCGCAAATGGCAACGAAGACAAAATAATAGCCCTTCCCGCATAAGCATGTGGTTGCTTCTGGGGTACTCCTAGTTTGGAGTATTGTGAGGGACAGAATTATTATTATTATAATAAGCTCTTAAGCGAAGCAACAAAAAGCCTTTAAAAATTTAAATTATTGAGTGAAATATTAAGATATTCCAGACCAACTCTTAAATGCTTTCAAATATGTGGATTTTAGATTTGTTAGTGGATGGGCACTAAAAAACGAAGACAATATTGTGTTGTTGGAAAGGTAAGCTAACCCCTATGAAAATAATTTGTAGCGATCTCTAAAAAGAATTACAGGTAAAATATTCTCAGAGGACCCAATTAGGGCGTAGTTTTGACACAATAATTTTTTATCTGACACGGTGATAGGTGTCACTATGTGGTATTTAGATACAGACCGTCAGATAGTGACAGACTTAGGTACCACATTTTCGCATACGAGCCTCGAAGACGGTTCAAAAATACATGGATGTTGAGTAGAATGAAGGGAAATCTACGAGTGGCCCTTGGGGAGAATATATGGAAAATTTGATTTTCCTTAACAGAAATAAAAGGTGTCTGTTGCCAATGGCGTAACTTCAAAATATGGGCCCGGAGGCAGGATTTTTTGAGGCTCCTTCTTAGGTTGTAATAAAAAAATTGAACATAAACATTAAAAAATTTAAATTGAATATTTATAGCAAAATAGATACAAAAATAAACATAAATAAACTGTAATTCTGAAACGAAACAATCAATAAAATAAAAACAAACTTAGGTAAACTGTAATAATTAATGTCTTGTATTAGGGCTGTGTTAAGTAATTGTAAAAATGAAAATAACGGGTTTGCAGCCAAAAAAACATTTAATATACTTCTTTCAAATAACCAAGCTTTCGTTCAATATTTCGAACTTCTTCAGGGCTAAAAAATATTTATTCAAAGTAAAAAATTCAATTAAAATTGTTAAAAACACTTAAAGTTAATTTGTTAAAAACACCTGAAGTTAATTTCTAGGTTAAAAAAAATTCAAATATAATAAATGTGTAGCACATATACAGGGTGATTCACCAGCAATGGGAAATATCAAAACTGGGGGTAGGGGAGACCAAAATATGGCGATTGAGCCCAACATTGCTTAAACAAATGTTGTTTGTTTGAGAGATACCGTGCGTGTAAGTTCTTCTTTTTTAAATTGAATTATGGCTATATGCTATATCTACCAAAATAATCAAGCTGCTGAACTGAAATTTGGCACTGCTATGTTTTTGGGGATGGAGAATAAGCTGAAAATGTCTATTTCGCGGTATCTCACAGAGGACGCCACTTGCGCTGTTTTTGGATCGTGCTTTTACTCGCAATTTTTGTGAGGTTATTTTTTTGGTCCTGCAGGTCCATCATTTTGATGCATCATTTCATTCTGCAACAAAGAGGTACTCTTGTTTCATAACGATCAAATCAATCGTTTGGGTTGAAATTGACAAAACGTGCCCCAAAACACCTGTTGACTTCAATATTCGAAAAATAAAATTTTCACCTACTGCTTTCAAATATTGCACAACGACTGTACCATTTAAAGCGAAAAAAAACTCATATAAACAATGTCCCAAAAAATGTTCACTTTCAAAATGGAACGGATTGAAACTCGACAAAATTTGGACACCCTATTTCAAGAAAACGAATGTGTTTCGACCAATGTTCATTTGGCATTTTTTCTTCATTTTCAATGTACAGTTGATCTCTAACATTTGAAAGCATCAGGTGTTTTGGGGCAAGTTTTGGCAATTTCAACGCAAACTGTTGATTTGATCGTTAGGAAACAAGAGCACTTTTTTGTTGCAGAATGAAAAGATGCAGGACCAAAAAGATAACCTCAAAAAAGTTACGAGTAAAAGCACGATCCAAAAACATCGCAAGTGGTAACCGCTCAGTGAGATAATTAGAACTTGACATTTTCAGATTATTCTCCATCCACAAAAACATAGCAGTGCCAAATTTCAGTTCACCAGCTTGATTATTTTGGTAGATATAGCCATAATTCAATCTAAAAAAGAAGAACTTGAACGCACTGCATCTCTCACACAAACAACATTTGTCTAAGCAATGTTGGGCTCACTCGCCATATTTTGGTCTCCCCTACCCCCAGTTTCGGGATTTCCCATTGCTTGGTGAATCACCCTGTATGTAGATAGATATTATGTTAACCATATGATTTCTTCATTTGACGAAAAACAAGAAATTGAATTTCCCAGCAAGTTGCCCTTCCTTATGTGTATAAGTAAAATATTATATTATTAATAATAACATCCTTATATGTATAAGTGAAATATTATATTATTAGTAATATAATGTCTTACTTATACACATAAGGAAGGACAACTTGCTGGGAAATTCAATTTCTTGTGTTTCGTCAAATGAAGAAATCATATGGTTAACATAATATCTACATATGTACTACACATTTATTACATTTGGATTTTTTACCTAAACCTAGAAATTAACTTCAATCTAATAGTAATAAGTGTTTTTAACAATTTTATTTGAATTTTTTTACTTTGAATACCTAACATATTTTTTAGCCACGAAGAAGTTCAAAATATTGAACGAAAGCTTGGTTGTTTGAAAGAAGTATATTAAATGTTTTTTGGCTGCAAACCCCTTATTTTCATTTCTATAAATTATAATAGTTATTTAAATATGTAAGTAGGTATCAAGGAACTAATAATATACCTAGGTACATCTTTTTAAGATTAATATTTTTTTATTACAAATTTATTCGCCGCGCTTTTTCATTTGCGAATGCCTCAACTATCGTCTCTGTTTTATGTTTTTTCTGCTCGGTCGGTAATTCTGATAGCTACGCTGGCACTGTACCGACCGGCTTCGGTCTAAACAGTTCAGCCATTGTGATGTACCTACCTAGATGGAGACAGGAGATGCGATCGCTATTTCTCAGTGGGCCCCCGCAATTTCTTGTGACTGTTGTGAGGGTGTTGACGTGTTAAAATTTTTATTACCTACTCATGCCAAAGGGGCCCCTAAGAGTCCGGGGCCCGGAGGCAATTGCCTCCTCTGCCTCCCGGTAGTTACGCCACTGTCTGTTGCCCATATTTTCACGCAAGCCGTGTTCACTAAATGATTAATTAATAGAACCTGGTTTTGGAAAACCAAAGGCTTGAGTGTTGCAGGCGGCTAAAGGGTTGAAATAAGGGCGTATTCTTCTAAGGAAGAAATCGAGATTTTGACCGATTTATCCACACAAGCCCATCGAAGGTAGCCCGAAAAACATAAAAAAATATACATGATTAACATATAATATTATGTTAATATACATATGTTATCCCCAGGGGCCACAATTTCCCTTCATTCTACTCAACATCGATGTAATTTTCAACCATCTTCGAGGCTTGTATGAGAAAATGGGGCACCTAAGTCTGTCACTATCTGACGGTGATACTTTTTCGAGTTATTATGCTTGTGGCACTTCCCTGCCCTCCAAAACTAAAACGTTTGAGGATAATAATCCATCTGTAAGTAATTTTGTAATTCAAATTAACTTTTTACTCTTAGTAGCTATTCAGCGCCTTTTAGCAACGTGAAATTTCAACTTCAACATTCATTAAGTGTCTATAATAGTCATCTTTTAAGTATTATCCTACAAGATCGACTGAATGTGACCGATATTGCCCAGCTTGGATGCCTAGACACCAGTTAGCTTGTTTCGTAAGAGCCATATATTATTTACCTTAATCCCTTTGACAAGCATCCAATCTTGCCTCTGATCAATATTAAATGGACTTGCAGGCCCTGATACACTTCCAACTAAACTACAGAGCTTTAAACCCAGTAGTAAATTGAGCCGCACAAGATCTGCAGGATCAATTGTTTCGAAATTAGACACTCTGAGTAAGTGGAAAAAGGGTATCTCGCTTTTAATGAATGAAATCGCTTTATGGTACGACTTATATGGTTGGATATACCTACCCAATGACGTCAGAACCTATAGAAGGGTTTGTTTTGATAAACACTTGACGCCGAGAACTAATCACAATCTAAGCGCTCCATTAAATTATTCCGAAAATGTCGCGAGATTGTCAGAAAATGCCCCTTTTTGTCGAGCCGTAGCGAACTTATTTCTACTCTGGGTTCGGAGGCTGGCGTCGTTAGACCATGCCCCGAGTCTTCAGGTGAGGTTGCGATGCTTCCGGCGCCCCCAAACAAGAAAAAACATGCGATATCTAAGTGTGATTCTGGAGGAACTATAACCGGGAATCACCGGGTGTATAGTTGGTTGATGGTTGACTTCCTGTCTTTGTTTGTAGCATGTTTTTAGAGTAGTATGGACATATTTAATCTTGGAGTCAAAATAAAGGGCATTTTAACAATGGGGCACAACGTCTATAGGTTTTGACGTCATTGGATGTACCCAAAGATTGTCTTTGGTATACCTAAATAACTTGCCTTTCGATCCAACTGCCCAGGCTATCAAAGGGGTCAAGCACTTCTCCCAGTCCGGCGGCATGTTGCTGTAGCACAGCCTTCCGTCCTCTCTCGCAAATTTTTCCCACAGGGCCATGTTGGCACCGTCCAACTGGCACTCGTGCATGATCATGTGGTGCACCATCGTCGAATGGTTCCTGCCGATGATCGGCTCGTACCCGGTCACGTGGTGGTTCTCGTTAAGGGCTGGCGCCTTGAACACTTTGCACCAGTAGACTGTGTTCATGTCCGATGGGACGTTGAACTGAAAGAGGCGAGAAAATAGTACAGGGGAGGTTTTGATATAGAGTGTCCTCCAAAAGATTCTCACCACAGGGGAATGAATTAATGATTCAACTTTGGGGTTATCTTTTGCTTTAAAAATGATGGAAAATGACTCGCTTAAACGTTTTGATTGAAAGAGTTGTTTCTTTTTCAATTTGACATAAGTGTAGCAGGCTCCATTAGAAGATTTTGCTTCTTGCCATTTTTTAATCATTTTGAACTTTCTGAAAATTTTAAAAATTCGTAACTGCATAAAAACTATTTTATATCACTAGCTTTATCATTCTATTCACTGTTTATTGTAAGAACATGTGTTTTTTCAAAAGAAAATGATATTAACACTTTAATCCTCTGTTATGTTTGGTGCTAATTTAATTACCGTGAATCATTTAGGATATAAATTTATAGACCTAACCAAAATTCAGGACTTTTTACGGGACAATTTAGCAGTAAAAAGTTCAGAACTTTGGTTAGGTATGTGAAATAGGTGGCCTTGCCTTACAAGGAAATAACGAAAATGACAATTTTAATACCTAAATAAGAATTTTCAGATTTAAATTTTTTTCATGGTGACGTCATATGAGTAACCCGACTGAATATGCGCCGACTGATGAGCATACCGTTGTCATCGTATATAGTGTCTTCAAAAAAATTATAGGATAGATTATATATAATGAAAAGTAAATAGAATGATAAAGCTAGTGATATAATAGTTATTTATGTACCAAGGCACTAAAGTTCAACTTTTTATGACTCGTGTGGAATTTAGGTGCCGAGGCCTCTGACACATTATATATTTTTTTGAAATCGGAAAAAAAATGTGTTATTAGGCAGAAAAATAATCAGAAGGGATCACCCGTCCATGAACCGATTGCGCGTGGCGTTGCGTGACATTGACGATCGCTCTAGCTAGGTCAAGTATGACGAGGCACGGCGCTTCCCAACAGAAATTCCAAACTGCTGCCTGTTGTGCAGCCTCCATGAAAAATATATTGATATTCAAACGTACTAAAATATTTATACCTACTGAAAGATTGCGCTGCTATAGGTAACAATTTCGCAATGTGCACGAAAAGTTAAATGGTCCTTTATCGGCCGCGTTTTGAATATTTGGTCACTTTTGACGGGCGATGGCTCCGCGTCTGACGTTTGATGTTTACATCTCGCCAAGGCCTACTTATTGAAAAAAATCGTACAATAATGGGTAACTTCAGTGCCAATTTCTGAGCTTTTAATGGTGATTTTGAGAAACTTCACTGGCGATTTGAAGAAAAAACAATTTTTGGAAGTTAATAGTTTTTAAAATTTCTGGAATAAAATCTTTAATAGAGGGGTCATATTTGGTACACTTATATAAAATTGACAAATAGGCACCTTTTTTCAATAATTCTTTTTAAATTGTAACAAATTAGCCGACTTCTTAAATGTGATTTTTGACAGAGAGCAAAATATTAAGGCAAAAGTTAACGCATTTCAAAATAAATCATTGATAATAAATAAGAATTTCCACCCTATATAATGCTATATTTTTGGAGGACACTGTACTATGTATTTTCCCCATAAATATGCAATAAAACAGATGCAACAATACCCTATATCTGCATATACATCAACCACCCCTACCCAATTTCGTTGTGTTTACAGGAGCGTACGTGTGAGTTCGATTTATGGGACTTTTATGGTAATATCCCTATTGAAAATATATTTTCGGCATCATTCAGTTAAATTCAGCATTCAGAACATGACGGAGATTTACGAAGTTGGCTTTCTGCGTTGGAGGAGGAAATTTGGTAGTACACATCTTGGCGTGATTTTTTAACGACCTGATACAATGTGGCATAATTTAAATCAACACATTACATTCCTTCTGGAAGTTGTTTGTGCTGGAAATGTATTGATTTTTGGTTTAATGAATTTTATTATTTAGTTGTACGCGATTTAGTATAGCTAGATAGATTTAAGTCTCTACTATAGACTCTATAGATACCTAGAAACATACATCAAACATAACATGTATAGTCCAAAGCACGAAAGAAAACGTTCCTAAAGAATGCGGGCAGCGTTGCGAGATTTCCTATACAAGTAGTCGTTATTTATTGGCGAATACCAGTTTTATAATATTGAAGCCGAATTTCTGAACTCTGTTACACTTACTCATTTTTGTTTATCATTTATTTTTAACGCGGTGTGATAAAACACCTATTCTATTTTTTTCAACATCGTCGCGTCTACCATCGCCTTTGAAATACGGCAACACAGCACTTCTACCAAGCAGTCGGCTGACAAAAGCAGTTAGCCAACGCGTTTTGTGCCTGTTTCTATAGTACGTAAAGTTAACTGCGTATTTAGTCTACCCAGGGACTCTTTAAAATAAGGGGACCCAGCATTTCACAGTCTATCACATAGGAAAAGTGAAGCCTTGTGGGGAAGTTTGTTTTCTGTAAACTCCAAGGAGACCACATAAGTGGGCTGGTACAAGGTTATGTTATAATATATGTCAGTGTCCAACTGCCATCAGGTTTTATGTGATAGTGCCATATATTCTAAAGGAGCCAAAAAATTTCCCATCATAATTCACAATTTTTAAGTTTTCTAACTTCCAGATACTCAGATGTGACAATTAAAGAATTTAAACTATACAATAAATTTGTTTCATTTGACAGTTGCCATATTCTGTAATTGTAGATACAACATTGTCAAAGTCTAATTTTTAGAAACCATGGAAACCATTATTAATTTTTACTAACAATCGAAGTACCTGTTATATTCATAGAGTCTCCAATAAAATGGCATACTTGGCATCACTGATACTATTAGAATGAGGCAAGAATAGGCCTCACTTTGGAAAGTATAATGCTGGATCCCCTTATTTTAAAGAGTCCCTGGGTCTACCACACAGACCTCATTTTTTAGGCCGCTGGCAAGTTTTTTCCGACGGCTCAGAGAGCTCAGTGGCGTTTCGTATGTTCGGGAGTTAACGTGTGCAAAATGAGTAAACAGGGAAGAACGTTGCATTCTCAAGCACGAGAAATAATTGCCAATGTTATAAGGGTTTGCCTTCCTCCATAGTCTAAGGCATCACCGTTAAGAATAATATTAACAATAAATTAAACAACAATTATATGAAAATTAAGTCAGTGAGTTACACAAAATTGAGCTACGCCCCTGAACAGTGACTAATTCTATAATATTTGCGAGTTCTTCCCCCTTACGTCGCACGCATTCTGCCGTAAGGAGGACTATATCTATCATACAACTGCTGTAAATAAAATAATATGGCAACAATTTGCTAATTACCTATATAAAAATGTATAAATTTATAAATGTACCTACATTTATTACGGATTTCCAAATCGTTCCCAAATAAATTTTAAAAGCCCAATTACATTTTAAAACGTTTTACTCGCGAAACGTCACGTGCAGGCAACTGATTGATTACCTCTAATACTGCAACAGCAGTACGCTAGCACTGTCTGAAACGCCCTCTCTGGCATATTCAGATCGCAACAATTCATCTTCAGTACAAAATACACACATAAAATATTTTACAAATGGTAAAAAACAACTTCGACATAAGAAATCGGTATGGTGTGAGTTTGACAGGCTATGCAGGGAACAGTTATTTGTTTAATTCTTCAGGATTTTTTTTGTTTGGACTCACATGTTGTGTAAAATTAGTTTGGAGTAGATTCCAAAGGTGAAAATCAGTGAAAATTAATTTTTCGCGATAGTGTGTGTCCTCTGATACTCAAACCTGGTAAAACCATTGAAGTGATAAGTAGTATGGAAGGACCCTAGATATTGTATGCGGGTTTTGGGATGGCTTTAATGAAAATCAAGGGTCTAAAAATCATCACCCTGTAGTTATTTTTGAATGGAAAATAGGAAATGCTTGGCTGCCAATTTAGTCTAATAATATATGTTACTACCTCACTTTATTCACTTATAAATTGAACGCGAATATGCTAAAGAATTTGGGTATCTTGGTCAAAAAAGGTAGGTAAAAAGCTGGACCTGTGTATAGCGCTGTTTCAAGTGATCGCCACTGGCGCCACACGACGAAACAAATTTACATGGTGGTTTAATGTTAAACCACCATTGTTGCAGAATCTTTTATAAAATAAAAACATGCAAATGTGTCAGTTACAACGAATTTAATATCCAAAATAAAATGAAATATTTGTTTGATATGTCCCTCTAATTTGACAAGTTCACATGGCATATTTCCATACATTTTCTTAAGAAAAGCGAGTCTAAAAAGCAGGCAAGAGTATTTGGTACCTTTTGGTTTGAAATGAAATCCTTGCGGCTAGTTGTAGTGTAAATTAAGCATAAAACGCATTAGATTTTTCAGTTTCTTCTTTATATGGACGACAATTAGGTATTGGTTCGCTTTGGTGCTATAAAAAAATTTCTATTTTCATTCTCGCATACGTTACAAAATATACTCTTCCAAAATAATATCTAGAATTTTCGCTTCTTCAGCTGGCTGAATGATTATCCCATAATTCCAAAATAGTGTTTATTCTTCTGCAATTCAACTAATGGTCTGTGCAGTGTGTATACCATTGTCTTCATGTATCATGTGCATGGAAATTTCATGTTATCACAAATAAATCTACCTATAAAAGCTGTGTTAATAGGATAAAACTGCTAAATACTGGACGAAAAGACAATTCGTTACCGTAAAAAGAAGGCAAATGGTAATAAAGCTGGATATTTAAAATTTGGGTCAACCACAGAATACCCCCCTATAATCTATAATAAGTCGCCATTTTCTTCGTCGAGTGGCGCCTCCCCAGTACGTAAACAACAATGAAATATGACGTCATGCTCGGGTCTTTAATATAGTGTCGGTCCAGTAAAAAGAGGTAACAGACCATACAATACGGCACCGTCGCAATGATAAAGGCAGGGCCGTGTTAAGGTAAAAATTTGCCCGGGGCAAAGTTCTTTTTTGGCGCCCCCCCCAAATCAAAATTATATTAACTAAATTAAATAAAATATGTATACTAAAATCTCTCTTTAACTGTACACCAAATGACATTTTTTTAATTTGGTAGTGGCTCCAGGGGCGTATTTAGCATGTCTGGCAGAAATGTCAGTTCTTGTGACAGAGGCCTAACCTTAACCTAACCTTGATATTATATGGTTCTAACCTAACTTCGAACACAGAAACTATAATTACCTATAGCCTTTTGATGTGCTTCAAAGAACACAGTTTAATGTTAATTTCTATCTACTCAAATTTAGAATTCGTGCGCGTCAAACGTAAATTCTGTTGATTACGGTCCTTTCCTCTGTTACCGTGTTACCTATCAATAATATTAATATGGCCGCCGCTTACTGAATTCTATTCTATATATTTACCTATCACAATTTAGTGTACACTTAAAGAGCGATTTTAGTTTAGTTACATATTTTTCATTTATACTTCACAAGAGCAAATAACTTCTAATTTTTATATTTTATTTTGCACCAGAAAGCAGAACTTCATACTGGAAAGAACATTTTTACAATTTACAAGATACGAAAATTTGCCACAATAGAAACGACCAGGTTGCTACGTTTTTCTAAACACAGTGTGCGATTGTTTAGTACGTTTGCCATTTGCCATATCAACAGTTGGGCGTTAATATTCAAATTCAAGTCCAACAAAAACAAGTCTTCATTAAAACAGGGTTTCCTTAGATGCTACAGATTCAGGATTCAGCTAATATGAATGTATGCACTTATTGTTACCAACTAATTTACGATTAGTGTCCGGAAACCAAAAATCTATGTTGATACCTCTATTTAACTAACACGTTGCTCGTTTGCGAAAGTTGGGTTCTTTATTTACAGAACAACCATTTTTACAACGATTCCCATCAACGTCAAATCGTCAAACGCCGGCCGCCACCACGTCATCTCGGGGAGAATAGCGAAATCAATTTATTAAAATTTCCACAACGACATAGACATCGGTAGACGTGGACAAGTTTCGAATTCACAACTTGCAAAGATTTCAGTAGTTGTATGCAAAATCATCGTCCTAGAAAAATAGAAATCGGTAGGTAACTGAAAAATTAAAAAATGTTTAAATGTTTTTTTGAAGCAGTAAATTATTAGTACTAGCGCCTTTGTTGATTTTGGTGCCCCCTTGAATAGGGCGCCCGGGGCGAACACCCCCTTCGCCCCCCCCTTAACACGGCCCTGGATAAAGGCCTGCCAGCGAAACGTCACTACTTCATCACAGGGAGGTCGGGAGGTTGCTTTTTGAAGTTGTTTACGTTTACTTGTCTGGCGATTTTCCTGTTTTAAAGAACGTTTATTGTGTGTTGGACTGTGTTTTTTAGTAATATAGGACGTGGAATTTTATTAATAAGGTGGTAAAACAGCAGTGGTTCAGAATAAAGTGATTAAAGTTCAATTTTAGTTTATAGGTTTTAGGTTGTGTCTATAGTTTCGGACTAATTTAAATCAGTGGACGTGTTCCGTTCCCAACTGCAAGGGAAACTACAAAGGCGGTCCTAATATGTCCGCTTTTTCCTCCATAAAGACCCCATTTTAAGGGAAAACTGGGTTAAGGCCATCAAAAGAGATTTTGATATTACACAGTTTTCCAGGATTTTGGTTTGGACTGTTGGAGAGTGTTATACCTAACAATTTTACGTGATTAAACGTAACCACCTTGAAATCAGTAAGTTTTATGGTTTTATTTATTCGAATTTAGTTGTATCTAGGCAGGCAAATAAGAAATAATAGGCATTTACGAAAATTTTACCGGTCAGTGGCGTAGTCAGAAAATTTGTCTGGGGGGGGGGAGGCACCGACTAAAAATACAAAAATTTAATGTTTATTTAAAACTTACAAATTAATATTAAGCTTACGTTTTATATTTACTTTAGACAACTCGTTTAGCACCTCATCAGGCGATACAGAAATTTCACTGTGAATATTACTTACGGCTTATCTATTAGAGTTTACTGACGTATTAATAAAGACTGCTCACGGTTGTCAAGTCTGACACATTTTTGGCTCACCATGCGCTTTCCGGACACAAAATACAATACAAAATACATTGTTAGCTATCAGCGCCGTCTGTTTTCCAGGACATGAAGCCATAGCCGTGCAAGAAGTCTTATTAATACGTCAGTCAACGCTATAAACATTTTTTTATTTTCATTTTGCATACATGACAAAATACTTTCCAGAATTATAGCTTCTTCAGCTGGTTGAACAGATCACCCCATAAGTCCAGAGTAGTGTTTATTCTTCTGCATAATGGTCTGTGCATACTATTTTCACGGACACGTTTGGCGTAACGTTTGGGGGGGGGGGCACGTGCCCCCGTGCCCCTGTGCTACGCCACTGTTACCGGTAGATATCTAAATGCACTAAAACCCCTTGAAAATGTGAATTTCACTCTCGTAGATTATTATCCGTGTTGTAAAACCATGAGCTCTATATGTAAACAATCATTTTAAAGTGTTTTTTTTTACCAAATTTACCAAGTTGACACCTTGAAATTTGAATTTGGCGCCTTAGGCTCACCTCCCTTGGATGACTCATCGCTTTCAGCTGGCGGGCCTTGTTATTGCGACGATGCCGCCCCAGTCCGTAAACAGCAATGAAATATGACATCATGCTCGGGTCAGTGGCGTAACTACGGAAGTGAGGCCCGTGTTCAAAATTTCAGGTGGGCCCCTGTGTTTTTTTATGTTTGAAAGTGGTGTAACGGATATAGGGGCGTGCCTGAAAATGGCAAATTTTGAGAATCACCTTGTGTTTAAAAAACCAAGAAGGCCGCATGAAAATTCTGTATACGAGCGTTTCTTTTTATGAAAAAGTAGGTCAGTGCCCCAAAAACCGCAACTCCCTATTTCTAAAAATAACCGAGATACCTCGCAAAAGCATCGGAAATGGGACATCCTGTAGGTGCATAGAGAATAATCCAACTTAAACTTTGTATTGACCAACAGTTAATAATAATGCACATTGCTCACTACAGGTCGAAAAACGCCATTATAGGTCAAAAGGTTGAATCACCATGAGCGTTCTGTACAGGGTGATCCAAACTCGATGCCCCAGGCCTACTGCGGGAACACGAAAACTGAAAATAAAATTTCGAACAGGGGCTCTTAAATGGAACATAGAATATTTTTCTATTCACTATAGGATCGGTTTTCCGAAATCTAGTCAGCCATGAAAACAATTTCGATAGTCAGAAATTATTTAAGAGTATTATTAGGGTGCCTTGTGCACCATTAAATTAGTTCGACCGGACTATTTTTAAAATTTTTGAATTGTGCTTGTTACTGACTTGTTTGTTATTATAGTTTGTTACAAAAATTGTTTTCTAATATTGCAGTTGAAAAAATTTAAGGGCGCACAAGACAACCTAATATTCTCTTAAATAATTTTCTGAATATCAATTGTAAATTTTGAACAATAAAAGATACAGAAAATCTTTTCCTATAAAAGTTGTTGAGAATGATAAGGACTTTCAATATTTAGGAAAAAAAATGGTAGGTATGTTTCTGGGGAAAAATATTGATGATGTCACAGCGGCCATTTCTCCAAACAACAAAAAAGCAAATTTTCGGTCATAATTGGGCCTTATATATGTTCCATTTAAGAACCCCTGTTCGAAATTTTATTTTCAATTTTCGTGTTCCCGCAGTAGGCCTGAAGCGCCGAGTTGGATCATCCTATAGGTACATTTACTCTCAAGTTATTATAGGTACATTTTTTGTACTACCCTTGCATTTTTATTGTTGGGGAATTTCAATCGCCCTCTATGTAACCAATTAGAGATTTTGACTAGTCGGTTATTACGCAGCACCACATCAATCGGCTCACATCGGAAAAACCGAAATTTATGCGCCCTGCATGAGTCTTGGTGGCGGTGGGCCCCTAGCAGCTCTGGGCCCGTGTTCACCGCACACTCTGAACACCCTGTAGTTACGCCACTAGCTCGGGTCTTTAATATAGTGTGGGTCCAGTAAAAAGTGGTAACGCGACCAACAGACCATACAATATCCTGTGGCCCGTTCATCGGCGCCGCTTGTTCGAAAACGGATGGAATAAATCAGAATTACAATAATTGCTCGGTTTCCCGTCAAAATAATGGAGAATTAAATAATGTAAAACTCCGCATTCGCGAAGATGACGAATGGAGACAAACGCTGACCCGATAAATCAAAATAATGAGACTTAAGAGATGTCTAAAAGTGAGAGAAGTAATAATGATATTCCGCGAGAACAACTCCGGCGAAATAGAGGATAACTTTTGTAATTTATTACTTTTCCCGGTCGTACTAAATGAGGATGGGTGGTCCCGGTCCCTAAATGGCCAATTTGCATTCAGCAGGCAGTGCAGTATCGAAAACTTTCAGAGTTACAAGTCAAGGATAGGGTAGAGACAAGAAAAATATTTAAAGTGGGTATATTTTGTGAAAGCGGAAGGTACCTATAGTTCAACGCAGGAAAGAAAATGTTTCTAAAGAATGCGGGCCAGCGTTGCGAGATTTCCTATACGAGTAGTCGTTATTTATTGGCGAATACAAGTTTAAGCATATTGAAGCCGAATTTCTGAACTCTGTAATACCGAAAAAATAAAGCTCGCTATCACGCGGCCACTTACTCATTTTTGTTTATCATTTATTTTTAACGCGGTGTAATAAAACACCTATTATATTTTTTTCAACATCGTCACGTCTACCATCGCCTTTGAAATAAGGCAACAAAGCATTTCTGCCAGCGGACCGGCCGACAAAACCAGTTAGCCAACGCGTTTTGTGCCTGTTTCTATAGTACGTAAAGTTAACTGCGTATTTGGGCTACCACACAGCGCTGGCTTTTCGGCCGCCGGCAAGCTTGGCTGCCGTCGCAGAGAGCTCAGTGGCGTTTCGTATGTTCGGGAGTTAACTTGCGCAAAATGAGTAAACAGGGAATAACGTTGCATTCTCAATCACGAGAAATAATTGCCAATGTTATAAGGGGCCTTCCTCCATAGTCTAAGGCATCACCGTTAAGAATAATATTAACTATAAATTAGTGATGGGTAAATGTTCGGTCACGATGTTTTCGTGACTGACCGGACAATCGTGACCGGTCATTTTGGGTCACGCAAGTGGACAAATTCAAAAGTTGCAAAAAAGTGTGCCATTCGATCGGTCATAATTTTCTCATCAAAATGGTATATAATACTTATATAAATATAGTTACAGGAAAGTATTTCTCTTATAAATTGTAAATAATTGAAGATTCAATCTGTAACTTTCGAACTTTCATACATACGGTTTTACTTGTTTTAGTACACTATTTTTGATTTTGATTTCTAGATCCGTGAACTGTAAATTTACCCAGTACAATGCTAGCAAAGATATCGAATATCATGATCTTTGATGCTAGGCAGTATGTTAATGTTGTATGATGGTTGTTTTGTTGAAAAAGTCCCAAATTATACTTTCTTTGTCGGATTTTGGCATTCTTATTCCTTATTATTATAACATGATTATTGTTATTATTATATTATTTATTTATTATATTTACATTTACTAATCGTATCCTAATCACGCTGCTTTTACTTTCCATTTCCAACAAGACCAACAAACTGAGTAAACTAAGTTAATCATATATAAGGTATGAAATGTGAAAGTTCCTAAAAAAAATGGCGGGAAATTTAAAATTTGGTCAAACCGGTCAAGTTGACCAATGTCCTTGACCACCTGGACAAGTTGCTTAATGACCTGACCGCCGAATGTTGTCTGACCGGTAATTGTCCAGTCAAGATGACCGTGACCAGTTGACTGCCAACCCTACTATAAATTAAATGAAAATTTTATGAAAATTAAGTCAGCGACTTACAAAAAATTGAGCTACGCCCCTGGACTATAATATTTACGAGTTCTTCCCCCTTGCGTCGCACGCATTCTGCCGTAAGGAGGACTATACATAGTGCCGGTGAATTGATACAAATCACCAGAGTTGATTACTTACCTACAAATCATATTGTTGATACAATATTATTATATTATTAGTTATTGTAGTTCACTGTGTAATGCCAAAGACGGATTGTCTTTGGTAATGCTTATCTTAGGATACGATGTCACCAATTCGTTGTGGTTGGAAGTCCGTTCTATACTCAAAAGTACCTAATATTCGCATTAACAAAAGTGAATTTTTTTTAAACCATAGGCGTTAAAATTCGTGATCTGGTTGCCAACGTCTATCGCAATCTACATATCTGAATGGAAGCCGAAAATACCGATGATGGGATTACCATAAAAATCCCATAAATCGCAAACACACACATATGCGTCCTGTAGACACAATGAAATGGGGGAAAGCGAACAAACAGTATAGGATATAGGGCCGCTGTTCCCTCAACAACAGCTGTGTACCTAGTTCTATAAATGCGGTTGTATTCAAATAGTTGTTGGAAAGCGTTGCTATCAAATTCGTCCATCCTTCACTCAATGATACCTACTACTAATTAATTCCATGATCATTTCACAATACACCACTGTGTTAGAATAGTGCTTTCTACGTTCGTGTTTAAAACAAATACTTATGTTGCTTTTGTTTTAATCTATACTACTAGTATACTTATGTATTAAAAAGATGATAAAATTTCACGTAGTCAATAGATTTTTACAGAAAGAAAGTTAGCGGCATTATGGAACTATAAATTTTGGCAACTGGTAATATGTAATATCATAAAAACATCCAAGTTCTAATGGATGTGCCGGTGCTTTCATATTTGAATCGTTCGAGAAGGTAGACTACGACAGCTGTTTCCCCTTATTAGGTTCATCAAGGCAGCCATAACCTTCCCGAACGACTCAAACCGAAACGGTAGCACATACAATAGTGTCACTTGCACTTGGAGGTGAGAAACCAATCAGTGGCGCCATCTAGTATCAAGCTGATAGTACCGGAGCCGAAATTTCACAAAACATAGTAAACACCAACAAGAAAAAGTTAGGTGTTAAATCCAGAAAACTACAAAATAATGTGAAGAAGAAGCGACACAGGAAACAGGCTCATTGGCCATTCACCACTGTATCTCCCAAATTTGTGGAAATCAACAAGGATCTGATCGGGAGCCCTATCCTTGTGAAACTTGCATCTTATAGCCGTAGAAATATTAAAAGGATGATAAAATTTCACGTCCCCAATAGATTTTTAGAGAAAGAAAGTTAGCGGCTTTATGGGACTATAAATTTTGGCAACTGGTAATATCATACCAACATCCAAGTTCTAATGGATGCCTTGATGAACCTAATAAGGGGAAACAGCTGTCGTAGTCTACCTTCTCGAACGATTCAAATATGAAAGCACCCGGACATCCATTAGAACTTGGATGTTGGTATGATATTACCAGTTGCCAAAATTTATAGTCCCATAAAGCCGCTAACTTTCTTTCTGTACTTATGTATATTTGCAAAATTCTTGCAAATAAATACTAAACGAATGTTGATAAAATTTTCTGCAGATGGACAGCCGCAAAAACTTTAAATATATTTACATATATATTACACATAATGTTATACCTAGTTACCTACTTACGTTTCTTAAAGTGACTTCCCACTTCCTCAAATTTTCAGATGTAGGTTTATCCTCAGGTGGTGGTCCTAGTAAGTGTATACTCTGGGTGCCCCGTTTCTCGCCGTGGTACACCATTTCGGAGCCATGCTGAGGATCTTTGCCATGTAGTGCCCAAATAACTCTCACAGTGTCGCTCTGAAATAAGATACAAAATCAATTAGGTACCTACCTACTTATACGCATCTTTTTAGCGAAATTTTGAATAATCACAGCCGATTATTCAGAACATCGATCGTCAAGCGAACTATTAGGACTGTGTGGTTTTTCGCCTTCGTCAACCTCTGGTTTCTTTATACAGGGTGTTTCAGAAATACGTGCAAAAATTTTAACTATATTATACAGTG
Source organism: Pseudeuparius sepicola (assembly GCA_963920635.1). Classification (NCBI taxonomy): domain Eukaryota; kingdom Metazoa; phylum Arthropoda; class Insecta; order Coleoptera; family Anthribidae; genus Pseudeuparius; species Pseudeuparius sepicola. The sequence goes on from OY987304.1 coordinate 8,511,373, forward strand.
CGTCCCCAGACGGGATACCGCACTCTTGTAAAGTTTCTTATATATGTTTTTTCGAGAAAAAGCGAGGATGTCGCTACAATTTACGAGGCGCCTAAAAATTAGGAAACGTGAAATGGCCTCAACAGCAAAGTGACCTTGTTTCCAAAATCGTGAAAGACATTTGTTAAAGGTAAGTTGTTTAGAATAGAAAGTTATCACAGAATATCAGACTTCATGATGTTTTTTCTAACGATATTAACATTTATAGATTTTTTCTACATTTCGTAGAAATAAGTAGGTACTAATTTATCAAGAGAGCCATGAGTTTGCAGTAAACAATGTAGACGTCAAATGAACGTAAAATTTTCTCTATTTCAAAATGCTAAAGAGGTATATCTCGTCTTTTATAATTTAAGAAATGTTAACCCTCCAACAACGCGTTTATCTGTACTTAGTCCAATAAGGTGTCAGTTTTGCAAAAAAAATCCAAACAGGACGAATTGGGCTATAGGGTGGTTTCCTAAACAGTATGGGTGGTTTCCGAAAAAATTTTTTACAGCAAATTGACCCTAATAAAAGTTATAGGGGATCAAAGTATAAACAATTTTTCTTCATACGATTTTTTTGTAGGTATCTCTAATACGTAAAGAGTTGCAGCGCGTTACATATTATGACAAAAATTCCTCACGCTGCATGGGTGGTCTTGTAACCATTTTTTTTACAAAAAAATTACCTTAACCCATTTAAAACTACCGTCCTTTTAAAAGGACGTTGTAAACATACTCATCCCATTCAAAATTTAGATGGTACCACTTAAAGTCCAACGGACAATAATATTGACAATACAATCTGTACACGGGCATTTGCGATTTATAAAGTTTTTAAGTGATTTTCTCAGCTGTTTTTGACGGCATTTTGTTACCGCTTCCAATGGATAATTGGAGGTAAGTTTTCTAAATGTCGCAAATACTTTTATTAGTTTTTATATATTTTTTACTTTACATAGAACTTTACTGTTGCATAATCACACATAACCTTACTTTTAAGTTGATTGTTGATTTAGTAGGTGGCTAAAAATAACTCTGTCCTTTTAAAAGGACGGCAGGTTTATATACTACTTTCGATTGTTTTGTTTTTGTTTTTTCAGTTTTTGTAAAAAGCCCCTAACTTTGGCTGAATTATTTGAAGAAATTGAACGAGACTACGACGCAGGTATTCCAGACAGTATAACAATTTTTCCACCAAAAAACGCAAATGAAGATGGCGACATTGACGAGGATTCGGGGGATGAAAATGCAGTTGAGATGAATAATTTGACCGGATCTCAGCTAAGAGCTGAATGTCGTAAATGTAGCTTCTAATGCTTTATCGGTATTTCCGCTAAACAAGATAAAAAGATTCTCCCAATCCGATAATTATGTAGATCAGCCAAAACTGGCAATAAGAGAAAATAAATAAATGCTGTACCTACTTAGTGGAATATCACGAACAATGATCCTCGCGTCACAATGGTCGACAATGGAAATTACATTGTTGACCATTGTGACGCAGGGATCATCGTTCGTGATATCTAATATACTCTCCATTATTTGCTCACTGCATAGATATGGCTATGCAAAACGCTTGGCGTCTTTATAAAAGCAATGATGGCAAATTGGACCAATTGTAATTTCGAAGGTCAATAGCGACAGAGTTACTGGAAACATACAAACGAATATCTAAAAAGGGTCCCTCAAAATCTCCCTAATATTTATACGAATTTTCTCGCTATGACCAGATCGATCACTTAGTATTATACTCGTACAACGAAAGCCAACGGCGTTGCTTTGTATAAAAAAGCCAATTTTATAGGTATGCCGTAAGTGTGATGTTGGTCTGCACACAGTTCACACAGTATCACAGAGTATCACAGTTTAATAATTGTTTAGAAAAGCAGTTCGCTAATTTTATGGTCTCCCTTTCTTAAAATAAAGTTTATATTTTTATAACCGTGTCTTATTCTAATCTACTAGTATATAGCCCTATATACCGTCCTTTTAAAAGGACACTCTATTTCGACCTGATCCAAAACTTCAAAAAATTTAAATTATTTTTATTCTACTTAGTTTTATGTATTTAAAGAGAATTTGAAGAAAAAAATTATATTTAGAAAAAAATAAAATGGGAATGAAAGTTTTCTAGGATGAACTTCTGGTCAACTTTTTTTTATAAAATTTTTTTGTGTCTCTAATACTTAATGATTTACAGGGCATTATATATGACAAAAATTAATTAAAAAATATTTTAAGGGTATTTAAAGCACAAGATATATATGACGATGTCTTTAATGATGACCTTGACTTATTAAAAAAGAAAATTGTAGAAAATATTACAATAATTAATGCTGAAATGATCGCCAATATGATGACAATGTGTAGATGTTGGGGGCTTTCATGTACAATAATATTGTTGTTTCTTTATAAACAAATCATTAAAGTACTTTTTTAAATTTATTCATTAAATAAATTATGTAGGTACCTCTTCCATTACTTTATTTAGAATGATAGAATGATTAAATTTTTCTTAAACAATTAAATTGTGGCAATTTGCCTGAAATCTGGTATTCTGTCATAGCTTTTTATTTTACAACTTACCTTTAACAATGTCGTTCACAATTTTGGAAACAAGGTAACTTTGCTGTTGAGGCCCTTTCGCGTTTCCTAATTTTTAGGCGCCCCGTATATTTCAGCGACGTCCTAACAAGGAGGACTTCCCAGGACAAGGAAAACTTTTTACCAAAAATTACTTTTTCTCAATTTCTCTTGAAAATTAATGGGTATCCGAAAAAAAAAATAGTTATTATTTTTCAAAGACACGCGGTTAAAATGGCACTTATTTCTGGGACACCCTGTATAAAACCCAGTATGCAAACGCTATCCTTCAGGGATAGGGCCCGTTGTGACAAAAATAAATTTCGAGGGCCGAAACTTCTCTTATTCCAACCATTTAGTCTACACGCCCACTCGCCGTTCCCTCCGCCAACATACTTTATGCCGCCATTATCACCTTCCGAATGTCCCTTTTTAGGACTCCACAAAGGCCCCAAAACTCCACGACGCCATACCGTATTGGAAATCGCCTCAAAACCGCCGTAAATTCGTTGGATATACCGGGGCCCAGTATATTTCCGTGGGCCCCGGATATACACATTGAACAAAATATTAACTGCAATTTTGTTCTACCATATCAAAGTTATAAGTAAATGCGTTGGTAGAAACCAAAAATTAAACATTTTGAAAAAACGGAACCTTGAGTTACCTCAAAAAACACCTATTTTTCGTTAGACATTTCGAGCAAAAATGTTAACTGGATTTTTTTAGACTCTTTAGGTAAAAAAACTTCCCTTGATAACATATATTAGGAAATTAAACATCTTAAGAATGTGGAAGTAACTTAGATCGACAAAGAGAGATAAAAATCGGATAATTTTCTATTTCGGCAAAAGCAAAAATATTAACTACGTTTTTATTGCAGACGATCATTCCCTTTTACAAATAGAATGTAACATACAAAATTAAACATTTATCTGAGCCGCGTGTACGTCAGCTGTTACTTCTCATTGGTATAGAATAGGCAAAAATATTAACTGTTTTTTGTTTGTTTAACTTTTTACAATATAACTATTAGACCGTCAGACAGTGACAGATTTTCCTTACTGATTTTCTCATTTATGCCTTGGAGAGGGTTGAAAGGTAAATCGATGCTGAGTCGGAAAATAGTAATTTTAAGTTTGGCCCCCGGGGAAAAAAATCGATTTTTCAAAACAGAAAAAAAGGTACTAATTCTCACTTATGCCATGTTCACCGTATGATTTCTTATATCTACTATTCCGACCTCGAAAACCCAAAGGCATAAGTGTAGCGGGTGGAAAAAGGGTTGAATTAAGGGTTTGGCAGATCACACAAAAAATGACTTAATTTACTGACTCCGTCAGTTATGCCGTTCGAAATGGTGAAAACTTATATCCTCACTGGCCCAAAAATTGATTGGCAGAAGTGACGCGTGGGGAAAAATGCACTTTTGGGTCGGGAAATAAGTCGGAAAGAAAATTTGTTTTCGTCAACTAATTTTTGCACTTGTGCCTCTGAAACTATAGAAAGTTTTATTGCAATTCATTTTATCCCTGAGAAGATCAGTTGACGAAAAACAATTTTTTCCGACTTATTTTCCGATTGCCAATCAATTTTTGGGCTAGTGAGGATATAAGTTTTCACCATTCCTAACGGCACAACTGACGGAGTCAGTAAACCAAGTCATTTTTTGTGTGATCTGCCAAACCCTTAATTCAACCCTTTTTCCACACGCTACACTTATGCCTTTGGGTTTTCGAGGTCGGAATAGTATAAGAAATCATACGGTGAACATGGCATAAGTGAGAATTAGTACCTTTTTTTCTGTTTTGAAAAATCGATTTTTTCCCCGGGGGCCAAACTTAAAATTACTATTTTCCGACTCAGCATCGATTTACCTTTAAACCCTCTCCAAGGCATAAATGAGAAAATCAGTAAGGAAAATCTGTCACTGTCTGACGGTCTATTATTTGAATCATATATAGCGAAATTAAACATTTATTTACGGCGCATATAGGTCAACTGTCACTTGTCATTTCTTTAGGAAAAGCAAAAATATTAACTGTTTTTTTTTGTTTAACTTTTTACAATATAACTATATTAAATCACATACAGGGTGAATCAGTTTTTTGTAGCAGGACTTTAACAGGTGATAGATCTTCAAAAAATAACGGCACTTTTTCGTATAAACTATATCTTTTTAAGGCCTTAGAAAAAAGTTACAGGGTGTTAAAGTTGGAAAAAATATGCGGACTTGAATATTTACCAAACTAGTTGAGATATTTAAGTCATATTTGGTATACGCTATAACGGCAAGGGTTAGCATAAAACCTGTTAATATCGAACATCTTGCACAACCAGTGGAGAAGAAGTGGGTAATTGGTAAAATTATTTTTAGAAAAAAAAATGAATCACCTTGTATTTTAACAAAAGGTATTGGATTTTTTATGTAGATTTTAATTGCAGACAAAAATGTCCTCTTGGTATTTGTTCGCATGTGGTATAGTTTAATGGCAAATTTCATTTTTTTGTATTATTTCGGGGTATTTCTGAAAAATTATCTAAAAAATTTGCTCCATAAGTCACAGTTAAAGTAGAAAAAACGTGTTTCTTACTTTAAATGAAGTAACTTTTTCCAATAAACTAACCCGTTCAAGGTTTTACTTTTCAAGATACAGAGCGTAACCTTAATTGTATCTTCCTTAAATGTTTTAGACCCTGTAGCTTCAAAAGTATAGCCTTAAATAGGTAAGTTTATTGGAAAAAGATACTTTATTTAATGTATCAAACACATTATTTCTACTTTAAGTGTTACTTATGGAGCAAATTTTTTAGATAATTTTCAAAAATACCCCGAATTAATAAAAAAAAATGAAATTTGCCGTTAAACTAGAACACATGCGAACAAATACCAAGAGGACATTTTTGTCTGCAATTAAAATCTACATAAAAAATGCAATACCTTTTGTTAAAATACAAGGTGATTCATTTTTTTTTCTAAAAATAATTTTACCAATTACCCACTTCTCCGCCACTGGTTGTGCAAGATGTTTGATATTAACAGGTTTTATGCTAACCCTTGCCGTTATAGCGTATACCAAATATGACTTAAATATCTCAACTAGTTTGGTAAATATCCACTAAAGTTCACATATTTCTTACAATTTTAACACCCTGTAACTTTTTTATACGGCCTTAAAATGATATAGTTTATAGAAGAAAGTGCGGTTATTTTTTGAAGGTCTATGACCTGTTAAAGTCCTGCTACAAAAAACTGATTCACCCTGTATAGCGAAATTAAACATTTATTTAGGGCGCATGTAGGTCAACTGTCATTTGTCATTTGTATCGGTAGAGCAAAAATATTAGGTACCTAACTATTTTTTAAACTTTTTACAATATACCTAACTGTATTGAATCATATAGGGCACAATTAAAGATTTATTTACGGTGCATATACATATACTACCTCACTACGTCAACTGCCACTTGTCATTTGTACAGGAGGAGCAAAATTATTAACTGATTTTTTGTTTAACTTTTTACAACATAACTTTTTTGTGGACAAGAAAAAATATTGTTTTCCCATAAAAAACTAAGTAATATAAAGTTTCATTAAGCGTCTATAATGCCTGGCTTTTTCAGTAGTGACCACTCTGGCCACGCCTTTTATAGAAAAACGCCCTGCCTGTTTGGCCCTGGTAGGGTTGCTGCTTTTTTTGAAAAATACTTCTGTTACCACAAAAAATTTAACAAGACTTAGTATCCACTTACAAATTTTAACAAAAATCAGCCAGTTAATAATTTTGCTCTCAAAGACACCTTCAAATTTCTTTAAAAGGCGATTTCCGGCGAAACAATATGTTTAATTTCAGAACAAAATGTGAATACTTGATTTTTAAGGTAATTATAAATAATAAAAACGCAGTTAATATTTTTGCCCAACAAAATATTACGCAAAATGTCATTTTTACATCATTCGGATACTTGCGCAAACGTAATCTGTTTAATTTACCAATCTCAACTTTATATACCTTACTTACTAATAAATGCAGCTTAAAAACACCCACCCGCGTTTGCTTATTTTGTATAAAAAGCAATTCTGGCGTTCATTTATTACCAATATTTTGTGATGGCATTATAAAAATGAATGAATGAATGAATTTTGTCTAAAGTCTATCCAAACCTTGTTTATGTTTCATTCTATTCTATTCTATTCTATTATTGGTCTGGCCGTCATAAAATGTCAAGTGTTTACGCGGTGAGCAGAATGCAGGGCCGGCTCTTCCCTCAGTCGAGTTTCCTGCATATTTTAGATCGGATCGCGAGCAGTATATTCTGTAAATTTATTTTGCTACTTAATTTAAGGAAATTTATAAAGATCCACGAAAGGTAGAAACACAAATTTTAGAGCTTCTAAAATAATTAGTTCAGAATTTCAAGCCACTTGGAATCTCATATTAGTCCGACCCTGGTAATCGATCGCAAGGCGGTCATGTGACTTTGTTTATATCTACTGCCGCTTGCCGCTGTAACTTGGATAGACTTTAGGTTTCGTTATTTTTTACCGTAATTTCCCTGGCCTATGTGGGAATTGACTCCGCCCTGAACGCCGCGCGTCTATTCTCCCTACTTACTCGTAATATTTTATTCGGGCCCTGCAAAGAAAACCTGTTCATTGTGTATATAACTTACTCGTTTAACAGGCACCGGTTGCCCTCGGGCCCACCATATCATATTCCCGTGATGTAAGGGCGCATAATGGCGAATGGGTGCCGTTTGTATACAAGAAAACTTCGACGTCGTAGGTCGATAGTACTCTGGGGGCGCTAGAGCTCATAAAGGCGCACGCGAGATGTGTTTATGCTGGAGAAGTGAATTGGAATTGAATATCGAAGTTTCCCCTTTAACTGAATTTCGAAATGAAATGCCAATCAGTGGATAATCACTATACTAAAATCGAGCAACTCTTACGCCTGGCGTAAACAAGAGCACGTGCGTTGAAATATCCGCCATAGCCGCACGGAGGTACGACCTTTATTTAATTTTAGTCTTACAATTGTGTACATCAAAATATTTCAGACAATAATTATTGGCTTAATTAAAATGATTCAAAACATCGATAAAATTATTTGTGGCAGTGTCTAAATAGCTGAAAACAACAAGATAAAACCGAATATCTACACTTTTGCGAGCACGTCCCTGTTGCCGAGTCGGGTGGAATTTTCTAGCCTACCGACCAATCGCGGATCGTCATTGAACACGTGGTTTTATTTACGCCAGGCGTACGGTGTACGGATTGCTCGATTTTACTATAGATTACACTATCACCATCCAAAGTGTTGCGTAAATTAATAATTATAAAATAAAATGTGGATTTTTAAATCTTCATTCGTTTTCGTTTAGCCTAAGTGGGTTTCTACACAATAGTTTACGAAAGTTGCCGGATGCCAAGAAGAACAAGAAGAATCAAATAACATACATACATACATGATACATGCATACATACGTACATACATACGTACATACATACGGGGTGAATTTTTTTATGACCAGTATGGGGATCTCGAAAACTAGCGGAGATAGAAGGGGAAAATAATTGCAGTTTTGTGGGACCAATTTAACGGGCCTTGTGAATTTTTGAAAAAAGTCATGGCTTACTAGATATTTTGAAATAACCAAATTTTGGCGATTTATTCCAAGCTTCGTTGTTTCTGATTTTAGATAAAAAGTGTAAGTACGAAAGTTGGAGGGAACTGTGTCCCCAATGCGGTTATCATGCCCTAATTTCCGTGGCAGATGCCATTTTCGAGATATGACAAAAACTTATGTTTTTTTAAAGGAAACCATAGTTATTTCTCTTATTTTTCTGAATAACCATATCGAGTATTATTATATCGTTGGAAAGCTCTAAGAATGCCTAATTTTTGAGACCATGGCCAACTATGGTTTTCCCGATATTTTTTGAACCGTTAAATACCTACATTTTTGACAGTGGTATGTGACTTACAGAGTCGCTGAAAATATGATACACTACTGAAATTACATATTTTTGTGAGAAATTTTTCCCAGATTTTTCTAGTTCTTATCATTTAGAAGTTCATAAAATCGCTTCAAGAACCGCGTCTTAAATTAAAATATTCTCATGTTAATTTAGAACACCCTGTAGGTATATTAACTATCAATATCAATGATAATAGTTGGTTAAGGGTTTGAAAATTTCATATAATTATAATTTTCAATTCTGAGCAACTTTTCTCCATGAATGTTTGATTAGAAAGATTTGTCAACAAGAAAAAACATTCCAGTGGTGTATCAATTGGTATTTGACTCTGACAAAATATTTTCATCGGCGTTGTGACGTCACACCCTATTATCAAAAATTTACTTGTAATGGCTCAAACTATAGTACATAATTGACCAACGCCAAAAGTTAAGCCGATTTCCTAAAAATAAGCCGGGGCGGCGAGTTTGGGTGGCCCTGTACAACTTACAAACAATATATTGATTATTTTCATATTCCCCAGGACAACCAGATTTGTAACTCATTAATTGGTGGATTTAAACAATTAGCATAATTAGTTCATTTTTCACTGGTGAAACCGTATTTCAACCGGTAATTATTATATTTTATTAACTACTGCAAACGGACAAAAATAAATGATTTAATTATTATGAAATCTGTTTGCCCAAATGGGTTTATTTCACTACGTTACTCTCATAATATTATAAATTCAATTAATTTTTTGTACAAGTAAATTTTTTTTGTATTAAACCAAAGCTTTCCACAGTTCGAATATTCGTTACCTAGAGAATTCAACGCCTGCCAATATAAACCAATGAAATTACACGATTTTTGAGATATCAACCAATCAGGTGACGGTTTCAGCCATAATACCAGGAGTGACGTATTTTCAGGGGTAATATAACAATGGCTCAAAACATGTGCCTATTATCGATAATACCTTTCGTTAATTTTACGAATTATAATCTCAAAGCTGAAATATAAATATAAATAAAAGCCCAATTTATACTCGTGATCTTTCTAGGCAAAATAGCGCTTATCGATAAAATTTCCGGCACTAGTGATATTACATATGATAATTTGCACGCTAGCAGAGGCATATGATTGGTTGGATTTTTATGAAAGGAGCTACCTTATTGGATGCAAGCAGAATGAGGGAAATAATCGCTGAAATCATCACCTGATATGCAATATTTCAAAAATTATGTCATTTCATTGGTTCATATTGCTAAAATGCTACTTTCTTAGTTACGCCCTATTAGTTCTGCCGTAGCTAAAACTGATAGCTACAAGTTTAATACAGATCTATAACTCTGTTCAAATAAAATTGATCGCAGGCTGCCCTCATTATAAATTCAAGAGACTACCTGGGTCCGACAAAAAGCTTTGCCATTTGTTCAATGTATTTATCTGCGTTCTTCCTTGGGCACACCCCGTAATCTCCAAATAACAATAGGCAATAAAATGCTAATAAAGGAAATTATAAGCCATAGGCGGAGGGTCGGTTGCAAAATGGTTTGTTTGGATTAAGGGACAGGTAAGGAGAATAAAAAGTTTATTCATTTATTATCGTTTTTACCTGTTCCTGAAACCAACCGAACCATTTTCTAAAAATATTAAATTTTGAGACACTAATAAAAAAAACTATTTGATCTTTATAATAACGTTGGCAATACAATTTCCCAAAGAGAATTTAATTTATTAAAATAATAAATATCTACAACTTCTTTTTTTCCATCTCTAAATAGGAAAATTATCCATGAAAATATGGTTGTTGCCTGAAAGAGATTTTAACAATAAAAAACAAAATTCAGCATACGCTACTGATTTGATAGACAACAACCATATTTGTAAAGATAATTTTTCTATTTTACACATTGAAAATAAAAGAGAATAACGCCGCCTATGGTTTACGGTCATTTCATGGCCCTGGAACCTCTGCAGTTGTTAAATTCTCTTCCTAAATACAACGCGTGGTAGGTAATCCTAATAATCAGATAATATCTTTGGTTAATTTATTAACTCATTTAACTCCAAAGCTAATTAAAGACCACGATTGCGCAGAAGGGGTGGGATTTTCAGCTTTGGCATTACAATTTATATTATCCTTGACAATAATCGACAAAGGAAATTTACGTTGATTTATGAAATATGGAGGTTGATTCGTTTTTAAGTCGATTGCAAATTAACTTAATTTTATAATTTTAATATTGTTCGTTTTTTGAAAATTCCAGGAATCCTATGTCCTATAGTGAACTTGTTAGATATTTTGGTTAGGGCCTATTTTATAATACAACTAAATTAGATAGCTGTTAAAATGAAAGGATTTTTTATTGACAATATTTAAACAATGTACAGGGTGGTCAGATAAGAATTCAAAGTGCTGTATCTCGGAAACTATTGGTCGTAGAGACTTGCGGTAAAGTGGCCAAGAGAAAAACCTGGAAATTATTTCAGATTTCCAAGATAGTCACCAGGGGGCCTAACCGCCATCATAAACTTTTAAAGTGGTTTTTCACTGAAATCCACCTAGTATAATAATACCAAAATAATATATGCTTTTTTTTAACTAAGTATACTTTTACAATTAAAAAATGATAAAATTATGAAAGTTTATCATTATATCTTAAAAAAGACAAATAAGAATAAATGCCGGTGTAAAAGCGTCTTTTTAAAATTTTATGATAAAACTAAATTTTCTTTCTTTGATATTTTCAGCTAGACATGGGATATCGAGATACGGTTTTCACTAGCCTATTAAGGTATCACTTCACTACATTTTTATAAAAAAAGTAATATTATTGCGTTTAATTTTTTCGAGAATTTTGCAATTTTCTGTTATTACCTATATCAAAAAACGCGCTCTAGCGGCATCACTGAGACTTAGACATATCACGGGTAAGATGGGTTTGATGGACCAATAAATGCTTTTTCCAACGAGACCAAGTTTGTTAAAATCCGTTCAGTCATTTAGGAGCTACAGCTGTTTATTTAAAAAAAACATTGAATCACTCCCCACCACTTCATTTTAATAGATATGTCAAAAAGTGTTAAACAAAAATTACTCGAATAAAGCTTACCTTTAAAAAGCATATATTATTTTGGTAACATTACTAGGTGGATTTCAGTGAAAAATCACTTTGAAAGTTTAAGATGGCGGTTACGCCCTCTGGTGACTATCTTGGAAATCTGAAAATAATTTCCAGGTTTTTCTCTTGGCCACTTTATTCTAAAATTTTTTTACCGCAAGTCTCTACGACGAATAGTTTCCGAGATACAGCACTTTGCATTCTTATCTGACCACCATGTACAATTGTTAAAAAAGCTCCCGTAATTTTAAAGAATACATTAGTTGGTTTATGTATGTTCGTTTTTTTTTTTCGTTTTTTAACTTTTGCTCTATTAAGGTCGGCGTGTAAAACGCCCTGTTCCCCAAGTAATAATATACAGTATATATGTAAGTAGGTGGTCAGTGCTTGGAGAGTTATTCTCCTATCAGAAATTTTTGCGTGTGCTTTTTAACAATATTTAAAATAGTAATAAGGGGTATTAATTAATTAATTAGGGATTAATTAATTAATTAAAAAAATTAAAATATTAAAATAACCTAAGCTACTCTTAAATTTGTTGTTGTGGGTTTACATCAGTGTCATTCATCTTCGTCGTTAGCTTCTATAAAATGTCTAGGTCTTTTGTGAGGTAGTCTATGGTCGATTTCATATGTACATGCGTCCGTGAGTAGTCTGTTTGGGTGATTGGGTATAATAGTCTCGTATATTTTCCTCGCGTGCGTCCTTATGTATTGAGTCACTGTCGGTATGTTTAAGTAATACCAAAGTTTACAGAATAAAAGATATTCTGTAAACTTTGCCTACTTTACCTACTACTTACCGAAAGTACGTAATCGTCAGGATCGCAGGTGTCCAATACTCTCCTAAATTCAATGATTGTATGGCTATCATTTTGAACGCCCTTCATCAATGTGTAGTTGTCGATGATGTCCCTCACTGGTGCACTTCCTTGACTCTTTGGAACCCCGTGGCAGTCCTGTAAAGAAAATAATCGCATATAAGTTCTAACGATGTTTTACTCAGCGAACGTAATCGTGGTATTTATTCGCTAAATTTAAGAATACAGGTTTTGAAGTGGTCGCAGAGTGAGCGAAGCATGAAGACATTTCTACAAAGCGTATCGAAACTGGAATGCCTTAAGAATCGTCTGGCGGTAAGGTGCAGTGTGAAATGTAACCTAAAGAAATAAATTGAACACTGTTTCTATACAACAAATCTTATAAAAATTATTGGTAAAAGAGCGCGGCAAATGTATGAAACGCAAATTCAATTTGCAAAAATTCCACAGGTTTTTTGTTGTCAAATCAAAAATAAATTCACTGAACCATACGACCTACATCTTTGACAGAAGTAAGAACACCATCAGTATAATTACACAAAATAGCAAAGCATTTTCAAACCAAACCATAATTCCGTTTTCATATTCATGTTCTCTCTCAAAATTGGAAAAGAAAATTTCAGTAAGGGTTACCGGGATAGCCGCAATCTACAAGTATTCTAATAAAGGCGAGAAACTAAAACCCCGGAGAGGAGAGAATTTAAAAATAGTGTTTTGCATCGCCCTGAGAGTTGAGAATGGTAATTTGCTGGAGAACAATTCATTTTGCATATTTTCCCCAGGGGTTTCATTACGCATATTTTTAAATTGAAAACAAGTCAGGTATTCTAAAAATGGTTCAAGGAAACTAAAACAGCGTTATCTTTTTTTATCATTTTAGCATTTTAAACAACAATTTGCAAAACAATTTCTAGATATTTCACCCTTTGAATGATTTATGTAACCAGTTAGGAAAAGTTTTATAACATGTCACCTACATAATTTTTTGTAATTTCGACAATAGTTTTTTTTATATTTTTTTGTCGATTATTTCCCTCATACTGCTTGTATCCAATACGGTAGCTCCTTCCATAAAAATCCAACCAATCATATATGCCTCTGCTAGCGATAATTGCACTTGTGCAAATTATCGCGGTAATTGCACTTGTGCAAATGATCACTTCGTTGCTTAGCAACCGCGAATCTGTTGGATACAAACACGTACCTACTTCTTAAAGTTTGTGTGTTTCACACTGTTCTAAATTATGCAGCTTATAAATTATGTTGCGGTACTACAATGAATTTATACAGGGTGTCCCTTAATGACATGCTAATACTTAAGGGGGTTATTCTTGGGCCCATTTTAAGAAAAAACGTCATATGAATGTATGTCGTAAACGTCCTAACTTTTGAGATACAGGGCGTTAAAGTTCATTTTTTAAAATTGAATTTTGGCTACATCTCCCGAAATAATTAAGCTGCTGAACTGAAATTGGCACTGCTATGTTTTTGGGGATGGAGAATAAGCTGAAAATGTCAATTTCACCGTATCTCACAGAGGGCGCCACTTGCGCTGTTTTTTGATCACGCTTTTACGCGTAACTTTTTTAAGGTTATCTTTTTGGTCCTGCGGGTCCATTATTTTAGTGCATCTTTTCATTCTGCAACAAAGAGGTACTCTTGTTTCATAACGATTAAATCAACCGTTTGCTTTGAATTGCTTATTCTCCATCCCCAAAAACATAGCAGTGCCAAATTTCAGTTCAGCAGCTTGATTATTTAGGGAGATGTAGCCAAAATTCAATTTAAAAAAAATGAACTTTAACGCCCTGTATCTCAAAAGTTTACGACATACGTTCATATAAAGTTTTTTTCTTAAAATGGGCCCAAGAATAACCCCCTTAAGTATTAGCATATCATTAAGGAACACCCTGTATAACTTTTACATTGCTAAATTTTGGTTATTGGACCTCCGTCTCCGCTTAAATTTATGACACATTCAGAAAATAAACCAACGCTGGCAGGGTGTAGGTATAATCGCATTTGCCTTGGATATCCAAGCGTCATGTTTGTTTACTCGAACGCTACAGTCGAAGCTGTCAATAAACTTGTTCAAAATGAATCGTTTTGGAAATCTAAACATAGAAAAAATTAATACAGAAATTATTAAATCGTATTCGAGAAATAATCTCGACAAATACCACTCGTGCCGGAAATTTTTCTAGATAATTTTATTCTCAAGCCCTATTTTGCCCATTAGCAAAACTACTCGTACAAATTGGGCTTTTATTTTCAGAGATAAAAGACCAATAATTTATACTCGTGATCTTTCTAGGCAAAACAGCGCTTTCGAAAAAATTATCGATAAAATTTCCGGCACTTGTGATATTGGGGACATACGAATAAAGCACTAGTCTTCGATTGCTTTTCCATTCTGATTAGACTGTGACGGAAACGACAAACATCCATGTCGCTTTTCGGTACAGTTACATAAGTTATATTATAAGGATAAATTTCGAAGTGTGAAAGCACCTGCCTGGATATTATCTCTAATTGCAAATATATTATTAGCAGCCAGACAATTATTAAGCACGGGTAGAAATGACAAATTACGCCAGATCTTGTAACCCTAAAACATTTCTCTTATTAAGGGACGGAAATAAGTCAGGATATAATCAAGAGTGATTTGTTTGGTTAATTTCCATTTTAATCTCGAGATTTTTAACGGGAGGAAACGGATGAGCTGAAAAAATTAGAACTGTAATAATAAAAAGTTTTTATGGAGAGGCAGGAAGGCTAAAATTTGGGCTTTAATTAACTAGTATTTTTTTGCTGCATTTACAGTGTAACCACAGATTACTAAACAATGTATCCCTTGATAAGAATGAACAGCATGGGGATCTTGCAAGCGGTGAGAGATAGAACAACGGTTAAATGAGGAAAACGTTAAGCAATTTTAAGGTCAATAAAATGGTACAAACAGATTTCTAACACCTTTTTCCGTTTTTGAGTTATTTTGGGAAAAATAAAATTTTGTGTTTTTGATTTTATTTTTTCTGAAGTTGTTATCACAGATATAAAGAAAAGAAAATCACTTTCTTATGGCAGTTTTTAACGAGCTTTAAGATGGCGTTTTTAGATTTGTTTTACAACATTTCACTTTTGAGAAACCATCTTCAACTTTATTTTTTAAAATACGGACCTGGATTTTCTTTGCAGATTTTGAAAGCACTTTTCATTGCAAATACCATGATGTATGACACGAAATATGTTTAAAATGTTTTGTGTTGTTAGATGTTAGCATGTTATATCTTGCGCCACAGAAATAGTGTAGTGTAGAGGCCGAACGAATGCATTGTTGCAATTAATAAATGGCAAAAGTGATGGTTTCATCGGCTTAAAGCTTTTGTTGACAATACTGATTACTATTTAGACTCATTATTAAATACAGGGCAGCAATATAAAAAATGAATGAAAAAAAAGGAGTATAATTGAAACAAAAAATTTAAAAAGATATTTCGTGTCATACATCATGGTATTTGCAATGAAAAGTGTTTTCAAAATCTGAAAAAAAATCCAGGTCCGTATTTAAAAAATAAATTTGAAGATGGTTTGTCAAAAACGAAACGTTGTAGAACAAATCTGAAAACGCCATCTTAAAGCCCGTTAAAAAGTGTTTTTCTTTTCTTTCTATCTGTGATAACAACTTCAGAAAAAAATAAAATAAAAACGCAAAATTTTCTTTTTCAAAATAACTAAAAAAAGAAAAAAGATATTAGAAATCTGTTCATGCCATTTTATTAACCTTAAAATTGCGCAACTTTGTTCCCCATTTAACCGTTGTTCTATCTCTCACCGTTTGCAAGATCCCCATGGTGTTCATTCTTAACCGGGACACATTGTATACGCTAACTATATTTATTTTATATGGTTGTAGTGTTGTAGAGATGAAATATCATCAGTGTGTCCACGGCAAGTACTATAATACATAATAATGCTTGTAAACCTCATTAAGTGATAAAGTGAAAAAAAAAACAACATAAAAATAAATAAATCACAAATAAAAAAGTTACGGGACAAAATGCGACAATTTGAGAAACACCCTGTACCTCCTAAGCAAAGGAAGATATAGAGATGCGACTTACGGTATTCGAGAAACTCCCCCCCACAAAGTGTAAAGTGACATCTTGTACAATTCTCTTATAGAGCACCCTGTTCACATATTTCCATTGCTATACGGGCAAAACTCTAAATATCACAGCCGGTGACTAATTCTTTGTAGCTTTGTACCACTACACGGCTCCTTCCTCTCTTAGCGGCGATAGCATCTTGATCTTGGCGGATATCCTGCGGTTGCGGTCCGCATACCTCACAGGCTGCCGAAAATCCGGGCAGTCTCGGTTTGGGATAATCGGCTCAAAGCACGGGCGAAACAAAGATATCTTGGGGACCTGGAAGTCTGGAGGTATGCGGTACGTCCGGCGGAAAAATACGGTCATTTTTTCGGCTTAAAAACCAACGCTTCACAGGTGTAAGAAGGTAGTCCCAAATAATATCGCACATATTTACAAGATGATTTTTCACTAATTTCACTCATCTCAAAACGGTTTTATATACATATTCAGGATGTCTACTTGTATACCTACGTATACAAATCCATAAAAAGGCATTTTAAATGCATCTAGAGTAAGTAGTGTGCAATGGAATTGCATTGAATCAGCTGGATGGTTACCAGAACCCTTCAAAGTGTTGGTTTGCAAAAAATCTTATGAAACTGTATAGGGGTCAAGAGCGTTCTGAAATTATCGAAAAAAATATTAATATACAAAAGTAATTTTTTTTTACAAAATGCCAACCAAAAAAACATAAAATCCTTGGACCTCTCTCAACAAAACCACTGTCTAAGATGATAGGTTTTCTGTGCGTTTCCTGTTATGGCACACCAGCACCAGCTCATCTGGCTGGAAGGTTCCTGTATCTAATAATTTCAAGCACTTATTTAACCCGCTCTGTTAGTTTGTGTGTGAATCTACTGAAATCTTGCAACTGAATTTTAAACCACTTCCACCCAACCCATTGAGCTGAAATTTTGGTTCTAGTAGACTCAGTATCATGATTTTTTCAAAATGGCCCTCACTCCAAGATGGCCGATTTCAGATTTCCTATTTATTTCCAACCTTCAACCTTCTCGACATGGGTATCAAATGAAAGGGTTTGACGAGTACAAAATGATAAGGTACGTGACGTTATACTAGAGAAACCCCAATGATCTGTATACCTAGATGACCCATTCAAATGGCATTGTAATCCACGCTGATATACAATAAAATATCAAAACAAAGACCCTGTAGTCTCATCCGTAAATATATGGCCCACCAGTGGGAATTTCGGTTTGATCCAGTATTTATAACAGCATACAGGACGCATCACTATTCACTATAATAGTTTGATAGTTAAACAAATGTAAAGAGTTTATTAGCGTTTTTAACCTGTACCCGGCGCACTACAACAAGGCGTCTGTAAAGAAACCGACGTTTGGCCCCGCCGCGTCGTTGCCAAATCTATTGTGCTTGCCTCAGTTTTCCTTGTATGCAACCAGGCTTCGTACATAATTTAATATATTTTCAACATGGGTATTTTAATATTACCAATTATAATATTATATATTATATAATAAAGGGATAATATTAACACAACTATATATCTCTGATAAGTTTGCTAAATATATATTGAAAGAAATAAGTGCTTTCATTACTTGCCTCATTAGGGAAGTTGCAACTATGCAGAAAAGTTTTGTAAATAAATACCAAAATGTTTAGGACGAAGTTGTGTATTGGATTATGGATCTAGGTATACAGATCATTGTATAAATCCAATGACGGATGACCCATTTAACCGTTGCTCTATCTCTCACCGTTTGCAATATCCCCATGCTGTTCATTCTTATCCGGGACACAGTGTATAAGATTCAGGAACCGGGTTCCTCAAGTTGAGAATTTGTTTAGTCATGAAAACCTTTAAGGGACCGTCCTGTTAAATATCGCTCAATCGTAATCGTTATGTAACCATGGCCATTCAAATATTACTTATTTGTGCGATTTAACTTTGTTTGCCGAGGTGTAAACCCAGTTTCAACTGAAAACTCGTGGCCGCGCTCTGTGGAGGGCCAGGTGCTGAAACATCTGCTCTCAAAGTTGATCGCAGGTGGCGCGGCACCCGGCCTCCCGGCCTTCTCCGTTGAAAAAAATTGTTCCCGCCACTACCTTCTAGAATAAGCATTTACGCATTGCGTAACTCGAATAAATAGGCTGAGAATTTTGGGACTACAAAAATTCGTGGTGCCTAAAATTTTATGTTTTACAGTGCACGTGGTTTAACTTTCACAAAACAGTTTCTTAATTAGCTAGGGGAAATTTGTATGATATATCTTAATATATTCTTCTATCTTTCCCCTATTCGAGATTATTTACTATTAAAACTATCATTTCTAATCGTTAAAATTAAAGTTCAAATCCTAATCTTATTGTGGGAAAACAAAAAGAGGAAAAAAACATTGGCTCTTTGCGCCATTACTGAGGAGAATTTTTAGCGTAGATATACAGGGTGAGTTTTTTTCGATGCCCACTATGGGGATCTCGGAAACTAGCAGAGCTAGAACAAAGGTTAAATGGGGAAAGAATTTCAGTTTTGAATGCTCAATCTAATGCCCCTTTTGGATTTAAAAAAAAATCATGAAAAGAGTGATTTTTTTGCTATTTCATCAGATCTCTGTAGCTCCGTTATTTCTGATTATACAGAAAAACTGTAGAGACAAAAATTGTAGATAATTTTGGGCGTAATAAGATAATCTGATCCAATTTTTTATGTTGTTTGTGATTTTTGAGATATGACATAAACTTGTGTTTTTTTAAATGTAAATCATAGTTGGCTGTGACCTTATCAAATCGTTCATTTTTTGAGCTTTCCAAAAATATAATACTCGGCATAGTTATTATAAAAAATAAGATAGCTATGGCTAATTTTCTGATTTTTTTTAAATTTTCAGTCAGCCATGGAATATTTTCATAATTACGTTCTATTTTATAATAAGACATACTTCAAACTTTCAAATATTTTATTTTTAGCTGGTAACAAAATGTAACAAAATAAAACAAAAATTGTCATGATGGAGCTCCACCACATAATTATTTGTCCGTAAAAAATTACCTAGATCAGCTCTATCCAAATAGTTGGATAGGGAGAAATAGACCTATTTCCTGGCAGCCCCGATGCCCCGATTTGTTTGTTTTGGATTTCTTTTTGTGGGGAACAGTACAAAATAAAGTATGAGACAATAATTGTTGAATTAAGAGCAGCTGTTTTAGAAGCAATTGCCAGTATTGACAGGCGCTCTCTAAGAAAGGCGACAAATTCAGTTTTAAAAAGATGCCAAATTTGCATAAATAATAATGGGAACACCTTTTTTATTTTAAAAGGTGACCTTTTATATAATTTGAATTTGGGTTTTTAATTTTTGTTTAATTTGTTACATTTTGTTACCAGCTAAAAACAAAATGTTAGAAAGTTTGAAGTATGTCTAATTATAAAATAGGACGTAATTATGAAAATATTTCATGGCTGACTATGTGAAATTTAAAAAAAAAAATCAAAAAATTAGCCATAGCTCTTTTTTTTATAATAACTATGCCAAGTTTTATATCTTTGGAAAGCTCAAAAAAATGGCCGATTTTATAAGGCCACAGTTTATGTCATATCTCAAAAATCACAAACAACATAAAAATTGGATTAGATTATCTTATTAAGCCCAAAATTATCTAGAATTTTTGTCTCTACAGTTTTTCTGTATAATCAGAAATAACGGAGCTACAGAGATCTGATGAAATAGCAAAAAATCACTCTTTTCAAAATATCTAGGGAGCCATGAACTTATTTAAAAATCCAAAAGGGGCATTAGATTGAGCATTCAAAACTGCAATTCTCTCCCCATTTAACCTTTATTCTATAGCTCTGCTAGTTTCCGAGATCCCCATGGTCATCGAAAAAAACTCACCCTGTATACACCAGGGCTGTAATGAAAGGTTTTCGGTTTTCTGCATTGGTACTTAAATAAATACCTTGCAATATCTCCAAAAAGCAAGTATTAGTATTAGTAGCATAAGCTCTATAAATATTTCCTTGGTCATCTCTATAATTTATAATTGCGCGTAGGTCCGACAATTAACCTTCTCGTGCCGTTGTTAATTAGATCATCCCTCAGCTCGTCGTTTTGTCCATTGTCTCAAATTTTCTACATTTATTTCTACACCAAGACATTAACCTCTCTTTGTTCTGTAAGTAGACCGAGCGGGCTTCTGGCTTAATTCGACAAAGCAAAAAAATTCCGAGGGTCTTGGACGACTGAAAGTTGTTAAGCAGTTTACATGAACAGGAAATGTGTTTTAAACAATTGGTTTGGGTTTCGGTTTTTTCGTTTTATTATTCTGGTCTGCCTGTTTTATTTGGTGCATTCTGTACGGAAACTATTTTTAAAATAGCCTACCTACCTAGTCTAAGAATCGCAATTCATAGTTATTTAAATTTAACCTACAAGTGTATTAATAAGGAGTATTAATGATCGAAATATTAATTTTCCAGATCATTAATAGCCGTTTAAGACACGAGTTAGTTACAATATTTTTTCATCGACTCTACTTTAAATAAAATAGATATGGTTTTCACTATTTATTTAATAATTACATTAAGTAACTACAAATTTAATTATTTAAGTGATGACGCTTCAAATCACGTGAAATTCAGTGGGTGGTGCACCCTATAAAACCACATTTCGTGGAAATCTTTCGATTCGTTCAAAAATAATTTGGAAAATATAAAGTGAAATTAAAATTTTGACACCCTGTATCTTTGTAGGTATGAGTTGTAACCCCATCTTTATTTTGCGGTGTTCGTTCGGCCCAAAAAGTCTGTACATTGTTTTTTGAAGCACCCGTATAAGTATTTAAATGCTTCAGATTTTATACAATGCTAAATAGGCGTTAATGAAAGTAATTTTCTGTTTGATACTTTATTTGTAACTTTACACGCGTTTCATGTCATATTCTAATGTTTTTTCCAGCATTGACTATCTCTTTATCCTATGTACCTTCTACATTTCTATATATCCAGTATCCGCAAGAGTTTTTTTTTTGTGGGGTGGTTACTGCCTCTAACTACCCACCCAAAGTCTTCTTTTGGAAACCTATTAAAAATATGAAGACTTGAGAACGTTTTCGTGGATAAACTAACTAATTTGTTCAGCATAATATTGCTTACCTTCATAAAATGTTGTCAAATATGGTTTGTTTCATAAAAAAAATTATACTTGTACTAACCCATGAAATGTCTGAAGCTACTCCGCATTTTGTAGATCCTTATGAAGCCCATGATTTCTTTAGTACTACATGCAGAACATGGTGACCGAGTAAACTATAATTTTTTTGAACGCCCGTGTATTTTATTCGTTTACGACCTAAGAAGTATTTGTTTTATTAACCAACGTTAAAAAATAATGAATTGTTTGAGAAAGTAAACCCTTTTTGGGTACCCAAAAAAGAAGAAAGGACCAATCAGATACAAAGAACAGATTTAGTGATGCCTTTAATGCCTTTTGGGTCGGCAACACACCGCAAAGGACGGACTCGCCGATTGTGGTTTTGTCATTTTCTGGGACAACGCACACGAAAATCGGCATCAGGTAACCGTGTGAAACGAAATGGATTCGTCGTGTTAAATGTGGTACATACGAAGCTACCCCCCATGGAAAAATAACTTTCCCATGTGAAGAATCGATTCTTACAATACACACCGAACAAAAAAACTGTAGAAACAATAGTTGATTTTGAACTTTTTCAGATTAATTCATTTAAAAACTTTCTCTGAAAAATAGGTGTCCATTCTTTAAAGTAAAGGGACCCAGCATTATACTTTCCAAAGTGATGCCTATTCTTTCTTCATTCTAATGGTGTAAATGATGCCAATAGTGTGCCATTTTATTGGAGAATCTATGAATATAACAGGTACTTTGATTGTAAAAATTAATAATGGTTTCCATAAAATGTGATCCTATGTGATAGAATTTAATTCTAAAAATTAGACTTGACAATGTTGTGTCTATAAGTGCAGAATATGGCAACTGTCAAATGAAACAAAAAATTTATTTTATAGTTGAAATTGATTTCCAGCAATTATTTCCACGAATTTAAGTAATAAGTATGGTAAGTCAGTGCCGATTTTGCTTATTTAAGAATTTGTCGCTATTGCACCTTGTTACCAGGTATCTCAATCCATTTGTAATATAATATGTATACTTGAACTTTCTTCCCTTGTTGAATGTATCTGCCCAAAGAATTTTCACAGATTTCGGGATGGACTAATAAGATTAGGTCTAGTAGTTCTAATCATGTAGTTTCTCTCGGTGTCCATTATAAAATTTTTGTAATTTTATTTCTCTCCCAAGGTACCTCACAAACTTAAAATAACCTGTATTCGTAGATAAAACCTCTTTAAAAAAGACCTGACTGAAGCTACCTGCTTAATAATTTAAAATTTACGAAATACGATTTTTGTTTTGAACTACTTATATGTAATGCCCACGTAATGGTGATACTAAAGGTGATACACGAAAAATTTGGTTGCATTTATTGGGTTGTATTTATAGGCGGCCGCATTAACTTTAATTGTCACATCTAAGTATCTGGAAGTTAGAAAACTTAAAAATTGTGAATTATGATGGGAAATTTTTTGCCTCCTTTAGAATCTATGGCACTGGCATTTCACATAAAACCTGATGGCAGTTGGACACTGACATATAACATAACCTTGTACCAGCCCCCTTGTGGTCTCCTTGGAGTCGACAGAAAACAAACTTCCCCTCAAGGCTTCACTTTTCCTATGTGATAGACTGTGAAATGCTGGGTCCCCTTATTTTAAAGAGTCCCTGGTGTCTACCTATATTGTTGACGTTTATTTCTGACTGAACTTCTAGCTGGGACACTCTGTACAGTTTTATTGTAATTTTACGAGGTTCCCCAGCTAATGCTGTTTTTGATTCCATTTTTAAAACACGACCGGGCGCAGTTTACGATTTGTAGGACCTTATTTTTAAAGTAATAAGCTCGGCTATTATTGGAGAGGCATTACTAAATAATGTGGAGTTTATGAACTTTCGGTATGGCTTTAAAATGTCAGAAAAGCAAACAGGCTTTGTTGATCTATTATTGACAAGTGAATTATATTCCGGAAAATAATAAACTTGATTTAATGTTACTCTCTAAACCCAGTTGAAAATAAAAAAAAAGGAATTTGTTGAATGTACTGGGTGGGTCTGAAGTATGAAAAGTAGAACACAAGAACCACTAACGACCAAATAGCACATGTTTTTTTTTCGTATAAACATAACGGTGCACCAAATGCGGGGGGAAAAAATTATTAAGCCTGTTTGTTTTACATGGATTATTTCCCTCATACTGCTTGCATCCAATAAGGTAGCTCCTTCCATAAAAATCCAACCAATGATATGCCTCTGCTAGCGATAATTTGCACTAGTGCAATTACCGGTAATTGCACTTGTGCAAATTATCACTTCGTTGCTTAGCAACCGCGAATCTGTTGGATACAAACACGTACCTACTTCTTAAAGTTTGTGTGTTTCACACTGTTCTAAATTATGCAGCTTATAAATTATGTTGCGGTATTATTAAGCATTATATCAATGAATTTATATAAATTTTACATTGCTAAATTCTTGTTATTTAGACCTCCGCCACCGTTTAAATTTGTGACACATTCAGAAAATAAACCAACGCCGACAGGGTGTAGGTATAATCGCATTTGCCTTGGATACCCAAGCGTCATGTTTGTTTACTCGAACGCTATAGTCGAAGCTGTCAATAAACTCGTTCAAAATGAGTCGTTTTGGAAATGTAAACATAGAAAAAATTAATACAGAAATTATTAAATCGTATTCGTGAAATAATCTCGACAAATACCACTCGTGCCGGAAAATTTTCTAGATAATTTTATTCTCAAGCCCTATTTTGCACATTAGCAAAACCACTCGTACAAATTGGGCTTTTATTTTCAGAGATTAAATCCCTCGAGCTTCGCTCTCGGGATTTTATCAGAAAATAAAAGCCTAATTTATACTCGTGATCTTTCTAGGCAAAACAGCGCTTTCGAAAAAATTATCGATAAAATTTCCGGCACTAGTGATATTACATACGATAATATACTTAGAAAAAAGTGTGTGAAATGTTACAATATGTTTTATTTATGTATTGAGCTGCCAAGGCACAGCTCCCTCATTCACGAAATAATCACAAAACTGCTCTCGGGCAGCAACGCAAGCATGTCTTCGTGAGCATGTTTGGTAAGAAAGTCCAAATTGAAATATATACAGTCTTTATCAAGCTCTTCTAGGATGGAACTAGGACATTCGGGTCTCAAAAATTATGTAATGCGCAACATGCCAATGTTATGGTTTGCACTTTTTTTACATTCAAATTAATTGTAGTCAAAAAAAACTCTAAATCGTTTGGCTAAAATGCCAAATGCATTTTCAACTACTCTTCTAGCCAGACTTAATCTGTAGTTAAAGATGCATTGGATGAAGATGGATATGGTTAGAAAATATGTTCTGATAGGGGAAATGCAGCACAAAAAAATTATTTTGTTATTTATTCTCTTGTCTTGGTGACAAAAAATTCTTCAATTTCTTCATCGTGTAAAATAGAACTTGTCGTGAATTAATTCATGAATTTATTCATAAACATTTATTCATGAATTAATTCATGAAGAAATTGTAAATGTAAAACAGGCTTTTTAAAAAAATACTATTGTATCGAAAGATGGTTCTGAAGTGACGTTACAGCCTTCCCCTGTCAAATTTGACAGTTAAAATAAAAAAATTACAAATAATTCAACGCAAAATAAAGGAGAAAAATAAGATAATTTTAAATCCAAATGTATAACAATAAAAATGCTTCTCGTTCCAGTCCAATCTGCAGCTGCCGCTAATGGACCTTCTGTCGCGAAACTGTATTGTCTGTGGTAGCACCCCTAACTCTGCTAACCCCTCATATTTTCCCCTACGCGCAACAACCACATACACTAAAATAGAAGTAGACATACCCAGTCCCGAATCTGAGGATCGATCCACCTTTTCAAAATGAGACATAATGAAATCAACTCAACCGACGGACACTAATTTCCATTAACAAGGAAAGGGTTTAATTATGAAGCCTGGACCTGTACCGTCTGGCCAGCACCCTAATTGGTTAATCAGCTACGATTCGATGACGTGACGCCGACGACGAATCATTACAACGGACCTAGCGCTGTCTGGGCCAATTTCTGTGAAATTTCTGGTTGAAGGGTCGAAGCCGCCGAGCTTGAATTGAAAGCGGCAATTCCCGTAAGCCCTAGTCCCGTTAATTTTTGGGGTGGTAGAGCGAAGAGATGTGTCTCACGGTTGAATCCTTGTTTATGTCAATAGGGCAGCCGAGGCGGGCTTTACTGGGCTTTATGTCAAGGTTTACTCTTTGCAAATAGGAACCAAGGACCAAGCAACAAGTGTGACAGGAAAATTAACATTTATTACATACATTTTGTAACTTTCTCTAGTATTTCCCGAACAACAGGATGCGACTTATTAATATCGAATTATTTATTGGCCTTATATACGGTAACCAAGGCGCATGCATGCGCTTACTGTCAGCTAGTGATGCTGTCTTAGTTATCTTATCTTATAAATTGTGGCTTTTATATATTTGAAAATACCAGATACAAATAATTTTATTTTACATTGAGTTTTCTAAGAATAGTAACAGTAAACTAATTTTATAAATTCTCTGCAAGTGCACCTATGGCAAATTTTCAAGTAGAAAGACACATAAATTTTGTATTTTTTTAAATTTTATAAAAATATCATACCAATAAAAGGTAGATATTATATAACATATTATAAATTTAAAACATGTTATTATATATTAAATCGTAAACTATAAAATTTGATTAAACATTCATATTATCATATTTGATCTAATAATTAAAGCCTTAATTAAAAACTTCAATATTACGAAAACAGTTAAATTTAGATATAGATCTTCATCTTCATGAAATTATTTAAAATTTATCGTGTAGTTTAAAAATGTAATTATATACCTACATAATAGATGGTGTTCTAAAAAATACTTGGGTAGGAACCCTTTTCCCACCACTGTGCATTGCTTAATTGTTTAAGCTAATACAAAATCCTGATGATTTAAAAGAAACCTAACTTAGGTACAAACATTTTTGTTCGAAAAGGTGGGGTACAAAATATGATCACTCACCCAGTACATTGAAGATCAAATCACTAAAAGTAATAATAATACTTTTGTAAACAATTACACATTTTATTTTTTCCTTAATTAATCTTATATAACACTGCTATATTTATCATTCTGCCTTGCTTCTTTTTATCTTCCATTCTTCCTTAATTTCCAAAATATTGAATTTTTATTCATTTAGGCAACTGATGTGAAGTAGGTAAGGGGCATGTAGGAAGGTATTCTAAAATTACAGAAGTTTACTACTTTTTTTATAACTATAGGTAAAGCAAGTACCTATAAATTTTATAAAAGTGATCACCTTTTTTAAAATTACCATATAGGCGGCAAGTAACGTAGAACATTTAAAGTTTATGCTAAAAAAATTGGCGATGTCAAGTTTTGGATCAAATATGTATATAGCTTACGCAAGATAAACTGAGCTGCGCGCTTTGCAGTATGAAAACACTGCGGGCCGTGGTCGCGGCCACAGAAAAACATCACTGAAAAAAGCAATTTAGTTTTCGAGAAAAATTGTGTCAACAATGAGAAAAATTCAAAAATTGGTATTTTTGCCCTTGTTAATGTGTTTTTCATCTGAATGAATTTGTAAGCCGTTTTGGTGAATATATTATTAATAAATTATTAATACATCTGCCGTTTCTAAAACCTAAAATTTTTTTTAATAATACCTACATTTCAAAAAATTGTATTGTAATTTTTTGTAATTTTTATTCTTTCGGCATGAATCAATTTTTATAAATTAGTAGTATAATAATACATAATCAATAACACTTACTTATTTTATTTTCCACGTCACTATTGGGGGGTGTCATTCTTTTTATGACTCATGTGGTATTATTTGCCTCGGCCAGAGGCCTCGGCAACTAAATTCCACATGAATCATAAAAAGTTGAACTTCAGTGCCTTGGTACATAAATAACTATTTTTTACTACTAACCTGAGAAATCACCATTATTTACCTCATTCCTCTAATGAGAAGTAATATTTCTCACCCTAGGTAAATAATGATAATAAAAAAATACCTAGGTAAATAATGAAAAATTTTCTATATGACATTTAAAGATTAGTGTCATTTTATCGGCTTGACAACTGAACTCCCAGGCTACTTGATATTTCGAAGTATTTGAAAAAAGCGAGAAATGACTAAAATAAACTAAAATATGGCAATATTTCAATGTTAGTAGTAAAAAAATTCTATATACACTTCGGTTGAGAAGGCCATTATTTACCTCGCATATTATATCCTGAGGCGCGCAGTTTTTAAATATGTTGGAAGTTTATTACACATTTTAAAACCTTTATAACACAACTGATTTTAACAAAATTTTGTCCGAAAATTAGGGTGAAATCATTTGTGTATCTGACACAATATCTGTGAATTTTGTTACTATATTTCGTAAAATTGTTATTTGCAATACTTGGAATCAAGTTATTCTTTAATCTAAGAACAACAACTAATGTATTTTATACTATTTTTTGTTGATCGCTACAACAATTTGACTTATGATGCATATATTTATTTCTCACAATTTAGAAATTACTCTCACTGCTCAGTTTGGTAATTTCTGCGTTATGTAGGTATATCAATTCGAGATTAGAATGTTTTTTTTTTATTGAATACATATAAATGTATTTGCTTTAATCGCTGAATTAAATAAGAATAATATGTTTCCTGGCAAAAATTAAGCGATTTTTGTTGTATGAACTTATGCTCTATTGACAGAGTTCAATTTTCGGAAGATTTTGTTATCTACAGTAGGTCCAAAAAGTGAATGAGCCACCCTGCACAACAAAATTGCAGTTTCTCATGGTGAATCGTATTTTTTACACGAGCTAAAACTTTTACAAAGAATAACTTTTTTTCGTGTCTTTCACTTTCTGGTTCCGTTTCACCTCTTGTAAAGTAAACTCCATACGAGGACATCCTGTATATTTTTAAGCTAGACAAAACTCAAATGGAAGAAATGAGTCTTTAACAAGAGTTGCAGAGAATCGAATTGGCTATCTAAAAATGCGAAAGTATAAATTATATCCATATTCCTGGAAAAATAGCACCGCCAATTTTCGTTCTATCTTCGGGTATGGAAGACGATGTTCTGTCTAAATAGGTAACAAGGACAGCAACAGTATTTGCGGAGGTTGTATAGCAGACACCTAACTGTGTCTATATACAGCCTCTGCTATTCCACTGCAGGGGAACCTCGAACTTGACAATTAAATCTAACACTACCGATACCTCACTTGGCACCCACTCACCAACAACACAGCCTTGCCGCTCCTGTCGTCCACCCACCCCATCACGATGTCCGCCCCGACCATCCCCCCGTCCGGGCTGAAACCGACGCCCACGTAGCCCAGCGTCCTCGCCTCCACCCTGAACAGGATCTCCTGGTGCCTCGGTTGCCACCTCAGCACCACCAGCCCGTCCCTGTCGAGGGTCGCCGAGTGGGTCCACTGGATGTCGTCGGAGGACTCGTCGTCGTCGCCCTTGAAATGGAACAGCTCCCTGCGGCGCCTCTGGCGCCCCTGGGTCGAGCGCGGCTCCCGCTGGAGCCGCTGGTCCGCCCTCCCGTGGAAGTCGTTGACGAGCTCGACGTGCCTGACGTACTCGTCCAGGAGGTCTTCGGAGGTCGACCGGATCGACGCGAAGGTGGCCGAGAGGAAGAGGAGGTAGACGGTCCAGTGGTGAGCCATGGCGCGGGGCGAACCTTTGGTCACTTTTCCTGGAAAGAACGAAACGATAAGAATTTTCTGACCCATACAATATAGACACACTATAGAACCAGACTAGGAGCCATGAGCCTCCGCATGCTTGCTGTGATAATGTTCCATGCACTACTGATTATTCGTTGCCATTTGCGGCCACACACCAAGTCACAACCTTCTCAAGCTTATAGTCCACCTTACGAGAGAATACGAGCCTCAAGAATGCGAGTAAAAAATTTCGAATGTTCCAAACTTCCAAATATAATCCTCCTTAGGAAATATAATAAACCAAAGCCATTACGCTAGCGCACCAGAATTGTACAGGTTTTTGCGATCCGGCAACGCCTAGCAAGCCCAGTAAAGATTCACCCTGCAATCCGTACCCCAAGCTGAATATTTCTTAGAGCGACTGGCGGTCGTAAATATCTATGCAAGTCACGTACACTAGTCTTCGCCTCTTAGCCGTGCGCGAAGGAAGACAATTTGAGTTTTGCGGTGTTAAAATGACAAGTGTCCGCGGAAAGACCATACACAGCCAAGCCAGAGAAATCATCGCAAACGTAATAAGGGTTTGCGATGAGGAGGCAACTAATAACGCTTTCAAATTACTTATTTTATCAGACTCTTCAACTGAATATCAAAATTTTCACCGCCGTTATTACCGACGCCTATTCACTCGTTTTTTATTTTACTTCCCCCCTGCGTCTCTAGCGTTCTCTCCTGTGTTTTACTATACAAGCCCTGTGCAAACATGTGGCAACGCCGCAGCGGGACGGTTCAACGGGTCTATGCAGTATAGAGTAGTCTGCACTTTGGCTTAATTTTTTTTTCTAATAAATGTTCAACCCTATTTTTAATTATAATTAGATACATTTGTGAACTTTGTTTCAATAATTGGTACGTTTGTTTAACAGACAATAAAAGCAGTAACAAGTAACAAAATATACACAGAAGTATAAGTATTTATAATAAGTACGATTCCTGGTGTGGATAGGCACATTTTCGACAAATAATATGGTAAATTTGGGCAAATAGAGGGGAGTACATTTTGTTGTTAAGTCGAATTTTTGTGAGAATTATTTGCAAAGTTCGCCATCAGGCAAATGATGATTAACTTCTTCCCTTATGGTTAAGTTTTCATAAAAATAAAAACAACAAGCGAACAGAGAACAGCATGTTGTGAAGGAGAGTAATCTCTTCTGATTGAAATGGCAATTATATGGGGTCAAATTTCATAATACATTCAACTAAATTATCTCTTGACTTTAACATTAGGTAAAGAAACTTTTGCAACAATACTAAACAATGGTTGGATTGTTAGAAAACTCCTTTAATTTTAAAGGGTACTTAGTTTGTCTATGCAATTGGCCCTTAATCATTTTATTCTTAAATTTTCGTCCTTTGGAAAGCCCAAAACGAATACAAGTTGACCGCTTGCCGACAAGCAAAGAAAACCTAGCTTCAAGTTATTATTACGATGTGACGTATATAACTATTAAGTTTTAGCTTCCCTCGACGGTTCTAGGCATCTTGAGGCTTGAAATTGTAAATAATAATAATAATAATTCTCTCCCTCACAATACTCCAAACTAGGAGTACCCCAGAAGCAACCACATGGGAACGATTCTTCACTTCGAATTTTTAGAGAAAAGTTTCATTTTTTCACAAACAAAACAAATTTATAAAAAAGCTATCGCCAGCTCTTCGGGCTGTCTGTTTCCACCCAGAGACACTGCCTCGTCCTAGCAATCTGGCGACGATAGCACTACCCCCACTACACAAATTAATTCCGGTAAATTTCTTGTAAAGCCAACTGACAGGGAGTGACAGGCCACGCCGCGCAGACCCGCAAGCCATGTTGCCAGCTTTCTCAACTTCAGGGCTTTGCTAGAGTCGGCTGTGACCAAGTTTTAACAATTTCTGTTCAGGTGTTGTGGAATTACTCTTGATTTTTTGGATATTTCATCATTTTGTACTTTGCCTTTAATAATATTGCAATATACTCGGTGTACCACTGTCTTTCTTTTTTAAGAACTATCCACCCGAATAGTATTTTTATTTATGGGTCGATTTTCAAAACATGCCCATTTTTTGTCAAATATGTCATCCAAGAAAGTATTGGAGAGGAGAATAATAACAAAATTAAAGCTAATTCTGATATACCTACATGAAGTAACTGTGACTATACTAAAATCGAGCAATCCGTACGCCTGGTGTAAATAAAACCACGTGTTCAATGACGATCCGCGATTGGTCGATAGGCTATAAAAATTCACCCGACTCGGCAACAGGGACGTGCTCGATCGCAGAAGTGTAGATATTCGGTTTTATCTTGTTGTCTTCAGCTATTTAGACACTGTCCCAAATAATTTTATCGATGTTTTGAACCATTTTAATTAAGCCAATAATTCTTGTCTGAAATATTTTGATGTGCACAATTGTAAGACTAAAATTAAATAAAGGTCGTACCTCCGTGCGGCTATGGCAGATATTTCAACCCACGTGCTCTTGTTTACTCCAGGCGTAAGAGTTGCTCGATTTTACTATAGTACAGAGCGAAACTTTAGAGGTGGTGTGCTGTGTCATGAAATTATTGTCGTGAAAAGTTTTAAAAATCCATAATTTATATTGAAATTAGGAATTGCTAGTCAACGATATTATTTTGAAATTCGTCCGTTTTAAATTGTTGTAAAAGGACGAAACTATCCCCTATGATGACTAAATATAGGGTACATGACAATATTTTTAATTGCTCTAAATTTGTACTCGGTTTACAGTAGATGCACCAACATAACACGTAATAAATGAAACAACAGCTTTTAACCCTTATTTATTTATGATAATTAAAGAGAAGTAGCACAATTTTGTTCGGGCTAAAATCTACAGTTTCGTTGTTCTATTGTCCAGAACGCCAAACGTGGCAACTCTGTGCTTCTCAGGAGAAACGGAACTGCATCGTTGCCGGTGCCCGTTTGCAATAATTCGTAGAACAAAGGCAAATTTTACTTTTCTATTCAAATGTCTCCTTGCTTGCCTATGAATATCTGTTACTTAATGTATTGTAAAGACTTTTTATTACGAATATGTTCCGTATATTGACTCCTCTATAGCAAAATGGTGTCTGTTTATGCTGCACACGCTGGAAATTATAAATATCCTTCAATTCTTTCGCGTGACACTTTGATTAAAATATCTGTATTCGGAACATACTATAAATATTCAGGAAATATAATATGGAAAATTTCGCGTATGTGGCAACGATACCCGCCCACCTAGGTATCTAACCATATATATATCCACATGTCATCTAATAACACATGTATGGTTTTGTGATCGGCAGTTGACATCCCGTCATGCCAACTGTCATTCCGTATTCCGTATGTCGCTAAATCAAAACATTAGTAGGTAATATCTGTGGGATATATTATAGTTTGTTATCGATATTTATTATTATACAGGGTGTTTCTAAATTATGGTGCCAACGTAATATGACAAATAGAAAATGTCATTTTGAACAAAAAATTTCCTACAAACATGGGTCCTACAATGCATAATAAGAAAGTTACAGGGTGATAAAAGTACAGTTTAAAGAACATATTTTTGGCAATAACTTTTACAGAAGTTGTACCTATACAATTGAAATGAAACTTGGTGCAGACCTTTAGTAACTGAAGTGCGGCAATTTTGTGTAAAAACGATTTATTCCCATCGACCAGAGGCGGAGGGGTGGGGTTGCACAATGGGTTTTATACTCATCACTTTTTTGTTACAATTTTGCAACAAAATGGTACTCTTGTTCCATAACGATAAAATCAACCGTTTGCGGTGAAATTGGCAAAATGCCACAAAACACCTGTTAACTCCAAAATTCGAAAAATTTAATTATCGCCTACGCATTTAAATGTTTTACAGATGAAATGTACGTTCAAAATTAAGAAAAAATGCCTAATGGGTATTGGGTAAAACATCACTGGTTTTCCTGAAATATGGATTTCAAAATGTTGTCGAGTTCAATCAAAATTTTTGATACATAGTTCATTGGGAATTCTTTGTCACTTTAAATGGTACAATTATTTTGTAAAATTTGAAAGCGGTAGTTGAAAATTTTATTTTTGGAATTTTGGAGTTAACAGGTGTTTTGGGGCACATTTTGCCGATATCGTTATGAAACAAGAGTACCCTTTTGTTGCAAAACAAAAAGATGCACTAAAATGATGAACCTGCGAGACCAAAAATATAACCTCAAAAAAGTTATGAGTATAAATCCCATTGTGCTACCCCGCCCCTCCGCCTCTGGTTGATGGGAATAAATTGTTTTTACACAAAATTGTTGCACTTGTGTCGTGATGTTTTTCAAACTATGCATTTATAACCCTGTAACTTTCGTATCATGCATTTTAGGGGCTATGTTTATAGGAAGATTTTTGTTCAAAATGACATGTTATACCTGTCACAATACGTTGGCTCCATAATTTAGAAACACCCTGTATATTGTTTGCGTAGTTATTGTGTTGTCAGTTGTGTAGTGAGGGGGGGGGGGTCCGATAGTGTAAGGTATCATGGACCCTGAAAGTGCAATCCGTAATTTGCCGAAATTGGATGCTTACTTGGTAGCACATTTTTTTTCTAATAATCCGATTTTCGCGTCTGCCGAAATTCATGGGATAAAACCGCAAAGGTTTGTACCTATACATATGTTGTAGTAATAGTAAAGTATTATGAGTTATTAATAAAGGGAGAACTTTGGGCTAGAGACCATCTTGAAGGCGCGTTTATAAAGGCGCCATTTTAGTGCTTAGAAATACTGAGCTCAAATTCCGTAGATGCCAAAAAATTGCAGAAAAAGGCTACTGAATATTTACGAAAAAACACTTCTTAGCTAAATGTGGTTTCACGGGGCATCCTAAATCTGGGGGTTTGAGGTTAGAATTTTGAAATTTCAACTTTCCTTGCATCTTTCACCGTAGATTAAGGTTATGTCTCAGAAAACTTCAGTGGTATCGCCATGTTGCCAAATTGCCTTTATAAAACACTTGTGACGTCATAAGTGCTTTCCCGCCAAATTTCGAGGAAGTCTAATAACTTGCTAATTAGGTAAATATACAGGGTGATTCAGGAGGAAATGTCAATATTTTAGGTACGTATTCGGGGACCCAAAATAAACATAAAAGTTCCCTATTCCCGGCCGTTACCGAAATACAGGGGTAAACAACATTCAATTTAAGGTTTTTATTACATTATTTATAACAGGTAGGCTAGGTTTTGGGTGATTCAGGCGGAAATTCCTGTTGCTTAGCAATAGTAGACCTTAATCCTCTGGATTATTATCTTTGGGGGTGGTTTAAATCATTGGTATATTCAAGTAAAGTAAACACTAGAGATGCATTACTCGATCGAATAATAAATGCAACAGCAACTATAAGAAACAGGCCCGTATCCATTCATAGAGCGACCCGAGCTATTCACCAGAGAGCTGACTTATGTTTAGAAGTAAACGGTGGCATTTTTGAAAACTATAAAACCTAGCCTACCTGTTATAAATAATGTAATAAAAACCTTAAATTGAATGTTGTTTACCCCTGTATTTCGGTAACGGCCGGGAATAGGACCCATGTTTATAGGAACTTTTATGTTTATTTTGGGTCCCCGAATACGTACCTAAAATATTGACATTTCCTCCTGAATCACCCTGTATATTTTTTAAATAATCGTAGGGTCTTAGGCAAGTGTCCAGGAATTGTTTTATCAAGTTAGTAAAATTTCGTCAAGTACCCTATTGTTTGAACAATAATTATTTTAGTAGATATCTACCATCTTGCCTATCCGACTCAGATTTAACAAATATGTTTTGTCAGCTTATAAGGCCATTGATATCGCACATTTCGATACGGTAGAACGTAGAACCTTTCAAAATTTTTGCAACTCATCGGAAACACGAAATATATTTTCCAACGTTAGTCTATAAATGGTTTGTCAACAGAATCTTTTGTCCGTAAACCCATCAATATCCAAAGAGCAGTTCTTTAGAATTAAAATCTATTGTTTTCTTCACTCGCGTCGCTTAGCTTTCACTTTCAGTAAGGCATTAACAACGCTAGAACGCTCGATGAATTTCCAGAAGAGCTGGGACCACCCTAGAGT
Source organism: Pseudeuparius sepicola (assembly GCA_963920635.1). Classification (NCBI taxonomy): domain Eukaryota; kingdom Metazoa; phylum Arthropoda; class Insecta; order Coleoptera; family Anthribidae; genus Pseudeuparius; species Pseudeuparius sepicola. Next base: position 8,547,087 of record OY987304.1, read on the forward strand.
AAAAAAAAGGAAACGAAAAACCGTAAAAGCGTGAAACTGGGCATTATTTGATTGCCGGCAGTTTCCGCTTGCTCCCTTGTTTCCTGTCATTATGTTATTCCCACTGCTAAGTGTGTTATGTTGTGGTTGGGGCACTAGAGTTTACCTACAGTTGTAACGAGATACCTTGTTTATCCTGAAGAGGAGACAAACAGGAAACAGAAAACAGACCTTCGAAAGTACAGAAGGCAAATTTTCACAAGTAATGGGAAAAGACCATTTTCAATACACAGTAAGAATGAACCGTCAAAATTGATAAAAATTTTAAATCTGCCATGGTCATAGCAATCTAGTGATTAACCGAATATTGCTGTGGTGCTGCAATTGCATTTTGTTGGCTGCAAATTGTGATGTTGCATTTCTATTGGTTACAAACTTACGTAATAAGGAAAAATCTGTATTATAACGAAGATAGTACATTCTAATAGAATGGGAGTAGTACACTACTATTTTAGACAGCTCAATAACGTGAGAACCAGATATAGGTACTGGCAAAACGTTGAGATTAACGCTAAAATTAAAGCTATAACCGATTTAGTAGCGTGACGTCACGGCTATAGAAAATTTCAATTTTAGGACATTCCAGGGGTTGAAGGAGAAATAAAAAAAATAAAACGGAGGAAAATTTTATATATACAGGATGTCTCATTTGTGCTTCAAAAATAAATACGTGTGCTGGTACTTCGTGCTAAAAAGTTTGAGTTTGTCGTATAGCATTTTTCTGTTAGACGCTTTTGAAGTCCTTTTCTTAAAATTGAATTATGGCAATATCTCCCAAAATAATCAAGCTGATAATCTAAAATTTGGCCCTGCTGTGTTTTTTGGGATGGAGAATAAACCGTCAATTTCGACATATCTCACAGAGGCCGCCACTTGCTCTGTTTATGGATCGTGCTTTTAGTCGTAACATCTTTGAGGTTATCTTGTTGGTCCTGTAAATCCATCATGTTAGAGCATATTTGTGCACTCTTGTTTCATAACGATAAAAATAAACCGTTTGCGTTGAAATTGGCAAAAGGTGCCCCCTAAACACCTGTCAAATCCAAAATTCGAAAAATACAATTTTCACCTACCTCATTCAAATACTACAGATGAATTGTACAGTGTGACCCATTTGTTTTGGGGTCAGTCTGTAAAAAGTGTATCAATCGTGCGATTTGGCTGATTTTTTCTTTAAATTGTAGAGCTCGATGAACTGCACATTTTGAACAAAAATTGCCTGGTTCGCATAAAATCCAAAGCCTACTATGACCGTTTTTATGAGCAAAATTTTAAGAAACCATATTAGCGTTTTTTTTTGAAAAAATCTGTGTGCGCCAATGGATTGAGCACCCCTCGAAATGGGTATGTACAAAATTTCATCAAAATATTTCAAGTAATAACGATTTTGTAGAAAAATTAAAAATGCAGCCAAGGTACGTCTTTATTTTCAAAAATTCAAAGTTGGCCATGGAAAATAATTGAATTGTTTACTTTTATTAAGTGTCAAACTGTCTAAATTGAGTTCAGAAATTGTTTGTGCTCAATACAATTAATTATAATAATTATGGAATATTTAAGCATAAGAGACAAAATAGAAATTGTTCGACTCGTGGGCGACAACGAAAATTTTATAATTTTAATTGTTTTTATGTTTTGTGTTTATAAGCATAAGGTTGTATTATTACAATTCAATTATTTTCCATGGCCAACTTTGAATTTTTGAAAATGAAGACGTACCTTGGCTGCATTTTTAATTTTTCTACAAAATCGTTATTACTTGAAATATTTTGATGAAATTTTGTACATACCCATTTCGAGGGGTGCTCAATCCATTGGCGCACACAGATTTTTTCAAAAAAAAAACGCTAATATGGTTTCTTAAAATTTTGCTCATAAAAACGGTCATAGTAGGCTTTGGATTTTATGCGAACCAGGCAATTTTTGTTCAAAATGTGCAGTTCATCGAGCTCTACAATTTAAAAAAAAAATCAGCCAAATCGCACGATTGATACACTTTTTACAGACTGACCCCAAAACAAATGGGTCACACTGTATGTTCAAAAGTAATAAAAAAAAAAACGCCGAATGGGCGTTGGGTAAAACATCATTGGTTTTCTTGAAAATAGTGTCAAAATTTTGTTCAATCCATTCCAATTTGAAACCCACACATTTTTGGTACATTGTTCATAGGGAATTTTTTGTCACCTTAAATAGTGATACCTACCTACCATTATTCTGTAAAATGTTAAAGGGGAGTTAGGTAGCTGAAGAGTACACTTTTGTCGTAATTGATACGCGATAAGTGGACAAGCTCAATTTTTTTATACCCGCACACGGTTTTTTAAGCATAAATGGGACACCCTGTATAATTGGATTTTTTTTAAAAAATTATTTACATCTATATATCAAAATGTGATAGCAAGATGGACCTGTATTCCGATAATATAAAATGAACTTCATCAGGATCCTTGATCCTTACTTCATAGTTTAGCGGAAACACTAAATCTTGATTCCCACTCAATGCAAATTCCTCGTAATTTGCCTGTTTTTTTCCTAACCGAACGTGTGGGACCAGACTCCCATAACAAATATAATAATTACAGCAGTGTACCTAGCTAATAGCACAGCTGTGCTAATAGTAATCCCAGACTCTTAACAAAACCTGACTATAGCTTTTCGCTTCCTCCAAACACAATGAAAACGTAATTTAACTTTGTAATGATATTAAATCAAACCAGTGGAGCAGACAATAATATTCATCCGATAGAAAGTGACCTTTCCAATGGTAAAACGTAAAACTATCATACAAATAATAAGAGTCATTTTTGTGTATTTATTTGTCTCCTCTCCAGTTTAGTTGTTACTTGCAAAAAATGGTTATTTCCTCTACGCAAATTTCACATTTCTTATATTTATTTATTTTTTTGCTTTTTTGCTTATCGCTACTCCAGTCTTATTTTGTAGCACGCAAAACCTTTTATGAATATACACTTTTCGATTTTTTAACTTTACCTTACCCTACTCCATCTTTGTGTATCCAGGACTAGTCTTCAATACATAAACCAGATTCATTAATTAAACGGGCATTTAAATTGGAACCCAGCCTGGCGCATTTCGGTGCCTGGGTTCTTAGAAGGTAGGCCGTTTCGTCGCCAAAACGTAATAAAAATCCCTTGGGTTTATCTCGGAGAATTAAAGGCCGAATTTCACGCGAAGTTCGGCCCGAAGCCGTTGTTGTTCCGAGCGAGGCATTTTGGGCATTCACAGAATGTCTTTGTTGGTTAAAAATAGATACTTAAATTGGAAACGCATCGCAAAAATTCAAAACAACATCGCTGGACTATTGTATTTCAACGAGAATAACTTTTAAGAAATAAGGGAACAACCTGAAATACGCGTTTCTGACAATCTAGGTTGAATTATATTTGTCTATAAATAGCGATTATTTCCCTTTTCCATCATTTTCGAGGATAGGAAACTTAATTTTAAGTATGTAGGTAAAGTATAAATTAACTCACTTGGAACACAGTGATGTAGGGGGCGCCATCTATTTCATAGCATTTACCACGCTCTTCTATACTGGTAAAAATACCAGACTTATCGGCAGAAATCACCCGTATAAAATTCAAAGGTTTTTATGCGGTCGACGTCGACCTAGTCAAGGAGCCAGCCAATAAGAAAGCGAGCGTAGCGATTTGATTGGTCGGCGTTTCGGAGATCCATCGAACAGGTGTCGACGTGGGCCAGTTAGGCCAGTATAACCAGTGCCGTGCACGGAAATAAGGATTGCGCTTTATTTTATACGGATTTTGGTTCTGTGTATAGATTGTTGCGTGTAACAAAATTATTGGGTTGCTTTAGTTTGAATTATTTCAAAGATTATTTTATTCTCTTTTAGAGCCTTTAAATAAGATTTGTATAAATTATTAAGGGCCGCGCGCCATGACACGGTCTTGTTTTACAAAGCAAACGCCGCCCAAGCGTGTTTATGCTGTTCCAAGTGAGTTCAGTTATACCATACCTACAATTGAAGAAAAATGTGATAGCAAAGCAGTGGCTACAATGGCCATCCCTTTTCTTTATTTTCTTGTTCTTGGTTATAGAGAGTGCAGCCGACTAGATTTATAGTCGTACTTTACCCGAGGAGGGTGCAAATATACCGCGCAAGTTTCGTTTCTGCTGTAATTTAATGAAAAATAATTCAAGCCTTTTATTAGCTCGGTTAATTTCGGAGGGAACCATTCAATTTTAATTCAGTAAAAGGGCTCGGGCGGAAAAATAGACTACAGCCAGAATTAGGTCAGCATCCAGAAGCTATAAAAAATCTACTATAGGGTATCGACGTTACTATTCTGTTATTACCACTGGGCAGCAGGTGAAAGGATTGCATAATATGTAATTTTATTTTTAGATTTTTTTTATTAAAAGTAACTTTTTGAAAAATGTTTTTACTCGTGCACATGCTGTATCGACTGCCTTATTAATACTCAGTCATTTCGTAGATATTTTTTTAATCGCATCAGTAATTAAGTTTTCAGATGTTACCAACGTTTAATAATATTGTGAACTCTCACGCAGGTTACAGTTTACAGGATATCTCAAATGGACTCAGGCTAGATGCTTATTCAACACAGTGAAGGTCTATTTTTATACAGGGTGTTCAGATTTGATCCGGAACACCCCTGTTAAATTGTAATGCGCTGCACGATGTCACATCTGTGACGATGTTGATGATTTTTTGTGTGTGTAGGAAGTGTCCTTATGGCACTTTGGGACATAATATCGTCATGGTGGCATCACTATTCCACGGCCAGCTATGATTTTTTTTATTCGATTTTTTGGAAAATGCTATAAGGTTTTTTTCAGGGATTCTTTAAAGTAAGGGGACCCAGCATTAATATTTTCCAAAGTGAGGCCTATTCTTTCTTCATTCTAATGGTATCAGTGATGCCAAGTATGCCATTTTATTGGAGAATCTATGGATATAACAGGTACTTTGATTGTTAGTAAAAATTAATGATTTCCATGATTTCTAAAAATTAGACTTTACAATGTAATGTATACAAGTGCAGAATGTGGCAACTGCCAAATGAAAGAAATTTATTTTAGAGTTGAAATTGATTTCCAGCAATTATTTCCACGAATTTAAGTAATAAGTGTGGTAAGTAAGTATATAGTGCCGATTTTGCTTATTTAAGAATTTCTTCCCTTGTTGAATGTATCTACCCAAAGAACTTTCACAGATTTAGGGATGGAATAATGAGATTAAGTCTAGTAGTTCTAATGATGTAGTTTTTCTCGGTGTTCATTATAAAATTGTTGTAATTTTATTTATCTCCCAAGGTAGCTCACAAACTTAAAATAAACTTGTAGTCGTAGATAAAAACTCTTTAAAAAAAGACTTGACTTAAGCTACCTGCTTAATAATTTAAAATTTTCGAAAAACGATTTTTGTTTTGAACTACCTACTTATATGTAATGCCCACGTAATGGGAATTGTAGGATTACTAAAGGTGATACAGGAAAAATCTGGTTGCAATTATTGGGACTACTACAGGCGGACGCATTACCTTTAATTGACACATCTGAGTATCTGGAAGTTAGAAAAGTTAAAAATTGTGAATTTTGATAGGAAATATTTTGCCTTCTTTAGAATCTATGGCACTGGCATGTCACATAAAACCTGATATATAACATAACCTTGTATCAGCCCGATCAGCCCCCTTGTGGTCTCATTGGAGTCAACAGAAAACAAACTTCCCCTCAAGGCTTCACTTTTCCTATGTGATAGACTGTGACATGCTGGGTCCTCTTATTTTAAAGAGTCCCTGTTTTTGTTTTATCGGAAATCTGACAACAATAATCACAACCCTAATGTCCAGAGATTTATGAATTGGAAATAATTGAAGAATATCCCACTAATAAAGGAAATTAATTTTGTGTTTATTTTTCGACAAATAATATGGAAAATTTGGGAATTTAGAGGGGACTGCATTTGTGGTAAGTCGAATTGTTGTGGTAATTTTCCGCAAACGATAATTATTTTCACTTATGATATAATTTTCTGAAAAATATACCTAGACAGATAACTGAATTCTGCTAAGGAATACAAGTTGATCGCCTGCGGCACATATTATTAATTAAAAGGTGTTAATTGATAGTTATTTAACAAACATTTTGAATATTTAAATGTTCACAACACACAAAACTTGAATATTTCTTATTGAGATCACCTGGTAGCCTTGAAAACCACGTGTGTCCGTTTTATTTCCGGTTTGACCGCTTCTTGTGGATAGGGCTTAATAATCCTTCTTCCCATTCTTAAATTACAAATTCTATATACAGTCCTTTTACCGTACTTCTTGGCTTCTTGGAAGCGTATAAATCCAACTCGCGTTTGATCGTCGTATATGACTATATGACTCAACTGCTGGCCGTGTGTCGATTGTAAAACGAAGGAAGCCACACGGGTTCTTAATAAAAATTAACTGTTTTGCATAAGTATTCGCTTGTAATGTTTGGAATCAGTGGGAACGTCTGGGGTTTTAAACTTTATTGCGCCAGGATGTGCTTAAATTTCACGACAAGTTATACCTAGGAAAAACGTTAATTCAATCTCCGTTCGAATCCCTAGGCAGGGACATTAAATTTCTTGTCTGTCGCATGGTTTCAACACAGATTTAGCGATACAACAAAGTTATAATTACCCTAACAGCCTACTTTTTGAATTTCCAAAAATATTAACCGAAAATGGGCCCTTGGGAAATGAAGCTTAGATTCGATTTGGCCAAAAATTGTCCAAAACCTACAAACTCGGGGGCTCAAATTTATAATTAATTGTGGAACATCATGTATAGCCGAACAGTCTTATAGTGTTATTTTTCATCTTCGTGGAAGTCATCGAGGATTTTTCCTAATGTCGCAGACCCCTCTAAGCTCACATCGTTTTTTTAAATCCCCTCGAAGGCTTATTGCTTTCCTTTGAGTCAGGTTTGAAAGGATTTCTCCAAAACTCTCAATTTTTTTTATGTAATACTGCCATTCCAGTTTATCTATCAACGTGTCTTTAATTGAAGTACAAACTTCCTTGCTAAGGATTCATTGCGATTCTCTGGAATAGACTTTTTATTATACTTCTTTGAAAACACCTTATTTTCATCTGTTTTAGCAATAATGAAAGATGGAGTTTTCCGGGCTAGCCCACGGAAACAGCGCATGGAAAAACTTTCCGTGCGCTGAATAAAAATACCGAATATATGGCTTTAAAATAGAAATATACAGCAAAGTAAACTAAATTTAAGAAACTATATGCTCTCTGATATTTAACATATACCTATTTTGTATTTTAATTCGTAAGTGTTTCAATATTTAGATACATTTCTGTAATATTTTTGACGTTTTATTCACCTTAACTGACAATAACTAATTTACAACAAAGCACCCTTGAAATAATTTGAGAGTAACCATGGAAACGCATCATACATACCAAACACTATATTGTCTGCATTGTTTATTTTTTGTCAATTAAATTTATTATAATATGCCGATAAAATGTTTTAAGTTTCCGTTTTCAAAGAAGTCTAATAAAAAATATCGTTCATTACACGTCCAGAAATAGATTTTTCCGTGCTTGCATGACTTCCCGTGTTCGGCTGCGCCTCACACCGGAATTTGTCACTCGCGCACGGAAAAATCTTTATTTCCAGACTCGTAATGAAATATACTATTTTATTATTCCAGATAGGTACTAAAATAGCAATGGAAATTCACTACATATCTTAAGATATGTAGGATAATAATTTTAGTAAATCACACAGAAATACAACTATTAAAGAGCAATGCATTTTGTGGCTTTTCTGTAAAGGAAGAATTGAGTTGGAGGTAAATCGCAAGTAGGTAGGTGCCTAATAAAGTAAATCTGAAGTATCTAATACTTCGACACGTTCTGTCAAGGCAATCGTATCCAATCACTAGATTTCGATAGATAAATGATTGAAAAAATTCTCTCAAGTGGTGAAAAGATTTTCCAGTGAAAATTGATTGCAGTGGATGCGCGGAAAAAACGGAATCAAAACACACCGGCCCATAAGTCAAGATTTTAATCGGCGAAAACAATTAAGGATAAATATTCATGGACCTCATGGAACTCATCTTCAGTGGGAAGGCGGAACAATGAGATCATTAAGAAATTCTCCCTGATTATGACAATCCCGCACTAAGAGCAAACAGTTAACAAAGGGAAATTGATTAAGTCTGTTAAATAATCATCTGGATTTTTGCATAACTTGATTAGGAGCCAATTTGTGGAACGAGTTACCGAAACATCTCCTCCAGCAGGTCGGGTTTTGGAAGAGGAATACGCAAAAGAATTTTTCAACGTCCGCTGAATAATATTCTTAGGGGTTCTGGAAATATATCCCTACTTAATTTTGAAATGAAAAATCGTATGCCATTTATTTTTTACATGTTCCTAGCGATTGGTTGAGACATAAGTAAGTACATATACTTTAAGACTCAATGTACAGCACGTGCGTGGTGATTCAACATTTTGACCCATAAAATGGCTTTTTTCGATCTGTAGCGAGTAACACGGGCAATTTTAAACTTTTGGTCAATACAAATTTACAAATTACTCATATACATATTGAGACAAAAATTATTTAAACATATTTATCACAATGGCCGTTATTAGCATTTGCGCAAAAAGCCTAATAACGGCCATTGTGATAAATATTTTTAAATAGTTTTTGTCTCAAAATGTGCGTAATTACTTAGGTTAAAATTTGTATTGACCGAATGTTTAAAATTTTGCGTGTTACTCGCTACAGATCGAAAAAAGCCATTTTATGGGTCAAAATGTTGAATCACCACATACGTGCTGTACATTCAGCCTTAACAGTGTCATTCGAAAGTTCATAAAATTTAAAACTTTAGGTATATCACGTTTTATTCTCGGTTTTATCATTGTTCCTACTAGTTTTTTATTACTAAGTATCGATAAAAATATACTTTTTCAAAAGAAAATAATATTAACGCTTCAAAATTCATTCAAAGTTGATCTACCGTCAAACATTAGGATATACATTCATTTACAACCAAATAGACCGTCAGATACTGACAAATTAAAATCCCCATTTTCGTATACAAGCCTCGAAGAGAGTTGAAAAGTACATCGATGTTGAAGGAAATTTACGAGTGTCCGCTGGGGATAACATATGGAAAATTCGATTTTCCTATATACCTAATATGTTCATAAAGTTTGCACCAAATGGGACAAATTTGTATTATTCTATTTTTTTGAAAATCTGATTTTGGGATATGTTGGTGCATGTTTTGTTTACACTTTTGCGCCTAAGGAGGGTCGTGACGAGGATATTACGTTGTTCGTTTTCTCTTAATTATTCCTCTTCAAATCGGTAGGTAGGTACTCGATATTTTTTCCTGCAAATAACCGAAGAAACTTATTTAGTGGTTGTTCTCTTACTAGGTAAATCATAACAATACAAATGAATTTCAATGCAAAGTTAGGGAGAAACATGAGATTTTTTAAAATAGCTATTGTGTAAGAAGTAAGAACGCAATCTTGGAGCAAAGACTCTTCCATTTTAAGATAAGTTTATTCCCTGGTCCAGTGTTGTAATATTTTTTACATAAAATAGATTCATATTTTGAAATTCAGTGAAACAAATTTATAAGGTACAGTTGTGTATAGAATTTTATGGATTCAGTTTCAATTCCAGGAATATCAAGTATGTAGGTACCTAATATTGCCTTGTTAGGCTAAAACTAACATCGTGATATCCTTCTGAACTTTGTATAGGAGCACAATAATGCAATACAAACACATTTTCTTAATAACTTTTTTCGATATTTTCAAGGCAAACCTGTTTTTTCCCAAATTTTTATTTTAAATGTCAAATATTTGACAGGCATGGGCTGTACAAATGATTTCCATTTGGTGAAAAATTTATGAATACCACTGTATAATATGTTAATTATGTATATGTTTTATTATGTTTTTCGGGATAGTGACGATGTACATTTTCATACTTTCGATGGGCTTGTGTGGAAAAATCGGTCAAAATCTCGATTTTTCCTTACAAGATTACCCCTTATTTCAACCCTTTAGCCACCTGCAACACTCAAGCCTTTGGTTTTCCGAAGCCAGGTTCTATTAATTAATCATTTAGTGAACTCGGCTTGCGTGAAAATATGGGCAACAGACACCTTTGGAAAAATCGAATTTTCCATATTTTATCCCCAGAGGCCATTCGTATAAATTTCCCTTCATTCTACTCAACATCGATGTACTTTTCAATCCTCTTTGAATTCGAGGGGACACCCAAAAATCTCACTATCTGACGGTCTAAAATTGATGTCAAAATAATAATAAATTAAAATATCAAACCATAATTTTGCATCAAACAACAAAATTTTAATGCGTTAATCAATATTTTCTTTTGAAAATGGCATACCTACTTAAGTAATAGAAGGTATATTTCGATTGATATAAACCCCCATCTTTCATTATTGCTAAAACAGATGAAAATAAGGTGTTTTCAAAGAAGTATGATAAAAACAATATTACTTTCGTAGTTTTTTCAGATTCCTCGTGGTTTTCACAATGTTTAATTTTCTTATGTTATGTAGTCATTCACAGAACATTTCTACGTATTGGATGTACAGGGTGTTCCAGCTTATCCTATAATTTACAATAATGCACTCATTGAGAGGTATTCCTTGAAAATAAATGTTAATAATTTCTCTAATTGAAAAATTAGCTACGTAATTTTTCTAAATCAAAATATATATAACGGGCAACAGGCTTCAACTTCAAGCGGAAGCAAGAGTTACTCTTGTAGTAACTTACCTGTAGGTTTTGTTTTATAATTACAATTCAAATAGTCGGTCACGAATTATTAAATTATTATTATGAGGGAAAAAAAGTATTTTATTTATGCTTACCATCACAAATTTCGATATCCAAAAACTTAATCCCGGTCCTTCTGTAATTAAACCAATCGCAACGTCTGACCGAAAACTGAAACCCCGAATATCCTTCGAAATAGGCGCGATGCGCGATGAAGAGAAACTGGCCCGGTAGAATATCCGGCGCAAGCGAGACAGGGAGCAATCCACGGGCTACTGGATGCGCGAGCAGCTGTCGTGACCATAGCAACGGCGTTATTGTTACCATGGCGATGGTTCGGCGTTGCCACATTTCCCTAAGGATATTCCTACTCTCTACCTAATACGAGGAACTGGAAAGTTTTTAGGACTATGGTGACGCTGAAAAATAAATCTGCCTCCATGGCCAACTTATCGCGCAACGCATAAAAAAACTCGAGCAAAACTATTAACAGCCGTAGCATGCTTATTTTAAGAGATAGAACAACAATATTTTTATTGATAATCAATTAATTAATTAATGGCCTTGGCACGTTGATGTTACTTTATAAATGACACTTTTTGACGTATACCTAAATGATTCCGGTTTTACCGGAAGTAACATGCACTTTTGTTTTTTAAATAGAACCCTTTGTATATTATTTAAGTTTCGGATTCTCCTCGATTCACTGAAACCATGCAACGATGCCTCAAAAGTGACATTTTGACCGACAGAAAGTGGCTTTTCTTTAAGATATTTGGATTTGTAATTATAAACTAAAGGTGGCTTTGAAACAATGAACTTCGACAAACTGGACAAAATTAATGAACTGTCAAACCGTCTGTGTACAGAAAAGTATTTCTGACTTCTCTTATACACCATGATATAAATGCGGTGTCCATGATTCAGTTCCACCCTGAATAAATGAAGATTAAGTTATTTTTAATAATTTGATTACATACCTATATTAATCATTTAAACATTGCTAAATGTTTATATTAAACCTGTATTTAAATTTATACACACATTCCGAAAATAAACCAATGTTAAAAAGGTGAAAAAATCGCGCCTGCCTTGGATATCCAAGTGTCATTTTTGTTTACTCGGAGTCCCCAACACTGAACTGGTTCAAAACGAATCCCATTTTGGAAATATAAATATACAAGAAATTAATAAAGGAATATTGTTCGTGGAATGTTCTTAACAAAAAACACACGTGCCTGAAGATTACTCACAAATTAACTTTTCGTTTTCGGGTAAAATCGAAGCGAAGCTCTGTGGATTTGATCAGAAAATAAAGAGACTAATTTATACTCGTGATTTTTCCAGGCAAAAAAGCGCTTTCGACAAATTGATCGATAAAGCCCCGGCTGATTTTTGGGTAGAAGCCGCACATGTTGGCAACGTCGCTCAGGTAGTACCGGCCGGCATCGCATATGTGTCGGCCCATACCCCTCGGGCGGCACTCGTTTCCTCCCGGGTAAAATATAAAATTGCCGGCTACCTAGCGCTCGCCCGCCGGGGTCGCGGTCGGCTCTGCATGGGTCTGCCGATGGGTCGGAACGTCAATTGCACCAAAACAGTTCGGTGGTACCCAGAGATGCGCTGGTAGAGTACCGGTCACATTTAACAGACTTACTATACTAAAATCAAGTAACTCTTGCGCCCGGCGTAAATAAAAGCACGTGATCGAGGACGTTCCGCGAAATAAGGCGATTGGTCAATAGGCCATAAAATATCAGCGCGCCTGGCAACAGGAACGTACTCGATCGCAAAAGTATATTTACGCGGTTTTATCTTGCTGTTTTCAGCTATTTAGACACTGCCACAAATAATTTTATCGATGTTTCGACTCATTTTAACTAAGCCAATAATAATTTTTTCTGAAATATTTTGACGTATTCAATTGCAAAAGTAAAATTAAAAAAAGATCGGGCCTCAGTGCGACTCTGGCGAAAATCTCAACGCACACGTTCTTATTTACACCAGGCGTAAGAGTTATTTGATTCTAGTATAGTTTAAGGAGTTTCTTAATTCGGGTCGGAACTTTGACAAACCGTGTGAAGCGCAACATTGTAGCAAATGTAGTCAACAATTCCCATTGATTTGACTCCTTTTAGGAACATTAACAAACAAATTTGTTTGTAGATTTAATATTCATTGGAGATAAGCTGATGGTGCCACCACACGTATATTCTCTGTGGGTGCTACTCGTACCTTTGGTAAACCAGAGTGCAAATAATGTATATGTTATGAAATTGGTTGCCATTGACAACATCGGAAGACTTAACTGGATTTATGTGCAATCGGCAATACCCACGATATCCTCGTTGATGGAGCTATTCGTCACGTTCAGAACAATATGATTGAGTGGCAATCGCCTACTGCAGTGCAATGCTTTAGATATGATGCATATCCCTCAAATTAGCTAAGCCATTTAATCCAATTTGATATGCACATGCCCAGACATGTCATAAGATATGCGGGTATCGAGCATTCTGATCTATCAGTGGAGGAGGTATGAATTTTCGGTGTAATAAAATTTATAAACTTAATTCAAAATTTGATTCTAACAATATTAGACTGAATTCTGAATTCGGAAAAACAACAACGTTAAATTGCAAAATTGAAGGTTTTACTTTGTACCAAGAACAGGGAAAAGAAAAAAAATAGATACGAGTCATCAATTCAAGATAATCATATTTGATTGCTCTCTCGTTTAAAATGCTCAGTTGTTTTGTTCTAAGAATAGATCATACCGATCTCACCCACTGAAAATATGCCACAGGTTGCTGTTATGAATCGGTACCGAGAAACAATATCTCGAGATCAATGAATGAACGGAGAATTTTTGGTCACGTTCGCGTACCAAACCTTGAAACCTGTACACGACCGGTATTCCCAGCGTCACATGAATTAAACGGATATAATATAAAGAAGCAGAAAACGGAAAAGAAGGCCAACTGCACCAAGACGCCATCAAGACTCTAAGAAATCAGAACCATCCGGAAAATACGAATATAATTTAGATGAGAATGATTAGTCGGTTAATAGGACCCAATTAATAACAACACTGGTGTTTTTTCTACACATATAATTTAGTGGTGCTTGTTTTCAGTTTCACTATTGTTAATTATTGTTAAGTTAATAGGTATGTACCTATAATTATTATTATTGTTAATTAAATTATCTAAAGTACAAATTTCGCTTTCATTTCTCATAAAAAAAGATAAAAAAAATAACTTTTTGTCTCTTGGTTAAAAATTTTGTGATATTTTAAAAGCTTTTATTTAACTTGCAATGTATGTATGTATGTATGTATGTATGTATGTAATTTGTTCGGGTGGAATCTTGCAACTCAATTTTGAAGCAGATATCTTCAACCGATCGAGCTGAAATTTTGTACACACGTTTAATTTGGATGACAATGCATGATTATATGTGTGACGTCATTCTAAATCCAACATGGCGGATCACCCAAGATGGCGGACTAGTTAAATTTCAACCGATCGAGCTGAAATTTTGTACACACGTTTAATTTGGATGACAATGCATGATTATATGTGTGACGTCATTCTAAATCCAACATGGCGGAACACTCAAGATGGCGGACTAGTTAAATTTCAACCGATCGAGCTGAAATTTTGTACACACGTTTAATTTGGATGACAATGCATGATTATATGTGTGACGTCATTCTAAATCCAACATGGCGGAACACTCAAGATGGCGGACTAGTTAAATTTCAACCGATCGAGCTGAAATTTTGTACACACGTTTAATTTGGATGACAATGCATGATTATATGTGTGACGTCATTCTAAATCCAACATGGCGGAACACCCAAGATGGCGGACTAGTTAACTTTGACTTGTGTAGTTTGGTGAGATAGGCGTCAACAGCATTGGTCTGCAACCTGTCTCGTTGTATATTTAGGCTCCAAGCTCTTCGCGCCTGGTCAAGCATACGTGGCCTTAAGTAGGGTTAGATCATTAGAAGGTCTCCTCATTGAAGAGCTAGACTGTTCTAAACTAACCGGCAAACGACCTTGCAACAATGATGCGTTAACTGAGATGAATAGACTCAGACACCTGGCCAAACTAAAAATTACAAAATAAATTAAAAGTAAAAAAATATTTTTAAAAAAAGCTTTTATTTAAATGCGCTAAAAAGAATAAAATAATCTTTTCTTTTAAAACTTTTACTATCAACTTATAACGTCATTCCACAATTTATATGATATAAAAGCTTGTCGCGAGATTTAAGTTTTCAAACTAAGTAAATACCACTACTCTTCTAAAAAATCTTTTTAGGGCAAAAATAACTAATACAGTTACAAATTTTAACTAATAAACATGAAAACATTTTTTTAATAATCTTTTCAAAAAAACTAAGGAATTTATAAAACAAAATAATAACTGATATATTACTAGATCTGATAAAGGCAATGTAACTCTCATTATAAGTATTTTCCTTGCTAATGATATAATTTGTGACCGCAGTTTTTATATTGAAGTTAATATTGATCCAATTTCATCAGTTGAAAATAACTGAAATACTTTAGTTTCTTGTCTCTACAAGTCTCATTGTATTGATGAATTTACTGCAAGAACTGAAAATTTATAATTCACTTTGACGTGACATGATCTTTGAGAAAGGAGGAAGATTTATTATCCGAAAGCTCAATAAACAAATTTGTTAAAGATATTTTTTGAGTTACAAGTTCAAAGTTTAGTTCATTTACTGTTAAGAATTTATTAATTTTCCAGGCAACTTGAAGAAGTTGTCTTATAACCAGTTTGGTGGCGAAAAACCCAATTAAAATTCAATGGATATATTTCTCCTAATTGCACTTTAAATTTTTTTTTTCGGAAATTACAGAATTTGTCTTTAATTTAATTATTTAATTATTTTCCTTTAATAATCAAGTATATAAACAAATTTTTTGGACTCCGATTGGAAGTTCTATTTCACCAATAATAACTCAATAATATGTAATCGATGACTTATCAGAAGTTTCTTTATCTAAACTTTCCTTCAATGGATTTTTTTATGAAAAAGTATGTAGATGATATCGTTTGTTCTATCCCTTTTGATAAAAAAATTGCAGTTTACTGCTGAAAAAAATTAATAATTCCTTACCTTTTTTAGATAGGTACTAAATTTAAGGTGATTGCAAATTAAATAAAAATACTTCCGCACTTCCTGATCATGTTCTTAATACTGGACACATAATTAATTTTGATAATCTTAAAATTCTTCATCAAGAAAAAAAATACCACAAAACGATCTTTTTTGGAAATGGTTGAAATTCAAATGGAAGAAAAAGCAATGAATAGAATAAAAGATATCCAAGATTTAATCGCTATTTACCCTTATATTTTATTTTTTGATAAAAAAATTAAATAAACATACATAGGACAATTTTGTTACCTAACCCAACCTAACCTAATCCTCAGTATATTGAAGCCATCTGCTATTTTCATAACCTCTAATTTCAATATTATTTCATTGGTTTAATTTATATTTTTATAACCTATGTTTTATATATTACCTGTTGATTACAATCTGTTAGTGTTATCTAAGCGTTCATCAATATCTACTATGCCATTTAAAAAAAAACAACTAATGAAACATGCCAAATAATTTCAAATTTTTTTATTGAAAAATATTATTACAAATATTTATGAATGTATACTATAACAGTATAACAACTATACTTTGTATATAATAATTTAAAATTTTTCAAAATTAATTTTACTATTACGAGTATATAAATGCAAGTCTTATTCAACTTAATAATGAACAGGAAGTATAATTACAATTTTACTCTCTCTCTAGCCCTGATGAAGTTCTAAAACTAAGAACAAAAGCTTGGCATTTATTACGAATGGTGTAGTTTTTTAATAATATAGCTGCTGAAAGGACCCATGATTTTTATTTACATAATTAAATTAACTGCAACTTAACTTAACTTAAGTACCTAACATATATTTTTTCTAAGGTTTGGTATACCTGTGGTAATACGTCCTTTTTTAAAGTGGATAGTAGACGTAGACATATGCTTGTCTCTACTATTTTAATGCAAATGAAATAATATATTATTCCCTGTGTTCTTTATTGACGCTTTCGCCCTTGTATAAAGGCAAAACATAGGGCTGCTATATGGAGTTGGAGCAGGCAGCCAGCACTCTGGACAGAATAATTTTGGAGAGAAAACACGAAATGTGTGCATTAGAATTAGAAAAGCTTTCAGTTACAGAAAAGCAAAATATCTTCTTCTGTAAAACTGGGTTTATTAATGGATGGGATGAAATGCTTCCAGAAAAACTTGAAATTCCAAATTACCTGCGAAGTAAGGGTTACTGTTACTGGTTGCTTCTTAGCCAATGCAACCAAGGTACTGGTTTTTTCTCATTTTAATTGTTCGATTTGATCTAGGACCGAGATGATATGAAGAAATTCAAAAACTATCTACTAATACACCGCACATTATATTTCAATGAAATCTTTTAATAACACTCATAGGATTTTGTGGGATAGGCCCAAACCAATTCTCAAAGAAAAAAATTAAAGACTCAGCATTTATTCTAGGAAATACAGACAACTGTATTGCTGAATGTTCAGTGGAGTTCAGTAAAATATTATTACCACTTATAAGAGAAGTTGGTATAGATAATTAGAGAGAACACAGGGTACAATATCAGACAGGTGGCTAGGCTATTGTTTTTGTTGTCCTGATATTTTAACCTGAAATTTATTAATCTTTCATTTCATTTCACCTTGACGTGACATGATCTTTGAGAAAGGAGGAAGATTAATTCTCCGAAACCTCAGAAAAGTTATTTTCGAGTTAAACGTTCAAAGTTTAATTCATTTACTGTTAAGAATTTATTAATTGTCGAGGCAACTAGAAAAAGTTGTCTTTTAACCAGACTGGTGGCGAAAAACCCAATTAAAAATTCAATGGATGTGTTTGCGCCACAAATAAATAATTTTAGAAAATATACATTATAAGTACTATGTTTTTTTTATATACCAGTAAAAGTAGGGTAACTAAGAGGGTGCTGGCATCTGCCTGAATAGCTGCCATATTGGGCATATTCTAGGGGATTTAGTGTGCATTCTAAGGGAGAAGCGACATTTGTGGTGGCAACACAAAATTACATTTGACCACGCCCAACCACGACCCTCGTCCATTTGACATTATTCAAATTTAAAATATCCCTCTAAAATTCCGTATTGTAATTGGAAACCTAACAGCCAATGACGGGTGGGTCCAATATGGCCGACCTATATAGGTGGGACAAATGCTTGCATTGTAAACGCAGTCCAGTTTATTTTACGAGGGCCGTGGTCAAAGTAAATTAAAATTGTAGAGGTTATCGTTATTTTTAATAACGAGATCCGAGATGACAACTATATCAGTTTCCAGAGAAAACGTCAAGGCATAAAATATAAGAATTCATTGGACTTAAACATATTTTCTTTGGTTGGCGCTTTTAAGCTATGAAACAAACTGATTTTTTTTATGGAATATCCTACAAATTTACGTTAAATTGCTTTTCCAAGGATATACATATTACAGGAGACAATCCATAGATAGAGTTGACAAGAGAATATATTTTTATTTATTGTATGACGACACATCATTCTTTATAACAAATCCTGATTCGTAAAAACATGAGTTTACCATATACATTATACCTTTTATATGAGATGTACGATGTACAGGGTGTTATTAAATTAAGAAAACATGGAAATTCTTTAAGTGTGCCATTATTTATTATTTTAGACAAGTTGTTTATAAAACAAAGTTGTGTCTATTCTAAAATAAAGCTTCAATATAAAATTTTAAGTCGCAAATTTGATTTTTTTAAATTTGTCTCAACTTTAATATTTTTCAAACATGTAGGTAAAGATGTGTACATTAGTCTGTGGAAAAACATATTCTTTATATTCTCCTCCAATGTCCACAAATTTCTGAGCCGCACTCTCAGATTTTCCTTTTAAATTTTCATGAATTCAAGTTAAAAAATAAAATCATAATTATTTTAAAAATTCTGATTTCAAATTTTGTGTTGTAAATTATAAACAACTTTATAAACCTTTTGTCGAAAATAATAATGATATATACAGGGTGTCCCAGAGTTGGCATATCAGGGCTGTTGTAAACGACAGAAAAATGAAAAAAAAAAAATTAAACGTGAGGTCCAAAAAATTTTATTTTGAGAATTTTTTAAGTGGGAGTGATGACGTCATCAATTATATTTTTCCCACAGCCATACCCGAATTTTTTCATATTTGCAAAGCCTGTATTTTTCTGCATAACTTTTGTTAAACAAAATCTGTTGTCGTTTAAAATCTACAAATATGTTCTGAAATTTGACCGTTTGGGGTTTAGGCCTGCTTGGTTTGAAACTAATTTTACTTTCGAAATATCAAGTATGCCTTGGAAATTTTGATAAAAGTATTTTTTTACATCAGTAAAGTGCTTTTTTTGTAGGTTTTATGACAAAATGTTATTAAGGAAACTTGTTCAGATTGAAAAACGGAGTAGGTTTGCAAAATTTCAAAAGTTCACGTCTACTTTGATTTTTTAACCCTTTTTCCCCGTTTTTTAGAAAAGTGGCCTTTCTGTAGCTTTTACGTCAAAATGTTATTAAGAGAACTTGTTCATGATGAAAAACTGCGTAGGTGTGAACAATTTCAAAAGCCTAAGCCTACTAGTGTGGACTTTTGAAATTTTGCAAACCTACTCAGTTTTTCATTATGAAGTTTCCTTAATAACATTTTGTCGTAGAAGCTACAAAAAGAGCACTTTACTGATATAAAAAAATACTTTTTCTTGAAATCGGCAGTGAAGTGTCCCAAAATCGTCATTAAAAGCTCAGAAATCGGCACTGAAGTAACCCATTATTGTACGATTTTTCCAATAAGTAGGCCTTGGCGAGATGTAAACATCAAACGTCAGACGCGGAACTATCGCCCGTCAAAAGTGACCAAATATTCAAAACCCGGCCAATAAAGGCCCATTATTTAACTATTCGTACACATTGCGAAATTGTTAACTATAGTAGCGCAATGTATCAGTATAAATAATATTTTAGTAGGTTTGAATATCAATAGATTTGTCACAGCTTACCCTAACATATAGGGTAAGCTGTGGATTTGTTATGGAGGCCAGAGGCCTCGGCAACTAAATTCCACATGAGTCATAAAAAGTTGAACTGCAGTGCCTTGGTACATAAATAACTATTATAAAAATTTTCAAGGCATATCTACTGGATTTTTCTAAAGTAAAATTATGTCACAAAGTAGTTTCAAACCAAGCAGGCCTGAACCCCAAAAGGTAAAATTTGAACTGGAATTTTTTTTGTCATTTACAAAAGTGCGGTATCCCGTCTGGGGGACACACTGTATGTAGCTGTCACTTGAAGTTACCAAGAGTGCTTAGTTGTGTTAAATTTAAGTGAACACAGTAATTTCTAATGTCGTCACATGCAGAAAAAGTTGGTGTGTTGTATCGGCAAAGATATCCCGATTGACATGTTTCTCACAACTAAACATTTTTTAAGTATTTCATTTTAAAGATTTTGTTTGAAGTAACGTATGTAACGAAAGGTTTCAGACAAATTAATGTTGCCACTATCAAACCACTTTATGCGAACAAAAGTGCGATGGATTGAAGATCGTAGGTCGCTATTTATTTTCCTACAATCCTACAAAAAAATCAGAGTAGGCTTAGGCTTTTGAAATTTCTCACATCTACTCAGTTTTTCATCACGAACAAGTTTTCTTTAAACATTTTGATGTAAAAGGTGCAGAAAGGGCACTTTTCTAAAGAAAGGTGGGAAAGGGGGCTTAGACATTTGAAACTTCC
Organism: Pseudeuparius sepicola; assembly: GCA_963920635.1. NCBI lineage: Eukaryota > Metazoa > Arthropoda > Insecta > Coleoptera > Anthribidae > Pseudeuparius > Pseudeuparius sepicola. Next base: position 8,567,879 of record OY987304.1, read on the forward strand.
CAAACCTACTCATGTTTCTCATTCCAAAGTTTTCTTAATAAGATTTTGTCGCAAAACCTATAAAAAGGGCACTTTACTGATGTGAAATATTACTTTTTTCGAAATTTCCGAGGTATACGTCATTATGTCAAAAATTAGTTTCAAACCAAGCAAGACTGAAACTCAGAAGCTCAAATTTCAACTCTATTTTTTTTGTATTTCACAATAGTCGTTTCACCTATCCGGGGACACACGGTATATATAGCCAAACGGCCTTTGTAACTGTGCCCCTGTGTCGAGTCTTCTTTCTTGAACTACAGATTATATAAAAACACAGCGCTGGCCGTCCCTCTATCTTTGATCTTTATCAAATACGGCTTCACACGTGGACGAAATATAAGAAAGAAGTAGACTTTTACGATTTGAAACCCTTTGCACATTGCGCCAAAATGCTGCTTTTATTCTTTCAATAAATACCAAAATACATTTGCAGTTGCAGTTTTGTCGTTTTCGACAAGAGTTTCTGTTGTGTTTTTGTTTTGTCCGTTTAGTGGAAAACCGGCATACAATCAATGTCCGAGAGATTTCTCCAAAACTTACAAGTTACAAGGGATGGATAATTTTGGCCCTTGTCTGTTCTCTGGTCAGCTCCGTACTATTATGTCATCTTATCGGCATTTCGCAGCACCAAAAGTGCCAATCCATTATAGCCAGCAACAGCCGGCGGTTTGGGCTTTCTCCAAAATCGCTCGCTAGAAGGAGCTTATTAACTGGGGTCATTCCCTGGGGGGTGCATTGTCTCGGAATCCTGACAAAACGGCCGTTATTGCCGCCACAAAACGCCGAACTTGGAGCCGACTAATAAGAATAATGCCTAGGACTGGAACAGATCTGAAATCATAATCTCATTGTTTGGGGTAGAATACTCGAGTAATTTTGGCAGTTATCAAAAATCTGCACCAGAACGGAAGAATTAGCACAAAGATATATACAGGATGAGTTTTTTTCGATGCCCACTATGGGGATCTCGGAAACTAGCAGAGCTAGAACAAAGGTTAAATGGGGAAAGAATTGTAGTTTTGAATGCTCAATCTAATGCCCCTTTTGGATTTTCAAAAAAGTTCATGGCTCACTAGATATTTTGAAAAGAGTGATTTTTTGCTATTTCAGATATTTGAGATATGACATAAATTTGTGTTTTTTTAATGTAAATCATAGTTGGCTGTGGCCTTATAAAATCGGCCATTTTTTGAGCTTTCCAAAGATATAATATTCGGCATAGTTATTATAAAAAATAATAGAGCTATGGCTAATTTTTTTATTTTTTTTTTAATTTTCACATTGTCAGCCATGGAATATTTTCATAATTACGTTCTATTTTATAATTAGACATATTTCAAACTTTCTAATATTTTGTTTTTAGCTGGTAAAAAAATGTAACAAAATGAAACAAAATGAAACAAAAATTAAAAAATTCAAATTCAAATTATTATTATTTTAAAAGGTCGCCATTTAAAATAAAAAAGGTGTTCAAACAATCCACCATTATTATTTATGCAAATATTGCATCTTTTTAAAACTGAAATAGTCGCCTGTCAATACTGGCAATTGCTTCTAAAACAGCTGCTCTTGATTCAACAATTGTCTCATACTTTATTTTGTACTGTTCCCCACAAAAATCCAAAACAGCTAAAAATAAAATATTTGAAAGTTTGAAGTATGTCTTATTATAAAATAGAACGTAATTATGAAAATATTCCATTGCTGACTAGTGAAAATTTAAAAAAATCAAAAAAATTAGCCATAGCTATTTTATTTATTATAATAACTATGCCAAGTATTATATTTCTGGAAAGCTCAAAAAATGGCCGATTTGATAAGGCCACAGCCAACTATGATTTAGATTAAAAAAAAAACACAAGTTTATGTCATATCTCAAAAATCACAAACAACAAAAATTGGATCAGATTATCATATTAAAGCTAAAATTATCTACAATTTTTGTCTCCAGTTTTTCTGTACAGTCAGAAATAACGGAGCTACAGATATCTGATGAAATAGCAAAAAATCACTCTTTTCAAAATATCTAGTAAACCATCAACTTTTTTGAAAATCCACAAAGGTTGAGCATTCAAAATTGTAATTCTTTCCCCATTTAACCTTTGTTCTAGCTCTGCTAGTTTCCGAGATCGCCATAGTGGGCAACGAAAAAAACTCACCCTGTATAATTGGTCCCGATATGAAGGGTTTGATAACATTTTTGGCTCAGAGGCCTCTGCCGAAAGCTAAATTAAACAACAATAATTTTTCTTTGATAACTTTTTTGTTTCTTTAATTTTTGTCCAGCGAAACAGCCAATCGAGTTCTGACTTTTGACAAGCATATATACAGGGTGGTGCGGATAAGAAAGGACACAGAGCAGGAGCATTCAGGGGAGCCCAAAATAAGGTGATTTAACGCAACTTACCTCTATACTAAGTTGCAGCCCTGAGAAGGCATTGAAAGTGGGCTTTGAAATTTAAAAAAAATCAATATCTCAGTTATTTTTGAACTTGGAAAAACCAAATTTGGTACACATAGTGGGTCTATCAAGGGCATTAATCGACAGAAAACATAGTTAAATTGTAGCATTTTAAAGGTTTTATACACAGTGATGCACCCTAAAAATGTGACAGAACTTTTTTGTCCGTTGGCGGACTTACAAAATTGTTACTTTGTGTTACTATGTAGAATTTAATTCTAAAACTTTTTTTACTCTTGTTATTTTTCAAAAAAACTTTATTGCTTTCGCCAAAAACGCGAATAACTGAAAACACGTATTGCAGATGTGACTTTGAAAATTCAAAAGTTGGCTTTGAAATGATTCCATAATTCTTTACGAGACGCAATTGTCGAGGAGTACACAGATTCTTTTATCGTTCATCGTTCCCCAAAGAAAGAAATCATATTTTTATTGAGATCTGGTGACCGTGGCGGCCAAACTTGTGGTCAAGTATTTCTTCATCCATTCCATTTATTTGGATTATTTTTCCAGTAAATGGTGGTTATTCGAGTTTGACGTTTAATTTCATAGCCAACTTTTGAATTTTCAAAGATTTTACACAAATTTGTAGGATGCATCACTCTATATCAACCCTTTAAAATGGAAAAAATGGAACTATGTTTTCTGTCGATTAATGCCCTTGATACACCCACAACGTCTACCAAATTTGGTTTTTCCAAGTTCAAAAATAACTGAGATATTGATTTTTTCGAAATTTCAAAGCCCACTTTCAAGGAGTCAGGGGTGCAACTTAGTATAGAGGTAAGTTGCATTAAATAACCTTATTTTGGCCTCCCCTGTATGCTCCTGCTCTGTGTCGGTTCTTATGCGGAACACCCTGTATATGCTTGTCAAAAGTTAAAACTAAACTCAAGGTTTAGTTAAATGCTAGTATCAAAAATGTGGACAATGTTACACTGAGGAAAATGGACCAAATAAAGTATTTTGCTAAGAAAAATCTATTTGTTGTTAAAAGATTTCTGTTTACTACAGAAACTCGAACTTGCTGTGCCAGCAAAAATTATCTTGCTAAGATCATTTTGTTGTCACAATCAGATATCTAGTTGAGGCAAATAAAAAAAATAAATGAACCTATTTACTATTGCAAAATTTATGTATTACAAAAAGGTATTAAGCTTTGCTGAGATATTCTACTTGCCGAAAAAGGTAAAAAACTTTCCTGATCCTTGTTATTCTCTTCTCCTGTCCCGATTTATGGTATTTATGCTTTCTCGTTGCTATGGAAACAAACTTGTGTTGATTGTTGGGAAAAGTGTCAAACTAAACAGTATCGGCTGTTAAAAAATATTGTAGGTTAGGTACATAAGTTAGATAAATAGTAACTATAACAAGTTCCTCCAGCAGCGACAGCAAATTTAATATATATATTTTCTATTCTCTGAAACAAGTTTAATAAAAAAAATTTTAAACCACCCTTGACCAATTTTGTATCATTTTTGCAAAAACATTCAAATCAGGTTAAAAATTCGAGTATATTTTTTATATTTTGACTAGAAGATATATGAATTCATTTCAATAATTGGTATAAACTTCTTGTTCCAATTTAAGGCAATCTTAGGAAAATCTCTATTAATGCACTAGTTCGTTTCTCTCGAAAATAGTCCACTTAATTTTTGTAACTACTCACTATATGTTGGTAATTTGGTATTTTAAGTAAATGAATATCTAATAATTATATATGTATAAATAAATATAAATAATTTTGAATTTCACTGCAAGATTTTTTCGTGAGGAAACACATGCATTGTCGGTAACCTGAGGCATGTATTACGTAAATCAATATAACATGTCATATACTTAGCCCTCTCGCAATTTTTCATAAATAATTCAATTCAATAATCCGATCGGCGACGTCTGCTGTCATCAAAGGCAAACGATATTCAAATTCCATCCTTATATGGTTTCAAATTTAAGGGCGTATGTGTTCAGGTATATTCCATATACCTGCCCTCCTTTGAGAGACAAATTTTGATTAGGATCCTATTTATTCGATGGTCTCGCTCCATATTGGCTATGGATACGTTAAACTTTTGAGCTTAAAAGATAGCACATGTAATTTAAGTTTTCTCATTAGGTTTATTCGACGAAATCGAAGGTGCCTTTCTGAGAAGTTTAAGAACCCATTCGATTTTTTAAATATACAAGTAGGTAGATTTTGAATTAAGGATAAGGAACTTTTCTCCAGACGCTCTAAACAAATCTACTACAAAGGACATGGTAGCGGACAGGACTAAAAAGTTCCCGTGAAATCCGATGAATCTTGGATATTCTTGAATATTATGCTTAGGTGTGTTGTAGCCTCGCGCGAGGTAAACGAATCCCTCAAATACGGAGTGTATTTATTTATTGCTCATTGGCCTAACAATTTTTTCCTGAAAATGGCGTTATCTCTTAAAAATTAGAAATCTTACTATCCCAGATAATAGCCATTTTCTACCAGCGGGAAAATTGGTTTTCAGGGTACTGACCAACGTAAATGATTATAGAGCACACTTTTCGCTGGACGATATTTATGTGTATACAGAGTGTTTCAAAACTATGCGGCACCATTTCAGGGGCGTACTTTACTCGTTAAAATAAGCCGAAAAGTTCATATTAACGTGGGTCCAAAAACTAATCGTTACGAAGATACAGGGTGATTAAACTTTCAAAAAAAAAATATTTTTATTTATACCTTCCAAACCAATAAGAATATCTCTTTTATTTTTTCATATATGTCTCCCTTTCGCGAAAAATTTGAGTTTTCCGATTTGTCGTCTTTTTTTGGACCCTAAGGGTTTTTCGGGTTGAGGTATGTAAATGTAACTATTATTTTAAGTAGGTACACGAAATGCGTTTCAAAAATGGAATGACAGTATAGGAGTATGTAATTTTTGTTACTAGTAAGGAGCTAAGTCATAAAAAATAATACTAGCATTAAAGATAGTTAATCGATTTTTTTTGAAAGTTTAATTACCCTGTATCTTCGTAACGAAGAGTTTTTGGACCCATGTTAATATGAACCTTTCGTCTTATTTTAACGAGTAAAACCCGCCCCTGAAAGGGTGCCGCATATTTTTGAAACACCCTGTATATTATCTAATGGTAATGTGTTCCTATACACCGTGTCCATTTACTATTCCCTTCTTAGATTGTGGCTATACTTTTCAGGATAAAAAAAATCGGTTCGGGGGATCCAAATAAGGGAAGATGGAGCACATTTTAAAATTAGTATGGTATATACAGGGTGTTCCAAAAAAGTGTGGCGACAAAAAAATATATTTTTTTAAATGGAACGAGCCGATTTTTTTTATCGCAAATGAAGCCTATCAAAGTATAGTATACATCCCTAAATTATTTCCGCTTCCATCTGCGGCATTGCCAAGTTATAATTTTTTTAAAGTGTTTTTTGCTAAATATCAAGTCTTCATTAATATTGCTATATTTTTCTTGCGGCTTGATTTTTTCTCTTGAAACTTTGGTTGTGGATTTACACTTAACCATTTTATTAATGACTAAGAACAAAGTTGAAAATGTTTGTACAGGATGTTTCACTTCAAAACTCCGACATTTTCAAACTTAATTTACTATTTTTTTTTAAATGGAACATCCTATATCTAACATTTCTATTGGATAGAGTATTCATTCAGCTTTAATTTGATACCTAATACAGTACCTCTATCTCTAGCAGTTTTTTCAAAAATCCAGTATAAACAGAAAATTTGCAACTTTTTTACTTATTACAATCATGCAAATTACTCGAGAATCAAACTTGTACTTATTTAAAAAGCTGCATATCCAAAAAGCGTTAGTACCAGTTACAATCTGTAGTTTACCATATTTTTGTATACCTACTACACCTGCAATAGAATATTAAATTATAAAAAGTTAAAAATTTTAGGAGAACTCATAGGTGGCCATGGTTTTGTTTCTAGTTTGACATTTGGTAAATATTTCATTTGCTGCTTGTATTCTGTGTTCGTTGTTTAATTTCAAACAACAAAAAGTTGTCACAAAATGAAAATTATTGTAAACAAGACTTGATAAGTATGATTTACGTAATTTGGTGAATGTTTTGAAAATTATTTTTTGGCATCTCGAGTCCTACTGAGAACTTTTTTATTTCTAAATCCCAACTCAGTTGTCCTACACTTATTTCAGGGTGTTCCACAACAGCCAATATAGCTAACTGATTTTCTTCATTTAAAACTGGTTTTGTTCTAGTTTGCTCTTTATAGGCAACATTTCCTGTGCGATCGAATCGCTCCTTTAAGTTCTGCAGCATTCTGGTAACAGGATGCCTTCTATCTGGGAATTTTTGGGCATAAACTCGAGATGCCAAAAAACAATTTCCAAAACATTCACCAATTACGTAAATCATAGTTATCAAGTCTTGTTTACAATAATTCATTTTGTGACAACTTTTTGCTGTTTGAAATTAAACAACGAACACAGAATACAAGCAGCAAATGAAATATTTACCAAATGTCAAACTAGAAACAAAACCATGGCCACCTATGTGTTCTCCTAAACCTTATTTAACTTTTTATAATTAAATATTCTATTGCAGGTGTAGTAGGTATACAAAAATATGGTAAACTACAGATTGTAACTGGTACTAACGCTTTTTTGATATGCAGCTTTTTAAATAAGTACAAGTTTGATTCTCGAGTAATTTGCATGATTGTAATAAGTAAAAAAGTTGCAAATTTTCTGTTTATACTGGATTTTTGAAAAAACTGCTAGAGATAGAGGTACTGTATTAGGTATCAAATTAAAGCTGAATGAATACTCTATCCAATAGAAATGTTAGATATAGGGTGTTCCATTTGAAAAAAAATAGTAAGTTTGAAAATGTCGGAGTTTTGAAGTGAAACATCCTGTACAAAAATTTCCAACTTTGTTCTTAGTCATTAATAAAATGGTTAAGTGTAAATCCACAACCAAAGTTTCAAGAGCAAAAATCAAGCCGCAAGAAAAATATAGCAATATTAATGAAGGGTTGGTATTTAGCAAAAAATACCTTAAAAAAATTATAACTTGGCAACGCCGCAGATAGAAACGGATGTATACTATACTTTGATAGGCTTCATTTGCGATAAAAAAAATCGGGTCGTCCAATAAAAAAAATTATTTTTTTTGTCGTCACACTTTTTTGGAACACCCGGCATATACCAAACTAATTTTAAAATGTGCTCCATGTTCCCTTATTTGGATCCCGCGAACCGATTTTTTTTTATCCTTAAAAGTATAGCCACAATCGAAGAAGGGAATAGTAAATGGACACGCTGTATTATCTAATGGTAATGATCATAGAAATGTTGCGGTATAACTTTTTTATGATTCCAGACTACAAAATAAAGCAGGCGAATTTATCCATTTAATTAACATAATATTTACGCAAAATGGTCATTCGGGGCGCCCATCTTCTGCAGAAAGAAATTATTTGCGTAGAATCCAACCAATTAGGCACAAATTAATTGCAAAATGTCTGCCCGTTAAGATATCTACTGCTCCCACATTCGGGCCATTTTTTTAAATTAATTAATTAACGGGAGCTTTTAGCTGTGTCTCTCTTTCAGCGCCTTATTAATTACATCGGGATACCACCTTACATTTCGACTCCAAGTTGTTTGCGAGACTATAACGAGCTACTCCAGAAAGTTTCTGTATTCTTCCCTATAGGAGAATTTTTTGTGACCAACGTCGATGTTTCTTGGTAGCAACAGCAATAATATGTCCTCAAACACCAAAGAAAGTGCTTATTGTACAGTAAAATTTTAACGAAGATAGCTGATATCTTATTAGCAGTAGATAGAAGCATTTTTTCTTAATAAATGAGTATCTAGGTGACACATGAGAAAATGAAACACATATACGTTGACAACACATTATATTATGTAGGTACATGTACGTAGTAGATACCAGTGAGTATAGTTCTATAGTCACTAATACTACTCCAAGCGTATAATGTTTGTGACTAAAATACTCGACATTATAAAAGATTAGGCGCGGCTCGTGAGTTATTGTAGAGGTGGGTCAAATCGGGGTGGATATGTCCCGCAATCGAAAACTTTTTGGAGTGCTACGCACAAACTAACTTTTGTGTATCTTTTATGTTTTTGACTTTGTTTAAATAGAGCAAAGAAAAGATATATATACCTTGAGATATCCATTAGACTATTATTATGGAAAATAATACCTATAATATTGAAATAATTCCGAAAATAAATCACTCACCTTTTAGAAATTCGGTAATTATTTCCAATGGTGTAATCCAGCCCCGATTTTTTTTTAATTTTGGCTACATCCCCTATTTCCGAGGTCCCTGAACACGAATCCGGCCTTGGTTTTCCCGGTCGGTCGTAGTTTTCGAGAAAATGAATTTACATATTTCTTTTTGACATCTCGGATTTCACGAAGATATTTGTTGTGCTTGTAATCGGGATGGATTTTTACTTTAAGCAGCTCAAACTAATCACCACACTATTTTGCTCCTTTTGCAATATCGAAACTTGGCGAAAACCCGCGGAAAAATCGAAATTTTAAAAGATTTTCACGTACGCTATTTTCGCCCATGCCCGATATTCGGCGCGGGCTGACGTACTCTCTCTACTCTACTTCGTTATTCTCTACTCTACTTGCGCCTATGGAGGCGGTTTCACATAGCACTCGACTGCGATCGCAGTGACTGTTTGGTGGGCGTGGTTCCGCAGCCATTAACTTTTTTTAATTAATTAAAAGGCACATGTTAGCACACAATTTTCTTTTATTCGGCGCCATTTTGTAACTACTCCTGTAAAACACCACATAACAGTTCTTCTATGCGAGTAGCAGTATAAGCCTCCCACCCCCACCGAACAGTTGAACTGCGTGATTGCAGTTAACTGCTATGTGAAACGGCAGGTAAAAGCATACATTATGAATGGTCGGCCGTCGACGATTTCGTTATCTACTTTTCTCTTTTTTTCTCAGAGCCAGAGGAGTACAGCGTGTCCCAAATAGTTTGTCCCCTGGATCTCAGGAACCGTAAGAGATACGAAAAAAAACTTGAATACAAAAGTTGTAAGGTTGGCAGTGGACGTAACCTCATATTTCACATATATAGGGCGATTCGTATTTGCAGGACAAAAATAAAATATTTAGATTTTGACAATTGCATTATTCCTTTGGAATATTTGCATTCTCCGCGAAATTTTCTACAGAACCGTTTTTTTGTTTTGTATTTTGGATGCAGCGTTGCCAAGATATCGAATTTTTCTTGGAATTTAGGGACTTCGTGGAGGTTATGGAAACTGAATGCTGTATCTTTATTTTAATAGATATCAAAGATATATTTTAGCCGAAGTATGACAGCACAACTGTGTGTGGTGTGCTATATCGAAATTGATTTTTGCATATACAGTGTGTTCATAACAGGCTTTCAAAATCGGATAATTTCAAACAGCAATAACTTATTTTTTTCATGATTCGTGATTCACGTAAGTGGTTCATTAGAAGTTTACGGGGAAGGAGTGCGAAGTTTAATTTGAAATTTTGGTCACTTATATAACAGGTTGTAAACTTTCTTTCTAAAATATTTTCAACTTCCGATCACTTCCGGTTATACCGGATGTCGATAGCAACTTTGTTATTTCAAATAGAATACCCTATATATTATTACACCATTTGGTTCCCTATTAAATTCCAAATCTTTTTTCTGAACATAATGTACCATATTCCTAACCCTTTTCGAGATATTCGCAAATTTTTGATTTTTTTGAGTGTTGCAGCCATCGACCATAGTGATCATAACTTTGAAATTTATGAATCTGGAAAACTGAAATTTTGGACTGCCGTAGGCGAAAGTCAACTTTATTAAATGGTCTGTTTGCCATTTCAAAATATTGTACAGGGTGTTCGGGAAAAAATTCCCAATATCAACATCGAAAAATTGAAAAATCTCAGTTTTTTCAAATGGAACCCATATTTTTTTATTGCACCATTGAAATGCTTGTGAAAAGACAGTTCAAAAAGATATAACACACTATATGTCTAAATCAAGCGGTTGCTTCGTTATTAAGCAAAATACGTATTTTTGCTGCTTCATATCAAGAAACAACGGACCTTTTCTAATAGGCGGCCATGAATTTTTCGTTTGTGATTGTCATTTATTGTGTTCCAAACAATAAAATATTAACTGTTGACAAGAATGGCTCAAATTAACTATTCTAACGAAGATATTTTGAATATGTTTTACACTCATGGAGAGTGTAATAGAATTTTAGAAAGAACAATTTTAATGAAAGCAATTACATTTACCATCTTTGACGAAAAGAAAATTGAGAAACTTCGAACGAAATTTCATAGTCCGTGGCAAGGTCCAAACAAAGAGAAGCAAATGTAAATACGTAACAGGTAAATAGCATAATATGAATAAAGTGTTTTACTTATATGTAGTTTCTTGTTTTTTCTTCTAGTACCTATTATTATGTAATTGTTAGTATTATTGAATTTTGTATTGTTGCTTCTCAGGGAAAAATATTATTAAATAGACCTTAACCTTGTCATATAATTGCGTTATTTCATTTTCCATGGCACCCTGTAATGTGACGCTCCTTGAGAAATGGCATCTTTGTTGATACATAGCAGAAAAAATACGTATTTTGCGTAATAACGAAGCAACCGCTTCATTTAGACATATAGTGTGTTATATCTTTTTGAACTGCCTTTTCACAAGCATTTCAATGGTGCAATAAAAAAATATGGGTTCCATTTGAAAAAACTGAGATTTTTCAATTTTTCGATTTTGATATTAGGAATTTTTTCCCGAACACCCTGTACAATATTTTGAAATGGCATACAGACCATTTAATAAAGTTGACTTCCGCCTACGATATTCCAAAATTTCAGTTTTCTAGATTCACAAATTTCAAAGTTATGATCATTATGGTCGATGGCTGCAACACTAAAAAAAATCAAAAATTTGCGAATATCTCGAAAAGGGTTAGAAATAGGGTACACATTATATAAAAAAAAAATTGGAATTTAATAGGGAAATAAAATGGTGTAATAATATATAGGGTGTTCTATTTGAAATAACAAAGTTGATATTGACTTCCGGTATAACCGGAAGTGATCCGAAGTTGAAAATATTTTAGAAAGACAGTTCACAACCTGCTATAAAAGTGACCAAAATTTAAAATTAAAATTCGCACTCCTTCCCCGTAAACTTCTAATGAACCACTTACGTGAATCGCCCTGTATTTCTATAGTTTGTTGGATGCGTGAGGAAAAGAGAGGAAAATATACTAAAAACGCTCTTTAATTGTACACTAGATTGTGACAGATAAATATTTCATGTCCCTAGAATTAAATAAAAGACGGCCGTATTGATATTATTGATATTAGGACGGAGGACAAGCACAGGGCCGCAGTCAACAGTCAACACAATTTACATTTTACACACACGAATCCTAAGAAATAGAAAAAGCATAGAAAAATGCTATAGTTATAGTTTCTGTGTTTGAAGTTAGGTTAGAGCGACAGACACAGAGATCGAATATTAAGGTTAAAGTTAGGCATCTGTCACAAGTTCTGACATTTTTGCCGGACATGCTAAATACGTCCCTATAGGTGCCCAAAACACTGCTGCCAACCTTGTATTACCAAATTAAGTATTGTCATTTCTAGTGTACAATTAAAGAGCGTTTATAGATTACCTAATAATACTCCGGTTGTAATAATGGTTGCAATGCATTTGTTCTTGTGGATTGCCATAAACCCGTGAGGTCAATTTAAAATACGGCCAGGCGGCAGCACATAGTAGCATTAGTAAGCTTGGCTCCATTAGTAATAATTGGGGAGTTTTTGCATGAAAATGTGATTGCATTTTTTTGAAGATAGTTTATTATTAAACGTTTAAAACATTTTGAAATAAGGTGGGTCATTGACCAAATGACTTTATGGAGGAGCCGCGCTGAAAGATTTTTTGATAGTACTTTACTCCTACCAGAAGAACGAAAAAATATTCAATATTACGATTTGTAAAGTCCCAAAATGAGTGGTTTTCGCCCTGCAGGAAATATCATTAAGATAAACGAAATTTAACCAACTTGCGCTTTCGTTAGAAAGGGCTTATTTTGCTGCATCTCTTGCATTGAGAACGATGCTTTTGTTTTTTTACTGTATCCGCCAGAGGGTTTTCGAAGGGACAAGCGGTTCAGCGTATCTAATATTTGGTCACCCTGTATAAAACACCACAATTTTATAGGAATCCTTTCAAGAGAAAGGGGCGAATTTTCTTCTCTGTCGTCCGTTGGAGACCGATATAAGGGGATTATGTATTGTTATCCCAAAATGAAACCAGCAGTGCGACTCGCTCTAAAAAGGATTCAGCCGAGGTAAGATGGTTTAATAATAGCTATAGGTCCTATTCCTTTACTCAATGCTATAGGGCAATTTCAATTCAGGCAATTATAACCAATATTGAACTAGACTAATGTTCAGAGCTCTTTTATTAGGTACATAGGGCTCTCCATCTTTGACAGATTTTTATCTTTATGCCGAAATAAACCTCTTTTTTTTTCGCAATATACTTATACAATTTTGTGATATATCCTTACAAGGAAAATGCCACGAGAAAGTAATAATTGACTTTTACCAAATCTTATTTAGACGATTTTGAAAGTTGTTAAGTCTGAAAGAGTTTTCGAAGAGCTTTATAGTTTCTTCACTGAAATAAAATATAAAAAATAACCAATATCCAATAATTTTATGTACAAAAACTAAACGTGTGTAGTTTTTTTCAATGGCGCCATGAAAAAAGTAATTGAATTTCAAACTAAAATGTTATCGCAAAATAATGAAAAAACAAGATAGTGATTTTGTTGCCTTTTTTCCATTAGACTGTTAAAGTGGATAACAAAATCTACACTCTACACCCCACGCTTGAATATCACTATACTGGTTTAACGGTAGTGACTTTTTTTGTCCCAACACTCCCAGCTAAGACTATATGTTTTTTTTATTTTTTTAACAAAAAAAACTTACTTCCTCCTGGTTCTTTCGATAGAAGGAAAACTGATTTTTTGTATCAGTATCCTGCATTAAAAAACCATAGCCCGCAGGAAAAAATATTAGGAACAATGTAATTAATTTTTAATCGATGAATTCACTTGGAATAGCATAAAAACGCTAGGGCGGCGTTTGAATTGTAAAACAAGACCGAGTCGGCGCGCGGCCCTTAACAACAATATAATAATTTTATTTAAATGCTCTAAAAAAGAATAAAATAAACTTTGAAATAATTCAAATCAAAGCAAACCAATAATTTTTTTACACACAAAACAACACCACACAAAAAACTATACACAAAACCAAAATCCGTAAAATAAAGCCCAATTCTTATTTCCGTGCACGGCACTGGTTATACTGGCCTAAATGGCCCACGTCGACACCTGCTCCATGGATCTCCGAAACGCCGACCAATCAAATCGCTACGCTCGCTTCTTATTGGCTGCCTCCTTGACGTCGACGTCGACCGCATAAAAACCTTTGAATTTTATACGGGTGATTTCTGCTGATAAGTCTGGTATTTTTACCAGTAGCAGAGCGTGGCAAATGCTATGAAATAGATCGCGCCCCGTATATCACCGTGTTCCAAGTAAGTTCATTTATATTTTAACAACAATTAACGGAAAAAATATTTCAAACATTCCAAATTCCGTATAATCTTCATAGCTACCTATAGGTACCTAAACAATTTTGCACCAGTGTGGCGCTGCGAAAAGAACCGATCCCTACGAATTTAGGTGGCGGCCGTGTAGCTTCGGGCTTACATGCCTCAAAGGGCGAAACGCGAAACGATGAATGGCATGGAGTACAATGCCAAATATTTGAAATACCTCGGTAATGACGTCATTTTACGCAACAGAAAAGGCCAACACGAGAAAACAAGGTTCAGGTATAGCGGAGCAGGGTCATCAGATATTTGAAGAACGCATTATGGTGTCACGTTATAAGGCAAGTAGAAAATGTAATGTTTGCTTAAGCATATTAGTTAGGGTACTTGACAATATTTTTAATTGCGCTAAAATCGTACTCGGTTTACAGCAGATGCACAATTTACTTCAGGCCGAGATCTACAGTTTCGTCGTTTTATTATCTAGAACGGCAAACGTGGCAACCTCTGTGCATGTCAGGAGAAACGGCATTGCAATGATGCCGGTGCCCGTTTGCAATAATTCGTGGAACAAAGGCAAATTGTACTTTTCCATTCAAATGTCTCCAGCTTGCCTATGAATGTCTATTATTTAAAGTATTGTAACTTTTGAGCTTTAACTAATGCAATTTCATGTGCAAATGTGTTCCGTGTATTGACTTCTCTATAGTGAAATCAGAGCATATAAAGCAACCAACAGTATAACTCCCCATGGCGGGAAAATTCTGCGCACCTGTTCGCGCAGCCGCCATGTGGGAATAGATTCTGTCAAATTGATGCAGTGTCGGAGCGATTGGGCAGATATTACAGTGCCGTGGAGTGTTTTTTTGTAAATTGTGCTTTTTGCTAGTATCTTTAAATAAAAAATCCCAGGAAGGAGTCAAAGCTGCTTGTGCTTACCACACACTATATACTTTACTAATACTACTCTGTATTTCTGAATTGATTTTCCCGACTACACCTCTGACTTCTATTCCCCCAATATGGCTCAAGGTCATTGAATTTGCGGATGATTCCTCAAGAGTAAGTTATACTACTGGTTGTTTTATATGCTCTGGTAAAATGGTGTCTGTTTATGCTGCACATGCTGGAAACTATATCTTTGTCACTTTGGTTAAAGTATGTGTATATGGAACCTATAAATAAAGAACCCCAGGAAGGAGCAAATTTGGGCTTAACGCTCGACCGGGACAGTCTCTGCATATGGCGGCATGCCGTTTCCGGTTTACAAAAGTACTTACCGATGGAATGTTATCCCCCAAACATTTTGTTCTGGCAGTCACGGAATAGCCGCAGGCTGCACAGCTAACCATAATAGATCTCCAAAAAGTACTTATCGAAGAACTACACAAATATCTAATAGCACAAACCACCGTGACATCTGTCAAATATAAAAATATTTTGTCAAAATTCAGTCTCCATACAGGGCGATTTCCGTCTCACGTATTTTATAATGTCCATAGAGCTTTGGCTCCTTCCTGGGGTTCTTTATTCATTGTATGGAACATATACGATAAATAAGTATTCAGACTTCAATAATGTTGAAATACTCGCATATATGTGGCAACGCCACCCGTGTAATTCCGTATGCCGCTCAATCAAGACATTAGTAGATATCTGTGCGATTTATAGTGTTCTTCTTGTTTATTATTTTATTGTTTGTGTAGTTATCGTGTTGTTAGTAAAGTTGTGTACTGTAGGTAAATTATCATGCGGACAAAGATTATGTGAAAGGGCAATCCGATAATTTCCCGAAATTAGATGTTTCATACTTTCATGGATCTAATAATCCGATGTTCACGTCTACCGAAATTCGTGGAATAAAACTGCAAAGGTTTGTATGTTGTAGAGATAGTAAAGTATTATGAGTTATTAGTAAACGGAGAACTTGGGGCCAGGGACCATCTTGAAGGCGCTTTTATGAAGGCGTCATAGTGCTTAGAACTCGGCTTAGAAGACAGAATTCCGTATCTAGGCCCAACCTAGCCAAAAAAATTTGCAGAAACACGAGACTGGATATTTACGAAAAAACACTTCTTGACTAAATCTGGTCCTAAGTCTGAGGGTTAGGATTTTGAAATTTCAGCTATCCTTGCAACCTTTACCGCAGAATAAGTTTATGTCTAAGAACACTTCAGTGGTGGGTATCGCCATGTTGCCAAATTGCCTTTTTAAAACCCTTGCGATGTCATCAGTGCTTTCCCGCGAAATTTCGAAGAAGGCCTAAATAAAGCTTGCTATTTACGTAAATATTATTTTTAGGAATAATCGTAGGGTTTTATGCAAGTGTCCAGGAATTGTTTTATCAAGTTCGTAAAAATTCGTCAAGTAGGGACCCTATTGCTTACGTTAAAAAACGAACTCAAAAAATCGTGTGACCCGGTAGTTTAGGAAGAAAACATACTTAAAAAATCTTAATTTACTTAATAAAACCACAGATGAATAAAACTAAAAACTCTACACCGAAAAATTTGGAGAAGCCATTATATTCCGACTCATAAACTTTTTTGCTTTTGTGATATAAATTTGGTTACTTCGCGAAACTCCGTTCTTGTATGGACTCTTCTCAAGAATATTGACAATTTTTTTGACATTTGACTTGCGATTATGACATTTTAATAGTATTTATTTTATTTTAAAGTTAAGAAACTTGGATTTTGCGGACAATGAATTTCTTTGACAGCTCCTTTAGGCTATCTACGAACCCTGACATTGGACCTGTCAATTTGACATTTTGATCATTTTGGTTAAAGTTAAAACCTTCTGGTTTGTTGGAAAATGAGTTCTTCTCACCCTATACGCGTGGGTATCAAAAAATGTTTTTCTCCTCCAACAAAAACTTCTGTCCCATCAGTGTCTCTCGTTTTCCGGTCGCGTAGAACAAACGTGACAGGATACCAGTTAATGGCGGACAGAGGAAAACATTTTCTGACAGGAGAAGAAAACCGTGCAGAGGACAAACGCTGGTCACATCGTAGGATTTTTCGTTTGCCTCCGAGACAGGTAGATAGATGTACACGCGCAAACGGTACAAGGTAAAGTACAAGTACAATCCCATTCGCCTTTGCAATAACACACAGTTGAGAAATAAGAGAAGTTGCGAGGGTTTTGTTCAGATCTTAAAGTTCCCTCGAAAGACACTTTCTTTTCGTTTCGTTCTCGACAATTATTGAGGTTATTTGGGATAAAAGCACTGGGATAAACAAACATAGTACCTTAAGTAAAGACAAAGTAAAGTAGATAATTAATTGCTGTATCCGAAAACAATGTTTGTGGTTGAGTAAAAAATCTGTGGTCGGACTTCCATTGTCTTGATTTACCTAGTACAAATTTCTGATCGTTTCGTTCAAACAACAATTTGAGTTTATCTTATACGGGGTCTTAAAATATTATGCATATCTCGTCTTGTCTCTCACATTTAATTTAATAATAATAATAATTCTTAACATCACAATACTCCAAACTAATATAGAAGCAACTGAATGCTTGTGCGGGGATCTCAACTAGTTAAAAAAAGATAAAATCTAAAACTTTTATGGGATGTTTAGTTAAAGTCAAATATTTCCAAAGCATTCCTGATTTTTAGTTGAAATTAAAAATATTTTTCCCAACTTTAAGGCCATGTAGAAATGTTAGTTGGCGAGGTAAATAAATAAAACTTGGGCCATTGGGGTTTCAGGGGGTGCTGATTTGTTGTCAGCTTTCCGATAAAAGAAATTCCTTATAGCAGTTTTAAAAAAATCGCATCGAAAAAATCATAGCTGGCCGTGGAATAGTGATGCTACATGACGATAATGTCCCACAAGTGCGTAAGGACACTTCACACACACCCACAAAAATTCATCAAAATCACAATTTTACAGGGGTGTTCTGGACTAAATCTGAACACCCTGTATGTATATGGTAAGTAGCCTATTCTAAAATCATACCTATCATGATTTTTTTATAGTTGTGAATGGATGGATATAAAAATATGCCGTGAAACCAGGGACTGTTTAAAGGAAGGGGTACCATCATTATACTTTCCAAAGTGAGGCCTATTCTTTCCTCATTCTAAGGGTCTCAGTGATGCCAAGTATGCTATTTTATTGGAGAATCTATGAATATAACAGGTACTTTGATTGATAGTAAGAATTAATAATGGTTTCCATGATTTCTAAAAATTAAACTTGACAATTTTGTGTATACAAGTGCAGAATGTGGCAACTGTCAAACGAAAGAAATTTATTTTATGGTTGAAAGTGGTTTCCAGCAATTATTTTCACGAATTTAAGTAATAAGTATGGTAAGTCGGTAGTGCCGATTTTGATTAAGAATTTGTCGCTATTACACCTTATTACCAGGTTCCTCAATCCATTTGTAATATGTATACTTGAACTTTCTTCCCCAAAGAACTTTCACAGATTTCGGGATGGACTAATAAGATTAGGTCTAGTAGTTCTAATGATGGTAGTTTTTCTCGGTGTTCATTATAAAAATTTTGTAATTTTATTTCTCTCCCAAGGTACCTCACAAACTTAAAATAAACTTGTAGTCGTAGATAAAAACCAGGGACCCTTTAAAGTAAGGGGACCCAGCATTATACTTTTCAAAGTGAGGCCGTTTCTTTCCTCATTCTAATGGTCTCAATGATGCCAAGTATGCCATTTTATTGGAGAATCTATGAATATAACAGGTACTTTGATTGTTATTAAAAATTAATAATGGTTTCCATGATTTCTAAAAATTAGACTTGACAATGTTCTGTCAACAAACACAGAATATGGCAACTGTCAAATGAATCAAATTTATTTTATATTTGAATTTGGTTTCCTGCAATTATTTCCAGGAATTTAAGTAATATAAGGATGGTGAGTCAATGCCGATTTTGCTTATTTGAGGATTTGTCGCTATTGCACCTTGTTACCAGGTTCCTCAAACCATTTGTAATATGTAGGTATTATAGGTACGTACTTGAACTTTCTTCTCTTGTTGAATGTATCTACCCAAAAAACTTTCACAGATTTCGGGATGGACTAATAAAAATAGGTCTTGTACTTACTTCTAATCATGTAGTTTTCCTCGGTGCTGATTATAAAATTTTTGTAATTTTATTTCTCTCCCAAGGTACCTCACAAACGTAAATAAACTTATAGTTGTAGATAAAAACTGTTTAAAAAAAGACCTGACTGAAGCTACCTACTTAATTAAATTAAAATTTACGAAATACCATTTTTGTTTTGATCTACTTACTTATACGTAATGCCCACGTAATGGGTAGGATTACTAAAGGTGAGACAAGAAAAATCTAGTTGCAATTATTGGGACTACTGCAAACGGCCGCATTACCTTTAATTGACTATCTGGAAGTTAGAAAACTTAAAAATTGTGAATTATGATGGGAAATATTTTGCCTCCTCTAGAATCTATGGCACTGGCATGTCACATAAAACCTGATGGCAGTTGGACATTGACATATAACATAACCTTGTACCAGCCCACTTATGTGGTCTCCTTGGAGTATACAGAAAACAAACTTCCTCTCAAGGCTTCACTTTTCTTATCAAGGCCTACTATAAAGACAGGCCCTGGCGCACAAAAATCACGTGACCATCTTAGTCCGACGTTACATGTCATTTGTCACATAACTGAAAGCGGCAGCTTGGGTTTTGAGAAGTTTTCAATGTTTAAAGTGTTTTTAAACGTCTTAGTTTATATTTTAGAAACAAGTTTGTGTCTAGTGGGCGTGTGTCCTGGCGGAGGGGAACCGCCCAGGTGTTATTATGGCCTCTGGGTGGGAGTCGTGTCTTCCAAGAGTATTGGTGCGGCTCGCACCGACGCGACGCGACGCGTGAGCGCTGTAAGGGGAATTCTCCCCCGAACCACAGAATAGGGAACCCGCGGAATGGACTATTATGGACATTGGACAGTATTGGACAGTGGAGCCTGAAACACAGAGGGGTGAACTGCTTACGGGAGATCCGCGAGTTCAGACGGTCCGGGTGGCTGGAAGCCGTTCCCGTTTACCACGTTCGGGTTTGTGTATTTACTGTATTCACCATTCACCTTGTGCGAAATAAATCAGTGTTGTAACGTACTCGAGGATTTTCGTTGTCGACCCATACGCCCTTATACGATTCCTATTCGGCCTTTCACGCTGCCGATCAACTGGGACCTCGTCAATAGTTACAGTATACCTACTGAGGTTAGTTTTCATTTTTATTTCGTAAAAAATAACCTAAATACCAAATATTGGGTCTGTTTATATTATATTTATACATATTACAAAGGCCAGGAAGAAAGTGTCGCCATGTAAACATTTGTTTTGCCTCGGGATGAAAATTTCCGCCAAAAATGGATTCGTCAAATCCCAACTGAGATTTAATTTCTAATGTGTGGGTAACACATTTTCAAGAAAGTGAAACAATTAAAGTGGACAAAAAATGTGTTGTGGGAGGAAAATACCTATGGAGAATATCACCTAAGCTAAAGGAAGGTGCTGCCCTAACAATTTTTGAGAATGTGCCAAAATATTGCGAGTGCAGTGCCGTTTAACTCTCAGCCTAAAACAGCTCAAAAAAACCATTATAGAAAGCTTGGATGCACAAAACCAATAATGTAATAGATGAAAGAAAACTTGCCAAATTGTTACGAAATTTGTTTTTTCTACTTATCTCCAAAAATGCCTTTCATTATATAGGACTAAGTTGGTCTGTCTTTATCGTTGGCCTCGTTTTCCTATGTGATAGACTGTTACATGCTGGGTCCCCTTATTTTAAAGAGTTCCTGATAAAAACTCTTTAAAAAAAGACCTGACTGAAGCTGCCTGCTTAATAATTTAAAATTTTCGAAATACCATTCGTTTTGAAGTACTTACTTATACGTAATGCCCACGTAATGGGAATTGTAGGATTACTAAAGGTGATACAGGAAAAATCTGGTTACAATAAAATTATTGGGACTACTACAGGCGGCCGCATTACCTTTAATTGACACAACTGAGTATCTGGAAAAGAGTATCTGAAAAGTTAAAAATTGTGAATTATGATGGGAAATATTTTGCCTCCCTTGGAATCTACGGCACTGTGTGTTTTGGTAAGCTGTGGCACTGGCATGTCAGATAAAACCTGGTGGCAGTTGGACACTGACAACTGACATACAGTGTGTCCCATTTTGATACTGGACACCTCAGAACTACATGAAGGACAAGGAAAATAAATGGTCTCTATTGTTTTATTGGTAGTTCCAAGGTAGAGTATCTCGTAGGCGGTGGTATTTAGAGGGGGTAACTATTTCATGGCCTGCTATGATTTTTTAAAATAGCTAATTTTCAAGAAACCCTATTAGGGTTTTTTTTATGGCAAAATGTTATTAAGAAAACTTATTCAGAATAAAAAACTGAGTAGAATTGCAAAATTTCAAAAGTCTGGGCCTACTTTGATTTTTCGCTTTTTCGCCTTTTTCTTCCACTTTTTTCGTAGAAATGGGTCCTTTCTGGAGCTTTCACGTCAAAATATTATTAAGGAAACTTGATCATCGAGAAAAAATAAAATTTTGACGTGAAATTTCCAGTGTAGCGTATTTGAGTGAGAGATGAGTGGAGAAAATTTCAAAGAAATTGAGAGAATGTTTTTCCCGAGATTTCGTGGAATGTGCGAGCTCAGTAAGATCTGGTTACTTACCCAGTTTGCTGTTCTCTTTTCTGTGGCCACATTCCGCCCTTTTTTGGATGAGAAATCTGGGTTCAAACCGACAGATGAGTAGACAATGATTTCACGGCGCGCGCCCGTATACGATTGAACTCTCTACACCAGGTATTCGAGCAACCGTACTCTTACTGATAAAAAACGCGAAAAAGAAACAACAAAAAAAAGAAAGAATTGATAAATTTAGAGAAGCTATTCTCGTTTAATCATACACCAAGAAAATCGCAAATCTTAAAATATTTAAAAAAGGGAGATTAATAATTTCAACTACCTAATAATTAATCACTAGATTCCCCAATAATGAACATCCAGTAAGGACACTTTTCTGAGGAATAAGTGGGAGATAAATCTAAAAATCAAAGTAGGCCTAGCCTTTTCAAATTTTGCGAATCTACTCAGTTTTTCATTCTGAACAAGTTTTCTTAATAACATTTTGTCGTAAAAAAATCCCTAATAGGGTTTCTTGAAAATTAGCTATTTTGAAAAATCATAGCAGGCCATGAAATAATTACCCCATCTAAATAGCACCACCTACGAGATACTCTCCCTTGGGACCACCAATAAAAAAATAGAGACCATTTGTTTTCCTTGTCCTTCATATATAGTTCTGAGGTGTCCAGTATCAAATTGGGACACACTGTATAACATAACCTTGTATCAGCCCCCTTGTGGTCTCCTTGGAGTCACCAGAAAACAAACTTCCCCTCAAGGCTTTACTATGTGATAGACTGCGATATGCTGGGTCCCCTTATTTTAAAGAGTCCCTGCGTGAAACTAAATTTTTCGAACATCACCAATCCGCCGCCATGCGCGATTCTAATCTGTAAAACAGATGCCGGCCCAAATCCTCCCATAAACTACGAATATCCTTCTGTTTCCCATGCGGACTGTTCTGCAGGCGAGCCAGAGGAAGCGGCCCTCGAGCCCCTGGCTGGGCCCGAACCGGATTTCCCCCCGTTCGAAAGCGCCGCGTGGCGCGTGCCCGACTCAACCATCCGGCTTTGTCCCGTGCCGACAGATGGTCGGCATGGCAACTGCCTCCCTTCTCGCTAACGCGCCGCCCTTCGGACCTGATGTCGACCCGGTGGCACTTGCGGCGTGGCATTGCACGCAGCCATTGGCGTAAATGGGAAGTTTTTCTACTGGCGGCTATTATATTATGCTTGTCTTTTCTGACGGGACGAAGCGAGTCGCTATGGGCTCCGCTTCTTTATCGCGTCGAAATTCCATTTAAAGTACTGTGCCGCACGGGCGTAGCCAGGATTTAGTTTTGGGGGGGGGGGGGGGGTTTAGTTTGAGAAGTAAATAAAACAACAAAAATATACTTTCATGAAATTTAATATCTATATATTCATCCGAAAAACTACGACATATTTATAAAGTTCTTCACTTTAAATGAAATGGATAAATTAATTTCGTTCCTCTGCGCTAAATCTAAAACCATTAAAGGAGAAATCTTCGGCTTTAATATATCCACTATTTCATCTGCATGAATTTCTGTTCCATAGTGAATGTTCATTAGAGCCAAACCATTAAGTCTGTTTTTACTCATAGTGTTTCGTAAATAGTTTTTCAGTCTCCTTAGGCTCGACAAAGACCTTTCTGGGGTAGCAGTGGATACAGGAATGGTAGCCAAGATTTGTAGTAATGTGTAAATATTAGGATAAAGGTTTTTATCGCACATATCTAGGCATTCCAAACTAGATTTCGGGGTAGGCAGTCTTCTTATCAGCATGCAAGGTAGCTGAAGCTTTGATAGCTAAATCCAAATTTGTTTCTTTATTAGAAACCCCTTGACCTTGACTACACCACTTTTTCCAGTAGTCCATACCTTTAGGTTTATCACCCTTCCTTTTTTTCCCCTCCATTTTTCGACAGTAATAATGATTCACGTATCTATCCTTAACAAGGTCATCGAATAACAGTGCACTAAAATTACTCACTTACACGGTACACTTAATTCTCTTCACTATTCGTTCACCACTTTTCACTTTTATTCGCTTCGAGTTCGCATGGAACAATACTGCCGAAAGCGCGGTCACGCGCCGCGGCGCCGCTTATATAGCAGCCCAGTAGCCGTCCAGAAACTTCCACGAACTTCCACAAAGTTCCGCTCATTTCGACCTAGGGGCGTGGCGAATAATCGAGAAACAACGCAAAGTGTCCCTACAATACAAAATAGTTCGGCTGCAACTGCGTCTGCCTCTCGTCAAAAGATGGCGCTAGGCGCTGCTATTACTACATAATATATTCAAACGTAATAATAATTTAACTCTTCACTCCTCGTATTTTTTCGGTATAATATTAGGTAATATTTTGCTTATTTCGGGGGGGGGGGCGGGGTTGAACCCCCGAAACCCCCCCCTTGGCTACGCCCGTGCTGTGCCGAGAATAAGCGTCATCGGCAAGTAATTATGAACGTTTTTTACTATCTAATGTAAATCATTATCAGTTTTATGATTTTATTACCCGCACATTACAGTTGCAGTTGTATTGACAGCATATTAATTCACATTTTCAAAAATATCCCTACTCCACTCTTAAATAGCAAAGGCTATCCCACCGGATGATTGCACCGGGCCTGCTTGTCAAATATTTTATGTGCAACTGTGATTTGCATTTCAAAGGGAAACCCGACGACGCTTATTCTCGGCACAGTACTTTTACCTAGTTACACATACAAGGAAACTCTTGTGTACGACTTCAAAGGGTGATTTTAGTACTGCAACCGCCCGTTGTAGGGCACAAGAATCGTTAAAATGAAACCTCTGTCGAACAGCCCAAGAGGAAACAAGTAAGAACATTAATTTCTTGTGTCAATGCAAACAATGTAAGTAATTGTTGTCCATTTGTAAACAGATTCACCTGCAAGGAATTTATAAACTCTAGAATTGGACTTGATCGACCTGTTTGCAACATCAAGAATATAGGTACTTCTTCGACAATTAAAACGTATATACATAATATAAATTTTAGATAAGATACATTTTAATGATCCCATGTGTAAATTTTATATCTCTTATTATAAAATGTATCCTTAATTGTGTGTGTAAAAGGTAGAGATATTAAATTTAATGCACAATCACTGAAACTCGAACCTTTTAAAAGTCTTAGCTTATAAATTATAATATTTGCAAAAAAAGATATAAATTAAGAAACAAAATGAACACCTACACATTTTCAAGAGCAACGTGTAAAATAATATGTTTTTCCAAATTCTGATAATTATAACATTATTTTTGCAATAAACAGCATTGTGCGCGTTATATTTTGATTACCAAATATTCTCAACATTTTTTGTTAGGAAACAAAAGTTATGAAATTTGTTAGATATTTACTGCAATATCTTACATTTTTTACTGTAATATCTTACAGGTTTTACAATGATAAGTAATTATAAATCTCATTTTTCTTCCAATTTGGTGGCCAAAAACCCCAATTGAAAAATGAAATAAATAATACTTACCTATTTTTCATAATAATAATTAATACTTCATTTCATAATTCTGCAAGACTTGCAATTGTGCAAGAAATTTTGCTAAAAGCAAGAAATTATAATTATAAGTAATTATAATTATAATTTCTGTAAAACTTTAATAAGAGACGATAATTTTCAAATAAGAGATTTTACGGTTTTTGGCCAGATTTATCATACAGTCAACAAGCTACAAAAAATGCAAGCTTTCGAACACTACCTATGTGTTATTTACCAGGCTAAAAATTAAAAATTATGTAAACAAAAACTACAATTGTCATTAAAATAAAATGAAAAAATTGACAAAATTTTCAATTCTACATGGCATATTATTTTTAAGTTATACAAAGATATACTCCGATGTTATAAAGGTTGCAAGATATAAAAATTGTTTCAAACTTAAAATCTTCAAATTAGAATTGTGTACTCTGGTAAGTTCTGTTTTACTTCTTTTCTTTTAGTGTTGGAAAGGCAAGTGGAAAATGATCAGTTTATAGGTGCGTATTTTTATCACTTGTAAATTATCACTGTAAAGATTACACTATACCTACTACTATTAACTAAATACTACTATTAGACATTAGACATTACTATTCTATTACTACTCCTACGGTTATTACTATTCCAGATTCTATATTATGGACTGATGAAGCCACTTTTACAAAATGTGGCGTTTTTAATAGAAGAAACACTCACTATTGATCATCAGACATCAATTCAACTACAAGGTCGAACTTCAATACATGTTTGGTGTGGTATATCTATTTTTAGGAATCACGTAATTGGTCCAGTATTTGTTGAATGTGGTTTAACTGGACTAAAATATTTACAGAGGAGAAATTTCTTATCTATCGAATCAAGTTCATGAGCCGAATATTGTTTGGCAACAAGACGCTCCTCCAAATGCTGTCAAGAGCCACTTAGATGACACTTTTGTGGAGTGAATTGGTTCAAACGGAACTATTTTATAGCCTGCCAGAATCCCAGATTTGACCTCACTCGATTTCTTTCTGTGCGCACATTGAAGTACGGGGTATATGCGGAGAGGTCAAATAATAAGAAAAAATATCTCAGGAGATCAGAGGGATGAACGAGGCATAGGTATCGTGGCTAACTACAAGAGCTTGCTCTCCGTGTTGCACAAAATGGAAGCATTATAGAACACCTTTTATAATGTAATTTAATTCATAATAAAGTATCACGTTCCATCCATAAATAGGTAGGTACGCCTTTTATTAAGAAAAAATAAAATATAACTTATGGAAAATGTCCACAGTAGTAATGGTTTTGTTGAATTTTCACTAGTAATCGCCCTAGTACATACCTACTTGAATTATTGCCGGAAATTTTTCGAGTACACGATTTTTTATCAAAAATACGTGTTAGAGAAAAATTTCCGGATATTAATTCAAGAACGTGGGGGATTCGGTAAGAAAATTCCATACTTACACGTAAATTAAACGAAATTATTATCAAAATATTTGTTGAGTATATGTTACAATGTCACATTATAATAATTACATATGTCAAAATATTTCCGCTGTAATCACTTCCTGCTGCCTATAGCAAGTGAGAATATTTCTGGAAATTTTTTGAGTTGCCATGACAACGAAGCAAAAAACGAGCCCATGATTGGTTAAAAAAGGTAGGTATGGAATTTTCAATACCTATAATATTATTGTATATAATTGTGGGAATACAACAATTAGTTATTAATGTAATCTGTCAAATATCCATTTACAATATCATCGTAATAGGCGTTTTGAATTTTCCATGGCAATTTTGATTTTGTCCGAGATTCAATAATTCAAAGGACGATTTTGTGCAAACTACTAGGGCAAACATATAACATATTTAGGTATTTAGATATCGTTGAAATCAGAAAAATGCTTAGATTTTGAAAATCTAGAAATATATACGGTGTTCCATCTAAAAAACCTAAGTTTGGTCTATATTTCCGAAACGTGACATTAATTTGCCTTTCTGGATACATACATGAAATCGCAAGAAAATTTTATACAATTTCATATACCTATTTACATTTTTTCCAAAATTAAAAACAAAAAAAAAATTAAGGGGTAGAATGTTATGCGAATAACCCTATATTATGTAGGTAAAGTATAAATGAACTCACTTGGAACACAATATACGGGACGCGATCTATTTCATAGCATTTATCACGCTCTACTACTGGTAAAAATATCAGACCTATCAGCAGAAATCACCCGCAGAAAATTCAAAGGTCGGCGGTCGGCGTCGACCTAGTCAAGGAGGCAGCCAATAAGAAAGCGAGCGTAGCGATTTGATTGATCCGCATGGAGCAGGTGTCGACGTGGGCCAGTTAGGCCAGTATAACCAGTGCCGTGCACGGAAATAAGGATTGCGCTCTATTTTACGGATTTTGGTTTCCACTACAGTGGATTAATTTACTTTTTGTAAGTTTGCTTTTACTGCATTTATGCAAAAACACTTAAACGACTACCTAGAAACTAAATATTACGCGAGAACATGCCGTGTCGTCATCTCTGTTACGCCCTGTGACCTGAAAACGAAAAGGAGAAAGTCAAGGCGCCGCCGAGCTCTCCGAATATGTAACATCCACTATAGAAAAAATGCCCGGATAGGAAGGCCTCGAACCTTCCCACACTGGCCCTTTCCGTCGATTGCTCGCCCCTTACCTGGCCCCGGGGCCGGCGCGGAAAGGGCATGGGAGCCCAGGAGGCCTCGGCCGGGTCCTCCGTGGGAACGGCCCTTTATTGTCTATGGGAACTCTGCGCCGGCGGCGGCTCTGTCGCGTACCCAGCGCCTGTTTACTGTTACTCCGCCGGGCCGAAAATGGGTTAATCTCGCCCGTATATGCGGGGCGACGGCATGGGAAAGTGCGGGGGCTGCGATCGGAGAGTGCCACGAGGGTGGGAAAAAACGAGAGACGAAAGATCGAAGGCGGGAAGTTCGGCGGCTATAATAGATTTTTCAGATGAAACAACGTCCGAGTAAAGTGGCGTGCACAAAGGAAGACGGAATTCCTTTTTTATCTTTTGACATTTCAAAAAATCGTGGAATACAGGGTGTTCGAAAAATAGACGGAGATATTTTAGAGGGTGATTCCCTGTTAAGAAATATGAAAAAAAGTTTCTATAAACATGGGTCCGGAAATGCAGAGTTTTCAAGATACAGGATGTTAAATATATTGCATGTCACTGGACAAAATTGGTTTATCAATTTTTGCAAAAAAAATCACAAGTGCCTTGGAAAACAAATAATCAAAAGCATTTCTAGGAAAGAGTGTTATTGCAACTTTTCCAATATCATAACATAAAGTACACTACAACCAGTTTTGTCCAGTGACATGCAATAAAACGGTTTTTATTTTTTTTTCTCGAAAACGAAGTGAGATAGGAAAACAATACAAGAGGGAAAGAAGTTGTATTTTTAGATGCTTATTCAAACAAAAAATATTAAAGTTACAAAAAAGGTAGTGGCGTACATTTTTTTGATAATAATATTCGCTAAGGTGCCCCCCGGGACGCCACTGGACTTAATAAATTTAATCTAGTTAGGGCGAAATTAGCCTCTTAATACAACAAATAACATTGCCAAATTTCAACAGAATCGAGTAAATAATTTTTAAGACATTAATAATTTCATGTTTTATTTTTTTTTTTATTTAACATCCTGTATCTTGAAAACTCTGCATTTCCGGACCCATGTTTATAGAAACTTTTTTTCATATTTCTTAACAGGGAATCACCCTCTTAAATATCTCCGTCTATTTTTCGAACACCCTGTATAATAATAATCATAATAGGGTACTTGACAATATTTTTAATTTCCCTAAAATTGTACTTACTCGGTTTACAGTAGATGCACCAATATAACATGTAATAACTGAAACAGCGGCTTTTAACCCTTATTTATTTATGATAATTAAAGACGAAGTTGCACAAATCAACAGTTTCGTCGTTCTATTGTCCAGAACGCCAAACGTGGCAAACAGTGGCGTGCAAGCCACACCCGCAGACCCCGCGGTGCGGGGGGGCCCAAGTTACCAGGGGCCCCGGGGCCCACAGCAAAAAATCATCGGGAAATCTCAGGCACCGCTCCACCTATCAGTAGTACACTCGTTGTCTCGCTGCTCATTATTCTCTCCTTTACCATTATCGTTGCTCTGTGTGTAACCAACCTTCTGACCAGGACCACAACCACAAATCATAGATACGTTAGGTTTCAGATTAGAGCTATAGGGCAGAGATATACAGGGTGTAACTTAAGTATGTTAAAAGATTTTAGGGAGATGGTCCTCAGCCAATTCTAAGAAAAAAAAGTTCATATAAACATGTGTCTTAATTCTTCGATTTTGATATAAGGGGTGTTAAAATTCTCTAAAAAAATCGTCTTTTTCCCATAACTTCTTTATTTGTAGAGCTTATTCAAGAAGGAAGTTAATACGGCCCTATATATACGAAATTAATGTAGGTATAGCAGTTTTGGATGGAGCATTTGTTTCTGAACAAAAAGTGTTTCTAGACTTATTTTTGTATCTATCGCCGTTTCGTGGCAAATTAGATTTTTTAAATTTATTTAATCGTACTTGCAAAAAATCTCAGGTATTTAAAAAGCATAGGGAAGAGATCAGATCAGAGAAATCAACTAATTTTAACTCGAAAGAATAATAGAAAATTTTAACACTCCGTATATCGAAAACGAAGAATTTTTGTACACGTTTATATGAACTTTTGTTGTTAAAACTGGCCGAGGATCACAACCCTGAAATATTTTAACGTATTTAAATTACACCCTATCTGTTACTTAATGAATTGCAACCTATGAGCTTTAACTAACGCAATTGCACAAAAAAAATGTTGTCACATAAAGACTTTTTTTACGAATATATTTTCCATATATTGACTCCTCTATTTTATGCTGCACACGCTGGAAACTATATCCTTCATTTCTATCACGTGACCCTTTGGTTAAAATACCTGGATATGGAACACAGTATATAAAGATAATCATATTCAAGCTTAAATAATGTGGAAATATTCGCCTACGTGGCAACTTCACCCGCCCACCTAGGCATCTAACTATATACATATATCCACATGTCATGTCATCTAACACATTATGTATGGTTTTCTGATCGGCAGTTGACATCCCGTCATGCCAACTGCCATTCCATATGTCGCCAAATCAAAACATTAGTAGATAATATCTGTTCGATTTATTATAGTTTGTTACTGATATTTATTATTATAATATATTGTTTGCGAAATTATCGTGTTGTTAGTTTTGTAGTGTAAGGTATCATGGACCCTGAAAGGGCAATCCGGAATTTGCCGAAATTGGGTGCTTTCTTGTTAGCACATTTCTTTTCTAATATTCCGATGTTCGCGTCTGCTGAAATTCATGGGATAAAACTGCAAAGGTTTGTACCTATCATAGACGTAACTAGGGGGGGGTCTAGGGGGGGCTTAGCCCCCCCCAAATTTCTATTAGCCCCTCCTAAAATGTAAAGGATGTGCGAAGATATGCTTCTCGTAAACAGACTATATCTAACATTCTGACAACGCAACGTTAAGCAACACGGCGAACACCGCACGCGCCTTTTTAAATTCACCAGTTTCGACGAATCGCTTGCTCTTGCGGAATCTTGCGCCTTGTGCCCCCACAAAATCCGACTGAAATTTAAACGCGCAAGCGAGAGCGCCAAGAGAAAGAGAGACGTGCGTCGGAGAATGTACTTTTGCTGTGCCAGACTCCAGACTTTTATTTTGTTATTCATCCAGTGTATTGTTGTTTCGTTAT
Source organism: Pseudeuparius sepicola (assembly GCA_963920635.1). NCBI lineage: Eukaryota > Metazoa > Arthropoda > Insecta > Coleoptera > Anthribidae > Pseudeuparius > Pseudeuparius sepicola. The sequence continues at coordinate 8,599,066 of OY987304.1, forward strand.
AATATGTACTATGTAAATAATCTTGCATCACAAAATAGCAGACATTCCCAACATTTTATCTCTGGTTTCTACTCGGAAACCTCTACTGTTTATAATGTTTTTTCTTAAATGAATTAAAGATTATTCAAAATTACCAGTAGATAGACCTATACATTATTTTTTGAAGCATTAAAATTAACGTTTTTGGGTGTGGCACCTCAAGGGTGGTACAGGGTGATCCAATAAGTAATGTATTTAGAAGGGCGGGACCGAACCCATTTCGGAATTTGAAAATATTCACTCCATCTTGTAAATTTGAAGATATTGGGATTTCCCAAGACTAATTTTATTTAATTTTTCTTCAAATTTTTAAAAAATTTCGCCTGCGGCGCATTTTTTAGAATTATTTTAAATGTCCTTGTTTAAAAAAAGACACAAAAATTGTCCCTCCACCACTCCAAATTAATTCCTATATACGTCACAGAAGTGATCCAAACTCGTAGCCCCGGCCTACCATTTTACAGAATGACATGTAAAAAATATACCTTTGTAAAGTAGCGTACCGACTTTCAAAAATTTCTTCTTAATGGATTAATAAAAAATAAAAATAAATAAAATAAAATGGAAGAAGTCCTTGTCGGGCGAGCCCCGCATTTTCATGCGGCACCCGGCCCCACAAAACCTTGAGCCGGTCCTGATCAGCCCCCCTTAAAAATACGACCTAGTTACGTCTATGGTACCTATGTTGTAGTAATAGTAAAGTATTATGAGTTATTAATTTATAAAGTGAGAACCTAAGGATAGGGACCACCTTGAAGGAGCGTTTATAAAGGCGCCATTGTGCTTAGAAGTACTGAGCACTAATTCCGGACTTTAGGCCCAACCTAGCCAAAAAAATTTGCAGGAAACGAGTGAATATTTACGAAAAAAGAAACACTTCTGGGCTAAATGTGGTTTCACGGGGCATCCTAAATCTGGGAGTTTGGTTTGAGGTTAGAATTTAGAATTATTCTTTTCCTCTATGATTTACCGTAACCCTTTAGCAGGTAGGTATGTACCGAATGCCACAGCAATTATCTTCAAAATGACAATAACAAAATATTGTACTATTACAATAAATGCTCAGTGAACACTTAGAAATTAGTAAAAGTTCATATACTTTGCACAGATTTGTATTTATATAATTTTTTTGTATAAATACAAATCTGTGCAAAGTATAGGAACTTTTACTAATTTCTAGTTGACATTGCACATGCAGCCTTAACTTTCATCAGTGAACACTTTTTACAACAAACAACACTACATTCTTAAGAGGGGGTTGCCGACAGCGAAAGTGACGTTAGATTTCTTATTTTTTAAGTCGTATAGCATAAAATCTAATAACATTTTACCTGGCAAAAATTTAGTACAAACATCTCTGTCTTCATTTTTATCATAAGATCTTAAAAGCAGCGTTTTGTTTTATAGGTTATGAATACCTTGGGAAAAATAATAATTCCAGTGCATACTTATACTTTTAAGATCTTATGATTAAAATGAAGACAGAGATGTTTGTACTAAATTTTTGCCAGGTAAAATGTTATTAGATTTTATGCTATACAACTTAAAAAAATACGGAATCTAACGTCACTTTCGCTGTCGTAGGAACCTACTCATTTTGTGGAGCTGCTGAGTAAACTTTTCTTATCCACATAATTTTCTAGAGAATTATGGGTCAGTGCACCAAATTAAGGAATATCTATAAAATAATAAAAAAATGCGTCAGCGAAACTTCCCGTTCCAAGTTTTTGTCCCCGATTGCACAGGACATCCTCAGGCCGAGACGATCACACTGAGAGTGTGTTCCACGTAGGATTCACGCAGGATTCATCCGGAGAAAACCCAGATGTTGATTCATCATTTTCTGTTTGTGGAAGTTTCCAATCAAGATTAATACGAATGTTGCCAAACTCTGAACGTTAAAAGCATATATTTACATTCACGCTGTCTTCTCGGTGCGGTTGCATTTCTTTGTTTCTATCATTTTTTCATCAATCCGAACTAACAGAAAGTCAAGTGTTTGTCCATATTATATTGGAGTGTCTAAACCCTTCTATAAAATATTGTCTCGTTTTCATATTCAAGTATTTTCTCACCGCATAGCATTCTTTCCCCATGCACGGCCAACCGTCCCCAAAGCATAACACGATCGCCTCAGATGGATAAAACGCCCGTGCCCGTATCGAATTTCAGGAAGGATGTTCTGTTCTGGTAAACAACAGGTGTCTGTCTGCCAGGGGATTTTCACACCGAATGCTCTTGTACTGCTCTCTGTTCGACGCGTTCGCACCGGAGCATTCACCAAATTTTTACTCGAAAACTGTCTATAGACAAGGATTCAACACATTTCTGAATTTGTTTGTAGCAATAGTAACAGCATTAAGTAAATAATATCATTGAGTAAAGGAATAAATTTGGTCAATGATAATATATGTATATTCTTCAACAGAAAAGAAAGCCTATTCTAATTCTTATTAGAATAGACTTTCTTTTTTAATATAGAATATAATATACAGGGTGTCCCAGCGAAAACGTAACAGGCTCTGTAACGGCCAGGAAAATTTTTTCTTGGAAAAACGCAAAAATATGTCAATTTTGTTTGGCAGAGGGACATCTTTTGGCATAAAATTGATAGATCTATCTGCAACCCCCTGAGCAGGGGTTGAACCCCTTAAAAAAATTTAAATGGGAAGGGGGTTCATGTCGCACACCTTTGGAAACGTCTCTCAAATCTCTATACACCTGCATCACATTTTCAAAAATCGATCGACTTTTCAAAAAGATACAGCGTGAAAAATGCAAAACATTCATTTTCAATTATTGCTGGGATTGTTAAACAATAGAAGAGCTGCGTCTCCGTATTATAAACGAATGTCGACAAATCACCCCTGAAATGTTGCACAATGTTCGGCAGCGTTTTGAACAAAATCTTTATTATTGCATGGAAGTGAGTGGGCAACATTTTGAGCATTTATTACAATAAAGTTTCAATTTTCTCCCGTTTATCAAATTTTCGTCAAAATAATGTTGCTGAACGTGCTTTCTATAACTTACAGCCCCCGACCACCACTTTCGGCTTAATTGTTTAACAATACCAGGCAATAATTGAAAATGAATGTTTTGCATTTTACTCGGTGTATCTTTTTGAAAAGTCGTTCGATTTTCGAAAATCTGATGCAGATGTATAGAGAATTGAGAGACGTTTCCAAAGGTGTGCGACATGAACCCCCTTCCTATTTAAATTTTTTGAAGGGGTTCAACCCCTGCTCAGGGGGTTGCAGATAGATCTATCAATTTTATGCCAAAAGATGTCCCCGTGCCAAATAAAATTGACCTATTTTTGCGTTTTTCCAAGAAAAAATTTTCCTGGCCGTTACAGAGCCTGTTACGTTTCCGCTGGGACACCCTGTATTTATCTTTTAATGTAGGCACATTGTTGAAAAATAATACACCCTTATTCTATCTGCCGATAAATGCCAAAAACAGCAATTATGTACAAAGATGATTATCATAATAAAATGCTAGATTTATTAGATGACTACTACTTACAAAAAAGAACAAAATAATCTCTCTTTATCTATTCAAAATAAATAAATAAAAGTGTTTTAAAATGGTAGATATACTTAATTAGAAATTCAACGATGTCAAAACAATTTTTTTAACTTGCTATAATGGTCATCCACCCTATATGTATGGCCTCCAAAATTACCTAAAATTAATATACCTTTCCGTCCAATAGTCTAAAATATGAACTCACCAACATACAGTCTTTGAAAATATTTCTGTACTTTGCTAATATTCTTGAGTTTCATTGTATAAAAAAAACATTGGAATTTAATAAAAAAACTACACAATACTTCCTTTAGATGTGTTTATAAATATGGTAGTAATATTTGTCTTACCTCTACAATAAAACCTCATTTTTACAAAAGATTTGTCGATGACTGTATATTTTGTATTAATATAAATTAACTGGAGAACATTTAATGAATTTAATAAATATTATCATTCCCATTTAAATTTTACATTAGAAAAAGAATATAATATTGCCATACATGCCATACATTAAAGGCATCTCTGAATCAATTGCTAATTTTTAAAAAAATATATAATATCCAAATAGTTCACAAAACACAAAATAATACAAAAAAGTTCTAACCTTAAACTTATTTCAAACAAATCTTGTGTATAAAATTAATTGTTCAGATTGCCCATCATCTTATAAGCAATATTTACATAAAAAATTATACAAACACCAAGACGATATTAAAAATAAAAACGACAATAATTCTAGTGCCCTTTGAAAACATGCAATTGAAAAGCTCATAATTTTGATTTTATTAATACTGAGATATTATGCAAAACTCAGTTGATTTTAGAACTGACATTGATGGGCTTTCACACGTTTATTAAAACCTTAGATACGGAAAGGGAGAGGAAGCCTAATAACAGCGCTCGCGGCCGTGTTACCGACTGCCACATCGCACGACACGACAGGCCAGTGGCGTAGCATGAAACGCGTTCTTAGCCAATATCACAAAAATGTTAAAAATAAAAAGGTAGTTAATTTTGACTTACATGTAATTTGAAATATTGGTAAGTATTTATTTGCAGATAATTTCCCAAATGTAAAGCTAGTGTCAAGTGCTGAAATATATTTATTTGTGGCGATATCGAATCAATCAAATTAAAAAAAATAATGCACGCCCATGGAAACCAGCCCATATTACCTATCATAATCAATTAAGAAATTTTCAATTATTGTTAAAAAATTATGATATTGGTCCTATTTACAAACAAAACAATGCACTTTATCATTATAAAAGGAAGAAGGTAGAAGTTTTATTGAAAAAAAAAAAGTTTTAGGGCATCTTTAAAAGGTAGCTTGTTAAATATTTACCTGTGAAACGAAGTCCCGTGCTCTTGCTTTCCACTTCTGCTTTTGCAACCAAACGCTGAACAATTCACCATCGTAAGAGGATATTTCCCCTTAATCACTGTTACTTTTATTTGTTGTAGTATTCCTGGTTGTCAATATTTTATTTTCAAAATTATTATCGTGGGAATCAACCATCAAAATAACTGTAGTAGTGTTATCACAGTAGATTTTTATTAAATTAGTTGTAGAATGCTTCTGCTTACATACGTTTCGACCCATAATAAGATCATCTTCAGAGCAACTATAAAACATTTTCTATTTTTTAGGTGCTAAAATTTTTTTAAGACATTACTCGTACATTATTTAAAAACTTACATTTTAAAAGTTAAAAAGTTAAAATTTAGAATTACTTACAAAATTTCATATTGCTTTAAATAGACATGGCTTTTAGTTAAAAACTAGTTGTAGGTTTTCTTCTTAGGGTACTTCTATACAATAATTGTAGAGTCGAAAAATTAAAACATTTTAAGAAGAATCTACTGTGATAACCCTACTACAGTTATTTTGATGGTTGATTCCCACGATAATAATTTAGAAAACTGTTAGGTACTTTTAGTTCACAAATTCACGAAATTAACTCACAACGTACTCGCTTTGTCTGCCACATATAAAATGGCCGCCGTTCAAAACGACGTACTATACACGGCAGGGTAGGCAAGCGCGGTCTCCTCTCTCTTTCCTTGTCTAAGATTAAAACTTACTTAATTTCTTAATAATTCTAAACTCAATAATCTTCATTTTTACTAAGGTTTTTCTGATCTCCGTTTTTTTTTTGTATTTTCGAAATGTGCCTTTTGAAAGTGCCTCATTTCCTTCTCTGTATAAAAATTCTTCAAAGTATTTTAAAAACGAACTGCTCTTCTTTTATCTGTGTTAATAGCAAAACCACTGTTTTATTAATAGAAAAACTACTGTCAATACAATGTGGTAGGTACCCAGGAAGTTTCCTTACCAATTGAAAAAACCTACCAGAAACACATAAAATAATAAAATATTTTATCAATCAAAACCAATCTCCTATTGTTTTTCTCAAAAGTGCGCTGAGATGACAAGAAAATTCACTAATTTACTTCTTATTTACCATTTTTTGATACATTAAGTGGGGTGAAATGTGAAATGTTATGTGAAAGCCCTGTACATTAAGTTATTGCGATTGTCGTCAGTGGCTGATACGGGGGGGGCGGGGGGGGGGCGGGGGGGGGGGGGCGGGGGGGGGGGGCGGGGGGGGGGGACGAGTGCCCCCCCTTTTTCTACAACCATTATTACAACCGGAGTATTATTAGGTAATCTAAAAACGGTCTTTAATTGTACACTAGGAATGACTTCATAATTTGGTAATACAAGGTTGGCAGCAAGTTTCACCGGCAGAACTTGTGACAGATGTCTAACTTTATCCTTGATATTCGATCTCTGTGTCTGTGGCTCTAACCTAACTTCAAACCCAGAAACTATAACTATAGCCTTTTTATATGCCTGAAAGAATGAAGTTTAATCTCAATTTCTGTCTATTTAAATTTAGGATTCGTGTGTGTAAAATGTGAATTCTGTTGATTACGGCCCTGTCCTCCGTCACCTATCAATAATATCAATATGCATATAAATCCTTTATCTATGATCAATATGGCAGCCTTTTAGGAAATTCTAGGGACATGAAATATTTACCTGTCCCAATTTAGTGTACAATTAAAGAGCGTTTTTAGCACTCTTTAAAATAAGGGGACCCAGCATTATACTTTCCAAAGTGAGGCCTATTCTTTCATCATTCTAACGGTATCAGTGATGCCAAGTATGCCATTTTATTGGAGAATCTATGAATATAACAGGTACTTTGATTGTTAGTAAAAATTAATAATGGTTTCCATGATTTCTAAAAATTAGACTTGACCATGTTGTGTCTACAATTACAGAATATGGCAACTGTCAAATGAAACAAATTTATGGTATAGTTTAAATTCTTTAATTGTCACATCTGAGTATCTGGAAGTTAGAAAAATTAAAAATTGTGAATTATGATGGGAAATTTTTTGCCTTCATTAGAATCTAGGGCACTATCTATCACATATAAAACCTGATGGCAATTGGACACTGACATATAACATAACCTTGTGCCAGCCCACTTATGTGGTCTCCTTGGAGTCTACAGAAAACAAACTTCCCCTCAAGGCTTCACCTTTCCTATGTGATAGACTGTGAAATGCTAGGCCCCCTTATTTTAAAGAGTCCCTGGTTTTTAGTATATTTTCCTCAGTTTCAAAATAACACCAGTACGAAGTTGCATTGCGACAACGGCAAGAAAAATTTTGAGCATACTTGCCAGTTTCCCTATAAGCAATGCATCGGCGGAAATAAATTTTTCTTCACTTAAAAGAATTAAATCTTGGTTACGTACCAACATGGTCCAAGACAGACTAAGTAATTTAGCCCTATTAAATATAGACCGCAATGTACCCATAAATTAAGAAAAGATCGGTTTGCGCGAAGTAAGAGAAAATATGATTTTATTTTGAGATAAGTACATTATTTTTTAAATCTAAAGAATTATTGTTTCTTTTTGTGATTTTGTTTTGTTATGTTTAATATTTAAGTTTTTTTTATTTTGTTTGGGTAAACATTTTTTGTTTTTGTTTTTTTCTAGAGAAATAAATTATCTTATTTTTCACAAAAATACATGAATATTTAGTGTCCCCATTATATTTTTAAAAGAAATGGCTCGTGGCATATGGGACAAAATGCGCTTTGGTAATTGGCAACACCAAACTAGTTTCCAATATCTAATGGAAATTATGTATGGGTCCTTCGGAGGTGTGCAGACCACGACAGGTACCTCTTTCGGGCTTGTTGGCCCTTATCAGGCAGACGTAGCGCACCTCACCGAAAAACCCAGACTACGTTAGCTAAATGGAATAAGAAATATTATAATGCGGTGAGCATTTACCATCCAACGCCATCTAGCTGGTACTGCCAAAACCAAAGCAATGTGAGTGTGTATGTATATATCGACCGGTCGATCGACATATAAAAAGAACTCGGCAAAGCGGCGCGGCGCGGTGGAAAAACCAGAAGAAGCATACATACGGGGAGCCACAAAACTCGTTTAATTCATCACCGAGTATCGAGCCATTTCTTTTAAAAATATAATGGGGACACTAAATATTCATTTTGTTTAATCATCGTTTGGCTATAGACGTAAGCACATGAGGATTGAAACTCATGATTCGATCCTTGTTCATTTCTATATACTAGAAGATACTCGGTGATGAATTAAACGAGTTTTTTGGCTCCCCGTATGTATGCTTCTTCTGGTTTTTCCACCGCGCCGCACCGCTTTGCCGAGTTCTTTTTATATGTCGATCGACCGGTCGATATATACATACTAACATTGCTTTGGTTTTGGCAGTACCAGCTAGATGGCGTTGGATGGTAAATGCTCACCGCATTATACTATTTCCTATTCCACTTAGCCAACGTAGTCTGGGTTTTTCGGTGAAGTGCGCTACGTCTGCCTGATGAGGGCCAACAAGCCCGAAACAGGTACCTGTCGTGGTCTGCACACCTTCGAAGGACCCATACATAATTTCCATTAGATATTGGAAACTAGTTTGGTGTTGCCAATTACCAAAGCATATTGTCCCATATGCCACGAGCCATTTCTTTTAACAAAAATACATATTATATTCTACAAATTTTCCTTACCCCGGCCCCTCAGAAAATTTTTTTACCACGCCGGCCCCCCCCGTTTAGATTTGCCTGGATCCGCCTCTGGTTGTCGTTGAGCCACCCCGTGCAATAGCGACGAATGATAATTGTTCACTCTGAATCAAGTTGTTTGCATAGTAAACAAAGTAACATGTCACTCGTAGGCAGTCATAATAACTCCCCTGCCTAATTAACATATACATCCTCCGGGGAGCACATTGTTTTTACAGACACCTCGGTGTACCGTGTACCTATGTATCCAGTTGAAATAACTCGCCTCTATATTAACCTACCTCACTTGCAACTTCTGGTATTACTTCCTTCGTATAAAACATTTGTGTCTCCGCCCTTAGTTTGAAACAAAAAACAAAAAACAAGCATGCACACAAACTTAAAACTACGAAATAAATTTAAGTCATTGAAACAGGTGTACTATTTTTTTGTATGTGAATGTATAAGAACAAGAGTAAAAAATGTGGTACTTACTGAGAGCTGAAGGTGTTTAAAGGTGAAATATTTAACTAACAACTACGAAATTTCCTGAACTTTTCAATTTAAATAATTATTACAGTATTTTGTTCTTACAAAATTAAATCTTGTTTTGAGTATCCTTTTCAGAATAAGACAACATATTTTATTTCTCAAATATTTTCCAGGAATTTTTTTTAATTTTGAGAAGTATTGGATAATTTTTAACATGCATTATAGGATATTCCGCAATCTAGATCAATAATGGCGCCACATGTACGAGTGCACATGTCCCTACTTTATTGAAAAATTTCAAATGGATTTCCATTTCCTCTAGCGCTCCATATAGTATTCGGTGGAAGTGTCCGGATATATTTTTACACTCCTATGTAAGGTGAAAAAGTTTTAGGTGTCCTAAAAGTCAACGTTATCCCTTGGAGGGCTGACAGGTCAGATCGTAACTGACCCGTTAGTTTCCGAGATTATTGTCACATTTAATAAATTTCGTGAAAATCGGCACCTTACATCAGTTTTTCGAGTGCCGCAGCTACAAAGTTCCATATTCTAAGATACGAATAATTGCTGCTAAGTATAATCCTGAATTGCTATTAATCATCGTCCATGATAAAACTAAAATAGTGCTGTACCGTTTGGACAAAAAACATTTTTGCCCAATTCAGGAGTAATTGGATTATAGATATTTAGATTATAGATATTTAGATTATAGATATTTAGTAGAAATTAGTAAAAGTTCATATACTTTGCACAGATATGTATTTATTAAAATCCTGACAGAGCGCTTTTGGTTAAACAACCATCTTCAGTGTCATCTATAATACGTATAGTTATGTAATGTTAATTTGTTACATTACAAATCAATTTTTTCCCTTTTTTTCTGTTAGAATCCTAGAAAAGCAACAAACTATAACTAAATTTAGATCCACCCGTAATTAGTTTTGTTAAGGACAGCTTGCAATCGGCCACATGAGGGTAAATAGTAAATACTTCTAATTTACGAGGCCAAATGTTTGGACATCACTTAACCTCCCCGTTAGCTGATGCGGTTAACTCCCAATTAAGAAAATTAATTAAGCTTGGTGCACTTTATATCATGGTAGCTATATACGGATCATGCATTCTCTAAAATGCACATTTTTTCGTAAATATTTACTAAGTACGTCGAAACACCAAATGGAAGGATTTGCATATATACTTACCTATGTAGGTATATCATTATTTAATTCCTTGGGAAATAAGCTCGAAAACATAATTTAAAATTTTGGTTTCTTCACCTTAATTTCACCATAATTTCACAAAAGTTCTTAATATGAGAAGGAAATGTTTGCTTCATTAAACAATCCCGCTACCGAAGACAAAATAGCAGCAATTGCTTTCCTCCCCCGCACAAGCATTCAGGGTACTCCTATAGTTTGGAGTATTGTGAGGGTGATAATTATTATAGCGCAATTTTCAAGTAGCCAATAATTATAATTCATGCTAAAAGGAAACTAAGTGTGGTTCGAATTATTTGTCATTTTATTTTTCTAAAAAACACGAATTTCATTAGAATAAATTTTAGTAAACCTACATACAATTATTATTCAAGTAGGTTTCATTGTTCTCTCCAAAACTTGCCTTATTTCAATACCTATTTCATGAAGTAAGAAAATCCACGACTATATTCGTAACAAAAAATTTAAATATATACCACATTTTTAAAACGAGTAAAATATATATAATAATATAAAAAACGGACTAAAAAGTATGAAATAATTTTTCCTAGCCCTATAAATATTTGAAATTGATTTAAGTCACTAACAATAATTGCAAATGTTTTCTCAAGGACAGCTACTTTCCTACCCTCCTTACGATTATCTATTGCATGCGTCCCACGTTTTTCGAATTTTTATGGGGCTAGAAAAAATTATTCTATACTTTTTATATATTATATTATATTATATTATATTATATTATATTATATTATATTATATTATATTATATTATATTATATTATATTATATTATATTATATTATATTATATTATATTATATTATATTATATTATATTATATTATATTATATTATATTATATTATATTATATTATATTATATTATATTATATTATATTATATTATATTATATTATATTATATTATATTATATTATATTATATTATATTATATTATATTATATTATATTATATTATATTATATTATATTATATTATATTATATTATATTATATTATATTATATTATATTATATTATATTATATTATTGTAATTTTCGTCCTTTTTAAAAACGTGGTATAGATAGTAAAAAAAATATTTAAATTTTATTATTTTCTGCTTGTTAGTCGTGTGTTTGAAATTTTGCAATCGATTTTAAACATCTTGTTGAGATTATGACAGAGACTTGTAGCAAATTTCAGATTTACTTCAGTTTCTCTTCACCTGATAATATTTGAAATAGAAAATTTGTATACCTACCTACCAATAATATATCAATCTGTTTATCTGTTATTATCCTGAAGAATAAAATAAAGAAGGAATCAAAATTAATATCCTAAGATCTTTATTTCAATATTAAAACAAATTAATTTCAGATTGTTCTTAGTTACCAACTTATCGTGCTGGAGGTTCTAGTTGCCGCATTTTTGCAAACTGTTAAATAATTTGCTTTCTTATCTGTCTGTCTGTTTGTTTGTTTGTCATCCTTTCTTAACGCGTTTTTAAAACGTTATTTTTATTAAAAATTATTACCAGCTTATGTCATGGGCTTATCTGTTCATAAATTTCCACTAGTCAAATATTTTTATTTAAAATCCATACTTTTATAATAACAAATAACATAATAATAATATGTACATAGCGAGTTAATATTGCAAGTTGCAAGTATCTAGCTCATCGGGAAATTACTTTAAAAACGATTACATGAACAAGAGGACAAGAAAGTGAGTTAATGAAAAAGTGCTAAAATAGTATAAAAACATCCCTCATTGCTTCTTAAAAAATATTTTTAGGTTTTTATTGAAAAAATGTGTTAAGAAAAATAAAAAAATACAGCATTTTCTAAAGGAATAAAATTTAAAAGCCAACAAATTTTCTATTTCTTATTTGATATATACATATAAACAATATGAGGCGTTTGGTTTTGAGCACGTTATTTGTCGTTATTTTTTATGCAAAAACAATTGGCAATATCAATTTTTTAAATACAATAATAAAAGACATGATGTGGGCTTTATAAATACGTGACACTTAGTCCAAGAGCCGGCCGCATGATTTCAACTCTCATAAGATTATAGAATAAGATGTTATGTAAAAGCGTTGAGTGAGGAATAATTACAGAAGCACCCCGTTGCCCCCACTCGCTATAGTCGCCTAGCGACCACGGATTTTTACAACTTGTTTATGTTTTCGAGAACACCGATCCCTCTACAACGTGCTAACGGTACAATTTTATATATTTTTTATTTTACTGGAAGGATATGTATTTTTTTGTCTCGGGCGCTTTTTATCTCGGACGCTTTTCGGGCCGCGTTTTCGGCTACGCGTCTCGTTAGGTTGCGCCTCTTATTGTTCCTCACTCAACGGTAAAAGGTAGAGAGTATATTTCTTTACTGAAGCGAGAGGTTGCCTCAGATAATATGGGCCCGATCACTGTTATTTAAAGAAGTCTTTTATAATTTCGCAAGAAATGTGGGAAAAAATACACGCAAAAATTTGGGGTATTTTTAACCACTTAACCCCCCCTCATTTGGGACGCCTATGATTAGGAATGTCAAACTATCTCTACCTAGGTAAATGTCAAATCTCACAGGTATATCACATACCAAATTTCAGAATTTTGTTTTAGTTCGTTCTGGAAATATTTAGAAATAATCGGTTGCCAAAGTGTCCATTTTGGGAGCTATAGCACCCTTAGGGGGCATTTTTGAGCGTCAAGGCGTCAAGCGCCGGCCGCCGCCGCGTCATCTCGGGGAGAATAGTGAAATCAATTAAAATATTTCACAACGACATAAACATCGGTAGACGTAGACAAGTTCCGAATTCATAACTTACAAAGATTGCAGTAGTTGTATGCGAAATCATTATCCTATAAAAATAAAAATTGGTAATTGAAAAATTTTAAAAAATGTTAAAATGTTTTTTGAGGCAGTAAATTATTGGTACTAGCGCCTTTGTTGATTTTGGCGCCCCCCTGAATAGGGCGCCCGGGGCGAACACCCCCTTCGCCCCCCCCCCCCCCCTTAACACGGCCCTGTTCGAGCCCCGAGCCCATATTAATTGAGGCAACCTACTCGCTTCAAGTAAAGAAATATACTGTCTACATTTTATATATTATCTTATTCTATAATCTTATGAGAGTTAAAGTCATGCGGCCGGCTCTCCTACTAACTACTGTATACCCAACAACGACCTTCAAATTATTATTCTGCTTTCATACACAAAACCTATAGAGCTGTAGTCTCGACGAACTATTTACTCTTCTCTCGACGACAAAACTCGCTAAGCCGTTTCGAAGTTCTTTAAGCTCGTGGGTGAATTCGAAATATGAAATCTGGTGGCACAATCGACCCAATAATAGAAGCTGAAAATGACGCTGCGAGTTAGAGGAAAATTGAGCGCAGGCGATAAAAAGTAATAAAACTTTCAAGAAAATACCTATACTATAGTCCAAAGCACGAAAGAAAACGTTTCTAAAGAATGCGGGCAGCGTTGCGAGATTTCCTATACGAGTAGTCGTTATTTATTGGCGAATACAAGTTTTATCATAATGAAGCCGAATTTCTGAACTCTGTTATACCGAAAAAATAAAGCTCGTATCACGGGACCACTTACCCATTTTTGTTTATCATTTATTTTTAACGCGGTGTGATAAAACACCTATTATATTTTTTCCAACATCGTCGCGTCTACCATCGCCTTTGAAATACGGCAACACAGCAGTTCTGCCAAGGAGCCGGCTGACAAAATCAGTTAGCCAACGCGTTTTGTGCCTGTTTCTGTAGTACGTAAAGTTAACTGCCTATTTGGGCTATCATACAGACCCCATTTTTTAGGCCGCTGGCAAGTTTTTTCCGCCGGCTCAGAGATCTCAGTGGCGTTTCGTATGTTCGGGAGTTAACGTGTGCAAAATGAGTAAACTGGGAAGAACGTCGCATTCTCAAGCTCGGGAAATAATTGCCAATGTTATAAGGGTTTGCCTTCCTCCATAATCTAAGGCATCACCGTTAAGAATAATATTAACAATAAATTAAATAACAATTATATGAAAATTAAGTCAGAGAGTTACACAAAATTGAGCTACGCCCCTGAACTGTGACTAATTCTATAATATTTGCGAGTTCTTCCCCCTTACGTCGCACGCAATCTGCCGTAAGGAGGACTACATACTACATTCCTTTGTGTGTCCTTTCCGAAAGTCAAGTCAAAAATTGCATATAAACACAGAATATCTAGCTACGCACTAGCTATATTTTCTGTGATATAACGTATCTATATAGTTAGAAAGATAATAAAATTCTCTACAAGATGAAATACTTGGAGATTTAAGATTTTTATTATTTTTTAAATTAAAAGAATGTTCATTCTTATTATAAATATTAACAATGGACGATTTAACTAATGCAAGCTGCACTAAGTGTTGTAGTTACTGCCCTTTTTTTTTGTCTAACTCTCGAATACTTCTATATAGTTAGACCTGCTGCGTTAGTTCTGAAATTCACCGTTCGTTTTGTGCAAATGTGTGTCATTTCGCTAATAATTATTGTTAGTAGATATAGAGATTAAACTTGAACCTGGAAGGTTGTTCAATCTCAATTATATTATGAGACCACGTTCGGAGTAGACCAAACCCTGCACATAAGGGGTATTGGAGTAGGTTAGGTTTACTCTCCAATTATATTTCATCCATGTTCTCGTAGGCCAACATGTAGTTGTTTGTAGCTCTAGGCTGAACAAATTTCCATAGTTCCGTGGGGATAATTAAATAACTTGTCTTATATTAAAATGTAAGGTCTGGCGCGAGTGATGATTCATATACAAGAACGTGGATGAAATATCTATAATAATGTTGTTCTCTGTGCAAAATTTGAGTAATTTCGAAATAAAATTACGGTTACTACAGAAATGATGTTAGGCCAAGGCAGTTTTTTTCTGATTTATTATTTGCTCAGCAGTCGTATTTACATTGGTTCTTATACAAGCTTTTATCTGTTAGTGTGTTTGCTTGTAGTCTTGCAACTTAATTTTAAACCAGTTCCACCCAACAGATTGATCTAAAGTTTTGCACACACTTTTTTAGATACCTATTGCTTGGAAATTCCAATATAACATTCGTGCTATATTTAAATTAAACGAGAGTGGAGTTCGATCTTTTAAAGTCGAGAATATTCCGTTCACCTGTCGCACCGGATAAAATGCAAATTCGATATCTAAACTATTTGTTTTAAATTTCTTATCATAAAGGACATTAAACGAAAAAAAAAACAAAGGCATTTTCTACATCTAACAGCACAAGAAATCACAAAAGGAATATGATAAATATACCATATGATAAATATACCATATTACATACTCGTAGATGTGAAATTTCGAATATCGCAGCCTCAGTTTGTTGACAAATCCAAAATTGTATGGATGCGCTTCATACTACTGCTTACCACACACTATATACTTTACTAATACTACTCTGTATTTCTGAAGTGATTTTCTCGAATACAGCTCTGACTTCTATTCCCCCAATATGGCTCAAGGTCATTGAATTTGCGGATAATTTCTCAAGAGTAATTAATTATACTGCTGGTTGTTTTATATGCTCTGATAGTGGTTTATAGATAGGGTTTGCCGACAGAGAAAGTGAGGTTAGATTTAGTATTTTTTAAGTTGTATAGCATAAAATCTAATAACATCTTACTTGGCAAAAATTTAGTACAAACATCTCTGTCTTCATTTTAATCATAAGATCTTACAAGCAGTATTTTGTTTTAGGTATAGGTTATGAAAACCTTGGGAAAAATAATAATTCCAGTGCATATGCTTTTAAGATCTTATGATTAAAATGACGACATAAATGTTTGTATTAAATTTTTGCCAGGTAAAATGTTATTAGATTTTATGCTATACTTACGACTTAAAAAAATACGAAATCTAACCTCACTTTCTCTGTTGGCAAACCCCCCCTTAAATTCTGAAACAAAACGCAAAATAATTCGACTTTGTAAATCTGAAAACAATAATTATAACGAAATTGCCGAAATTGGATGCAGAGGTACGAATGTTGTAGTAGCACAGACCTATATAGCTAGATCTGTGGTAATAGTAAAGTATTATTATTAGTTATTAATAAAGGAGAAGTTGGGGCTACAGACCATCTTGAAGGCGCTTTCTTGAAAGCGCCATGTGCTTAGAAGTCCGAATTCCGTATACCTAGGACCAACCTTGCAAAAAAAAATTGCAAAAAAACGCGACCGGATATTTACGAAAAAACACGGGGCATCGTACGTCTGAGGTTAGAATTTTGAATAAATCTCAACTTTCGTTGCAAATGTCACCGCAGAATAAGGTTATGTCTCGGAACACTTTAATGGTGTCGCCATGTTGCCAAATTTACTTTTTAAAACTGACGTCATAAACGCTTTCCCGCCAAATTTTGCTAATTATGTATATTATTATGTAATATTATTTTTAGAAATAATCGTAGGGTCTTATGCAGGTGCCCAGGAATTGTTTGTAAAATTTCGTCAAGTACCTACCCTACTGGCATTTTGTCAATTTTATAGAACATTTTTTCAACTTTCAAAATCTTTGGCAACTATCATTGAGATATCGTTGGAAGCTCGTCATACTAGCAGCAGATATAATTTCTTAGAATCAAGATTCTTAGAATCAAGATCGCTCGTAAAGTTTTCTCCCTGCGAGTACTAGATGTATTGCGACATTTAATTTTGCATAAATATGTTATTTCGGTTTCATCAAAACAATTTTACTGCATTTGCATTTTATTACAAATTTTACTACCCCCTAGAGATTATGTAGGAAGCTGTGCGTCACACTACAATAACAGAGGAGAATAGCCCAGCAAGCAAATTTTCGTCTCTGTTGTACTTTGGATGAGTCAGCAATGAAATTAATTGAAATTAGTAAGCTCCACGTAAAACTAAGAGCACTGTCTTTATCGTAAATTTCTGAAACCATTTGTAGCGCAGCTCTACGATGCAAATCCTTTAAACGATTTTCGTTATGGCGGAAGGTCGAAAGATTGTTTCCATTCTGTTATAGAATTCAGAACCGAGGTCCGTCAATTACCATTCCTGCTTCAGAATTAAATTGGGGGCGTAGTAATGGAAATATGTGGAAATATTTTTCTAATTTGGAAACTTTCGACAAACAATAAAGTGAAACGAATATGATGGGAAATTTCCCTTGCATTTGCCTTGAACATTTGGGTACTGAAATTGTAAAATATTGAGTGAAAAATTTCCAAATGTTGTGCCTAATGCCAAAACGACCGGACAAATAAAAAACGGAATAAATGGTCCGGCTGGAGATATTATCATCAATATACTGGCTGGGGATATTATCATCAATATACTAAAAATACATTTCACCTTCTAAATTGCAGGCGATATTTCTTAGATATTGCCAAGGGACCCTATAACGACCCTATAAGCCACTTTTTTTGATACGTGTTGGGTGTTTCCAAACGTGACAAATACAGACATTAATCCACAGGATACGTAATATCAAACGACATTCTCTGGAAAAAGAATGATCTTGAATTTTTTTAAAAAAAATCGGTTATATATGCATCGAGATATGGAGCTCAGTCCAGAGAGTGTTGAAAATGCATAAGTTTACACGATATTGTTATCGCCCAGTACAAAAACTGCATGCAAATGGTAATAATTATAGAATTCGAGAATATTGCCTATTAGTGTTGGAGAGGCAAGCGGAAAATGATCAGTTTATAATTGCTTATTTTTATAACTTGTAAGTAAATTATCACTATAGAGATTACACTATACCACTAGACATTACTATTATATTACTATTCCTACGGTTATTACTATTACAGATTCTATATTGTGGACTGATGAAGCCACTATTAGAACATATGTGGCGTTTTTAATAGAAGAAACACTCACTATTGGTCATCAGAAAATACACGACAGTTTATTTCAATTCAACGACATGGTCAAACTTCAATAAATGTTTGGTGTGGTATTTTTCGGAATCACATAATTGGTCCAGTATTTTTTGAAGGTGGTTTAACTGGACTAAAACATTTACAGCTCTTAAGAGGAAAAATTTCTGATCTATTGAATCAAGTTAATGACCCGAATATTATTGTAGAGTGGATTGGTTGGAACAAATGGAACTATTGTATGGCCTGCCAGAAGCCCAGACTTGACCCCATTCGATTTCTTTCTGTGGGGACCTTTGAAGGACCGGTTATATGCATAGAGGTCAAATAATATCGACCAAGTTAAAGAAAAATTATCTCAGGATCAGAGAGATGAACGAAACAGGTATCGTATAGCTAACTACTAGATAAGTTTATCAAGAAGGTATGCTCTCTGTGTTGCTCAAAATGGAAGCATTATAGAACACCTTCTATAATTTAATTTAAGCACAGAGGCTATTCTGTGATTTAAGCCATAATAAAGTATCACGTTCCATCCATAAAAATGCCTTTTATTAAGAGATTCAATAATTCAAAGGACGATTTTGTGCAAACGACTAGAGCAAACATATAACATTTATATATCGTTGATACCAGACAAATGCGTAGATTTTGAAAATCGGGAAACCTACAGGGTGTTCCATTTTAAAAAAACATAAGTTTGGTCTATATCTAACGTGACATTCATTTATTTTTCTGAATACATATACCTGAAATGGCTGGGAAATATACAATATCATATTTAGGTACTTTTTTTTTTCAAAATTAAAAACAAAAAAGTTAAGGAGGGGGTAGAATGTCATGTGAATAACCGTGTAGGTATAGTGCCATGTTATTGAGGAAATTTAAATACTAATTGTCTAAGTCTTGTCATATCGGAAATAGGGAATATCTATAAGTACCTTTCATTTCTTAAAAGGGAGCGTTCTACACGATTTTATGTTAGATACGTAAAATTCATTTAGACATAATGTTTCTGCAAAATCTCTTCCTACTCAGAACCAAACATTATTAGAAATGTTGACTTGATCCTTAATTTAAATGCTCCTTCCAACGAAAACACATATAGTCCTTCACGTCTCACTTTACACGCTCTGTTGACAAAATCCAACAACAAACCCCCTTCTAAAATCATGATATTTATACGTAATACTCGTAGATAAAGCTTATATTACAGGGTACCATTAATTTGTTTTGTGTCATTATCTGCAGCTTCATGGAAATTCAACGCTCACCCGGAGGGACTCTCACCCGATCTGAATAGAAACAACTCCAATTTCCCGGGACCCCTCATTATTTCGCATGCCCTGAATCTTAAATATCCTAAACATCCTAAACTCCAAGATAACTGTTAACAAGATAACAAATAACAAATATTCTGCGGTATGAGTATGTATTAGGTAAATGGGTCGTGATAGAGAAGAAGTTTCGAAGTTTTCGTTTATTCGAAAAATATGCGTTTTGATATGTTTTTAGTCAGGCTGCCATTTGTTTTAGAATGAAGTTCAAAACAGGCTGCCATTTATAGTATGTAAGTTCTTGTGATAAAACTACTGAAGAAAAGATGGTATACCGTTTGCGCATGTCCAAGTACACTTTACATTGAATAAATCGTTTAAATGATTATGCGCAAACGGTATGCCATCCTTTTTCAGCAGTTTCATAACAAGAACTTGCATACTTCTCACTGGCAGCCTGCTCGGAAACGTGGAAAAATTAATTATTAAAATACAAGATCACGTGGCAATAATAGCCCTTTGGACCCACCCTAACGGTATGCCTATGGTTTTCCGAGGAATTTTCTATTTTGAACTTCATTATAAAACACATGGCAGCCTGACTAAAATCATATCAAGACGCATATTTTTCGAAAAAATGAAGACTCAGTTATTCATATGAAGAACCCAGGATGACACTCTGATTCATACCTTATTATTGTGAGAATATACGCAACATAATGCCTTCTGAAAGGAATACTGAGTAAAATCACGTCCAAAAATCTGTCACTATCTCCCGGTCTATTTGAAATATTATTCTGCGTTAAAATGGTGTTTTCACAAGAACAAATATCATTTATGGTCGAATCAAATTAATTTTAGAAACGGTCGGAAAGTTGACGGTCAGTGGACATATTCTCTGAAAGACTGCTAGGTATATCAGGAATTTGAAGAACAGTTTCCTGGGGACCACAGCAAGGTGCTTATACGTATTTCCTTATTGAAAGAATGTTTTATAAAAAGTTTTTAGGCATATTTTTTGCCACAAATTCGAATATTTAAATTTTATACTATTTTTACATGTTTTTAATATTTTCTGTAGATTGAAATGTCATTAAATAGCTTTTTTCTACTCCTATGCTAGTAACATACCTATTAAGTGACGGTTGAGGTTATAAGTAAGTTCATTGTTACGAACACTGATACGTAATGACTGACACGCAATGACTGACACGTAATAAAAAAAATTACGTATCTGTTCTTAATTAAAACGAAATTATCACGGGTGCCTTGTTAGCGCGGCATCCGCGTCACCATAGCAACTAACCAACATACTAATTGTTGCCTGACAGACAATCAGAAGTATAGTTTATCTATTACAATAGTTTTTCTTTCGTCGAAGAAAAATTATAATACAAAACTCGAGTTGTAAGCTTATTACATACTCGTGGAATTACAGCACTCGCCGCTGCGCGGCTCGTGCGCATCTTTTCCACTCATACGTAATAAGCTGTTTACAACTCTCGTAATATACTATTAAAATTGCGTTCTCAAGATATGTAACGTTATTAGGTTGTGTCTTGACGTTTTCTAGATATGATTAAAGCATAACAGAAAATAAATTACTTTAATAGATATCATTGACGAAGCATGAAATTATACAGAAGAGCAAATTAAAATTTGTAGGCAGGCGACGGCGCTGAAGTGTAATCTACGCATTACTTCGACGGTTTTGCCTCTAAAGAAAGCAAATCTCCCCGAGTTAAGATTTACCCAGGACTAGCTGTATAATTTTTGTTTAGCACTTTGAACAAGCGAAATTGGATAAGTTCCCTCATTTAAGACCATTTTAATCCAGGAGGAGACGAGATTTCATGGGAAACAGGCAATCTCTGGGAGAGATAATATATTCATTTCTGACGAAACTTTCTTATATCTAATATGTTTAGTACATGTGGGGAAATGTAACATCTTGTTGTATGTTGGTCTACAGTGTCCCCCGAAAAGTTTGCATCATAGGGGGAAAATTGAAAAACTACCCACTCAAATGTTGTCACTTGACTTTCACTATCTGTAAAAAATGGCATTTAAAAAATAATTGCTGATGTCCGGAAGAGGGAAAAGTTTTTTATTCGTAAGTTTACGACAAAAAGTCATTCTTTATAAAAACTCCTGCTTGTTCCAAAACGCCCAGAACTGTTAAAATATTTTTAATTTTTTATACAGCATGTTCAGTATTTCGAAAAATTAAAAACATATTGTTAGTCACTAAGAGTAAAGGACCGTTGTTTTTGACAATATCGAAAAATATTATCAAGGATGTCATTTAGAATCCACAGGGGGTTACAAATTTGATATTTCACCAATTTATGTTATTTTTTTTTTAACAAGGCGGGCACTTGATTGGTGCATGTATAATAAAATAGAGCAGTTTAAAATCACGGGTGGCTGTGGCTATGACAACCAAATAATGTTTACCATTTTTGAAAATATTCCTCTACACGAAATACAAAATGTGTATAGAGAATTTATTAGACGAGTTGAAATTTGTGCAGAAGTTATAAGTTTGAGTCTTATAAAATAATATTAAATTGATGTAAGATGTAGGGAAACTGTCAAAAGAAGACATGTTTTAATTAGACTTTAGTTTTCGCACCTTTTCTGAAAACACAATTTCTTGTACTTAATAAGTAAATTGTTAAAACAGTAAGTTGGCCATTGTAAACGAATTGCAAGTTTGCACACGTACATAAAATCGCAGTAGAAAGATCTTTTTCAAATATTTTTTCAAATTCGATTTAGAAATGCCACTTTTCGACACTTTCTGCAACAAATGTTAAATTTGACAGCTAACAGAGATCGCTTGGCCACAACTGTTAATGTAATTTTTTATCTAATCTGAAGCAAAGACTGTTCCCTACATCAAATTTTAACCAAAGTTTTATAATTATGTAGGTATTATCTGTATCTAATTATGTATTATCTATAACAACACTTAGCATTCCTTAGCGATGTAGAATTAAAATACTTATAAGTTACTGCTTACAAAACGTTTGCCACACCCAATACATATATTAATGTCCTTTCAAACGGTCCCAATATTCATTAAGTTATATAGTTACTGTTAAGCACTGTGTCGTCTGATATTTTGTATATATCCTCACCATAGACGTAACTAGGTCGTATTTTTAGGGGGGGGGGGGGCTGATCAGGACCGGCTCAAGATTTTGCGGGGCCGGGTGCCGCATGAAAATGCGGGGCCCCGATAAGGAATTATTTAATCCATTAAGAAGAAATTTTTGAAAGTCGGTACGCTACTTACAAAGGTATATTTTTTACATGTCATTCTGTAAAACGGTAGGCCGGGGCTACGAGTTTGGATCACTTCTGTGACGTATATATAGGAATTAATTTCGAGTGGTGGAGGGACAATTTTTGTGACTTTTCTTTAAACAAGGGCATTTAAAATAATTCTAAAAGTGCGCCGCAGGCGAAATTTTGAAAAAATTTGAAGAAAAATTACATAAAATTAGCCTTGGGAATTCCCAATATCTTCAAATTTACAAGATGGAGTGAATATTTTCAAATTCCGAAATGGGTTCGTTCCCGCTCTTCTAAATACGTTACTGATTGGATCTCCCTGTACCACCCTTGAGAAGCTACACCCAAAAACGTTAATTTTAAGGCTTCAAAAAATTATGTATAGGCCTATCTACTGGTAATTTTGAATCATCTTTAATTCATTTAAGAAAAAACATTATGAAAAAGTAAAGGTTTCCGAGTAGAAACCAGAGAAAAAACGTTGGGAATGTCTGCTATTTTGTGATGCAAGATTGTTTCCATAGTACATAGTATTATAACGAAACAACAATACACTGGATGAATAACAAAATAAAAGTCTGGAGTCTGACACAGCAAAAGTACATTCTCCGACGCCCGTCTCGTCTCTCTTTCTCTCGGCAGCAGGCACGGTGTGTTCACTTCAGTCGGATTTTGTGGGGGCACAAGGCGCAAGCGCAAGATTCCGCAAGAGCAAGCGATTCGTCGAAACTGGTGAATTTAAAAAGGCGCGTGCGATGTTCGCCGTGTTGCGTAACGTTGCGTTGTCAGAATGTTAGATCTATTCTGTTTACGAGAAGCATATCTTCGCACATCCTTTACATTTTAGGGAGGGCTAATAGAAATGTAGGGGGGCTAAGCCCCCCCTAGCCCCCCCCCTAGTTACGTCTATGATCCTCACTATAACAATAATTAATGGACAAAGTATTCGGGCGAAACGGCGAGGATGGCTCGTAGAGTAGAAAATAAGTAAGTAGAAAATGAAAGGAAGGAGCAAATTGCAGGAAAATCGAAAGAAAGGAGCGAGTTTGCGCTTAACGCTCGACTGGGACTGTCCCTTCATATGACGGGATGCGGTTTCTGTTTTTACAGTGGCGCATACCTTTCAGTTGTTTCGACAAACTAATTGAGGCAGAATTCCTCACATTCGTGAAATCACCTACAATACAGGTAAAAAAATTATAAGGCAATTATAATTTTAGGAATCCTTGATAATAAAGCAACTCTAATTTTAAATTTTCAATTATGAAGAAGTAGGTACCTACACAAACGCCTATGCCACTTTGGTGCATGACCTCGGTTACTACTCGAGGCAATTTCTGCCTCACTTTTTTTCAGAATACACACATAGCTTTGACTCTTTCCTGGGATTCTTTATTAAAAGTTCGCCACTGATCTATCTCCTTCTACTACAAATACCAGGTTCAGTTTAAATAGTTAACGTATTTTGTCTAGTATTTTATTGCCGAGTCACCTGTTCTCGAGCTTCTCTATTAAAATCATTTCCGACTGAAATGTTTCAATTGAAATTAGATAAACAGTAACTCCGCCGTTTAAGACAACGAAACGTATCTACGATGTTTGAGAGTTTAATCTAGAAAACACAAATGCGGGGATTGCGGCATCGTTTACCTTCTGCTTATTTCAAATTAAACTGCTGGTTAATCGGAGTCAGTTCTCTACTTATTGAAACTAGCGCAAAGTTTGGGTCGCCTTGCAACAATGTGGCGTATAATAAAACCCATTAAGGGGATTTGTTTCGAGAACCTAAGCCTTTTAAAAGCCTTTTGAAATTAACGGGAACCATCTTGGTCTTAGGTTGCATGCGACATAGTCCGCAGCCTCGTCAGCGGCTTTAAAAGTCGAGTTATTTTAATTAATTCCAGTGCAGTTGGGACATGTATAGCAAAGGCAAGAAGTTATTTGGTTAAGTATACACCCTATTGCGGATTTATTATTTCAACAGAATGCAACAAAACAACACAAACAAACAATAGTAGTTGTTCTAATCTAAACAATTTTATCTGAGAATGCTAATCTGAGCTGAAGTTTCCGCACGCCAAAATAATTTCCATTAAGTTTTCGCAGGAATGACCTAAGAAATACAAGCTGATTTTTTTTACACAACAAGCAAGAAAATATCGTTTATAAATTAAAAAATCATAAATAGCATCAAGAGAGCCGAAGAGCCTGTGCAATTTTCTGAAACTGTCTGAGCACCTGGTGAAATAAAGCTTTTCTCGGTGCCATGAATTTTCAATGCAAAAGTTTTCTTGTATCTCTTAAAATAAACATGCTACGGCCATTAATAATTTGCCATATACAAGTCAAGTCGGTTATTTTCATAGAGCTCTCCAAAATTGTTGTTTTTTGCGGTGTGTAAAATAAGTGAGAAAATCTCAGGGATACATTTAAAAAAATCACCTTGTATTTTGATAATGGGATATACAGGGTGTTCCGTAATGAGGTGCAAATATTTGGTACAGGTGGTTTTAAGGGGGGTCTTTCATGTAACATTTTTCGATTTATGTTATTAAGTTATTCCAGCTTTAAGAGAGAAAAAATTGGTTTTGATTTTTTTAAAACGATTCAATATATAGGAACTTGAATTTTGGGGTACATTACCAGCAAATTGGAAGACATTTACGGTGAAATTACATTTTGCAACCTATACATCCAAAGGGTAGAAACCCAAAACATCTATATTCGTCTTTTTTACAGAACTTTTTTTTGTAAAAAATGGTATTCTGTAGCCCAATTAATTTAGAATTTTTTCCAGTGAAACTTTATAGTTTGCATAAAAAAATTAATAGTTATTTATGTACCAAGGCACTGAAGTTCAACTTTTTATGACTCATGTGGAGTTTAGTTGCTGAGGCCTCTGGCCGAGGCAAATAAACCACATGAGTCATAAAAAGAACTTCAGTGCCGAGGTACATATTATATTTTTCTTGAAATCAGAAAAAATATGTTTTATTAGGCAAGAAAATAATAATAAGGGATCACCCGTCCACAAACCGACTACGCGCGGCGTTGCTTGACTTTACCGATCGCTCTACCTAGGACAAGTATAATGATGTACGGCACCTTCTGACAGAAAAACCAAACTGCTGCTTCTTGTGCAGCCTACACAACAAATCTATTGATTTTCAAATTATAAATGATGTTTAGTGGCATATCAGGTAAGGATATCAATTGAAAAAAATGCACTCCAGCCGGGACTTGAACCCGGGACTCCTACTGTGGCCGTAGGCACTTTAACCAACTAAGCTACCGGAGATATGGGTTCCATCGGCTAGGTGTTATTTATTCCAATTGATATATAGTTATTAGCGGTGAGATGTAGAAGACTTCGGCGTCTTCTACAGCTATTAGAAGGGGTTAGAGGGTGTAGGGAAACCATTCATTATTGTTGGTTACCCACAAAATTGATATCCTTTACCTGATATGCCACTAAACATCCTTTATTATTAGTAATAATGTTTTCTGATTTTTTTTTTGTGGAAACCATAGACCAAACTGACATCAAATTAATTCGAAATTTGAAAACTGATATACAGAGCGCCCCAGATTTTTTTTAGGACTTTGACATTTTGTTGACAAACTCAGTGTAAGGTGGGTTGCTCATATAAAGATAGGTTCTAGAGTTCTTAGACTCTGAGAGGGAGTCGTAGTTTGAAATTGAATTATGACAATATCTTCCAAAATAATGGAACTACCGAGCTGGCACTGCTGTGTTTTTGGTGATGGAGAATAAGCTGCATATTGTCAATTTCTACGTATCTCGCAGAAGGCGCCACTTGCGCTAATTTTTGGAATGTGCTTTTACTCTTAACTTTTTTAAGGTGATCTTTTTGGTCTTGCAGGTCCATTATTTTAGTGCATCTTTTAATTTGCAACAAAAGTGTTTGATAACGATAAAATCAACCGTTTGGGTAGAAATCACCAAAACGTGCCCCAAAACACCCGTCAACTTCAACGTTACTCCTAGTTTGGAGTATTTTGAGGGTGGGAATTCTTGTAATTATTCTTATTATTATTCGAAACATAATATTTGCGCTTATCGCTTTCAAATGTCAAAGATCAACCGTGCGTTCAAATCTAACTAGACATTAGTCAAAACACCATTGGTTTTCTTGGAATAAAGTGTTCAAATTTATTTCTTTCCATATTGAAAGCGATTAATTGTTGGTTAATCGTTCATAGGGATTTTTTATCACTATAAATGGTATACGATGTGTAACATTTGAAGGCGGTAGGTAAACATTTCATGTTTCAAATGTTGGAGTCAACAGGTGTTTTGGCAATTTTAAAACAAACGGTTGATTTTATCGTTATGAAATAAGAGTACACTTTTGTTCCAAATGAAAACATGCACCTGCAAGACCAAAACTATAACTTCTGTGAGATATATACAAATTGAAATTTTCACCTTATTCTCCAACCCCAAAAACACAGCAGTGCCAAATTTCATATTAGCAGCTCGATTATTTTGGGAGATATTGCCATAATTCAACTTCAAACGACGCAACTACATCGCCCTGTATCTCAGAAACGAAGAACTTTAGGATTTATGTTTATATCATCAACCCATCTTAAAATGAGTTTTAATTTTAATTTTTACAGTTGCGCAAATAGCATAACCTATGTTTAGTAATTTCCAGTTGTAACCAAAATCAGAATTCATTCATTACCTTTTTATGTCGTTTAAACATAATAATTTTTTTTTGTGAACAGGGCTTTTACCACCTCTCCCCACACAAGAATTTGGTGACTTATAAATACATTATGCTCTTAAATTATGGGAGTTAGAGAATTATTACCTCTCTAACTATATATTAAAACCGCAACAAATTATACCGTTTACTCCGCAATACGTCCTAGTACAATGAAACGAGCTAAGGGCATTTGCTAACCTAAGCCTTTAAATGGCCCCCATAAAATTAGATAAAATGCCCAGCCGTTAGTTTCTGTTGGAGTTAGCCTTAAAAGGTAGAGTTAATTTCACTAAAACTTTATAGATAAGGGCTGGTGTTGGATTAATAGCAACGGGTTAATAATGAATTGCTGGAATATCGCTGTAGATTTCCGGTTAAGTGTATAATAAAAGCCATAAACATAATAGTTAGATATTACCCGTATGTGTGTTCAACGAACCGAAGATCGCCAAATTTGAACTAATTTTTTTAAATTTATTTATACGACGCCTGGTATGTTATCGGCTTATCCTATAAAAGAAACTTTATATTTCGACGTTAAGTTTACCATCAGTCAAGTTACGAACTCTTAGACAGTAGCTAATCTAGACCATTATTTTGTCGGTTTGAACTCAACTTTGTCTCCTTGGGAGAAAGACGGTTTTAATTATGATTTATCCAGCGAACAATAAACGCCGCCTTGCAGCCCAAACAAGCGAGATTAGATAAGTTCAGCCTTTCTGGATTAATGACAGTACAAAGTTAATTCTAGCAGAAACTAGATTGCTCCAGGAAAATCAGAACAGGGCAATATTCACTTGTATGAAGAGTTATATCTAATGCCTAATAGGTCATTTTAATCAGCAAGCTTTTTTTAGCAAGCAAGTTTAATTAGTTTTATACAGGGTATTCAGAAAAGTGGCGCTATACCAATTATGTTTTTTTAAATGGAACATCCTGTATATTATTAAATATTTTAAATCTGCTCATTGTCACAATTCTAATGATGTATATATGTAATATGTTTCAAGCGTTTGGAAAATATTCGACCTTGAAACTTTCAATTTTGCACTTTTGATGTAAATTTTTTCGATAATGAAACTTTTGCGGGTGGAGGAAAAACACTCTAAAGTTCATCCATAATTTAAAGGCGAATACTTATCATCATTTATGACATTTTTTCCTATATACAGTGTGTTCCACTTAAGTGGCGACAATTCATTATTTGTTAACGGGGCGGCCTATTTTCGAAAATTTTTTCTTAAAATATGGTACTCCAAAAGCTCTACATCCTGGTGCATGCTATTTTAAAATTCGCCCTTTCCCTAGCCTACTACGATAATAAATAAGACCCCAAAAATGAAGAAAGTATATTAGGCATTTTTTTACGCAGAAAACAAATATCTCTATCGATTTAAGCACATCTGGATACCCCGAATCCCAAGTTTCAATGTCGTAACTTATACCGAGTGTTCACAATTTAGGTGAAAAAAAAAAGATAAAATCGACTTTTTGAGAGTGCCCTGTATAAACGATACTGAGTCTCTTCCAAATGTTAGGTTGTCAATGGATTGGGAGTCACCTACTCTATCAATTTGCAAAATATCATCCGCTTATCTAATACAGAGTGTTCATAATAAATACGGAAATATCGAACAAATCGGCACGATTATTTTGTTACTAACGTGTGCCACGAAATTCGACATTCGACGACTTGGAAGGGAAGGGGGGGGGGTGAGAGAGGCAAAGGGGGGAAAGACCGCAATTTAAGTTGGTAGCATTTACACGTGAATTGGCGATTTAGTAACTCCCTAAATAGATAACGCTTCCAGCCATAGGCGCACACAGACGTTTTTGGCATGTACTTTGTTTATGGTGTATATTTATGCTGTTTTGGCTGTTTTCGGTTATTTCTTCATTTTAATGTTTGTGCAATGAAATAACGGAACTTTGTGGAGTATTTTGGTGGATCGCATTTTTGTTTTCTGTTTGTATTTTTACTTTGTTTTCGGTTTTCAATACCCGCGTGTTGTCCCTATTGATACGCCATTGGCATCAAGCTGAAGGCCAGCTGGTGAAAGCCAAAGTCTAGAGAATACTATAAGTCGGCGCACTCGGCCTTGTGTAAACAAACGTTTCCCCCCTGCCGTCTCCCGCTCCCTCGGCCCGCCGTCATCGGAGTACGGCGATCGATATCTTCTGGTAGAAGGAACTAAGCTTATAGACCGGGAGATAGTGACAGATTTTTGGACGTGATTTTACTCATAGTATGCCTTTCATAGGGCATTATGTTGCGTATATTCTCACAATAATAAGGTATGAATCAGAGAGTCATCCTGGGTTCTTCATATGGAAAAATGTGTTTTCATTTATTCGAAAAATATGCGTTTCGATATGATTTTAGTCAGGCTGCCATGTGTTTTATAATGAAGTTCAAAATAGAAAATTCCTCCAAAACCATAGGCATACCGTTAGCGTGGGTCCAAAGGGCTATTATTGCCATGTGAACTTGTATTTTAATAATTAATTTTTCCACGTTTCTAAACAGGCTGCCAATGAGAAGTATGCAAGTTCTTGTTATGAAACTGCTGAAGAAAAGATGGCATACCGTTTGCTCATATCCAAGTACACTTTACATCGAATAAATCGTTTAAATTATTAAATAACATTCAATTTAAACAGTACTTGGACAAGCGTAAAAGGTATGCCATCCTTTTTTCAGCATTTTCATAACAAGCACTTGCATACTTCTCCTTGGCAGCCTGTTCAGAAACGTGGAAAAACTAATTATTAAAATACAAGTTCTCGTGACAATAATAGCCCTTTGGACCCACGCTAACGGTATGCCTATGGTTTTCCGAGGAATTTTCTATTTTGAACTTCATTATAAAACACATGGCAGCCTGACTAAAATCATATCAAAACGCATATTTTTCGAATAATTGAAAACTCAGCTTTTCATATGAAGAACCCAGGATGACTCTGGTTCATACCTTATTATTGTGCGAATATGTGCCACATAATGCCCTTTGCAAGGCATACTGAGTAAAATCACGTCCAAAAATCTGTCACTATCTCCCGGTCTGACTTATAGTATTCTCTAGACTTGGGTGAAAGCGGCACCGTCCCGCGATGTTGCCGGTGCAAAGGGACTACCTTGGTTTTGTTTCAGAGTGAGGGAATGTCCTAACCTTCCTATAAACTAACCTTGCGTGAGCACATGGTATATAATAGTTTGAAAGTACCTAGTTGAATTTTTTGACATTTAGTTAAAATAGGTAGATACCTTTTTCGGAGACCGACGTTAAGGAAAGAGGTGATAATATCTTGCACATTCGAAATCTTCGCACTTAAAACCATAATACAATAGCATATAAATGTTCAACTTGACGTTACAAAAGTATTATCTCATTTCGAAAAAATTATAACATGATCTCAGTAATGAGTTACTTTTGTAAAATTCGCTTATTTTGATTAAACTACTCAGTATTACATTAAAAACTTTTAAGGGTTTATCCTACACCTACACCTAATACAGTGTGTTCTGTGTTCCATCTTAAGTGTGAACACCCTCGCAAAATTTTTGTTTTTGAGGTGTTCGAGTGCTTGTTTTTCAGTCGTAATGGAAGATGGGAAGATGTTCTCTGGAAGAATTTCAGATTCCACAAGTCACTCAAATAAGGCATACTGCGATCACGTTTATATCACTAAAATTTCAAAAATGTATCATAGATTTTTTATCGAAAATCTGACAAAGCCGTCTTATTAAACATCTATGAAAATAGCTTAGTACCAATTTTCGTCGAAAAATATTCAGCGATAAAGCTTTTACAACAGAGTGAGTCAACTTTACACATACGACGTTTTGGAAACATTACTGAAATCTAAAGTCTATCCAAGATACAGCGGCAGTGGATCAAAACATTGGCCACCACGTGACCTATTCTCTTATTGGTCTGGCCGTCATAAAATGTCAAGTGTTTACGCGGCGAGCAGAATGCAGGGCCGGCTCTTAACTCAGTCGAGTTTCCTGCATATTTTAGATCGCATCGCGAGCAGTATATTCTGTAAATTTATTTTCCTACTTAATTTAAGGAAATTTATAAAGATCCACGAAAGGCAGAAACACACATTTTAAGAACTTCTAAAAGAATTAGTTGAGAATTACATGCCACTTGGAATCTCATATTAATCCGACCCTGGTAATCGATCGCAAGGCGGTCATATGACTTTGTTTATATCTACTGCCGCTGTATCTTGGATAGACTATAGTAGCCAACGATTTTCTAGATTGTGATATAACTTCACACTTATAGGTGTCTAAGTGGAAATCTCATAATAACTGGCTATGCACATGATACGGCCAACATCCCAATCCGAAATCCCCACCCTTTCATTAATAAAAACCGGAGATCCTCGCCTTAATTTATAAGACGAGCAATTTCGGATATCCCTTTTTCAATTTCCACGGCTTTGTCTCTATTGTTTCACCCTCGAACGGAAAAGGGGGTGGGAGATGTGGCTACACGAATCTGGGTCCGGATTAGTGGGAATTTTAGGGAATTTTGCCTCAGCTAACTGAAGTATCGGTTGCTAGTTGCTAGGTATACCTAATATAGTGTTTTAAAAAATATATTTATACCGACAGCCCTACTAGTGGAGTCAACCAGGAAAATAACTTCGAACAAATTCCGGGAGTTTTAGATTTTGTTGGAATGTGTTCGTTTTGAGATCTTAAAACAAAATCCGAAGAGTCCGCAGCGCAAAATAGTGTGCGATTTTTTTTATTTAACAATAACTGTCAAAAATATAGGTTTTTTGTTAACAACTTATTTAATAAGCGTTTTTATAGAATTTAAGTAAGACCATTCGAAAGAGCAGACAATTTCTCAAAAAAAATGTATTTACATATTTTTTGTAAAATAATTAAATAATGAATGAGATTTTTTTAAGATCATACGTTTTCATGCTTCTCGTATTCAAGAGGCAGCCGAAATTGAGAGCGGCGCGTGGAGCGCGAGACAGTTAAACAGTAAGAACTTTTTACACACACAACTAATTAATATGCAACAAAGTTCATTGGAAAGTGGCACCGAAAAGCAATTAAAAAAAAATCTTGTAGCATTAATTTCCATGAAGCCTGTCATATTATTGTAAAGTTGGCCTTTATCAAAATTTCATGCATTTTCATAATAATTGACATTACACGGTCAATTTGTAATATTTGTAATGTATGTAGTTTTGAAAGAGCAATATAAGATTACGATATCACTTTGAACATAGAGATTTTTCATTAGTTCTTGCTATCGTATATTCAATATTTATTTCAAACGCTCATAATATCCGCATAAAATTAGATATTGAAACTCAATGGGTGACTTTTTTGAAGCTTAAAACGTGTTCTTTTTGATAGCATAGGTTATTTTAATGTATTTCTCTTTTTTATCGTTTATTTTTGCAGTAAACCGCGTTATAATTAATTTCCCGAAAAGCAGAACTCAATTTTTCTTATTTTTAAATCCAAAAATCAAGCTGAAGGAGGTTTCTTACTGGGATGAGACCAATCCTAAGTGAAAGTGCACGTTCTAAACTTCCGATTTCACATTCAAAAGATTTTTTCTACATAATTTCCGCTCGCGATTATCAGCTTTTGGAAAAAAAAATCTCTTCATGTGTTCTCAGCTTTCATACAATAATACGAATTCTCTAATAAATATAATAATTTCCGCTTTCTTTCTCGTAAATACTTCATACGTGTTTGTATACTACTTCCACTGAGAACATGCGTTTGTATATGTGTGTATGTATGTGCGTGTGTTTGTGAGGCGTGTTAGTTGGCAGGTAGTCTAAGATGTCATTCTGTTCCCTTGGAGCACAGCTTGTATTGACGTGGGGACGAATGGCACAGCCTATATTATAATGTCCCCCCGAAAATCCAAGCTATATACAGGGTGTTTCATTAAGGGGGAAGAGGTACCATATCTCAGGAATTAATAGTCCTGGAGCTTTGGGAAAAAATCTTCTTAAGTAATATGGTCACGACAAATCGCTGGAAATTATTTTTAAGTTTGTAGGTCGGCCGCTAGGGGGCGTAGGTATTCGCAACAGTAAATTTAAAAATTGAGTTTTCCCAAAAAAATAACTAATAAATATCAAAAATAATTTTATTGCACTCTTCAGCAAATTCTGAACAATTTTCGTTAAGGATTTTTTGTTCTTGCTCTTCAAATAGAGTTGAGACGGGCGGATTTACCTTGATTTGATTTACAACACAAAATACTTTGGTATTTCGATATGTTCATTAGTTACGGTCTTCGGAATTATCGCCAAAAGAATAATTATTAACATGTTATTTGAAAGAAGTTAGGTATTTGTTTTCAAAGATTTCCGTGGTCAAGCATGCCATGAAATAAATAAAAATATGCTTGAACTTTTCGTAAATAGCTAGATTTTCACTTTTTATTCCGTTAAACGTATTTCTAATCATTTACTTACCTTACCCGTCGTAGGTATTGATATGAGATTATCTAGTAGACCATGAAACAAAATCGTTTGGTTCCTAGGGAAGCACAGATCCCAAAAAACATAAAAATATACATTTTCATTGAAAAATAATGATTCTACAATTAAGTGTAGAGGATTTTTGAGAAATTTCGGTGAAAAATCGATTTTTTGAGTTTATTTAATTTTTTTTAAAGCGCACTTTTTCAACCTGCGGACTTTTAAATAAAAGTATGTTTGAAGGTGTTTCAAAAGGTTTTATTCAAATCCATGACTTCCCTAATTAATTCCCAATTAACACCATTTTTCGTCTACGTTGACTCCACTATTCAGAAGTTCGACGAAGCCTGGTTTAATTTCGTTCTATTCGAAAAAGGTGCCAGAAATGTTTGTGAGAACGTGGGGATTTACAATTTTTGTAATTTTTTTTAAATGTGCTTTATTTTCTTTATTAAAATGCGTTAATTTGATGTTTGTTTTTATTTATTATTACTATGTAAAGTTAAAAATCAAAATAATCTACGCATATTTGCAAAAAATATTAGGAACGATTGGGGTTACGGGTTACGGGCTACCAGATTGAGAACCAAAGAACTTGTCCCATACGCCAAACGTGTTCACAAAAAAATTGCTTAATATTATGACGTTCACAGCATACTGTGAGGTCAATTATTTAAATGAACGCTAGTGGTTTTAGCATTTTGGCCACAAACAGTTCCTAAATAGGAAATTAAAATTTGTTAAATTCCTGGTTGGTTTAATACACCGTTGAATTTAGAATGCCATAAGGACATTTTCATTTAAAAAACTTGGTGGTGCTATTTAAAAAAGTTAGGGATGTTTTTTTAATGGCGGTTTTGAACAGTGTATTAAGAAAGTCCCTGTGTACTTCAGCCCAGGGTTTTTTAGTCTTTTATGCATTCAAATAGCGGAGATTTGCGTATTAAGGGACGTCTTCTAGATATTCATATAAAACAACTGATTATAACTCGTGTGCTACACAGCCGTTAGAGCAAACTAGCAGTATATGTCATCATTTCCTTTCCTATTAGTCTGTTCCAAATTTGAAGGAAATTGGAAACGTTGAAGACAAGAAACTCAATGCAGTCTAAGGGCCTGTCTCCTGTAGGTATAAGGGCCTATCCATTGAAATATGAACAAAATGTTCTCGGAGTATTTTAGATTGCAGTTTACGGTTTTAGAATCTGGAAAAAACACCGATTCTGAATTATTAAGCTAGAAACGCCGTTGTATTTTACATATCAAGTTTTCCAAGTGGGGTGTCTGATTTTAAGTTTCCTACCATTTGGCAAATGTTTGTGACAATTTGTACAAACAATACACAACCCAGGAAAATATATAGGGAAAAACATAATACACTAAACAAACGGTTGAATATCGAAATAACACGAGTCCTTGGACCAAACAAATCATTTTTCTTTGATTAAGTAAAGAAAGAAAACAAAATAAAAGCTAAATAATATATATTTTCATCCCCACATTTCCATTCCTTCGCGTAGTGCGATTTTGTCCAAAAGCAATTCGAACCGTCCTATTGTAGGCAAGATTAATTATACCAAATTTGAAGCCGATATCTTGATCTGTTCGAAAGTTATCGTGGAAGAATATATACAGGTAGGCAAATACCAAACACTAAATTTGTTTGATGAAAATTTTTGTTTTCCACATTTTAAAATATTTTAAATCG
This sequence comes from Pseudeuparius sepicola, assembly GCA_963920635.1. Taxonomy (NCBI): domain Eukaryota; kingdom Metazoa; phylum Arthropoda; class Insecta; order Coleoptera; family Anthribidae; genus Pseudeuparius; species Pseudeuparius sepicola. Next base: position 8,634,834 of record OY987304.1, read on the forward strand.
ATTTAACGAATAAAACTTTCTTAAAACTATTTGTCGAAATAATACTTCAACACACCAGAGGTAGAAATAGAATCTTACATAATTTACAAACGAACTTTAATTCTCAGTAAAAAAGGTAGAGTCTTGAGACCTAACCGTTTTCGTTAGTCATCTATCCACCATTAAGCTGTATAGCATTATTAATGACTCGCCCTGCCCTGAATAAAGTTTTCAAGATTTTTTAACACTTAATATACTTTTTAAAGGTTAAAAAAGCTCCAAAATGTTCTGACCCAATCAACAGGAACGTTCTGTAATTATTTCAAACCCGATCGTATGTTTTAGGGTTGATTAAGGCAAAATCCCGAAACAAGTTTGTAGACAACTACAGAGATCTATCTGATGAAATAGCAAAAAATCACTCTTTTCAAAATATCTAGTGAGCCATGAACTTTTTTAAAAATCCAAAAGGGGCATTAGGTTGAGCATTCAAAAGTGCAATTCTTTCCCTATTTAACCTTTGTTCTAGCTCTGCTAGTTTCCGAGATCCCCATAGTGGTCATCGAAAAAAACTCACCCTGTATATACAATGTGTCCACGGCAAAGCGGTATTATAGGTGTATATGACAATTTTTTTTGCATTACAAACACGATTTTTTGTATTGTGCTCTTGCTTCACCCAAATACTATTTTTAGTAACTTGGACTTCAAAAAATGTATAGAAGGCGCTGGTAGCAGCTTAAAAATAAAAATCGCATCAGGTAATGTGCCTTTTCTGTGCGAAATATTGAAAAATTCTATTAGAAAAATTTGCTCAGAAATAAAAAGTATGACGTACCTATCATATTACAGAATTAAATATTTTATTATTTATATATATTTTTTAAATATTACAAATAATGTAATCATAATTAAAATTTATTTATTCTACCCATGTTCCTCCAACAATAAATTATTATGACAAAAAAACGGATCAAATTTATTTTTGTTTCCAACGTATAGTCTTCTTAAAATATTAAAATTACAAAGGCTATAAATTCAATAATTGACCTTCAAGCCATTCAAAATAGCTACAAAGAATTTAAGAACAGAGTTTAGATGTGTGCTGAAAATGGGTAGAATAAATAAATTTAAATTATGATTACATATAATTAAAGGGCGGAATATATGCATTTAATTTCAATCGAAATATGCGCATATATATGCTTCATTTTTTATTTAAAATATGCAACAATATGCATTTATTCGGCCAAATATGCAATAATATGCATTTATATTATATGTACAAATACCTTAAAAAAACACCAAAACTGATTTTAGAGAAAGGGTTTATTTTAAGAAAAATGAAAGGAAAACAAATTTACATAAAATACCTCGTAAAATACCTATATTAAAGCAGAATTATAAAAACATTTTAATTTGAAATTGTGTACCCAGTAGGAATTTATGATTAAATACTTTTCAAAGTTTTCCAATAAAAATCTTTGCCTTCTGTCGTTAAAAATATGTTTATATATAGAAAAGCTTCTCTCAACATCTGCCGATGTAATAGGACAATATTTTAATTTGGGTAGTAAGGTATATGGCCAAGGTGCAACTTCGTTGGATGGAACTCTTGCGGAAAGTGTCTTTTCCACACTCGATTTCTTGGCTGAACGACGCGTAGCGGAGTTATACAACTGCAATCGCGTGCAGAAAAGTGGCACTTTCCGCACTTGTTAGGAAATATACTATTTCGCCAGAATTTTTAACGTGTCAAAATTTCAAAACAAAAAAAATGGTTTGTACTGACAAATGAGTTTAAAAACTATTTCAACTCTTGTCTTTTTGTCCTAAACTTGACAGATTTTTCAGAAAAAACTAAAACTTGTTGACACCCTTGCGAATTTTTTACCCTCATATTTGGAGGGGTGTAACTCGGAAGGGGAGGAGTTTTAAGGAAAAATTTATACGAAAGACCCCCCTTAATTTTAACGGGGGAATCTGCTGCTACCAGCGCAGCGCCCTCTATAAATTTTCCAAGATGATAAAAATATTTTTTGAAAGAAATTGCGTTTGTAATGCAACAAAAATTGTCATATACACCTATAATACCGCTTTGCCTTGAACACATTGTATATATATATATATATATATATATATATATATATATATAGATTATACAATTTATAACCTTAAAGTCTCGTTGGACCATAAACCTCTATACCCCGCCTAGGAGTCCTCGGGCATTTGTGTCTGCTGGAACAATCAAAATAAAATCTCGTAGCTCAAGAACTGAATATTATGGGTTGAAAAATTCGCCGCGAGATAAAGGAAATGAACGACGGCCATAAAACTCAATACAACTTTTGTGCGAAGTTATATATCGCTCCGTTACGTCCAGAAGAAGAAAACTCAATAAAAATTGAGTTGGGCGCGCTGAAATTCCTGGAGAGATCGACTCTGGCAAAAGTTTGTTGGAGTTACAGCCATTGTAACTTTACCGAATCCCGGCCTATTGTTTCTATGTGTGAGTATGATAATGCCTTAATATTTAGTCTCACATCTGCGTTAATTCAATTTAGTTTACGCCGCAGGCATTATCTCAGAAGTCATGCTTCAATTGTCACATTCATGGTACAATAATAGATGCGAAGAACAGCTCATGCTGACTTTCAGTCTTTTAGTATATAAAATACATATACTTATAATGAAATAGCAGCTTCATTTAAAAATTTACATTACAACCCATTAAATGTAAAGGTAAAAATAAAGGTAGGTATCCTAAATTTTCTAAAAGCTAACTGCCAAACTAGCAGACATAAGCTTACTGTGACGAAAATACATAAAATTATTTCCTCATTGTTGATGATGGCTAAGACACCGTATTAATTTTTTGTACGAAAATTAACCACAATGTGCATGAACTTGCATGTTTCTTAAATGCGATGAAATAAAAAAGGTTGTAAAAACACAAAAATTTTTTATTTATCATAGTAAGTATAATGATCATATATAGTACAGTACACATTTATTAAAGCTATACACACTGATGCATTGGGTTTAACAGTAACAATAATGCATGGGATACAAAGGAAACATTCATATACTGACAATTTACCACATTACGGCGAAATTACTATTTATGGCTGGTCATTAATAAACTGAACAAAATACAAATACAAATTGTATTAATTTGTATGTTGTATTTATACGGGAAAATAAGTTACCGATAGTTTGAATTTATAACATTATTTCAATATATTATGCAGTGGCGGCTTGTGAGTATTCAAATAGGCAGAGCAAAAAAAAATTAATATAAATACGAAAGCAAATATGTATAATATTATAATACATACCAAAAACTTGGCACGTGGTATTTTTATTTTTATTTTATCAAGGATACTAAAAATTACACAATTTTATATTATCAGGTAGGGCGATGGCACTGCAGCACGAGCCGCCACTGATATCTATTTACATATTCGTAGCATATAAAAATTTATATTATAGTATAATATATTTCTAAATTATCTTTAAGCTCCAGCAGAGTAATTTCTTTTTTCGTTTTGTGCATTAATTGACAAAATCTGTACCTGACTTGTATTCAAAATAATAGATAAAAAAACATTATGGATATGAAAAAATTTTTCATAACAATCCTTAATACTAGAGAGCATTATACATGGAAAACAAATAAGAAAACATCAATTTTAAACCCTGTATTTATTTATTTCTCTAGTCTCGAATTTGCGCGCCTCTATTGTGTTGTGAAACTGGCTTCTACATATTGGTAGAATACTCAGAGAAATAACCAAGGACAGAGGGAGCAAAAGCATCAAAAGGCACACGTTTGTAGTCAACCAATATAAGGAAAATTTATCAAAGTAAACAAACATTAGTTGTGATAGATCATGTTCTGAAAAATATTATTTTGGACACTCACCACACACTTTATGCGTCCCATTGTATCTACAGAATCGGTCGCTATATTCTATAGTAAAATCGAGCAACTCTTATGCCTGGAGTAAACAAGAGCACGTGGGTTGAAATATCTGCCATAGCCGCACGGAGGTACGACTTTTATTTAATTTTAGTCTTACAATTGTGTACATCAAAATATTTCAGACAAGAATTATTGGCTTAATTAAAATAGTTCAAAACATCGATAAAATTATTTGTGGCAGTGTCTAAATAGCTGAAAACAACAAGATAAAACCGAATATCTACACTTCTGCGATCGAGCACGTTCCTGTTGCCGAGTCGGGTGAAATTTTATAGCGTACCGACCAATCGCGGATCGTCATTGAACACGTGGTTTTATTTACGCCAGGCGTACGGATTGCTCGATTTTAGTATAAATGCTAATATATAGTCTATAAATTAACAAAAAAAAAACACCTGAAGACACGAAAAATACACACGTGAACATTCAGAGAATATGAAAGAGTATAAACAACACAAATGCAGAAGATATTGAAGGCGACAATTTTCGTAAATTCGAATTCATACATAAAAGAAATAATAACTTCATTTGTTTATTTAATTTAATGGGAGGTGTAATCCTATTATTAAACCCGTCTCTCCTTGGGTATTTCTCTGAGGTAGAAGAAAAACTGTGAACTTATAAAAAGTCTTTGAATGACTATAAGATAATTAAACCAATTAATTAACCGTTATGTTCCATTCTCACAAAAGGGCGAGGGTGAGTTTGACAAATTATAATTAATACAACCTACAAAACTTTTTTAGAAAATGTTACCTACATGAGAATTTTTAACGTAAAGATCTTTTCAAAATAGGGAAATTGTATGATTTTGACATATAGTCTTAATTTGTGCTGCTATAAAAAAATAAAGCTGCCAATAGTCTGTCAACTAAACAGCGGAGAGAGAGAGAGACCAAATCAGCAAGGAAATAATTTTCATGCAAATTGCAGAGGGGAAGAACTGTTGGATGATGAATTCTTGTCTCTTTGACATATAGTCTTAATTTGTGCTGTTATAAAAACAATAAAGCTGCCAATAGTCTGTCAACTAAGCAGCAGAGAGAGAGACCAAATCAGCAAGAAAATAATTTTCATGCAAATCGCAGAGGGGAAGAAGTGTTGGATGATGAATTCTTATCTCTTTCACATATAATCTTAATTTGTGCTGCTAAAAAAAATAAAGCTGAGAATAGTCTGTCAACTAAACAGCAGAGAGAGAGACCAAATCAGCAAGGAAATAATTTTCATGCAAATCCCAGAGGGGAAGAAGTGTTGGATGATGAATTCTTGTCTCTTTGACATATAGCCTTAATTTGTGCTGCTATAAAAAATAAAGCTGCCAATAGTCTGTCAACTAAACAGCAGAGAGAGAGAGAGAGACCAAATCAGCAAGGAAATAATTTTCATGCCAATCCCAGAGGGGAAGAAATGTTGGATGATGAATTCTTGTCTCTTTGACATATAGTCTTAATTTGTGCTGCTATAAAAAATAAAGCTGCCAATGGTATGTCAACTAAACAGCACAAAGAATGACCAAATCAGCAAGGAAATAATTTCCATGCAAATCCCAGAGGGGAAGAAGTGTTGGATGATGAATTCTTGTCTCTGACATATAGTCTTAATTTGTGCTGCTATAAAAAAATAAAGCTGCCAATAATCTGTCAACTAAACAGCACAGAGAGAGACCAAATCAGCTAGGAAATAATTTTAATGCAAATCGCAGAGGGGAAGAAGTGTTGGATGATGAATTCTTATCTCTTCGACATACAGTCTTAATTTGTGCTGCTATAAAAAAATAAAGCTGCCAATAGTCTGTCAACTAAACAGCAGAGAGAGAGACCAAATCAGCAAGGAAATAATTTTCATGCAAATCCCAGAGGGGAAGAAGTGTTGGATGATGAATTCTTGTCTCTTTGACATATAGCCTTAATTTGTGCTGCTATAAAAAATAAAGCTGCCAATAGTCTGTCAACTAAACAGCAGAGAGAGAGAGAGAGAGAGAGACCAAATCAGCAAGGAAATAATTTTCATGCCAATCCCAGAGGGGAAGAAATGTTGGATGATGAATTCTTGTCTCTTTGACATATAGTCTTAATTTGTGCTGCTATAAAAAATAAAGCTGCCAATGGTATGTCAACTAAACAGCACAAAGAATGACCAAATCAGCAAGGAAATAATTTCCATGCAAATCCCAGAGGGGAAGAAGTGTTGGATGATGAATTCTTGTCTCTGACATATAGTCTTAATTTGTGCTGCTATAAAAAAATAAAGCTGCCAATAATCTGTCAACTAAACAGCACAGAGAGAGACCAAATCAGCTAGGAAATAATTTTAATGCAAATCGCAGAGGGGAAGAAGTGTTGGATGATGAATTCTTATCTCTTCGACATACAGTCTTAATTTGTGCTGCTATAAAAAAATAAAGCTGCCAATAGTCTGTCAACTAAACAGTAGAGAGAGAGATCAAATCAGCAAGGAAATAATTTTCATACAAATCGCAGAGGGGAAGAAGTGTTGGATGATGAATTCTTATCTCTTCGACATACAGTCTTAATTTGTGCTGCTATAAAAAAATAAAGCTGCCAATAGTCTGTCAACTAAACAGCACAGAGAGAGACCAAATCAGCAAAGAAATAATTTTCATACAAATCGCAGTGGGGAAGAAGAGTTGGATGATGAATTATTGTCTCTTTGACATATAGTCTTAATTTGTGCTGCTATAAAAAATAAAGCTGCCAATAGTCTGTCAACTAAACAGCAGAGAGAGGGACCAAATCAGCAAGGAAATAATTTTCATGCAAATCCGAGAGGGGAAGAAGTGTTGGATGATGAATTCCTGTCTCTTTGACATATAGTCTTAATTTGTGCTGCTATAAAAAATAAAGCTGCCAATAGTCTGTCAACTAAACAGCAGAGAGAGAGAGACGAAATCAGCAAGGAAATAATTTCCATGCAAATCCCAGAGGGGAAGAAGTGTTGGATGATGAATTCTTGTCTCTTTGACATATACTCTTAATTTGTGCTGCTATAAAAAATAAAGCTGCCAATAGTCTGTCAACTAAACAGCAGAGAGAGAGATCAAATCAGCAACGAAATAATTTCCATGCAAATCCCAGAGGGGAAGAAGTGTTGGATGATGAATTCTTGTCTCTTCGACATATAGTCTTAATTTGTGCTGCTATAAAAAATAAAGCTGCCAATGGTATGTCAACTAAACAGCACAAAGAATGACCAAATCAGCAAGGAAATAATTTCCATGCAAATCCCAGAGGGGAAGAAGTGTTGGATGATGAATTCTTGTCTCTGACATATAGTCTTAATTTGTGCTGCTATAAAAAAATAAAGCTGCCAATACTCTGTCAACTAAACAGCACAGAGAGAGACCAAATCAGCAAGGAAATAATTTTAATGCAAATCGCAGAGGGGAAGAAGTGTTGGATGATGAATTCTTATCTCTTCGACATACAGTCTTAATTTGTGCTGCTATAAAAAAATAAAGCTGCCAATAGTCTGTCAACTAAACAGTAGAGAGAGAGAGATCAAATCAGCAAGGAAATAATTTTCATACAAATCGCAGAGGGGAAGAAGTGTTGGATGATGAATTCTTATCTCTTCGACATACAGTCTTAATTTGTGCTGCTATAAAAAAATAAAGCTGCCAATAGTCTGTCAACTAAACAGCACAGAGAGAGAACAAATCAGCAAAGAAATAATTTTCATACAAATCGCAGTGGGGAAGAAGAGTTGGATGATGAATTATTGTCTCTTTGACATATAGTCTTAATTTGTGCTGCTATAAAAAATAAAGCTGCCAATAGTCTGTCAACTAAACAGCAGAGAGAGGGACCAAATCAGCAAGGAAATAATTTTCATGCAAATCCGAGAGGGGAAGAAGTGTTGGATGATGAATTCCTGTCTCTTTGACATATAGTCTTAATTTGTGCTGCTATAAAAAATAAAGCTGCCAATAGTCTGTCAACTAAACAGCAGAGAGAGAGAGACGAAATCAGCAAGGAAATAATTTCCATGCAAATCCCAGAGGGGAAGAAGTGTTGGATGATGAATTCTTGTCTCTTTGACATATACTCTTAATTTGTGCTGCTATAAAAAATAAAGCTGCCAATAGTCTGTCAACTAAACAGCAGAGAGAGAGATCAAATCAGCAACGAAATAATTTTCATGCGAATCGCAGAGGGGAAGAAGTGTTGGATGATGAATTCTTATCTCTTTGACATATAGTCTTAATTTGTGCTGCTATAAAAAAAATAAAGCTGCCAATAGTCTGTCAATTAAACAGCAGAGAGAGAGACCAAATGAGCAAGGAAATAATTTTCATGCAAATCGCAGAGGGGAAGAAGTGTTGGATGATGAATTCTTGTCTCTTTGACATATAGTCTTAATTTGTGCTGCTATGAAAAAAATAAAGCTGCCAATAGTCTGTCAACTAAACAGCACAGAGAGAGAGATCAAATCGGCAAGGAAATAATTTTCATGCAAATCCCAGAGGGGAAGAAGTGTTGGATGATAAATTCTTGTCTCTTTGACATATAGTCTTAATTTGTGCTGCTATAAAAAATAAAGTTGCCAATATTCTGTCAACTAAACAGCAGAGAGAGAGACCAAATCAGCAAGGAAATAATTTTCATGCAAATCCCAGAGGGGAAGAAGTGTTGGATGATGAATTCTTGTCTCTTTGACATATAGTCTTAATTTGTGCTGCTATAAAAAATAAAGCTGCCAATTGTCTGTCAACTAAACAGCAGAGAGAGAGAGACCAAATCAGCAAGGAAATAATTTTCATGCGAATCGCAGAGGGGAAGAAGTGTTGGATGATGAATTCTTGTCTCTTTGACATATAGTCTTAATTTGTGCTGCTAACAAAAAATAAAGCTGCCAATAGTCTGTCAACTAAGCAGCAGAGAGAGAGAGACCAAGTCAGCAAGGAAAGAATTTTCATGCAAATCGTTGGATGATGAATTCTTGTTTCTTATAATAATAGGAACGGGATTTGTTGAGGTTGTCCTAATATTTTTCTTCGCTTCTATATGGTGCCATGCTGCAAATATCATGATATGCAATGCAAGCAACGAGACAATAACTTACTACAAGGAGAGGTAGAAATATAAGAGGATATTTAACCCGATGATTATTTCATAGCAACCCTGTACATACTTTCCCCATCATCTATTGTCGGGTCAGACGATAGAAATGGCTGAGTTCTGAAATATGTACCATTTGTATATGTTATTTCAACTGAAAAGTAATTTTGAATCAATTCATCAATTAATAGTATCTGGAGCAATATTTTAAGCCATATTTGCGATTAATCCAATGTACAATTATTCAGGAGTGATTTCATTTACACTTTAAAATAAATAGACTATAGATAATTTAAACGAAAATTTTCTTTGATTTGCAACAAATAAAAAAAAATAAGAGGTAAGTTTTGTGCGTAGAATTAAGCAGTACCTAGTTCATTATCATTTTCAAACTCACCCTGTGTATGTTTGACGAATTAACAGACATTTTTTATGATGTATATAAGTGTATTCTTTCCCTGCGATTTTATATACAGACACGTATATATTTTTAAGAGTTTACCATGCAAGTAAGAATTATTTTTTTAAATACTTCATAGGCGTGTATGTACATTATTATAACAAAGTCAAATTATTACAAAAGTTTATGGCCAATCATTTATATAGGGAGATTCATTCCTAATGTATTCAAATGTAAGTAAATATTAATTAATCCAAGATTTTTTACAGGTAAATACTAAGTACCTACTTATAGTACAAGTTAATTATTTCATAGTTGATATGCCGGTGTTTCTTGAGTAAAATATGTATCGTACGCTATACGTTTCACGCACTTGCGGTACTGACATCAAAGTCTCGTGGTTTGAGAAAAATATAAAGTTGCAAATGTATTTTTTTAAATTAAATCAATTTGTATTTGAATATAGAATCAGTTCAATACTGTCCATTGTCAAATGTGGCCAATCAAATGCCTCAAATACGATTACATAAGTATAATATTTCTGAAGTCGGTGTGGTGTCCACCGCATACATTTATCAAGATCCAAAAATTCGCTTCACGACACTCTGCATAAATCATCATAGGATAGATGCAAATCATAACTCGAAGGTGAAAAATCACGTAATTCGTCTTGGCTGTCGAAGGCGGTGTAAAAATGTTCAAATAGCGGAGGGTAATGCGGTAGGTACGATTTATTACAGAAGTATACCGCCGGAGAAATGTTGATAAATCAGACTCACTAGTGGGTATATAAATTTCGCGCTGGCAAGGAAATTTACTACTATGACAACTAAACGTTCAACAAGAACACTTCAAATAAATATTTAAGCTAATAAATGGAGTTACTCTGGGTACTTTCCTGCTCTGGATCATTTGCAAGGGATGCAGACACCTCAAAAATCAGCTCCGGAATTTTCTATCCAAGGATTTTACCATTGACATCAAACATCAACAAAAAATCAGGTGACAATGCTCAAATAATTCCAACAAAGTGTCAATCACGAGGAATCGAGAAGATACGTAGATTAAACAGGAGAAACCAGAATAAAAATAAAAGGCCCTAAAATAAGGAAAATTATTAGACTATAAGTTATATGCATCATTTTACTTACAAATGATGTGAAGAGAAGCTCAGCAACTCGTTTGCTAAGTGTACTGCGCTCGAAACCTGGCAGATAGAATAATGACAATAAATGTCTGATTTTTTTTATGACAGGCGCTTTCTTACCTTTGCTTTGGCGAAATATATCCAATGTACGTTGAGAACTGGCCCAAAATACCAAAGAAATCGGATGAAGAAAACTCGGTGGCACCTTCCACTCTCACCAGTAAAGTTAAAAAAAACAATCTGTTTCCTTGACTACATTACAGAGGCTTTATACAAGACAGTGGCGACACGGCCGCCATGTTTCGTCAAATTAGAGATGGGACTATTTAAAAAATATATCGATATTGTGAATCCAGATCCAGTATCGATTTTTTTTATCGATATGACTATTATATATTAAATAAAATCAATTTATTGCCCATTTTTTGAGAAATAAACGGTAAAACGTACACCTGTTCCGTTTCGTTTATATTTTAAAATTAATTACTAATATCAGTGACTATATACTGCTAATATTTAACGGTTCTCACTGGACATGTCTAGAATATACGAACAAATTTTGAGCATGTGTTTGAATTTTGAAAAGTTTAGAAATGAGCAGGTAGCAATAAACAGAAAAATTTAAAAATATAAAATAGGGAAAACACAATATAATTATATGGTACTTTTAGCTTAGGAAATAAAGTAATGATAACTACATTATAATAAAACAACTCCAAACTAGGCATGTTCAATTTATAATTGGTGTTTATTGGTGTTATTATGTACATACAGAAAACTTTAGAATTAACAATTTTCTTCAGAGCTTTTGAAGTCCTAAAGCACTTGGTACACGAGACTAAAACTCAAAGAATAATTGCTTTTATTTTTGGTTTTTGTCACTTTTTATTTACTTATTTTCATGGATACACCATAAGAAAAATGAAAACTGATTTTACAATCTTCAACATCCTTCCCTGTGGATGATTTTTCTTAAGCCCATTGTTTTACAGGAGTAACATCCTCTCAAAATATTTTTGGTTTAAATAAGTAAAGCTTTCATGAAAATGTTCGCAATTTGATTCATTGTGCTTGTTTGAGACCATAAAAACTTGTCTGGAGTCTACAAAACTCTATTGGTTGAATCTTTATAACCTTTTGGCTGTTTCACATAAACATCTTCATCGATTTTTCGATAGGTATAAGCGCATGCTGTAGAGACATCCATCGAGTCAATTCAACATTTTCACCAGCAGCTATATGCTTAATATTCCTTTTATTATCATTCCAGATTTGACTACAGGGCTAACCGTTTGGTCGTAGTCTTCACCTTTTCTTTGTGAACAACCTTTCATTACCAACCTCGCCTAGTATTTTTCTATTGATCCAACCGGAATTATCCTCTCCTTGTATATCCATTTACAAGATACTATACCTAATGCTTTCTTGTCTTCTGGAAGGATCTGTAAAACTCATTTTTGTTTTATTCATGTGACTTCATTTCTTTATCCATTACAGCTAACCATCACTTTGTCCATTACAGCTTGTTCATAGTTATTAGGACCACTAATTTTTAAAACATTTGCAACAGCTTTCATAACAAAGTTTTCAAATTTTGCTGGTTTTGCAATTTTCTACGGTCCCACAGCTCCATTATTTTCATTTCTTCATGATCTTCCTCCTGCTAATCAGTCTTCTTTTGACCTTCTGTACCGCTATTTCCAACTTCTTCATTGTATTCTTCTTCTGGATAACCATCATCTTCTTGCAACCTTCCCTCGCTTTTATACATTTCTTGCATGACAACCATCTACGTTGTGGTCACCTTACTTTACTTTTCTCAAAGAAAAACACAGATAAAGCGCAGAAATATGATAATACACACATAAACAAAGCGTACGTCCATAATAAGGAACAACACGAATGACGGATCTGTAGAATGACGCCGTCATTATGAAATCGATACAAATAAGTCGATCCATTATGACAGAATTTGACGAAACATGGAGGAACCAATCAAAAATCGGACCACGGTTGTCGCCATTGTCTCGTATAAAGCCACTGTAGACTACATTATCCCACTTTTAGAATCCCTACACAGTGCAATTTTAAAATTTAACAAGTTTATCCATGTTGTCAGAATTATAATCTACATATTTCCAATATTAAAGTCAGCCGTTTTTAGTCCATTCCAAATTTGAAGTATGAATTTTTTTGACAGCCCAAAAACGTGAGAACCAGACACAGTAAAAGGACGCTGACAACAACGCAAAGATTGAAGCAATCAGTGTTTTAGCGGAATGGCGGCACGCCCCTAGAAAATTGATCTTATTATTTAATTTAAGCGCCTTTTTCTGTCGCAAAAAATCGGAAAAAATATGTTTGGTTTTTATTTTCAACATACATACATAAAATAGATATTATCCGCAGCTTTACCGCGAATTTTTTGGGAATACAGAAACTAGATACATCATATTTATGCACTTTAGTAATGCGCACAAAGGACAGCAGTTAAAGAAACACGCCCAACTAGGGCACTGACGGTAAACTAATGGCAGCGTTCTATTTTTGATTTTAAGGTATTTCACTTCATCCGGAGGCAATTCACGGCCCTTTTGTGGCGAACATCCCTATTTTATAGATACAGTTCGTTCACTCATTGTTAACAATTAAAAGCGGCAAATCAAACAGTATTTCAAATTTGTATTGTATAAGGTATGCAATATTAATTTATGTTATTTAGAGATTTTCAATAAATCATGGAAAATTGATGAAAGAGGAATTTGTTTGTACAAAACTATTTTTTATAACCTGATCTCCATTACATTACTACATAATATCCTTGTTTAGCAGTTAGCTAGCTAAGTGCCCCGATTCTTGTCTACTAATTGTCTGATTAAATTTAGCAAAAAATAGCTGGATAATTTTTTTTGCAGAATCTGCAGTGGTATTTCTGCCATATCCTGACAATGAAATCGTTCCAACCAGGGACTCTTTAAAATAAGGGGACCCAGCATGTCACAGTCTATCACATAGGAAAAGTGAAGCCTTGAGGGGATTTGTTTTCTGTCGACTCCAAGGAGACCACAAAGGGGCTGGTACAAGGTTATGATATATGTCAGTGTCCAACTGCCATCAGGTTTTATGTGACCATGCTAGTACCATAGATTCTAAAGGAGGCAAAATATTTCCCATCATAATTCACAATTTTTAAGTTTTCTAACTTCCAGATACTCACATGTGTCAATTAAAGGTAATGTGGCCGCCTGTTATGTAGTAGTCCCAATAATTGCAACCAGATTTTTCCTGTATCACCTTTAGTAATCCTATAATTCCCATTACGTGGGCATTACGTATAAGTAGTAAGTAGTTCAAAACAAAAATCGTATTTCGTAAATTTTAAATTATCAAGCCGGTAGCTTCAGTCAGGTCCTTTTTTTAAAGAGTTTTTATCTACGACTACAAGTTTATTTTAAGTTTGTGAGGTACCTTGGGAGAAAAATAAAATTACAAAAATTTTATATTGAACACCAAGAAAAACTACCATGATTAGAACTACTAGACCTAATCTTATTAGTCCATCCCGAAATCTGTGAAAGTACTTTGGGTAGATACACTCAACAAGGGAAGAAAGTTCAAGTATACATATTATAAATGGATTGAGGAACCTGGTAACCCTTGTTTATGGAATCCCTAGTTAGCCAATGTGTGACAGAGTCATAAGGATATGAGAGCAATATTGGATACAAGCAACAGATGGCGCCAAAAATTAAAGTGGCCCAGTCATTGTCTATTAATTTTCTATTATTAAAATCTACCAAAAAACAGCTGGCCAACTTTATTTTTTGCAAAATATGTCCCCTGTGTCTACTATATTTCTGTCATGTCCATAATAATGCCAGTGTCACACATTGGCTAACTAGAGTATCCATAAACAAGGCTGGTAACAAAGTGCAATAGTGACAAATTTTAAATAAGCAAAATTGGCACTACCGACTTAGCATACTTATTACTTAAACTTGTGGAAATAATTGCTGGAAATCAGTTTCAACTATAAAACAAATTTGTTTCATTTGACAGTTGCCATATTCTGCACTTGTAGACACAACATTATGAGGCGCCATTTCGGACTAAATTATTATTTTTGAATATATAAATTTCTCGCGTTAATATATTTTTTTAATATGATATTTATAGAAATTTGCGTGAATAATCTTTTTTTAGTCAAATTTATATATTACGCATCGCCCAAAAGTATATATTACAGTAAACGCAAAAAAATATATCAAAACACGATATATTAATTTGGTGCGCCAATATATAATAATTTAGGGTACCACCGGTCGTCACCAGAGGTCGCGCCGCGCATCCCGAAAGTGCACCGCTAATAACGCTGCAGCAGAAAGCGCAGAAGCCCGAAGTCGAAGTGATTATGATTACTGTCATACTGGATGTTCTTTTTCTGTGTCAGGTTTGGGATTTGATGTTTTGTGGTGTATAACCCCACAATCATCTTACATATTAGTTTCCCGCCCGCATGATCGTTTTCGTTTCGCCTTCGTTTTGTTGTAGGAAGTGGCTATTTATACGTCCGACGTATATAAAAGTCGGTATACGTCTTGCACTCTCATTGGTGGATTGAGTCACGTGACTTCTTTGGACGTACATTTAACTCCGTACACGTCCGAAGCCGAAGTAAACAAATTTGATACGTCTACGTCGGAAGCCGTCGGAAGTGCATTTTTCTCAAGCATCTTTGCAATAAGAAGCGCATTCCCTCCTTTTTGGGGGATAAGCGCTGCCGTATGAAAAAAGAAGGGGACATTCGCATCATATTGTGGCAGTCGGCAGCGATGCGTGCTGCCGTATGAAAAAAGAAGTGGTAATCTTTTCCAATGGTGTAACGTCGGGCGAAAATAGGGGATAGGAACCTATCTAGCCAAAATTTCAAGAAAATCGGGGGTGGGTTTTACACAGGGACCTTTTTTATTTTAAAGAGTCCCTGGTTTTACACCATTCTGCGCTTTCTGCTGCAGCGTTACCGGTGCACTTTAAGGATGCGCGGCGCGACCTCTCGTGACGACCGGTGGTACCCTAAATTATTATATATTGGCGCACCAAATTAATATATCGTGTTTTGATATATTTTTTTGCGTTTACTGTAATATATACTTTTGGGCGATGCGTAATATATAAATTTGACTAAAAAAAGATTATTCACGCAAATTTCTATAAATATCATATTAAAAAAATATATTAGCCCAAGAAATGTATATATTCAAAAATAATAATTTAGTCCGAAATGGCGCCTCATACAACATTGTCAAGTCTAATTTATAGAAATCATGGAAACCATTATTAATTTTTACTAACAATCAAAGTACCTGTTATATTCATAGATTCTCCAATAAAATGGCATACTTGGCATCACTGATACCATTAGAATGAGGAAAGAATATGCTGGGTCCCCTTACTTTAAAGAGTCCTTGGTTCCAACGGAAAGTTCCCAACTGGTTGGAGCCAATCAAACGACAAGAAAGGTTTCAGGAACAGTCAGAGAATTTAAATTCAACCAATTAGATTGACACCGACCGGTTTGTGCTTTCTGTTGGAACTGGTCTAATGTCAAACATTTGGCTAACTAAGATGAACAACATAAACGCATATGACATCTAGGCACTGCTATCAGGATTAGGCCCTGGTTCCAGTGCAATGCCAGTGGCCTAGCCCTATATCTTGCTGCTGGCGAAATCGTTGTTGCCGTTGCCCAGCAACGTGACGGACGTTTCCTGACCCGCCACCACGGCGGGCGTCCGGCGCCCCGTGGATATGTGCCTGCCCTTCCTGCTGTTCACCGATTGGTTGCGCTTGGTCGACATCACCGACATCGAGGTGTGCTGGGTGTGCGGGCCCTGGCACGTGTTGCAGCGGGACCTCTTCGGTTTCACGCAAAGAAGATATCTGCAACAAACAGACGGAATCATGTTGAGATCGACATTTCAAAAAATACGAAAATTTGTTTCGAGGTGCCAAGCTTAAAATAAACAAAAATCTAGTAACATCCCGTATAAAAAGATGGTGTTTTATTAAAGGACTTTTTGCCAACATTGCTCTACAGGAAATTAAATTTTTATATAGCATCATACAGATAAAAGTGCCAAATGAATATTAATTGGGACTATTTTCCTGGAGCTTTGAGCGTATAATTAGGTTTCAAAGAACCGTTGTAAAAATTTAATTAACTCAGTGTCCGCGGTTTCTCATGCAAAATAAAAGGGTAATTTCTTCATTGCTTAGTTTTTTAACAAAACGTTGGCGAGAAACCAATTTCATAAAATGCTTAAGTAGATATGGATGATTTTTTAGGCGATTTTCTCGCTTATTTTGCGCCCTACAAAAAAGTGTAAGAAACAAAAATGTGGCAATTTTGGACAGCTAAGTGGTGCTACAATAGAAATCGGCATCCATGGCCAACTTGTCGCGTAATATTAAAAAAAAAACTCAAATTGAGTAAAACTATTAATAGCCGTGGAATGTTTATTTTAAGAGACAGAGAAAAACTTTTATGTTGAAAATTGATGGCACTGAGAAGCTTTATCCATCCACGTAGTCAATGGTTTCAGCAAATTACACAGGGTCTTCGGCTCTCTTGAGGCTATGAATTTTTTTGTTTATTTCTTATTAAGCGATTTTCTCGCTTATTTTGGGCCGCACAGAAAATATGTAAGAAAACAAAATATGGTAATTTTGGTCAGCGAGGCGACTTTTCGCGGTGTACTAAAAAAACCTAAAATCGACAAAAATTTTCATGGTCTCAAGAGAGCCGAAGGCCCTGTGTAATTTGCTGAATCTATCTGAGCATCTGGGTGGATAAAGCCTCTCAGTGCCATCAATTTTCAATATAAAAGTTTTCCTCTGTCTCTTAAAATAAACATTCCACGGCCATTAATAGTTTTGCTCAATTTGAGGTTTTTTTAATATTGCGCGACAAGTTGGCCTTGGATGCCGATTTCTTTCGCAGCACCACTTAGCTGTCCAAAATTGCAACATTTTTGTTTCTTACGCTTTTTTTGTAGGGCGCAAAATAAGCGAGAAAATCGCGGTGGTAGACCTAAAAAAATCATCCTGTATGTATACAGGGTGAGTCAGAATGTATAGTAAATACTTTAAAGGAGTGTTCGGCAAGTGGTTTTAAGGGGGGTCTTTCATATAAAATTTTTCGATTTGGGCTTTCCTTGCCACGTTATTCGGGTCTATAGGGTGACTCAAAAGTTTTTTTTATTTATATCTCAATAACGGAGCTACTTAAATATTTGAAATTTGGTATATGTCATCCACTTACTGGAAGACGCCTTAGGGTAGTTTACTAATTTACACTCTGCCCTAAAAAAGGGTAAAAACTAACCTATTAATTTTTTTGCTCAAACTTTTTTGTGGGTCATTTTTACCTATAACAAAAATATGATTTGTGTAGCCCTTTTATTTAAGAAATTTTTTTCCCTCTATATTTTTTCTCGAAAGCATAATATTTTTCCTACAAAAAAGTAATTTCATGCCAAATACCACTGTTTTTCAAGGAAAAATTAAAACCTTTACAACTGCGGCAGAATAATGTGGTTTATGCACGATGGAGCTCTTGCACACTACTCACGGATAATAAAGCAATGGCTTAATACTAATTTTCCGCAACGTTGGATCGGCAGAGGCCAAGATGCGCCTGTAAATTGGCCACCGAGATCCCCAGATCTCAACCCATTGGATTTTTACTTATATGGGGCCATATGAAAAATGTGGTTTATTCCACAATAGTAAACACGATAGACCTATTACGTAATAGAATTTTTGATATTGCTACCGAGATAAAAAAATCAGTGCGAACATTGCAAGCAGTTATTTTTAATTTGTATGTCGAGCAAAAAAATTAATAGAGGTTGTTAGTTTTACCCTTTTTTAGGGCAGTGTGTAAATGAATAAACTACCCTAAGGCGTCTTCCAGTAAGTATATAGATAACACATACCAAATTTCAAATTTTTAAGTAGCGCCGTTATTGCCGAATAACTTGTCAAGGAAAGCCCAAATCGAAAAATTTTATATAAAAGACCCCCCTTAAAACCACCTGCCGAACACCCCTTTAAAGTATTTACTATACATTCTGACTCACCCTGTATAGGTACCTAAGTAATAGCTGTAATAATTTTTTGGCTGTTGGAAAATTAATCCGATGCTTTAACAAGCTGGGACCTTGAAATTAAGTTGTCTCAGATGTTTTCTTATCGAAAGCAAAAGGATTTTACCTGCTCTCTCCTCCTTAAGTACAAAGTGATTCCAACTCGATGTACCGGGCCTATTATCAAACCATACACCAATAGCAGCCTCGCACGCAAAAGAAACATCCGACCGGGAGACTAATTTTGCGCCATTTTTAACCCCAAACGAGGGGTTTCATAAATAATGTAATGTCTTGGTTATTATTTTGTGCAAAATGGAAATTATTTTAATTGAAAGTACGACATAAGTATAAGATTTTTGTTGGTTTTAAGTTAGCGATGCATTCGGGAAACGAAGCAATTAACTAGGTTGAGAAATTATACAGATTAATTAAAACAACATATTTTAATCACCATAAAGAGAAAAAATATAATTATTTTTGTACATACATTATACCTTATGCATTATAAATAATTACTTATAAAATAAACATGATCACTTTTAATTATCTAACATTTTCATAACAATTTTACTTTTGATAATTATTTCTGATTCTATGGCCAAAAATTGTACAGAACCGGTCGATCCATTCAAAGCACCGTATGTACAGGGTGATCCCGTATATTTTGACCTACCCCTAGAGCCTATATTTTTCGAGTTAGAAAAAAATTACTTAAATGAAAGTTGTAGGGTTTTTTCTGAACCGCTAGGATCTGTTACTAGATAAAACAAATGAGCGTCGCAAATTTATGAAAAAAATTAACTTACTTTTTTTTTAATGGAACACCCTGTATATTTGTGGATTTTGAATTGCACGCATTTTTCCGATTCCAACAATACAAATATGTTGTATGTTTGCTCTAAACATTCGCATGATTTTTTAAATATCATTATATTAAAAACATTTAAACTTAGGCAAGGGCATTCCTGTAAATCCATTATTTTTGGGACAATACACCTTGGTACCCTACAACTTTCATTTAAGTAATTTTTTTCTAACTCGACAAATAGAGAGTCTAGGGGTGGGCCAAAATATACGGGAACACCCTGTACGTACACATAGTTTTAGTATAACTTCACAAAGAATGCCTCAAATTATAGTTCAAATCTTGTCAACAACTTTCCTAACAAAATAAACCAAGATTTGTACCTACTCGTAAGTAGTTGTTCTTGTGTTACAAGTTCGTTTATAGTTTTAATTAATTTTAATTTTTGTGGAGGGTATAATCAAATTAGCGTAAGAAATGAATCCAGTAAAATTAACTTAAACTTTCAAATCGAATTTACCCTTCGCGGTGGAAATTATTCTATAGCTTCGAGCTTTATTTATCATAAGAATTAGGCAAATAATAATAAAAAATATGCGAAAGAAATTGCAGATGAAAAATGTTGAGTTTAATGGGTCTTTTCAATAAATTCGGAAAACCGCAGTTTCTCCGAATTTTGTCAGAACAATTCTTGAAAAATTATGAATTTCAAATTTTCAAAGTAGGTAATGTTCAACCTATACTTTCCATATTTTTTGAGATTTTTCGTAGGTCAGATATCCTATCTTTTTTTAAATTTTTAAATATTAAGTAACAACTTTAAATTATTAGGTGGCATCAACGATATATAGGAATAGATGACTCAGGCTAATACAAATAGCACGGTTTTATTTTGCTTCTACATTCGCGGCTCGGGGGGAAGAAGACGAGGTAGTTTGTTTACATTGGCATTTCTTAAATTCAGTCTTTTCTATTTTGTAATGCATAATAAATAATTTTTTGATAGACTTGTATATCGTATAGTATATGCTTTGAGATACTTATACTAGGGGAGCCCAAGAGGGGATTTTGGAATTTACTCAAGCGCGACAGATTAACATATTAACACCTTGCACCCTGTTGAGTACCTCCACCATATCTAAGCCCTCTATACAGGGCCGCGCGTGTAGGGCAGCCGATCAGAATAGTAAAAAAATATCGATAGGTGGATATACTCGAGCGCGTCAGATTAAGATATGATGGGTTAATTACATGCTGAAAAGTGTGCATTTCAATAATCTGACGATTTGAGCGTGACGTAAGGGGGTGGGATGGTCACAAACTTGCAAAAAAAAAAACGTTACCTCGACTTTCTCGAGCGCGGTCGAATATTTTCTTTTATTTTGAAGGAAATAATTCAAGGATAACGGCAAAAATATAATCTGCCGATTTCCACAAGCCGAAGTAACAAAAATCGTCGATAAAGTTTAGCGCGTGCAGCTAGCTGCAGCGAAGCTTGTATTCCCCACTCCGCGCCTCTCTCTCCCTTTCACTCTTTCTCTCGCAACGTCCCCACACGCCAGCCATCACGCCATCACAGCTGATCACAGCACTCGTGGTATTATATGGACAGGGTTATTCAAACTCGATGTCCCTGGCCTATTGTAGGCAAACGAAAAGAGAAAAATATATCTGCTTCCGGGGTCTTAAATGGGACCAAACGAAGACTAAATTAAGATAAAATTGAGAATATTTGACAAACGACGCTCTGCGTAGCGTCGTCCTTCGAATTTTTTTTTGTAACGAACGTAGATTTTTTATTTGATATTTGGATAGACCTGCTTTTTATCTATAAGTTTTGTTTTAGACGTTTTGTCAAATTTTGTTTAGTTTAAGAAATATAGGTAAAACAATATTTGTAAAGTCCATGTTCAACACCCTGTAATATAGAAAATAAATTATTAAGAGCATATGTTTATAGATAAAAATTCCTTAATTTTTGACAGACAATATATTTTTCTTAGACAGCGCCAATATTCATTAAAAAAAAATCATGAACATTTTTTTTTCAACCAGTCAGATTAAGAAAATTCCTCCAAATAATCGTCAGATAATGGATCAGCACGACCAGGACATTAAGCTGAAGCGTATATATGAAAATCTGACGCGCTCGAATATTTCAAAATGGCGATTTTTTTTGCATTTTCAAAAAGCCGCCACGAGCTGGCGTCACATCCGAATCGTCAGTCTATTGAATGGGAGCTTCTTTCGGGTTCACTTAACATCCCTTCTGAATATCTGACGCGCTCGAGTAAATTGTTTTCTTCCCATTTTTAACCCTTCCGTACGGCCGCCCCCAACCATGCAAACCGGCAGATTAACATACCTACGTCATCGGAGACACGTGGGGCATATACACTATCAATAGATATCTGACGCGCTCGAGTATCTCCATGTGACTATTTTTTATACATTTGTAAAAGCCTGTCGACGCTCCCCCCACCGGTGGAAGGGTATATTATATCATATAACCTTTTTTCTTTCTACCATCTAATCTTCAAAATCCAATAGGTCCCCACGACGCTCGAGTAAATCCCCATTTAGCATCGTGGGCTCCCCTACTATTATATTTACAAAATAATCTAAATCGTATAAAAAAACTGGAAATCTTGAATGTGCCAACAATAACATCTTTTTAAAATAATGAAACAAAACAAGTTGTTGCCTTTGGTAATGTATATATTCCTATACAGGGTGTTCCAGCGGAAACGTATAACAGGCTCTGTAACGACCAGGAAATTTTTTTCTTGGAAAAACGCAAAAATAGGTCAATTTTGTTTGGCAGGGGGACATCTTTTGGCATAAAATTGACAGACCTATCTGCAATCCCCTGAGCAGGGGTTGAACCCCTTCAAAAAATTTAAATGGGAAGGGGGTTCATGTCGCACACCTTTGGAAACGTCTCTCAATTCTCTATACACCTGCATCAGATTTTCGAAAATCGATCGACTTTTCAAAAAGATACACCGAGTAAAATGCAAAACATTCATTTTCAATTATTGCCTGGTATTGTTAAACAATTAAGCCGAAAGTGGTGGTCGGGGGCTGTAAGTTATAGAAAGCACGTTCAGCAACATTATTTTGATGAAAATTTGATAAACGGGAGAAAATTGAAACTTTATTGCAAAAAATGCTCAAAATGTTGCCCACTCACTTCCATGCAATAATAAAGATTTTGTTCAAAACGCTGCCGAACATTGTGCAACATTTCAGGGGTGATTTGTCGACATTCGTTTATAATACGGAGACGCAGCTCTTCTATTGTTTAGCAATACCAGGCAATAATTGAAAATGAATGTTTTGCATTTTTCACGCTGTATCTTTTTGAAAAGTCGATCGATTTTTGAAAATGTGATGCAGGTGTATAGAGAATTGAGAGACGTTTCCAAAGGTGTGCGACATGAACCCCCTTCCCATTTAAATTTTTTGTAGGGGTTCAACCCCTGCTCAGGGGGTTGCAGATAGATCTATCAATTTTTGATCAATTGACCTATTTTTGCGTTTTTCCAAGAAAAAATTTTCCCGGCCGTTATAGAGCCTGTTACGTTTCCGCTGGAACACCCTGTATATCGTTGGGTGCCATATTATTCTTATTTATTAATTTATTATTGTAACAGGGATTTTTTTTAAAAAAGAGAACGTCTTTATAGGCCTCAAAGCAAAATAAATTTGTTACCAACTAAATTAATGGCTTTACGGGGTTCACTAAATAAGTTAAATGGATTATCATAATTTAAATTCCTAATTTAAAATGTATTTTTTATTATACTTCTTTTAAAACACGTTATTTTCATCTGTTTTAGCAATAATGAAAGATGGGTTTTTTCGGGCTAGCGCACGGAAACAGCGCATGGAAAAACTTTCCGTGCGCTGAATAAAAATACCGAATATATGGCTTTAAAATAGAAATATACAGCAAAGTAAACTAAATTTAAGAAACTCTATATGCTCTCTGATATTTAACATATACCTATTTTGTATTTTAATTCGTAAGTGTTTCAATATTTAGAAACATTTCTGTAATATTTTTGACGTTTTATTCACCTTATCTGACAATAACTAATTTACAAAAAAGCACCTCTGAAATAATTTGAGAGTAACCCAACATGGAAACGCATCATACATACTAAACACTATATTGTCTGCATTGTTTATTTTTTGTTAATTAAATTTATTATATTGCATGACTTCCCGTGTTCGGTATGCGCCTTTATTATTTACTGTAAAGGCCCATATTGGGCTGTGTCATGATAATAACAGAAATATTTTCTGTCATACCGCATCTTACAAAATATCACCTCGCGAAAGCGTAAGAAAAAAGCTAAAAGGAGATCTCTCGTGGAATATTATACCAGCTTTTCGCCTTTGCATCTTATGGAAATAAATTCCACTCCAATCGGAAATTCCAACAGTGATGAGGGTATGGCGAAGGGCATCCTTAACCTTAAACTCTTGGAATATTTTCAATTTAACCCCTATCCAACTCCCTCCCTCCAATCCCATCATTTAGGTCAATGACCCTATATAAGAATAGCCTTTTTATTGATAAGTGCAAACGGAGTTTATTGGAAATTTTGAAAATACGACTTTTCGTATAATGTAGGTATCTATGTAAGCGGAAATATGATAAATAGACAAAAATATTGCAGCTGAATCTTGGAATATTTTCTGGGTGTTACCAATATCGTATTATTTAAATTAGTTTGGGATCATTTTAATCTCGTATGTATTAGTTTCTAAGCAGGATATTAATAAATCCACGGAGGGCAAAATACCATATATAAAATTGCTACGAAATTCTGAATTTTTTAATAGAAGCAAATTAAATTCCCACCCACTAGAAAGTAAGGTATTTCCTATAATTAAAAAGTAAAATCATGGAGTTTTTTTAGCAGCTGTACTGGATTTTTATGGGCATATTGGCTGAGGGTAGCGACACAATCTTCTCAAACTTACAAGCCCTGTGCAAACATGTGGCAACTCCGCAGAGGGATGGTTCAACGGGTCTATGCAGTCTAGCGGGTCTAATATCGATCGGCCTTTTTGACGAACTTTTCGGCATTTTGACTTAGTTTCTCTTTTCTAATAAAATTTTCAAATTTTTTTATAATTATAATAGGTTAAGAAAGTATGTTTGTTTAACAGACAATAATAAAATCGGTAACAAAATATACACAGAAGTATAAGAATTTAAAATCAGTACGATTCGTGATGTGGATAGGTACAATTTCGACAAATAATATGGCAAATTTGGTCAAACAGAGGGGACTACATTTGTTGTAAGTCGAATTTTTCGCAAAGTGGCAAATGATGATTATCTTCCCTTATGGTTAAATTTTCGTAAAAATATAAATAATAACAAACGAACATAAAACTGCGTTTTGTGAAGGAGGGCAATCTCTTATGATTGAAATGGCAGTTAGGGTCAATTTCATAATACATACCTATAACTAAAGTATCTTTTCACTTTAATTAGGTAAAGAAAATTTTGCAACAATATTAAACAATGTTTCAATTATTACAAAACGTCTTTAATTTTAAAGGGTTCTTTAGTTTGTTTATTAATTATTTTATACTTAAATTTTCGTCCTCTGGAAAGCCCAAAACGAATACAACCGCCTGCCGCCAAGCAAAGAAAATCTAGCTAGTACTTCAAATTATTATTACGATTCAACCAAGTTCTATCTTCCCTCGACGATTGTAGGCATCTTGAAGCTTCAAATTGCTTCATTCCAAACTTTTACATATTTTTCATATTTGCACAAACAAAACAAATTTATAAGAAAGCTGCCGCCAGCGCTTCGAGCAGTCGGTTTCCGCCCAGGGACAAACGTCTGCCTCGTCGTAGAAATCTCACGACGATACCATATCCGCACTAGAGGCCCTGTATGACACGAAAAGTGACAGTTATTCGTTTTAACAGAGGTTGGACAACGATCGGATCTCTCTCTCTGGCGAGGGTCTTATTTTCCCTATGAAATTCATTTTGTGCAACAGACATATATTTTTTCGCTCTTTCTAACATTCCCCTAGCAGCACGATGTATCAAAATTGGATTTTAAGGTTAAGCTAACGACAGTTAACTGCCATAAGCGTAGGTAGATGAGGGCACAGTTTAAAATGTATAAAAATATAGATAAAACCAATAAATAGGTAAATAGGTTAGGTAGTAGTATGTTATTTGCAAAGCTTAACTAATAATATTATTGAAGTTTGAATGGAAAAGTGAAGAAACATATAATTTGTTCCAAGAAAACAGAAATTTTAGGATATCAGGATAAAAACATTTATTAAATTTTTGTAGGAGGGTGGTATATGTAGATAGGTATGTACATAAAATTAAACAAGGCTCTAGCATACCAACTAATCAAACTTTCGAATATTTCTTCAATAGGAATCATAGCTGCAATAATAATTATTTCGTTCATTTACAAATAAAAAAGGTCTTTTAAATGGTTTTACTGTATGGTTTCGTTTCTTCAAACTCTCTTCTTATACATACCATCATAATTTTAAGACAATTAATACTGAAATTTGTACGGAACAAAAAGTTGGAAAGTTTGTTTTGGTAATATGAATCAACCAATAATAATAAGGAATTAGGCTGAATAAAAAATGAGTACCTAGGTATTTAATATCGATATATTAGTCTCTCATTCTTTTTTTGGTAAAATAAAAGTTAATAACTTTTTAATGCAAGAGAGATCATCTACATTTCAATAAAGAAGACAACAGTATTATTGTTTTTAAAGATATATTGTAAGTAAATAGGAAAAATCAAACTAGTACAAGTTCTCAGAAATTTATACATATTTAATAATGGTTCTTTCTTGCTAAAGTCACGTTCATCAAACGTTGCAGGAGATGATCCTTTCTTCAGCACAACCTGACACTCAAAATCCATGTCGGAGAAGTGAATCTCTGAAAGTTAAAGAACTATAAATTTAAGCTACCTAAACATAATAAAACGCTGCCATCAAATGCTATTTTTTTATCAGCAAGAAATTTGTAATGGAATATAAGCTCACACATTTAACTGACTACACAAAAAGGGTTCTTTATATTCCCACCCGTGTTAACTTCTTTTTTGTCCGATTTTGTTGGTCTTGGTATAAAATAA
The DNA here is from genome assembly GCA_963920635.1 of Pseudeuparius sepicola. Classification (NCBI taxonomy): domain Eukaryota; kingdom Metazoa; phylum Arthropoda; class Insecta; order Coleoptera; family Anthribidae; genus Pseudeuparius; species Pseudeuparius sepicola. The sequence continues at coordinate 8,661,540 of OY987304.1, forward strand.
AGCTCCTTCAAAACTTCCTCTCTCTAACACATATACTTACTTACATTTTTATTATTCCATGAAACGAAAAATGCCTATCCCGGTCCAGTAAATATACCTACCTAACAGGTTTTACCTCCTTGAAGGGCAAAAATTTTAATTTTATCTCTTTAACATTGGGAAATTTTCATAAGAATTCTAATAGGGGGTTGGTAGAACCTTATGGACTTTTATTGAAAATAAATATGTAGGTACTAATATTTAATACGTATATTAATTTAAATATCTTATGTTATGTTGCTGATGCAGATTAAGAAAATTATTCTGCAGATTAAAATCACAGATCAAACAAAAAATAAAAAGGAACTAGAGATACTTATGTAATTAAATTTACTTACCTCGCAAATTTTCGTATCATTTCCAACTCTCATGTTAGGGTATTTCATTTGCACCATCGTGCTCGTTCTTCTGCGCTTTTTGGAAAGGGTGTTATGAAAAATTCATCCTGCTCAGAATTCTTGCAGTTTCTTATTACACAAGATGTCACTTTTAACTGTTCTTTTTTGCAAAAGAAAACGAGCACGCTCAATAATTTGTCGACAGTTTTGTTGACAAACTGGCACCTGCCAAGATAAGAATATAATAAAAACAATGTTACTAGATCTGCCAAAATCTGTTGTCCAACCTCTGTTAAAACGAATAACTGTCACTTTTTGTGTCATACAGGGCCTCTAATCCGCACTATAAAATAATTCTCGTAAGTTTCTTATGTAAAATCAACTGACAGGGAGTGACAGGTAACGCCGCGCAGACCCGCAAGCCATGTTGCCGCAGTTTTCTCAACTTCAGGGCTTCCCTAAAATCGGCTGTGGTAGCGACAATGCAAAGTATCATCACATAATTAATTCTTCTAATTCTGTGGTATCATCACAGAAAATATACTTATAGTATATACTTGTAGTATATTTTCTGTGGTATCATATGCGAGAAATATTTTACCTGACTAGAATTACAGGATATCTTGCAACTGGAAACAAAAATCAAGATTGAGCTCAACATTCCAGATTGCGGGTTTAAGTTTAAAAGAAATACAGCTTAGCCAACAAAAAGTAGCAGCAATGGTTAATCTTAAAATACTTAACATACTTTACGTACTAACACGTTATAAGATGAATTGTAACTTTTAAGAACAGTTTTTATCTCGTAAATAGATAGAGAAGCCGAATGACCCCAGAGTCAGTTCTTCCGTTGAACTTAACATAATGGACGTCGTGAACTTTCAGGAAATAATAACAAAATTTTTCAATATTTTAACGACAATACCCGGACGAGTATTAGAACCGCTAGTTTGGAAGTTATACAATATCCCCGCAGAGAAAGTATTGGAACATGCATGGAACAAAACGAAATAAAAGCTTTTAAGCCACAATTTTTCCATACATTGGCCACCGAGATCCTCTGAGTTAACCTCTTTAGACTTTCTTCTCTGGGGTGTACTTAAAGGCAAAGTTCATAAAGTACGATTCACGAATTATGGTGTACACGTCATCAATTTTCGTCACTGAATCAAGCAAATCGAGGCTGCATCCTCCAGTGCCGTAGATTTAAATGGGGAAAATTTATACTTGTCAACGCAACCAAATATACCAGATACCCAGTCCTTTCACCCCGTTGAATTCACCGAAATTTTAACTGTAAAATAATGAGTTTTACCATCACAGACCTATTTAGAGAAGCTGTAATATATAGGTCCGTTGTTTTATTTTTATATATTATATACATTTTACCATGCCTTACTACTACTACACACATACCGAATTCAACTAGAATGTAAACAAACTTACTTTCTAAATACATATTATAAATAACATTTCTGACTTCCATTTTCGTTTCCTGTGGCAAGTCCGTGGTCTTGTTTTTTTTTGTCGAGGTCCATATTTCGCGGCAGAAGTAGTTGGATTTTCCTGGGGACCATCTTGACCCTCTGCTCTCTGCGCTTCGTGGGAAATGCGTGAAACAGGGCGTAAACTAATTCCCAAAGCTTGAGAAACACGCTGAAAAATATTTGATTCCGTAATCACTATCTACTGCCATAATGTTTGCAATTTACCTCTTTGAAATAATTTAATAAAATCGCTACGATTTCTCTGGCTTGCAAATTAAGTCTGTGGGCAGGCATCTTAAGATTATTAGGAAATGTTTATTCACAAACCCGTAACGCAGTAATATATTACCAAAGTTCGCTATTATTACAAAACTTATAGCAAAAGAATCCACACCAAGAACAAGTAAAAACTAAGAGCCTAACTTGAAAACAAAGAAAATTCTTAAAAATACGGATAAAATCACAGAATTTCTAAATTTATGCTGTGACAGTGACATATCCTTCGCGAGTCGGCGGTTATGAACTCTACGCTATACGACCTATTGGCGTCTTTGTCTGACACATGCTTGAACGGATTGAAGTCAGCCGAACGTATGTCTACTAATCAAAGACAAAAGAGTATATGCAGTAAATCAGTTCTGGGCGTATAAGAATAGATCTTGTGTCTCTCATCGATACAAAAATTGATGACGTATACGCCATAATTCGGGAATCGTACTTTAAATCAATGCCTCCACAGCGAATACGGAATGTAATTTTGAACGTATACGCAAAGGAATGAAGAATTGAAGAAAATTATGGCTTGGTAGAAATTACAAAAATTTAGTAGTTTTTGTGACGAATTTTTTTTGTTTTCTTTTTATTTTCCCCGGTCTACTAACTGCGAGAAAAAGTGCAAACAAACTACACTCACCGGCACGAAAAACGGAGCACTTACAATTTTTATTTAAAAAATGTGAAATTTTAATACTTTGCGATGGTTTATTATTATAATAAGTTAAACGCAAACAACAACATGTTTTAAGTAATTTCTAATAACAATTGGGCGCTTTTTTTTTAAATAAAAACTTTTGTTACAATTTAAAAAATTAGAACGATAAACCCACATTGGTGTTGTGGCAAAATGTCCTTAAATGAATCAAAACTTAAACGATTTTTGAGCAAAAAGTAATGAGGAGCATTTTTAATAACGGGTATTACCCCCGCGAGCTCGAATGATTGCATGCATTCTCCGTGGCATGCCTAAAATCAAATGGCGAATGTCCTCTTGAGGAATAAGGTCCCATTCCTCTAAAAGAGCTTGTTTCAACTGATTTATGGTTAAAGGAGCAGGAACACGACTTCGCATTCTTCGCCCAAGCATGTCCCAAACATGTTCAATCGGGTTCGCATCTGGACTTAACGCTGGCCACTCCAAAACAGGAATGTTTACATCATTTAAATACTGTTGAGTGATTCTTGCGGTATGAGGTCTGGCATTATCATGCATCAGAAGAAAGTTATTTCCAATAAAATCAACATACGGGACAACAAAATCTTGGAGAATTTCATCAATGTACCTGGCAGCAGTTGGAACGATGTACAACTCAGTGTGTGCCTCCAAAGAAATTCCAGCCCACACCATTACTGAACCTCCTTGGTATCCTACTCTAGGACTGAAGGTACATTCTGCAAAACGCTCTTGTGGTCTTCGCCATACTCTCTCGCGACCATCTGGAGATCGCAGGCTAAACCTGGACTCATCAGTAAATAAAATTCGCCCCCAATCATTTTCACCCCAGTGCTCATGATTTCTGGCAAACCGAAGTCGCGCAATACGATGACGCCTAGGAAGCTCTGGACCTGTTGCAGGTCTACGACTGGTAAGATTGGCTTCTCCAAGTTTTCGTCTAACTGTACGTTCGCTTACATTGGTATTCCGAACATGATGAAGTCTATTTCTGATTTCTACAGCTGTAGCACGACGATCTCGTAGACTTTGCAAGAGGATGAAGCGATCATCATGAGCGTTAGTTTTTCGTTGGGGACCAGTTCCAGGTCGTCTGGTGTAAGCTCTAGTTTCCAAAAAACGTGTATAAATACGGTGCACAGTGCTATTGGATACGGCATATTGTTGGGCAACATATCGCTCAGTTCTTCCGTCTTGAAGCAACGCAACAATAGCAGCCGCTGTTTCAGGATTAACAGCCATATTTTTACCTTAAATAAACGCAGTACAGCTTTGAACTGTTTCACTTCTTTAAACTCAGACTTGTCAAAACAATAAAAACAAAAGAAAAGTCATGGCCAACTAAGACTTGTGTACTTTTTAATTTTTGGAAATTTTTATTCAAAACAGTCTAGTCTTGCTTTTCAAATAAACGTTTAATTGTTGTTAGATATTACTTAAAACATGTTGTTGTTTGCTTTTAACTTATTATAATAATAAACCATTGCAAAGTATTAAAATTTTACATTTTTTAAATAAAAATTATAAGTGCTCCGTTTTTCGTGCCGGTGAGTGTATCTTGGCCATTTCCGGGGAAGGTTGTGCCTACGAATAAATCCGTTTCCCGCGTTCTCGGAATCCTTTTATCCGTCAGAGTCTTCGCGATCCCTTCTCCAGTGTCACGTATATGGTTTTAGGACGTGCAGTCCGACCCGTTGGGATCACGCAGTTATTTCCGCTAGCTGGACAACAACCGGGGCTTAATGTTCCTCTCTCTTTCTGAATAGAGCCGACTGTGAAATAATCAACTAGCACAGAACTCGAGTTTTAGCATTCATGTAAAGCCACGTGCTCTGGTTAGAAAATAAATCCGAAAAAAAATAGTATATTTCATTACGAGTCTGGAAATAAAGATTTTTCCGTGCGCGCGTGAAAAATTCCCGTGTGAGGCGCAGCCGAACACGGGCAGTCATGCAAGCACGGAAAAATCTATTTCTGGACGTGTAATAAACGATATTTTTTATTGTACTTCTTTGAAAACGCAAACATAAAACATTTTATCGGCATATTATAATAAATTTAATTGACAAAAAATAAACAATGCTGACAATATAGTGTTTGGTATGTATGATGCGTTTCCATGGTTACTCTCAAATTATTTCAAAGGTGCTTTGTTGTAAATTAGTTATTGTCAGATAAGGTGAATAAATCGTCAAAAATATTACAGAAATGTATCTAAATATTGAAACACTTACGAATTAAAATACAAAATAAGTATATGCGTTAAATATCAGAGAGCATATAGAGTTTCTTAAACTACAAGCCATAGTAAAATTAAAATATTGTATGAGATAGTTGCTATGAATGAAAGTAGGTGAACATAATACTACTGTACGAAAAGATAATAAATTTTTAGAGAATTTTACTGTTGGATAATTTTAATTTTTTACTTCAAACTATTAAAATTGGTTGGATCCTGGTCTATCCGCGTCAGTTTGATCCGTAGAAACCGAAAATCGCTTGAAAACAAAACAGGGCATTTAATTTGTCGCATCGGCATATCCATTTGTTCTTTTTTTATATATCTATTTCTAGAAAAGTACAATAATTGCCACTTGCATTTATATCTGGTTGAGATAATTGTAAATGTGGAGTTGGTCTACCAAGAGTTTTTATTTCAACTTATTCCGTTAATGAAAGACTTAAATGCGCACATTAAACGAGAATTTTAATATGGGGAACCCTGTATAAGTAGGATATGTTCTTAATGTAGCTTTGGTAAACAAATATTATTTCATGAATTTGTGCCCACTGAGGAGTATAACGATCCCTTTAGACCACTCGATCCCTCCAACTTCTAAGAATTTTCATGACATATCAATTCTTTAATGAAGATAAATAACGATTTTTTTCCCTCTTCTAAAGAGTGTACAGGGTGGGCCAAATTGGACACTTTTAAAGGGAAACTCCTAGTTTTGACGGAGATAGACGAAAACTGATATCGGTGTCTGAGGCTCATTTTTTATGATAAACTTAATGGCGGAAACCGCAAATCGATATCTGTCACCGTTCTTGAGTTACAGGGCGTTTTTCAAAAATGCACGTTTTCGAAAAGTGGCCGTAACTTTTTTCGGGTAGAAAATTTTGTGTTTCTGTAAAAACATTCTTAAAACACTTTTTTACGTAGAATCCAATGCTGCTACTACATTTTTTTCTAGTCAATGGTTTAAGAGTCACGGATATAAAATATTATTTTTTAAATGGAACACCCTGTATATTTTTGCATTTTTTAATAGAGCAAAAAATTACCATTCCAAAAATATATAACATTTAATGATTTACTTAAGTAGTTATCAATTACTAATAGCTTTTATGATTTCATGTGTATAATTGGAAGCACGCTCTTTCAACAAGTAGGCTTTGGGCGGTGAGGCAATGAAACAACCGTGGAAAAATGTTTACTGTTACCTACCTGTCAAATTTTCAGTTAGGCTGTTTAGGCAGGGTAAAGATTTTTCTATTTTTGTGTAATTTATAAACTTTATAACATACCTACAATGAAATTTGAAAGTTGCGAAAAATGGGATATGATAGACTGTTTCATACAATCCGGGGAAAATGCCTACCTCTGTTTAACTCGTACCTACCTTTTCGGTCCACTATTAATCAAATCTATTAACTATTACTCTAACACTATTAATCAAATTATGTCGCAATCTTGTAAAAGTGTTCTTGAAAGGTTATCTTCTCTCTGGATACCGCTCGTAGTATAAATTGCTCGTTGCATCTGATTTTTCCCCGGATTGTATAAAACAGACTCCCATTTTCATAACTTTCAAATTTCATTGTAGGTATATTATAAAGTTTATAAATTACACAAAAATAGAAACATCTGTACCCTGCCTAAACAGCCTAACTGAAAATTTGACAGGTAGGTAATAGTAAACATTTTTCCACGGTTGTTTCATTGTCTCACCGCCCAAAGCCCACTTGTTGAAAGGGCGCGCTTCGAATTATACACATGAAATCATAAAATCATAAAAGCTATTAGTAATTGATAACTACTTAAGTAAATCATTAAGTGTTATATATTTTTGGAATGGTAATTTTTTGCTCTATTAAAAAATGCAAAAATATACAGGGTGTTACATTTAAAAAATAATATTTTTTATCGGTAACTCTTACACCATTGACTAAAGCACTTTTTTACGTAGAATCCAATGTTTTTACAGAAACACAAAATTTTTAACAAGAAAAAAGTTACGGCCACTTTTCGAAAACGCGCATTTTTGAAAAACGCCCTGTAACTCAAGAACGGTGACAGATATCGATTTGCGGTTTCCGCCATTAAGTTTATCATAAAAAATGAGCCTCGGACACCGATATCAGTTTTCGTCTATCTCCGTCAAAAATAGGAGTTTCCCTTTAAAAGTTTCCAATTTGGCCCACCCTGTACATTCCATGTTTAATTTTGAGTACCTTTCCAAAAAACGTTATTATTGGCTTGTTATTCAAATTATTTGTAAAAAATACTCATATTCATACAATATCTAACTTTGCGAGCTCAGTAAGTCGCATTGACGAAAATAAATGTTCAGTAGGTAATTCACCACTTTTGAGTGGAGCAAATAATGTATATATTATGATGAACAATTTCGTCTGTTGGAATTTCCAATTGCGTTATGTCTTCTTTCATTTTGTCCTTGTTCTTATCAAATTATATACCCAGACATCTCCTACTATATTAAATTAATCCACAAAATATCTCACCCCTTTAAGCCCTCGTCGAAAATATCTATCAAGGATACATGTTTAGGTATGTGGTTGGGCGGGGAAATTTGAGGAAAATTTGCTTCTTGTCTCCTATACGTTGGTCCTTATGAAGTTAGGGAAAACTATTTGGAGCATGAGATTTCATTACTGGTGGAGAAAAAAATCGACTTCATGGACATTCATGGTTGCTTTTCACAATTTTCCATAACACGGTGTGTCTCATCATAACTGTCAACGTACAGAGGACATTTTAGTTAATTTTGAATTCGGGGACTCAAGATTAATGGGGTATTTTCAACTAAGATGCAACCTCCTCACAATTTCGATATTTTCTGCCCAAGAAAAAAATGTTTAGTAGAAAAGTTGCAATAGAGTGTGTCCCAATTTGATACTGGACACCGCAGAAATATATGAAGGGCAAGGAAAACAAATGGTCTCTATTTTTTTAATGTTGGTCCCAAGGGAGAGTATTTCATAGATGGTGGTATTTGGATGGGGTAATTTTTTCATATCCTGCTAATATGATTTTTTTTAAAATAGGAAATTTTCAAGAAACCCTATTAGGGATTTTTTTACGATAAAATGTTATCAAGAAAACTTGTTCGGAATGAAAAACTGAGTAGATTTCCAAATTTCAAAAGTCTAAGCCTACATTTATTTTTAGCTTTTTCGCCTTTTTCTCCCACTTTTTTCTTAGAAATGTGTCCTTTCTGGAGATTTCACGTAAAATAGTATTAAGGAAACTTGTTTATTGTGAAAAAATAAAATTTTGACGTGAAAGCGCCAGAAAGGACATTTTTCTAAGAAAAAAATGGGAGATAAATCTAAAAATCAAAGTAGGCCTAGACTTTTGAAATTTTGCGAATCCACTCAGTTTTTCATTCTGAACTAGTTTTCTTAACCACATTTTGTCGTAAAAAATCCCTAATAGGGTTTCTTAAGAAATTGCTATTTTAAAAAATCATAGCAGGCCATGAAATATTACCCCATCCAAATACCACCGCCTATGAGATACTCTCCCTTGGGAGTACCAATAAAAAAATAGAGGCCATTTGTTTTCCTAGCCCTTCATATATTTCTGAGGTGTCCACTAACAAATTGGGACACACTGTATATACCGAATTGTATATTTTTACGGCAATACGAAATTTTATACACAGTGTTGTATAAAATCGTGAAAAACGGAACGACCTATATATTTTTGCATCTGTTTGTCAAAATTTTGTAGCATTATCTTTCTTCCATTTTACAAGCTTTAATTTAACGATTTTCCTGAAATTCTTATTTTTTTTTCGAGTATACTTTTCAATAAAATCTGAAAGAACTCCCAATAAATTGGGATTTTATTATGTTATCCTCTTGATTTTAGAACTAACATTTTAACAACAATTCAGTTACAGTTCGAACAAAACATGCTATTTTTTCCAATGTCCAAACACATAATTTGTTCAAATTAATTGTAGTGTTTAATTTTATAACCTACAAAACGAAAGCTCGTAGGTGGCTGGTTCCAAGGCCATACTGACGTAGCCATTCTATATTTAGAGGGCGTTGGGGGGTATTGTCCTTACGACACTTCTACTCCTATAGACATAAAAATGCTTTTCCTGTGGAAGCGGGAATATGCAAATTCTGGTATATTTATTGAGGGGCGTGATGGTTCATTTTTTATTTTAGGGCCGTTTGAAGAAAAATATATATTATTTAATTAGATAAGCATAGTATTATAGTATTATTTTTTATATAATATAGGTACTGGTGCGATATTATAACTGCATGCACATAGGGCCCTGAATTGGAAAATTTTATGCATATGTACCTCTAAATTAATGGACCCACATTTACATATAAATTACAATAACCGCTTGACTATGGGGTAATTATGTATCGATGAGATACAATAAACATATAAACCGAATTATATTTGATATATGTATTTCCATTTAATGTAATATTCAAACTAGCCAATATTGCTATCTTGTTACGGACTATTGGACCGTTATATTAGTTCCGGAAAATGTAATCTAATTCGTTAAAAATTATCGTCACATTTAAACAATGGATTTGAATTATACTTAAAAATCTGAGATATTACTGATGGAGCTTTTTTGATAAATATCTCGGAAATAGTTAGTGACTAATAATAATAATAATTTTCACCCTCACAATACTCCAAACTAGGAGTAGGTACCCCAGAAGCAACTGGGGGGCAATTACTATTATTTTTTGGTCTTCGTTGCCATTTGCGTTTAGGGCCGACTTTTTCCCTATAGAACTAGGATAGCATTAGCTCAAGTATTACGGAAAATCTCAGAAAACCGTAGAAATCCTAGTGAGTGTAGCACAATTAGTAAATCACACAGATAAAAGCTACTAAGGAGCAATACCGTGAATCCACAATTTGTCCAGTGCTCTTGACATGTGCATGGCATCTGCCTCGACCTCGACTCGAACCAAGGTTGATCCAAGGCAGAAAAACATGCAGTCTAAATACTTCGGGCGATGCTATGAACATCGCCACCGTGTACCCAAACATAGGTCTAATTATTATATATCGTTGGAATTAAAATTAAAAAAGGATTCCTATAATGGTTAAATAAAAATGTGTATGTTGTAAAATACAGAAAATCACTTTCATTTCCGCTAAAACCGAAAGTTATTTCAACAAAACTGAATACTCAAGAATACTACTTAAAGGTCCTTTAATGCTTGCGAGGGTAAAAAAATATATTTTACTTTGCAAAAAATATTTTTGGTGATAACTTTTTTTATCGACCCCAGTATACAAAATCCGATTTCACCCTTGAATTCCTCTTAATTTTTATTGCATACACTTTTTTGAATTATGTTAACCTGTCTGCACGTAACACTCATTTCCTGTTGGGATGGGCCACCCTGTACCTATACCACTAGTGTTTGGAAATACGAAAGTTGCATATACAGTATGGTTATTTAAGTGTGCAACATATGGGATTTTTTTTATTAATTGCACAACCAAAATACAGATATTGCCGAAAGTTGATGCTTGTTTAATAATCATATTAGGTGCACTTAGAATGGTTGCAAGTTAAACAGCATACAGCAAAATATAAAAATTGTACAAGAATAAAGTACCCTTATTTCAGAAGATTCAGCAAATTCAGCAATTAAGAAAATTTGTTTAGAATTAATTAATTTCCAGTTTCTTAATAAACATTTAAAATAAAAATTTTGCACCTCGAATGAGAGTTTTTATATTATACTATACAATATTAAAAAAAGTTTAAGTACACAAACGTTATCGTTTCGAGAGCTATAGGTGTCAAATACCAAATTAAATCAAATTTAAAATATGAAATGTATATAAAAATTGTAAGACACGAAAGAAGGAAAATATTAACTCTGTACAACAGACAATGTTTTAGTCAACATTAAATTTCGTTTTTAAGTATTAGGATTTAAAATAATAAGGGTTTTGGGGGTTTCCTTTTAGCACAATCCATGGCAAGGCAGCGGTGGAAAGGAGCTTATGGTTAATTAATTATGCAGCTAAATCTGCCCAAATTTTGAGCATTCTTACGACTAACAATTCTTATGAAAAACGTCTGAGGTTGCTGAATGCAATTTTCTCCTTCATATTTACTTTCTGAAATATAATACACGTGCCAGACCTCTTGCCATTATTACATATGATATTGATTTCAATAAAACTTAGATATTTCTTTGCATTTTATAACATATTGAAGAAAAATAGATAGAAAACAATGATTCGGAAAATTTAATGACCTAAAGTCGATTTACCGCAGCCCTTAACATTTTAGGAATAAGCAAAATTCAAGCAGTGCCTATTATTCTATAAAGTAAATATTATTGGGGAAACAACAATCGGTAGCGTATCTACAGTAATTTTTTTTATCGTGTTTTATGTACAAAATATGTATTAAATATATTTCCCATTGCCGAAGTTCGAATTATGTTTTAAATGAACGGATTTTGAACAGGAAGTAAAATATAAAATTTGCACCTCTATGGGCACGCTTAAATTTAATATTAAAAATAGTACGGCCCTGTATAAATAATTTAAAATATCAAGCAGGCCCTGACAGGAGCTGAGAAACTGTTCAGGAATGCATGTTATTTCCCAATATTAAAGACGTGCGTACGTAAAAGTTTTATTAAACAAATGCTCAGAATATCTTCAAAACACAGAGAAAATTATTAAGGTACTTGGTACTTTACCTACTCTTGACGACTTTTTTAAAACTAACCTCAAAATCACCTCTCCGAATTTAACCTCCCAATCTAATATAACTAGATAAAGAATGCATATGGTTTATACACATATAAAATATGTGGGGCCTGCTCAGAGAAATAACCAAGGATAGAGGGAGTAAGAACAAAAAAGTAACGTAGGTACTCCATATTGTTTACATCATTTCATTTCAAAATAGACGGGTTTGATAATGGGATTAAATGAAGACACAACTCATATAACGTTAAATCAACAAATGGAGCTATTAATTACTGCTATGTGACAATTTTAAACTAAAACTAAATAGCGCGGTAATTATAGTAGCTAATTATCACTTTAATAAAATCGTCAACAGACACTTCATGGCCAACATGGCAACGCCTCCGTTCGCCGCATTCAATCTCTCTGCATCGTTTGTTGTTTACCCCAACGTGTAATTTTCTTGTTTACGTGTGTATTTTTTGTGTTTCCAATTGTTATTTGTTAATTTATAACTGTTTATTAGTATTTAGGATAATGGTGACTATGGTTTTGTATAAAATGGGACGCAGAAAGTGTGTGGTGTGTGGCCAAATTGATATTTCTCAGGACATAACCTATCACAGGCAAACGTTGTACAGGGTGGTCAGATAAGAATGCAAAGTGCTGTATCTCGGAAACTATTCTTCGTAGAGACTTGCGGTAAAATTTTTTTGGAATAAAGTGGCTAAGAGAAAAACCTAGAAATTATTTTCAGATTTCCAAGATAGTCACCAGGGGGCGTAACCGCCATCTTAAACTTTTAAAGTGATTTTTCACTAAAATCCACCTAGTAATGTTACCAAAATAATATATGCTTTTTAAAGGTAAGCTTTATTCGAGTAAATTTTGTTTAACACTTTTTGACATATCTATTAAAATAAAGTGGTGGGGAGTGATTCAATGTTTTTTTAAATAAACAGCTGTAACTCCTAAATGACTGAACGGATTTTAACAAACTTGGTCTCGTTGGAAAAAACATTTATTGGTCCATCAAACCCATCTTACCCGTGATATGTCTAAGTCTCAGTGATGCCGCTAGAGCGCGTTTTATGATATAATAACAGAAAACTGCAAAATTCTCGAAAAAATTAAATGCAATAATATTACTTTTTTTTTCATAAAAATGTAGTGAAATGATACCTAAATAGGCTAGTGAAAACCGTATCTCGATATCCTATTCCTAGCTGAACATATCAAAGAAAGAAAATTTAGTTTTATCATAAAATTTTAAAAAGACGCTGTTACACCGGTATTTATTCTTATTTGTCTTTTTTTTTAAGATTTAATGATAAACTTTCATAATTTTATCATTTTTTAATTATAAAAGTATACATAGTTCAAGAAATTAAAAAAAAACGTGTAGGGGCATAATAATCAATGCATTTAATATGCAAGTGCAAGGTAGGTAAAATACGAAGGGTAGGCCATGGAGGAAAAACAATGCCTAAAATCAACTTGTCATCATTGGAGCTGCTGTAATGTCCACGCATAAGCGGCTCCAACAATGCATTGACTGTGATGGAAGACAGTTAGAGCATTTAAGGAAGCATTAGTTTTATTTAAAAAAACATTTTCAGTTAGGAATAGGATTTTAATATTTGTTGACAAGTTGATTTGCACTTGCATATTAAATGCATTGATTATTATGCCCTACACGTTTTTTTTAAATTTTTTGAACTAATTATACTTTTATAATGATAAAATTATGAAAGTTTACCATTAAATCTTAAAAAAAGACAAATAAGAGTAAATACCGGTGTAACAGCGTCTTTTTAAAATTTTATGATAAAACTAAATTTTCTTTCTTTGATATTTTCAGCTGGGAATAGGTTATCGAGATACGGTTTTCACTAGCCTATTTAGGTATCATTTCACTAAATTTTTATGAAAAAAAGTAACATTATTGCATTTAATTTTTTCGAGAATTTTGCAATTTTCTGTTATTACATCAAAAAACGCGCTCTAGCGGCATCACTGAGACTTAGACATATCACGGGTAAGATAGGTTTGATGGACCAATAAATGCTTTTTCAATTAGGAGTTACAGCTGTTTATTTAAACATTGAATTACTCCCCACCACTTTATTTTAATAGATATGTCAAAAAGTGTTAAACAAAAATTACTCGAATAAAGCTTACCTTTAAAAAGCATATATTATTTTAGTAACATTACTAGGCAGATTTCAGTGAAAAATCGCTCTAAAATTTAAGATGGCGGTTACGGCCCCTGGTGACTATCTTGTAAATCTGAAAATAATTTCCAGGTTTTTCTGTTGGCCACATTATTCTAAAAAATTTTTACCGCAAGTCTCTACGACGAATAGTTTCCGAGATACAGCACTTTGCATTCTTATCTGACCACCCTGTACTCACGGCCGTAATGTTTGTTTACTTCGGTAAATTTCCGTTAGATGTTGGTTGACTACAAACGTGTGCACTTTGATGTTTTTGCTCGCTCCATCATATCTCTGAGGTATAGGCGGTCCAGCGTCTTGAGCCACGGAAAGAATGCGTTTAAAAAACTGAAACCGAAAAATGCTAATAAAAAACTGAAACTGTATACGCAGACCGTCACACGAAATGGGACTTTATTTGCAAAAACATCTAAGTATATCTTATACAAAGTAATAATGATTGCAAACATTATAGAAATGATTTTATTACTTTTTTATTCCAATCGGAGTGAAGACTTTTTCGAAGTGCAGTAGGTCTGGCACCATTGTATATTGTATACAGAGGCGAGAAAAGTGGGGAGTGAAATAAAAATACCTGCTTTTAGGCTTTAGTTTATTCATGCAGAAAAATAATCTAAACTAGTCTCTATGTTACTAAGTAGTATATTTAGAGTGTCCAAAAGTCCGTAGCCTTTGTACATACAAGTAGATTACATTCTTTGTATTTGTATTAGGTACCTTACAATATTGTTTTGCGACTTTGGAGCTAAAAAACAGCAATTGCCAAGGATAACAAAAAACTGCAGGCGACCGTCTTGTTTGCTATACGCAGCGTCGTACCTGTAAATCTGACATTAATGCTGTAAATAATAAATTTTTAAAATAATTATTTTATCTGCATAAATTGTGTTCAAACCCCCTTATTACAATGCTCATTGTGTGCAGAGCGACTGCTACTTTTAAAAATGAACTATTTCAGCTGGAATTTAAAATCAACTCTTGTGTTTGGTCAAATGTATTAGAATTTTGCATACACCTTTAGTTCCGGTGACAATACAATACGCAATACTCAATATTGTAATACTTTCAAAATGGCCGCCGTCAACCCTCTTAAGATGGGTATAAAAAAATGAAAGGGCTTGAAGAGTAGAAAACGAAAAAGTTAGTGACATCACACTAAATTCAATATGGCCGACGCTCCAAGAAGGCGGATTACCTATTTGATACTCAACATGGGTTTCAAATGAAAGGGCTCGACGGGTAGAAAACAATAAGGTGAATGACTTCATACGAAATCCAATATGGCGGCCGCCCCAAGATGGCGGACTAAGTTTCTTTACTACCCTTTTGACATGGGAATCAAATAGGTACTAAAAAGCACTAAATAAAATTGAAAATGAAAAGTACCTACCTTTTTAAAAATAGGCTTTTATTAACCCATGTACCTACTAAAACGAATAAAATAAGTTTTGGTTTTCGTTAAGATAATTCAATTCCAAATTGCGACATGTTTTTGCAAATTGAAAAGCCTGTCGCGCGAGTTGTAAAGAAAAAATGCATACTTTGGCAAATAGGTACTTGCTTATCAACCAATCACTGTCCAATAAAATTAACTGGTACCTAATTTCATCAACATTTCGCGCGACAAGCTATTCAATTTAAAAAAACTTGTCGCAATTTGGAATTGAATTATCTTAACGAAAACCTAAACTTATTTTATTGGTTTTAGTATATGGCTTAAATAAAAGCTTGTTTTTAAATTATTATTTTTTATTTTCAATTTTATTCCTTTACACCTATTCCATACTGTGCAAAATTTTCTAAGAATTCTACATGATGATATTTGTTTACTGGAATAAAGTTTATTATAAAATTCCGGGAATAAATATTTGTATCTTATCGAACAATACTGTAATAAAGGAATAATTTGTCAGGGTCAGGGTAGTCTAACTAGCTATCTGACTCATAAAACATTCCACTGATAAATTAATACCAATATAATGCAGCAATCATCCCATAACATCTTAAATGGAGTGAATTGCCTTCGAGTAGACTAGAAAGAAATACCGAATAGATTTTATTTGTTTATCTTTTGTTATGATATTGTATAATTAACTCGAATTCCCACTTCCTAGCATACAGGGTGGAACAATATGTAAAAAAATATTTATCTACTGTGAATATTCAAAATATACAAGATATCCACGCCTATACTTTTATTTGTGTACAAATCCGTATGCTAAGGCTTTTTTATATCGACGATTGTCAGCGATTTTTTGTTTTAAATCTGGCTATAACGTAAATCAGGAACGCTTAAAACCTGCATATTACAAATTTTAACAAAAACTATACAGGAAGTTTTATTCTACACGTTGCCAAAGAAGAGAAAAATAGGAAATTTAAAGCATGTGGCTTTAGTCAAGTGTGCCACGGAATTACCTCAAAATAGTTGAAATCGTAAACAGGACCACTCAGAGTGTTGAATCTTCGTTTATTGTAGTTTTTCTCAGTTTTCAGTTGTATAGAAAATTTTAGGTATAAAAATAATATTCGCCTCTGTTCATACACTTAAGTACATACCTATTATGTGGTTGCATTCCCTCCCTACTGTATATCGACACAACGCGTAAAAAGTGAGACACCCTGTATTACGACAATACGCAAATTTCTTATTATTTAAATTCTTTTACATCCTGTGGCACTGCAACGTGAGCTACGGGAATATTCTCAATTAATGTAGCTCTTAAAACGTTTAGTGGATTTAGTTTAAGTACCCGATGAGCCTCACAGTTTTCCTGTGTGCGGCAAGAGTTCAACCGAGTCAGTAGACGCTCAGCGGCGGGCAGTGACTGAACATTGCTGTGAAGCGGATAAAACAAAATAGTGACAATAGTCTACTTTTTATATTGAGTAAAAACAAAGTTTATTATTATTATAAACGATGGAGATCGTTGTGGACTGCCCAAATGTGAAATACTCTGAGGACTTCATAGAAGCGAAACATGAATATCGATATACAAAAGCTGAGAGGAGAGACAATATAATTTTGGTAAGAAACATAATTTTATTTGTAACCGATGTAAGGATACCAGGTATAGGTATAGGTTTTAATAATTAACTGATGTTTAAATATCCAAGCAAATAAAAAAAATGTGCTACCAGTAATTTATATTAAGTTATTTCTGAAGTCCTATACTTACAGTTAGTCTGCTGTTTAAAATGTCACAAATTAAATCACAATATGAAGGTTTTCGTACCTATTAATTTTGCAACAAAATTCCTACAAAAATTGCAGTAAGCTAATATTTTCAGGCGTTTGCTTAAGTAATAGTTATTTATGTACCAAGGCACTGAAGTTCAACTTTTTATGACTCATGTGAAATTTAGTTGCCGAGGCCTCTGGCCGACGCAAATAAACCACATGAGTCTTAAAAAGAACTTCAGTGCCGAGGTACATATTATAAATATAAAGGATGTTTTAGTGGCATGTCAGGTAAAGGATATCAATTGAAAAAAAAAATGCACTCCAGCCGGGACTCGAACCCGGGACTCCTACTGTGGTCGTAGGCACTTTAACCAACTAAGCTACCGGAGATACGGGTTCCATCGGCTAGGTGTTATTTATTCCAATTGATATATAGTTAGTAGCGGTGAGATGTAGGAGACTTCGGCGTTGTACAGCTACTAGAAGGGGTTAGAGGGTGTAGGGTAACCATTCATTATTGTTGGTTATGTGAACTTCCTATTTGTCCATCAACCCACAAAATTCGACATATAGCGACCTAATGTAAGTATCGAACGTGGAAATTCTAACCTACAATGATCAATTGATATCCTTTACCTGACATGCCACTAAAACATCCTTTATATTTATAATTACAGGTACTAAAAATCTTTCTGTGTACATCACCCGTCCATGAACCGACTGCACGCGGCGTTGCTTGACTTTGACGATCGCTTTACATAGGTCAAGTGTGAAGTATGACGGGGCACGGCGCTTCCCAACAGAAACTCAAAACTGCCGCCTGTTGTGCAGCCTCCAGGAAAAATAGATTTGATATTCAAAGCTAGTAAAATATTTATACTGAAAGACTGCGCTGCTATAGGTAACAATTTCGCAATGAGTACGAACAGTTAAATGGGCCTTTATTGTCCGGGTTTTGAATATTTGGTAACTTTTGACGGGCGATGGCTCCGCGTCTGACGTTTGATGTTTACATCTCGTCAAGGCCTACTTATTGAAAAAATCGTACTAATGGGCTACTTCAGTGCCGATTTC
The DNA here is from genome assembly GCA_963920635.1 of Pseudeuparius sepicola. Lineage (NCBI taxonomy): Eukaryota > Metazoa > Arthropoda > Insecta > Coleoptera > Anthribidae > Pseudeuparius > Pseudeuparius sepicola. The sequence continues at coordinate 8,679,810 of OY987304.1, forward strand.
TGAGCTTTTAATGACAATTTTGAGACACCTCATTGCCGATTTCAAGAAATAGTTATTTACATTTCAAAATGCTTAAGTGCATTTTTTCGGCCGTCGAGGTTGTTTAAATACCGAGGCAACGCCCGCCTTATTGTTTATAACAATGTAAATCAATATTATAGTCAGGGGGTTAATGAAACACGCCAAATATAAATATGTGTTTCCAAATATTGATTGAACTTTGAACTGTCCCAGAGTAGATTTTCATGTGTTAGGATGAGCTGTGATTTCAGGGTCATTTTGTGGTCAATTTCGGTGCATTGATATTTTTTGTGCGTTTTCTACTACTATAAAAATTAAACCATTTTACTTCCACGTCACCACGTATGGTATTCGAATTAAAAATTACATAATATCTGATTTTATAGATGTTGGCAAAATTTTAACACCAAACTAACATCTAATATTCCTTCCAGGCCACCCCTATCACCGAACACCTAGTGATTCGAACCGAGAGGAAAGTTCCGAAAGTTGGTGTTATGTTGGTAGGTTGGGGTGGAAACAATGGCAGCACCTTCACCGCAGCCATCTACGCGAATCGTCTCGCCATGTCTTGGCCTACTCGCAGAGGCACACAATCGGCAAATTGGTAAGGTCCTGGACAACAAATGCAAAGGGTATAATAGCCCCTAAATGTCGGATGTCGATTTTGTTCATGAAAAATGTTCAAATCGGTCAAGCCGTTTGAACCATCGAATTGATAAGTACAATGGAAGTCGCACAGGTACCACTTTCATTGTTGTTTGGGGCAGCCAACTCTAGAGAGAGATAGGTTTCAAATGGCAATAAGTAAGACAAGGACGCCTAATGAAAGTGTCAGCTGATTCAGGCAAAGGAGCTATACAGGGATGTTGCATATTAATGGGCGAATTTAATGGGCATGTTCCGTAATTATCTTTATTGTATGATCTGTATTCCGAAATTCGGGGCTTGTTTGTAGGAATGAGAATTTTTCTATCTAACCACAATTATGTAAATATTGCACAGAAAAAAGTAGTGAATTGATTAAAAAAGATTACCTACATGGCAATTTTATGTACCTGGAAGTAAATTGAGACAAAGAAAATACAAATTACAAAATAAAAGTTTATTTTAAAATAAAGGCGACAAAATATCTAGGATAAGGTATACATTTTCAACTTTTAATTACTTATTTATTATTAATTAAATTTATTTTATACGTTTAGGCATCTAACAAAAAGAATTACAAATAATTACCTACCTTATTAAAGGGACCAGAACCTCAAGATTAATTCCATCTTTGACTACGAAGAGCTAGGTTCATTAGCATAATATTTTGCCAGTTTTTCCCTTGATAGTTTCTATCATGACTTGGAAAATAAAAAACTGTAGTAATTACATACTTTTTAAGTTTGCGCTGCCCAAAATTCTCTATGAAATCGCTCTCGATAAAATGTTGACTACAAATGCAGACAGTACAAAATTTTTCCTTTTTATTGCTGCAATCCACTTGTCTCTAATATCACCTTATCTCTTGGAAAATTGCAAAGTTATTAGCAAAGATTTTTTGGACTTAGGAATGAAAAGAAACCCACTACTTTTATTCTTTCCGCCCCGTTTGGTACATCCAAATAGACAACAGGAGTTGACCATCTTTTGTGTAAATTTTCTCTCCGATCTAAAAATAATACAACTAAGAAAACTCAACGCCGTTTTATACGAAACTGCCACCACGACACGAACTCAAATCAAATATAAATAATACAATAATTACTCGTATCGTACTTGGGACAGAAGGAAAATGACTTTTGACAGCGGAACTCGTTTGAAGCACAGGACACAAAAATAGAAAGTTAGGACAAACACCTCTTTTGTGTTATGTGGTTTTTGCCGGAATCAGCTGATTTATTTACTATTTCACTTACTCAAGTTTGGCTGCCAGTTTCTCTCTCTACACTCCTTCCATCTACTTGTCAATTCAATGGTTTGAACAGACATTTATATAGGGTGGTTCAAATTTTACTTGCATAACCCAGAGTATCGATAGAAAATGGCAAAATAAGTATTTTTTCATATAAACATGTATCGAAATCCTAACGGTTTTCTTTATACAGGGCGTCAAATTTCAATTCTTTTTTTGTTCAAGTTTCCTTTTATTTTTCCTATAGGAAGACAGCTAAGGCAAACATATTTGGTACAGCTTAGACATAATTAAATGCTGTAAATAAAATAATTTGAATTGTCTATAGATCGTCAGACAGTAACAGATTTTCCTTACTGATTTTCTCATTTATGCCTTGGAGACGGTTGAAAGGTAAATCGATGCTGAGTCGGAAAATAGTAATTTTAAGTTTGGCCCCCGGGGAAAACATATGGAAAATTCGATTTTTCAAAACAGAAAAAAGGTACTAATTCTCACTTATGCCATGTTCACCGTATGATTTCTTATACTATTCCGACCTCGAAAATCCAAAGGCATAAGTGTAGCGTGTGGAAAAAGGGTTGAATTAAGGGTTTGGCAGATCACACAAAAAATGACTTGGTTTACTGACTCCGTCAGTTATGCCGTTCGAAATGATGAAAACTTATATCCTCACTAGCCCAAAAATTGATTGGCAGAAGTGACGAGTGGGGAAAAATGCACTTTTGGGTCGGAAAATAACTCGGAAAAATTGTTTTTTTCGTCAACTGATTTCTGCACTTATGCCTCTGAAACTATAGAAAGTTTTATTGCAATTCATTTTATCCCATACACAATCAGTTAACAGTTTGCGTTGAAATTGGCAAACTGCGCCCCAAAACACCAGTTAATTCCAAAATTCGAAAAATAAATGTTTCTCTTACCACATTTAAATGTTGTACATTCAAAATGAAGAAAAAAATGCGAAATGGACATTGGGTAAAACACCACCATTACAGTTTTCGTGAAATAGGTAGGGTGTAAAAATTTTTTCGAAATCGATCGGTTCCGTTTTAAAAGCGAAAAATATTTGGTATAATGTGATCACGTATATTTTTACGTAAATTTTTAGGCTCTTAAAATATGGATGAGTGTTTTAAGTTTAATGTAATTTGTTTATTGAATCAACAGGTTGTAGATATACAAATTTTGACTATGCGGGGAGATGCAATCATATTATAAAGGCGAATACTCATCATCATTTATGACATTTTTGCCTAAACAGTGTGGATAGAAATTGTGGAATATTGCTAATTAAATCGGTTACCATGGCAACCACATTTTTTGTGCTACGAAGGATTGCTTGATATCACTAAACGGGAAATAATTTCCCCTAACACTTTTATTAAAACATCTTTTTGATATGAGGAATATTTTAAGAAATATTAGCAATATTCCACAATTTCTATCCACACTGTATATAAGGTAAACCCGCAGAGGTTTCAGTTTCGACAAAAATGACATAAAAATTGCAAAATTGAAAATTTCAAGGTGGAATATTTTCCAAACGCTTGAAACAAACATATTACATGTATATGTTACAGCCCGTATGTGAAAACAGACCGTATGTATACGGTCTAGGCTGTATCTATACGATACGGCCTAAATGGCGCAGACCGTATGTAAATGATATGGCATTTCGTATACGGACTAGACCGTTAACATACGGACTATTGACATTCAGACTGTATGTGCAATCGTAGAGAATTACCCTTCTTTTTTTATATAGGCCCATTAAAGAAGAATACCTATGCCTTCTTTTTAGTATGTATTTCGCAGAAAAAATCTAGGGTACCTATACATTATACTAAATAATTACCTTTTTTCCTTCAAAATACTACGTACCCGCAAGAAGTAATATCCTTCTTTGATGGGCCTATATAAAAAAGAAGGGGTAATTCAGAAATGGCGGACGTCGAAACCGCCCGGAAAACATTGCACATACATTGTGTCTTTGTTTAAATCTCACTGTGATATACGGTCTAGTTGCAGATAGACCGTATATATAATAGGACTAGTCCTTTAGCAAACCGACTAGACCGTTTGTTGACGGACAAGCTTCTTATACATATATGGACTAATATCTTCAGTCCATTTACATATGGACTAGTCCTTTTGTATACGGCCTGTTTTACATATACCATATACGGTCTGTAACATAAACATAATTGAAATGGTGACAATGGGCAGATTTCAAATATCTAAAAATATACAGGGTGTTTCAGTTAAAAACACATAAGTTTGGTTTGGCACCGCTTTTCAAAAGTACAGTTAAAGCATGTTTTAAAACGTAACGCCAAGACGCCTCCTAAAGGTGGCTTGAAGGTTGTTCCTCTGAAAATCGCCCAAAATAAGTTCTTAAGCGTTTGACATATTTTTAAAGTGCAATTCCAATTAGCTAATCACCCTGCTCAAGTCGGGTGTTTCCGCACCAAGGATTTGTCTCGACACTGCTGCGTTTCGGGTGTACACTGTACGTACATACGTACAGGGTGTCCAGATTTGGTTGTAAATGCAGGGTATCTCGGTTATCTTTTGAGCCTAATATAGATAATAACTACATAGTGTTATATATTTATGCAAAGCTTACGACAATCTGAATATAACTAGTAGAAAAAAATACAGGGTGTTCTATTTTAAAAAACCTAAGTTTGGTCCATATAATATAGAACACTATCAATTTTAGTAAAAAACTGAATACGGCACTGAATTCTACGTGAAAATGTCTATAAGGTACAGTTTTTGCCATTTCAATATCATTAACCGTTCCCAAGATACGACGTATGCCCCAAAAGCGCAAATTTTCAATTTCGCCCTGTATCTTAAAAACGAAGGTGGCTATGAAAAATCTGTTTACGGTACCTTTCATTTCACAAAAAAAGTAGCAACGGTTCGCGGAAACCGCAACTCCGTATCTCTAAAAATAACCGAGATACCCCGCATTTACAACCAAATCTGGACACCTTGTACATGCAAGTTTACGTCAACCGTAAGTCCACACAAGGAACGTACGTTCGAAAGCTCTTTAGCGCGCCTGCGTAGCTGCAATTTTCTGAGTTTACGTCTATGTATTGGCGTTGAGTGATTCCTCGTTTTTTCGTTTTTTAACTTTTGCTCTATTAAGGTCGGCGTGTAAAACGCCCTGTTCCCCAAGTAATAATATACAGTATATATGTAAGTAGGTGGTCAGTGCTTGGAGAGTTATTCTCCTATCAGAAATTTTTGCGTGTGCTTTTTAACAATATTTAAAATAGTAATAAGGGGTATTAATTAATTAATTAGGGATTAATTAATTAATTAAAAAATTTAAAATATTAAAATAACCTAAACTACTCTTAAATTTGTTGTTGTGGGTTTACATCACTGTCATTCATCTTCGTCGTTAGCTTCTATAAAATGTCTAGGTCTTTTGTGAGGTAGTCTATGGTCGATTTCATATGTACATGCGTCCGTGAGTAGTCTGTTTGGGTGATTGGGTATAATAGTCTCGTATATTTTCCTCGTGTGCGTCCTTATGTATTGAGTCACTGTCGGTATGTTTAAGTCGTTGTGTATAGTCCTATTTGATACATACCATTCCGCGCCTACGGCCATACGGAGACACTTATTTTGTATAACCTGAACTCTGTTTATTTGCGATTTTGCTGCGAAACACCAGGCGGCGCATGCGTACAACAAGGAGGGTCTTAACATCTGAGTGTAAATTAAAATTTTGTTTTGGACATCTAGCTTCGAGTCTCTTGCCAACATTGAAAATAATTTTGAGATAGCTTCCTTAGCCATTCTTATCCGACTATCTATATGAGAATGCCACGTCAATCTCTTATCTAGAGTTAACCCTAAATAGACAACCTTATCGCTCCATTCTACGGGGATGTTATTGAGATTAATTGGTTGTAGTACCGGTAATAGTCTTTTCTTACTGATAATAATGGCCTTGGTTTTATTTTCGTTAATTTTAATTTTCCATCTTAAAAAGTAGGCTGCAACAAGGTTCACAGCACGCTGCAAGAAAGATTTAATTAACCTGAGAGATTTACTGGTTGCCAGAATTGCTGTATCGTCCGCGTATAGGAAAACTTTTGTTTGCGGGTATGACGTTAAGTCGCTGATGTAAATTGAGTACAGGACCGGACCCAATACCGACCCTTGCGGTACGCCAGCCTGTATATTATAAAAATTAGAATTTTTATTCTCGACTCTAACGCAGAATTTTCTTTCAAAAAGAAAGCCCTTGATAAAGCGGACAATGGGAGCCGAGAAGCCCCCCCCCCCCCTGAGCATTTTATATAGCAGCCCCCAGTGCCACACTTTATCAAAGGCTTTGGCTATGTCCAGTAAGACAATTCCTGCGCTTTTTTGTTTTTGCAGACTTTTCATTACGTTTTCAACCAATCTACAGGCTTGAAGCTCTGTGCTGTGCATCGACCTGAATCCAAATTGCCCACCCTGTATAATAGACAGATTATCAGCTTCTTCCACTAATCTATGATGTACCACTCAACGGTATTGGGCATTGTTCTAACTCCCTATTATCGTTCAGGTTCGGGTCTCTCACCCAGGCCAGCACTGTACGCATATGCGACGACGTGCACGTGCCGATATCACACCTGTTGCCGTCGGTGAACCCCGACGACGTAGTGGTCGGCGGATGGGACATCAGCAGTAGCAACATCGCCGAAGCCATTGAGAGGGCGGGAGTATTGGAACCCTCGCTCCAGGCGCAGCTGAGGCCGCTCCTTAAACACTTCAAGCCGCGACCTTCGATATACGACAAGGATTTCATTGCGGCCAATCAGGTAGGAAAGACGTGTGTCATCTCAGGTTCACTGCCGAAGCTTCCTAAAGAGTTAGCGTTCCGTTTCTTTTTTTTAGGCCAGGGAAATTACGGTAAAAATAACGAAACCTAGACAAAATTCATAACCGCATTTTTATAATGCCATCACAAAATATTGGTAATAAATGAACGCCAGAATTGTTTTTTTATACAAAATAAACATACGCGTGTGGGCGTTTTTTAGAAAAATACATTTTCTTGTTGTAATAAAGACGGCATAAATATTAACTGCGAATTTTAAGCAGCATTTATTAGTAAGTAAGGTATAATAATAATAATAATTCTAACTAGGAGTTAGGAGTACCCCAGAAGCAACCACATGCTTGTGCGGGGGAGGGGGGCAATTACTATTATTTTGTCTTATACAGTGCCCGCCAAAAAGTCTGCACCATATGGGAAAATTTTTTAGTAAATAACTTACGGAAAATGTGTTTGCGGCATCAGGTTTTGCTTGTTCTAGAACCAAAATTGACATAATCAAATGTTGTGACGTAGTCTTTTTTATATGTCAAATTTGACATTAATGAAAAAAATGTCCGAAAAATGAGCTTATTTAACCGAATTTCGAAAAAAGTCATAAGAAAAATATGTTTCTTTCGCAATTTTATACCCTTGTGCAAAATTTCAAGAGACAATTTACAGTTACATCTCTCTTGCGGTGATTTGTGTAAGAAAAACTGACAATTGTAAAGTGAATGCGCCGTAAATATATGATTCAATATATTTATATTGTAAAAAGTTAAACAAACAAAAAACAGTTAATATTTTTGCCTATTCTATACCAATGAGAAGTAACAGCTGACGTACATGCGTCTCAGATAAATGTTTAATTTTGTATAAGTTACATTCTATTTGTAAAAGGGAATGATCATCTGCAATAAAAAACGTAGTTAATATTTTTGCTTTTGCCGAAATAGAAACTTATCCTATTATTTCTCTTTGTCGATCTAAGTTACTTCCATATTCTTAAAATGTTTAATTTCTTTATATATGTTAGCAAGAGAAGCTTTTTTACCTAAAGATTCTAAAAAAATCCAGTTAACATTTTTGCTGGAAATTTCTAACGAAAAATAGGTGTTTTTTGAGGTAATTCAAGGTTAGGTTTTTTCAAAATGTTTAATTTTTGGTTTCTACCAATGTATTTACTTATAACTTTGATATGGTAATACAAAATTGCAGTTAATATTTTTGTCTAGGTCAAATTCTATTTTCCCTGGCCTATTTTGAAACTTGAAAAAGCTGCGTTTGATTCAGGTTTCTATGGCGCATTTCCAACAATATTTATAACAAAGTTTATTCATTTCAGGAAAGTCGCGCCGATAACATCATAACAGGAACGAAGCAAGAACAAGTAAAGAAAATTATGCAAGACCTGGAGGACTTCCAAAGGAGCTCTAAAGTAGACAAAGTAATAGTGCTCTGGACTGCAAATACTGAACGATTTAGTGAGCTAATCGAAGGTGTTAACGACACGCCAGCAAATCTTGAAACCGCAATAAAGAAGAATCATTCGGAAATTTCCCCATCTACTTTGTTCGCGTATGCTTCAATTTTAAAAGGTAAATAATTATGTACATTCAAACTCGACGTCCCAGGTCAATTATGGGCAAACGAAAAACGAAAAAAAATCTGCTTTTTTAGACGTCCATAGTCTCTCTTGGTGGAAAACGGTCAAAGACATGGAGATATTATACAGGGTGTCCCATAACTTATCCACCATAGGACAACAGATGGTAATAGACGTCAAAATATTCCGTGTGACGCAAAAATGACTAGAATGTTGCTCGTTTAAAAGATACAGGGTGTCAAAAATGAAACTAGATTTTGAAAAAATTGCAATAATTCTAAAACCGTTGAAGATATCCTATTCAAACCTGTTCAAACCGCCTGTTGTCCTATGGCGGATAAGTTATGGGGCACCCTGTATATGGGATATACAGTGTGTGGAAATTTTTTTGACAATCTAGGCCCACTTTGCGTTTATTCCAATATTATCCAAAATACAAAGTAGGCCTAGAATCGTAAAATTTTGTCACCATGCGCAGTTTTCCATTCTGGGGAAGTTTTCTTAATACAGTTTTGTCGTACTATTTACAGGAAACCATTTATTTGACAAAAAAAGAGAATACAATCAAAAAATCAAAGTAGGCCTAACGCTTTGAAACTTTGTACACTTAAGTAGCTTACCACGCTGAGCAAATTTTCTTTATAACTTTTTTCATTATCTCTACAAATATAGGTAGTTTACTCTTATGCTAATTAACGTTTCTTTAATTTTCTGGTCACCCAGTATAAGTAATGTCAACTTTTTCCATGCCAATTTTATTTTAAGAACAAGCAGACTTTTTTTTATGAAGAATTACTTTTTTCGAAGAATTGAAAATAAAAAATTTTACAAGTATAGTTAAGTCCATCCGTGGACACACTGTATATGGGAATAAATTGGCCCATTTAGCGACTCTTTGCAAAAACGACGCAGTGCGTCGCGACGCCAAGAAATATTTTTTTCCACCAACATACCACTTTTATTACATCGCTTTTATTTTTCTGAACATTTTTCATTCGTGCCATTTTTCTTTAAGATCTTCCATTAAAACTTATTCTTCAAAAATACATTAAAATATTAATTTTTAAAAATAAGGGCACTTCGTATATTTTTTTCTCTTAGGAGACATAGTTTTTTTATACAGAGCGTAGAAGTTTAGAGAAACATGCACATATTTCTTAGTATCTCTAGAAGTAGACGAGATATTTTCTTCAAACTTGGGATGTCACATGAACGGATGAGCCGTCAATGTTAAGGTTAATATGAAGCTTCCGAGACCCGCAGTTGCGGAGATACAGGGTGTTATTAAAATTAATTAGTTCAGAAAAATATAAATACCCTGTAAAATTTTTTAAATTTGTTTTGAGTGGTTAACAAAAAGTATCTCTTAGTATTTTTTCACATTCGCAGCCGTTTCTTAATTATTTTCAAAGAACAGCAATGCTGCAATAAACAAGTCATTTCAAGAATACATCTAGCAATCTGTGGATGTCACTCAATTCTTCGAATGAAAATATAATTTTTTGAAATATTGATACTAAAGTGCAAAGTTGACAGCCAAATGATTGAAATAATGCCAAGTTTAATTATTGACGTCCGCAAATTGCTAGATGACTTGTTACTTGTTTATTTCAGCATTGCTGTTCTTTGAAAATAATTAAGAAACGACTGAGAATATGAAAAAATACTAAGAGATACTTTTTGTAAACCATTGGATTGGCCACTCAAAACAAATTTAAAAAATGCGATTATACAGGCTGTACATATTTTTCGGAACTAATTAATTTTAATAACACCCTGTATCTCCGCATCTGGAGGCCTCAGAAGCTTCATATTAACCTTAAGTTTGACAGCTCAACCGCTCCTGTGACACGCCAAGTTTGAAGAAAATATCTCGTATACTTCTAGAGATACTAAGAAATATGTGTATTTGTCTCTAAACTTCTCCGCTCTGTATAAAAAAAACTATGCCCCGTAGGAGAAAAGAAGTACCCTTATTTTAATTCCAAGAATAAGTGGTTTCATTTTTGACCATCAGTTCAGTTACACCCGGCATAATATCTCCATATCTTTAACCGTTTTCCACCAACAAAGGTCTAAAAAAGATCACCCCGGATGTATCAAACTTAATGGATCTGTATAATTCCTTTATATTCAGGTTGCACCTACATTAACGGTTCTCCGCAAAACACATTCGTTCCTGCCATTCTCGAGCTGGCTCAGAAGCGGAACGTATTTATTGCCGGCGACGACTTCAAATCTGGCCAAACAAAGGTCAAGAGTGTTCTCGTGGATTTCTTGATTGGCGCGGGGATTAAACCAGTCAGTATCGTCAGCTATAACCACTTGGGCAACAACGATGGCAAGAATTTGTCCGCACCCAAACAATTTAGGTCTAAAGAAGTAAGTGAACTGTTTACGATTTTCAATGGAAACCATTTATTCTATTATTTAAGATCTCAAAAAGTAATGTGGTGAATGATATGGTCCAGTCTAATGAAATATTGTACAAGCCTGGAGAGAAGCCTGATCATGTTATTGTTATCAAATACGTGCCATACGTCGGTAAGTATCTAATAAAATTCAAAATTAAAGATATGTTCAGAGAATTACCCCTGCAGCTGATTTCTGATCCTATTTGCTTTGTTTGCACCAGGGACTCTTTAAAGTAAGGGGACCTCATTCTAATGGTATCAGTGATGCCAAGTATGCCATTTTATTAGAGAATATATGAATATAACAGGTACTTTGATTGTTAGTAAAAATTATTAATGGTTTCCATGAATTCTAAAAATTAGACCTGACAATGTTGTGTCTACAAGTGCAGAATATGGCAACTGTCAAATGAAACAAATTTATTTTACAGTTGAAATTGATTTCCAGCAATTATTTCCACGAATTTAACAAATAAGTATTGTAAATAAGTACCTATTTTGCTTATTTAAAAATTTGTCGCTATTGCACCTTGTTACTAGGTTTCTCAATCCATTTGTAATAATATGTATACTTGAACTTTCTTCCCTTATTGAATGTATCTACCCAAAGAACTTTCACAGATTTTGGGATGGACTAATAAGATTAGGTCTAGTAGTTCTAATCATGTAGTTTTTCTCGGTGTTTGTTATAAAATTTTTGTAATTTTATTTCTCTTCCAAACTACCTCACAAACTTAAAATAACCCGTAGTCGTAGATAAAAATTCTTTTAAAAAAGACCTGTCTGAAGCTCCCTGCTTAATAATTTAAAATTTACGAAATACGATTTTTGTTTTGAACTACCCACGTAATGGGAATTTTAAGGTTACTAAAGGCGATACAGGAAAAATCTGGTTGCATTTATTGGGACTACTATAACAGGCGGCCGCATTACCTTTAATTGACACATCTGAGTATCTGGAAGTTAGAAAAGTTAAAAATTGTGAATTATGATGGATTTAGGGCACTGGCGTTTCATATAAAACCTGATGGCAGTTGAAACACAGACCTTCTACCTGCCCCCTTGTGGTCTCCATGGAGTCGACAGAAAACAAACTTCCCCCCAAGGCTTCACTTTTCCTATGTGATAGACTGTGAAATGCTGGGTCCCCTTATTTTAAAGAGTCCTTGGTTTGCACTTACCGAATCTTTAAAATAAAAAGATTATAGATCTACTTTCAATTTAAATTACGGAACGTAATTATGTAATAATTCTTGCAGGGGATTCCAAGAGAGCTCTAGATGAATACACCTCGGAGATCATGATGGGTGGATTAAATACGTTAGTTATGCACAACACATGTGAGGACTCGCTCTTGGCAACACCTATTATGTTGGATTTGGTTGTATTGGGGGAGCTGTGTAGCCGAATAAAAATCAAACGTGAAGGTTGTCCCGATAGTGCATATGAAGGATTTCATCCAGTCCTCTCCATATTGAGTTACATGTGTAAAGATCCTGTGGTAAGCAATAACAAGAAGTACAAAAAGTTCACAATTTAGCAGAATTAAGGCGGCCCCGGTCATCTTAGAAATTACTGTTGTATGTGTACTTAGTGTACATTTTGTAAAAAAAGTGAATATTATACAGTGAGTCCTCGGATAGGTGAAATGACTCTTGTGAAAGACGAAAAAATTTTTAGTTGAAATTTGAACTTTTGTGGTTCGGACCTTGCTTGTTTTGAAACTAATTTGTGGCACAATTGTAGTTGCGAAAAATCACGTATCTATACGTCGAATTTCGCTTTAATGTGAACATACAGCACACAGGACAAAAGCACCAATGTGAATGTTCAATTTCAAAAGTAGCCGTAACTTTTTTCCTGTTGAATATTTTATGTTTTTAGCAGCACTTTTTTAAATAAGAAAGAATAAAATGGTGTAAGTACATTTTTTCCAAATCAATCGTTTAAGAGTTAGGTATTAAATAGGAGTTTCCCTATAAAAGTGTCCAACTGAAAATAATCCAAGCAGAATAAATGTGTTACGTGGAGACAGGTTAACATAACATCATCATTAAAAAAATGAATTTGTAGTATAAGGGGGCCGATACAAAATTTTATCACCAAAAATCTTTTTTTTTGCAAAATAAAATCTAATTTTTTACCTACACAACCATTAGAGTTTAAGAGGGGGTTGCCGACAGCGAAAGTGACGTTAGATTTCGTATTTTTTTAAGTTGTATAGCATAAAATCTAATAACATTTTACCTGGCAAAAATTTAGTATACAAACATATCTGTCTTCATTTTGATCATAAGATCTTAAAAGCATATGCACTGGAATTATTATTTTTCCCAAGGTTTTCATAACCTATAAAACAAAACGCTGCCTGCAAGATCTTATGATTAAAATGAAGACAGATATGTTTGTACAATATTTTTCCAGGTAAAATGTTATTAGATTTTATGCTATACAACTTAAAAAAATACGAAATCTAACGTCACTTTCGTTGTCGGCAACCCCCTCTTATAAGTAGCATTCCTGAATATTCAGTTTTTTTAAAATAGTTAGGTACTTCCAGTTTTAGTGGAAATGAAAGTGATTTTCCGTATTTTACAACTTACACCTTTCAAAGATTATTTTTTCATTTTGAATCCAACGATATATAATTTGACCTATTTGTGTCCAACCGTTTCCGAGCTCCATTAAACTTGATAACACGGTCTTTTGTGTCAGTGTTAGATGTTGGATCCAAAAACATTAGAAGCAGATTTATGAAAAAATCAAGTCAGCCATGACAATAAAACTGACAATCAAGTAGGCTGTCAATTCAATATATGTACTTACCTGTCACATTAATTTTAAATTTTGTTGCTGAAGCTCTAGTTACTAGTTACAAAACAGAAAAAATGTAATAAGAGATGATCTCTTACGAATTGGGTCTCGTGTATACGAGTATAAGATATAGATAGACACTTAGGTTAGGTATATGTATAATATAGTTAATCAGAAGATGAATATTTTGTAGGTATGTCTTTATATCTGACGTTAATATCTGATACATCTACTTTCATTACTTACGTATACAAGTTGCTACAATTACAAAACTATAATAGTACAATGCCCAATACCCACCAAATACAAAAATTGCCAAAACATGGAATTTTGTAAGGCACATTCGCACTATATATACTTACAAAAAAAAACAACGAAACCAACATCTAAACTTATACTTTTGTATAATCTAAACTCATATAGTTACTAATTGAAGTATAAATGAACTCGCTTGGAACATATTGATATACGGGGCGCGATCTATTTCATACCATTTACCACGCTCTGCTACCGCCAAAAATACCAGACTTATCAGCAGAAATCTCCCGTATAAAATTCAAATGTTTTTATGCCATAGAGGCACCCAATAAGAAAGCGAGCGTAGCGATATGATTGGTCGGCGTTTCGGAGATCCACGGAGCAGGTGTCGACGTGCCAGTTAGGCCAGTGTAACCAGTGCCGTGTACGGAAATAAGGATTGCGCTTTATTTTATTGATTTTGGTTTTGTATATAGATTTTTGTGTGGCGTTGTTTTGTTTGTAACAAAATTATTCGTTTGGTTTGACTTATTTCAAAGATTATTTTATTATTTTTTAGAGCATTTAAATAAAATTTGTATAATATTATCAAGGGCCGCGCGCCGCCCAAGACTCGGTCTTATTTTACAAAGCAAACCCCGCCCAAGCGTTTTTATGCTGTTCCAAGTGACTTCATTTATACCATACCAGTAAGGATTTTCGCCTCGTTATCAAACTATTATGTTGTTAGAGAATAAACATTCCGAATATGTTTTTAATTTATAAATTAATTTGTTTAACTTTGTGTAGGTACCACCAGGTACTCCTGTCATCAATGCGCTGTTCAGCCAGAGGGAAGCCATCGTAAACGTTTTGAAGGCGTGCATCGGCCTACCCACCGACGATAACATGTCACTAGAACACAGGGTTCCGTTTTTAATCGCAAATAGTGTGCAGCAAGGAAAAACGAAGAAAATCAAAATCCATAATGGGTCAATCGTCAACCACGAAATAGCAATAAAAAATGGTGGAACTGATTAATTTCTGACTGGCCTTAGCAAGCCATTATTTTCTCATCATTTGTTAAATAGTAACTAGATACAATAAATAGAATATAAGCAGAAACGTGTTTATGTCAACAACCATTATTTACCCGCTATAAAACGGCTTTACAATGTATCCCGGATAAGAATGAACAGCATGGAGATCTTGCAAACGGTGAGAGATAGAACAACGGTTAAATGGAAAAAAAGTTGCGCAATTTTGAGGTCAATAATATGGTACAAACATATTTCTAATATCTTTTTTCTTTTTTGAGTTATTTTGTAAAGTGAAATTTTGCGTTTTTGATTTTATTTTTTTCTGAAGTTGTTATCACGGATAGAAAAAAAAGAAAAACACTTTCTTCTGGCACTTCTTAACGGGCTTTAAGGTTGCGTTTCTAGATTTGTTCTACAACATTTCGTTTTTGACAAACCATCTTCAACTTTATTTTTTAAATACGGACCTGGATTTTTTTTTGTAGATTTTAAAAGCACTTTTCATTGCAAATACCATGATGTATGACACGAAATTTTTTAAAATGTTTTGAGACAATTATACTGAAAATTCATTTTTTCCATTCATTTTTTTCTAATGCGGCCCTGTATTTATTAATAAGAAGTCTAAATATTAATCAGTATTGTCAACAATTTATCTTACAACTTATATTTCAAGCGGAGAACCAAAAAAGGACGGCAAAGACTAATAACAGTCACATACTACAATAAAAAATAAATAAAGATCCTCCACCTAGAAGGCTTTGAAACAACGAAACCAACCCCTTGTCATTTGCCATAACTCCCACCGTATCATTTAGTTAATAATTTGTATTATTAGAAATGGAGGGTGCTTTTCCAAATGACCACAAATTATTTAACATGTTAGCATGTTATATCTTGTGTAACTATTTCTATAGTCACTGCTTAAAGCTTTCTTCTCACCATTAGAAAAAGCGAAGAATTTACTCCAAAACACAATGCGACACTGTTGCTGTACAACAACAGAGGAAAACACTTACCAAACAGGGCCGTATTTAAAAATATTAAGTTTCCCAAGTAAAAATAAACTGTAAGTTAAATTGTTGACGATACTGATTAATATTTAGACTTCTTATCATTAAATACAGGGCGGCAATAGAAAAAAATGAATGAAAAAAAGGAATTTTCAGTATAATTATTGTCTCAAAACATTTTAAAAACATTTTGTGTCATGGGATTTGCAATGAAAAGTGCTTTTAAAATCTGCAGAAAAATCCAGGTCCGTATTTAAAAAAATAAAGTTGAAGATGGTTTCTCAAAAGCGAAATGTTGTAGAACAAATCTAAAAACGACATCTTAAGGTTAAAAAGTGCCATAAGAAAGTGTTTTTCTTTTTTCTATTTGTGACAACAACTTCAGAAAAAAATAAAATGGAAAACCCAAAATTCAACTTTTTTCAAAATAACTCAAGAACGAAAAAAGATATTAGAAATCTGTTTATACCATTTTATTGACATTAAAATTGCGCAACTTTTTTCCCATTTATAGTCCTCCTTACGGCAGAATGCGTGCGACGTAATGGGGAAGAACTCGCAAATATTATAGAATTAGTCACAGTTCGGGGGCGTAGCTCAATTTTGTGTAACTCACTGACTTAATTTTCATATAATTGTTATTTAATTTATTGTTAATATTATTCTTAACGGTGATGCCTTAGATTATGGAGGAAGGCAAACCCTTATAACATTGGCAATTATTTCTCGTGCTTGAGAATGCAACGTTCTTCCCTGTTTACTCATTTTGCACACGTTAACTCCCGAACATACGAAACGCCACTGAGCTCTCTGAGCCAGCGGAAAAAACTTGCCAGCGTCCTAAAAAATGAGGTCTTTATGGTATAGCCCAAATACGCAGTTAACTTTACGTACTATATAAACAGGCACAAAACGCGTTGGCTAACTGATTTTGTCAGCCGACTCCTTCGCAGAAGTGCTGTGTTGCCGTATTTCAAAGGCGATGGTAGACGCGACGATGTTGAAAAAAATATAATAGGTGTTTTATCACACCGCGTTAAAAATAAATGATAAACAAAAACGGGTAAGTGGTCCCGTGATGCGAGCTTTATTTTTTCGGTATAACAGAGTTCAGAAATTCGGCTTCAATATGATAAAACTTGTATTCGCCAATAAATAACGACTACTCGTATAGGAAATTTCGCAACGCTGCCCGCATTCTTTAGAAACGTTTTCTTTCGTGCTTTGGACTATAACCGTTGTTCTATCTCTCACCGTTTGCAAGATCCTCATGCTGTTCATTCTTATCCGGGACACACTGTATAGAAATAATAATTTGCCATTTGTTATTATCGTTCTAGTAAAATTTGGTCCGAGCTCCTGTCCTCGCTCCCGCCTCCCCCGATTCGGAACCCACTCGCGAAATTCGAAATTTATCTGGCAACAGCAAACGCGGAAAGCCGCACGTATCGGGGCCGATGCAACGTTGAAATATTGGCGGCCCGGTCGCTGAAATATTGTTATTTAAGGGACGCGGCGGAGTGTGCCATAAACACGGCGAGTGGATGTGCAAATATTTGGAAAGGATGATGTGGTTTTTTGTGAGTAAGGTTAGAGGCGAAAGCGCGGGTCTTGTTTTAAATAAGGCTATGTGATTTCAACGTCGTATCTCACGGGTATTTTTCGAGCACTAACGACAAGAAAATTAAAAACAATTCAGTACATAGCTGGGGTCTTCCAATTTTCTTTATCAGCACAGTTCTGACAGCGACTTTTAGTACTATCCCTTTATGCTTTTCTGCCATTTGAACGTAAGTTTACCTATCGTAAATGGAGGGCCATCAGGAAATATCTTGTTAAATATGCATTTTTCAGAAAAAATCCTTCTACAAACTATACAGACTGACTCAATAAGATTTATTCTAGAGATTTCAGAAGATAACATATTTTCTATAGATAGTTTTCGAGATATAGGGTGTAACAATTATCAAAAATTTATAATGGCTTAAAACCACGAAAAAAATTATTAAGAAACCAGCAACTAAACTACAACATATTTCAACCGATTTTTTACATCGACCCCATATTATCAGTGGAAATAAGTACAGGGTGAATCAGTTTCTTGTAGCAGGACTGTAACAGGTGATAGATCTTCAAAAAATATCAGCACTTCTTTGCATAAACTATATATTTTTAATGCTTCATAGAAAAGTTACGGGGTGTTAAAATTTTAAAAAATATGTGGGTTTTATCGAGTATTTAAAAAACTAGTTAAGGTACTTAAGTCATATTTGGTACACGTTAAAACGGCATTGAATCTTGAATAACCATTGGCGGAGAAGTAGGTAGTTATTAAAATTGTTCTTAGAAAAAAATATGAAGCACCTTAAATAGTATCTGATAAAATGGATTGAATTTTTTTGTAGATTTTAATTGTAAACGCAAATATCCTCTTGGTATTTTTTCGTATATGTGTTATGGTTTAATGGCAAATTTGCTTTTTTTTTGTATAATTTCAGCGAAGGTATTTCTGAAAAATTAATTAAAAAATTTGCTCCATAAGTAAAACTCAAAGTAAAAAATGTGTTTCCTATTTTAAATAACATAACTTTTTCCAATAAACTATTTAGGGCTATACTTTTGAAGATACAGGTTCTAAAATATTTAAGGAAAATAAAATGAATGTTACGCTCTGCATCTTGAAAAGTAAAACCTTGAATGGGTAAGTTTATTGGAAAAAGTTACTTTATTAAAGTAAGAAACTCGTTTTTTCTCTTTTGAGTCTTACTTATTGAGCAAATTAAATATCCTGAAATAATACAAACAAATCAAATTTGCCATGAAGCCATGACACATACGAAAACATGCCAAGAGTATGAGAGCCGGCCGCATGATTTCAACTTTCATAAGATTATAGAATAAGATATGTTATGTAAAATGTAGACAGTATAAATATTTCTTTACTTCAAGCAAGTAGGTTGCCTCAATTAATATGGGCCCGATCGTTTGTAACGTTTTATTTTGCGCATATCGAATTTTTATTCAAATCGCACTTAAAAGAAAATGATACTAGTAAATTTTTCATAAACGTACCTAAAATTTCGTGCATTGCAGCTGGGTCTCGGCAATTCCGGTATTGTTTTATTGTTTAATTTGCTTTTAATTAGTCAAATCTCGATATCAACAAACCAGTATTGGTGGTTCTGTGGGTGATCTAAAAATCAACACTGCCGATGCGAGCGGAACGTTGTGGGTGAGGTCGATTTGGAGAGTGCCGGCAAATTGTACCTTTCACTTTATTGTACTAAAGTGTAGCACAAACTAACTAAGTGTGCACCGAAAATTTCTGCCGTTTCTGCGAAGACGTTTAACCCGACCCTACTACAGCAGGGATACCAATCTAAACGACAGACCATTTAAACCGAAAATCCGTTAAAGACCGGTAGTGGGGATTATTGGTAATCGATACTGCATCGTGGATGCGTGAATAATTTTTTTGTTCGATTAAATAAGCAAATTGGGATTTGGCGAAGATCGGGGAGTAAGCATTTTACCCCGTCCCAGAGGTTGGAGATTCGAGCGATTCACCATTTCCCAGATATATTTGCACTGTATTACTAAAAATATCCCCATCTATTCTCAGAAGGCCACCCAACATCCAAGGTACGTACCCCTACCTGTGCCTAAAAACTCGCAGGTTTATCTCTCTCCAGATCGCTCCCTGATAAGCGCAACCTTCTGCTTGTAGGCCTTATTCTCCGGACCCGGGCTTAGAGTTACCTGCTGGTTGACTGGCTTGAGCTGCAACCACTTTTCCCGAGCTATTAGGCAACTACTCCGAGGTCCAAAGTTACCTTACGCAATATCGACGCTGGAGAGACAGCACATTTAAACCGGTGTACCCTAGATACAGACGCCTAAGTAGGTAGATGTTACGGGTATATAGTATTTATGTAAACAAGGTACCTTGGTCTCGAATTTGTTCCGTATTAATATAAATAAAAACACCCGCAATAATACGGGAATACGCTTTGCCACGAAGTAATTGGCTCTAAAATCAATAAGAGAGAATACGTTTGTGAAAAATACTTAATATCGTCACACCTTTAAATAATAAAGCAATATTGACTTCCAGAATATTTCCCGTTTAGATTTTGTGTTTGTGCTAGTTGTCAGAGTGAGGAAAACGGGTGGCGCTTTTCTTAAATACATATTTAAAAATTAGTTATACTTATATTTACTTATATTAGCCCAGTCGGATAGAGGGGCTATCCGACTGGGTTACGGGACGCCACTCTGACAATTTTTTTTAAAAAAAGATCACCTTTATTTTACTAGGCGTGTAGTACGTGCGTATTTCCTTTTCTTTGGCCACCCATTTTCGACCCTCAAAAAAAACCACCACCACCTAACAGTTCCCTTGCAAAAGAAACTAGGTGCGAAATATTTTATCCCTGTCCTCGAATAACTACTTTCACGTTGTAATTTAAAGAAGTTGTGGTTAATTTTTAGGCAAATCTACTCTCATATTATTATAGAACACAACAGGAAAAAAATTCAAACGCGTTTTTCGCGAGATTTGGCCGTACGGCGAGATGGCCGGAGAACGGGTCAGAAACTTTTTCATGTAAATTATTTCCCGTTTTCGAGTTATTAAGGATTTTCGGCGAAAAAACGACCAACGCAGGTGGGACGCATCTTTTTTACGTGATTGATCGGCATTTCCCATCACCTAAAAGCCAAAGTCCGAAAATTGTCAGAAATTGCCTTTTTCGCTGAGCTTTAGCTAAGTTATTTCGGCTTGGGGCTCTGTGGTCCGAATTTTTAAAGCTTCGCTCAAGTCTTGAGGTGAGGTGCAGATGCTTCCGGTGCCCCCGAAAAATAAAAAAAAATGTTAAGAAAAAAATTCTAAGAGCGGTTGCTCAGGATTTCCCGTCAATTTCGCTAATTCTACAGCCGTCCCGTTTCTCGAAACTTGAAAATCGGGAGTCTGGAAATTTTGTTAAATATCGGATTTTTGCGGTTTCTTTCCGTACTGGAGGAAAGTACAAGACCCGATAAAGAAATTTACCACCTCCTTCGATTTTTAGAAGGGCACTTTACGAATTTATCAAAAGACTTTATTTGAGAAAAAGTAGTAAATATGTTCGTAGGACGGTGTACCTATTAATAAATTAAAAATTAACCACAACTTCTTTAAATAACAATGATCGGGCCCATATTATCTGCGACGACCTACCCGCTTCAAGTAAAGAAATATACTCTCTATTACTATACAAGGTGATTAATTTTTTTCCTAAAAACAATTGAACCACTTACCCACTTGTCTACCAAATGTGACTTAAATATCCTAACTAGTTTGATAAATATTCGATAAAGTCCATATATTTTCTAAAACTTTAACACCCTGTAACTTTTTTATAAGGCCTTAAAATGAAAGATACAGTTTATGCAAGAAACTGCAGTTATTTTTTGAAGATCACCTGCTGATATCATCTGTTACATTCAAAGTACAAAAAACTGATCCACCCTGTATATGCTTTCTGACGCATTTTCCCAAAGTTGAATTCAATCGTTTAAAAAGATTACAGCAAAAATTTCGCAAAATTTGACAGTATAAAGAGTTTGGTTTGGAGTTTTTTTATGGCCCACCCTATACAGGGTACCCTTTTGTTGCAAATGAAAAGGTACAGTAAAATGATGAATCTGCAAGACCAAAAAAATATATCTACTCAAAAAGTAACGAGTAAAAGCACGATCCGAAAATAGCGCAAGTAGCGCCCTCTATGAGAAACGTATTCTCCATCCCCAAGAACACATAGCAGTGCCAAATTTCAGTTCAGAAGCTTGACTATTTTGGGAGATATTACCATAATTCAATTGTAAAAAGATAACTTTAGGGAACTATAGGGCCTATTATATGAGCAATGAGTTTTTCTACAAAATGTCAAAGTGCTGATCAAAAAAGCTGGGACACCCTGTGTGAATATTGTTTTATAAGGAACATAAATATTCCTTTTTGTGGAGAGCCTAACATTTAAGCACTGGGTAAGTTTCTACCACTGAGTCTGCCCAATTAAGATGTCTAATTCTGACGTGACATTATCATTTGGACCAACCGCAGAAAAATTATATAATGCTCTCATGGCTCTGTTCTCTTCTCTTTAATTTCCTGCGGCATTTGCATCCAATTTCCAAACTATTAACTTGAGTTAAATACAAATTTCTTTTCTGGAGAATTTTATTTGGGATCTTGCTTAACGTGCGAATTGTCGAGAAAAAACCCACTTCATTTCTTCCGACGGAGGGTTGATTAAAACGGAAGAGGGTCCTAAATTTTCAGCAAAGCGGAGGCGAAAATGTATTGGGTATTGGGAAATGAAGGAGAAATCTACTCTTGGAGATTTGGGAAAACGCAGAAGATTTTGGCTCTATACCCGTACGCCTGTACCTATTGTTTATTAATTGGTTGTAGGTAGGTATACATTTCATTTCTATTTTGAGGCATAATAAGTAAAATTAATCAAAAAATCTGTAAACAAATTCCCGTTTATAGCTACTCATTTTATTTGCCCTTCAGCCCATATATAGAATTTTTCCACCGTGCACACGATTTCAAATCTAAATATACAGAGCGGGCAGAGCTGGGCAGACCTATTTTAAAAAGATCGTTTTAAAAATCTAAGATCGCGATCTTGATCTTAGATCTAGATCTTTTTTGTTTTACTAAAGAACGATCTTTTTTAAAAAGATCGTTTCAAAAAAAATCTGATCTTTGATCTTAATTGGACGATTGTAGATCATTTTAAAGATCTAAGATCGTTTTAGAGATCTAAGATCGTTTTAAAGACTAAGATCTTTAAAAAGAGGAAAAGATCTAAGATCGTTATAACGATCTTAGATCTTTTCCTCATTTGTTTTCGTTCATTTTTGAAACGTTTCTGTGATTTTTTTTTATATAAAATAATATTTTATTTTTGAAGAATAAAAAATAGTGCTCTTAGACGCTCTTAGGTTGTTGTAGGAATAAGAGTTTTTGTTTTTATATCTACATATCTGTAAAATATCAATTGTTGTAAGTAGTTCGTTTTTGAAATGTTTCTGTGATTTTTTTATACAAAATAATGTAGGTAGAAAGGTAGGTATATATTTTTTAGAAGAATGAATAGTTTTGTACGAAC
Organism: Pseudeuparius sepicola; assembly: GCA_963920635.1. Classification (NCBI taxonomy): domain Eukaryota; kingdom Metazoa; phylum Arthropoda; class Insecta; order Coleoptera; family Anthribidae; genus Pseudeuparius; species Pseudeuparius sepicola. Next base: position 8,702,852 of record OY987304.1, read on the forward strand.
TATAGGATTTTTTTATAGATATAATCTACCTACATATTATTTCTAAAATATATGTACTACGAATTCAGTTACTTACGTAACTAACAAGCGTTTATTTAAAGCAGTTTACCCTCAGGAGATCTCTAGGTCTCAGCTATAGTGCAAATTGTCAGAATTCGCGAAAAATGACAAATGATATAAATAAACGTACATTTTACCTACAACTACAAGAACCTATTTTGAGGTCAAATGTATGTTAATTTTTATTTTATTTTCAATTATCTATTTCTCAAAATTCCGAATTTTATAACTTAAGTTATAAAATTATAAATTGCATAAATAATCGGTGAACATGTTTTTACAAGAAAAGTCTAACTCTCCATAGGTATATCAACTGATTGATTACGTAACCAGTTCAGTTAGATTAGTAACTTTACGTAACTAGTTACGTAATATAATTTTACTTTACACAACTAGTTACGTAAAACTGGAAAAACTTGCTCAGGTTTTGAAAGATGTCACTTTATACTATGTCAAAATTAGGAAAAGTATTTATAGACATCTATTTCTATTGACTATACAGGGTGAGTCCGAAATAACTGGCATCCTTTTTTGGGTAAGAGAGATGGTCATTCTGAACAACTTTTCCTAATAATTTTTTTCCTATCGCCGAAATTTTTCTCTAATTGACCCACTTAAAATGCCCCCGCTATGAAGTCACGGCACAGACGCCAAACGGACATCGCGTCATGAGTGTGTCTGGTTTTAGATACATATCACAGAAATACGTTTTCATTTTGATTGGAAGAAGAAGAAGTGCCCCGGTTGTCCCGGTTGCCCGAGTATTTGACAGTTCTGTCGTTCTGTGTTTATCACTATCTCGTTTTGTTGGTCATGTCTGAGATTTATTATTTCAATTTTAAGTTTTGTGCGAGGTGTTGTGTATTGGAAATACGCCCGATCGGCGTTCTCTGTTATGTTCTTGTTCTACGGGAATGGAATAAATAATGTAAGTAAACTGTAGTTAATAGCTAATAACAATAAATTATGGTCATTCTTGTTATTGTTCGAATTTTTGAAGGTTATGCGACATTTCAATTTTTTCCGTTGCTGATGCTATGAGATTTTCCTTTCTGGCGACTGCAATAGTAGTGTATTGTTGTTAAAAAGGGTTTATTTTACGATCATTTTTAAAATGTACCAACATTTATTTCATACACAGCGGATAGAATAGCGTAAACTCGGTCTCAAAATACTATACTAGTTGATGATTTACCATTTTCTACTCGGTTGCTGGCAGGGCGCCAGTGCCGTGTTTTCATAGAGGGGGATTTTGATGGGATGGATTATAGAAAAATCTCGGCGCTAGGAAACAAACTTATTAAGAAAAGTGGTTCAGAATGACCATCTCTATTACCCAAAAAAAAATGATGCCAGTTACCTCAGACTCACCCTGTATAATATCATGAATTTTGTTCCAAGATCTAGATCATTTAGAGGATTTTAGATCGTTTGATCTTAGATCGTTTAGAAGATCTTAGATTCTTTAGAAGATCTTAGATCGTTTAGAAGATCTTAGATCCTTTAGAAGATCTTAGATCGTCCAAAAGATCTTAGATCGATTGATCTTTTTTAAATAGATCATTTTTAGACGATCTGATCTATGATCTAGATCTTTTTTGGCGCGATCTTTCCCAGCTCTGAGGGCGGGTGTCAGAATTTTTGAACTATCCTTATAATATTTAGCTCTTGGTTTCAGCTTGGCCTTGGGAACACACAACACTAAACTAACACATATAATACTTCCCTATAAAAAACCATCGCGCACCCCCCCAGGTCAGATCGCAAAAATTGCACAACACGATATAGAATCGAGAAAATTGCACTGTCGCAACAAAATGTTTGCGCATCTGCATGTTTATGCCACACGCCGCCACCTCTTCCAGCGGCCAGGATATATCGATATTTTACATTGGATCACGGCCAACGTGGATACGTGTCGGCTTCCCGTGTTTGTTAGCTGATAAATCCGGGATTTCCGGTATGGATTCCACACCGACAGACAGAGAATTGTGGATGATTAAATGGGGGAGATTCAGGTAAAAAATAAATGAGTAAAATTTGCTGGATGCATAGATACACTTTTGTAAAAAAACGGAAAGCGTCAAAAGAGTGTCACAAAAGCTCACTCCTCATTAAGGATATTATTCTTATCTATTTTAATACAGGCTGTATCAAGATAAGTGAAACAAGAGGTTTGAAAACAAAATTTCCAAAAATATTAACCTGGACCCCGAAAGTGGTATTTTTCGACGTAGTTGGACCCGTACATGACGGGAGGCTTAAATTCGACTTCGTCCGAGAATTTTGCATTGAAAGTTTAAAATTGTCCAAATCCTTCAAAATTGAGGGTTCGAATTAAAAAAAATCATTTGAGCCAAACAACTAAAAATGGCAATCATTTATAGGACGGTCAAAATGACTCAAAAACCGACCTACTATCCGACATAAATTTACCCGTAAAATCAGGATCCGGACTTAAAATTCCTCTAAATATTTTGTAATGGGGAACTTGAACAATTTTTTTTATTTCTTTAATATATTTGCCTATCTATAGAAAGAGCACATACCAAATATCAGCCCTCAAATCGCAATATTCAATTTGCAATAAATAATTAAAGTTGTGACTGCAAGCTATTCATTTGAAACGACACGAAAAGCGAGGGAATGGTTGTGACGTCACAGCGCTTGACGATCACAAGGCAGTGACAGGAGTGACAGCTACACAGAATTAGAGAAGGAAGAATCGAAATTTAACGGTAAAATAAACAGTTCGGCGACCTATTTCCAGAGGGATCTGATGTTGGTCAAAAATAAGAACCGCCTAAAAGTTTAAATTTAACAAGCACTTCTTTAACTGAATGGTGAGGTCCCGGGTTCAATCGCAAAATAAGTTTTTTTAATTATCACTGCATTCTATCTCTTATATATTTATCACTGATTATCATTTTTAGTAATAATTGGACAGTGGTTATTATGAAGATTATTACTCACAATCTACTCCATAGTGTATTTAAATTCAAAGTACTTACCTACCTAATATGAAATTGTCACTAGCAGGAAAAATGTAATACATTGCTCGATGCGTAAGCTCTTTTTGGCTTCGGGGAGAGTTTTAAGACCCGATGCAACACGGGCGTTAAACAACCTCCTCGGCCAAAAAAGTGCGCTCACGCATCTCTCAATCTCAATGTAAATAACTATTTAATACAGCACACTTTTTTCAAACATTATCAACAATATCAAGATTATAATAAGACGGATAGACAAGGATGGGACGTTCTCGTTGACCTTTCTAAACAAAGCTTGCGTGGTGCTGTAGTTTTGATACATGTGCCGCCCATGGGCCCACCAACCCACCAACGAGCTACTTGACGTCACAACCAAGGAGGGCGCGTTACAAAAATGATTTGAATTATGCAGTTTTTAATTATTATATTTATTAGATAAAAATAAAAAATGCTTTTTTTGTGAACTGTGGTTCATTTAATGGCAATAAATTACGTTTGAAAGTAATATTTTTCAAATTTAATTTTTGTGCAAGTTCCCCATTAAGTTTTAAGTTAAGATTTTTGAATTTCCAAAAAATAGTAACCTGTCCCGAAAATGGGATTTTCCGACAGAGTTAGACCCGTAGATATCGGAAATGAAGGTTAAATTCGAATTCTTTCAGTCGTTTCCGAAAATTTCGTATTTAATATACAAATTTATAGAAAAACTTCCATTGTCGAGGGTCGAAATTTCAAAAAAAATATTTACTCGAAACCGGTGAGCCCTATGCCTTCGAGACCTTTCTAAATCGATTCAGCCGGTCGATTTACGTAGGAAAAGTCTCATTTCACGGTAGAATTACGCTTAATTCGGACGCAGCAACATAGTTGTACATAAAATCGTGAAAATGTTCAATGTAAAAACAAGATTATCTAAAATCGGTTCAACTAAACAACCGATTTAACATGCAAGAAGTGCGATTGTGTGAGTTTTACGAATTTAAGAAGATGTGCAAACAGATTTTGTCTATCATCTAACTATCTAACCTAACATAACCTGTCCTATGCAAACGTTAAAATGACATTTTGCGTCATATCACTCAAATCTGTGAGGTCATAGTTGTTCCGAATATGAAGTCATCCACAATTTTAATAGCAACTCCCTCTTTTTATCACGTACCTAGTTAGAAAAGCCGTCACAGCCTACACTAAAATTGTCAAAAATTTTGTTACGGTGCATAAGAAAAATTCAGACAAAATAGGTTTTTCAACTCAGGATGGCTATATACATTCACTGTATCGCCTACTTAATTAATTAATAATTTTATTAGACGTAATTTAATTTACAAAATAGATTGATGCCATTATTTAAAATAAATAAATAAATCAATTTATACTAGTAAAACCTCACTATTCAAATTACGGGCGTACGAAAATTTCGTGCATGACACACGAGATGGCGCCACAAGCGCGCCCGGTAACGGTACATTGAAGATGTCGGTCTTAGGGAGAGTGTTCCGAGATGCAACTTAAATTATATTTCGTCCAGTCAACCCAAAATCAAGAGGTTTAATCTTCCCGGTATCTACAATTCCTCTTAACTCTGGCGCAGCCACAATAATTAACGATGTAGAAAATGGTGACAATTTATAATCATAATCGCTCTATTTTGACTTTAGCAAGTTTCACATAGAGTCTTGTCGAACTACACATGTATGAGACACCCTGGATAATGCGTTAAGTGCTTACTAACCTGTTAAAGTGCTTCCGAAACGCACCACTGACGAAATACAGCGCCACCGGATTGGCGCAGGAGTTGATGTAGCACAAGCAGAAGCCGACGATTCTGAAGTAGTGCCAGAACGGGTTGTACAGATCCTGGGCGTTCTCCTTGAAGTAGAAGAATAGCATGAACGCGTGGAATGGCGTGAAACACGCCGCGAACACCACCACGAACACCAGCACCGTCACCGCCACCTTCTTCCTTGCCTTCATCTGAAACGCAAGTGTAAGTTGCCTTTGTGTTATTATTATTTAAGAGATATACAAATGCACACAATAGTAAAATAAGCAAGGGTTTTTTTCCAGAAAAAAAATGTAGAAGTTTTGCCACCTCGCCAGGCGTCGGCTTCACAACGAAAATTGTCGGCACTATTTTGAGTTTTTTGACTACAACTCGAAAAATAAGCATCCATCGATGGTACAAATCATATAGCAGATTAAAGTAGACCAAATTTCCTTTAAAATGCATATAAGAACTTTGAAGTTTGGACAATCCATAACGCCACTAGCGCTTGTTAAAAATAAGTCATTTCTTAACTCTTCCCTAAGAAAGCCGAAAACTCTATTCTAACTTTGCGCTTGTATCCTACTAGCAATCTTATACACCTAAAACCAATTGAAGACCTCGGTGCAAAAACCGGACAAGTCCACTTTTGGGTAAAATTGACTTTTTCCACTACATTTATGTATTAAAATATCGCCGATCGATTGGTGCAAGAATCAGCCAAGTCCAAAGCATGATAACGTTGATATACAGCTTAAGGACTTGGCCGCTCGCATTCTTGGGTGCAAGAACCAGACAAGTCCGGGAGTTTTTTTTTCATTTTCACAATCTTATAAATATGGGTAAAATTGACTTCTTCCACTACATTCATGTATTAAAATATCGCCGATCGATTGGTGTAAGAATCAGCCAAATCCAAAGCAGAATAACGTTGATATATAGCTTTAGGACTTGGCCGCTCGCATTCATGGGTGCAAGAACCAGACAAGTCCGGGAGTTTCTTTTTCATTTTCCCAAAACTTGTAAACTATGGACTTGTCCGGTTTTTGCACCGAGGTCTTCAATTATTTTACGACTTTAAGGAACTTCAGTGGGGTCCACGGTCGACGGGTCCCCTAATTCAAACGAAATTGTGCTACTCTTAATTTACAGGGAAGTAGGCCTTTCTAAAGGGAAATATATTTTAAACGAAATTGTATTAACACAAGAAAAAGGATAAAAGCACATCGTTATTTAACGGTTGCATTTTCATTTGTCGTCCTCATCATGATCTTCCTCATTTTTATAAATATCACCTGGAACTGAGATTCGATGTTTTAAATAACTATAATAATTGAATTCATCTGGTTTATGTGTGTGTTTTTGGACAAAATTGATTATATCTTTGCACAATATAGTATATTATTATTAAAAAAAGGAGAAAACACGCAGTTCGAGCAGTGTTATTGTTTGAAAGTAAGATCTAGAAGAAGTCAATACATGCATAAAGCGCCCCACATTTTTCATTTTAAACCTCACAAGTATTTTCATAGCTATTGAAAATTCACAATCACAAATTCTCAGAACTATCTTTATGGGGTTATGAATCTGTATGGGAAACTATTTTATACTTTTTAGTCCGTTGTTTTAGTTATACATATATCTATTTAATAATAATAATAATTTTATGTTAAACGGAGATCTGAAAGCCTGGCTTTTTGGGAGCATATACTGCTATTTTGTACATTGGTACTATTTATAATAATACCGATTTGGACATTGGTCGAGACTAAGGTTTCCAAGCGGAAGTGAGCGCATATGCAAGCCGCTTTCCGCTCGCACTTGGTTGAACTGAAATTCAGCGACTTGCAAGCGGTGCGAGCACAAATAATCTGCGAATGCAATCTTGAACCTTATGCAGGTATTGGCTTCTTTTACGTCTTACTTTCAAACAATAACACTGCTCAAACTGAGTGTTTTCTCCCTTTTTAATAATACCTAATATACTATATTGTGCAAAGATATAATAAATTTTGTCGAAAAACATACACATAAACTAGATGGATTCAATTATTATAGTTATCTAAAACACCGATTCTCAGTTCCAGGTAATATTTATGAAGATTAGGAAGACCATGATGAGGACGGCAAATCAACATTGCAACCGTTAAATAATGATGTGCCTTTATCCTTTTTCTCGTTTCAAATATGTTTTCCTTCATAAAGACCTACTTCCCTGTAAATTAAGAGTAGCACAGTTTCGTTTGAATCCTAATTCCTGGTCCCCTAGGACCAGTCGACCATGGACCCCACTGAAGTTCCTTAAAGTCATAAAATAATTGGTTTTAGGTGTATAAGGTTGATAGTAGGATACAAGCACAATGTTAGAATAGCATTTTCGGCTTTCTTAGCGAAGAAATGGCTTCTTTTTAACCAGCGCTAGTGTTGTTATGGATTGTCCAAACTTCAGAAGTTCTTATAAGCATTTTAAAGGAAATTTAGTCTACTTTAATTTGCTAAATATGATTTGTACCATCGATGGACTCTTACTTTTCGAGTTATAGTCAAAAAACTCAAAATAGTGCCGAAAAATTGAGGTTATGTGCAATTTTCGTTGTGAAGCCGACGCCTGGCGAGGTGGCAAACCTCAGATTTGAATTCAGCGCCCCCAGGAGCATATAGTACCGTTGAGAAAAAAACTTCTACCGTAGCGTGGGGTTACTTTGCACAACATTTTCAGTTTTTTTACAATAAACGTAATTGATTATGCATGTTTTACCTTATCTTTGACATATGTAACATTTTTATGTTTTGCCCAGATATTCTGAAAATATAGACCAAAAAATGTTTTTTTAAATTAAAAAAAAATGACAAAGTTGCCCCTTCTTTGGGGCTATTTTGCCAATCGAATTTATTGGGTGAAAAATAAGGTGTAAGGCAAAGTTAATCCTATTGAGGGGTTACTTTGGCAAAGCATTAAAAAAAAATCAAATTTAAATATTTTCAAATTGGTACCCCTACATTCAAAAAAGTTATTTTTTAGAAGGTATTTATTTCAGCTAGGGTAAAACAAAACATCTCTAACGACAACATCTCTAATAAACACGAACTAAAACATCTTTACAAAACAAATACCCTGCTCCTTTAGTCTTTATAGTGTCGGGAACCAACTTTTCTTGAGTATGTACGAACCATTTTCTAAAAAAAATAGGGGGTAACATTGCCATTGGTCAAAAATTGCCCTTTCTTAGAGCTATAGTGTATTGTTTTTGATTATAGACAATACTGATATACTCAAAAATAAGCAGCAAAAACAACATGCATCAAAGTTTACTAGTTTGTCTGACAATACCCTTTATTACGCAGTTGCAACCTTTTTACGTACTTGCTGTGAACACTTCGTGTGTGGCCCCTTTGAGTTCTGAACCCTAACTGACCATTGCCTTGATCATTTACCCTGTTGCCTACCAAGCTGCGAAGATGCAACGTTTGTCAGTTTTTGTCCAAAAATTTATAAAATATGGCCATCAGGCACGATTAGGCAAAGTTACCCCGTGTGGCAAAGTAACCCCACGCCACGGTAAATTTTTTCCTGGAAGCAACGTTTCTGAACCTTGGATGCTTGAACTACAACTAAGCACGGGCGTAGCCAAGGGGGGGGGTTTCGGGGATTCAACCCCCCCCCCCCCCGAAATAAGCAAAATATTACCTAATATTATACCGAAAAAATACGAGGAGTGAAGAGTTAAATTATTATTACGTTTGAATATATGTAGTAATAGTAGCGCCTAGCGCCATCTTTTGACGAGAGGCAGACGCAGTTGCAGCCGAACTATTTTGTATTGTAGGGACACTTTGCGTTGTTTCTCGATTATTCGCCACGCCCCTCGGTCGAAATGAGCGGAACTTTGTGGAAGTTCGTGGAAGTTCGTGGAAGTTTCTGGACGGCTACTGGGCTGCTATATAAGCGGCGCGTGACCGCGCTTACGGCAGTATTGTTCCATGCGAACTCGAAGCGAATAAAAGTGAAAAGTGGTGAACGAATAGTGAAGAAAATTAAGTGTACCCTGTAAGTGAGTAATTATTTTAGTGCACTGTTATTCGATGACCTTGTTAAGGATAGATACGTGAATCATTATTACTGTTGAAAAATGGAGGGGAAAAAAGGAAGGGTGATAAACCTAAAGGTATGGACTACTGGAAAAAGTGGTGTAGTCAAGGTCAAGGGGTTTCTAATAAAGAAACTAATTTGGATTTAGCTATCAAAGCTTCAGCTACCTTGCATGCTGATAAGAAGACTGCCTACCCCGAAATCTAGTTTGGAATGCCTAGATATGTGCGATAAAAACCTTTATCCTAATATTTACACATTACTACAAATCTTGGCTACCATTCCTGTATCCACTGCTACCCCAGAAAGGTCTTTCTCGAGCCTAAGGAGACTGAAAAACTATTTACGAAACACTACAAGTGAAAACAGACTTAATGGTTTGGCTCTAATGAACATTCACTATGGAACAGAAATTCATGCAGATGAAGTAGTGGATATATTTAAAAGAAAAAGCCGAAGATTTCTTCTTTAATGGTTTTAGATTTAGCGCAGAGGAACGAAATTAATTTATCCATTTCATTTAAAGTTAAGAACTTTATAAATATGTCGTAGTTTTTCGGATGAATATATAGATATTAAATTTCATGTAAGTAGGTATATTTTTGTTGTTTTATTCACTTCTCAAAGTAACCCCCCCCCCCCAAAACTAAATCCTGGCTACGCCCGTGCAACTAAGGAATGTGTGTTTCAAGCCACCGACCTGTCTCTGCATCCCTTGCACCTCACCGGGGACATTCCTCGTGCTCAGTATCAAGGAGACCGCCATGCTGAGGTAGAATATCGCGATGATGCTCAGCGGTATCACGTAGAGGATGAGGAACCTCCCCATCACCATCACCTGGGGATAGTTGTTGTCCAGCCAGTCCTCGGGGAACGGGTAGCACACCTCGAATTGGACGGGGTCACCTATGGGCTTGATGTGGGACCCGACGGCGGCCGGGACAGAGCACAGGATCGCCAGCAACCAGATGGCGACGGCTATGCAGAGGGTTATGCGTGTCGCCCTTCTACCGCCACCTGCAAATAAACACCTGACGGGGTGAACCAAAAAACCGAACTTGAACTTTCCCGCTTCGTGTTCAGCTTGAAGGCCATCTTTAGCAAGTTAGACCTGCGCGGCTGTTTACAATCAGACCTTTGGAAAAGTCTATGTTGTACCTACCTAAATGTTACCAAGAGATTTTTGAAGGTTCACTCGCAACCTTCTCAAGCTTACAAGCCCCGTGCAAACATGTGGCAACATCGCAGTGGGACGGTTCAACGGGTCTATGCAGTATAGAGCAGTTTGCACTTTGGCTTAGTTTATCTTTTCTAATATATATGTCCAACCCTCTTTTTAATTATAATTAGATACATTTGTGAACTTTGTTTCAAAAATTGGGTACCTAAGTAAGTAGGTATGTTTGTTTAACAGACAATAAAAGCAGTAACAAGTAGATAACAAAATATACACAGAAGTATAAGTATTTATAATAAGTTTTATAATAATAATTTGGGCAAATAGCGGGGACTACAGACTACATTTTGTTGTAAGTAGAAATTTTGTGACAATTTTTCACATATGCGCCATCAGGCAAATGATAATTACCTATCTTCTCTTATGGTTAAATTTTCATAAAAATACAAACCACAAGCGAACAGAGAACAGCATATTGTGAAGGAGAGTAATCGCTTCTGATTGAAATGGCAGTTAGGGTCAATTTCATAATTCAATTAAATTATCATTTGACTTTGACATTAGGTAAAGAAACTTTCGCAACAATACTAAACAATGGTTGGATTGTTAGAAAGCTCCTTTAATTTTAAAGGGCACTTTAGTTTGTCTATGCAATTGGCTCTTAATAATTTTATTCCTAAATTTTCGTCCTTTGGAAAGCCCAAAACGAATACAAGTTGACCGCTTGCGTCAAGCAAAGAAAACCTAGCTACTTCAAGTTATTATTACGATTTGACTTACATCCAGGTATATAACTAAGTTCTAGTTTCCCTCGACGGTACTAGGCATCTTGATAGGCTTGAAATTGTAAAGGAACGATTCTTCACTTCGAACTTTTATAGAAATGTTTCACTTTTGCACAAACAAAACAAATTTATAAAAAAGCTGTCGCCAGCACTTTGGGCTGTCTGTTTCCACCTAGAGACACACTGCCTCGTCGTAGCAATCTGGCGACGATAGCACTACCCTCAATACACAAATTAATTCTGGTAAATTTCTTGTAAAATCAACTGACAGGGAATGACAGGCCACGCCCCGCAGACCCGCAAGCCATGTTGCCAGCTTTTTCAACTTCAGGGCTTTCCTAAAGTCGGCCGTGGTTCACTCCTTTCCCTTTAGTAACTACATTGTACAGATAATGTGAAAGCTATAGTAATTTTCTTGATTGTCCAGTTATTCTTTAATATGAGAATATACCTATCGATCTTATATTACAATGATTACCTATCTACCACAACTTACAAAGGAGTCCCAAAATTATCCCAAAAGCAGGAGTCTTTGACTCCTTGTAAGTTGTCTCAATCCCTGTCTATTAAGTTAATTGGTGGAGTATGGACTTTAGGACAACTTCTCATTAGATAATATTATGGACTACTTGATTAAGACCACACTTCATCACATTTCAAGTTTATACTATCAAAGGTAGTTTGGTTTGAACCTCTACATATTATACTAATAATTAAGATTTTTTCACAAAAACTAAGTGTGCTTGTATAAAATTTGGATTTTGATAAAAGCTATAAAAAAATCCATTTGGAATTTTAATATGGGTACCTAATTAGAGTACTTAATACTATTTTTTGTATTACCAAAGATCATAGAGTATCATGATCTTTGATTACTAAGGGAAAAAGGTGTTACATTTCCTCTAGCAAATACCTACTACTTTGATTAAAATCAAAAGGAAGTCACGCCTACTTGATTCTAACATTTTCCCTAGAATTTCTTATACACTCCTGGAGTGCCAGGTGGCGGCAGAGCCGTACTCAGAAAATTTGATGTTTCATTACAACAATATTATTATAGATGTGGGCCAAATTGTGGTGGATAGTGCCGCAAATACTAGCCCGCACTAAAAATGTTGTAACTTTTATGTGATTTTTAATTTTTTTACTTTTAAATAGAAAATATCCATATCATTTTACTCTTTCGTCTATCAAGGATGTATACGTAAAAAAACGGTGGGAAGAAATTTTTAAAATTTATTGCCATTTTGTTGTTATTTCGATTTACTAAAGTAAGTAAGAGATAATTTAGCAATATTTTTTTGAATGTTTTCGAGTTATCTACAAATTATTAAAAAAACAGGTGTTTTGAGCTTTGACTAGGTACTAACAGAAAGTAACAGTCTGTCGGAAACTTGCGATCATTGTAACATAACCTCAAAACCCGTTATAACTGGCGTTAAACTGATATCATTGAACACGTTTCCTAATAGAACTGTTCCAAACTAATAAATGCAATATGCTGCACCAGTCTCTAATGACGATCCAACTTGGTCGCGAATTAGAAACCTCTTGATTGCATCACCTCGGGTTGTCTAATATGGGGTGTCCGGATTGTTCGAATCCGATCGATTCGCATCTAATTTATCATATGCCGCAGCTGAATGCGTGAATTATAGCGATCGGTTTTATCGATTTGCAACTGACCGAGTTGACAGGGAATCACAAATGAGCCGATGGCTAATGAATAGACGTTACGAGGCTAATTTGTTTTTGATGGGTTTGAAAATTTTTTTTCAGACATTATATGCACAGACATTATTTGATTAATTAAATGTTATAGCGGGGATTTTTCCAATTGGCGCTCTTGTTGATGCAGTCAATGTCAAAAAAGCAAGCTTGGAAGATTATCTGCGTGGGTGATGAATATTTTCCCGACAAAAATAATAATTAGAGGCTTACAAAATCATATTTGTAAGAAAATTTTATAATTTGCACACTCCATTAAAGTTTCCACGGTGCTTTATACCGAGATGAATGAAATGGTGCGGGCCTGTCGAGTTTCAAGTCGCGGACCCTGTTAATCTCTAAAAAAAAACTCGTTTGTTGACCCTAATGCTCCAAAAGCCTTTTGACACGTTTGTAAAAGGTAACCAATTTCTCAACTGGACTTAGTTAATTCTCCTCGACTCTTATCCGCCTTGTGGCCCTCTTTCGCTTTCTTTAAGTATGCCCAAGACTCAAAGTATACGCCTTCATAATGCTTACCCTTCACTTACAAATATTTCATCATCGGCCTCACGTAAACAACTCTTGGGGCGCGTCTTGTTGATGGAGATTAAGCAGGCTGTGCATGAAAATTTTCGTCGTGAGGCAAAGAAAACAATTCTTGGAATATCTTGAATGCATGTAGGTGGATTGGAATTGAAACTATGTGTATACATCTGATGCAATTCTCAGCGTTTGGCGGGTGTTTGTAATAAGATGTTCGCTGTATAATGCATAGGCAAAGGTAAAATGTTAACATAATTTTGCGATAACAAGAAACGCTCTGCTTATAATATATCTTGAAAACTTAAGCATTCGCGATGTAAATTCAAAAAAAGTTGCTTTTGTTTATGCTATTTCCATAATGTTTCGACAACAGAAACTTTAGAAAAGTAGGTAGGTAGCAAACCTGCATACAATTTCTATTATCAATCAGTTTTTATCTTGTCTTATTATTTAATTTACGAGTAACCGCAACGTTATGAATCTAGAGATGTTTCAGTTTACCGTAAATACAAATTGTTAGGTAGAAATAAGATGAAAACGGACAACTTTGATTTTTTTCGCCCCCCCCCCTTTATATTTAAATCCCGCACCTCACATCGCGAATGCGCCTGAGGCTATATTACCAATTAACATGTGGCTCATATAAGATTCGTAGCACCCTAGCGACGATTTTACAATCCTACTTCGCGCTGCGCTTTTTAGGATAACAGATAGAGACGCCAGACCACGAGCCGGACATACCATCGCCCAATCTATCGGAATCGTCTTTATTTATATAATATGGATTTAAATCGAGGCCAACGATAAAGACAGGCCATGGCGCTAACGCATAATCGCGTAGTCACGTGACCAACTTAGTCCTAATAATAAAAGGCATTTTTGGAGAAGTAGAGAAGTAGAGAAAACAAATTTCGTAACAATTTGGCGAGTTTTCTTTCATCTATTATATTATTGGTATTGTGCATGTAGGCTTTCTCTAATTGTTTTTCAAAATTTTCAACTTGCCTCAGCTGGTTTGGGACCGCACTGCACTCAAATATTTTCGCACATTCGCAAAAATTGTTGGGACAGCACCTTCCTTTAGCTTAAGTGATATTCTCTATAGGTATTTTCCTTCAAAAACAAATTTGTCCACTGTAATTGTTTCATTTTCTTGAAAATGTGTTAGCTACACATACTTAAGGGTATTTTAGAAATTAAATCTCAGTTGGAATTTGACGAATCCATTTTTGGCGCATATTTTCATCCCGAGGCAAAGCAAATGTTGTTATGGTGACATTTTCTTCCTGGCTTTTGTAATATGTATAAATATAATAAGTATAAACAGACCCAATATTTGGTATTTAGGTTATTTTTTACGAAATAAAAATGAAAACTCACCTCAGTATACTGTAAATATTGACGAAGTTCCAGTTCATCGGCAGCGTGAAAGGCCGAATAGGAACCGTATCAGGACGTGGATCGACAACGAAAATCCTCGAGTACGTTACAACATTGATTTATTTCGCACAAGATGAATGGTGAATACAAAATACACAAACCGTCCGATCTCGCGGATCTCCCGTGAACAGTTCACCCGTCTGAGTCTCAGGCTCCACTGTCCATTCCGGGGGGAGAATTCCCCTTACAGCGCTCACGCCGGCGCGAGTGCCACCAATACTCCTGGACGGCACGGCTCTCACACAGAAGCCCTAATATCACCTGGGCAGTTCCCCTCCGCCAGGACACACGCGCACTAGACACGAATTTGTTTCTAAAATATAAACTAAGACGTTTAAAAACACTTTAAACAATTAAAACTACTCAAAACCCAAGATGCCGCTTTCAGTTATCTGACAAATGACATGTAACCTGGGACTAAGATGGTCACGTGATTTTCGTGCGCCATGGTCTGTCTTTATTGTAGGCCTCGATTTAAATGAGGTGACGTAAAATTGACAACCCGATAGAAAACAGCAATGGTGCGGCGTGTCCCCACGATACATAATACAAGTTGAAAGCCCCACATTTTCATCTATGCACCCTCTGTATCTGAGCTTGACATTTTATAATTTGGCAAAAAAATATCTGTCAATATATCATTATATAAGCATTCTACTATGTTGCCAATAATTTATCCGTTCATCCTTGTGTTCAGTCCACGTAGGGTTTTCCGAGTTTACGACCGCCTGAATAATAGAAGCGCAATTCATCGCTTACTCACGAAGTGATCAAGCTGTAGCCAGTTTTGTTCTCTAACCGACTCGATTTAATTACAGAGAATATGCATTACCAAAAGTTATCTAATTGAATAAAGTTTAAATTGTCAGAATTAAACCGTAACGAATTATTAGAAGATAATGCATAAACTAAAACTTAAAGTACCTTCTATAAAATTACACGGGGTTCTATATGCGGTAAAATTTGCGCCCCTGTAGGGTTTACCTGTGCCCTATGCCTAAGTAATGCTTTATTATGAACTCAAATAAGAAGTTGGCAGCTTTTTTCATAAAACTTCAGTTTCGGCGTTCTACGAAAGGAATTCCCTGGTGGAAAAGGCTTCGGCCGATTAGTTTTGAAGCTGAAGTCGTTTGAAAATTAAGAAAGTTTTTGCACTCTTTTAAAACCCCTCTTCAATTATTGAACTATTGAAAGAACTGAAGGATATAGATAAGGAAAAAGCTGTATGAATTTCAACGAACCGTGTGTAAAAATATTAGTACAATTCTTTCCCAAATAAATCTAAAATAATAAAATTAGCAATACTGAAGACTTTTTAACTATTGAATGGTATTACTGCGAACGTAGGTAGATATTGAAAGTGCCATAAATGATAATCAAAATCTATTTTAGATCCTACCTCCGACGAAAAGTTTTGACAATATATCAAACTTTTTTGTACTTTCCCATACTTCGATTGTGACAAAACTATGGTAGAAACCCACGGGCAGAATATAAAATATATAAAATGAATAAAGGATCCCCACTCAATTTTGGCAAAATTTATTCGGGGAGTTCTCTCTGAAGGGTTCGTATATTTAATTTAAAAGACTGTATATGAAATGTTTCACAAAAATAAGTTAAATTTGTTTCCAACTATATTGTATATCTAAACTATTTTAAAAAAATAGAAAGGAATAATAATAAAATAATAAAATATAGGTTAAATTTTCATCATTTATATTAAATATATGAAGGGCACACAGGTAGTGATCGAAAGCTTGCAATAATTATAGTCCAAGAGCTGACCGCATGAGTTCAGCTCTAATAAGATTACAGAATAAGATGTTATGTAAAATGTAGAGAGTATTAGGTACCTATATTTCTTTAGTTGAAGCAAGTAGGTTGCCTTATATAATATGGGCCCGATCATTGTCATTTAAAGAAGTTGTGGTTAATTTTTAATTTTTTAATAGGTACAACCCGTTCCATGAACATAGGTATTTACTACTTTTTCGCAAAAGTCTTTTGATAAATTCGAAAAGTGCCGTTCTAAAAATCGAAGGAGGTGGTAAATCTTTTAATTGGGTCTTGTACTTTTCTCCAGTACCGAAAGAAACCTGTAAAATCCGATATTTAACCGAATTTCCCGACTCCCGATTTTCAAGTTTCGAGAAACGGGACGGCTGTAGAATTAGCGAAATTGACGGGAAATCCTGAGGAACCGCTCTTAGAAATCGCGTGTTTTTTCTCATTTTTTGATTTTTCGGGGGCACCGGAAGCATCTGCATCTGCACCACACCTGAAGACTTGAGGGAAGCTTTAAAAATTCCGACTCCAGAGCCCCGAGCCGAAATAACTTAGCTGTAGCTCGGCGAAAAAGGGCAATTTCTGACAGTTTTCGGACTTTGGCTTTTAGGTGACGGGAAATGCCGACCAATCACGTAAAAAAGATGCGTCCCACCTGTGTTGGTGGGTTTTTTCGCTGAAAATCCTTAATAACTCGAAAACGGGAAATATTTACCTGAAAAAGTTTCTTTAAATATGTTGACCCGTTCTCCGGCCATCTCGCCGTACCATCAAATCTCCCGAAAAACGAGTTTTTTCCTGGTCATCAAACGGTATGGCACTGGCTGTATAGCGGGAATTCGCACACAACTCGCGTCCCCGAGGTCCAGACTTGCCCCCGTCTTTCGCGCCGTATAGGATTTTCCGAAAATACGCCTATCGGATTTCTAAAGGACCAAGGGACCCTTTTTTTATTGTTGTTCCATGGGCCTTCTTTCCTATTTTGTTCTATAATCATATGAGACTAGATTTGCCTAAAAATTAACCACAAATTCTTTAAATAACAATGATCGGGCCCATATTAATTGAGGCAACCTACTCTCTTCAAGTAAAGAAATGAACTGTCTACATTTTGCATAGGTAACATCTTATTCTATAATCCTACGAGAGTTGAAATCATGCGGTCAGCAGTCTATACTATTATATAACTTATTAACTTCTAATAGATAATCTGTCAAAAAAAAACGTAAAAGCTTGTAATAGTATAAGTTAGATAAAACGTCTATTAAAGCTTCCTTTATAAATTTTACAAAAATTTGGTGGGTTCTAGGTCTTCGGAATCAGAAGCATAGGAAGTAGAAAACCATAAAAAATTTGTCCTTTGGTAAAATCACGATTTCCTACCTGTAGATTGGTTTAAAACTAAGACACGAATTACGAATGTAACCTGCAAGTAGCGTGATATTGCAGGAACTCGCTTCCCTCGTCCGGCAAATATTCCGCCCATTACACAAGATCGCCTTTTTTGCAACTGGGTTACGTAAACAGCTACTTACTGCTCGTGTGAAACTTCTTCAGCGGGTCCACTATGGCGAAGAACCGGTCAGCAGACAAGGCGGTCAACGTAAACACGGACACTCCGGTCGAGATGTCTTTGGCAGTTTCTGATATTTTGCATATGAGCACCCCCCATGGCCACGAGTCTAATGTGTAGACTATGGAGGTGAATGGCACGCTTGATATGATGACCAACAGGTCGGCTACTGCCAGCGAGAAGATATATCTGAAAACAAAATAAATGTAGGTTATAAACCCACAATACATTTTATTTTCAAACTAATTGGATGTTGGATTAAGATTCAACTAAAGTGTTATTTAACAAAGTCGCTCTAAATTCTATAGAGTGTTCACAATACAATTAGAAAAAAAAAGAGTTAGTGTAACAACATTGTATATTATTGTATTTGTTACCATATCAGTTATAATTGTTTTTCTTGAAATCGGCAGTGAAGTGTCCCAAAATCGTCATTAAAAGCTCAGAAATCGGCACTGAGGTAGCCCATTATTGTACGATTTCTTCAATAAGTAGTCCTTGGCGAGATGTAAACATCAAACGTCAGACGCGGAGCCATCGCCCGTCAAAAGTGACCAAATATTCAAAACCCGGCCACAAAAGGCCCATTTAACTTTTCGTACACATTGCGAAATTGTTACCTATAGCAGCACAATCTTTCAGTATAAAATATTTTAGTAGGTTTGAATATCAATAGATTTATTATGGAGGCTGCACAAGAAGTGTCAGTTTGGTTTGTCTGTTCGAAGGCGACGTGTCTTATCATACTTGACCTAGGCAGAGCGATCGTCAAACTCAAGCTACGGCACGCGCAGTTGGTTCATGGACGGGTGATACCTTATTTCCTAATGGTTTATTTGCCTCGGCCAGAGGCCTCGGCAACTAAATTCCACATGAATCATAAAAAGTTGAACTTCAGTGCCTTGCTACATATAATAGCTATTATTGCGTTGTTAAATTTTGATCATTCTTGTATTGGAGGCAGCAAAATCGCGCGTCCCAGTTTACAAAAAAATGATAATCAGGTTGCTTGGACCTTCAAGGATGGTTAAAACATTCATTCATAAATATTGTTACTTGCATGTGACTTTATATATACCTTTTTTATTAAAGTTCTTAAATACTTATAACATAAAATACACTAACACTTAATTTTTAATATTAATATAAAAATAATATTAATATGTAGAGGTATTTTACTTCCAAAAATTATAACAAAAAGCAAAACAAAAAATAAAAACAGCATTTTACTAGAACGTTTGTACAGATGATTAGTGATCCACGACATATAAAAAAAAACTGAAAAGGTCAAATATTAAGAAACTTTTTTACAACAGCTAACTTATTAATAAAACGACATATTATTAAAAGCTTGCAGTTTTCTTGAAACGAATGAATCATGGTATGAAATATGTTAAAAATTCGATGGTTATTACAATAATTATTCAATTAATTTTTATTCTTTGGCTTTTTAATTTTAAAAATAGAAAATCTCTTGTGAACAGTGTTGGTTGTATTGGCACATCAGATCAGAAATGGCCGAAGCTGTGTAAATTATTTTCCGCTTTAGAAAAACCATATTATATATATTAAAATATAAATTTTTAAATTGTTATACCATTGTTTATTATTTTCTAACGGGAACAATTTGTATAAATATTTTATACATAAAGTTTTTCTAAGGCGAAAAATAAAAATATTGCTTGGGACACAACACGTTAAATAGATGTTAAGAAAACACGTTTTTTTTGGACACATAATTTAACATCTAATCGAGCGTCTAATTAACGTTAAAACTGTAGTAAGATATAACCACAGAGAAGACCAGAATTCAGACTATAAAGTAGACTGCGTCTTTCATTTATTATAGATTAATTTAAAACTGAGAAAGAATACCCACAGTGACCTACAATGGATTAGTTACCGTTTAAAGTTGAGCTCCATTTGACATAATATTTGACAAGATAAACTTTCTGTATTCTGGTCTTCTCTGTCTGCGATATAACGTTATAAAGAAACTAAAATACTCATTTAACGGTACGTAATATTATTAATTCATATACCTACTAAAACTACACGTTAACAAGAACGTTAAATCAATCTTTTAACAATACGTATAATTTGAATATATTTTATGAACTAAAACAAAACGTTTCTTTATTGCTACATTTCTAGTTTAAATCCGCGATATCTAAAATTTGATACTACGTATCGCTTTTTTTAATTGGTGTCTTCATATTTTAACCGTTTTATTAACATGTGTGTGTTTATTGGGAGCCATAGATAGTCAGAAGTATTGTTGAAACCGTCCGCAAAAAAACCTGCTACACCAACTTTCAAACATAAATTTTGGAGCGAAAACAAATTAAAACAGATACATGGTAATGTCAATTCTTAGGACTCGATACCGTATTTTAATTTAGTTATTAATTTTTATACAAAATTTTATGCGAAATATTTAGAGTAGCCTTCGGAAATTTCAACAATGATAGTAGCTTTGTGTATGATGTACCTATATGATATCGTACTCGATGTACCTATATGATACTCGTGTGGATTGTTTATACTATCAGTCTGTTCAAGAATTTTGTCCCATTAAGGTTGTATCGCTCCTAATGTTATAATTGCTCAAAAATAAGTATGCAACATCTTAAAATGGGACAATTTAAAATGTAACAATTTGGTTTTTCTTTACTTTCTTCAGCAGGTCTATTCATCCGTAATATTTCAGCGTACAAAATGCGAAAGGCTCTCCTTATTAGATACTCCCCACCCCAAATTGATTCCCCCGTATCACGTATCACGTTTTTCCATATCGGGGCGGGCGGCTTCTCCTTACATCCTTCCAATTTAATAACGATGGCGATGACGCAGCCAGATTACCGGCAATCCAATATCTCGGCGAATATGGGCCACAAATATATCCAGGCACTTTATGTAAACCCGACCTGACCTTTGCAAAACTTTCTAAATAAACGCCATATAGTGGAGTCAACCAGGAAAATAACTTCGAACAAATTCCGGGAGTTTTAGATTTTGTTGGAATGTGTTCGTTTTGATGTCTTAAAACAAAATCCGAAGAGTCCGCAGCTCAAAATAGTGTGCGATTTTTTTATTTAACAATAACTGTCAAAAATATAGGTTTTTTTGTTAATAACTTATTTAATACGCATTTTTATAGAATTTAAGTAAGACCATTCGAAAGAGCACAAAATTTCTCAAAAAAATGTATTTACATATTTTTTGTAAAATAATTAAGTAATGAATGAGATTTTTTTTAAGATCATACGTTTTCATGCTTCCTCGTATTTAAGAGGCAGCCAAAATTGAGAGGGGCGCGTGAAGCGCGAGACAGTTAAACAGTAATAACTTTTTACACACACAACTAATTCCTATACAACAAGGTTTATTGGAAAGTGACACCGTAAAGCAATTAAAAAAATCTTGTAGCATTAATTTCCATCAAGGGATACGCCTGTCATATTATTGTAAAATTGGCCTTGATCAAAATTTCATGCATTTTCACAATAATTGACGTTACATGGTCAATTTGTAATATTTTTGAGCAATATTACAGAATGTTTCTACTAAATATATGTGCTTTTGAAAGAGCAATATAAGATTTTTATGTCAAACTTCGTTTGTTTCTTTTTCACTTTGATCATGAGATTTGTCACAAATTCGGAAATCATCTAGTAAGCCATGAAACAAAATCGTTTGGTATCTAGGGTGCTTCCCCTAAAAACGTCACATGAATCAAGCTTTAATAAGTATTTCACGAAATCTTGAAGAAAATTCGATTATTCTTGCATTCAACTTCATTTTTACTAGGCGTCATTTTGTTTTTCATTTTTTTTACTTCATATTCATAACCAGCATCTCAAAAAACATAAAAATGTACACTTTCATTGAAAAATAATGATTCTACAATTAATTGTAGACGATGTTTGTAAAATTTCGGTGAAAAATCGATTTTTTGAGTTTTTTTATTTTTTTAAAAAAAAGCGCACTTTTTCAACCTGCGGACTTTTAAATAAAAGTATGTTTGAAGCTGTTTCAAAAGGTTTTATTCAAATCCATGACTTCCCTAATTAATTCCTAATTAACACCATTTTTCGTCTACGTTGACTCCACTAATAGTAAACTTGGCTGGGGAAAGTGAGGAGGTTTTGGAAAGTTGGGAAGGTATACAGTGTCTTTTAGGAATGATTTATGTTCTTCGCCGATTTTGACATTTCTCGTTCCTGGAAAGACATTCATAGTGGACACAGATTCTAGAAACTTTGGTGTTAGAGCAGTACGTACTCTGTCAGGAACAAGAAAGGTCCACTTCAGTAAAACTCTGTCAAAGCCAGAGAGAAACTAATGTGCGACAGGAAGAGAACTGCTAGCAGTGTCCAAGTACGCTGAACACTTTCACAGGCATCTATACAGCCAAACTTTCGTATTGAGAACAGATCACGCATCACTAAAATGAGTATTTCAGTTTAAGAATCCAGAAGGAAGATGGCAACACGGTTTCAAAGGCTGCAGGAGCAGGAATATGACCTCAAAGTGGAACAAGGCAAAGGGGAAAATCCTAAGAATGCCGATGCATTCGCAAGAAGACCCTGTAACGAGGACTGTCAGCACTGTAGTCAACAGGAATTAAGATATAACCCGGACCTATATTTCTGTAAACGAAGTACTGTCCGCGAACCTGAAAATTTGATGCAAAAGTCATAGCCAAAGTTAAAGACGTAACTACTGGGCACAACGTGAATTTTTAGACGGTACATCCCAAGAAGAGAATGTTAGAGGTCCTGAAAGGCGTGCACGAAGACGTTGGAGGTGGACACTTCGGCATTAGTAAGACCTTGAAGAGAGTTAGAAAGAGGTTTTATTGGGTGAATGTCGAAGATTGGTTCCTCCTATGAGAAGAATGTGCTTCGGTGAAAGGACCGAAAACTAGGGAGCACGGTAAAATGATGCAATATCTGGTCGAAGCTAGGGATACAAAAATTCGATATATTTATGAATGGCAACATTGTGGCAACATTTATGTTTTAGTTGTGGATGTTGTTGTTACGGACAAAATGTTCTCTTGGACTTGCCAAAACATAAATATGTAGGTTCTATATCCATTGGTGTCATGCATAAAAACCTTCGAAATAACTCATTGCTTCTCCAAAACCAAAATCAAACATAATATTGACCGAACTGATAATTACAACTAATTTTACTGTTGGTTTTTGTTATTTAATTCTGCGGTTTTCGTATGTAATATCACAAGTGCCGGAAATTTTATCGATAATTTTTTCGAAAGCGCTATTTTGCCTAGAAAGATCACGAGAGCGAAGCTCGTGGGATTTTATCTCTGAAAATAAAAGTCCAATTTGTACGAGTGATTTTGCTAATGGGCAAAATAGCGGTTGAGAATAAAATTATTTAGAAAAATTTCCGGCACGAGTGATATTTGTAGAGTTTATTTCACGAATACGATTTAATAATTTCTGTATTAATTTTTTCTATGTTTACATTTCCAAAACGACTCATTTTGAACCAGTTTATTGACAGCTTCCACTGTAGCGTCATTCGAGTAAAGAAACATGACGCTTGGATATCCAAGGCAAATGCGATTATACCTACACCTTGTTAGCGTTGGTTAATTTTCTGAATGTGTGTCATAAATTTAAACGGAGACGGAGACAACAATTTAGCAATGTAAAAGTTATATAAATTAATTGATACAATACTTAATAATAGCGCAACATAATTTATAAGCTGCATAATTTAGAACAGTGTAAAACACACCAATTTTAAGAAGTACGTGTTTGTATCGAATAGATTCGCGGTTGCTAAGCAACGAAGTGATAATTGCACAAGTGGTATTACCGCTTTGCTTTTGCACAAGTGCAATTATCGCTAGCAGAGGCATATAATTGGTTGGATTTTTGTGGAAAGAGCTACCTTATTGGATGCAAGCAGTATGAGGGAAATAATCCTCTGAATTCCCCTCCATTTTCACTTATCTTTCCGTTCGGCTTCGGCATTTCCTAAATATCGCCAACAAAATGCTTGCCAAGTCGACTCCCTCACGATCTTCTCAGCACAATTAGAAAGCTAACCCGCTTTTCTCGGCCTATCGTTTTTGACGCTTATTCGCAAAGTTCAACAAATAAAGGGAAAATTTACACCTCGTATTAGCCGAGATATCGGTTCGCTGGTAATTCTGCAGCGTCATTGTAGTCCTTATTATGCTGAAAACTTGTAACGGGAAGCCCTGGACGATATGAAGCATAGCGAAATCTGATATAGCATCGCCAGTTTATAGAGAGGGTGTACAGAATGTGTGGGTACTTAAGGCGATCCCCTGATATCCTGAAATATTATTCGCTTGGGTATACCTACATACTTGATATATTATAGTAGATATACTCTGTACAGAGATAATTTCTGCACAGAGTGTAACTTAAATTTTAACTGGCGGTATAGTTTCCCACTCCCAAAGCACGCCCATGACAGTATTTTTTTACGTGCAGAAAATAAAAAATTATAGCCATGAAAACAAAAACGATAGCGTTACAAGATCAATGTAAAAAAATATAATGCTGAATTTTACTCGGCTCTTCATAGATTTCTACAGTTCAAAAGCAAACGCGGACACACTGTCTTTATATTTGGATAGGTAACTACCTATAATATTGAAATAATTCCGAGGATAATTCACTCACCTTTTAGAAATTTGGTAATTATTTCCAATGGTGTAATCCAGCCGCGATTTTTTTTTTAATTTTGGCTACCTTCCCTATTTTCAAGGTCCCTGAACACGAATTCGGCCTTGGTTTTCCCGGTTGGACGTAGTTTTTGAGAAAATGTATTTTCCAATTTCTTTTTGACATCCCAGATTTCACGACGAAATTTGTACACTTTTTCACCTTTTGCAACATCGAAACTTCGCGAAAACACGCGGAAAAACCGCGAAATTTTGAAAGATTTTTGCCGTGTTTACGTTCGCTATTTTCGCTCATGCCTGACATTGGGCGCGCGCCGACCTACTCTCTCTACTCTACTTACGCCTATATGGTGAATATATGGTGAAGGTTTTATATAGCACTCGACTGCGATCACAGTGACTGTTTGTTGGGCGTGGTACTGCTGCCTACACTGTTATTGCCGATACCTACTATGTTATAACTAGAAATATTTCTAATTAACAGATGAAAAATGTATCATCTAATCGAATTATATATGGATACAATGAATATCTATAGGACATTTAAAGTCACCTCAATATAGTTTTCATATATGAGAGACGTAAAATTTTGGAAATCTCCGTCTACTGTTAATAATTCAGTCAAAACGTTGTATTTTTTAATAAAGGCGTTTTCACTCAATACCTTTTTTCTTATATTTGGGTCTAATATTTAACATTAACTTTTTTAATCAAAAGGCACATGATACTACTAGAATGAAATTAATCACATAACTCTTTAATAAAATCCCCCTCAGCATCTTTCTCGCCAATACCTAATATTATTATTAACTAAAAAAATATAAAAAAAATTTAAACTGCGCGCCTTAATTTGGAGCAATGAAATTGCGTTTGCGACTTTGCCGGTTATACTAGTAATCGAAGCACTAAAAATTCGATCTCCGTTCTAATCTCAGACGTGCACATTGAATCGAAATCGATTCTCTAGAGAGAGACAGTTGTATAAACGATTGTCCGAACTCGACCGTACAGACGCAGGTAGTTGTTTTGTGGGTCGTTTGTCGTGTCTATATCAATCTGTCACGTCATTCTGTCATTCTTTAATGTAAACCGAGCTAATAAAACTAAATGTTTTTCTGAAAACCTGCAAAAAGTTAAAGTGTATACCGTATGCCGATTTGAAATAAAATTTAATTGGTCTTGTAATAAGGATGGTGATGGTGCTAGGCACTTATTTAGCATTATCAGTATTATTATCTCCCTGAAGAACTGAAAAAGTTATACTCGTAGATCCTGTAATTGAGAGAAAGGAGAAAGGAATATTTTGTTCATCCGGAAAACCTTTTGATAGCCATTTCAGGGGATGATAGAAAACACATTCGAGAGTTAGCTTTAAGAATAATTGCAAAATAAAGAAGATCAACGGCAAAAACCAACGATGCCAGAATATTTCCAGTTAATAAATTAAATTTTGATTGTCAAGATTATGTCTAGTTATTATAACCAGATTTATTTAGGTTTGGACAACTTACAAGTTGGTGATCATTCTGCAAGTGACTTTTAACTCAAAAAAGGGAAAACATTGCGATTGTGGTACATTATTAAATTAATTGATATTGAGGTTATTCTTATTTCTTTTATGGCCTCTGCTATTTTCGAGCAATCTAGCCACTATGGGGCGACATACGGTGCCAAACCGTGGGGTCATGTGTTATGTCTATTTGACTTTTGCCACAAAATATAAGTTAGGTAAATGTTCTTCTTCTTCAGTCTTCACAAATCTCAAATAGAAACATATCGATATTGCCGTAAATCGTGTCACCGTCGCAAAACACTAGCCAATCAGCTTTTTGGGCCCGTGACGTCACGGGCCCAAGAAATTTGAATTTCAAAAATGTTTTTAGGGCATTTCCTGGCCGAAAAAAAAAACGGAAAAAAATATTTTCTTGTTTTATTTACCATTAAGATTCGTAATAAAAAATAAAAAAAGTGTGAAACAGGCCCATTAGGGAGTTTTTGCATGAAAATGTAATTGCATTTTTAAAATATTGTTTATTATTAAACATTGAAAAAAGAAAGAAATCAATTAG
Source organism: Pseudeuparius sepicola (assembly GCA_963920635.1). NCBI lineage: Eukaryota > Metazoa > Arthropoda > Insecta > Coleoptera > Anthribidae > Pseudeuparius > Pseudeuparius sepicola. The sequence goes on from OY987304.1 coordinate 8,729,536, forward strand.
GTGGGTCATTGACGAAACGACCTTCCACCCGCTTTCGCAGGATCCCAAAAAGTAGATCCTGATCGCTTCCCCACATAATTATGCCACCGCACAATAGTGAATAACAATTTGATTTACGTTGAAAATTACTATAAACAGGATCATCAAATTTATCCTAACTTCTCTTATCAATATTTATCCTCCGAGACTCTGTAAGTATATGCATCGCAACTTTCCAAAGCCTCCTCACTTTCCCCAGCCAAGTTCGTCGGCGTCTATTCCGAATGTTGGGCAAAGGTCAGGTCGGATTATAAAGTATTGGAAAAGTTGCCGAGATATTGGATTGCCGGTAATCCGGTCGCGTCATCGGCATCGTTATTAAATTGGAAGGATGTAAGGTGAAGCCGCCCGACCCGATATGGAAAAACCGCGTGATACCTACACGTGAAACGAGGAAATCAATCAATTTGTGGTGGATATGATGTGGAGCATCTAATAAGGAGGGTCTCTCGTATTTTGTAAGCCGAAAAAATAGAGTTGAATTGTTCAGTATTGTCTTGTTTAAATAGGGCCGTGCAGAGCTCGCACGGGCCCCGGTACTACCATCTCGACGGGCCCCTCTATCGCCAAAGTGCATCATTTATTTTACACACAAAACGATGTAGGATTCAACATTTTTATAGTGTCAAATACGTACCTACATTGTATACATACAAAGTTCACATTTTCAAAAATACGTCAAACAAAAAGTGTTACAAAAACAGAGGAACCATATGGAAATATGAACTTTTATTACGTATGCCTACAAAATAAATAACCAAACAGTCTTTATCCTCTATTGCAAATATAAGGAACACATTACATAACGACTTAAGAAATATAAAAGGAATTTAAATTTTAAATTTGATATAATAAATAGGTATAGATTTCTCTGCCTCTCAACAACAATAAAACAAAATAAATAAATAAAAAACATAAAAAAATTAAATAAACTTTGGTCTCATTCAAATATTTACATTCTACTCAAATTACATATTTAAATTTTTCAATTAAAAAAGAAAATATTTTATAGAGAAAAAATTTTCTTCCTCTACTTTCCTGGTCGTTCTTGTTTTGTAAATAAATAATCCTGGGATTCGACCAAAAGTTATATATTAATTTTTGTTGAAGGAGTCACTCCTTCACTACCACCTACACAAAACACAATGCAGAGACCTAGATACCGAGATACCTCGCATTTACAACCAAATCTGGACACCCTGTACATCTTTTTGAGATATATTAGAAAACAAATTTTTAAATGTCACTTTTTGTATAAATCTTGCAGTACAAAATAAATGACATTTGTATATATTTACCATCATCAGGTATATAATACCTGATGATGGTAAACATGCCGAAACGCGTTGTATAAGCAACACAAACAGAAAAAATAAATATATAACTTTTGGTCGAATCCCAGGATTATTTATGTACATTACATATTTAGACAGTGTTTAGGTAGGTTAGGTTAGTCATTCGGCTATGATTTAGAGTAGGTCGACTTTTCGAGCCTTCATATTGGCAAAGTTGTCTATGATTTGGTCAAAATTACTTTTTCGAGCTAAAGAAAATTCTAATGCGAGAGTTCCTATAGACTTGTTAACCTTTCTGGGTACATAGTAAACCCAAGAACTTTTTTTTATTCAAGCTACGGTACTAAATGACCTGTTTCATTGTGCAACTGTCACTGGAATAGTGAAAAAAAAATCCTGAGAGTAATTATGACATTGGGAAAAAGCGCGAGAGGTATTTTTTACATGTTACATATTACATATTATTACATACAACGTCATCAAAGCCTCGCCGACATTGCCAACAACGCGCCGGGCCCCGATAATTTATACCGGCCGCACCCCCCTATGCACGGCCCTGAGTTTAAATTCCTTGAGGAAAATAATATATACCTATAATGATAGACGTAATTTTAATCTTTGTCGCATGCAATCAGATACTGAATGTTTTTTAAACCGTCACTAAAGTGTATCAAAAATAAAGATACGGGAAGTGCAGCAACGGTAGGCGTGGCAGGCACATGGATGGGTGACAGCGCGCATAAGGGTGTTCACATAGAAAGTTTACCAGGCTACAAATTATTTCTGATTCTGTTCCGCAAAAGCCACTGAAAACTATAGCGTTTTTTTACGATTAGCATTTAAGATTACATTAACTAAATGGACCATATTATAATATGGTCGCGTATGTCAACAGGCCGCTGCTAATCACACAATCAGCGTCATAATCACAATTCGATCGTGACGGCTCTGCACGCACAATGAACACAAATCGGAGGCCCTACATCACCGTTAAAAAAATATGAAGGCTGCAACTCTAATATTTTACTTTTCACTGGAAAAATAAAAAAAAAAACACAATTTGGAAAATGTTATACAGAAATTGAGTTTTACTATTAAAGAAAATAAGTACTTATCACAAAAACAGAACTTCGTGTTCGGCGTCGATTTGAGCTTGAAAATTTGTCTGAAACAGGCCTATCCAACCCAGCTTGACTAGAATAAACTGAAAATCCGTAATGAAAATTTCGAAATGACCGACCAGCCTACTTTTTTAAAAAATAGATAAAATGGTGCTTTTGCAGGGTATACCTCGGTTCTTTTAAGAGATAGGGAGTTGCGGTTTTCGGAACACTGATCTATTTTTTCATAAGAAGAAAGACCCCGTAAACAGTTACAAAGTGATTTTAAAAATTTGCCATTTTCAGGTTCAGGTACCCCCGTACCTACAGGGTAATTCAAAAACAAATGCCATCCGTAGCACCGCGGTATTATACGCCAAAAATAAAGTGACCCGTGTTTTTTCTTTTTGTTCAAAGCTCTATATTAAGGGCCCCACGGGCTCTTAAAAGGGGCCCTAAAATTCAGCGAAAAGACGACATTTTAGGGCCCCTTTTAAGGGCCCGTGGGGCCCTTATTAATATACAGCTTTGAACAAAAATAAAAAACACGGGTCACTTTATTTTTGGAGTAGAATATCGCTGTGCTACGGGTGGCATTTGTTTTTGAATAGCCCTGTATATCCGTTATACGCTAACTTGTTGAAATGATAAAAATTGACCCTTATAGCGTTGACTAAGACTTCTCAAGGCTATAGTTTCATGTCCTGGAAAGTAGATGGCGCCTATGGTCAACAATATATTTTGCATTGTATTTTGTCTCCGGGAAGCGCATCGTGAGCCAGAGAACTGTCAAACATGACAGCCGTGAGCAGTCTTTATTAATACGCTTATAGATTTTTTCCACGAAAGAATTTCAACATATAAATATAACCTGCAAAAGTGTGTGTGGAGCTGAAACTGTAAGTTATATCTGTGGAGCTGAAACTGTAAGTTATATCTGTCACTCCATTTGGTAAACAGTTGATAGGAATATCCACTATAGGAAGTTAGTTGTGTTAATATAAAGGAATGTAAAAGAATCTTTTATGTCTTTAACTTTTATCTTTTGGATTACCGGTTTCGCAAAATAAACATCAGATCCTCGAAAGTTTAAAATAGCGTTAAAGGGTTGTCAAACAGTGGGGTCAAGATGTTGGTACATCCTACGACAAAATCTAAATTCAAAAAGGTTACATTCTTTTTATAAATTCAGCTTATAGGATAATAAAACTTAAAAGATTCTTTTACATTCCTTCATATTAAATATTTTGGTAACGAAAACTGTATAGGTATAAAAATTATATATAAGAGAGGGCGCGGCCCAAGTAACATTTTCGATTACTTTTAGTAACCATTAGTTTTATAACAGCTTCTTAATAGTACTAAAAGCAACTAAAGGTTTCTAAAGTTTTATAAATATTTTCTAAATGATCGGTTACTGAAAGGTTTGTAATAAGGTCACGAACTATTGTTTGTAACTTTTTAATAAAACCCCGAGTTCCTGTTACCAAATGTTTTATAATCGAGTTATAGTATAATGGTCTTGGAAACTACTTTATAAAACCTGTAGGGCTAGGTTTTATAGAGGCAACTCTAAACACCTTTTTGTTCCTTCGGGAAAATTAAGATATTGCTATATGTATAATTTCTAAGAGCTATAGTTCTATAAGGGTCTTCTCCAAATCAATTAAAAAACCTCAAGTAATATCATCCCCTTATAAAACCGAAAAAAAAAAATTCGATCTACGCATGTCCCATAACATGGGGGTTATTTATAGCTTATGAATACATTCTAACTATACTCTTGTTATACATTATACATTACATAAATTTTTCTGTAGTCCTAGTCTATTTTAAATAAGACCATAAAATAACAGAACTTCAAAAACGTATTCGGTAAAACAAAATAACAATAAGTAAATAAAAACACAAAACAGGTGTTGAATAATGGTTATTAATTCTATTCACTGTCACTTATATTTTCTTCCCTATTTCGTCTTTATTACTATCTTTGTCTGAATTTCCATTTCTTTCTGCAATTTGCCCATGCGCTCGGTACAACTGATAAACTAGAAGTATTTTTGCCAGGTTCTTGTGGTTCTACTGTACAATTTTAAATGACATTTTGCTCCTAAAACACCCACAATACCTAATCGCAATTATCATTAATAATGTTTCTGATGTAGGCAGTAAAACCAAATTAGAGGTTATTCGTTTTTACAGAATATGCGCGTGCGCGTGCTACTCTGGGTGGTATAAGGGTTACTTATATTATCAATAGTTGCAAAATTTACTTTTAGTTTTACTAAAGTATCGCTGGAACTTTTTGGTTTCCAGGTGTACTAAAATTGGTGATTAGAGTTACCTAAAATTATTACTATGTAACTTTCAGCAACCACATTTTTATAACAGTTGTGGGGTACATTATAAAACCTGTGGTGAAATCTATTACCAAAGGTTAATGGCTTTGTACTGTTATAGGTTAGGTTAAATTCTCCAAGGAAATGAACTAAAAGCTTATTTTATGGTATATTTCGTTACTTTTCTCGACACAAACTGATGGTGACTAGAGTTACCTAAAATTATTACTATGTAACTTTCAGCAACCACATTTTTATAACAGTTGTGGGGTACATTATAAAACCTGTGGTGAAATCTATTACCAAAGGTTAATGGCTTTTTACTGTTATAGGTTAGGTTAAATTCTCCAAGGAAATGAACTAAAAGCTTATTTTATGGTATATTTCGTTACTTTTCTCGACACAAACTGATGGTGATTAGAGTTACCTAAAATTATTACTATGTAACTTTCAGCAACCACATTTTTATAACAGTTGTGGGGTACATTATAAAACCTGTGGTGAAATCTATTACCAAAGGTTAATGGCTTTTTACTGTTATAGGTTAGGTTAAATTCTCCAAGGAAATGAACTAAAAGCTTATTTTATGGTATATTTCGTTACTTTTCTCGACACAAACTGATGGTGATTAGAGTTACCTAAAATTATTACTATGTAACTTTCAGCAACCACATTTTTATAACAGTTGTGGGGTACATTATAAAACCTGTGGTGAAATCTATTACCAAAGGTTAATGGCTTTTTACTGTTATAGGTTAGGTTAAATTCTCCAAGGAAATGAACTAAAAGCTTATTTTATGGTATATTTCGTTACTTTTCTCGACACAAACTGATGGTGATTAGAGTTACCTAAAATTATTACTATGTAACTTTCAGCAACCACATTTTTATAACAGTTGTGGGGTACATTATAAAACCTGTGGTGAAATCTATTACCAAAGGTTAATGGCTTTTTACTGTTATAGGTTAGGTTAAATTCTCCAAGGAAATGAACTAAAAGCTTATTTTATGGTATATTTCGTTACTTTTCTCGACACAAACTGATGGTGATTAGAGTTACCTAAAATTATTACTATGTAACTTTCAGCAACCACATTTTTATAACAGTTGTGGGGTACATTATAAAACCTGTGGTGAAATCTATTACCAAAGGTTAATGGCTTTTTACTGTTATAGGTTAGGTTAAATTCTCCAAGGAAATGAACTAAAAGCTTATTTTATGGTATATTTCGTTACTTTTCTCGACACAAACTGATGGTGATTAGAGTTACCTAAAATTATTACTATGTAACTTTCAGCAACCACATTTTTATAACAGTTGTGGGGTACATTATAAAACCTGTGGTGAAATCTATTACCAAAGGTTAATGGCTTTTTACTGTTATAGGTTAGGTTAAATTCTCCAAGGAAATGAACTAAAAGCTTATTTTATGGTATATTTCGTTACTTTTCTCGACACAAACTGATGGTGATTAGAGTTACCTAAAATTATTACTATGTAACTTTCAGCAACCACATTTTTATAACAGTTGTGGGGTACATTATAAAACCTGTGGTGAAATCTATTACCAAAGGTTAATGGCTTTTTACTGTTATAGGTTAGGTTAAATTCTCCAAGGAAATGAACTAAAAGCTTATTTTATGGTATATTTCGTTACTTTTCTCGACACAAACTGATGGTGATTAGAGTTACCTAAAATTATTACTATGTAACTTTCAGCAACCACATTTTTATAACAGTTGTGGGGTACATTATAAAACCTGTGGTGAAATCTATTACCAAAGGTTAATGGCTTTTTACTGTTATAGGTTAGGTTAAATTCTCCAAGGAAATGAACTAAAAGCTTATTTTATGGTATATTTCGTTACTTTTCTCGACACAAACTGATGGTGATTAGAGTTACCTAAAATTATTACTATGTAACTTTCAGCAACCACATTTTTATAACAGTTGTGGGGTACATTATAAAACCTGTGGTGAAATCTATTACCAAAGGTTAATGGCTTTTTACTGTTATAGGTTAGGTTAAATTCTCCAAGGAAATGAACTAAAAGCTTATTTTATGGTATATTTCGTTACTTTTCTCGACACAAACTGATGGTGATTAGAGTTACCTAAAATTATTACTATGTAACTTTCAGCAACCACATTTTTATAACAGTTGTGGGGTACATTATAAAACCTGTGGTGAAATCTATTACCAAAGGTTAATGGCTTTTTACTGTTATAGGTTAGGTTAAATTCTCCAAGGAAATGAACTAAAAGCTTATTTTATGGTATATTTCGTTACTTTTCTCGACACAAACTGATGGTGATTAGAGTTACCTAAAATTATTACTATGTAACTTTCAGCAACCACATTTTTATAACAGTTGTGGGGTACATTATAAAACCTGTGGTGAAATCTATTACCAAAGGTTAATGGCTTTTTACTGTTATAGGTTAGGTTAAATTCTCCAAGGAAATGAACTAAAAGCTTATTTTATGGTATATTTCGTTACTTTTCTCGACACAAACTGATGGTGATTAGAGTTACCTAAAATTATTACTATGTAACTTTCAGCAACCACATTTTTATAACAGTTGTGGGGTACATTATAAAACCTGTGGTGAAATCTATTACCAAAGGTTAATGGCTTTTTACTGTTATAGGTTAGGTTAAATTCTCCAAGGAAATGAACTAAAAGCTTATTTTATGGTATATTTCGTTACTTTTCTCGACACAAACTTATTATTTAATCATTATGTATCATATTTATAACTGTTTTACTAATTTCATTAAAAATTTCTTAACATATCATGTTTGCTCAGCCTGTGAATTTTCTGGAGGTAGAATCCAATTTCACCCGATGCAGAAAGAGTTGCACGTGAATTTACTATGCTCTCCTGAGATCGCGTCTTCTTTTTCTATATGATCAAAATAGCAAACATGGATGAGAAAACCAACTGTTTAATTCGTTTCAAACGATAAAGATGAAATTCTTTAATATCACAATGGAATAAAGAGAGACAAGCAATATATTGTAAGACATGCGCAGTTCGAATAAAAGATAAGTTTTATAAGGGTGTCCAAAAGCGCTTGGGAAGAAACTTAAGTAGAAGAAGAACTAAGGACTTAGTTATAAATTGGTCGATTTAAGGCATATAAGGGTTTTTTTAATTGTAACTGGAAAGTTCTCGCAACTTCTTAAGTGGCTTTAAGTTTTATAATATTAGTACCTAACGGTTGCTTCTCCGCGACACTTTCTTCTCTGGCTAGCTGCCACTACTATATGTACATAGGTAGTATCTCTGTTGGATGGTTCTTTCCGACAGAAGTAATATAAAAGTTTCTGTGAAGATAAATAATACCTCTAAAGAGCTCAGAGAGCAAATGCATATATGATCCTTTTTCAAACTAAGTGTTGCGACGACAGTTTCAGGAGGCTTCAGTTTATCTGGCGGCCAGGCCTGTATTCAGGATTCTTGGCGCAAACAACCGCCATGAAATGGGGTGTGTAGAAGAGAGACCTCGATCATCTGTCAGGAGCTCCCGTTTAATTGGTGTTTACGTTTAGACTAAAAGGGCTGATCCTGGTTGAATCTGGGAGGAAAAGGGATTGTGGAAAATTAAAAGAGGGGACGAGTTGGGCTGATCCTTTTTTATATACAGGATGATTTTTTTAGGTCTACCACCGCGATTTTCTCGCTCATTTTGCGGCCTACAAAAAAAAACGCAAGGAACAAAAAAATGTGGCAATTTTGGACAGCTAAGTGGTGCTGCAAAAGAAATCGGCATCCATGGCCAACTTGTCGCGCAATGTTAAAAAAACCTCAAATTGAGCAAAACTATTAATGCCCGTGGAATGTTTATTTTAAGAGACATAGGAAAACTTTTATATTGAAAATTGATGGCACTGAGAGGCTTTATCCACCCAGATGCTCAGATAGATTCAGCAAATTACACAGGGCCTTCGGCTCTCTTGAGACCATGAAAATTTTTGTCGATTTAAGGTTTTTTTAGTGCACTGCGAAAAGTTGGGTATGGAGGCCCATTACTTTTTTAATGTCGCCTCGCTGACCAAAATTGCCATATTTTGTTTTCTTACATATTTTCTGTGCGGCCCAAAATAAGCGAGAAAATCGCTTAATAAGAAATAAACAAAAAAATATTCATAGCCTCAAGAGAGCCGCAGACCCTGTGTAATTTGCTGAAACTATCTGAGCACCTGGGTGGATAAAGCTTTTCAGTGCCATCAATTTTCAATATAAAAGTTTTCCTCTGTCTCTTAAAATAAACATTCCACGGCCATTAATAGTTTTGCTCAATTTGAGGTTTTTTTTAATATTGCGCGACAAGTTGGCCATGGATGCCGATTTCTTTTGCAGCACCACTTAGCTGTCCAAAATTGCCACATCTTTGTTTCTTACGTTTTTTTTGTAGGCCGCAAAATGAGCGAGAAAATCGCGGTGGTAGACCTAAAAAAATCATCCTGTATATAGTGGATGGTTTTATCGTAAATACTAATGACTTTCAATCCGGCAATCTATAATATGAAAATAATTTTAAAAATATGGCAATTTAAAATAAAAAAAACATTCAAAAATTATATAAAAAAAACCAAAAATAAAAACCGAAAAAATGCAAATATTTCCATCCTTTTTCTAAATTTGCCAGTGTGTGTATACTAAGGAGTGTAGAATTGAAATTTGTAGTTTTCCAAATATAGTGGAAAGGCCCATTTTTGCAAGGACAAAGTTTCTGTTTTTGTTTTGCCCGTCCTGTACGTACGCCATAAACTTGATCTTATAAATGGATGAGTGCAGTCTATAAATATTCAGTCGCTATAAATTGCTGCTCGTAGCAATTTAGAATGCAATCTCCCGCAAGGCTGGTAATTTCAGCATTTCATGGAGTGCGACTCGAGAATAATGACTTCTTTGACTGATAGACAGAATTACAAAATTAAGTCGAACGGGCTACTACGTATGACAGGTAGTAAGTTCGTTTTTAGAAATTTACGAAAATATTCTTTTAACACGATTTTCTGTTAAAAACATTTAAATAAAACTTATTAGAAACATCTATCTCCATTAATAAAGATAAAGAGGTGTATTTTCGTGAAAATTATATTTATAAAATTAGCATGGTAAAGCGCTTTCGGCTACATAGCCATCATCAGTACCACCTAAAAGAGAGCATGACACAACTTATAGAAAAGTCAACGATTTTAATATGAAAAAGAGGAATTACATTTCTTTGGTTATGTGATATTCACATGTCAGGTGTGTACAGAAAATTGGAGCAACTGAGTTTAATACAGGTATAAAAAGACGATGGAAAATCCATGTCACACATTAAAATGTCAAAACAACATCACAGCCATAAGCGTAACACATATCATGTACATTATTTCAAACAAAATTCATCATGGTAAAATGGAAGGACCGGTAGCCATGCAATGCAGTGTGGAAGGCGATGAAGATAGTGACTTTTAGTGAAGTAACTAAATCGGGCGGAAGACACCAGACAGTGTCAACAAAGACCGCGAAGTATGACATTGGGCATAGGCGTGCCAAAAATATTCAAGCCGGCAGAGGTGAAAGCCAAAAAATATTTTATCTAAATATGGACTTTTTTAATCGAGGAGGAAAAGAAGATTACCCGAATGGGGGGGGGGGGGGCGTAGGTATCATCATTGAGTGAGCCTTCTATGTATAGGAATGTAGGATCTATTAAGATGTACTTTAACATTTAGACAATCTGGATTTGTAAGCAACTCTCTGTTTATTTGAATGTCCTCGAGAAAATCCAATCTAATCTATTAAAATTTTTAGACGAAACATAATTTTTACCATTAAAGCACAGAATAAATAGCTTTGCAACAGAAGCCTCCTTACGGACATGTGTCAAAAATAAGCGAGTCTCCATTTCAATTTACAGAAAGACAGATAGCAGTAAAATCGAATAAAATGCATATTATTCATGTCTTTAAAAGGTATTTGGCTAAAAAGCGAGTCTCCTTTTGACACATATCGCTAAGGAATTGTCTGTTTTACTCGTTAGTCTGTGGTTAAATTAAACATCTCTGAATAAGGAACCCCAGGAAGGAGCTAAATTTGGGCTTAACGCTCGACCGGGACAATTTCTGCAAATGGCGGGATGCCGTTTCCGTTTTTACAGTGGCGCGCACCTTTGAGTTGTTCCGACAAACTAATCGAGGCAGAAATCCTAATTTTTCGTGAAATCAAATAGAGGCAAAAAATTGCAAGCCACGTTTATATGTCTTTAAGTTCAGAAATCCATCATAATACAGCTATTATTCTAATAGTTTTAAATTTCCAATTATGAAGAAGCATTATGTACCTTACTAATTTGGGGAAAAGTTTAAGGTGCACTGAATATAAAAATTGTATATCATTGGGAAACTTAAATTTTTGTTGACAAAACAATAATTATTTTATTCACTTTGTGATTTTGTTCAAGCATTTGAACAGATCAACGCACACAATTTTTTTCTAAACTGGAAGTTGATTAAAAGCAAATATTGATTCCTATATACGTCTTATTAAGAAGAAATCAAATTTTAATTAAACTCCGAAGAAAATCAGATTTGTTTTTAAGACTCTTCAAGGGCACGTTTCTCTTTCTATTTACAACGTTTTGGGAACTTCAAAGCAAACGATTATTAATTCCAAGGCTATAAGAATAACTCCAGTACGCAGTTAAAATAATGAAATGTTAACATACTTAATAATAAAACATTGAAAAGATCGGCATTCGAACCCTGTAAATTAAGATTAAGAATTAAGAGCATAATGGCATTGGAAAAATACTTATTCGTGTACCAAGGAACTTCTGTATCGAGGGACCCATTATATTGAATTTTATACGGGTGATTTCTGCTGATAAGTCTGGTATTTTTACTAGTAGCTGAGCGTGGTAAATGCTATTAAATAGATCGTGCCCCATCGATCACTGTGTTCCAACTGAGTTCATTTATATTTTACCAGGGTAGCTCGAGAACACGCGCCTCGGCAATAAAATACGAGACAAAACACTTTTTCAAACATATTAAACCGCACCTGGTATTAGTAGTAAAAATAGATGAAGGAGACAGAGAAGATAGATATTGTAGTAAAAAGAAGTGACTGCATGCTCGCCTAATATAATATCACCAATACTTGCATGGGTTTTTACACTGTTCGACGGCTGGCCACTTGTGCAGCGAAATGCGGTGGATAGCCGTGCCATAATTTCACAGATCTTAGGATATACTTGCGTAAATAGTTCTAATCGATATGGCTTTTTAGAGACCTTTTGACAATATTATATGATGCATTAACCTTTACGGTGTGTTTGACGACAACCTTAAAAAAAAAGCTTTAAAGTGAAATATTATGTTGCTTGTAGAATATACATATTTTTGAAAACTGCGTGACGCTTATGTCCTATATTCTTTTTGTGACGCCAATTAGAGATTTTTTTTATGCTGCTTCAAGTGATTTTAGAAATACTATACCTATTCGTTATACAGCTAGATGGGCACTTACGTGTTTGGCACATTTCTCATAGTCCTATGACGCAAAAAAATTATCACCAGCGTTCCGTTGCCGACCACACCTATCACGAAAATGAGAAAAAACAATACCGGCACAAAATAGGTCTCCGGTCTCTGATAGTACGGGATGTACCCGGCGTCCGTGCCATTGTCCGTGAAATTTGCACTAGAGTTATAGAGTTCCGCACTTGTGTTTAACACTAGTTCGCTGGAATTCATTTCTTATCGAAGCTGAGCAGCTGTCGGCCGGTAGAAGTCATAGTTGGCCTCGATTATTGGAAATCTGAAACAGAAAAGAATGACATAATGCAAAAGTCACATCTTAACAAGGGGATTCAAATAGAACTGTCCTCTCCAATTTATTTTGTTATTGATTTTATTTTAGAAACTTGTAATTTCAAATAATCTATGTTATATGGCTTGCCTTATCATTCTTTTAATCTTTTATTACTGGACATTGAAACTCCCAAGTTAATCAAAATAAACCGTTAAGTAGGTAATAATTTTCCCTCCCTATATTAATCTAAAAATATATCTCTTCAAACCTAAAGTATTTACTTTCAAGTATTTACTTTCAAGTTATTTGAACCATTTTAATTTTTGTGTTTATCATTCTACACAGGGTGAGTCAGAATGCAGGTGGTTTTAAGGGGGGTCTTTCATATAAAATTTTTCGATTTGGGTTTTCCTTGCCAAGCTATTCGGGTCTACAGGGTGACCCAAAAGTATTTTTTTATTTATATCTCAATAAAGGCGCTACTTAAAAATTTGAAATTTGGTATGTGTTATCTACTCACTGGAAGACGCCTTAGGGTAGTTTATTCATTTACACACTGTCCTAAAAAAAAGGGTAAAAACTAACAACCCCTATTAATTTTTTTGCTCGAACTTTTTTGTGGGTCGTTTTTACGTATAACAAAAATATGATTTGTGTAGCCCTTTTATTTAAGAAACTTTTTTCCTCTACATTTTTTCTCGAAAACACAATATTTTTCCTACAAAAAAATAATTTCATGCCAAATACCATTTCCCTGACTTTTCCAGAAAATCAAGGAAAAATTAAAATCATTACAACCAGGGGCGGATTTAGGCATGGGCTTTATGGGCTGCAGCCCAGGGCCCCTTTTATACAACAAGGGGCCCCGCCAACCCCGGCCTCACCGCGGTGAAAATTAAAAAAAATTAATGTAAACGTACCAGTGCCTGCCACATTGCCTAAACCTGACACATGTTTTATTTAATTAAATAAATAAGGTAATAAGCAGATATAAATCCACTCTATTGAAATGTTTACGTTGGTAGAAATCACAGTATCACAGTTGTGAGTTATGTATGTTCCTAAGCCTAAGATAGTCATCTTCATCTCTCTATTTTTACTGACTTTTCAATTTATAGCGAAGTTATATTCATTGTAGTTTCTTTAGCAAAATTGTTTACTGCAGCGTTGTAAAAAATAGCGTGTAATTACGTGTTATTAATATAGATTTTTCAACGGAATTAATTTTTGTGGCTTATACTTCTAAGCAAACAAAATAAGATAATAATTTAGAACTATTTTAAATTTTTGAAGATTTTGGTTGGGGTGTCAGCTACTGGCTTATGTTATGTTTGTGCTAAGCCAATGCCTGACGTAGGTGTCAGTCCATGGTAAAATCACAAGTCATGCAAAAATGATCTCTTAAGTCTCTAACAAAAAACCTTATAATGGGGTACAAATTTCGCGTCAATGTAGGTATAGATTTATCACTCAACGATTCTGAGCCATGTCTTCTTCTTGTCGAAAGCTCTGAACAGGACCAATAACTACTACTACGATCTTTACAAGTTTACAATGTCAAATCAAATTAAATCATTCAAAATTAGCTCAAAGATGTGTAATTAAGAAACGACCCTAGAGAATTTATGCGGTCTGTCAGGAGTAGAGAAGAAACAGTATTTTTAGAAGAAAAAAGAAGAGAAAGATAGGGAGAAGAAAAGAGGGAGGGGAACAGAAGAACAATAAATAGAAAATATTAAATGAGAAAAAAAACAGTTGGAGCTAAATAACATGGGAATATATATATATATATTTACGAGAATCAATATTGTCATAGAAAAATAAAATAAATAGGTAAATAAAAGCGAACATTATTTTTAATAACAACTGTGACATAACGAACAAATAATAATTTACAAAATTGAAAATCCAAAGCTTTCTACTCAAGAATAAGTTAGTATATGTTCCAGAAACGAGAATGTACGAATAAATAAACATTTCTACATACAATAAACACTTGTGTTTTCCTTTTTAAAAATTTGTTTGACAATTTTTATAGGGTGTCAGGTCTTGGGCTTATCAGATTCAGGCTAAGGGTCTAGTCAAAAATCGCTATGTTAGTTACTGGATAAAAAAATATGAATTTTAAAATTTTGTTTACAAAAAAAATATATATTGCAGATTTGATTTGGGCTGTTGGTAATTATTTCCAGTGATGTCTCTCCTACTTACTTCATATTAAGAATCATCAATAAACGCGCCAAATTGATTTTTATAGATTAAAATTTAATAAATCAATCCTTAAGGTGTCAGGCACTGGTAAGTATACCCACAAAAAATAAAATTAAGTTAGGCACACATCAATTGTGGGCCCTGCTGCCATCTATACCCCGTCAATCGTACCTATATCAGTTTGAGGTTATTATTTGCTCCTTTATGCTTGAGAAACAACTGATCTTTCGTTTGGGTGAAGTGTTAATTTATACATTTTTTGAAGAAGAAAAAGCAGGTTTCTGATTACCGAAACAAACGGGGGCCCCATAATAGTGTTAGCCCAGTGCCCCCAAAACTTACGGTCCGCCCCTGATTACAACTGCGGCAGAATATCTTATTTATGCAGGATGGAGCTCCTGCACTGCACACTACTCACGGATAATAAAGCAATGGCTTAATACTAATTTTCGGCAACGTTCGATCGGCAGAGGCCAAGATGCGCATGTAAATTGGCCACCGAGATCCCCAGATCTCAACCCACTTGATTTTTACTTATGGGGCCATATGAAAAATGTGGTTTATTCCACAGAAGTAAACACGATAGACGAATTACGTAACATTGCAAGGAGTTAATTTTAATTTTATCAAACGGTTACAGACCTGTGAAATATGTCATGGACAGCATCTACTGTAACATTTTTTTTTATCCTGAAGCTGAATTATTGTTGTTACCTGATATTTTTGTTGTCTTATCAATAAAATAATTAAATTGTTTGACGCCCGCCTACTATGAATTTTTACTTGATTTTCTGTCAGTCAGGGGAATGGTATTTGGCGTGAAATTATTTTTTTTGTAGAAAAAATGTTGTGTTTTCGAGAAATAATATAGAGGGAAAAAAGTTTCTCAAATGAATGGGCTAAACAAATCATATTTTTGTTATACGTAAAAATGACGCACAAAAAAGTTAAAGCAAAAAAATTAATAATGGTTGTTAGTTTTTACCCTTTTTTAGGGCGGTGTGTAAATGAATAAACTACCCTAAGGCAAAAAATACTTTTGGGTCACCCTGTAGACCCGAATAACTTGGCAAGGACAGCCCAAATAGAAAAATTTTATTATATAAAACCTCCTGCAGAATACCTCTTTAAAATATTTATAAATATTATTATTATTTTATTTATAAATATTTGTAACAAAGTATATGTTGGTCAAACTTCTAGAGTACTAAAAGATAGAATTACACAACATAAAAGTGATATAAGGCTTGGAAAACCTTCCTGTGGTTTAGCACAACATACAATAGACCTTGGACATAATCCTGATTTTTTAAATCTGAAAATTTTACAAAATGAAAATAATAATAATAAAAGAATATTTTTAGAAACTTTCGAAATTATCAAAAAAGATACAATCAATAAAAAGAAAGATTTACAACATTTTATTAATTCATATTCATATTTACTTTTGCGTCCTTTACAAAATACTGACATTATTTCTTCATAAGGAATTAATAGTTTGTATACAATATAAAAAATTGTTGTTACCTCCCAGGTAAAAAACTCCATCCTTTATATTTTCCACCTTAAAGGTTTATTGTATTATTAACAATCACTAAATTATAAAAAATGTCTTTTGAAATTTCAAAATTTTTTGTATGTCAATCAAAAAGATGCATTTCTCCATTTATTAACTCACCTTACAAAGTAAGTAATACTATTCATTGTATACCATCATAATAAGAGTTTCTAATTGTTATAGCCTTGATAAAGGGAATAAATATTTCCGAAAGCTTGGTGCAGTAAACAAGAGTTTTAATCTTATAGCCTTATTTGAGACGGTCACCCCAAAAAAAGAAGTTTATTATCCAACTATCCGTCAAGAATACAATTCAACTAAAATATTTACTATACATTCTGACTCACCCTGTATAATCATGCCTAAATATTCCAATTGTACGCCCGGGTGATCATTTTCAGGGTAGGAGAAGTTTTATAGGAAATCACAGTATTGATACAATATAATCAGCTTAGGTATCCCAACATATTTTTTGTTCTGTTTTCTTTTTCCTTTTACCCCGTAAAAATTTTGGCTCATTCTGTCGTTGTTGGCTCCCACGTACCCACGCAATGGTTGGGGTGTACTTCGAGATCCCAAAAATGGAGACTTTCAAAGAACCGAGGGAGTCCGCTTTTTTTAGGGTCACGTCCTTTATGCCTGCAAAATGCGAAAGCGATAAATGCCGAGCGGGAAGTGAATTTGTTTCGAATGCTTTGAATAGCTGTTGACTAAAGGGGGGTTTCGTCGCCGCAGGTCTCCAAAACAAAATGTGCGAAATGGAGAATACTTGTGCAAGCAAATGGATTTAATAATTATAATAATGGAGTCATTACGCAAAATGAAAATAGCTTGAGGTGTCTAAAAATAAAAATAGTATAATTTAATTATTATTAACTTAATAACAATAATAATTCTCACCCTTACAATACTTCAAACTAGGAGTACCCCAGAAGCAACTGAATGCTTGTCCAGGTGAAGGGGGGCAATTAATATTATTTTGCCTTCATGGCCATTTGCGGCTAGGGCCGAATTTTCCAGACAGAATTAGGACAGCATTCGCGAAAGTACTACGGAACACCATATATAAAACTGTGGTAATCCTTTTGAGTGTAGGACAATTAGTAAGATAAAGCTATTAAGAACCAATACCGTGACAGAAAAACATGCAGTCTAAATAGTTGGCAGTGCTCCGAACACATGTAACAATTTAAGCACGATCGATTTAAATGTTCAAGAAAATCATAATTTATCTTCAACTCTGCCTTTATCCAATTTGTCCTCGAATTTATTGTACTCGAATCAATTTGTACCTGAAATTAATAGGTACTTATCTAAATTTAAAATTGTTGCTATACAGGGTGTCCCGTTAATAATGGTCCATAGAGCAACTGCACATATTTGGGGCCAAAAAATGACGATTGAGGCTAATATGCCTTATAGAAATGTTGTTTGTTTAAGAGATACAGGGCGTTGAAGTTCATTTTTTGAAATTGAATTATGGCTACATCTCCCAAAATAATGAAGCTGCTGAACTGAAATTTGGCGCTGCTGTGTTTTTGAGGATGGAGAATAAGCTAAAAATATCAATTTTGCTGTATCTCACAGAGGGCGCCACTTGCACTGTTTTTGGATCGTGTTTTTACTCCTATCTTATTTGAGGTTATCTTTTTGATCTTGCAGGTCCAAATTGCTATGAACAATGTACCAAAAATGTTTTGTTTTCAAAATGGAACGGATTGAAACTTGGCAAAATTTGGACACTTTATTTCAAGAAAACGAATGGTGCTTCGACCAATGCCCATCTGGCATTTTTTCTTCATTTTGAATGTACAGTCGATTTGTAACATTTGAAAGCGGTAGGTGAAAATTTTGTTTCGAATATTGACGTCAACAGGTGTTTTGGGGCACGTTTTGGCAATTTCAAGGCGAACGGTTGATTTGATCGTTATGAAACAAGAGTACCTTTTTGTTGCATAATGAAAAGATGCCTTAAAATGATGGATCTGCAACATCAAAAAGATAACCTCAAAAAAGTTAGGAGTAAAAACACGATCCAAAAACAGCGCAAGTGCCGCCCTATGTGAGATACAGCAAAATTGATATTTTTAGCTTATTCTCCATCCTCAAAAACATAGCAGTTCCAAATTTAAGTTCAGCAGCTTCATTATTTTGGGAGATGTAGCCATAATTCAATTACAAAAAATGAACTTCAACGCCCTGTATCTCTTAAACAAACAACATTTCTAGAAGGCATATTAGCCTCAATCGTCATATTTTGGCCCCAAATATGTGCAGTTGCTCTATGGACCATTATTAACGGGACACCCTGTATATTGCGGAATATCCATCATGCTATAAATAAAGACTACATTTTCTTTTTCAATTTCCAGTATCCTGGAACAAAATCTAATACAACATTGGTAGGTAACTTTCGTCTTTCGTCTTCTTGCCGTGGTAGTGCACTTTTAAATTATTATTAGTATCTACTGGAAGCCAATGACAAAGTCTAGAAATACTAAAGTCCGCTCACTTCTTTGATCTCTTGGAAAAGCCGACAATTTTTTGCGACCGGTCGTAAATCAGCGTCACCTCGCACGCTTCGCATTTACGGGGGCGACTAAACGAAATCGCCGTCAAGCTAGTTATACGGGGGCAGGTTCATATTGACTTTCCATTACTTACCAAAGTCTACAAATATTAGTATTAGTGCCTATTTGTAGACTTTGGTCACAGAAATTGGTACAACATTATTTGTGTAGGTTAGTGTACCGTTAGTTTTTGGTAGGTACAGTTAAATTAAAATACAAGGTAGCTACTACCAGAATCTACATAATTAGTAGGTATATCTGTAGACCTTGGTTGGAACATGAATAAAAATGCAATTTTTTATGTTTTACGTTCATTTTTAATAAAGTATAACAAAACATAGAGCAGACAAAAACATAAATAACAAATAAATATTTAACGACAAAGAGTTAAACTAATCATATCTACTTTTTCATCCTGTAGTAAATATTTTGATATTTAAATTGACATAAACAATACAGAACAAAATATTACGCATACGTACCTACACAAGCATGCGTCTTACCATAAGCTTCTGGCAATCAGCCGAGGGGACAGCAGTTTTTACTAAACGAAGTGAACGACTGATCATCAAAATGTGCCTTGCAAATTCTCATAAGTTTATATGCTTCTTCAGGTGGAATATTCCCAAATTTATATTTTCCGATGAACCCTAAGGCATTCTTCCATTGCTGGCACCTTCAAATTTTTAATATTTTAGTATTATATTTATATTATTCTTCAATTAATACCTAAGTATTCAAATGTCACATAAAAATGTCTTAATTTTTGTAGGTAGGTACCTAAAACTCATCTTACATTTCAGGGTTTTTAGAAAATGAAAAAAGGTAATATAGTCTTTTGAACTGGTTTTACAGTAAAAAGCGTTACTAGGCATCACTACAACACAGTCACGGTCGGTCGGTAATATCTTGCGGTAACATTTTGCGCGCACCCGGTAGAATGCGAACGAACCGCTCTCAGCTACACTGTGTACAGCTTATTTTTTTATATTATAAGATATCCATTGGCTCGATCGCGGTACTCCGATGACGGCGGGAAGCGAGAGAGGACAAGAGGGAAACGTTTGTTTACACAAGGCCGAGTGCCCGGACTTATTAGTATATCTCTGGACGCTTCCATTGGATTGTTATCACTGTAATAATTCTGTATAATGTATACCTAATATAGTCAGGACTGGGGTGGCTGGGGGGAGCTAAGTAATATAGCTTACTTATTCTGTGCTTCCTGTTTCAGTCGAGAGTGTATTGCTTCTTTGTAACTTATTATAAATTAATATTGCTAGAAAATCGTTATTGCATTGCATATGAGTGCAAACGTAATCGTTGCTCTGCTACATGGTACTTTCTGTTGACAATTTGACTCCCGTTATATTAAATTTATTTAAAAATTATTTTAGAAATTATTATTATCCTCTTTGGCTCATATTGACAATATTGAAATGAAGTATAGACATATCAGGCATCCCCGTAGGGTGCAAACTATATCTATCAACGCCCCACTGACAGACGGGAATTCCCCTCGGGTGGCTCAGCTATTCCCTACTCCTAAAACTCTATTCCGTATCCAGTGTCGAGCCCGCATAAATTGCAGAAGCATGCGGCTCACCATATTTGATCGACAATATGTCGCAGGTTGGTAAATAATAACAGCGTTGGTTAGTATAACCTTCGCACAGTGGCGTAGCCAGCATTTAGGGGCGCGGGGGGATGAGGCGAAATTTTCCGAAAGCTTTTCTTTGCGATATATTGCCGTCTACTGTGTTTAGTCGGATTGAAATAGGTAAACAAAAATTAGAAAAATCCACCGGAAATACAATGCTATTTATAAACTTTGCACAAAATGGGAAAAAATTGTATTATTAGATTTTTTGAAAACCTGATTTCGGGCTACGTTGGTGCATGTTTTGGGTACACTATTGCGCCTGAAAGAGTCGTGGCGTTACAGCCCATGCCTGTCAAATATGTCGTTTAAAATAAAAATTAGGAAAAATGGGGGTTTACCTTGGAAATCGCAAAAAGGTTATTAAGAAAATGTATTCGTATTGTATTATTGTACGTCTATGTCAATTTTTAGAAGGATATTCGATTTTTTCTTAATCGATATTAGAGGAATTGAAACTGAAACCATAAAATTCAATACAAAACTGTAAAAAATATAAATGTGTTTTGTGTAAAAATATTACAACACTGGCCCAGGGCATAAACTTAGCTTAAAATTAAAGAGTTTGTACCAATATTGTGTTGTTACGCACAACAACTATTATAAAATATCTTATTTTTCCCCTGTTTTGCGTTGAAATTATTTTTATTTGGTTTAGTCAGGAAGCAACCAGTAAATAATTGTCATTTTGCGGGAAAAATATCGTGTACCAATTTGAAGAGATATAATGAAGAAAAACAAATATCCTCATATCTTTCTGAAAATTGATATGTAACACATTTTTTTCTATAGTTCCAAAGGAAAACCTAATTTTTAGTTTTAAATGTCAAATGTGACAGGCATGGGCTGTGACGTCAAGACTCTCTTTAGACGTAATATGCTCCAACATATCCCGAAACCATGTTTTAAAAAAAATCGCATAATTCAATTATGTTTTCCCATTTGGTGTCAAGTCAAGTTATTCTTTGGTTTAAAATATAAGTAACACCTGTCACATATAAAAAAAATAATATAACACGTTTTTAACAAACCGACTAAAAAAACGTGGGGCGCGTGCAATAGATCCTAATAATTATTGATGCATGCCCACTTAAGTCACTAATCGCCCATCCTAGCCCCCACCTAGCTACGCCACTGCCTTTTCAGGACCGGACCAAACTTATAAAATGACCCGCCAGCTGTCAAAATTATTTTATTTCGTTTGAATAAAAAAACTATATAACATGATGATTCTACGAAGCATCGAATTTTCAGATGTTTTTTATGCCCCGCAAAAAAAGACTGCAATACTATTAGAAGCCCTAAATAATACCGAACAATAATAGGATGCTCACTAATTTCCAATTATAAGAACAAATAATGCTCCATGGCATTCTTAATTTCCAGCATTTTTATCGTCTGCACGCGCAGTGCACGATAATAACTATACCAAACAATGTTTTAATAAAAAAATTCGAGCACGTTCCCTAAACGCTCAAATGTACAGACTGTACATACATTTTAACTGGCCCTAGTGTCCGACCCCAAAGCTCGCCCATGAAAATATTTTTTCCTACTACCTAATTTTTCTGAATAGAATTTCCTGGGGTTCGACTAATTAAATTTTGTTTTAACACATTAAAATTTTTTATTTATTAAAAACATGACACTACACGTGTTTCAGCATTTTTGCCATCATCAGGTATCTAGGATAGTATTTTTTCCAAAATTTAAAATTCACCTTAAATAATAATAAGTATATCTGAAAGAGGAGATGTTCTTTGTTATTTTTATGGGAATACAAGATTTTTTTTTTAATATTTATGTTTAGAACATTATAGATTTTGAAAAAATAATAGTTATTATTACTTACATTACTAACTTATTATTTTTAAGAGTCCCTCCTCCTTTTGTTCTTTCCTTCTTGTAATAATTTTCTTATTCAACTAGTCTTTTTTCTATAGTTTCATTGTATGTGTTCAAAATTCTTTCTTTTTTTAATTTTTTTAAATTATATAATAGTACTGGTGCGTGGGGAAAGCATTTGTGGAAAAATATGTGAATATGCTTTCAAAAGGATTGCCGGAGACGAAGTAAATTATTTTTATATTTAGACACGAATTGAAAGGCTCCGTGCGGTTTGTGGATACAAAAAATGTTATAAAAAGAAGGAGAGCAAGAAAGACTCTTTTACAGTGTGGCTTTGGAAAATGCAAGAAAATAAATATTTTTGAAATTTTGTTTTGTTATTGTTGGTAAAAACACATTTGGTTTTCTATTATTTCTATTATTATTTTTTTAATTTATAACTATTATAAAGGAAGTTTATTTTTTGGACTTATTTTTAAGTTATAAGATTATAATAAATATGTGAAAGATTTTCAGTGTCTGTTCTATAATTGATGCTATTTTTATGTTTTTTTATGTAAATCATTTCTAAGACATTCCTTTTAGTGTGATTATTTTCTTTAGTTAAAATTTTTGTATTGTTAAAATCAAAGTGGTGGAAATTATCTAAAGAGTGTTTAGTTAATGCTGTGGAGTTGTTTGATTTTAACAATACAAAAATTTTAACTAAAGAAAATAATCACACTAAAAGGAATGTCTTAGAAATGATTTACATAAAAAAACATAAAAATAGCATCAATTATAGAACAGACACTGAAAATCTTTCACATATTTATTATAATCTTATAACTTAAAAATAAGTCCAAAAAATAAACTTCCTTTATAATAGTTATAAATTAAAAAAATAATAATAGAAATAATAGAAAACCAAATGTGTTTTTACCAACAATAACAAAACAAAATTTCAAAAATATTTATTTTCTTGCATTTTCCAAAGCCACACTGTAAAAGAGTCTTTCTTCCTCTCCTTCTTTTTATAACATTTTTTGTATCCACAAACCGCACGGAGCCTTTCAATTCGTGTCTAAATATAAAAATAATTTACTTCGTCTCCGGCAATCCTTTTGAAAGCATATTCACATATTTTTCCACAAATGCTTTCCCCACACACCAGTACTATTATATAATTTAAAAAAATTAAAAAAAGAAAGAATTTTGAACACATACAATGAAACTATAGAAAAAAGACTAGTTGAATAAGAAAATTATTACAAGAAGGAAAGAACAAAAGGAGGAGGGACTCTTAAAAATAATAAGTTAGTAATGTAAGTAATAATAACTATTATTTTTTCAACATCTATAATGTTCTAAACACAAATATTAAAAAAAAAATCTTGTATTCCCATAAAAATAACAAAGAACATCTCCTCTTTCAGATATACTTATTATTATTTAAGGTGAATTTTAAATTTTGGAAAAAAAACTATCCTAGATACCTGATGATGGCAAAAATGCTGAAACACGTGTAGTGTCATGTTTTTAATAAATAAAAAATTTTAATGTGTTAAAACAAAATTTAATTGGTCGAACCCCAGGAAATTGTATTCAGAAAAATTAATAAAAACGACCAGGAAGAAAAGTTTTGATAAAAAAAACTACTACCTAATGTAATACATTGCACGATGCGTAAGCTCTTTTTTGGCCTCGGAGGTACTTTTAATGACAGAGGCAACGCTCGCGTTGCCTTGGTCTTTAAACAACCTCCTCGACTAAAAAAGTGCACTTACGCATCTGGCAATGTAAATAACTGTTGTACAGGGTGTTCACGAAATATTAGAGACCCCCTTAACTTTCTTATTTTTGACCAGAGGAAAAAGTGTTTTATATAGAAGTTGTAGAAAATTTTCTCATCTTTCCAACGCTGTTTTCAGAAAGAAAATTGGACGTCGCGTTTTCAAGATAGATACCTAAGTTGTGTTTTTTTTAATGGAACACCCTGTATGTTATTGAATTTTTAGATTCTACGCTTCATTCCGATTGCAACAATATATATATATATAACTTTTGTTATAGAAAATTGCATTTTAATACAGGATTACACAAAACTAAGGTGGCCATGAAACTAGATCTAACACATTTAAGAATATTTGTAATTTGTTCCAAGAGAAAAAATCATAAAAACACAACAGAGAAGCATATAAATTGTACTACACAAACAAAATATAATATATAACTATATTTTTCATAACAACTGTTCGAATTGTAATCCGTTCACTTGGAGGCATGAGCGATATCTCTTTTTCAAATTATTAATACTTGTTAATATTATATCTTGATTGTTATTTAAAAAATGTATCCGTTGTTATTATTAAGTGAACGGATTGAACAGTTCTTATGAAAAATATTGTTATTGTTATACTTTGTTATATATTTTGTTTGTGTAGAAAAATTTATATGCTTTTCTGTTGTGTTTTTATGATTTTTTCTCTTGGAACAAATCAAAAATATTCTTAAATGTGTTAGTTCTTGTTTCATGGCCACCTTAGTTTTTGTCTAATCCTGTTTTAAAATGCAATTTTTTACGACAAAAGTTATATAAAGCATATTAAATATATATATAGTTGTAATCGGAATGAAGCGTAGAATCTAAAAATACAATACCATATAGGGTGTTCCATTTAAAACAACACAAGTTGAGTCTCTGTCTTGAAAACGTGACGTTCGATTTTCTTTCTGAAAACGGCATTGGAAAGTTGAGAAAATTTTCTGAAACTTTCATATAAAACACTTTTTCCTCTGGTCAAAAATAAGAAAGTTAATGGGGGTCTCCAATATTTCGTGAACATCCTGTACATTTTAAAGACAACGGTACATTTTGGCGAAATTGAATAATAGCACCTTTATTGTGACATTAATTTCACTTTCAGAAAATGTTATCATTTTTCCGAAAATGAAAGGGACAATATTTTTTTATACTTTTCCCCAAAAACTTTAGGTATTTTTTGGAGATAATCACCTCAACTTTTTTTTGTTCGAAAAGCCTTCAAAAACCATTTCCTTTGACATTTTTAAAGTGCATTTTCAAAGTGCAAGTTAAGGGCCGGCTACAATTATTATATACCCGATTGTCACGAAGACTATTTAGCGATTTTTTTATTTAAATTCTGACACCACGCAGCGTTAATCAGGATACCCCAAAACTGCCATATACCAAACAAATACACAGGTAGTTCCATTCTGCACGGTATCAAGGTTGAGCAAAATACACTCAGAGTGTTGGTACAGTACAAAAATATACAGGGTATTTTTCTTTGCGCCATCTCAAAATGCTGAATTTGTATGAAAGTTTATACTGGTCAAGCATGCTTTAGAATTACCTACATATTGAAAAAATATTATTAAACCCAAAAGTAATTTACATTTGAAAAAAAAAATGCACTACTGATGCTTCCGCATCAGTACTGGCGGATCACTGACAGGCAGAAACTCCCGGTTGACCTCTCGACTATTATTCTCCCGATTATAATTCCTGCAAGTCCTGTTATCCTGTGTAACCCCGCGAACTATGGTACCAAGGCTCTATCACACTGCACTGTGTCATGCTTTATTGCCTCCGAAATGTCGACGGCAGACTCCGATGCCGGTGGCGAGTAAATATACGGTCTAGGATGTTTAATTTAAGGGTAGCGAGATGTCAGAAGGCGGAAGTGGCTTGGTATTTGTCGGTAAAGGAATATTAGGATGTCACAAAGGCTGGGAAGATGGAATACGCCGCGTTGCCTCTCTGAGGCCAAAGAGATGTGTAACGTACTATTAAGTTTTCCCTGCTACTGAAAATTTACTTTGAATTCAATTTTAAGTAAGGTTTTGAATAAAGCCACTAATTAATTTGGACAGAATTCGGTTGGACTTTAATAATATAATTCTTATCACGTTGCCATGGAAATCAAATGAACTGTTGATGCATCAAATGTTAAAAATGTTGCCCGTTATTATCAGTACACAACAACTATTAGAGTCGCCTTTCAAAAGAAACCACAGAAAATATACGCTACGCGGAGCTATATTTTCTGTGAAAGAAACTATCGCATTTATTAGTGGTAAATTTAGCTGAAATTTTTTTCCAAGTATAACGGGCTGCCTTTGTAGACAACATTATAAACATTAAACATTAACATTTAATTTGATTTCCTCGGATAACTTACTGGATTAATGAAGTCCAACCAAAGGAGGTAATTTATAGAAAATTTATTTTTTCTAAATTTTTCTTAAGGAAGCCTATATTTAAATGGCATACTCACACAGAAAGAAGCGGCCTTTTAAAAAATGCCTAGAAAATCATATAATGTAAATTTAAAAAACAAAGTTGGTTTACCTTTTTTCTTAAAAAACTAATATTTTATATACTTTCTGCTCATATATACTTTCTGCTCATTCTGATAAATTATGTCTTATTTAAACTAAACTCCTGGACATATGAAACGAACGTTTAATAAGCAATTTCTGAACAGTTTTTATCGGTATGGCGAATTTTATTTGACCTTTGTAACTTTAAAACACAACATCTGTCGACACATCGCTTGAAATGTCAGAAATGTTCCATAGCCTACTTGAAAACATTCAACAATGACTGTGTTGAATAATAAAGTCTATAAAAACATGTTACGATATAAAACAGTGTATCTCCTTTAATAACAGAGATAATGAAGTAAACCAAAAAAGAAAATCTTGAAGAAAGATGGACCTACCGTCTAATGTCAACTGCTATATGATTCGGTTGCTAGTATACTCCACAGGGTGGTACGAATTTTCGGAAAAAAAAACATAACATTTTTGTTACACCCGGTATAAATCGAAAATGAACTTTTTATCATAAACAGCGAAAACTATGACATTGTCAAGGAACCAACCTACAATGCAAAAAAAACATTCAAATCGGATCATAAATTCAGAAAAAAATAGCATCAAATAAGTGGCACATTTATGATGTTGCGTTAATTTTGTCCAGGAGTTTATAAGATGTATGCAAAAAAATATTGAGAGGTCTAAGGGTATCATACCACTCTATGTTCTTCCGTTCTTTAATTATTTGGCATAAACTTACATAAAAAATGTTTGTATAAGGAATAAATATAGGTTTTAAAAGAAAATACAGGTAACAACATCAGTTGGCCATGGATGACATTATTGTTTTGCTGTAAATAGTTATTTATGTACCAAGGCACCAAAGTTCAACTTTTTATGTAGAATTTAGTTGCCGAGGCCTCTGGCCGATATTTTTTTCGAAGAAAAATGTTTTATTGCGCGCGGCATTGCTTGACTTTGACGATCGCTCTACCTAGCTCAAGTATGACGAGGCACGGCGCTTCCCAAGAGAAACTCCAAACTGCTGCCTGTTGTGCAGCCTCCATGAAAAATATATATAATAACCTACTAAAATATTCATACTGAAAGATTGCGCTGCTATAGGTAACAATTTCGCAATGTGTACGAAAAGATAAACTGCCGATTCCAAGAAAATGTCTTTTTTTTTTTCAAATGAAATAATTTAATTTTTTCATTCCAAAAAGCAATAGGTAAACGATACATGTTAATTTTCCCGTAAAACTGTGGCTGATACAAAAGATACTTTTTGCTTAGAATAAAAAAATATTCAAACACATGAAGGAAAATTCTGTACAGGGCCTTATTAGTGTATTTATTGATAAAACAAATGTAGTGTATACTGTATAGCCATATCTACGCAAATGGTTATTTGGTGAACTTGGTATTATCATATTTTAGACACATGCTGTGTATTTCGAAAATAAGGCGGCTGTTGACGTATCACATATTGAATGTGTTTTTTTATCACGTGTTGAAGTGTCCTGGAATAAAACTGAATAAACCTTGATACATGCCTGAATTTGACCTCGACTGCGCGATACAAAATTTGCAGTAACTAGTTTTTGAAGAAGTTTATGCAAGCTAAAAGAAATGCGGACATGTGTTGAAGTTAGCGTGGTGAAAGGAGCATAATAAATATGATGTGGATATTATCAAAATACTGTTAATTATCTAATTGCAACAGTGCATTGAAACAATGCTAATGTATGCATCTTTGGCATACCTGAAATGAAAGGGTAGATAGATAGTTCTATATAGTTATTTTTTGATAAATTTAGTCAAATATGATAACTTTACATATAATAATATAATAATTATAATTCTCATCCTCACAATACTTCAAACTAGGAGTACCCCAGAAGCAACTAAATGATTGAGCGCGGTAAAACTGTATATATATGGTTGGAATTGGGAGAACAAAAGAAACAACAATATAAAATCTGACCAAGTGACGCTCACTTCTGGTCAAACTGGAAGTCAGAAACGACAACCGACAATAATTTTTGGTTACTCCCCGTATATTAATTACTAACATCCCGTATTAAAATTCAACTTCACAATTTTTTTGAGAACAGTACCTATTTTTTAAATAACTTTTCAAGACACCTTGTGTGTTAAGTTTGATGTCATATTCGGATTCCTAAGAAAATTCTACATAAGTTAAGTTTTGAACCATTTTTTTTTATTAATATAGATTAATAAACTTACTATAAAACTGTGTAGTTTCTTAAAGTGTTTAAATGCAAAATGCTGGTGAAAAACTAATTTCTTTCTCGTGCGACTTTCATAGTACTGATTAATTCGAAGTATGCTGTATTATTTGATTAATCCCAACATATACACGGTTATGTAGATGGAAGGTTTCCAAAATAACATAAGCGAAACAAGGCCGGTTAAAGAAACATGTGCTAAACAGCGGTTTAAACTTTTAAAGTAAATATTATGTTGATTTCTGCTTTAATTACCCGTCCAAACATGATTAAAAGCTTTAGAAATAATAATTTATTTCCTTTTTTTTATGGCTACAGTCAAGGTCAAATAGCGCAACAAATTTCACTATAGTTACTTTCAATAGGTATTCTATAAATCAATAGCTATTATGCAAAGTTTTGGTTGATGGCCACTTGTGAAATTTATTATAAATAAATAATTGATGTTTATCTGTGCAAGTAGTTCCGCTAGTATTTTTTTTGTATCTAAACTCTATTCAAACTAAACGCAAGTGAATGATAAACAAAAGATGTTGCATGGCTAGCACGTGATCGGCTTGCTATTGGCTAGTTGGCAAAAAGTTTTCGTTCAGCGAGTCGTTATTTATTACAGAGGTGTATTGAGTTGCAAGTGGACTTTTAATTTTTTCCGATATAATTCTTTCGCTGTTTATTAATTGTTGGAGCTACGATTTGTGTTAATAGTAGAAATTTGCAGGTATGTGAATGACTAGGTGTGCCATAAAAGTTTGTTTTTAAAGTTCTTAATATTGGGGCATATTATTTTAATATTTTATATTATAAAATTCATAGAGATCGTCCTTAATGCGGCCCTGCCCCGTATTAGTCCTCAGAATTGTTCACGTGTTTCCATCGTGTAAATGTTTACGCCCAACTTGCATTTTGATTGAATAGAGTGTAGAATACGTTTTTTTGTAAAGATTTGAGTGCTCTGTCATAATCATGAGCCAAATTTGATATAGCTGCGCGTGTATCCCTGTTAGCGCAAAATCTATGGCACGCACACATGTTTGTAAGAACCAAAACCACGAGCTGGAATATCAACTTTAACAAAATCGGCTTAAGCCGTTTTACTGCAATTTAAAATACCTAACCTATATACTATTTCACTATCTTTTTAAACGAAGCCTCGTCGTATATAAAAGGCACAAACCGACGTTTGGAACGTTTCCTGTGTAATAACTATGTTATTTATTTTATGCAAATTGATAATATGTATAGTTCCATGCAGCACGTAACGCCCTATCCTATATACAGTAAATATGTTTTTTTTTCTGTACTATGTGCAGTTCGGCGCGCGCGACCTCTCTTTATTATGCAAATTAATTTTCCAATGCACCACGAACAAGGACGCTGGCCAAGAGGTCATTACATTAAAAATTTGCATGCGACAGTGTCAAGAAGTTAATAGGAAGGTGGAAAGGAAGCGAGCTTCAACAAAATCTTTTGTTTTTCGTCACGCATTTTTTAATAAATAGAGCCACTCCCGCGCCTTTGGACATGCCGACGCAGGGCCGTATCTGAGGGGGGTTCAAACCCCCCTTCCCCGAAATACCACCTTTTTTATGCTTTTGCACCAAAACTAGAACGAGCTGCCCGAGCATCAGTGAGTGCAATAATTTATTAAACTGGTTTTCCAGTAGAGCATAGAAACCCGCCCGAAAACTGCCAACAAAACATAATTTGTGGATCAGTGCAGTACCGAGTTTTATCATCAGAATGTGCTTTCAAATAAAATAAAACATAACTGGCAACACTGAACAACAGTAAACGGTGAACGGTGGTGCATGGCTGCGTGCGCCATGGATTAGGAGAATAGGGGATTCCCAGAGTCTCTTTTATGAATAGATTAGTACTAATTTGTATTTGAAGATTTATTTATTATTTTTATGAAAGGTTCACTTAGGCAAGTGGCGCGAAGAAATCTTTTACCATACCTACTGGCAATTCTAAATGTGTCGTCAGGCCAGGCAAAGAATGTGTAGGAATATATTCGTAATAATAAGAAATCAAATAAGTAAAGGGATGGGTATAAATGCGAGACGGAATATTCAGCTATTATTATAACTAATATTTAATATTTTAATAGTTTTAATGTCAAACTTGTTCAACTTAAACTTGTTTTAGAATTTGAAAATATTCACTACAGCTTGAAAATCTGAAGCTATTGGGATTTCCCAAGACTAATTTTAAGTAATTTTCCTTAATATTTCAAAAAAAAAAATTCGCCTGCGGCGCATTTTACAGACTTATTTTAAATGCCCTTATTTGAAAGAAATTCACACAAATTGTCCCTCCCCACACGAATTTAATTTCTATATACGTTACTGAAGTGATCAAAAATTCATCGCCCCGACCTACTTTTTTAAAAAGTGGCATAGTGGCGTATCACTTTTCAAAAATTGGTTCTTAATGGATTAAATAATTCCCTCACCTACCCGTACTTAAAAAATATATCGTATTTTTATTTTGTATTCTCCAGCAGACGTTTCAAAGCCAATCTGTCAATTTAAATCTTTACATGGGTTATGCCCATATACCTGTAGGTTGCTATAGGTATATGGTTATATATAAGACGGATCACTTTTATTTTTGTTTCCATAGCATACCTACTCTTCTTAAAATATTAAAATTACAAATGTTATAAATTCAATTGAGCTTCAAACCATTCAAAATAGCTACAAAGAATTTAAGAACAGACTTGAGATGTGTGCTGAAACTGGAGGAACATGGGTAGAATAAATAAATAGATGGAGATATTTTAGAGGGTGATTCCTTGTTAAAAAATACGAAAGAAAGTTTCTATAAATATGTTAGTTACAAAAAAGGCTGTGGCTTATATACTTTTCCAATAATATTTGCTAAGGTGCCCCCAGGGACGCCACTGGACTTAATAATTTTAATCTACATATTAGGGCTAAATTAGCCTCTTAATACAACAAATAATATTCCCAAATATCAACAGAATCGATGTTTTTTAAGATATTAATATATTTTTTTAATTTATCTTCCGGACCCATATTTATAGAAACTTTTTTCTTATTTTTTAACAAGGAATCACCCTCTAAAATATCTCCGTCTATTTTTCGAACACCCTGTATAAAAAAATTATAAATAAAAAATATTTAGTTCTGTAATTTGATACAAAGTCATATATTTTCTTAATTCTGAGCAAGTTGTTCTAATAAAATTTTTCAATATTTCGCACAGAAATGGCACTATACCTGATGTGATTTTTATTTTTAAGCTGCTACCAGCGCCCTCTATAAATTTTTTAAAGTCCAAGACACTAAAAATAGTTTTTGGGTGAAGTAAGAGCAGAATACAAAAAAATGTGTTTGTAATGCAATAAAAAATTGTCATATACACCTATAATACCGCTTTGCCGTGGACACATTGTATATAAACCACTAAGGATAACTGTACAGAGTATAAACACAGTTATACCTGTACATTAATTACCATTTTGCTTGAATTGTTTGAGGGGGACTATGGCTGCCTTGACAAACCTAAAGGGGAAACTAGCTGTCGTATTCTATAACTCACTTATTGGTGGTGGTCTAATATTATTAGAGTGTGAGTGTGAGTTTAAATCGAGCTGTCTGGTAGAAGTTTTTGGTTTCTTTGTAGCTTTGGTATCTTAATTACAAACCCATAAGGATAACCGTGCATGCACCGTTTAAGTAAGGTGATTAAAGCGGCTCTTTGAGCGGAAAGATTTCCTTTGATGCTCGGAACGTGAGGTTTAGCGATGCACTTTTTTCAGTAGACACCAATTACAGCGCTTCTGAATTCTCAGTGGTGAACTCCCATTGAGAAATCCAGATAATAAAAATGGAAAAATATAAGAATGTTGTGTTGTTCACTCCGTTCAAGCAAGGTTTCCAACACAGAAAATGAAAATATACTAGGCCAGTAAAATAATTAATTAAATCAGTTAATAATTATTTGTTTAAATTATTGCAAAAACCCATTAAATTTCAAGTATTTTTCATTCTATGGAAAAAGTACCTGTGCATTTGAAACGTTAAGTTACCCTGAAAATTTAGTTAAACAATATTAATTACTTCGCCAGAAATTTAATTTGTTTATTAAAAAGGGTATATTGTTTACTAACAATTGACCCAATTACCGTCATCCTAGAAGGCTCATCTGGGGCTATGTTTTTTTGTTGAGACTTATTTTGTATGTGTATGTAGAACAAATTGGCATTGGGTATATAAATGTATTCTAATATCACCAGTAAAGTCCGTACCATATTATGGGAATTAAAAAAAAATAAAAAGTTTTGGTTAAAATTTGATACAGTTTGAACAGTTTTTGCTTCAAATTAGAACAAAAATGACATTAACAGTTGTAGCCAATCGATTTCTGTTAGCTGTCAAATTTAACATTATTTGTTGCAGAAAGTGTCGGAAAGTGGCATTTCTAAATCGAATTTGAAAAAAGTATATTTTTGAAAAAGATGTTTCTTCTGCGATTTTATGTGCGTGTGCAAACTTGCAATTCGCTTGCCATGGCCAACTAACTGTATTACAAGAAATTATGTTTTCAGAAAAGGTGCGAAAACTAAAGTCAAATTAAAACAATGCCTTCTTTTGACAGTTTCCCTATATCTTACATCCATTTAATAATTTATAAGAATAAATACTCGATTCTTTTCAAAAGAACGATGAAATTATTGGAACTTTGCATCGCTCGTGTCAACTTTTTTATGGTCAAAATTTTAGTTTTTATAATTATGGAAAGTAAATAAAATATTTATCATGGAACTGACATATGTGACGGTAAGTATTACACAAATAAATTAATTTTTACCATGCAGTTAAGTAAAGTTTGGATTTATATACATATAAAAAATATTTTATTTGATAAAAATATCAAAAGTCGCAACTTCATCCTAATCTCTTGAAATTTTGCACACGTACCTACATAAAATCGCAGTATAAACATCTTTTCAAATATGTATATACAGGGTGGTTCACTTTTATGTGGTAGGACTTTAACATTAGATAGAAAAAGATAATCTAAAATGAAAATTTTATATCAACATATATCGGGGAAAGCTTAGTTTCCGAGATACAGGGCGTTGAAGTGTTGGAAAAAATATGAAGTATTTTTTACACTGTCCGAACCAGTGGAGATATTTAAACCAAATTTGATGTGTAGTACCACCTTTTTGACTACGATATTTAGTGATAATATGAAGGTCCTGAAATAACCAGTGGTGGAGTTATGGGTTTTCACTATCACTAAATTTAAAAAGTAATTAGTACGGACCTGTCTCACATCAACGTAAATTTTTTTTTTCGTATAGTTCTTTCAATTCTCTACAAAAAGTGTATCTTGACATTTTTTTGTATCTGCCACGGTTGTGTAGTAAATAAATTATTTCGTTTCCATCTCAGCCTTTTTTGCTTAAAAATGTGTTTTCTAAGAATATTGATAAATATCGCAAATAACAGAAATTAATTATGGAACACTTATCGGATTCAGCTATTTTATTTTTAATTTTATGGAAACAATTTTAAAAATAAACTGGCACTTGGTTTGAGGTACATTACTTTATTATCATTTTAACATTTTTATCAAATCTAGTATTATTTCTTAATAATTTTTATAATTCTAAATTTGTACAACATTCAACAATTGTTCAAAATGTGATCCATTCTGTTGCACACATAATTCACTTCGACGCCTAACGGATTGAACAGCATCGATTAAATTGCCATTTCTCAATTCATCGCACGCACGTTATTATTTAACCAGTTCCTCACATTTCGGTGAAAATGTGCAGGACAGCCGTCAAGTTGGAACCAAGCCAACAATCTTAAGTTTAAAGGAATGTCTTCCCACATATTATTATGCTCAGCTACTAAAAACTCCAAAAAATTGTCACCATTCACTCGCTGTGGCAAAAAAAAGGGTCCAAACAGATGATGGTTGTACAGTCCAATCCAAACATTGACACTAAATTCGACCTGAAAATTTCTTGGCCGCATTGCATGTGGGTTTTCTTGTGCCCAAATATGCTGATTATGAAAGTTTACTACTCCACGACGAGTAAAACACGACTCGTCCGTCCATAAAATGTTATTTAAAAATTGTCTATTTCCTTCAATTGACTCCAAAATCCATCGGCAAAACACTAATCTTCTTTCTGCATCGCCGGGCCTTAAACCTTGTACGGGTTGTAGATGATACGCATGCCTGTGATCTCTTTTTAAAGCTCGCAAAATTGCAGACTTTGAAACACGTAGGGCCACTGACACTCTTCTGCTACTTGTTGTAGGATTCCTATCGAATTCACGAAGAATCTCATTGTTGCGTCTGACTTGTTGGATATTGTTTTCATTTCCTCGTTCGACGATTCTAGTTCTCAGACCGCGAGTTCTGAATTGCCGGTGCATGTTAACAAACACCGAGGGACGCGGATGGCGCCTATTTGGAAATCGCCTCCGGTATTCTCTGGCTGCTTCCGCAGAGTTCCCATTTGCAACTCCATAGCAGAAATGGATCAGCCTGCTCTTCATTTGTAAATTGGAACGGCATTTTAGTTATTAACAAAGACAAACTGCGGCGCTGCTACGTTCATCTACTGGATGACAGATTATTGTATTACTAACTGTCAATAAGATTTTCTTTTCCATGGCACACTTATCTTCACCAGTACGGCGATGCAGAAAGGACATTAGTATTTTGCCGATGGATTTTGTAGTCAAAGGAAATAAGACAATTTTTAAATAACATTTTATGGGCGGAAGAATCATGTTTTACTCGTCGTGGTATAATTTAGAATTCTACAAATTTAGAATTATAAAAATTATTAAGAAATAATACAGATTTGATAAAAATGTTAAAATGATAATAAAGTAATGTACCTCAAACCAAGTGCCAGTTTATTTTAAAAATTGTTTCCATAAAATTAAAAAATTTACGTTGATGTGAGACAGGTCCGTACTAATTACTTTTTAAATTTAGTGATAGTGAAAACCCATAACTCCACCACTGGTTATTTCAGGACCTTCATATTATCACTAAATATCGTAGTCAAAAAGGTGGTACTACACATCAAATTTGGTTTAAATATCTCCACTGGTTCGGACAGTGTAAAAAATACTTCATATTTTTTCCAACACTTCAACGCCCTGTATCTCGGAAACTAAGCTTTCCCCGATATATGTTGATATAAAATTTTCATTTTAGATTATCTTTTTCTATCTAATGTTAAAGTCCTACCACATAAAAGTGAACCACCCTGTATATTTTTTAAATTCTATTTAGTAATGTCACTTTCCGCCACTTTCTGCAACAAATGTCAAATTTGGCAGCTAACAATGATCGCTTGGCCACAACCGTTAATGTCATTTTTGTACTAATTTGATGCAAAAACCGTTCCCGACATCAAATTTTAACCAAAGCCGTTTAAAAAAAACCATATGGTGTGGTCTTTAATGGTGCCACTGTATGTTAGGAACCGTTACCTTTTTTGCAAAGATTCGGTATAGTATATTTTCGTTACAAATCCTCAGACAGGTTAGCCGGGTTAGTCGATTGGACCCTTTCGTATTTCCTACGTTTATCAAACTCTGGAGATCTCGTCTCGGATATACATAATATTATTGTAACGTAGGTATTTTTCTTCGACATCTGGCGGCCCCATAACATAACATAACTCGCTATAGCTATTCAAAATATATCCGATATCGGTCAAGTAGAATGCCATATTGACGTGAATTATTACCACAGCCTCGCTGGAAATCCCTCTCAGATGTATTGAAAATAAACGATCAGTTATCGTATGAATATAGGAGAACTACCTCTCGCATTTCTACTTCTTCGATATGAGGTCTATTGAAATGGATTTTTAAAATAAAATGGTCTCTTGTACATAGGTTTCACATAATTCACCCATTTACCAGGTACGTCTTAATTTCACAAAATAGTATATTATACACTTAGGTTGAGAAGTGAGCCATTATTTACCGAGCATTTTTATATCCTGAGGCGAGTAGCGCCGAAGGATATAATATGGGAGGTAAATAATGGCCTTCTCAACCGAAGTGTATATAGTTTTTTTTACTACTAACATTGAAATATTGCCATATTTTAGTTTATTTTAGTCATTTCTCGCTTATTTCAAATACTTCGAAATATCAAGTAGCCTGGGAGTTCAGTTGTCAAGCTAATAAAATGACACTAATCTTTAAAAATGTCATAGAAAATTTTTCATTATTTACCTAGGTATTTTAATATTACTTCTCATTAGAGGAATGAGGTAAATAATGGTGATTTCTCAGGTTAGTAGTAAAAAAAGTAGTTTATTTATTTACACATTGTGGGTAATTTTTACGTATAACAAAAATATTATTTGTGTAGCCCTTTTATTTAAGAAACTTTTTTCCCTCTACATTTTTTCTCGAAAATACAATATATTTCCTACAAAAAAATAAATTCATGCCAAATACCATTCCATGACTGAAGATGACCAGAAAATCAAGTAAAAATTCATAGTAGGCGGGCGTCAAACAATTTAATTATTTTTATTGAACATAAATCAACAAAAATATCAGGTAACAACAATGCAGCTTCAGGATAAAAAAAAGATCTTACAGTAGATGGGTCACCCTGTAGACCCGAATAACTTGGCAAGGAATACCCAAATCGAAAAATTTTATACGAAAGACCCCCCTTAAAACCACCTGCCGAACACCCCTTTAAAGTATTTACTATACATTCTGACTCACCCTGTATAACTGTATTAACGCCTTTTTAAGAAAAACTGTTATTGTTTTCATTGTATCTATTAAATTAAATCATCAATATTCCGGGATGGAATTTTGTAAACAAGGTTTTTCATATATATTATGTATATATATACATAATAGAAACCTCAATAGAGTTAGGTCTGGCGACTATTCTGGCCATTATTGAAGTTTTATGATACGTTCAATGACTGGACACAATTATTAAATGTCAAGAGAAGATATTTCAATTATGACAGGTAAGAATAATAAATTATCAACTGTCAATTGTTTTCCATGGATACCCATCAAGCCAAGGCTAATTTGATTCAGGATATAGGTATACTTTTTATTACCCGGATATAATCTATAATTTTTGCAATAACAGTTGCCAGTTCTCATGGAAAATGTACCATTGCAGTTAAGAAGAACCATTTGGTTTCAACACGACGGAGCTCCAGCACACAAGGCCAACATTGTAAAAGAATTTATAAATGATGAGTTTGGAAACAAATGGATTGGATTAAATGGTCCCATAATATGGCCAGGAAAGTCGCCTGATTTAACACCACTAGATTTCCATTTATGGGGATTTCTGAAGAACATTGTTTACAAAATTCCATATCGGAATATTGATCATTTAATAGAAAAAAAAATAGAAAATGTCTGTCGGCAAATAACACCAGATGTATTAAGAAAGGTCACTAAGAAAGAAGTTAGACTTATGTTTATTAAAAGAAGGTAGTCACATTGAAAATTATTTTTAACTAACTACAATTGTTATGTCTTTAAATATAACACATAATAAGTGTTTGTAATAACAGTTTTTCTTGCAGTAGTTATATTTTTATAACTAATAATAAAATTTTAATACTTTTTCCATAATACATCTGTCCGAACATCTGTCAAAAATATACCTTCATAAGTCATGGCTAACTCGATTATCATTAAAAAAAAATACTATATGGCATCTTTTTAATATTTTTACAAATAATACGCATATAACTTTTTAATGAAACCAGATATAAAAAAAATATTTACGAAAGTTTATCAGAGGTTTAGGCGACCACTCGCTTAAAAAAAGTATACCGCGCCGCTGCTATATCCCATGAGAGGTGTGGAAATGTACAAATTTTTACAGATTTTTAAGGAATTATCTGAAGGTATGGCAACGCTGTAGCAGGAAGTTATCATCAATAATGAAGGGACCTTACAACCAGTGACTCTCAAACTGTCTCTAAATACAGCAAAATTTTTGAAAGGCCACAAATTTTTTATTATGATCTATAATCTTATTGTTGTACCGACTTATTTCCGTCTTTATATTTAAGTTTATAGTTTCTTTTAATAATAGGACATGAAGCGTGTGTCGCATGTAAGTTCTAGTGATACTTTGTTTGAGAGAAAAAGTGTACCTAGACGAGCAATAATTATTGTATTGTTGGTTGCCTGACGAATGTAATTTAAGTGCGAAAAATAAACAACGATAAATTTTCCCTTTCATTATACTATTAGCGTAATGTTTTCCGTAATTGCCATACCGTCAAAGCCGAAGTAGCTCGGAAGCCATAAATATTTGACGAAAATATTAAGGGCTAACTAATTATTTTAAAAGCTTCTGAAGTCTAAACATTCGACTTAGGTTCTTAGGTTCTAAATGACCGCCCGCCTCTCTATTCGCTTTTTAAAGGGATTCTCAATTATTTCGCTGCTGCATTTTTAATTTATACGTTTCAATTAGTAGATATAGGGTTTCCAATTTATTTACACATCGCGCAATTGCCGATAAGCATGAATAATTTCGGTTTAAGCACGACTCGTTAAATCTTAATTGTAGGATAAATCGTTTTGTTGGAAAATAATGCTTTTCGCGTGTTTGACTTTAATAGTTCCAACAAAAAATCGGTAAACATTAATCAGGCAACTGAACAAAATTGTTTTTATCAATTCCCGTTCCGCTCGCTGGCTTTATGTTTAAGTTGTATAAATAATAGTAACTCTATATTTTTCGTTGGTCAATGCTTGTTCATTCGGCTACCTTCTAAATTTATTTTTTTACGGTTAAAAAATGTTCATTCGAATGTCCCGTTTTCGATGTACACGGCGACTCCGTAATTTCTTAAATCTTTGAGACACAAAAAACTTTTCAAACAAAAGTTTTAGCCTATTATCAGAGCATTTAATTTACTCTTGAGAAAACATCCGCAAATTCAATGAGCTTGACGCCATATTGGGGGAATAGAAATCAGAGATGTATTCAGGAAAATAAATTCAGAAATACAGAGAAGTATCCCGGCTTTTTGTAATTTATATAACGTGGTAGTAAGATACAGTTCGGTATGTAAAATTTGTCAAGCAGTAGGCCATTTTGTTAAATTAGAAAAATTAGTTCGGCAAGAGTAAATAAAAATACTTGTTGAATCCAGAGCAGGCATGTGAAATGAATATACAAGGAATTATTTCTGCTTAAACTTTATTGTTGAGGTTGTAACTAATAACAGCGAAATATTGCTCCCTGTATCTTTGAAAATATCGTTATACCTAATCTTAATAAGTTAGTAATAGCTAGTCTCAAAAATATTTCAAACAACTTTTTACTTATGTTTTATACAGGGTCATTAAATTTGTTTATACCTATACTCATCCAAACAACTTGAATTTTTTATTTGAAAAAAAAAACATATCCCAAATCACTATCCAAGGGATGAAAGGAGATTGATAAACGTTTGGGATTTGGTTTATATAATATTACAAAACCGGTTTTAGGTCATTTCAAACGATTTATATAACATTTTTTTTCTGCCTACCGAATACCGCTATTGAGGGTTTTAGGGAACAGGTACAAGGAACAAATAAAAAATATTTCTACTGATGACTCCATATAGGGACATAGGTAATCAGTTAATGTTTGTTTACAATCCTTGCCAGGTTAACATAATATAGTATATTACATAGCGAGAGTTGTAAACAGCTTATTACGTATGAGTGGAAAAGTTGCGCACGAGCCGCGCAGCGGCGAGTGCTGTAATTCCACGAGTATGTAATAAGCTTACAACTCGACTTTTGTATTATAATTTTTCTTCGACGAAAGAAAAACTATTATAATAGATAAACTATACTTCTGATTATCTGACAGGCAACAATTAGTATGTTGGTTAGTTGCTATGGTGACGCGGATGCCGCGCTAACAAGGCACCCGTGATAATTGCGTTTTAATTAAGAACAGATACGTAATTTTTTTTATTACGTGTCAGTCATTACGGGTCAGTTTTCGTAACAATGGTCTTACTTATAACCTAAACTGTCACTTAATAGGCATGTTACTAGCATAATAGTAGAAAAAGAACATTGTCTTTAAGGGCTTTCTAAAAATGTACCAAAAACGGGGTGTTCCATTTAAAAAATATAACTTTGGGTCGCCACTACTTATTGGATCACCCTGTATATTGGAAACTATTTTTGGAATGTAGTACTCATTTTCTTTAGAAGTTTTGTCTATACTTTTTTCTAGCATTAACAATGTAGTACTCGCATGTTTCTCTACATATTTTGTCCATACTTTTTTTCTAGCACTAACAAGAGAAGATATAGACTACGTAACTCACCCTGTATTGTCGGAAATTTCTTTGCATCGCGAACAGAACCATTTAATTTCTAATTGGGTTTTCTCGCCACAGAAACCCGAACTAAACTGATTAAAAGACAATTTTACTTTTGAAGTTGCCAGAAAAATTTATAAATCCCTAACATAAAAAGAACGAAACTTTGACCGTTAACTCAAAAAATAACTTCAACAACTTTGTCTTCTGAGATTTCGGAGAAAAAATCTTCCTCCTTTCTCAAAGATAATGTGAAGTCAAAGTGAAAGAATAATAACTGTCAAGTCAAAGTGTCATAACAACAGAACAATAATCTAGCCACCTGTCTGATATTACACCCTGTGTTCTAGGTTCTATCTCATTATCTACATCAACTTCTCTTTGAATAACTGGTCATATTAGGTATTTTTCTGAATTAAACTGAACATTCGCCAACACAGTCGACTGTATTTCCCAGAATAAAAGCAGACTGCTCAATTTGTCGCCTATATTTTCTACTACTTCTTTGAGAATTGGTTGGGACCTATCCCACAAAATTCTATGATTATTATTAAAAGAGTGTTCACCACCTATCTTTGATTTTGATATTGGACTTTGCCTATTTAATTTTTATGTTATCTTAAACGAATGCTAAAAGGCCTCCAAGTTTCCTCAACATAGAGCTTTTCACGTTAACAATAAATTTTATAAAAGAAATTTTCTGAACTTTGTACCCCATTAAATGGTTTCGTTTTAACTAGCATCGATCTTAATGTATTTTTGGTGGATTGGTAGAAGTTACAAAAGTTTAGTACCTAGTTTTTGTAATGGAATTTTATTTTGTTTTGTTTTATTGTTTATAAGCATATAAGACCAATATTGATATCACGGTTTGTTATCCAATTGATATTAATCGAATGTCCGTTTCATCGTTTCAAACTCCGCGTTAAGCATTAAATCAAAAAAATCTTTTTCGAAGTATTAAACCCTTCTCAAAACTGTAACATAATTTACTCCAATTTCTGCTCGTTATTTCTGTTGCAAAGTTCTTCCTGTTTATAGGGATTTATTCTCGGACGCTAAATTGTAATAAGCTTTCTGCTAAATAATTGGGAATGCAGCAGCGGAACTTTGGGAATATTTCCCGCAATTTAATTAAGCGAATTAGTGTGGTAAATTTGTTATCGCAGAAAACTATTTTTAGGTTATCAACGGAATTGGCAAATATTTTACATTGTTCAGCTATCTGTAATACATTCCGCACTATTCAATACTTTTCAGTCTCCCCCACCACTTTCATCCATACATGG
This sequence comes from Pseudeuparius sepicola, assembly GCA_963920635.1. NCBI lineage: Eukaryota > Metazoa > Arthropoda > Insecta > Coleoptera > Anthribidae > Pseudeuparius > Pseudeuparius sepicola. The sequence goes on from OY987304.1 coordinate 8,772,203, forward strand.
CTCATGGCTCCACCCACTCAACATTCAGGCACCATGGAATAATAAGTTTTCAAATTTTAAAACAATAGTTCAAAGTTAACTTGGTACAAATTATTGATTGTCATGCTATTTCTCGTATAGATATTATACACACTGATGTAGAACAATCTTGAGTAAGTCTGAAAGGGGGGTAGATATTTTGCTGGTCGAAAACAAAGGATCACAGACTACAATTTAAATAATATTAACTTTTTCCTAACCTTATATTCACCATAACTTAGTAATAATCACATTTATCACTTCACTAATTTTTTTTTCACTTTTCACTATAGTACTTCTACGACACAACACACCACTACTTAATGACGAAGGTCTCACCATAACCTACTAATAATCACATTTACCACTTTACTAATTTGTTTTTAGCACTCCACTTTTCAAAGACGTAACTTTTTCACAAAAGTTGTTGGAGTAATCGTCCTTCATTCCTAATATCTACCTAGAAGCTTCCACTCTTCGGTGCAAAGATATTTTATTGCAGTATCGTGGCTATTTTTAATTTTATCCGCAGCTACATACCCGACAGAGATTTCAGCAAACAATTTGTATTTATTGTCCAGCGAATATTATTCGCCTTCAAAATCAGCTAGAACCAGACGATTTCGGTATCGGTAATTCAGAGGTGGGAACTTTTATGACACAATCAAAATAATTTTTTGTAGATTTTTTTTATCTTTTAATTTTTCTTTAGCCTGGTTCATGCAGCTTCTGTATCTTTTAATTTTACTTTATCTTTAAGAAATAACCAATGGCATTTGTCCCTTGATTTGAACTAACCAATGACATTTAATATTTCTTAAAGATAAAGAAGAAAAATTAAAAGATAAAGAAGCTGTATGAACCAGGCCTTATCTTTAAGAAATATTAAATGTCATTGGTCAGTTCAAATCAAGGGACAAATGCCGTTGGTTATTTATTAAAGATAAAGTGAAATTAAAAGATAAAGAAGCTGCATGAACCAGGCTTTTGTCACAAAGTAAATAGCTTCACAACAGAAGCGTCCATAAAGACATGTGTCAAAAGGAATCTCGCTTTGACGCGAAATATCTTCTAAAGGGATAAACATTGTGCATTTTATTCGATTTTACATGAATCCACATTGCAGTATTAGGACCAAATTTATGTATTGTAGGCGCACTGAGAGATTTCGTCCGCGGGGAAGCGGGGAGCGCGGAGAACGATTTGTCGCTATTGGCCGACTGCAACAGTGCAAAAAATGCACCGCGCTTTCGCATTCGCAATTAAAAATAGAACCAAGGCGAGGTTCAGAGGACTGATTATCCCTAGGCGTGCGCGTCGAAATTAATAATACAAAGAAGTTTTCAAAACTATAAAATTCGACGCGCACGCCTAGGGATAATCAGTCCTCTGAACCTCGCCTTGGTTCTATTTTTAATTGCTAATACGAAAGCGCGGTGCATTTTTTTGCACTGTTACAGTCGGCCAATAGAGACAAATCGTTCTCCGCGCTCCCCGCTTCCCCGCGGACGCAATCTCTCAGTGCGCCTACAATATAAGGTATTGGTTATTTTTCTGTAAATTGAAATGGAGGCTCGCTTATTTTTGACACATGTCCTTATGGACGCTTCTGTTGTGAAGCTATTTATTCTGTGATTTTGTTTATTTAATACTGATTAAATTTAATTTCTGTGACAAATATTACTTAACTTATGAAAGGAAAACATTTGGAAGAGACTATTATCATTTATACGACTAATAATAATAATAATAATAATAATGCCCAGAACTTTGAATAAAGAACCCCAAAAAAGGAGCGTACCTACAATACAGGCAAACAATTATAAGGCACGTTTATGTGTTTAAATTTAGGAATTCTTGATAATACAGCAATCCTAATTTTAAATTTCCAATTATGAAGAAGTACACAAACGCCTATGCCACTTTGGTGCATGGCCTCAAAAGTTAATTTAAACGACAAAATTACTTATCGATGGATTATTATCCTCAAACATTTTAGTTTTGGCTGTCAGAGAAGTGCCACAAGCCGCACGGCTATAAGCATAATAACTCGAAAAAGTATTTAAATACTACATACTGACACATATGATCGTGATATAAAAATTTTGCGTCAAAACTTGGTAACTGCTCAGGGCGATTTCAGTCTCACGTATTTTATAATACACATAGAGCTTTAACTCCTTCCTGGGATTATTTGTTTAAAGGCCCAGAATAACAAAGACCGTAGAAACCATAAAAAAGGAGATAAATTCAATGCACATTGACGTAAAGAGACAACAACGATTACAAATTTGAGGGCGAGTTGAAGGTAACCATTATCACAATCGCCCAAAGCGTTCAAAAGTTATATCTAACAAAAGTATAAGTTTCGCTAAAGCGATTTTTCGTTTGTAAAGACCTTCTAGAGGCACCCCAAATTTGTCGGCGGACCGAAAAAGGACAAAAAATATCGATATAACCAAACAAGAAACAAAATTCCGTTCAGAACAAAATAGGCAATTTAATTTTGTGGGAAATAAGTGTGTAAAGCCAGCCGACAAGTAATTAGATTTTGTTCGAGATTGAAGCTGAAGCAATAAGTATCAATTACTTGCAGGTGTAATTGAACGTGTAATTGGATTAAAAGAGGTGGTTAAAGCCACTTCAGGCTGTAATGGCGTCACGTGTTGCACCCTTTAATGCGTCTATTCAGTTTCAACGAGGCGTATATGACAAGAGGTAATCCCAAGGATTAAAGCAATATTTTGGTCAATGATATTCGTGTGTGGATTGGACCTATAATCTATATGTCCTATATCACAGACCTATATAGCTTCTATATAGGTCTGTGCCTGTATGAACGGCCCTCGTAAAATAAACTGGACCGCCATTGGGCCCTAGTCCCTCCACTAATTTTTAGCCATCCGGCAGAGGGCGCTGGCGCCCGTCTGCATAGCCGCCATATTGTGTGCATTCTAGGTAATTTGGAGTGCATTCTAGGGGAAAAGCAAAATTTGTGATGGCAACACAAAATGACATTTGACAACGGCCAACCACGGCCCTCGTGCATTTGACATTTGACAGCCAATGACGTGTGCGCCCAATATGGCGTGGGACATATTATACAGTGTGGTCATTTAAGTGTGCAACATATGGGATTTTTTTTTATTAATTGCACAACGAAAATACAAATATTCCCAAAAGTTGGTGCATGTTCGATAATCATATTAGGCGCAGTTAGAATGGTTGCAAGTCAAACAGTATGTGGAGTAGGTCAAAAAATATAAAAATTGTACAAGAGTAAAATATACCCCTATTTTAGAAAATTCAGCGAAATATTATTAAGGAAAATTGTCTAGAATTAAAAGTTATGACCTTGGTTCCAGGCAGGCTCATGCACATGTCTTTAAAGAAAAACACCGCTATGGCCAAGAGCGCTGGACAAATGTAGGTTCACGGTATTGCTTCTAAATAGCTTTATCCGTGTGATTTACTACCTAATTGTCCTACACTCCCTGGGATTACTACGGTTTTCTAGGGTTTTCCGTAGTACTTGAGCAAATGCTATCCTAGTTCTATCGTTAAAAAAGTCGGCCCTAGCGCCAATGGCAACGAAGACAAAATAATAATAATTGCCCCCCTCCCCCGCACAAGCATGTGGTTGCTTCTGGGGTACTCCTAGTTTGGAGTATTGTGAGGGTGAGAATTATTATTATTATATTATGAAATACCATGACATGGCTTCCTAAGAAAAAAAATATTTTTTTGAAAAACATTAATAATTTCCTCAAAAAAGGTTGTTTTAATATTCACCCTAAACAATTCCATAAATCAATCAAAACTAAATCAATTCCGCACAACTTTGTTCATATTCAAGCATATTTGTAAAATTAACTTAGATTTTTATTTTTTTTGGGGAATCACAAACTTCATGTTTTTTGCAACGATATTAAACAAAACTTTAAAATTTCGCAAAAATTCTTCTGAACAAGGTAAAACATTAGTAATAATAATGTGTATATAAAAAAACTCTCATTTAAGGTGCAAAATTTTTATTTTAAATGATTATTAAGAAACTGGAAATTAACTAACGAAAAAAATTTTTTTCTCAGGAGGCTATGTTTTGGTATTTAGGCATAGCTTTTAATTCTAAACAACTTTTCTTAATAACTTTTTGCTGAATTTTTTTTAAATAAGGGTACTTTACTCTTGTACAATATTTATATTTTTTGACCTACCCGGTGTGCTGTTTAACTCTCAACTATTTTAAGTGCATCTAATATGATTATTAAACATGTGTCAACTTTCGGCAATATCTGTAATTTGGTTGTGCAATTAATAAAAAAAAAATGTCCCATATGCATTGCACACTTAAATGACCACACTGTATATATGTATATATAGGTGGGACAAATGATTATATTGGAAAAGCAGTCCAGTCTATTTTATGAGGGCCGTGCCTGAGTGGCACGAAAATTGACAGTTATATTAATATCATCCTAGGACGGATATGAAAACGGAATCAACCAATCAACGTTAAACTGCCTCCTATGCGAGCTGACGTGTTGGGAAATCAAGCAACCCTTGAATTTATTTCGTCAAATTATTTTCACTGTCTAGGTATCAAAATATTCGTTTAGATTTTAGCAACGGTTACAGAAAAAATATACTGTGCAATTAACTCAAGTGGAATGTCTACATCAACCCTCGTCCTCACACATTAAAAACATCATATTATTTATCCACATTATTTATAACATTATATTACCTGGGGTTGGTTTAGAATTTTTAGAAATGTCTTTGTTTTTTTGGCCCTCTTTAAAATCATTTCAAAGGCTAATACTAATTTAAAATTAACTTTTTTTATATACACATTCAGCATTTTTTATTTTATGTCCTAAAGAATCACGGAATTGCCATTCAAATAACGAATCTATTCGCCGAAGTAACACTAAAGTAACCCAAGCAGCATTAAAGTTGCGGTAACTGAGATGGGAACTTTGAATAAGTAGTTATTACGTAATTATTACTTAAAAATCGACTTATTAGTTTTTATTACTTATATTGAGAAAGTATGAGTAATTACGTAGTAGTTATTACTACAAGTTGGAACTTTATGGTTTCAGTACTTCTAAGTAGTTTTTGAAGTATCTGGAACGGAATTGTTACTATGCAAAATTACGTTAAAGTCACGTTAACTCTAAAGTTATATTCAATGGTCACAATTACTTTGTCGTGTTACTTGTTTATCACTTTAAAGTTTTCATCACTTTATGGTAACGGTGAAAGTAACTTCTACATCTTAGCGACTTTAGAAATACCTCCAAAGTTACAGAACTATATAGTCATATTTAAAGTGAAATTAACTTTCCTGCTACTCGAGAAAACTACTGTATGGTAAGTTTTACTTCCCACTCCATTTTAAAATTACTAGAAAGTTCCAATTACTACAAAAAAATACTTTAAAGTAACTGTCACTTCTATAGGGACCAAAATGGAAACTACATTTAGTTCCTTACAATCGTTTGAAGGATTGGGTCGTTTTTGCGAAGTGATGAAAATGTCAGCCATTAGAAAGAAGAAAAATTATAGACACACATTCACATTTTATAGAAAATTAAAGCAGCAGTTGGATGAAACGAATCGATACAGGAGCACTTGTCTTCAATACAAAATTACAAAACGCTTCTCTTGAGTGGCTACAGTTTTAAATATCAACATTTCAAAAATTATAGCACGAAACACACACCGGCTGAAAACAACACTCACGCATATAAAAATTATAGGTTAAAGTTCCAAATGAGACCTAGTAGTAGCATTCGGAACTTAAACGAGGCTTCTGGAACTTTGAAGTTCTCTTGTAGTAATTGGAACTTTACAGTGTAAAATATCTAAAACTAATTTGCGTCTTAAAGGTAGGAATTACCTTAAAGTGAAAAAGTCCAGTTGCCGTTACTACCAGTTAAGTGGCAAAGCCTTCAAACACCCATTTTAAGGTAAATAATACTTAGAAGTAATTACTGAAAATTACGCCATATTTTCTTATAACATGATAGACGCCATTAATATCAAATGTCAATTTCCTTTGGTACTGAAATAGTTATTTCTTCAAAATTGTCCCAAAAAAGATAAAATTGAGCAAAAACGAACTCTATAACTTATAGAAATATTAAAAAAGCATTTTTCAGCATTTTTAGGTAATTTCGCACATTTTCGTAATTTATCCTCCCGATAAAAAAGTGTTAAAACATGCATTTTGAGAGGGCGCGTTGTTACTTTTCAATCTATCAACGTCATATTTGACAGAAAATTTTCAATCGTTTTAGTTTTTTGAATCTAGCAACGAGAAATAAATCAGCAAATTAATACCTTTCTTATACCTACCATTATTCATAGATATGAGTTAAAAATAAATATTAGGTATACTTCCATTTTCCACGGTTATTGAAAAATGACGGAAGATGCTGGGCTAGAATACTTTTTTAATTATTTAGACAAAGACAAAGCGAGGACGCGAATGTAAAGAAGCAAACAAATCCAACAAAGTAGCGGTGACCACGCTGCTACGTCTCCACCACGTTGTCGGAACGTAAGCGCGTCGTAGCGGTGTAAGTTGCTAGGTGGTCGCCGTTACGTATCTATCACCCTCAAAATGTACCCCAGTTTGGTCGCAGGGACGTAATAGGAACGTAGTAATTACGTTCCTATCAGTAGTAATCACAACTTTAAAGTTGCAAACAAAAGTCGCCGGAACGTAACGGCGACTAAAAATGCTGCTTGGGAAATGTAAAGAAAAATGTATGAAGTTGATAAGATGTGACTGCACTCTAGCTAAATAGGAGATATATTCACGAGAATAAGGGAGAGAGCTTCAATTCTTACGAATTGAGTATCCTATGGGTTAGAGAGATTTTCTGACGCTAGCCTTGCGTGAAATGAACCAGTCCTAGAAAATTCAAGGAAGTATTTAAATTAGGAAAAAGGGTAGGCAATCTCAATATAAAATCCTTGGCTTTTTGCAAGTATTAAAATAAATCGGTAGGTATGTATTATGCAAATAATCTTCCAATCAGTATATAATTTCTGAATTCAGGCATTTCTGCAAAAACATTTATTGTAACATTTTATTTTGGCTTTGGCTTGATCTAACCCTGAATAAGAGCTGAACTATATTGCGTAACTAAGAAATATAGATTTTACAAGTTTGTTAGGCCTTTCATCGCCTCGTAACCACGCACATTTACTTTGTTTCTGCCAAAATTGAATTCCTTGGCCCCAAAACATAGAAAACGACATATCATTTGCTATTTTTAAATTCATCCCTTTGCACCATCCCTCAACCATCCCCATTTTATTGTGTGGTCATTTAGCTAGTCAGAAAACTGCTCTCAACAAAAACGAGACTTTGGTGATAAAGAGTTACAATCAATTGCAATCGACCTTAGCTGTGAGCTTATCTGCATTCTGTAGGTATCTATATGACGGTACCCAGAATAGTACCTGCTGTTAAGTGTTTGGCCAAACTGTGCATAAAAATATAGGACTTTCTACTTATAAATTCAGTAGACCTCAGAGACCCAGAAAAGAAGTTAAAATAAAAGTATCCGTATTCCATAATGTCAGACTTGGATTCAGACAGCTTAGTCTTAATTATTAGGGAAGTGAAATTCGTGAGAATAGGCAGGAGATAAAAAATGTAATCGACGCTAGGATATTGTTAATAGTACCTTTTAGAAATTCGGTAATTATTTCCCCGATTTTCTTGAAATTTTGGCTACCCCCCAATTTTCGAGGTCCCTGTACACAAATCCGGCCTTGGTTTTTCGTGGTCGGACGTAGTTTTCGAGAAAATGAATTTTCAAATTTCCTTTTGACATCCCGTATTTCACGACGATACTATTTGTGGTTGTAATCGGGATGAATTTTTACTCTACGCAGCTCAAACTAATCACCACACTATTTTGCACCTTTTGCAACATCGAAACTTCGCGAAAACCCGCGGAAAAACCGTAATTTTGAAAGATTTTGCAGTGTTTACGTAGGTACGCTATTTTCGCCCATGCCCGATATTCGGCGCGCGCCGACGTACTCTCTCTACTCCACTTTATTACTCGCCACTCTACTTGCGCCTATGTTTTTAGATGAAAAAATGTTTCATCATGAGAAATAAACAGATAGTTCACTGAGGCAGCGTATAGTGCTGCCTGTTAGTGAAATATGTTTACTATATTATGTTAAGTAAAGTAAAAGTGATTAAGTGTTTGTCTCTTCCGGTAAAATGTCGTATCGTGCAGGGTTTGTCTCAATCAAGTAAATCGCATATCGATGCAATGAATGTCTATGGGGCATTTAAAGTCACCTCAATATATTTTTCGTATGGGAGACTTTTAAAATTTTGGAAATTTAATATTTACCATTTTTTTTTAAATCAAAAGGCACATGATAGCACACACTTTTCTCTGTTTCGGCGCCGTTTTGTAACTATTACTGTCAACACACTTTTGCTGTGAAACACCACATAACAGTTATGCTATAGCAGGATAATCCTCCTACACTGAACAGTTGAACTGTGAGTGCAGTTGACTGCTATGTGAAACCGTCGCTTAAAGCATACATTATGAATGGTCGGCCGTCCACGATATCGCCATCTACTTGTCTCTTGTCGGCTTCAGAGCGAGCGCGTATGCTGTTGTCTCTGTCTCACTTACAATGCATTTTGAATTTTAATCTGATCTTTTTTGAGTTAGACCATACCAAAATAAAACGAAATGTTTCTAGAACGTGTTTGTAGAAATGCGTAAATTGTAGAGTAGAATTTAACCTTTTAGTCTTTAGATATTTTTTGTCGAGGATGGCTCAGGTTTTGACAAAGGCCAATACAGCGAAAATAGGCGCAGCAAATTAAAAGATAATGGAGTATAAAATTAGAACAAAAAGCTCTTTCTCTTCATTAATTTCTGTTATATGTGCTGCGTTGGTTGAAAAAAAAAGGATAACCAACTGTCACGATGTCACGATATATTATTGTTAGAACATATGGGTATAATCGTATTTTACAAAAACATGCTAGCACAAAAGATAACTCAACCTCAGTAGCCTTCGAGAAACCTATTACAAACTATTTGAAATGGGTCATAAATCCATTAGCTTTTCTGCCCACCGCCCCTCCTACTGTTACATATTCTGTGAAAGCGGAGTTACAAATACTGCTCTACCACCGCTCTACTGTGTTGCTATAGTAACGCCTTAACGGAGACCGGGGCAGAGACCAACACCACACTTAACCCTGGCATGCCTCGGAATATTTCAACATGATCAACTTTCCATGCACATCAGTCTGTAGTTAAGGGGACAAAGCGAAATATACTTTTCTGCCAATCTATGAGTGGGATGTAGCGCAATTGGATCATAATTTAGATTTGAAACAACTCGAGGCCATGGGCAACTAACGGAAATAGTAACCTGTTAAAGAATCTGTAGCAAATATATTGTTTCAGTAACGAAAACTCATCTTATATACTAAGTCGATTAAGGAACAACATTTTTATTTAAGCTTTCATTTTTCGAACGATTTCAGATTTAAAAAAATTGCATGTTGTATTATGGTTCCTGTATTCAAAGAACTTACCATGCTTATATTATTAAGTTATTACTAATTCTATACGATAAGTAAGAATCAATAGATCTATACGGTAAGTACATTTGCAATGTTTTCTTATTCCAAATTGTTCTCAAAAAAAAAATACAGTGCATACAATTGCCAAATTCAAAGTAGGCCGATCTAAACCAAACTTTGAATTCCGGCATAGCTTGAACATTCTAATAGCTTGTTAGAATGTTAAAACGGAATGTTAATGGCTTAGCCCATTTACCCAACATCTTAGTTTGTTACTAAGTATAGGAACCATCCCTACACAATATAAATATTCAACCCGACATTTTTTTTTCTTTTACTCGTGTACCTACACTCAATCGCCGAACATACTGTACAGGGTGTCCAGATTTGGTTGTAAATGCGGGGTACCTAGGTTATTTTTAGAGATAGGGAGTTGCGGTTTTCGCGAACCGTTCCTACTTTTTTGTGAAACGAAAGATACCTTAAACAGATTTTTCATAGCCACCTTCGTTTTTAAGATACAGGCCGAAATTGAAAATTTGCGCTTTTGGGTCATACCATTGATTAAGGTATTCGGAAAGATATCTAAGATCAATGGACAGACCCGTAACTGACTGTAGGACCGCCCATGTATTCCCTCTTAACCCCCCTCGCCCGTATTTATGGTCCCAGGAAGTGGCGCCTATAGGCACTGAATGCGTCCAATTAAATAACTAAAATAAAACAGACCCAAAATGGATTGCCGTCTCCTTATTAAATCTTCCGACGGAGAGATGGCGCGCGGATCGAGGTTCAACCGTTCTAACGACAGATGGAACTGCCTCTGTAAATACTGTTCAAGGCCAAAGAATAGCAGGTATTTATTAAAAGCTTTTATTTAACTTGCAATGTATGTATGTATGTATGTATGTATGTATGTATGTATGTATGTATGTAATTTGTTCGGCTGGAATCTTGCAACTCAATTTTGAAGCAGATATCTTCAACCGATCGAGCTGAAATTTTGTACACACGTTTAATTTGGATGACAATGCATGATTATATGTGTGACGTCATTCTAAATCCAACATGGCGGATCACCCAAGATGGCGGACTAGTTAAATTTCAACCGATCGAGCTGAAATTTTGTACACACGTTTAATTTGGATGACAATGCATGATTATATGTGTGACGTCATTCTAAATCCAACATGGCGGAACACTCAAGATGGCGGACTAGTTAAATTTCAACCGATCGAGCTGAAATTTTGTACACACATTTAATTTGGATGACAATGCATGATTATATGTGTGACGTCATTCTAAATCCAACATGGCGGATCACCCAAGATGGCGGACTAGTTAAATTTCAACCGATCGAGCTGAAATTTTGTACACACGTTTAATTTGGATGACAATGCATGATTATATGTGTGACGTCATTCTAAATCCAACATGGCGGAACACTCAAGATGGCGGACTAGTTAAATTTCAACCGATCGAGCTGAAATTTTGTACACACGTTTAATTTGGATGACAATGCATGATTATATGTGTGACGTCATTCTAAATCCAACATGGCGGAACACTCAAGATGGCGGACTAGTTAAATTTCAACCGATCGAGCTGAAATTTTGTACACACGTTTAATTTGGATGACAATGCATGATTATATGTGTGACGTCATTCTAAATCCAACATGGCGGAACACCCAAGATGGTCATTAGAAGGTCTCCTCATTGAAGAGCTAGACTGTTCTAAACTAACCGGCAAACGACCTTGCAACAATGATGCGTTAACTGAGATGAATAGACTCAGACACCTGGCCAAACTAAAAATTACAAAATAAATTAAAAGTAAAAAAATATTTTTAAAAAAAGCTTTTATTTAAATGCGCTAAAAAGAATAAAATAATCTTTTCTTTTAAAACTTTTACTATCAACTTATAACGTCATTCCACAATTTATATGATATAAAAGCTTGTCGCGAGATTTAAGTAGTGGTATTTACTTAGTTTGAAAACTTAAATCTCGCGACAAGCTTTTATATCATATAAATTGTGGAATGACGTTATAAGTTGATAGTAAAAGTTTTAAAAGAAAAGATTATTTTATTCTTTTTAGCGCATTTAAATAAAAGCTTTTTTTAAAAATATTTTTTTACTTTTAATTTATTTCTTATTTGAAGGCAAACAGAATAATCAATAACCAAGACGATTTTCCCTTTATAATTTCAAGGTCAGCCGCTGCCGTTTCATATATACAGTAATTTTTAGCAAACGAAATCACTCTTGTAGCGAGTTACAGATAGAGAGTGTTTTCGACTTTTTTATTTAAAGAGAGGAAATTGAGAGGGGTGTAAAGGGATGAATATAGGGTGCGATACCTATCTAGGTAGGTATGTCGCTTTTTATGTTTTTGGGGTCAAGGAATACCTAGTTAATTTTAATAAATATTTGAAGAACAAAAGTAACTGAATGGTTCAATGGTTGCGAGAGGACGAAAGTCCGAAAAAGTGGCAATAGGTAAATACCTAGGTAAATGTCGATTTTTAGGATTTGTGTGACATGTTGAAAACATAACATAATACCTTATGTTACTCCATAATATAATATACTTAATACCATTGGATAAGGAATTACCTTAATAAATGTTAACAATTAAAAAAGGTACTGTATGTAGGTTATTATACAGGGTGAGCCATTTCTATCGTCCGACCCGACAATTTGTGCTAGTAGGTATTTTTGAAAATAAATGGGGTGTTTGGTGTGTGTGACGTTTTATTCAGAAAGGCTTAATTTCCACGTTACAGGGTGTTAAAATTTTAAAAATAGATTGTTTTATTTATTAATTTCTAAACCAGAAAAGGAATTTTAACCTAATTTTGGTACAAAGTACCTATTACACGTACCTATATACTTGGATCGATTGCGTCCTTTATGCATCAGTGGTGGAGATACGGGTAATCGGTACCTACCGCTAATTTAATTAGATAAATAATTTAGGAGATTGACAAAAAAATATTTAATTTTTAGATAGAGGATTCCATTTCTAACAAAAAGTGCCTTTAGATTTTTTCTCATCTGTCAGTTTCGTCGCAATATTTTGCATCAATTTTTGGAGCCAAAATTATGAGTAAAATAATTTTGCCTAAAAGTTTGACTAAAAACTGAAACTTCGTTTTTTTGCTATGCAAATTACTGGCTATTTGTAAAACATAATTTTAGGAATTTGTCCAGTGGCGTAGACATACGCAAGCGTGTAATTAATTTTTAATTCAATTATTTGAAAAAGTAAGGACATAATATACCTAATCGGACGTAAAATGAGACACCTGCTCTGGTGTATTCCCATATTATACCTCTATGTACAGAGTGAGCCAAATTGGACAATTTTAAAGGGAAACCCTATCTCCGTTAAAAATAGGGCCCTCTATTTTTAACGAAAACTGATATTGGTCTCTGAGGCTCATTTTTTTATGATAAATAACTTAATGGCGAAAACCGCAAATCGATATCTGTCACCGTTCTTGAGTAACAGGGCGTTTTTTGAACATGTGCGTTTTTGAAAAGTGGCCGTAACTTTTTTCAGGTTGAATATTTTGTGTTTCTGTAAAAACATTTCTGAAGCACTTTTTTTACGTAGAATCCAATGCTGCTACTACATTTTTTTAAGTCAATGGTTTAAGAGTTACTGATGAAAATTTCATAAAAGTTATTAGTAATTGATAACTACTTAAGTAAATCATTAAGTGTTATATATATTTTTTGGAATGGTAATTTTTTGCTCTATTAAAAAATGCAAAAATATACAGGCTGTTCAATTTTAATTTTTTTTATCAGTAACTCTAAACCATTGACTTAAAAAAATTTAGTAGCAGCATTGGGTTTTACGTAAAAAAGTGCTCTAGAAATGTTTTTACAGAAAAACAAAACTTTCATCCTGAAAAAAGTTACGGCCACTTTTCTAAAATGCACATTTTTTTCAAATTTATCATACAAAATGAGCCTCAGACACCGATGGCCCGCTATGTACAGGCCTGTACAGGGCTTCTCTTCAGATAAAGGTTGAAGAAGCCAAAGAAAGCTTTTTTCAGCGTTTATTCAGATTTGTACAGGGTGTTCAGGAAAGGGGTGCCAAACCAAACATATGTTTTTGAATTAGAACACCCTGTACATTTTTAGATATTTAAAATCTAATCATTGTCACAATTTCAATGATGTATACATGTAATATGTCTCTTTCAAGCGTTTGGAATATATGCGACCTTGAAACTTTCAATTTTGCACTTTAATGTTTATTTTTTCGAAAATGAAACATTTGCCGGTATACCTTATATTTATAGGAAAATATATATGTCATAAATGATGATATGATATGATATGGATGGATGAACTATCGGTGTGAAAAGAGCCACACTTTTGATTTGGCAACGTCGTAACCCACTGATTATTTTTAAAAAGCAACGGTCTTGAATCGGGCGACCGAGAACATGTCTTAAATATATTTTAAAAAATCGTGGCTGCTTTCAACGGTGATGGCGCTTGATCTGGCGGACGAAAACACGGACTTAATGCCCAAAAGAAGATCTCCAGGGGTAGCGAGTTTATGTCAGGAGCGCACGAGCTTTAAAAGCCACCCCAGCTAACCAACAACCGTTTTTTGTACGTCAAAATATCGTTAGGTATATTTATACCTCCATGACCTTAGGAAAATCACGTTAAATTAACGTTATAATTATGACAAAAATTCCGGGGTATAGTGACGTCAACATCCTTATGTAGAAATAACCTCATAAACTTAACGTAGAACCTCATAAAAAATAAAATTCGCACACCAACACCAGGGTTCGAACCTACGACCATCGGAATTAATGTCGACGCATTTACCAACTAAGCTATCGACGCACTAGAAAAATATTTCCTAAAACAGTGTAAGCTAGAATCTCGATGACGTCACAGAATTAAAAAGAAATAAAATAAACGATGTCTCATAATTCATATAATGGATGGGACAAAGCCAAAAGGACCTTAATCGTCTCAAGGGAGGACTCTATTGTGACTTCTCAAAAACCTTAGTCTAAGTTTTATAATTCGGGAGAATCTGTACCGTAGTAATGACGTAATATTAACGCTAGTTGTATTACTTATTTTTATTATGTCATTTTTCATGTACTTACTAAGTTAAATTTCCGTAAATTGAGCTACGTATTTTTTACGTTATTAAAATAACGCACAATTCACGTTATAGGTCATTCGTGGTTAGCTGGGTATCGTAGTAATGACGTAATATTAACGCTAGTTTCATTACTTGTTTTTATATGTCATTTTTTATGCATTTACAAATATTAAATTTCCGGAAATTAATTTACGTATTTTTTACGTTATGAAAATAACGTAAAATTGTCGTTATAGGTCATTCGTGGTTAATTGGGACCTATGAAAGCAGCCACGATTTTTAGAATATATTTATCGCGTCCAACCAGCCTGTACGCCTCTGACTATAGCTCTGGAGATATTCTTTTGGGACGTGTTTTTGGCTGCCAGATCAAAGGCCGTCTCGTTTGAAAGCAGCCACGATTTTTTTTTAATATATTTATCGCGTCCGTCCAGCCCGTACGCACCTGATATAAACTAGCTACCCCTGGCGATCTTCTTTTGAGCAATTAGGACGTGTTTTCGGCTGCCAGAACGTCGTCTCATTTGAAAGCAACCACGATTTTTTTAAATAGGTATATTTAACGCGTCCATCCAGCCCGTACGCCCCTGACAAACTATAGCTACCGCTGGGGATCGTCTTTTGGGCAGCCAGATGTTATAGCATCATCGGGAGGTGATCAAGTCTGGCCGCATTGGGGAAACAATTCCCTCCAACTTTGGTATTAACACTTTTTATCTAAAATTAGAAACAACGAATCTAGATGGATTGGAATAAATCTCCAAAATTTCGTGTTTTTTCCAAATTTGTAGTAGGCTAGTAAGCCATGCCTTTTTTCAAAAATCTACAAGGCGCGTTAAATTGCGCCCACAAAACCGCGCCTTGTGGATTTTTGAAAAAGTCATAGGTTACTAGATATTTAGAAGAAAAAAACGAAATTTTGGAGATTTATTCCAATCCATCTAGATTCGTTGTTTCTGATTTTAAATAAAAAGTGTAAATACCAAAATTGAAGGGAATTGTGTCCCGAATGCGTATATCATGTCCTAATTTCCATGGCAGCAGCCATTTTCTACAACTTGTGTTTTTAAATGCAAACTATACTTATTTCCGTTATTTTTCTGAATAATCATATCGAGTATTATATCGTTGGAAAGCTCTAAATATGCCCGATTTTTTGAGGCCACGGACAACTATGGTTCCCATTTTAAAAAACAGAAGTTTGTGTCATATCTCGAAAATGACAGCTGTTACGGAAAGTATAGGACATGTTAACAGCATTGGGGACACAAATCTCTCCAACTTTGGTATTTACACTTTTTATCTAAATTCAGAAACAACGAATCTAAACAGATTACAATAAAACGCCAAAATTTAGTTTTTTCAAAATATCTAGTAAGCCATGCCTTTTTTAAAAAATCCATAAGGCGCGTTAAATTGGGCCAAATTCCTTATTCAATGATTGGGCCCACAAAACTGCAATTCTTTCCCCATCTGACGTTCCTTCTATCTCCGCTAGTTTCCGAGATCCCCATACTGATCATCAAAAAAAAAACTCACCCTGTTAAAAGTAACAAAATATTATTAAATAATTAAAATGGAATAGTAGGTACTTTAACAAGTAACAAATTACACAGACTTACTTAAATGGATAGAAACACTCAAATCTCAGGGACAATTAACTTGATTGTGAGATTTTGCTATGAAAAAAACACGAAAAGTACATTTTTATTTAAAGCTGTTTATTTGACTTTTACTAATTTTCTTGACTAATAATTAAAATAGAAGGGGCGGCGAATTTCCGGTCGGCCCCAGGCGGCGAAAGCTCACGCTACGCCACTGGTTTTACAGCCATCCGCACTGCAGGCATGACTACATAACCGTCGATTGAATTCCATCGACGCTATATACAACAGTCACGGTCGGTCGGTAATATTTTGCGCGCACCCGGTAGAATGCGAACGAACCGCTATCAGCTACACTGTGTAAGCTTATTTTCTTATTAAATAAGATATCGTCGCCGTACTCCGATGACGGCGGGCCGAGGGAGCGGGAGAGAGCAGGAATGAAACGTTTGTTTACACAAGGCCCAGTGCCCGGACACATATTAGTAGGTATATCTCTGGACGCTGCCTTTTGACCAATAGAATGGAGGGTTTTGACAAAATTATTTCGAAAATGTTTTTTGCACAACATCATTGTTTCAACTGGCAGTCTTCTAAATTTGTCAGTGCTATGTTTCCGCTATTTTATTATCCACTGCCTAAGTAGGTACCCACAGCGAATTTCATTTTTCACGGGAAATGTACGTGTTAGAACGCTTGCTGCTGTCGCAATTTATATAACAACAGCGGCGATAGACTACCATGGTCAATAAAAACCATATATTTTGTGATCAAAACCTTAATCAGACACAAAACACAACAAGAAAACAATAGCCACCAAAACGACAACAACAGTAAAATTAGCTGAAGTAACCAGAACCAAAGTTTACAGAACTATTTTAATTCTGTAAACATTGCCAGAACAATAATATGCCACACACCAGACACCAGGCTTTAGCAACGAGTTTGGTTGGAACTGTCATTTATCATTTATCCCTTCCTCGCGTTGAAGGAGATGCGACAGAGCGGCCATCTGTCGATCTGTTAGCGAAACGTAGACTCGGTGGCTTGTTTCAGTCGGTCCCCGCTTTAGCTAAATGCGGTGGCCCACACTAATAGTTTTTCTTACGACTAGTAGATGACGCTCCGGTCGCCACAATTTCAAACGAGTCGACTAATTCCAAGATACAGTAACAGAGGGCTTACCTGCTCGCCACCTGGCAGTTACGCGTAATTTGTAAGCTACGCATAACGGCTATTTACTTATATTTCTTTACGAATTCCTTATTCAATGGTCATACCTTGTATATTGGGAACGGTTACTGATATTGAAATGGCAGAAACTGTATCTTATACACATTTTCACTTAGAATTCAGTGCCGCGTTCAGCTTTTTACTAAAATTGATAGTGTTCGATATATGGACCAAAGTTAGGTTTTTTAAAATGGAAATGGAAAAACCTAAATTTGGTCCATATATCGAACACTAGCAATTTTAGTAAAAAACTGAATACGGCACTGAATTCTACGTGAAAATGTGTATAAGATACAGTTTCTGCTATTTCAATATCATTAACCGTTCCCAAGATACGAAGTCTGCCCCAAAAGCGCAAATTTTCAATTTCGCCCTGTATCTTAAAAACGAAGGTGGCTATGAAAAATCTGTTTACGGTATCTTTCGTTTCACAAAAAAGTAGCAACGGTTCGCGAAAACCGCAACTCCCTATCTCTAAAAATAACCGAGATACCCCCCCCCCATTTACAACCAAATCTGGACACCCTGTACATATCGATGGCAATGGAAAAATGAAATTCAAAAATATAGGGTATTTTGATTAAAAGGTCATAAAATATATAAAATGTGATAAAGCCATAGAAAACTTCAGATAAGTAGGTATCTACTAATTTTTATATAAAACTTTTTTCTAACCTCAGAATCAAAAAGTTAGGGGAGTGGTGACATTTATACTCAATCACCCTGTACCTAAATAGGTAGCATAAATGAAACTATAATTTTTGATTTAAATATTATAATATAAAATATTGACTTATTATGAAAAAAGTATGGAGCAAACATATCACCATGTTTTCCCTAACGCTTGCCTTTTCCTTGGCTGTTCCAAAATGCGCCCGCTGCTCATCTCTTCCAATATATTTCCGTATATTCCTTGGACCCGATCTTCTTGTTCGCGGAACCTTCGAACCCTCTCTTCAACCTTTGCGGCAAAATAATGCAAGAGATCCTCCTTGCCCCTAAGCAAATCTCTGAACACCTCGCACGGAATCTTGTACAGTTCACTTGTTTCGGCCGCGACATACGTGCAGACCGCTTCTTTCGGTGCAGCTTCCAAAACGCCCGCCAGCCCTATTTCGTCGCCGTCCTCCAAATGGGCCACCTCCACGCCATTCTGCGTCATCACGGCGACGGTTCCCGAAGCGATAAAGTGAATGTGATCGAATGGTTCCCCATACCGGATCACGCAGTCGCCACTGAGGTAGATCTGCAGGTTGCAGCTACCGACTATGTCACCGATCATGCTCCTCGGAAACAGCTTAAACAACTTGGCGCTAGCCACGAGCTTCCTCGCTTGCCACAGCATCACCTCTTGGCGTATATACTTAGATAAGGTCGACAGGATTCTTTCTTCGTCGAAAAAATGATTTTGGTACTTGTGGTGGTAGTAGTCTATCAGCCTTTCTCTCAGTTCCTCTGGTAGTTTCTTCTGGATCATGTGGGCCTTCAGGTGCTTTAAATATTCTTCGTATTTAGCCTCCGATACGCCGATGACGCTAAACAGTCTCAGGGTGTTTGCCAGGACGAAGAGTGTCCAAAGCCGTCCAAAGAACATTACCAAGCTCAGGATCAATCGTTCGCTCGGGACATTCTGGATATTGAAAAATCCGGTTCCAGCTCCAAAAAAATGACACAAAATCATCAAAGTACACTGGAGGTAAGCTGCTTTGATCGAGGTGTCTGCAGCAGGATCAACCTCCATCCGAGAGCCCCACGAATCCTCGGGCCAGTCCTCTAGATCTTTATATAAATATACTTGGGTAAAATAAAAGGCACAGGAAAATAAATTAATAAATAATATGGTTTCGACGAAGAGGATTATAATGTTCCATCGTTGTCTGTTGATATTGTGGTCTTCGGCGAAGTTAAACGCGTAATCTCTTAGGGTTTTTAGACGAACAAACGCAAATATTCCATACGGAAAAGTAACATCGTGCTTGAGACTAACTCTTGATATCCCGTTCAACGATATGATATCAAATATAAAATAAGTGCATAGGTACCTTGGTATTATTTTCTTGAAATCGAGCACTATTTTTCCTTTGTCCACGTACCCAGTAAAGAAGAACAATATTACTAAAAGAAGTACAATTGGAAGAATTACAGTATTATAAAACATATATAAGTAAGAGAATATCTCCGGTTCCTCATGCACGTCCAAAGTCTCGTCTTCGTGTCTATGCAATCTCATGAATGCTTCGAAAATCGGAGCCAAAAATAACGAATGAATCCACACTACGGTAAAAACGGTTTCTCGGATAACATTAAGCTTGCTGAAGGGATGTATAATAAAACTATGGTTCTTGAGATGTCTCTTCCTTTCAGTCATCATCTCCGACTTGTTTCTGAAATGTTTCTTGCTCCGTATCAAGCCAACGTTCACGGTACTGTAGCGCTGGTAGGCTCTGACAATTTTCGCGAAGACTGTTGCATTTGCTTGTAGGTTTTCGAAGCCTTCAGCGTCGACTCCCACCTGGCAGTCGTGGATGAACCACTTTACCATCGTCCTGTCTTAGAAGGAATTGTGTCAAACAGATAACTGATGTGACATTTCAGAGATACGGGGTTGGGTCACAACAAGTAACCATAAAATTTGGTGGAATTTTTTAGGGCTACCACCCCACTTGTAATTATTTACGTTTTTAAAGGAGTTTTGAAAAAAAAAAACATTGATATCCTTGTCCCATTCTAAATACAAAGAGAAAGGATTACTGGTATGCCACAAAAAAACCTTCTTTATTAAAAAAAATTACTAATTCTATTGCTTTGTGGGCAACATTTTATGATGGTTTCGGTGATTTATGATGTTTAGTCAAATTTTACTTGAAAAAGTATTGCGGAATAAAGATATTTTCATTTATGATGTTTAGTCAAATTTTGCTTGCAAAAGTATTGCGGAATGATGATATTTTCAAATTTTGTTTTAGTTTTTAGTCTTAATGCGTTCATAATGTTATACAGGGTGATTCAGTCATGATGTAAAAAAATTTAACCACAGAGAGAAAAGAATTATTTCGCATTTTCCTTTTTAGTAGACCTCCGCAACTGTGTAGTTAAAATTGTTTAGGTACATCATGACTGAATCACGCTGTATAAAATATTTTTGGACAGCCTGTCGAAAGTATCATCACGACTTTTTAAGGTTCTTGGTAGTGATTTTTAAATGAAACTATTAAAATTATACTTTCCATCACGCAAGGATTTGAGAGTAAAAGAAAAACCCAATGTAGATTTGGCAAATAGATGACTCTCTTTGCATAAAATTGGCAAAGACAAATGCTTCCCGTCGCAATTTTTTTCGTACCCGGTTCTGTTTTTCTCGAACACAAATTGCGTGATTGAAATTCCAAATAAACACTCATTTATTTAAAAGATTGCCTATAAACGAAAATCCATCAATGTTTTTATAGGAAAGCGTATCTAGGTAATGATTACCTAAACGATAGATTTAATTTCAGATACTTTATCTAATACAAACTTATGTTGGAACAAAATAAAACATTTTTCAGGATAAATCGAGGGAGAAATATTTCTCCAAGTTTGTAATATATAAATGTACATAAAATTTGCCGATAAATTTATGCAGATATTGAAAAGAAGCTTTTGGAAAATTCACTTCGTTGAAATTTGATGCAGTATAAATTGAATTGATGCACTTTCATATTTTTAGACTACTTATTTAAGAATAAACATGAAAGTCCTCAAAATCCCATGGGCCGTATGATTAGTTTCGGTATCTACACAAGAAGTGGGTGAAGTAACTTTTCCTTCATGCAACAGAAGATGTTACAGTTTAAATTCGACCATGGTTCTTTTAATAAAATAATAAGTCGTATAAGTCCGTTCGGTCCAGTTGACAGCAAACCCATCTCATTATAGATGCAAAGTGATATACGGGGCGCGATCTATTTCAAAGCCTCTACCACGCTCTGCTACTGGTAAACATACCAGACCTCTTAGCAGAAATCGCACCCGTATAAAATTCAAAGGCATGTGGTCGACGTCGACCTAGTCAAGGAGGCAGCCAATAAGAAAGCGAGCGTAGCGATTTGATTGGTCGGCGTTTCGGAGTTCAATGGAGCAGGTGTCGACGTGGGCCAGTTAGGCCAGTATAACCAGTGCCGTGCACGGAAATACGGATTGCGCTTTATTTTACGGATTTTGGTTTTGTGTATAGATTTTTGTGTGGTGTCGTTTTGTGTGTAACAAAACTATTGGTTTGCTCCGGTTTGAATGATTTCAAAGTTTATTTTGTTCTTTCTTAGAGCATTTAAATAAAATTTGTATAATGATATTAGGGCCGCTTGCCGCCTAAGACTCGGTCTTGTTCTATAAAGCAAAACCCCGCCCAAGCGTTTTTATGATGTTATGTTCCAGTGATCATTTAAACAATACTTGTTTTGAATTATTTTTAAAGTAATAAAAATATAAATATATTTAGGTAACGTATAGGTAAAAATAATTTAGATATACCTAAAAATACATAATGTATATAGTCCGGGCACTCTAAGTTGACACGCGAGAACATCAGTATTAGCGACGCACAATAAGCTATTAAAATTTATGGATAACTGGCGCTTAGACTGAGGTTTGCGCGTGTCAGATTAGAGTGCACGAACTGTAAAGTTTTCTAATATACAAATATACACAAATCACAAAATCACAATATTAACCTAAAATTATAAACAATCATCATCTTCAGAATCTGAAGACTCGTCTTCGAAATTAATAACAAGAGGTTCTATTTCTACAGTTTCTTCAAGAGACCACATTTTCTGTTCGTCTTCTATAACATGTCGAATGGCATTTCTCCAGTTGTCCTCTTTTATCCTTTCTATTCCGGCGAGTAATAATAATTGTCTTACGTCTTGAAGTTTGAATGTGGTGTTCTCCCTTGTAACGAAACCTTTTACTTGTGCCCAAATTAGCTATGTACCTACTTATTTCTTGTATTGCCTCTTAATTTATTTGCTATGAAATTAAACGTCAAACTTGAATAAAAACAATTTAATGGAAAAAGAATCTAAACAACAGGAATAACAATAATTTTCACTGAAGAGTTATTTTAGAAATTGTTGAAAATGATCACCGTTTTCTCTGAGGCATAAATTTATTCTTCGTCGAAAATTGAAGTCTACTCTCTCCAATAACTGCTGATTCATAATTCATATTCAGGTTTCACTTTTAATTTCATAGCCAACTTTTGAATTTTCAAAGATTTTAAATATCTCATCTGCAATACGTGTTTCAGTTATTCGCGTTTTTGGCGAAAGCGATAAAGTTTTTAGAAAAATAACAAGAGTAAAAAAAGTTTTAAAATTAAATTCTTTATAACACAAAGTAACAATTTTGTAAGTCCGAAAACAGACAAAAAAGTTCTGAGGTACTGAGTTACTGAGATATTGATTTCTTTTGAAATTTCAAAGCCCACTTTCAAGGCCTATAACTTCTCAGGGGGCAACTTAGTTTAATTGCGTTGAATCACCTTATTTTGGGCTCCTCTGTATGCTCCTGCTCTGTGCCGGTTCTTATGCGAAACACCCTGTATACATCTTTAGTAATTAAATTTTAGTTTGGTATCGGATTTTCTGTAGCATATACCTTATTGAAAATATTGACAGCTAGCACGACGACATAGAACGAATATAAAATATTGTGAGTTGCGTCACAGGTATGCACTTTACAACTGATATTTCTCCTTTGAGATACCGAAACTGCATTTCCCATGAAACTATAACAAGATACCTTATTTTATATTTGTTTAGAATTTCAACACATATGGAATAGAATCTCATCCCAATATCTTCGCAACGAAGAGGAGTTTGTGGAAAATTTCTTTGTGAAAAATTCGTAAATGCCTAACATTAAAAGAACGAAACTTTGAACTTTAACTCAAAAAAATAACTTCAACAACTTTGAAATTAATAATTAATTTTCATCAACAACTTTCTTTGCTTTTCTGAGCTCTCGGAGAATAAATCTTCCTCCTTTCTCAAATTTATTGTCAAGTCAAGGTGAAATGACACAATGATAAATGTCAACTGAAAGTGTCATGGCAACAAAACAAATAACCTAGCCTCCTGTCTGATATTATACCCTGTGTTGTATCAAACATCATAATATTTAAGATGATCTTTGGTTGTATCTAATTATCTACACTATTAAACTTATCTTCGAATAACTGATAACAATATTTTTCTGAATCTCACTGAATATTCACATTTGTCCATATTTCCTAGAATAAATGCCGATTCCTTAAATTTTCTTCTATTTCCTACTTCTTCTTTGAGAATTGGTTGCGACTTCTCCACAAAATTCTATGATTATTATTAAAAGAGTGTTCACATATTTTTCGACTTTGAAATTTGATATTGCCTGATACAACTTTTATGTTCTTTTAAACGAACGTTAAATGGCCTACAAGTCTCTCACACATAGAACTTTCCACATTCACAAGGAATTTTATAATGCTATTTTTTGAACTTTGTACCTCATTAAATGGTTTCGTTTTAACTAGCATCATTGATTAAGAATTCCTTAGATATTCAATGTTAGCATCCATCTTATTGTGTTTTTGATTTTAAATGCTGTTCTGACATTAAAAAGATTGCCTATGCGTTTTAACTTATCTGATAGTCCAGGGATATAAGGAATAGTTAAATTTACTGGTCAACCTACCAGATTTACTCCTCAATTCTATTAGCATTGTTGTTTTGTTGGCAATCCTGAAAAACTTTCTTCACAAAATCAATAGGATAACTGTTCTTCTTAAGGGCTTGTTTGATAGGTTTAATTTCCTCCTCAAATTTTGTGTAATTAGCACAAAAATCGTTTTAGCCCTGTCACATAAACTTTTAATTGTTCCTTTTTGTATATGATGAATTAAAATGATGAATTATATCTGATATTAGTATACAGTGTGTCCCAATTTGATACTGGACACCTCAAAAAAGGTCTTTATATTTTTATTGGTAGTCCCAAGGGAGAGTATCTCATAGGCAGTGGTATTTGGATGGGGTAATTATTTCATTGCCAGCTATGATTTTTTAAAATAGCTAATTTTCAAGAAACCCTATTAGGGATTTTTTTTTACGACAAAATGTTATTAAGAAAACTTGTTCAGAATGAAAAACTGAGTAGAACTGCAAAATTTGGAAAGTCTAGTCCTACTTTGATTTTTAGCTTTTTCGCCCTTTTCTCCCACTTTTTTCTTAGAAATGTGTCCTTTCTGGATCTTTCACGTCAAAATATTATTAAAGAAACTTGATCGTCTTAAAAAAATAAAATTTTGACGTGTCAGCCCCAGAAAGGACACTTTTCTAAGAAAAAAGTGGAAGATAACTCTAAAAATCAAGGTAGGCGTAGCCTTTTGCGAATCTACTCGGTCTACTCCGTCTACTCATTCTGAACAAGTTTTCTTAATAACATTTTGTCGTAAAAAAATTCATAATGGGGTTTCTTGAAAATTTGCTATATTAAACAATCACAGCAGGCCATGAAATAATCACCTCATCCAAATACCACCGCCTATGAGATACAATCCCTTGGTACTGGTACTACCAATAAAACACTAGAGACCATTTGTTTTCCTTGCCCTTCATATATTTCTAAGGTGTCCAGTATCAAATTGCGACACACTGTAGAAACATTTAAGGAAGGCAATTGATTATTATGTTCTATTTCTAGGGTAAACTTAATAGAAGGATCTTGTGAGTTTATAAAATTTAATAATGAATTTAAATCATATACTGCATGTTCCTATACCTATAACAAATAATACGGCATCTACATATTTCCACCAAACATTAGGTTGGTAAATATATCTAGTAAACTCATATTGTTCAAAATCTCATTCATTGCTCATGAATGATGATAAAGGAGACACCAAAGCCATTCCAAATTCCCTCTGGTAAAATTCACTTCCTAGTGATTTTAACGCGTAGTGTTGTTAGTTCTAATATTAAATCTATGTTCAAATTTGTCCTTTCTTAAAGTCGGATAGTTGTCTGATATATAATGCTATATTAATTAAATATTAAATGAGGAGGGGTTCTTTAATTCCACAAAAAGCGTTTGGTAGATGATGTATTTCAAGGCTTTAGGTTGTCTTTCCAGTATTTTTGTTAGACAAGGAAAACGAAGAATATCGCAGTGTTAAAGATACTCATTCTAAATGTCAAGAAAAGGCGAACATTTTACGTTCAATTGCAAAAAATCTAAATGTGAATATACGAAATAAATTTAAAGTTGTAACGCTTATAAATATGTCAAAAATTATTATTCTTATTAATATTATTATCCTGTTTTCCTGGTCGGTAATTTTTTAGACGAATTCTGGAATGAAATTCGTCTATTATCTCTGGCAGTTCGTTAGTAAAAATTGATAAAACACGGAAAACTCTGAAAATATTTCGGCTACGGTGATTCATTTGCAGACAAAATAAAACGTCTTAAAGAATATTGTAGAAAACTTTTATTCGAAAATTACAAAATAAAGTGAAATCGAGGCTGAAACCACTACTTGAGAATAAACGAAGCACTTTCCAAAATTAAATAGGGGTATTTTAAAGGAGGTAATACCAACTTCTATTAGTTTTTTTATGTAATGATATACTTTATAAAGCTCGTGCTTATGGTCGTAGCGACTCACTTTGATATAGATATCTGGGTTAATCTAAATTTAAAAACGAATCACATACGCTGTAGTGTAGGATGCAGAATAATAACGATTTATCTAGGTATATAGCAAGGAAGCGACGAGCTGAATATCAATTTTTAAAATTTATCTCGCGATGGCATATATGATTTGGTTAGAATTGTATCTACCCATACAAGCGAGAAGTATATACAATGTGTCCACGGATGGAGTTCACGAGGGAATAATTTTTTTTATTATCGATAAGATTACCATATAAAAATCCTAAATCAGATATATCATATATATTAAAAAAATAGGAAAATGTATGTAAGTGTACCATATGTACCATTATATTGTTGCGTCCAAAACAAAGCCTTAATACGCAATTTTAAACCTGGATTTTGAGTTATTACGGTTTTATTTTAGATTATACCTTTCTTTTATAAATATTTTGTCTACAATAATAAATAATGGTACCTCTCTCTAGAAACCATTTGATGTTTTCTTAATTGATTAACATCCTGTACATCTGATCTAAGATTTCTATATGGTAATCTCATTTTCCCGACAAACATAGTTTTTTAATGACTTTTCGTCGAAAAATCAAAAATAATAAATAATGTTTATCTGCTTTTGTTAACTCCATCCGTGGACACACTGTATAACTAATATGTATGTGATAATCCGAATGAAAATCTTATTTTCTCTACAAGCAGATTTTTTTATAGAGGATGACTTGTCGGGAAATCAATAATAAAAATATTTGCTCTCTTATGAACACTATCTGTGTATCAATCTAATAAAGCAGGGATTTAGTTTCATGCTGTTTTAAAAATTCTCTTACTGAATTTTAAGGGAGCAAGCACTAATAACTACTATCGTTGGGTGATTCAGTCTACGATACTATTATGCAAATCTAGAAAGATAACTTTTGGGTAGTGGAGCCTGGTGCAAAGATAAGCTGAAATTATTATTAAAATTCCGATAAGCTTTGACTTTATTAACTGCAAAATGGCATACTTACCTAATAACCTAATACCAAGTTAATGAAATTAGACAGTGGCAGAGATATGGCTATGCCCAAAATGTATTATAAAAAATAGGTAAGTACTATTGTATATACACTCCTGGACAAAATTGACGCACCACTTCAATTAATCTATTACAATAAAAACACAAAATAAAGCTAAGTTACATTGAAACGATAACGAACACCTACAAATTAGTCAAACATGACCTTAATTTGCCTTAATATTTTATTAAAAACGTGTTTTTGCCAGGAGAGTCGATGTTGGCATTGCATCCTCAATTGACAAATTTCCCAACATGCATCTCAAAAAAACAATCATAATCGAAACCTTGCTTTTCAGAGACACTTTGATTTTAACAGCACTTTTACACAAGGTTATGTGATACTATAGTTAGCTTAAATAACAACTGTCACTGTCAAACAAGGTCCATGGCCTACTGGTCGAGCAAAAATATAAAAATATAAAAAAATATCGAGAAAAATATGAGTGTCCAGAAGTTTACATACAGCCCTGTAATAAATATTTTTCACATTTAAATAACTTTTTTATTCTAAACATGAACTGCATCGTGTCATGTTTTTTGAAATGGGAAAAAAATTATTTAGATTAAAAAATAACTATTTAACCAGAAATGACTAAACAGTAAGTAAACAAAAATCAATGATATCCATGGCCAACTTTTATTACGATACCTATGTTTTTAAAATTTTCTTGGACATTAAAGGTTCATCATAATATTCTCTGGCTAAATAAAATTCGTAAAGTGTAATTTTAAGAGAGTTTAGTGCCGATTTTTCTATGAATGTTTAATCGTTTCAATATAACGTTAGAAAAAAAATTCCAATTATTGTGAAAGCACCAAATAAAGCTGAGCTTAATGTCGAATAATATATTTATATGATATCATTCTCGAATATACGCTATAATATAGCGCATATATACCTGCACTGAATCTGTTCACGACTATTCGCTCGTCGCTAACCATTTCAATATCCATTTTCCACGAAAATTTTAGAACATTATAATTCCAGAAATTTCGCTAAACTGAAAACGAAACGGTGTGGTGGACACATGCCGCAGAAATTTACGAATAATAGAGATGTGTTTCGCGGGAGTCAGAAAATATTCGAGAGAGAGGGGCTACTGG
This sequence comes from Pseudeuparius sepicola, assembly GCA_963920635.1. Classification (NCBI taxonomy): domain Eukaryota; kingdom Metazoa; phylum Arthropoda; class Insecta; order Coleoptera; family Anthribidae; genus Pseudeuparius; species Pseudeuparius sepicola. The sequence continues at coordinate 8,800,664 of OY987304.1, forward strand.
TTATACTGTGCTTTTACTGCACACTCTCGACTCACACTCAACTAAATGTTATAAATTACAGTTACAACAACGAAACATATTTCCCCTGATATTTGTTTCACTTATTTTCCATTCTCGCGAGAAAGAACAAATGCCCACCATTTTTACTTATCCCTCTTTGCGGTTTCACCTAAATTACAAATATTTGCCTCAGCTGGTTCCGTGAAAGGAAAATGACCGCAGATTTATCAGAAAATACGAAACGGACGAAGCTTGATCACGATGCCCGTGCAAGCAAAAGATGTAGAGAAAGGTAATTAAACTGTGCACACGGAGAAAAGCCAACTGAGAATGTGTACAAAAGCAAAGCAAATTTAATTGTAAACGCCACTCGTAAAGTATGTCAACCGCCTTTAGATAACCAGGAACCAGAGAACTTGAACTCAGTTCCCATTTCAATTAAAATACGGGTATGCACAAAAAGTAAATTTAAGAGGGGCCGCAGACAAAAATAAATTTTCCAGCTTATGCTTATGCGATAGTTAAGTTTCCATTTTCCAGCTTAAATAGCCTATTCATGCTGCGATAGTTAAGTTTCCAGTGTGGCAATAATATGCATAAAGAACATATACAGGGTGTCCCACGACGAACTGTACCGTTCGATTTCTCCGAAAATAGACTTTGGAGAATATTGAAAATTTTGCAGTTTACTAAAGTCGATGAGGCAATTCTGCTAAAATATTTTCAAGGTGGTGGCACTTATGGTAATACCGGAAGTTGATGTCAACTTGCTTAGGTATTTTAAATAGTACACCCTATATTATTTTTAGATTCTACGCAAAATTCTAGATACATTTCATATTTCATGTATAATTTCATATCCATTTATTTTTTCATTTGGGTTTTTCGTCACCAAACTGATTAAAAGACAAATTTTTCAAGTTGCCTGGAAAATTCCTAAATTCTTAACAGTAAATGAACGAAACTTTGAACGTGTAACTCAAAAAATAACGTCAACAAATTTGTTTTCTGAGCTTTCAGAGAATAAATCTTCCTCCTTTTTCAAAGATCATGTCACGTCAAAGTGAAATGACAGATTAATAAATTTCATGTTAAAATGTTATGACAACAGAAACAATAGCCTAGCCACCTGTCTGATATTGTACCCTGTATTCTATTCTAATTATCTATACCTACTAACTTTTCTTTGAACAAGTTTCAATACTATTTCACTGAATTCCACTGAACATTCAGCAACACAGTTGTCCGTATTTCCTAGAATAAATAAGGATTCATTAATTTTTCGTATATTTCCTACTTCTTCTTTGAGAATTGGTTTGGACCTATCCCACAAAATCTATGAGTGTTATTAAAAGTGTTATATCTATAGGTCCAAACCAATTCTCAAACAAGAAGTAGAACATATATGAAAAATTAAAGAATCAGCATTTATTTTAGGAAATAAGGTCAACTGTGTTGCTGAATGTTCAGTGGAATTCAGTAAAATATTATTGCCACTTATTCAAAGAGAAGTTAGTACAGATAATTAGATAGAACACAGGGTACAATATCAGACAGGTGGCTAGGCTATTGTTTCTGTTGTCATGCTATTTAAAAAAAATTGTTGAAGTTATTTTTTGAGTTACACGTTCAAAGTTTCGTCCATTTACTGTTAAGAATTTATGAATTTTCCAGACAACTTGAAAAAGTTGTCTTTTAATCAGTTTGGTGGCGAAAAACCCAATTAAAAAATTAAATGGATCTGTTTGCGCCACAAATAAATTTTATACCATATACCTACCTAATTCTAACCTTTTTTAACATATTTTGCATTTTATGTCAAAAACCTTCCTTATAGAAGGGGATCTGATTTAGTGGACTGTGTTGATATTTGGTAATAAATAAATACTTAAAACTTAACTTTAAAATTTATAGTGAAAACATCGTTTCAACTGGAAACCCCTAATCTTTATAATTATTTTATCTTATTTAGCATTAAAAATAAGGTTGTCTATTCCAAAATGCTGCAAAAGTTTCAAAATTTTCTAAAGTTTATTTTTCGACACCCTGCATTTTATGACAATTCGTTCGACAATAATTGGATTAACTTGAGAATTCAACGCCTGCCAATATGAACCAATGAAATGATATGATTTTTGAAATATTAACCAATCAGGTGATGATTTCAGCGATTATTTCCCTTATACTGCTTGCATCCAATAAGGTAGCTCCTTCCATAAAAATCCAACCAATCATGCCTCTGCTAGCGGTAATTGCGCTTGCGCAAATTATCGCTAGTAATCTCCCTAGTGCTTGAATTATTGCCGGAAATTTTTCGGGTACCTACACGAATTTTTTGAAAATTATCACGAGTCGCGTAGCGATCAATACCACTAGTGGTATTATCGTATGTAATATCACAAGTGCCGGAAATTTTATCGATAATTTTTTCGAAAGCGCTATTTTGCCTAGAAAGATCACGAGTATAAATTGGTCTTTTATTTTATCTCTGAAAATAAAAGCCCAATTTGTACGAGTGATTTTGCTGATGGGAAAAATAGCGCTTGAGAATAAAATTATTTAGAAAAATTTCCGGCACGAGTGGTATTTGTCCAGATTATTTCACGAATACGACTTAATAATTTCTGTATTAATTTTTTTCTATGTTTACATTTCCAAAACGACTCATTTTGAACGAGTTTATTGACAGCTTCGACTGTAGCATTCGAGTAAACAAACATGACGCTTGGATATCCAAGGCAAATGCGATTATACCTATATACCCTGTCAGAGTTGGTTTATTTTCTGAATGTATGTCATAAATTTAAACGGAGACTGAGGTCTAATAAGGACAATTGAGCAGTGTAAAAGTTATAGAAATTCATTGATACAATGCTTAATAATACCGCAACAAAATTTATAAGCTGCATAATTTAGAAAAGTGGAAAACACCAATTTTAAGAAGTACGTGTATGTATCGAACAGATTCGCGGTTGCTAAGCAACGAAGTGGTAATTGCACTAGTGGTATTACTGCGATAATTTGCACTAGTGCACTAGTGCAAATTATCGCTAGCAGAGGCATATCATTGGTTGGATTTTTATGGAAGGAGCTACCTTATTGGATGCAAGCAGTATGAGGGAAATAATCGCTGAAATCCTACTCTCTTAGTTACGTCCTAGTTACGCTAAACCAATATTGTGGCAGCTAAAACTGATAGTCCGATAACTTCTTCACATTACCAAATTTAATAGATATAGGACTAGAATATATGTTTTCAGTTAACACATTGATCTTTAAATATCTATTAGCACAAAAAACAATTTCAGAAACGAAAGTTTAAACTAAGTGACAGCTAGCTGTCAAACTAACTATTTGCCAGTTGTTAAATTCTCTTTTTAAATAGAACTCGTGGTATGAATAATAATAGATAGTACCTTTCCTTAATTTATCACTCATTATAATCCCAATGCTGCGCAGTCGTGGTATTCTTAGCTTTGGGATTATAATTCGTAAAATTAACGAAAGGTTAAAAAAGGTTAATGTCAGTGCTGAACTTTTGATCTATAAATAAGATATTGAAGTGATATTGAAGATTTAAGTTTTATTTATTCTTACTTGCTAGTTTTAAACAAAAACTGAATATTTATGCTTTACCGCCTTGTATATTTTATATATAATTTTTACATATTATACAAATAATTCTACATCTTTTTCCATAAGATTTGAAACATAAGATTTTGAAGTGAACGTACATACCTCTTCTATTTATATTTTGGCCCTTAAACATCTTAAATTTAATTATTATAATGATGTCGCTATAACTAAAATGTAAGCACTATAATATCTTTTTTCTTATTTTATGATTTAATTTCATATTATCTTCAGCCCTGACGAAGTTCTTTAGCAAGAACCGAATACCTTAATCAATGCAAGAACGAAAGCTTGGAATCTTACAAATATAGTGTAAAGTCATTATATTAAACTATTTTGCTGCAAACCTGCAAACCCGCGATTTTCCTTGAATAATTGGATTGTACATTTTAAGATTCATGTGTAATTCCGATATTTTTCCTAGATTAACCTAGAAATCAGTGTGCTGCTTTCTGTGCTTGCGCAACGCTCGGGTCAACAAGCATAAATCTAGCCGCTTTATGTGACGTTTAATGGTTTTCGGATAGGAAAAAGATCGCTATCAAGCAAAAATGTTTGCGTATGCTGATTCCCTACCATATACCGCGAACAATAACCTACGTAAAGAGGCCGGAGCACTCAAATCCTATCAAACACTTAACCCATTTTGCTATTTTTAAGGCGAACATTTTGTAGAGGGCATCTGAACAATATGCTAAGTTGCTTACCTTTTATATTTACTTCACGCTGGTCAGATGTAGAGTAGAATGTATTTGGATTAAATAAAAATTTCCGTGCATTTGTTTGTAACATGGCATAGTAATAAATTATTAAAGGGTTATTATCAAACATTTATTCACCTACTGTTAGATAAATTTACAAAAAAACGGGTATATAGACACGTATGTTGTTGAAACTAACCTAATACCTAAGTAAATTAGGTAGTAGGTACTTAACGTTAATCTATGCATTAATTATTGAGGCCAATCTGAAGTCCCAGCTTGTCTGAAAATAATTGAAATTTGTTAGGACTTAAGCTAGGAATTTGTTGTCTAAGTGTGAGTGATTAAAGATGATTAGTATACCTAGATAATTATCAAATCGGCATCGAATTTATACCAGCTCACGCTAAAGGGGCTAATATGAGACCAAATTACATTTTGATTTCTATTTTGTCCTATAATATATTATAATGCGCAAACTTACGTCGAATACGTTTAATATAGTCTCTATTTTCACTGCAATTTATGTAGGATTGCCATATTAACAGTTGTTGCGTAAATGAGAATTATGAAAAAAAAGTAAAATCTTCAATTTTTAAAATTGGGTGCCTAATATGAGAGAGTCTCATAACCAGGTTTAACAGAAACACAACTTACCACAAAATAACTTTTATTTTAAAAACTTAAAAAAAATGTCAATTTAACCTAGCATACAACAATTTAATTACATAACACTTGACTCACTTAACAGATTCCTAATATAAGACAGTCTCATATTAAGGTTTAACAAAAGTACTACTTAACCACAAAATAATTTTTATTTCAAAAACATTAAATGAATATCAACAACACAGTATACAACTCTTTAATTATATAACACTTGACATTCTATTAAAATTATTAGTAATCTAAATTGGATGAAGCGAGTCTCCTTATATATCATATTAGGAACACTGGGCTGTCTCATATTAGGAATCCGATGTACATATCATAGAATTTTTTGCCATCGTTAACAAAATGTTATTAAATGCGTTATATAACTACTGTAATTAAAAAATAACTTTTATTCAATACAGCAAGCTACAAAAATGTATTAAACACTTACCACGTTATTCAGAATTACACGGTATCCGAAGCTCTTTAAAAGTTTGTGCACGTACGGTTGAAGTAAGCAATGCCGTTCTTCACCTAAAAATTTAGATGAGCTAGACACTGCACTACATACATGCGGCGACTTATACCATTAGTGATTATTTGAGACATTGCCAGCTAGATGGAGACTCATCTTACTTTAGGAGTTAGTGTGGGGTCTCATATTGGGAACTGTCTCATATAGGGTACTTTCCTCTAAGTATTTCTTAGCACGAAAAAGGAACCCCTACAGCAGATTTTCATACGCAGGTTCGGAACCACCCTGTAGAGGCATTCCGCCATTGGTTCATAGGCATTATTTGGACCCGCATGAATAGAAATGGGAAAAACAAATTACTGAATTTACATGTGTGTGTGTGTCCCCACACATTCTATAGACTTTGCTTGTGTAAATATGGATGCCGCTGTCAGCGATAAAGCTGCACGTGAATGGGATTTGCTCATTTTGTATGCAGAAATGCAACAGCGATGCGAATTCGAAGGGCACCATGCGAAAATGTATCCACTTCCAAAACAGACGCAACAGAAAAAGTCTGCGCGAATAAAATTCTCTGCTGATCTATAAGCATGATTTCTATTGACACTAAACAATACGACTTCACAATAGCAGTTATCTACGTGGAGAATTGTGAACATTTTCAAAGCTCTCTTTCCCATTCCACAAAAACCCTTCCCTCCTGCCTGCCTGACAATTTATTGTATACTTTTATCTCCAAAACGATCTATTTTGAACGAGTTTCCTGTTTTGAATAATCGCGAAAGTGCCATCAGCTTCGGCTCGGGCGACCGAGTAAACAACCGTGACTTTTGGATGTCCACGGCAATCGCGATTTTTTCGACTTTTTGATACTGTTTTATTTTCTGAATGTACATAAATTTAAACAAAGGTCTAATATGAACATTCTAGCAATGTATAAATTACATAATTCATTTACCTATATGCAATGTCTAGTAATACCGAAACATAATTTTTAGTCGCCACTACTGCTAACTTTGTTAATATTGGAGCTACGAAGCCAATTAAATAGGCAAATTAGTAGTAATTTTCCTTCTCCTTTCCATGGTGAAATTGGAATAAAAATCGAACGTCGTGTTTGCAAGTAATGTCAAAAAGTTTAATTTTTTCAAATGGGACAATATACAATACTCTCAGTCGATAGGAAATTGAATTTTGAATTATGACCTTGCACAAGGTGACCAACTCCTGGCTGACAAAAACCGGGACAATAGTTAGGTATCTAGCTATTTTTTTACCTATAATATGCAACTGTCAAGTTTTGTAGTTTAATCAACTTATGATTTTTATTAGAATTGATCTGGTTCAGGATTTTAACCAATAAATACCACCCAAGGGAAACAAAAAGAATTTGTGATCAAGTAATATAACAAAAATAAAATTTATACAAAGCCACAGGTACATAAATTAAAAAAACAAATACTGGCTGTTTACAATATACAGGGTGTCCCAGGATAAGTGAGCCAATAGGTGTAAAAGACAAAAGAATTTCGCGTTCAAATTTGATTGTTTGTGGTTCTGATTTGCTTGACTGGAAACTAATTTTAACATATTTTCGTTTTTGAAAAATCAAGATGGCGTCGACAGCGACCATTTATTTATTTTCATTGTAGGTGAAGTGCCTTTTCCTTTAAAGATAACAAAAAATTTCATTAAGAAAAGTTGTTCCCAATTTAAATTACCCCAGGGTACCAAATTTTGGAAAGATCGGCGTACTTTGTTTTCCCCACTTTTTTCTTTTTTCCATCTTGCTTTTTCAAAAACTAAAATATGCCAGTCAGCAGCACTCAAGCAGGTCAGAACCTCAAACGATCAAATTTGAACTCGAAATTGTTTAGCTTTCACACCTATTGGCTCACTTATCCTGGGACACCCTGTAGGTAACTTTCTACCTATACTGATAAAATAAGTAAATTATTAACATTAACATAATATTATTTTGCTTGAAAAGAAAAAACCTTTGCAACGGATGAAAAATTAAAAGAATATTACTTGTTTTTATAGCATAGCCGTTTGACACAATGTATTATTTTGTAAAGTATTTTTACAAAATCCCATTATTTGGATAATGCATGATTTGTTTTTGAATGATGGATAAATGATTATCTATTTCTGTCATTTAACAATCAAAATTACTTTGTAACTAATTTTTAATCAGTGACTATAGAAAGAACTATAGTCACTGGTAATATTCATGATGTGAAACAGTATCGTTTATTTTAAATTATTCTATAAAATGCAAGAAAATTCAAATTATATGCTCAAAAACATTGTAAAAAATTAACAAAAAATAACACCGACTTAACAAATTTGCCCGTATGGACATTTCAACTAAAATTTTAGAAATATTTTTTCTAAATTGAGTTAAGTATCTTTGGATTTGGTGACAGTCAATGCGAGGAATTTAAATCTATTTAGATATGAATATATCATATCCCACATACATCATAACTTACTGTCACCGACTCCAAAGATAACTCAATTTAGAAAGAGAAAAATATTTCTAAAATTTTAGTTGAAATGTGCATACGGGCAAATTTGTGAAGCCGGTGTTATTTTTTGTTTTTTTTTTTAAATTTTTAGTGGAGTGTGCATATACGGGCATATTTTTAAAGTCGGTTATAATTTTTTTGTTAAATTTTTTGCATTTATTATTTTTTAGAGAATTAATAAGAATTATCGAAATCTGTCCAATATTAAATTCCATCCCCTATTTGTCCACCCTTAGAATTGAAATTTTTTTCTCTTCAAATTTAACTTCTCTTCAAATTTAAACGTGACCACCCCTATGGTAACTCCTTTCTAATAAAATAAGAATCATGCAAATCAGTCCAATATGAACTTTCATCCCCTATTTATCTACCCTTGGGGGTGGAATTTTTTCTTTAAATTTAAATGGGACCACACCTAAGGTACCCCTTTTCCAATAAAGAAAGAATCATCGAAATCGGTCCAATATGAAATTTCGTCCCCTATTTTTCCACTCTTAGGTGTGAATTTTTTTCTTCAAATTTAAATGGGGCCACCTCTGAGGTACCTACTACCTTTCTAATAAAAAAAGAATCATGGAAATCGGTTCAATATGAAATTTCATCCCCTATTTGTCCACCCTTAGGGGTGGAATTTATTCTTCAAATTTAAATGGAACCATTTTGTAGGTATACCCTTTCAAATAAAAAAAGAATTGTCCAAATCGGTTTATAAATGACGGAGTTCTGAGGTAACAAACATAAAAAAATAAAAATACAACCGAATTGATAACCTCTTCCTTTTTTGAAGTCGGTTAAAAAACAGTAAACTGTTTACTATAGCAAAACTTCAATTTGACATTTTAATTTTGATGGCATTTATAAAAAAAAGAATTTTGTTTATAAAATACCTAACAATAATAGCCACCTTGGTATAAGTTTTCTATAAATATTATCTCCTAACCTGCCTATTGCCTAACCTACATTAAAAGATTTGGGACGTTCAGGAAACATTCTTCCCCCGGCTTGGTATATACGTAGCCCTATCAGTTTAAAAACTGTGAATTTCTCAAATTGCGTTAAGCTAATTACAAGATTGTGTTTCGAAAAATCTCATAACAAATTTGAGCTCGATATACCAAAAAAAAAAACACACACACACACAAAATTGAAATATGTTGCAAACCAAATCCAAACTCAAAAATTAAAGAAAATAAATGCTAGATTTAAAACATGTTTTACTTGAACCATAGGCGTACACAGGAAGATGTTGGGGGGTCGAAGTGTACAGCACCCCTTTTTGTTACGTTTGTTCATTGAATTTTTTTATTCAAAAATTACAACAAAAAATTGTTTATATGGCATCAAATATAATTGAATATATCAGCACTACATAAAAATACATTAATTTTTGGATCCTTGAAATCTACTAAGTATTATTAATTTGGAATAACAGATACGGTAATTGCTAATTACCGTGTATGCCGATGTAGGTATGCCAAATTTGAGCCAATTAGGATTGTCTGTTTCTAGCTTCTGTGTGCCTAGCTATAACCAGTCGATTAGTTTGGGTTTAGGTTATGTAGGCATATCCTCTGGCCAATGTTTACCTACTAAATATATAGGGTAACATAGGGCGAACCACCAGATTTGGGAGGGATAGTATATTGGACAAAACTTAAGCTAATTGTTTGTGCAATCCTGAAATTTAGAGGAAACGCAGCACTATATTTAACTCATCACACAATATTCATTGCCTAAGAATAGTAGGTATACGTCTACAGATAACCTGACCATACAAGGTGTAACTTTTATTAGTACAGAAATTTTAATTGGCGGTAGGATTATACCCCAAAAACACACCTATGAAGTTTATTTTAAAAAATATCTTAAATATGACAAAATTGCTCTTATAGTAAGAAACTCTTTTAGTGCTGTTGATGCAGAGATGCTGACAGCACATTTTTTGTCAGGGGAGGTGGCAATGGAATACTCCAAATGCGCGACGTATTGTTAGAATTGTCCAGAGATTAAGAGATTTTGGAAACATTGGACACCAAAAGCGAGATAATGGCCGTGAACAAACCGCTTGAGTAACACACATAGAACCTCAAATTTTAGAGGCAAGAAACTCCTGGAACGAGCACAAGAAGACTGGCCATAAGATTTGACATTTCGCACTTTGAAAGTTCTAGATTTAGGTACTTCCTTATAGTCGGGGAGCTGAGTGACAGAAAAATGCAACAGTTTTAGGAAGGTTGGTTTTTTGATACGGTGTAGTGTTTAGGGTGTATAAGAATAGCCTCCCGTCAGTCAGCCAGTTTCGTTAGCGTTTGGCGCAGGGGCGGCTTCAAACTTGTAAAAAAAAACCAAGTATGTCGCAACTGTTTTAGAAAATGTAAAACTTGGTTTATTTAGTTGCAAAACAACTAAACAACGATGTGGATGTAGTCAGCCTTGAAAATATTGCAACGGGCCGCGTCAGCAGCGCTTCAAACTCATAAGAAAATATAGTTCGTGAAATTGTTTTAGAAAATCGGAAAGTCGGTCTACTTATAGGTATAATATTATAAAAAATCAAAAAATCAAAAAATCTTTATTTAACAAACGCCGTCAGCTGCGCATATAAGAGCGGATGAGTTTTTTTTTTTCGATGTTTAGCATGGGGATCTCGGAAACTAGCGGAGCTAGAAGGAAGGTTAAATAGGGAAAGATTTGCAGTTTTGTGGGCCCAATTTAATGCGCCTTTTGTATTTTTGAAAGAGTTCATGGCTTACTAGATATTTAGAAAAAAATGAATTTTCCCTATTCCTTCAAATCCCGCTCGCTCCGTTATTTTCGACTTTACAAAAAAAAAGTGTAAATACAAAAGTTGTAGGGAATTATGCTCCTAATAAGAAGGTCCAATCCAATTTTGAACGTGAGCATAAAAATATGGCATAAACTTTTTTTTAATGCAAACCATAGTTGGCTGTGATCTCATAAAATCGAGCGTTTTTTAAGCTTTCCAACAATATATTACTCAATATAATTATTTTGAAAAATATGGGAGTTATGGCGGTTTCTCTGTTTAATTCATATTTTAACTTAGTTAGCCATGGAAACAATGTAATGCTTGTAGTCGTAGCGTCGGTTGAGACCAGCTTATACTTATGACAGTGTTCGTGCAATCATGGAAGGAAAGTCTCGCCCTATTTGCATTATTATAAATATTTTAAAAATTCGTAAAGAGTTCAATCTAAACTACAACAATGTGGATTTGCCGTCGAGCAAAAATCCTCAACAAGGGTATCACCAAGTACACAAAAGGAAATGAAATGCCAATAAAGGAAATTGTAAGCCCATAGGCGTAGGGTCAAGTAGTTATTTGTAAGTAAAATCAGGGAACTACGCAAAATAGTTTGTTTTGGGTTAAGGGTCGGGTAAGGAAAATAAAAAGTTTATCCATTTATTATCGTTTTTACTTGTTCCTAAAACCAACCGAACAATTTTGCTAAAATATTAAATATTAAAACACTAATAAAACAGACTACCTATTTGATGTTTAGAATAATGTTGGCAATAAATTTTCACATCATAGCGAATTTTATTTGTTAAAATAATATTACAATTCAAAATATAAAAGTTCGTATCGAAAAAAATGGAAGAGTCATCGTATTCTAACGCAATAATAAGAGGCTTAATTTCCAGAGTGACAACACATCAATAATTCATCAAGATTCCATATTTTCTTTTATTCCGCAATAACATGTTGCCTTAAGCTTATAATAGTGACTATAGCTTTCTATAGTCACTGCTTATAAGTAGTGTTATGTCTTGCAACAATGTCCCTTCATTTGGGCCTCTATAAGCTCTATGGGGTTAAACTTACAATGGTATGGCGGCAGACGTTGCACAATTAATGCCACGTTCTTTTGCCGTTTCGTCGACTACATATTTCTTAAATACTGACCTATGCTGACTGGTTATTTTCAAAAGTTATCTTTTGACAATTCCTTCTTCAAATTGCAGCCACTTTTCGTTCAGCCATTAAATAATATTCGCTTTTTTCCAAGAACTCTTTGGAAGCTTCTCTACTAGTCTAGAATGATAACATGCATTATCCATTGCAAGTATGGAATTATTTGGTATCCGCTCTACCATTTGCTGAAAATATTGTGCAAATAGATCGGCCGTCATTTCCTCGTGGCAAACTTGCGTAGAGTTGGATTGAATGTATAATAAACCGATGTTTGTGTTATCATTAACCTACAACCTTTTCCAGATGGAGGGTTTTTATCTCTTGACCACCCTGCCAAGACCTTGAATATGTTTGTCTTTCCATACTTTTGAAACAGTATGTCCCTCGTTTACCCAAGTTTCATCCAAGTAAAAAATGTGTCTTCCCTGATTTCGAAATCTTCTTATCGCCCTTAGGTATTCCTTTCTACAAATGCATGTCCTCACTGTCTATAATGTGGTTCTACTGATTACAGGCAAGTCGTTGACTTCATTCACAGTTTGTAAGATTTTATTGAATGTTGGAAGTTCTTTTTTTAACTCTTCTTATGGCATACTTAGCATCGCTGTCCATTGCGTTGGTTTCTTCCCTGGTTTGTTCTTATAGCTTCATTAAGTTCACCTTGGTGCTTCTTTCTTTCAGAAATCTATTAATGGTTGCCTCTCCAACTCCAAACATATTTGAACATGCCACAACTATGCTGCGAACAGTGCTAGAGGGCTGCTGGTGTACCAGTGTATCTTGAACATTTAAAATTATAGCTTTTTTCTTTGCAGAAAAATGTCTTTTGCAAACCTTCTTCGAGGGTCTTGTTATAAAACATGAAATCGAAGCCTGTCAAATGACAAATGAATATTCCACCTTTATGATTAGGTATTCCATTTACAAGGATGTTAGGCAAATACCTATTTAAGTCTAGTATTGGGCGTTAGAGTGGTGTGTGTGGCGAAGCTTCCACACTATGTCACATGAGGAGGGGCCATGACGCGAAAGGGGATTATTACTTATTTTCAAGTATGTATGTAGTAATGAAAAAATGGAACTTATTTCATTCATTTTGAAGAAGAACAGAACGAAAAATCCGTCTAAAATGAAATTAAACACAACTAATAATTTCTACGTGTATTTAGTCCACCCAATAAATTATTTTGGGACAGCTTGAACGATAATTAGGTATCAGGCGAATAAACTACCTCTACAAACAAGGCATGCCAGCGATCGTCACTCGCAAACAATTATTGAGCATTCCAATTCGCAACGTGACTGTACCGCTAATTTTACATAATCACGGTTAAGGGCAAGCCGACGGGTCCGAACTTGGGAATATGATTGTTTTGTTCGTGAATCGATTTTCCTTCCGCGCAACAGTGGGAATCTATTTCCCTTTATTTTAAAATTGCACTCGTTTATTTATGATGCGCCTACTCGTGCATCGGGTATCTACCGATCATGAAAAGAAAGCTATTTTTGAAAAATTTGATTAGCAAAAGTTATTAAGGTATATAAACTTATTGTAAAAAGGGTTTTAAACTTATATATAAACTTCTTTACATTATGATGAGCAGGGTTAAACTAGCAGTCTCAGCTCATCAAACACAGTTTGTTAAAAGAAAACTGTACAAAATCTTTCAACCCACCTTCGGCAGTAAAACATTACCACTCAGTAGTACTTTGTTTATACAGGGACCGGCGGAAAGTTGGACACAAAAATTTAATATTTTTAAACTCTGATTTCGATTAATTTAAATTTCTAGCTGCTAATCGAACAAAATTAAAGTTTAGTAACAAATTCATGTGTTATCCGATGATAAGTTGCGCTTGCGGTATTTTGTTCTTTTGTAATACACAGGGTGGTCGAAAAAAATTAAAAAAAGGTAAATTTCTTTTTTTTTACTAGGTGGCTGTGACTTTAAATCTAACATCCACCTTTGATTCCAAACAACTTTTGTAAGTAAGTTTTTACCGTATTTTAAAAAATAAGGGTACTTTACTCTTGAGTTTTTTTGACATTTTTTAATCTACCTCGTATCTAAAAAGAGATATTTAAATTTTGATATGTGCGTTTTAAATTTGAAATGATGCACCAACTTTTATCAAGAATAAAATTTTCTGAGAAATTAATAATAAAAAAGTTTTCCATTTGTGTCCAACTTTCTGCCGGTCACTGTATATAATGTTATCTGAATCTTTTCATTTTTTCTAACTTTGTTTTCTTACTAAAATGTTTTATCCTAGGTAGGTCGAAACATATGAACAGTTTTCCTTTCGTTGATACCATTCTCGTCTATTTCGCTTCAAGATAATATGGACTATTTCCTCCGCTTATTTACATTAAATGAACAAATTAATACAAAAAAGTAGTACCAAATGACCAAAAAATTAGTACCGAATTAATACCAAAATAATAAGATCTAATAGGTACTAAGTTATTCTAAAGATCGTTATACAGAGTGTTTCATCTTAAGTGCGAACACCCCCGTAAAATTTGTATTATCCATCCGATTTTAGCCGCGTTTTTTTCTAAAAATGGGCCACCAAAAACTCTACGTTGGTGCAAAATTTCAGGTCCTAATGTCAATTTTCAAGGCCTACTACATTTTTTTTCTAGTAAAAAATGACTAAAACCATTTAGTGATTTTTTTATTTAAAATCTGACACCACAGCGTTAATCAGAACAACCTAAAACCCCTCTATACGAAATTTGAACAAAAAATATACAGGGAGTTCCATTCTGCAGGCTGTGAAATTTGAGCAAAATAGGAATTTTAAACTCATCTGGCGAGTCAAGTGTGCCATGGAATTACTTCGAAACAGTTTGATGATGAACAGCACCACTCACAGTGTCGATGTGCAAAGATCTAATAAAAAATATACAACTCGAAATGCTGAATTTTTTAAACTTTATACAGGTCAAAAATCGAGTATATCAAAACCACCCCAGACGTTACAAACGAACTAAGTCTAAAAAATACAGAAGCCTGCCAGTCAGTAATTCCATATGAGTTAAGGTGGCTGGTGTCCACAACAGGAAACGCAAAGAAAATGTATCATCTTAGACAGTGACTTTATTGATAAAGGTCCAACAATTTGAATTGTTTTTATTTGTTGGTTGGATGATGTAAAGAAATAAATTGCTTTTGTATTTATTAATATTTATTGAATGATTCCAGAGCACTCCTCTCCTGACCAATATAAAGTTTAATAAAAATTCAGCATTTTGACATCGCCCAGAGAAAAAGACCCTGTACATTTTTGTATTGAATATTTGCTCACCAACACTTTGAGTAGTCCTGTTGATCATTCATCTGTTTTGACGGGATTCCATGGCACACTTGACTCTCCAGATGCCTTTAAAATTCCTATTTTGCTCAATTTTGACACCCTGCAGAATGGAACTCCCTTTATATTTTTTGTTCAAATTTGGTATACGGGGGTTTTAGGTTGTTCTGATTAACGCTGTGGTGTCAGATTTTAAATAAAAAAAAATCGCTAAATGGTTTTCGTCATTTTTTATTAGAAAAAAATTTGTAGTAGGCCTTGAAAATTAACATTAGGACCTGAAATTTTGCACCAACGAGTTTTTTGTGGCCTATTTTTAGAAAAAAACGCGGCTAAAATCGGATGGAGAATACAAATTTTACGGAGGTGTTCGCACTTAAGATGAAACACCCTGTATACCGCACTTTTTACAGAATGAGTAATATAATGCCTTATTAATTTTCCCCAAAATATAACTTGAACATTTAATGGTGATTTCACGAATCATTACAGATTTTCTTAGCTAACAAGATTGTTTGTTTTAATTATTAAAGTTACGCTAAATTGTTTAACATTCACGGAAGCTTGTTAAAAAAATTCCTTCGAAATGACTATTGGCACCATTTTAGGTGTTCAGGTAGGTAAATAAAAATGTCTGGGGAGCTGATACTAAACTTTTAAATCAGTTTTATAGTTTATATAACATCAAAAGTAACTTCAAGAGATGTTCTGTCCAATAACATGATGTTCAAACTTACCAAAAGCATCAGTACGTATTTAAAACACACCGCACAAAGAACTCATCGCTCACACCGAAACACAAAACGGTTTTAATCCGACGCCATATAAGGTAGACTAAACGCCGCCGCCGTGTAGATTACAAAAGCAGATCACGAAAAAATGTTTCACTACCGGGACCGAGAGTCCAATATTGACAATTGCAATTAGCAAATACAAACTGGCTGGATGTCAACACAATAAAATTAGTATGCGGGCACTAACGAAATTAACTCCGCAAGGTGAGCCGTACATTGTTTTTTGAACTGCTTGATGCGCCGCGATATTTTTGCGGCTATAAAAAAACCTTCTGTTTCTGTCGTTTCATCGAAGATTGAACAAACAACGTTTTAATTTGAGTTTTAAAAGTGTTTGCAAATGGTTTATAATTTAAGCCCTAAGTGGTTTATTAACAATTTTGAATGTCCGATGTTGTCTATTTAGTTAAATTGTATAGACAAAAATACAGTGTGTCCACGGATAGAGTTCACGTAGGGTGTAAATGACAAAAAAATTTCGAGTTGAAATTTGAGCTTCTGGGGATCAGCTCTGCTTGGTTTTAAACTAATTTGTGACATAATTTTCCTTTCGAAAAATCACGTATGCCTTGGGAATTTTGAAGAAACTAATTTTCTACATCAGTAAAGTGCCCTTTCTGTAGGTTTTACGACAAACTGTTATTAAGGAAACTTGTGCAGAATGAAGAACTGAGTAGGTTTGCGAAATTTCGAAAGTCTAGGCCTACTTTGATTTTTTGGAATTTTTTTCCCACTTTTCTTCAGAAAAGTGCACTTTGGGTAGCATTCTCATTAAAATGTTATTAAGAACACTTGTTCACAATGAAAAACTGGATAGGTGTGAAAGAATTTCAAAAGCCTAGGTATACTTTGATTTTTTTCTGCTAAAAAATTTAAAACGCATAAAAATTAAAATAGACCTAGGCTTTTGAAATTCTTTCACACCTATCCAGTTTTATTATTGTGAACAAGTTTTCTTAATAACATTTTAATGTGAAAGCTACCCAAAGTGCACTTTTCTGAAGAAAAGTGGGAAAAATACCAAAAAATCAAAGTAGGCCTAGACTTTCGAAATTTGGACAACCTACTCAGTTCTTCATTCTGAGCCAGTTTCCTTAATAACATTTTGTCGTAAAACCTACAGAAAGGGCACTTTACTGATGTGGAAAATTAGTTTTTTCAAAATTCCCAAGGCATACGTGATTTTTCGAAAGTAAAATTATGTCACAAATTAGTTTAAAACCAAGCAGGGCTGATCCCCAGAAGCTCAAATTTCAACTCGAAATTTTTTTGTCATTTACACCCTACGTGAACTCTATCAGTGGACACACTGTATATTAGGTAGTGTAGTTTTTCTTCATTATTCGATTTTTTTAATAGAGTTTACATGTTTACATTCGTCACTGGAACAAACTATTTGAAAGTAGGTAGTACGTAACATTGATAAGGAGAGTAAGTCTATCCAAAATTTAAAATCCAGTGTCTCTCGTTTTTTCGGCCTTAGAGTAATAGCACAGACCTATATAGCTTAGCGAAGCTATATAGGTCTGTGGTAATAGATATGTCCACGAGGTTTTGAAACCATCTGTACTTGAACATGCAGATTATAATCTGTATTCCAAAGAGCTATTTGATTTTTTTATGTTGTACCCTCGAATTTTTCGTCATTAATATTTGATGAGGGTCTGATTAAGGCAGCTTTTGAAGTAATTGGAAAACTGATGTGGACCGACGAATATAGCTGGTGGAAATACTAATAATGCTAAGTAGATTTTTTCGATTCAAGAAGAACTGGGAACAAATCGGTTGTTTGCTGGACGAATTGTGTAACTTTTGTGAACCTATATGGACAAGTGGTTGATAAACTAAGTTTTCTTGAAATCGGCACTGAAGTTTTTCAAAATCGTCATCAAAAGCTCCGAAATCGGCACTGAGGTACCCCATTATTGCACGATTTTTTTCATTAAGTAGGCCTTGACGAGACGTAAACATCAAACATCAGACGCGGAGCCATCGCCCGTCAAAAGTGACCAAATATTCAAAACCCGGCCAATAAAGGCCCATTTAACTTTTCGTACACATTGCGAAATTGTTACCTATAGCAGCGCAATCTTTCAGTATAAATATTTTAGTATAGTCCAAAGCACGAAAGAAAACGTTTCTAAAGAATGCGGGCAGCGTTGCGAGATTTCCTATACGAGTAGTCGTTATTTATTGGCGAATACAAGTTTTATCATATTGAAGCCGAATTTCTGAACTCTGTTATACCGAAAAAATAAAGCTCGCATCACGGGACCACTTACACATTTTTGTTTATCATTTATTTTTAACGCGGTGTGATAAAACACCTATTATATTTTTTTCAACATCGTCGCGTCTACCATCGCCTTTGAAATACGGCAACCCAGTACTTCTGCGAAGGAGTTGGCTGACAGAATCAGTTAGCCAACGTGTTTTGTGCCTGTTTCTATAGTACGTAAAATTAACTGCGTATTTGGGCTACCATACAGACCTCATTTTTTAGGAGGCTGGCAAGTTTTTTCCGCCGGCTCAGAGAGCTCAGTGGTGTTTCGTAAGTTCGGGAGTTAACGCGTGCAAAATGAAACAGGGAAGAACGTTGCATTCTCAAGCACGAGAAATAATTGCCAATGTTAT
Source organism: Pseudeuparius sepicola (assembly GCA_963920635.1). Classification (NCBI taxonomy): domain Eukaryota; kingdom Metazoa; phylum Arthropoda; class Insecta; order Coleoptera; family Anthribidae; genus Pseudeuparius; species Pseudeuparius sepicola. Next base: position 8,819,341 of record OY987304.1, read on the forward strand.
AAGGGTTTGCCTTCCTCCACAATGTAAGGCATCACTGTTAAGAATAATATTAACAATAAATTAAATAACAATTATATGAAAATTAAGTCAGTGAGTTACACAAAATTGAGCTACGCCCCTGAACTGTGACTAATTCTATAATATTTGCGAGTTCTTCCCCCTTACGTCGCACGCATTCTGCGGTAAGGAGGACTATAGGTTTGAATATCAATCTATTTTTCATGGAGGCTGCACAACAAGCAGCAGTTTGGAGTTTCTGTTGGGAAGCGCCGTGCCTCGACACACCGCGCGCATTCCGTTCATGGTATGATTATTTTTTGCGTAATAAAATATTTTTTCCGATTTCAAAAAGAATATAATATGTACCTACCTCGGCACTGAAGTTCAACTTTTTATGACTCATGTGGTTTATTTGCCTCGGCCAGCGACTGAAGACTAGAAACAATCAGTTGTTTTTTTTAGTATTTTGCCATAAAATTTTGGGCAAATCGTATATAGCACCATGTGATCACGTTTTTACTCCCCCCTTATTTTCTATATTTTTTAGGCTAGAAAAAAAGTTTCAGAAAGTTGTAAAATCGAAAGCAAGCTTTTTTGGACGTTTATCTCGCTTTATACAGGGTGTTTCAAAAAGCGGAGCCAAACCAAACCTATGTTGTTATTCTTTAAATGGAACACCCTGTATATTTTTAGATATATGAAATCTGCTCATTGTCACAATTTCAACGATGTAATACGTAATATGTTTGTTTCAAGCGTTTGGAAAATATTCGACCTTGAACTTATAATTTTGCACATTTGATGTCAATTTTTTCGAAAATCAAACCTTTGCGGGTATAATACCTTATAAAGGAAAAAATGTTATACAAGATGATAAGTATTCGCCCTTAATAGTTATTTACATTGCCAGATGCGTAAGTGCACTTTTTTGGCCGAGGAGGTTGTTTAAAGACCGAGGCAACCCGAGCGTTGGGATTTGAACCATGGATCTACGAATTACTAATCGCGTACTATACTCTCACCCCATCGGTAGCGCGGTGCTTGTCAAATTTGTTCTGTTATGCGGCTCTTATTTGACGCCAGAGAAACATTTTAATTATTAATTTTTCTTTGGTATAATTCGTGTTCTTTATGATTAAAACCAGTTTGTAAAACGATTGTTGTGTAACCTATTAAAATTGATGCAAGATTCGCGTTGCTACATATATTTTATTAATGGTTTTAAGGTCCTCGCTGCGTAAGGGTTGCTAAGCAATACTTTTTGTACCTAGCAACCACTTTCGCAGCTAGAAACCAAAATAACAGGGCACCTCGAACATTTGACTTTCGCTTTCGGGCATGTTGGCGAGTATGTAAAGTGAACTTACGGGGGAGGGAGCAGGAAAAATATGATTGCATTTTCCCATAGTCCAAGTTTGTATCCAACCTATTGATTCAGTAAACAAATTACAATGAACTTAAAACACTCTAAAGTTCATCCATATTTTAAGGGCGAATACTCATCATCATTTATGAAATTTTTTCCTATATAATAGTAAGAATTTTAAACGAGTTCCTTTCAACCGATTGAGCTGAAATTTTAAACACGCACTTTTCGTGCTGGTGGCACTACAATCTAGTAGGAATATTAAATATACTAATTTATCCAAAATGGCGGATTACCTATTTCTTCACAACCTTCTTGGCATGGGTATCAAATCAAAATGTTTCTTAAACAGAATATGTGACGTCATTCTAATATGAACATGACGGTTGCCCCAAGATGACGGACGCCTCAAGATGGACTAAATTTCATTTTGTCATAGGCTCGAATATTATATATTATGATTTCAAAAATTATGGGAAATTTGCAAATTTATAAGCGTTCTGAAGAATTGTAAAAAGCTTGTAACAAAATTTTGGGAGCGTATGACATAAATTGCTGTTCGTTACACGTACCTAAATAAAGTTTTTCAGGACTCATCTGCTATTCCGGACTCGGATAACGCCTCGTCCGGAAGCAGCAATGATTCGTCCTGACAAACTTCATTTTAGATACTTGTAACAAAAATAACTATTTCTTGAAATCGGCAGTGAAGTGTCTCAAAATCGTCATTAAAAGCTCAGAAATCGGCACTGAAGTAGCCCATTATTGTACGATTTTTTCAATAAGTAGGCCTTGGAGAGATGTACACATTAAACGTCAGACGCGGAGCCATCGCCCGTCAAAAGCCACCAAATATTCAAAACCCGGCCACAAAAGGCCCATTTAACTTTTCGTACACATTGCGAAATTGTTACCTAAAACAGCGCAATCTTTCAGTATTAATATTTTAGTAGGTTTGAATATTAATCTATTTTACATGGAGGCTGCACAATAGGCAGCAGTTTGGATTTTCTGTCAGTAAGTGCCGTGTCTGGTCATACTTGACCTAAACTCTCTATTCAAACTAAATGAAAGTAGCGCGTAAACATTTACACGATTGAAGCACGTGAACAATTCTGAGGGCTAATACGAGGGAGGGCCGCATTAAGGACGATCTCTATGAATTTTATAATATAAAATATTAAAATAATATGCCCCAGTATTAAGAACAAACTTTTATGGCACACCTAGACTTCTTGAAAATGTAATCGTAGCTCCAACGATTAATAAACAGCGAAATAATTATATCGGAAAAAAAATAAAGGTCCACTTGCAACTCGTTACACCTCTGTAAGAAACAGCAACTCGCTGCACTCGCCCGTCGGGTAAAATTTTATTGCCGGCTAGCCAATAGCAAGCCGATCACGTGCGTATCACGCTCTAGTCATGCAACAACTTGTGTTTATGTTTTACTTGCGTTTAGTTTGGATATAGAGTGTAGATAGAGCAATCGTCAAAGTCAAGCAACGCCGCGTTAGTCGGCACGGGCGTAGCCAAGGGGGGGGTTTCGGGGGTTCAAACTCCCCCGAAATAAGCAAAATATTACCTAATATTATACCGAAAAAATACGAGCAGTGAAGAGTTAAATTATTATTACGTTTGAATATATGTAGTAATAGTAGCGCCTAGCGCCATCTTTTGACGAGAGGCAGACGCAGTTGCAGCCGAACTATTTTGTATTGTAGGGACACTTTGCGTTGTTTCTCGATTATTCGCCACGCCCCTCGGTCGAAATGAGCGGAACTTTGTGGAAGTTCGTGGAAGTTTCTGGACGGCTACTGGGCTGCTATATAAGCGGCGCCGCGGCGCGTGACCGCGCTTACGGCAGTATTGTTCCATGCGAACTCGAAGCGAATAAAAGTGAAAAGTGGTGAACGAATAGTGAAGAGGATTAAGTGTACCGTGTAAGTGAGTAATTTTAGTGCGCTGTTATTCGATGACCTTGTCAAGGATAGATACGTGAATCATTATTACTGTCGAAAAATGGAGGGGAAAAAAGGGAAGGGTGATAAATTTAAAGGTATGGACTACTGGAAAAAGTGGTGTAGTCAAGGTCAAGGGGTTTCTAATAAAGAAACAAATTTGGATTTAGCTATCAAAGCTTCAGCTACCTTGCATGCTGATAAGAAGACTGCCTACCCCGAAATCTAGTGTGGAATGCCTAGATATGTGCGATAAAAACCTTTATCCTAATATTTACACATTACTACAAATCTTGGCTACCATTCCTGTATCCACTGCTACCCCAGAAAGGTCTTTCTCGAGCCTAAGGAGACTGAAAAACTTTTTACGAAACACTACAAGTGAAAACAGACTTAATGGTTTGGCTCTAATGAACATTCACTATGGAACAGAAATTCATGCAGATGAAGTAGTGCATATATTTAAAAGAAAAAGCCGAAGATTTCTTCTTTAATGGTTTTAGATTTAGCGCAGAGGAACGAAATTAATTTATCCATTTCATTTAAAGTTAAGAACTTTATAAATATGTCGTAGTTTTTCGGATGAATATATAGATATTAAATTTCATGTAAGTATATTTTTGTTGTTTTATTTACTTCTCAAACTAAACCCCCCCCAACACTAAATCCTGGCTACGCCCGTGTTAGTCGGTTCATGGACGGGTGATCCCTTATTATTATTTTTATATAATATGTACCTCGGCACTGAAGTTATTTTTATGACTCATGTGGTTTGTTTGCCTCGGCCACAGGCCTCGGCAACTAAATTGAGTCATAAAAAGTTGAACTTCAGTGCCTTGGTACATAAATAACAAATAACTATTACCAGCCTCGTGACCTCGGTATTAAAAAGCACAAAATAAAATAATAAAAATAAGAAACCTTCGTAAAAAATTACTTCAAGTTAAACGAACACTCAGGGCAGGATGCGATCTCTGCGAATTCCAGAAATTGTCTGGCTGCGAGAAGAGCGCTTGCAGACATCCGATCCCAGCCTCCCAACGGGACCCTTCATATTTCCCCGACAAATCGGGCAGAAGTTGTGAGGAGATCCAAGTTTTCCTCAGATTAATTTGCCCAGATAACGCTTCTAATATTAACTTGGCAATTTCCTGCGGAGGTCCTTTAACTTAACGACCCCAAAGTATTTGGGAAGTAGGTGAAAATTTTCCCGGAACCTGATGCCGCAAGCGCGACTGTATGACGGCTGCGGAAAGTTTGGAAAGAAGTTGGGTTAGACTATTGGTTCGCCAAAATAGTTTTGCTAATGATGTCTGAACTTTTATAAAGTTCTGTAGAATGCCCCTCTTACAAAACTTTGTTTTTGAGAGACCACAGACTGTGGAGTGGAGGGGGGTGCGACAGCATTGTGTTTCTGGTTTGAATGCAGCGCCATCTCGCACAGCAATTTGAATCTAATCTGAATAAAGGGCGTAGATAGCTTTTTCTTCCGGGAGGGGGTAATGGTAATATCTACTATTTATAGTTCGTGTGTTCCCCAATTTTTAGGTTTTATTGCGATTTTATAGGTGGGTAGGTATGCATACGTAAAGACTATTATAAAGCCAAATAAAACCAACACTAATAATATATTGAATAACAATATAGGTACTACTAAACAAAGAACAATGAAACAAACTCAAAATAAGAAATGATAAAAAATATATAAATATAAAATATAAAAACAAAAAAATAACAAGAAAAAAATCTTAAAAAAAGACATTTATAAACTAAAAAAAAAACAGTCAAAATATAAAAAATATATCCACACATAAACCAGTTTTTATAGAACTAAATCTAAAATCCTCTTGTTACTATTATTGGCAAATCTGTTTAGCACCGCTTCAGGGCAAGGTTTTATATCCCTGTGAATATGCAGAAGCGCCAACCCTACAAGCCTCTCCTGTCCCATAGTGGACCTCAAGCAAGATTTGAGTCTTTTTAAAGATGAAAAACTTCTTTCGGCCAAGGCTACACTTACAGGCAGTGTAGGTATACAGAATTTTCAAAAGTTCATAAATTTTTGGATATATATTAGGATCACACAAAGGAAACGTTTCAGAAGCCGAATTTGGCATTATATAGGCGTGTCGTGGTAATAGCCCAGTGGTTAAGGTTCTGGTTTATGGTTTTCTTGGGGGGGGGGGGTTAATTACCTCCTCTACCCCCCCCCCCGTATCTACGCCTTTGATCTGAATACATATTATATGAGTCTGATGTAGTTGAATGGCCAGCACCATTGCTGTTGAGGTTGGAGGTTTCGAGGAAATACCAGTTACTTATTAAAAAACAAGTTCACATGCAGCCATTGGCAATATCCTTGTTTATGGAATTTTTATAGTTATAGCCAATGTGTGACAGAGTTATAAGGGTATGAGAGCAATGCATTGAATTTTAATTGGGTTTTTCGCCACCAAACTGGTTAAAAGACAACTTTTGCAAGTTGTTTAACTAGCATCGATCTTAATGTAGGTATTTTTGGTTTTAAATACTGTTCTGACATTAAAACGATTGCCTGTGCATTTTAGCTTATCTGATAGTCCAGGAATATAAGGAATAATTAAAAATTACTGGTCGGTCCACCAGATTTATTTCTCCAATTCTATTAGCATTGTTATTTTGTTGGCAATCCTGAAAAACTTGCTCAATAAATTCAATAGGATAACTATTCTTCTCAAGAACATGTTTTATATGTTTAATTTCCTCCTTAAATTTTGTGTTATCAGAACAAATCTCCTTAGCCCTGTCATACAAACTTTTAATTACTCCTTTTTAACACTAATATGAAGATTGGAATTAAAATGGAGATATCAATTAGTATGTGTTGATTTTCTATAGACATTAGTTTCTATATACTATCTGATTTCAGTATAGAAACATCTATGAAAGATAATTGATCATTATATTCAATTTCTAAGGTAAACTTAATATAAGGTTCTTGCGAGTTTATAAAATTTAATAATGAATTTAAATCATCTACTCCATGTTCCCATATAACAAATATGTCATACATATCTCCATCTCCACCAAACATTAGATTGTTGAACAGGTCTAGTCAACTCCTTTTGTTCAAAATCTTCCATAAAAAAATTGCTTATGAATGGTGATAAAGAAGACCCCATGCCATTCCAAATTCTTGCTGGTAAAATTCATTTCCTAGTTTAAAATAAGTGGTTTTAACACAGAGTGTTGTTAGTTCCTAATATTGCAACTATATTCATATATTTGACCTTTCCAATAAAGTCTGATCGATCATTTTCTAACTTTCTGCTTAAAATATTCTATGATTCTATGAAGACTAACCACATCAAAGCTAGCTAATATACAGCGTGTGCATTTACTATTCCCTTCTTAGATTGTGGCTATACTTTTCAGGATAAAAAAAATCGGTTCGGGGGATCCAAATAAGGGAAGATGGAGCACATTTTAAAATCAGTATGGTATATACAGGGTGTACCAAAAAAGTGTGGCGACAAAAAAATATATTTTTTTAAATGGTAGTACGACCCGATTTTTTTATCGCAAATGAAGCCTATCAAAGTATAGTATACATCCCTAAATTATTTCCGCTTCCATCTGCGGCGTTGCCAAGTTATAATTTTTTTAAAGTATTTTTTGCTAAATACCAACTCTTCATTAATATTGCTATATTTTTCTTGCGGCTTGATTTTTTTTCTTGAAACTTTGGTTGTGGATTTACACTTAACCGTTTTATTAATGACTAAGAACAAAGTTGAAAATTTTTGTACAGGATGTTTCACTTTTTTCCGCCAAAACTCCGACATTTTCAAACTTAATTTACTATTTTTTTTTCAAATCGAACACCCTATATCTAACATTTCTATTGGATAGAGCATTCATTCAGCTTTAATTTGATACCTAATACAGTACCTCTATCTGTAGCAGTTTTTTCTAAAATCCAGTATAAACAGAAAATTTGCAACTTTTTTACTTATTGCAATCATGCAAATTACTCAAGAATCAAACTTGTACTTATTTAAAAAGCTGCATATCAAAAAAGCGTTAGTACCAGTTACAATCTGTAGTTTACCATATTTTTGTATACCTACTTCAGCTGCAATAGAATATTAAATTATAAAAAGTTAAAAGTTTTAGGAGAACTCATAGGTGGCCATGGTTTTGTTTCTAGTTTGACAATTTGGTAAATATTTCATTTGCTGCTTGTATTCTGTGTTCGTTGTTTAATTTCAAACAGCAAAAAGTTGTCACAAAATGAAAATTATTGTAAACAAGACTTGATAAGTATGATTTACGTAATTAGTGAATGTTTTGAAAATTGTTTTTTTGGCATCTCGAGTCCTACTGAGGACTTTTTTTATTTCTAAATCCCAACTCAGTTGTCTTACACTTATTTCAGGGTGTTCCACAACAGCCAATGTTATAGCTAACTGATTTTATTCATTTCAAACTGGTTTTGTTCTAGTTTCCTCTTTATAGGCAACATTTCCTGTGCGATCGAATCGCTCCTTTAAGTTCTGCAGCATTCTGGTATCAAGATGCCTTCTATCTGGGAATTTTTGGGCATAAACTCGAGATGCCAAAAAACAATTTCCAAAACATTCACCAATTACGTGAATCATACTTATCAACATTTCCCTTATCTGCTGGAGCAATGTTGGATACAAGCAACAGATGGCGCTAAAAATTAAAATGGCCCAGCCGCTGCCTACTAATTTTCTTCTATTAAAAGCTACAAAAGAACAACTTGCAAAATCTTATCTCTAGTTATTGTGCTTAGATGTGTGGCTTGTGGTTCTCCCTGGCCGCCAAAGCTAAATGTGAGGATAATAATCAATCAGTAAGTAATTTTGTAATTTGAATTAACTTTTGAGGGCATGCACCAAGGTAGCATAGGCGTTTGTGTAAGTACCTACTTCTTCATAAATGGAAATTTAAAATTAGAATTGCTATATTATGACGGATTCCTAAACTTAAAGACATAAACGTGCCTTATAATTTTTTGCCTGTATTGTAGGTACTGATTTCACGAAAAATGAGGATTTCTGCCTCGATTAGTTTGTCGAAAAGACTCAAAGGTGCGCGCCAGTGTAAAAACGGTAACGGCATCCCGCCATATGCAGAGACTGTCCCGGTCGAGCGTTAAGCCCAAATTTGCTCCTTATCCTGGGGTTCTTTATTCAAAGAAATTGTTACATTTTTCGCTTACTTTTATGTGTAAAATTGACTTGAAAAGTTTGAAGGCAACCCATAAAAAAAGTTAAAACCACTGAATGCGTAAAGTTTTGAATTTGGCAAAAACTCGAGTCGTATCCAATATAACTTTTTTTATTACATTCTGGAATCAAATCATTTGAAAACACTCGATAAGATTTATTGCCTGTTTCAGGAGCTACAACAGGTATATACATACATTCCGTGCGTACGGACAGCTTTCTTTTCACTTTGATACAAGAATAGCAGTATAGAGTATCTATTTCTATGTGCAAAACTATATCACAGCTTAGTTAATTGTGACTATATCTTATAACATTGGTAGTCTCGTGAAGTACCTACCTATTTGCATTTTAGTGTTTTTTTTTCCAAAGCACTAAGCTAGCTTTATTCTATTCTATCCCCACTATAATAGCTTTTAGCAGAGATAATAATTTATCCTCCACTAGAATCTCTCTTTTTTTCCGAAAAGCCAAAGCCAATGAATTTTAAGCAGGAATGAAAATGAGAATTTATGTTCATCTATTCTCTAGGCGCGCCATAGCCCTCTTGACATTATATAATTCGAATTGGGGAACAGTTGAAAGGCCCAGTGTATGGCGAAAGTTCCTTATTGTAACTCGCCTATCCGTATAACCGTGGTACATGATTATCCACTAGAAATCGTATTTGCTTTGCTCAAATACCCTTTGAGACCAGCGCTCTAACTGGTCGTCGGGCGTACACATTTACAGAATTTTGGTGCAGTGGCGTAGTCAACTATTTCAGGTCTACATTGTAACGTTGGTACCAAAACTGGATATATAGTATAATTGATTGTGCAGGAGGTAAGTGAGGAGAAGAGTGAGAAGCTGAAGGTCAAGAAAATGAAAATGACAATGATGTTCGGATAGGCCTAAATGTTAATATAATTTTTTTTTTCGCCTCAAGTTATTTTCGTAATTTTTAGTTTCGGATCAATATATAAAATGGGGCTTTCTCTAGTTGTTCTTGACGTCAAAACTTATGGGCAAAATATTCATAGAATCACTACCCTGTATATTTAATTCTTCATTTCATTTCAAATAAATGTTATACGTAATGCTGTTATGTTGTAATCCTCTTGCTTTTATTCATTTAATTTATTTTATTTTCTACGGCACTGGGGCACAGAAACTAGGCGCGAAGGGCAAATTTACCCACAACCATCAACTTTGGGCTATATAGACGCTATCGTAAATATATTAAATAAAGTTTGTTCCAAATCTATATTTAGTGATAGTAAAGCATTTTAAGCCCATACTGATAGAAAATTTGTGATTCCTCTGAGTATTCGTATATAGAAGTGTATTTTGCCGCACACTTTTTAGTGCGGAAAGGAAAGTTGTATTTTTCCATACGAGTGCGAAAAAGTAACTTTAACGCACAACGCACAAAATCAAAGTTCCACCAAATCCTACGGTGAAATTTTTTTGCTCGTTTATTTTTTTCCCCATGATATCAACCCCAAAATTTTGATTATTATGTATCGACCATTTATTTATAATATCCACCATTTTAGATTTGCTACTAATGGCAAACTTATTGTCATTATTCCATAGATACAAACAAATCTGTTGAAAAGAATTTCATGAAAAAAATAGAAATTACCTACGTTTTTTTCTTTTCTAGAAATTAATGACTTATTAAGCAAGACAATTATTTTATACGTTTTACAATAAATACAACGAAGTAAAAACCACTGAATATAAAGCCTTCTTCCTTCACTAAAAAATGATCATGTTTTTGGGTACGGCAATGTCAATGATTGAAAAACACCAATTGTATATACCTATAGATAGATAGAATTTACTGAACTATGTCCATATACACACAAAAACATTTGTTTCATGTTACCTCTGCGCCTATTAGCCAAATAAAGGTCCGGCCATGTCTAAAATTAAATCAGACATTGAGTAAACTTACTCTGTACAACACCCCGACGAGTAAACATTAATTTGTGTTTTCTAATGGATAGCAGTCAGTAGCGTTAATTGCCTATAATAAAGCGCTATATTTTTAGAATCATTTATACATTATCGGTCATGTCAGAACATTCGTTTTCGCTACGGAGTTATCTCTGTACCTGCAAGAAAATTCACAGAGAGACCATACACGATCGTCGTTGAAAGCTGTGATAAGTCAATTTCTGCATTAAATTTAGTTTGACAAAATGCACTATAACATTGACCTGGACCGACACTATATTAAAGACTCGAGCATGACCTCATATTTCATTGTTGTTTACGGACTGGGGTGGCGCCACTCGACGAAAAAAATTGCGAATTATTATAGGTTATACCGGGTGTTCTGTGAGAGGTTCTGTGGTTATTGATATGTCAGTAACTGACGTTTAAAATGTCTTAAATTTTAAATATCCAGCTTTATTACGATTTGCCTCCTTTTTACGGTAACGAATTGTCTTTGCGTCCAGTATTTAGCAGTTTTATCCTATTAACACAGCTTTTATAGGTATAGATTTGTTTGTGATAACATGAAATGTCCATGCACATGAGGAAAATAGTATGCACACTGCACAGACCATTAGGTGAATTGCAGAAGAATAAACACTATTTTGGAATTATGGGATGATCTGATCAACCAGCTGAAGAAGCAAAAATTCTAGATATTATTTTGGAAGAGTATTTTGTAACGTATGCAAGAATGAAAATAGAAAATTTTGTTTATAGCTCCAAAGCGAACCAATGGTCCTCCACATAAAGAAGAAATTGAAAAATCTAATGCGTTTTATACTTAATTACACTACAACTAGCCATGGACTTCATTTCAAACCAAAAGGTAGGTACCAAATATTCTTGCTTGCTTTTTAGACTCGATTACGTCCTTTTTTACGGTAACGAATTCCCTTTGCGGTCAATATCTTGCAGTTTTGTCATATTAACAGTAACAGAGCTTTTATAGGTAGATTTGTTTGTGACAACATGGAATTTCCATGCTCATGAAGAAAATCGTATGCACAAACCCTTACGTGAATTGCAGAAGAATAAACATTATTTTGGAATTACCTACGTGATGAAATCTGGATATTATATTTTGAAATAGTATTTTGTAACGTATATGCAAGAACTAAAGTAAAAAATTTGGTTTATAGCCCCAAAGCGAACCAATGACCACTATATAAAGAAGAAAGTGGAAAATCTAATGTGTTCTGTACTTACATTACACTACAGCTAGCCATGGACTTCATTTCAAACCAAAAGGTACGAAATATTCTTGCTTGCTTTTTAGAGTTGCTTTTCTTAAGAATCATTTCATTTTATTTTGGATATTAATTTCGTTATAACAGACCTATTTACATGTTTTTATGTTCTAAAAGATTCTGCAACCATGGTGCCTTAACATCCCCAGTGGAGATAACTGGAAACAGCGCTATATGCACAGGTCTTTAATTATAATCTTGTTATACAGACATAGCTCGTTAATCTGTGGTACATGCAGAGTGGACATTCTCACACAAGTAAAAAGAATAGCATAAGCATGGTTCATTTACGAAATAAAGTCATTCAACTACTGGTTAGTATGCGGAGTTCAGAGACAGGTGGCGCTGTCAGCCAGAAATATTTCTTTCATTATTTTATTAGATCCGAGTATAGTATACGCAAACGTGTCCAAGGCTTTGTCTACTGATTAACCATTAGCACAGATGACATTAATATGTCTCCGTACTAACTAGTATTAGTAGATAGACAAGGGCATAAGTAATGTATGACAGTTATTTAAATTTTAAAAATCTCTAAACATATTTTTAAACAAAAAAGATTATGATGAATGACTGCGACGTCACGAATTCGTTGTGTATATGACTTTACTTGCAGGGCTGCTATTTAGCTTTGCCCAAGACATCAATATACCAATAAAAAGTGACGTGGATGGATATTTATTTGATGTTTATAGGGTGAATAGCACGGCTTCATAGAAACAAAGACAATAACGGCATTTTATGGCAGAAATGGTCCTAAAGCACGGGTTATAAATTTTATGTCCCATAGATATGGTGTATATTTTCTGATCAGAGCTTCCCGATCTTTTTATTTATAACCAGGTCAACGTAATTCGTTGGATAAAATAACGCACAGCGCATGGCATGATAGGTATAGAAACAGCTATACACTGCAAGTTGAAATTTTTAAATTCTAACCTCAAACTCCCAGACTTAGGATGCCCCGTGAAACCACATTTAGTCAACAAGTGTTCTTTCCTGCTCTCTCCCCCGTAAGTTCACTTTACATGCTCGCCAACAGGTCCGAAAGCGAAAGTGAAATTGTCGAGTGCCCTATATTGCTAGGTACAAAAAGTGGTTGCTAGGTACAAAAAGTATTGCCTAGCAACGATGCAACGATTATTATAATATTTTCACATCGATTGTTAATTAATTATAAACTGGTTTTGATCAAAAAGAATACGAATTATGCCACAGAAAAATTAAGAATATGGTTATATCTTTTAGTGTCAAATAATGTGGCTAAATAGGAAACCCAAGCAGGAGTGACCCTAGCGCTGGCTTAAAAGCGTCAGGATAGTAATCCGTAGGTCACTGGTTCGAGTCCCACACGAAACCCATTTTTTTATTTTTTACTATTATCGCTGCATATTCTACTTCTTATATTTATTACTGATTTTAATTTTTAGTAATGGAGCAATGGTTATTTGAATATTATTACTCACAATCTACTCCATAGCGTTTAATTAAAATTACCTATATCTTTTATAATAGGAACTTGTCGGAAGCAGGAAAAATATAATACATTGCACGATGCGTAAGCTCTTTTTTGGCCTCGGGGGTTTTTAACAACCTCCTCGGCCAAAAAAGTGGACTTACGCATCTTGCAATGCAAATAACTATTTCGTAAATATTCAATCGTTTTTCTCCATTTTTTTGGCTAGGTTGGGGCTAAGGTTCTCCGTTTATTAATAACTCTTTATACTATTTATTAATAACTCTTTGCTATTACTACAACATAGGTACAAACCTTTGCAGTTTTATCCCATGAATTTCGGCAGACGCGAACATCGGTTATTAGAAAAAATTTGTGCTACCAAGAAAGCATCCAATTTCGGCAAATTACAGATTGCCCTTTCAGGTAATCCTTGTCCATGATAACTTACACTACACAACTAACAACACGATAACTACGGAAACAATATATAATAATAAATATCAATAACAAACTATATCAAATCGCACAGATATTATCTACTAATGTTTTGATTGAGCGACAAACGAATGACAGTTGACGTGACGGGATGTCAACTGCCGATCAGAAAACCATACATGTGTTAAATGACATGTGGATACATGTATATGGTTAGATGCCTAGGTGGGCGGGTGACGTTGCCACATATGCGAATATTTCCACATAATTGAAGCCTGAATATTTATAGTATGTTCCGTATACACATACCTACTTTAACCAAAGTGTCAGGTGACAGAGATGAAGGATGAAGGATATAGTTTCTAGCGTGTGCTGCATAAACAGACACCATTTTGTTATATGTATACGGAACATATTCGTATAATAAAAAAAGTCTTTATGTGACAAAATTTTTGTGTGCAATTGCGTTAGTTAAACCTCAAAGGTTGCAATACATTAAGTAACAGATATTCACAGGCAAGCTGGAGATATTTGAATAGAAAAGTAAAATTTGCCCTTGTTCCACGAATTATTGCAAACGGGCACCGGCAACGTTGCAATTCCGTTTTTCTTGAGAGGTACAGAGTTGCCACGTTTGGCGTTCTGGACAATAGAACGACGAAATTGTAGATTTCAGCTTGAACAAAATTATTGTGCAACGACGTCTTTAATTGTCATAAATAAATAAGGGTTAAAAGCCGTTGTTTCATTTATTACGTTGTATGTAGGTACTACTGTAAACTGAGTACAATTTTAGAGCAATTAAAAATATTGTCAACTATTTTAAATAAGTGGCAAGTTGCAGTACAATATAAAAATGTAAAATAAGGGTAAAATACGGGACCATGTTTAGGGCCTGACAAATCGCCTATAAATAGATGAAAAATAAATACTAATATGCTAATTATTCAAAAACTATAAAAAAATTCAATATTACAACATCGCTATAGTAAATTATAGGAATTTGACCGTAGAATCGTCTCGCATAATAAAAATATGGTCGCTCCATTTGGGAAAAAAGTTATGGCCTCTTTCAAATCACATAGTAAGATAAGTGGGTGCTTGTGGTTCCAGTGTTGATTGGTTGGAAACTCAGCTCAATAAGATCATCAATGTAGAAATAGCATAAAATATTTCTTGTTTATCAACGTAAAACCAAAATGTGTACCTGTTTGTTCATATTATTTTAATTAGACAAACGCTAGGAAAACTTAGTCAGGTGTTTCGTGTTTTAGGTCATAATAGCAGAAAAGCCCAGGCTACCGTTCTACAGGGTGAGTCTGAAATGACATAATTTTTTTGGGTAAGAGAGATGGTCATTCTGAACAACTTTTATTAATATTTTTTTTTCCTATCGCCGAAATTTTTCTCTAATTTACCCACCTAAAATGCCCCCTCTATGAAGACACGGCACTGACGCCGAACGGACAATCGTTTTCATTTTGATTGGAAGAAGAAGAAGTGCCCCGGTTGTCCCCGTTGCCCGAGTATTTGACAGTTCTGTCGTTCTGTGTTTATCATTATCCTGTTTTGTTGGTCATGTCTGCGATTTATTATTTCAATTTTAAGAAAATAAAACGAAATAAACGCATTAACAAATCGTGCCGTCGCGTCGGGTCGTATGCCTTCGGATTGTTCGGAATTCACTTTTATGTGATTGTGATTTGCTAGTTTTGTGCGAGGTGTTTTGTATTGGAAATACGCCCGATCGGCGTTCTCTGTTATGTTCTTGTTCTACGGGAATGGAATAAATAATATAAGTAAACTGTGGTTAAAGCTAATAACAATAAATTATGGTCATTCTTGTTATTGTTCGAATTTTTGAAGGTTATGCGACATTTCAAGTTTTTCCGTTGCTGATGCTATGAGATTTTCCTTTCTTGCGACTGCAATAGTACCGTATTGTTGTTAAAAAGGGTTTATTTTACGACTATTTTTAAAATTTACCAACATTTATTTCATACACAGCTCAAAATACTATACTAGTTGATGATTTACCATTTTCTACTCGGTTGTTGGCAGAGCGCCAGTGCCGTGTTTTCATAGAGGGGGGATTTTGAGGCGCTAGGAAAAAAATGTATTAAGAAAAGTGGTTCAGAAGGACCATCTCTATTACCCAAAAAAGGATGCCAGTTATTTCAGACTCACCCTGTATATTCATATTTTTACGCGTAGATTGTGCAAATGTGCTTTCTGTGTTTAATCTAACCAGTCAAAACCAAAACCCAAATTACTACCAATAATTGATGCCCTTGACAGTGCCCCGGTTCTGCCACTCTGTACAGCACGACGCACATCTAAAATTAAGATCTAGCCCCCCGCTAGCCGTCTCACCACAAAATTATAATTTCCGCACCGTTCAGTTTTAGCACTTAGTGATTATACCGGATAGGACAAAGGACGGGGCCATCGCGACGCACGGGATGCCATTCCTCAAGGTAATCTCCCCCTTTGAACCTGGAACGTCGTTGCGATGTGTGTCCCGATAAAAGGGTGGTCGAGTGGCGAAGATATATTTTCGATGGGAAATTACTTTTTTTCTACTACTGGATTGGAAATTGCGCGGGTGATATAGTGATGGCGGTGTCTTATAGATTGCAGGTCACTTGAGGTGAGGCAGGTGCCTTTTGTATGTCTGCGAATATTCCAACAAATGGTTCGGTTCGGGGCTATAACGCCTATATCCGGGCGATAGGGATTCGCCCCCCCCCCCCCCCCCCCGCCGCCAGATTTTGCCAGGTCATGCATACATATGTGGTAATTAAGTCTGGAAATACCGATATTTTGTCTCAGATGCTAAATTATATGAAAAAAACCGGGATATACAGGGTGTAACTTAAGTATGTTAAAATATCTCATGTTGATGATCCTCAGCCAATTCTAAGAAAAAAAGTTCATATAAACATTTTGTCCAAAAATTCTTCGTTTTCCATATACGGGGTGTTAAAATTCTCTAAAAAAAATCGTCTTTTTCCCATAACTTCTTTATTTGTAGAGCTTTTTTATCCAAATTTGGTACACATCATACTTGGCTAGGGCCCATTTAAATGAGTTACTTCCAAGCTCTAGATTGAACCAGTGGCGGAGATATGGGTCAATCGGAAGAAAAATTCAAGAAAAAAGTTAATACCTACTGCACTGTACGAAATTGAAGTGTGTAGCAGTTTTGGATGGAGCATTTGTTTCCGGACAAAAAGTGTCTCTTGACTTCTTTTTGTATCTATCGCCGTTGCGTGGGAAATTAGATTTTTTAAATTTATTTCATCGCACTTACAAAAAATGTCAGGTATTTAAAAAAGGGTAGGGAAAAGTTCAAGTTCTTGTTCTCAAACAAAATTTTGGAGGTTTCAAGACAACGTAACTAATTTTAACTCGAAATAATGTCAAAAAAGTTTTGGTAAAAAATATTTTTTTAGAAAATTTTAACACCCCGCTATACCGAAAACGAATAATTTTTGGACACATGTTTATTTGAACTTTTGTTGTTAAAGTGGCTGAATACCACGACCCTGAATTATTTTCATGTACTTAAGTCACACCCTGTATAGACTTTAAGAGAAAAGCTCAGATATACAGGGTGAGTCACATCTAAAGGCAGAGCTGAAAACACAAGGTAGAATTCGCTAAAATAAGCACATATGCTTAATAAACATTAGCTTAAAAACGCCTGGCTCTCGATATACAGAGTGTTGAAACTTTTCCAAATATTTTTTAATTTTTTTCTAGCCCGTTTAGGAATCATTTTATACATATTATGGGTTGTCATTTTGTGCAATAATTTGGCCCTGTTCAGATGAGCAGCGGCGTAGATACAAATAATTTTATTTTAAATGCCAGCATAATCACCTTGACACTAGTTTAAAAAATCCGAAATTACGAAGAAACTGTACCAGAAATAAAAAAAATACCAAGAGGCACTTTTTGTTCCAAATTAAATGGGCTATCCAAATAAGGCAAAATTTTTGGTTTTGCACAGGGCCGTACTACTTTTTTTCTACAATTATTTACAGTAACTATTTGTACCTACGCCGCTGGTGATCGGAACGGGGTCAAATTATTCCACAAAATGGCAACCGTCCAGTGTATAATGTGTACCAAATTTGGTTGGAATTCCTAAATGGGATCGAAAGAAAATAAAAAAATATGTTATTTTTGGAAAATTTTCAACACGCTGTATATGGAGAATCAAGCTTTTTTGGGCTAATGTTTATTAAGCACATGTGCTTATTTTAGCGAGTTCTACCTTGTGTTTTCGGCTCTGCCTTTAGATGTGACTCACCCTGTATATTGATTTTATTTTACTATAAACTATAATAATTTTATGTTCCAGTATATTATTAAAACTAAAAATAATCACAATATAAAATATCAAAAATGCAAGTATCAAATTAAAGTAAATATAAAAAAAAATCATCCAAGCCAGGCCCATCACAAGAATTTAAGGTTCCTAAAACAGAAGCCGCATTACCTCTTTGGATAGCCAAACTTGTCCTTTGCGTTATGAAGCCTTTTGCATTTTTGGGCGATAATTTACAGCAAATATCTGAAACAAGTTTCTTAGCTTCATCACCCCAAGGACCAAATATGTTTCTACTGCAAAAGGAACAAAATAAAGCGATCCTTTAGCTCAGCAGATTTGCGATGATTTTGGGATTCCGCTAAACGTGCAGCCTTTCCCGCTTTTTTTAGCAAGAGATTCCTACAAGTGGCGTCCCAAAGCAAAGCTTTTCCTGCACTCCAGAGAATGAAAGTCATGCCATCTACTCTTTTTCCGTCATTACGACAAATTCCAGGAGGCTGTTGCTGTTGAAAAAGAACGTCTAAGAATATCATTGATCATCTGGTGTCGCGTTAGCCGTCCTGCAGTCCTGCACTTTTTGAGCAGCTAAGCCCATGAAGGCCATATTTATATTACAAAATATTTTCCAAAGAAAATGTTTATTACGCATGATAAAAGAGAAAGCGTTTTTTTTAATTAGCAATATTCCGCCAAGCTTTATTTTGCCACTCCAAATAATACAGATACCTACCCTTATCTACTAATTTCCTTAAATATAAAATCTTACCATTGCTAAAATCTGTCGGAAATCTGCTAGTAAACAAACATCACGTAACGTCGCAGAATTATAATATATTTGTTGTACAAAAATTCAAAATTTCGCTATTTGTCCTAATACGCCAATTTTTAAGCTAAAACAAAGCTTCCTACGCAGGGACGGGCGGCATACTAAACCTCCTAATTTCAAAACGGCCCGTAAGTTGGACAAAAAAATAAATCGAAAATTTACTTTTAAAAATAGCTCTTTTACCAGTGTTGTATGAAGTATAAATTAATTTCAGAAAAATTTATCTAAATAAAGATGTAAGAGAATTGACGCTATCTGCTACAAACACACAACCGGCCGGCAAAAGCCCTAAAAATTTGTCAAAATATGCAGGAAAGATAAAAAACGTGAAAAATAGGTTAAAACATGACACGTAATAGGTTAATACAAAAAAGCGCAAATTTTAATTCGCAGTAACAGAGTGTACAAAACTACTCAACAATAGAAGTGAATATTTTTCCTAATAATTACCTCTATACCAGTTTAAAAGATAATCTAAAAAACATCAAATAAACGCACAAAATTTGACAGAAAAATTGCATTTTTTGTGTTTATCAGAGTGTTTTAATAATTTACCCACATTCTGCTAATTGTTTCCTGAAATAGAGATCTTCTAAGTCGTTTGGTCGCCACCGATTTTCAGCCTAATAGCGTTAATATTTTGCAAAAATTAATATTGGTGGATATATATCAGTTGCAGGGGCCCCTTCCGGAGCTGCCCCCCCCCCCCCCGCACGGTGGGGTCTGCGGGCGCCTTGTCGCCGCCAATGCCTATATTTGTGTTTATAGAAAAACATTGCTGATGGCCAAGGCCAAGAGTCTGCTCCTATACGTTTTTCTAGTTTCGATTTATTTTTATATATATGTATATTATTCTTAACGGTGATGCCTTAGATTATGGAGGAAGGCAAACCCTTATAACATTGGCAATTATTTCTCGTGCTTGAGAATGCAACGTTCTTCCCTGTTTACTCATTTTGCACACGTTAACTCCCGAACATACGAAACGCCACTGAGCTCTCTGAGCCGGCGGAAGAAACTTGCCAGCGGCCTAAAAAATGAGGTCTGTATGGTAGCCCAAATACGCAGTTAACTTTACGTACTATAGAAACAGGCACAAAACGCGTTGGCTAACTGGTTTTGTCAGCCGACTCCTTCGCAGAAGTGCTGTGTTGCCGCATTTCAAAGGCGATGGTAGACACGACGATGTTGAAAAAATATAATAGGTGTTTTATCACACCGCGCTAAAAATAAATGATAAACAAAAATGGGTAAGTGGTCCCGTGATGCGAGCTTTATTTTTTCGATATAACAGAGTTCAGAAATTCGGCTTCAATATGATAAAACTTGTATTCGCCAATAAATAACGACTACTCGTATAGGAAATCTCGCAACGCTGCCCGCATTCTTTAGAAACGTTTTCTTTCGTGCTTTGGACTATACCTATACAATAGAGGAAATTTTAGATCTTGTTATATCCAAAAAATATTACAATCCGGCCTTCTCGGTAGCTATGATTTTCACCGAATATACTGGAATTTTCTTTTATTTAACGTTTTTCCTACAAAGGAAAACTAAGGGCAGTTTTCCTACTTATCTATCTATAAGGATGTAAGATTAGTGAGTGTAAATGTATTTACAAGAGAAAGTGGTAATGGGCATATGCACTCAAAATTAACAAAAGAAAAAACTAGTAACCGCATACACGTGTTTCATGCTATTTGGCAATCATCAGTACGGTGTAACATTAACAAATTAAAAAGATAAGCATGATTTGGGAAGCAACAAACGAAGTCCACTCAGGAGCCAACAGCACATTTGCAGATGTGCTGACCGAAGAACTATAACGAAAATAGCAAAAAATATGTTTAGATACGTTATTGTGACATTATATGTTACAATTGACACTAATATATAAGTGCACGGGCGTAGCCAAGGGGGGGGGGTTTCGGGGGTTCAAACCCCCCCCCCCACCGAAATAAGCAAAATATTACCTAAAAATACGAGGAGTGAAGAGTTAAATTATTATTACGTTTGAATATATGTAGTAATAGTAGCGCCTAGCGCCATCTTTTGACGAGAGGCAGACGCAGTTGCAGCCGAACTTGCCTACCCCGAAATCTAGTTTGGAATGCCTAGATATGTGCGATAAAAACCTTTATCCTAATATTTACACATTACTACAAATCTTGGCTACCATTCCTGTATATCCACTGCTACCCCAGAAAGGTCTTTGTCGAGCCTAAGGAGACTGAAAAACTATTTACGAAACACTATGAGTAAAAACAGACTTAATGGTTTGGCTCTAATGAACATTCACTATGGAACAGAAATTCATGCAGATGAAATAGTGGATATATTAAAGCCGAAGATTTCTTCTTTAATGGTTTTAGATTTAGCGCAGAGGAACGAAATTAATTTATCCATTTCATTTAAAGTTAACAACTTTATAAATATGTCGTAGTTTTTCGGATGAATATATAGATATTAAATTTCATGTAAGTATATTTTTGTTGTTTTATTTACTTCTCAAACTAACCCCCCCCCCCCAAAACTAAATCCTGGCTACGCCCGTGTATAAGTGTAAGCAAAATGCCAAATTACTAAAGCCATTAGGTACATACATACATAATATAAAGTTTTTCTAGTCACTTGTTAAATCGGCACTGGTCTGACCTACATGTAACAAATAATATTTGAAAAGGAGCTATTATACACGATTTCTCTGTAAATTGAAATGATTGAGATTTTGCACAAAATACGAAATAAGCGTTAAAATAAGGTTCTGTCTTCTTTTATATTTTTTGTACAGTTTTATCTAAATTACCATGGTTTAAAACCAAAGATATAGGTTGTATATATCTTTGTTTAAAACTAAACGTTTTACTTGTCGCATCCGCTTTTTTATGTTCTACTATTCAACATTGGCTGCTATCTATTTATCCCAAGTACCATCACAGAATAAATAGCAATAGCAAAAGCCTTCTTGAGGACATTTTTTTGCGAAAATAAGCGAAGCTCCATTTCAATTTGCAGAAAAATAACCGCAGTATTTTAATCTTAAATTTTAATACAATCTTTTTGCTATGTAGGTTAATGCAAAATCAAATAAATTGACACGAAGCTAAAGGCGTCGTCTGTATTACTCATTAGCAAATTAGTAGTATGTGGTATCATCTACATTTCTATATCCAGTAGCCCGAGATTTCTTTTTTGGTGGAATTGTTGCCTGCAAGATAAGCCATAACAGAACGTAACGTTTTCCTTGGAAATCTAAAAATATTACCTATTTTGTCATAAGTTATTTTGCAATAGCTACCATTCACGTTTGTAATAATACAACTTTAATTATTAAGCGTGTTTAGTATTTTTACGCAGTAATCTACATATACTTACGTACACTGTTCTCCTAAGGAAATATATTTGTATTTGCCAAATACTTCTAATACTCGTATAGTAAATATAACTATTTAAAATAAATTAAAATGCTACTACTAGGATATATAATAATATAAATGGCATATAAAAGGCAAATGTACTGAAATTTGAGACATTTTCACTCACATTGCTTTCCTGGAATAACCCCATTTGGGAAATAGTTGGCTTATATCAATTGCCAGGAAGCATTTATAGGTGAGATATAGGTCCATATATATTTGAGAGCACATAAATTGTATAAACATTTCTTTGAAGCTGAAGTCCTGGAGAGGAGGTACTACTATCCAGAAATATTCTCCAATAGATTAAAGTAAGTGGGATTAGGAATGAAAATGCAGCAGCAACTTAAGTTGGATTTTACATATTTCTAACATAAAACTTTTGGACGAAGGCAATGTTTGATGTTGGCCGCTATTTCAATTCTAGTTTTTATAAGAAAATATTTAAAATTTTTAAATTTGCTTCTATGCTGTTGCACGATTTCACAATATTCGACATATTTTGGGAGTTTCCAACTGGCCTACTTACCTGTATTCATCAAATGCATTAACACACATTTAACATTCAGCAAAGAAATGATATTTACAAGCATTATTAATAACCTAAACACATAATGCACACTGCGGATATTCGAAAATTTTATTGGCTGAGATCAATAGCTTTTAATTTTGCATGAATGCCGTTTGTTGCGAAATGATCGCACATTATTTTACTGTTGACTGACATGAAATTTCGATAATTATTATTTAATATTTTATCAACTTAATTACTTTCGCATCGCCACGTGAGTGGAAGAGTTGTCGGAAAAAAATTGTTGACAAATTTTTGTTTTATTATTTATATTTTTTGATTAGTTTTAATTAGGATTCATACGGTCAGCGAAGCTTGGGCATCCTAGGTAGATGTTTTAAGAAAACATTTGTGCACATCACTGCTTTCTTATAAGTTTGGCAGTATTTTAAGATTAAACAATCTATTTTTTTGTCTCTTGCATTTTTTTGTCTAAGTTATTTAAAAAAAATTACACTTATCCGTCGAGTATTGAAGAAAGAAATGTAGTTTCATTAGTAAAATTAAATAATGAAATTTATTTTTTCCAATACGCCTTGTTAGTCAGCAATTCCAACAATGAAAATATTAACACTCTGTATCTTGAAAACGAAGCTTTAGAACATACAAGTTCATATGAACTTTTTTTTTGTTTTTAAAGAGTTCTATCGCCTATTAATTTTTTTTATTAAAGCCTGAAACATCTTGTATATGGAAATACATATACCTATACCTAGAGGTGCAAAAAAAGTTATGGCCTTTCAATCTTTTTTTAGAGTTTTAGAGACAGTTTGAGAGCCACTGGTAAGAAGGCTTTTTCATTATTGAAGCGATGACTTCCTATTGCAGAGTTGCCATACCGTCAGATTATTCCTTGAAAATCTGTAAAAATCTGCAAATTTCCACACCTCCCGTGGGGTATAGCAGCGGCGCGTTACTTTTTTAAGCGGGTGTTCGCCCGCAATAAAGAATAATAATATCAAGACTCACCTAGTCTAGTACAGAACCACTCACCATGACACATTTGCCATTCCACCAATTTGTGTTCTCTCCTCACTATACTTTCACGACACAACACACGACACAACACACCACTTATTGACGTAGCACTCGTCATAATCTACTAATAATAACATTTACTACTTCACTAATTTCTATTCAGTTTTCACAATAAAACTTTCACGACACAGCTCACTATTTCTTAACGACGTAACTTTTTCATAGAAGTTTAGCAACAGTGGCCAATAATCTATTATCGATCTATTATAGTTCCAGTCATTGCCCCCGGCCCGCTGGCCGGGCAGCACTAAAAATGTTTCTAAGTATAAGAGCCATTTTGTCATATTTTTAGTGATTTAAAAAAAATCAAAAATAAACTTCATAATCGTGCGTTCGAGGTCGAGACCTACCGCCAGTTAAAATTTATGTATTTAGTAATCAAAGTAACGCCCTGTATATCAGGAAGATGATGACGGCTTCGGCTGGCTCGCGTTTTTATTCTCAGCTTGCAGTGCGCTTGTGTCTTGTGTCTCAGTCTTTCCATGAAGGGCCAGTGACAATAATGAATAGGAGTGAGATGATACAGGGTGAGTTTTTTTCGATGACCACTATGGGGATCTCGGAAACTAGCAGAGCTAAAACAAAGGTTAAATGGGGAAAGAATTTCAGTTTTGAATGCTCAATCTACTGACCCTTTTGGATTTTTAAAAAAGTTCATGACTCACTAGATATTTTGAAAAGAGTGATTTTTTTGCTATTAGATCTCTGTAGCTCCGTTATTTCTGATTATATAGAAAAACTGTAGAGGCGAAAATTGTAGATAATTAAGATAATCTGATCCAATTTTTTATGTTGTTTGTGATTTTATATGACATAAACTTGTGTTTTTGAAATGTAAATCGTAGTTGGCTGTGGCCTTATCAAATCGGCCATTTTTTTGAGCTTTCCAAAGATATAATACTTGGCATAGTTATTATAAAAAATAAAAGAGCTATGGTTAATTTTCTGTTTTTTTTTTTAATTTTCACATAGTCAGCCATGGAATTTTGTATAAAGACATACTTCAAACTTTCAAATATTTTATTTTTAGCTGGTAACAAAATGTAATAAAATAAAACAAAAATTATCATGATGGAGAATGGAGCTCCACCACATAATTATTTGCCCGTAAGTAATTACCTAGATCAGCTCTATCCAAATTGTTGTATAGGGAGAAATAGACCTATTTCCTGGCCGCCCCTATCCCCCGATTTGTCTGTTTTGGATTTCTTTTTGTGGGGAACGGTACAAAATAAAGTATGAGACAAATTGTTGAATTAAGAGCAGCTGTTTTAGAAGCAATTGCCAGTATTGACAGGCGCTCTCTAAGCAAGGCGACAAATTCAGTTTTAAAAAGATGCAATATTTGCATAAATAGTAATGGTGGATTGTTTGAACACCTTTTAAAATAATAATAATTTGAATTTGAGTTTTTTTAATTTTTGTTTTATATTGTTACATTTTGTTATACCTACCAGCTAAAAAAATATTAGAAAATTTAAAGTAAGTCTAATTATAAAATAAAATGTAATTATGAAAATAATCCATTGCTTACTATGTGAAAATTAAAAAAAAATCAGAAAATTAGCCATAGCTCTTTTATTATAATAAGTATGCCGAGTATTATATCTTTGGAAACTCAAAAAATGGCCGATTTGATAAGGCCACAACCAACTATGATTTACATTTAAAAAACACAAATTTATGCCATATCTAAAAAATCACAAACAACACAAAAAATTGGATCAGATTACCTTAGTAAGCCCAAAATTTTCTCCACAGTTTTTCTGTATAATCAGAAATAACGGAGCTACAGAGATGTGATAAAATGGCAAAAAACACTCTTTTCAAACTACCTAGTGAGCCATGAACTTTTTTAAAAATCCAAAAGGGGCATTAGATTGAGCATTCAAAACTGCAGTTCTTTCCCCATTTAACCTTTGTTCAAGCGCTGCTAGTTTCCGAGATCGCCATAGTGATCATCGACAAAAGCTCACCCTGTATATTTTTTTTTTAGCCGAGGAAGTAGGCAGCACGACGCGACCGGACCAGCCCAGCAGCCAGCCTAGCAGCCATCTACAGGGTGATCCAGAGTCAATGCTACAACCAGTCAGGTATACACTACACGCCACAACACAGTCCCCAAAGACTACTCAAGGGTTGTTTTCGACCTTACTGAGTTTCGTAGACCCACGATCGTCCCCGTGGGTCCTACTCTTTTCCCCAGAAACAAATTCCAACCCATACCCCCCCACTTCTGCTCATTTCTGAGCATGTCTTCGGACAACGAAGCGTCCCAAGGGACGCGCTCCTCCCTTAGCGTTTCGGACGAAAACTCCTCGTCCAAATCTTTCGATGGGGGGGCTTCCCCCCCACCCTCCCCCCCACCTCCCAGACTTCCGGTTGAGCTAATAGACCTCATGAAGGCCTGCTCAACCCCCCAAATTTCCACCCCCCCAACTCCCACCCCCCAACTCGACCTCGTGCGCCGGCTTGAGGCCGATAACCTGTTCCTAAGGGAGCAGGTTATGGCCCTCAACGCCACCATGGCAGGTATGGCCAGAGAGCTGTCCCTGCTTCGGGCGGAGCTGGCAGCCGCGAGGACCCCCCCTGCCGACTCCAGGCTCGCTGCCGAGTCCAGGCAGCCCCCCCCCAACCCCAACCATCTCCACAGACAAGCCAGCTGCCGCCTCCAGGCAGCAAACTCCCCCTCCCCTCCCCGACAAGGGCCAGGTCCACGACTCCGACATGGAGGTGGACGACGCGGCGGGGAAGCGTAAGAAAGACCCTGAGCACTCCTCGGCTTCCGAGGATGAAGGCTTTCGTCCAGTGAAGTCGAGGAGGGCCCGTCGTCGCGATGACTTTCCCGCCCTCAAAGCACCCCCAAAGCCCTTTGTCCCCCAAAATACCACCCCCAAAAATCCCCCCAAACCCTCCAAACCCGTCGCCAAGGATGGTATCACCATAATTTCAACTGACCAATTTCCAAAAGACCCTGCCCCAGCCAAGCAGGGCAAGCCAAGCTCCACACCCCCCACCTCCCAAGTAGCCCCAAACAAATCCGCAACCCCAATTGTCCTGAGGGACAAAAGTAAGTGGGTGTCCCTTACAAAAACCCTCCAAAGGAATCAAATAAACTATTCCAGGGCCACGGATATCCAACTGGGTATCCGAATCGTGCCATCAACTCCAAAGGACTACAGGGCCATCATCGAGGTCCTGGAGTACAACAAACTCCCCTTCCACACCTTCCCCACACCCGAGGAGAAGACTCTCCACGTGATCGCACGTGGAGTTTCCTATGCCTTCTCCGAGGAGGAAATCAAATCCGACCTTATCGCTAGGGGCTATGAAATTAACTCTTGCATAAGGCTCAAGAAGCGGGATGGCAATCCTATGCCTCTCGCTCTCATCGTCCTACCCAGAAATCCAAAATCTATCTCCCTTCTTGATGACCAAGGCCTACTTGGGCTAACCCAAGTTAAATTCGAACCTCAAAAATCCCAGAGCCCGATCATGCAATGCCACCGATGCCAGAAATTCGGCCATTCCCAGACAAGGTGCACCGCAGCTCCACTATGTCTTAAGTGCGCGTCCTCGCACTGGACATATGACTGTCAAAAATCTAAGGACACCCCAGCTAAGTGTGCCAACTGTGGCCTGCCGCACCCGGCGAGCTACAGGGGCTGCAAGGCTGTCCCAAGGGTGCGATCCTATGCCAAGGCTGCCACCCCCCAAACAAATCCCAGTGCAACCCAAGACGCCGCTCTGCTGGCATCCATTAAACAAACCCTCGCCCCCCTTGGCGACATCCCATCCGCCATGGGCCAACTTTCGGCCCTGGTAGGATTCCTGCAAACCCTCAAGAAGTGAGGTGGATTCCCCCCGCTATCTTATTTTCCGAACCTTATTCCGTTTTAAATGGCGGTAGAAAATAAGCATCTTCGGATACTTTCCTGGAATGCCTGCCACATTCTCAATAAAAAATCTGAGCTCTCTTGCTTTCTTCAAGATCATTATTTCGATGTTGTCCTGTTGCAGGAAACATGTCTAAGGCCCACCGATAATTTCAAAATGAGAGACTTCCACGTGCACAGGCAAGACAGACAGCGCGCAGGAGGCCGCTCTGGGGGCGTGGCCATCCTAGCCCGCAAACACCTGAACCCCGTCATCTATTCCAAACATTCCTATGACAACCTAGAGGTTGCTTCACTAATTATTCCCCACGAAAATCAAAAAATCTGCTTTTCTTCTGTCTATTTACCCCCTTCAAAGTCCATGCTTCGGGAAGACCTAGAAAAGCTATTTGACTACGAAGGCCCTGTCGCTGCCATTGGTGATTTTAACGCCAAATCCCCCACCTGGGGGAGCCGGCTGACGAATCAAAGAGGCAGAGTACTCGAAGATTTCTGTTCTGTCACAAATATCCTAACCTTTGGTCCTGATGAACCTACCCATTACCCCAGAAACAACACCAGACCCGATGTCCTAGACATTGCCCTTATCAAAGACTGCAATTTAGAATGCGAAGTCCAAGTAACGCATGACCTCCGCAGCGATCACAATCCTCTCACCGTCACTTTGGGGGACCCTGCATCCCCCGCGGATGACTCCGTCACCATCCGGCGGGTCTCCTGGCCCCACTTTCGTAATAACCCCATTCTCCAAGACTGTGACGCCCGAATATCCGCCCGGAGCGTGGCCGAGCTAGAACGCGAGACCCGATCCTGGGAACACCGGATATGTAGGGCGCTCGAGGACTCCACTCGAGAGCACGTCTCGAATCGTAACAATGACCCTCTCCCTCCCGATGTCAAACAACTCCTAAAAAGAACCCGCGCAGCCCGAAAAAGGGCTTGTCGCTCCCTACACCCAGAGCACAGACAAGTAGCCAACTTGCTGATTTCTGAGCTGAAAGACGCTCTACAGCAAGTCCGTTCTGACAGTTGGCAACAACGTCTACAGTCCCTAAATCCCCAAAAGCGTCATTACTGGCAAACTATCAAGGCTCTCAAAGGCAACTCCTCCCGTGGTCTGCTCCCGCCGATTCACGGCCCTAACGGGGTGGTCTATACCTCTGAGGAGAAGGCTGAAATCTTCGCCGACCACTTTCAAGCTCAATTCCAACCCAACATTGATCCTGACGACGATATCGAATGGGAGGAGACGGTGGAGGCCGAGGCGGGGCGCTTCGTGCGTCAAAACCCCCCGGAACCCCTTCCGTTCTGCACCCACGAAGAGCTCGTCGCCATTATCTCAACCCTAAATATCCGAAAAGCCCCAGGATACGACGAAATACCCAACAAGGCCATCAAACTCCTCCCCCAAAAGCAAATTACCAAACTTCTAAACTTAATCAACCAATGCCTTCGTCATTTTTACTTTCCCACTTGTTGGAAGCACGCAATTGTGATAATTATTCCGAAAAAACAGTCGTCATCCTTCCCCCAAGATTATCGCCCCATAAGCCTGTTGCCAGTAGCAGGCAAGATCCTAGAGCGCGTAATCCAATCCCGTCTACAAGACGAGCTCAGTCGAGTAGACGCACTCCCCCTTGAGCAATTCGGCTTTCGAGGTGCACATTCCACCGAACACCAAGTCGTAAGACTGGTGGAGGAGATCACGCACAACTTCCAAAACCGTCACAACACAGTAGCCATTTTCCTAGACGTAGCCAAGGCTTTTGACCGCGTTTGGCATCCAGGTCTCATCTACAAACTTATCACGTTAGATATCTCCTTGGCTATCGTGAAAATAATCTCCTCTTTCCTGGCTGACAGGACGTTCCAAGTAAGAATAGACGGTCATCTCTCCTCCCGCAGAGCGGTAGAGGCGGGGGTCCCTCAGGGCTCAGTGTTAGGTCCCACTCTATACAATGTCTTCATTCACGATATCCCCAAATTTCCCGGCACCTCGTTGTACCTGTACGCCGACGATACTGCGATCACCGCTTCTGGTCGACGCAGCGAACATGCGGCCAGGTTGCTTCAGGTCGCCGTGGACTCTCTTTCCGAGTGGTTTGACAAGTGGAAGATCAAAGTCAATCCTGGCAAAACACAAGCAGTCACCTTCTCTAAGGGGTACCAGGCCCCCCCTCCCAGGATCGTTTTAAACGATACTGAGGTAGACTACTCCACTTCCGCGCTGTACCTAGGCGTTCACCTAGACAGCCGGCTCACATTCGAGCGACACACTGAGCACACCAGGCAAAAGGCCTTAAAAATATTCAAAGCAGTATACCCAATGATCCACAAAAGATCAAAACTCCCAATTAAATCCAAACTCACCATTTTCAAATCCATACTTCGTCCCGTGATGACCTATGCCTGCGCTGCCTGGCAGCACATGGCAAAAAGTCACCACAAAAAACTCCAAACAGTTCAAAACCGCTGTCTTAGGACTATCACGGGTGCAGATTGGTACGTCGCCAATCGACACATTCACCGTGACATGAACATACCCTTCCTTAATGACTATATCAAGGAACTCTCCTTGAAAACCTATACAAAGACGGAAAATCATCCAAACGCTCTTCTCCGAACTGCTACAAATTATGTCCCCAACCCTGATCTGCCACATAAAAGACCCCGTCACACTCTCATCTGAGGTACATTCTAGTCCTTTTATTATAAAAGGCAACAAAAGCCACTCATCTGGCAAAAGCCTATTTGTAGTTTTTTCTAACTAACCGCCACGGCTTCTTCTAGTAGCCACACAAAAAAATCCCGACAACCAATTCTCCTACAAGATAGGGCTGGAATCCATCCACTATACCCTGAAACAGGCGAGGTTTTTAGTGGGTATGCCCCTCCCGGGGTGACTCCCACACTACCACGCGGTCCGGCCGCGTGGTGCCTATAAAAGGTTTTCCTTTCCTGTCGCAAAACTACAAAAAAAAAAAAACCCGGTATATGAGGCGCTGGCACGTGACATAGTAGCGGCGATGCCACGTATGGATGTTGAAAATTGCGACATCGCCAAATTCTCAAAATGTCGTCATACTTGCTTTTCGTGCACTTTCGAGCATAATCAGCATTTTCAAGATAACGATTCCTTTTTCGTGCTCTTTTGTGCTCATGAAAATATGTGCGCGCAAGGGGATAGGGAACATTCGCTAACGTTGTCCAAGCACGAAGGGGAACGTTCTCCCTTTACATATTATCTACCTATAAAGCCTATTCATTTAATTTATACCCTGACGTCATCGTTTGGTGTTTTTTGCTGCCAATATAAATTCTAGTGACACTACAAAAATGCCACACAACTAATAGTTAATTTTCATCTGTCATGTTGGCATAATAGGGCTGGGTTGCAATAATAATATTCAAATTTTTCGTTAAAATTTTGACACAGTTTGTCACTTAATTTTAAAAATGCCGCGCAAGATAGGTTCTCAAAATCTTGATAAACGCGCGCAGGGTATGGTGCGTGCTTTGAGCGAATATTTTGAGAGGGAAAGGGAAAACGGGGGTCGGCTGCTTCCGCTTTGTGCTGTAAAAGATGTAAGTACTTTTTATTTTATTTCACTGATATAAATTTCGATAATTTCTAAAAAATCATATTTTTGTTTCTATTTAAGAGGGTTGCAGCAGCTCTAGGAATTAGTTTTGACACGGTCAAAACAATTATTTCAAAAGGACCAGCTACTCGAACTGCAAGGAGAGAAAGAAAAAACCTGTACCTATCAACATTGATGATTTCGAACAGACAGCAATCCGAAATGTGATATATGAAATGTATATAGGGACAGTATGTTAAAGAATTTTGCCAATTAGCCCCAATATGCGTCTAATTTTATAATTATTCTTTTAGAAAAGCACTTTACAGTGAACGCCCTAAAAGCGAAATTAGAAGAAAGAGATATTTTTCATGGTGGTAGAACATCTTTATGGAAAATATTGAGGAACATTGGATTTAAGTTCCGCAAAGATGATCCTCGACGTGGACTTTATGGAGGTGCCTATAATATTGCTATAAAACGTATTAAATTTTTAAGAAATCATATGCAAGCAAAAAGAGAAGAAACACGAGAGTTTGTTTACTTGGAAGAAACATGGATTTTCCAAGATTTTCCAAGATTTTGAATTAAGGGAAATATTTTCTTTGTAAATTTCCACTGCTTTATTTTTACATAAAGGCGTATCAGATGGTCCAAAAATTTTTTTAAATTAATTATTCGGAAATAGTGAATTTTTTTCATTTTTAAGTACCTATTAACACAGAATAGCTGTGGTATTAAGCTTTTCCTCATTTTTATTCACATGGCCTATTAAGGTTTCATATTAAGAAAACACAGTGTACATTAACTAACCTGTAAATGGTTTAAAAGTCAAATATTGTGGCAGCTGAAGTCTTCGTATTTGCAATTTGTCATAAAGTTTGGCAACGCTGTTATGCTGGTATCGATGACGTCAGGGTATAAATTAAATGAATAGGCTTTAACAATCCAAGTTTTTCAGTTCAATTCGACACAAAGGATAATAAATTTGTACAGCCTTATAACACCTGTAACCCAATTCAATCAATCTAGAACACATTTTCTTGAAGGAAACCTTCTCTGTTGTCAATCTCAGATATGGATTGTAATATTCTCGGGATATCGATATTTCGAATGCAGCAGGAAATGCTCACATAAATTATAATTCTCATAGTTATGTTTATTTTTTATGTCTTCAAGGCAGGCGTTGACTGAACAACCCCAAGGGAATTCAGATCAGACTCTCTACACCAGCCTCCCCAGTTTAGAATTGCTAATAAGCAAGTTGCTAATCTGGTTAGTCCCAACTCGATGCTTTAATTGCCGGTTTCGGAAAACGGACAGGACAGTAACGTCGAGAGTTTTTCCAAAGTTTTTCCAGTGGACTGTTCTGGTGATTATCCAACTACTTATTTTACTTCAGAAGCAGAATCTGCACCACGTGAAAAGATATATCAATTTTTGTTTGCCGCATATATGCAGTTTTTTAGATGTAGCTTGCCGTATGGTACAATTGTTATAAGTAAACGCCGTATATTATAAAAAAAGAATGAATATGTTACGATCAAAGTCCAAAGGTTTTTTTTATAGTTTTTTATTTTAAAATGTAACCAGAATATCACAGATATAATATATAGAACAAGTAAAATATGACAAATAACCTGTTGATTTATTGAATGAAAATTTAGTTCAGTTCTTTGACATACGTGTCAAAAGCTACAAAAAAGCCAACAAGAATCGTTATCTTACAGTCAAGGACACATTGTTTTGTATTCTAGCTAACCGAGAATGCTAACAAGAAATAAATTCAACTCTTTCCCCATTTAACCTTCCTTTTATCTCCACTAGTTTTATGTTCGAAACGAATAATACATATTTCAACATGGGTATAAAAGGGTATAACTTAATTTCCCATATACAGGGTGAGCTTTTTTCGATGACCACTATGGGGATCTCGGAAACTGGCAGAGCTAGAACAAAGGTTAAATGGGGAAAGAATTGCGGTTTTGAATGCTCAATCTAATGCCCCTTTTGGATTTTTAAAAAAAATCATGGCTCACTAGATATTTTGAAAAGAGTCATTTTTTGCTATTTCATCAGATTTCTGTATCTCCGTTATTTCTGATTATACAGGAAAACTGTGGAGGCAAAAATTGTAGATAATTTTGGGCTTAATAAGATAATCTAATCCAATTGTTTATGTTGTTTGTGATTTTTGAGATATGCCATAAATTTATGTGTTTTTAAATGTAAATCATAGTTGGCTGTGGCCTTATCAAATCGGCCATTTTTTGAGCTTTCCAAGGATATAATACTCCGTATAGTTATTTCTTTTTATTTTTTTTTTAATTTTCACAGTCAGCCATGGATTATTTTCACGTTCTATTTTACAATAAGACATACTTCAAACTTTCAAATATTTCATTTTTAGCTGGTAGCAAAATGTAACAAAATAAAACAAAAATTATCATGATGGAGCTTCACCATATAATTATTTGCCCGTAAGAAATTACCTAGATCAGTTCTATCCAAATAGTTGGATAGGGAGAAATAGACCTATTTTCTGGCAGCCCCGATCCCCCGATTTGTCTGTTTTGGATTTATTTTTGTGGAGAACAGTACAAAATAAAGTATGAGACAATTGTTGAATTAAGAGCAGCTGTTTTAGAAGCAATTGCCAGTATTGACAGGCGCTCTCTAAGAAAGACGACAAATTCAGTTTTAAAAAGATGCAATATTTGCATAAATAATAATGGTGAAATGTTTGAACACCTTTTAAAATAATAATAATTTGAATTTCAGTTTTTTAATTTTGGTTATATTTTCTTACATTTTGTTACCAGCTAAAAACAAAATATTAGAAAGTTTGAAATATGTCTAATTATAAAATAGAACGTAATTATGAAAATATTCCAAAGCTGACTATGTGAAAATTAAAAAAAAAATCAGAAAATTAGCGATAGTTCTATTTGTTTTTTATAATAACTATCCGAGTATTATATCTTTGGAATGCTAAAAAAATGTCCGATTTGATAAGGCCATCATAGCCAACTATGATTTACCTTTAAAAAAACACATGTTTATGTCATATCTCAAAAATCACAAACAACATAACAAATTGGATTAGATTTTCTTATTATAAGCTCAAAATTATCTACAATTTTTGTCTCCACAGTTTTTCTGTATAATCAGAAATAACGGAGCTACAGAGATCTGATGAAATAGCAAAAAATGACTCTTTTCAAAATATCTAGTGAGCCATGAACTATTTTAAAAATCCAAAATGAGCATTAGATTGAGCATTCAAAACCGCAATTCTTTCCCCATTTAACCTTTGTTCTAGCTCTGCTAGATTCCGAGATCCCCATAGTGGTCATCAAAAAAAACTCACTCTGTATATGAGCAAAAATATCTTAATTTCTAATTGAAATATGTATATTTGTAGTTTCTAAGAAAGTAATATATTTTCTTCGATAACAGTATTACTTCATACAAACAGTGACTATGCAAATCATAAACACATCATAAACAATATGGGGCGCAATCTGCCACGCAACGCATCCTGAATGGAGCCCAGTAAAGCAATTACCGCCGATATTGTGATTTTATACCCCAAAAACCGACGTAAATTATTCAGAGACTCTCAGGGACGGCTTCGCCCAACACGCCTCATCTTACATTTCCGTCATCCCTTTTCGTCTGAAAATATTTCACAGGGTGCGGGGCGGCCCGTCAAAAATAGGGCAAGAGGTTTTGCGTCCAAAATAAAGCACATGTTTATTAAATTCGGGTTTCCGGGACGATTTTCAAGGCGTACCAAGCATGCCGAGTTTTTACAATACCTACCCCATACTTATTTGTGCATAACCTCGTTGTTTTTTTTACACTATTTCAAAACTTTTTTACTTAGGTATAAGTACACTATTTTGGGCGCAACTTACGTACCTAATTCAAAAAGTATGGGTAAGACACCATTTGAAAGCGAACAATTTTGGATACATTGTTCATGGGAAATTTTTTCTTCATTTTGAATGTGCCAAATTGGACACTTTTAAAGGGGAACTCCTATTTTTAACGGAGATAGACGAAAACTAATATCGGTGTCTGAAGCTCACTTTTTACACAGACTAACAAGTATGTAATACAGACAATTCCTTAGCGACATGTGTCAAAAGGAGACTCGCTTTTTAGCGAAATATCTTCTGACTACGTGAATAATGTGCATTTTATTTTGATTGTACATTAATCTACATAGCGAAGAGATTGTATTGGAACCAAGTTTATGCTTAAACAAAGCTATTTATTCTGTGCTTTTTATGATAAACTTAATGGCGAAAACCGCAAATCGATATCTGTCACCGTTCTTGAGTTACAGGGCGTTTTCGAAAATGTGCGTTATCGAAAAGTGGCCGTAACTTTTTTCGGGTTGAAAATTTGGTGTTTCAGAAAAACATTCACTTTTTTTCACAAGCACTTTTTTACATAGAATCCAATGCTGCTACCACATTTTTTTTCAAGTCAATGGTTTAAGAGCTACCGATAAAAAAAATTAAATAGAACGCCCTGTATATTTTTGCATTTTTAATAGAGCAAAAAATTACAATTTCAAAAATATATAATACTTAATGATTTACTAATGGCTTTTATGATTTCATGTGTATAATTGGAAGCGCGCCCTTTCAACAAGTAGGCTTTGGACGGTATGAGACAATGAAACAACCGTGGAAAAATGTTCACTGTTACCTGTCAAATTTTCAGTTAAGCTGTTTAGGTAGTGTAAGGATTTCTCTACTTTTGTGCAAATTATAAATTTTATAACATACATTCAATGAAATTTGAAAGTTATGAAAAATGGGATATGGTATAATAATATAGGTATAATCCGGGGAAAATGCTGTTTACCTCATACCTTTTGGGCCTACCTTTTTAAAATGCACACTATTAATAAAATTGTCTCGCAATCTTGCAAAAATGTCCTTGAATGTATGTCTTCTCTCTGGATACCGCTCGTAGTATAAATTGCTCGCTGCATCTGCATTTTCCCCGGATTGTATAAAACAGACTATAATATCCCATTTCTCATAACTCTCAAATTTTCTCATAACTCTCAAATTTCATTGTAGGTATGTCATATAGTTTATGTACGGAAGCGCAGAGAGGCCACCTGTGACAAAAAATAAATTTTTCTCCGCGATATTTTTCGACTTGTAACTCGGAATTATTCCGCGAGTTAAAAGTCAGAATTATTCCGAGTTACAAATCGGAATTCCCACTTACCTACAACTCGGAATAATTCCGAGTTAAAAGTCGGAATAATTCCGAGTTACAAGTCAGAATTCCGAGTTGTAAGTCGGAATTCCGAGTTGCAAGTCCGAATAAAACGTCGAGAAATTTTTTTACAGCTTAACTGAAAATTTGACAGGTAACAGTATAGTAGATTCTGTAATGAGGTTAGAATGAAAAAATTCGATACGAGTGGAAGATTCTGAACGCGAGCGTTAGCGAGCGTGAGGAACCACGAGTATCGAATTTTTTCATTCTAACCGAGTAACAGACTGTATTTTCTCCACGACCATTCGTGAATGTAATTTCAGGTGGAGTATTATCAAATTCCATATCAAAATCACTCGATTTTTCACTCATTTTATTTAACTTAAAACACGTTCGAAAATACTTATTATGACGCGTACCCCCATGCCGCTATTGTCGACAGCGAGGTTGACAGTCTTGAAATCCATGGCACTCTATGCTCTGTTTAGTTCGATTAGCGTATATTCATTCATTGTCTTGTTATGGAATGAAAATATTTATATAAAATAATGCAATGATTTATTATTATTAGTACGAAATATTAGTATCCCTATTATTATATTGTTTATTAATGTGCAATAGATTACAAAAATTATATTAAGATCCTGGAAATACATGCAAAACACTCGAGAAGCAAGTATTTCAGAATAAATCATCTCGCTCTAGAGTGAGAATTTTTAAGTTCTATTATTAAAAATTATTTTAGAATACTTATATTCACGAATGGTCGTGGAGAAAACAGTTTTCCACTGTTGTTTCATTGTCTCACCGTCCAAAGCCTACATGTTGAAAGGGCGCGCTTCCAATTATACACATGAAATCATAAAAGCTATTAGTAATTATTAATAACTACTTAAGTAAATAATTAAGTGTTATATATTTTTGGAATGGTAATTTCTTGCTCTATTACAAAATGCAAAAGTATACAGAGTATTCTTATTAAAAAATTATAAATAATAATAATTATTCCTTTACTCAATGCTGTAACTCAAGAACGGTGACAGATATCGATTTGCGGTTTTCGTCATTAAGTTTAAAATGAGCTTCAGACACCGATATCGTCTATCTCCGTTAAAAATAGGAGTTTAAGTGTCCAGTTTGGCCCACCCTGTACAGTTAATCTGCGAAATTTGAAAGAGGTAGGCGTTAATTTTATTTGTCTAGGAACACCATTAAAAGTGTCATTTTGAACGCGTGATTTTAGTGTCTATAATGTCATTTTATGATTATGACACTGATGTTAAAACTAATGTACTTTTAACACGGAGTATTAAAAGTAAATCACTTTATACTGAGTGCCAATTTGAACGCAAACGGTTGATTTCATAGTTACGAAACAAAAGTACCTTTTTGTTACAGCATGAAAAATGCACTAAAGTTATAACCCAGCAAGGCCCAAAATATAACCTCAAAAAAGTACCTAGCGAGTAAAAGCGCACGATAAAAAACAGCGCAGCGATTTCGCTTAGCCATAATGCATCACCCTGTATATGTCAATAAGGTATTTGCCAATATGTTTAATTGCTCTAAAATCGTCGTCAGTTTACAGTAGATGCATAAACATAACACGTAAAAAATTAAACGACTGCTTTTAACCCTTATTTATTTATGATAATTAAAGACGAAGTTGCACAATTTTCTTCAGGCTGAAATCTATACAGTTTCTTCGTTTTATTGTCTAGAACGCCAAACGTGGCAACCTCTGTGCCTGGCAGGAGAAACGGCATTGCATTGTTGCCGGTGCCCGTTTGCAAGAATTCGTGGAACAAAGGCAAATTTTATACTTTTCTATTAAAAATGTTTCTAGCTTGCCTATGAATATCTATTATTTAATGTATTGAACACTTCCAGCTTTAACTAATGCAATTGGACACCAATATGTGTCACGTAAATACTTCTTTATTACGAATGAGTCCAGTGTATTGACTCCATTATAGCAAAATGGTGTCTGTTTATGCTGCACACGCCGGAAACTATATCCTTCATCTCGGTGACGTGGCACTTTGGTTAAAGCATGTGTATAATATGGAACATATACGATGAATATTCAGACATCAATAATGCGGAAATATTCGCGTATGTGGTAACGTCAGCCGTGTCATTCCGTATACCACTCAATCAAAACAATAGTAGATACCTGTGAGATTTATTATAGTGTTATTCTCATTTATTATTATACGCATTGTTTGTGTAGTAATAGTGTTGTTGGTTGTGTAGTGTAGGTAAATTATTATCATGGACACAGATTACATGAAAGGGCAATCCGATAACTGGCCGAAATTGGATGCTTTCCTATATGAATCTAATAATCCGATTTCACGTCTATCAAAATTCGTGGGATAAAACTGCAAAGGTTTGTATCTTGTAGAGATAGTAAAGTATTATGAATTATTAATAAACGTAGAACTTGGGGCTAGGGACCATCTTGAAGGTGCTTTTATGAAGGCGTCATAGTGCTTAGAAGTACTGAGCGTAAATTCCGTACCTAGACCCAACCTTGCAAAAAAAAATTGCAAAAAAACGCGACTGAATATTTACGAAAAAACACTTCTTGACTAAATGTGGTTTCACGGGGCATCCTAAGAGTGGGGGTTTGAAGTTAGAATTTTGAAATTTCAACTTTCTCCGCGGAATAAGGTGATGTCTCAGGACATTTCAATGGTATTGCCATGTTGCCAAATTGCCTTTTAAAACACTTGTGACGTCATAAGTGCTTTACCGCCAAATTTCAAAGAAATGCTATTTTTAGAAATAATCGTAGAGTCTTCTGCAAGTGACCAGGCATTGTTTTATCAAGTTTGTAAAGTTTCGTCAAGTACCTGCCCCATTCTGTTTCCGGTCATTGGTCATACAAATTGCTCTGACTATAACTAGAAGGTTTGGAAATCATATACCTACAGAATGAACGTTAAAAAAATTTGGAAATGCAGATTGAACCAACCGGTCGCATATAGTTGTTTGCTCGTTAGTTAAGGTTTTCGCTAACAATAATATTGTTGGGTTTTTGGGGAAACGCAATCATGAAACATGTCGCGACAAAAAAAACACACAAAAACATGTGCTTGGTTTTAATTATTGATTCAGAGTGCGTATACGAGTTTATGATTTGTTGACATACACAATGCGTCTGGTAATTTTTCAAAAACTAAGTGGGAGAGCTAATGTACAGAGTGTCCCCAGTTTTTATAGAAAAATTTTGATATTTTGCAATAGAAAAAATATAGAACAAAAAGTTCCTATAAACAAAAAGTTCTTTGGAGTTTACCATATTGGGTGAATATTTTAGATAGTTTACCATATTGGGTGAATATTTTAGATATATAGGTATAGTGGAGATTACTGAAAATTTTGTTTTTGTTGTGACGGCTGTCTGTGGGGCTCGAGTTTTTCAAATTGCTGGTCTAAATTCAGCTCGTATTTTATAGTCAGAATAATTATTAGGTACCTATTACCCCTGGGGTTTGACTTGACAGAAAAAAAAATTAAGTCTCCATTTGCTTAATACATGCATGAAACTCGACTAACTGACCAATTAAACCACATACGAGTTTTCGTATAATAACCAATAACCATAACACTTAAAACCCCAGCTACTACTATGCATTTGCACTAATTAAGCCCGATTGGGGATGTAAAACTTTGCAAGTAGCAGTAACTAAAAGTAATCGTCCTCAGACCAGATATTTATATTTTACGTTTCTGCGGTATAAAATTTCGCATAAAATCTCAGACCGGGGTGAAATACGTCGTTCGGCTCTAGGCTCGCATACGATAAATCTTGTCTAGTTTCTCGGGCTATGAACGTCAGCAGGGATTTCCTGGTTTTTACGAGATATTATATTCCGTGTTGGATTTTAAAAATCGTAAAAATGTCTCGTAGTAAGTATATAGGATTTATTGTAAACTTTGTTAGATGCTGAGTTTTATCGCAATCCTATATGTATAATTTCTATTATATATTATGCACGTACAGAGTGATCATTTTTAGGCGCCCAGCCTCTTTTGTGGAGAACGATCAAAGATATATGGAGATATGATATATGGGAGATGATGTGTATAGAAACTGTATACCATAGACAAACCCAAATAAATGGGTTTGTCTATGCTGTATACAGACATAATATATGTCAAATGAGAGGTATTTCGGTATTTTGTATTTAGGTTATGATTTATGTCAAATTAAAGAAAAATAATGGGGGCTCATGGGCGGAGTGTTTTTTTTTTTAAAGGAAACTGAAACGGTGTTCCTATGGCTGGTTGCTTCGATAAGAAAACTTATTAGGCGTAAATGTAAATATTATATTATTAGTATTAATCGAATAGTTCACGTTTTGAGTTGACAAAAATAGCAGCAAGAAAATATGACACTAAAAGAATGACACTGCCATTTCAACTTTAAAATAATTCAATAGAAAAATATAAAATAATGCTCATTAGTTTCCAAATATTAGTTGCAGCTTCCCGATTATCAGAAACAACCAAATACCTAGCATGGCGAAAATAATATGATTTAGCGCGTTTAGCGCGCATGGTAGCAAGAAGTCTAAAAGCTCTGGGAATTATTTAAAATGACTCCAGTCATTTTGTGATACTGGAGACTCCAGTAGAATTATTATTACAGAAAATATTATCTAGATAAAAGATCAAAGAAGATGTCCTAAAGAATAAATGGATAACGATCACAATACTTTTAAGTATCTGCATAATATAATAAGATGTATTTTGTCTCGTATTCTCGTATCCAAAAAGTAGTTAGTAGTAATTTGTGCAGACCATGCAATCTTCAATAGCTGATAAAATTAATGGAACAGAACAGAAACTAGAGCAGAGGTTACCTTACATTAGAAGACATTGTTCGGATGTGTTCTAGATCATATATTATATACTAATTTAATATATTAATTTGCATTTTAATCTTCAATTATTTTATTACTAAATTGTGTTTGTTGGCAAAACATAGGTACAGTTTCATTGTAACCTTTTCACTTTTTCATAATTAAACTGTGGATTTTGCTAACAAATACGTTTTAGTAACAGTAATAATAGTACTGAAATAAATAGGAGGAACGCGTGTATCACGGACCAACTTTATTATACGTATATAGAGTCCTGTGGTCTAAAGATTTTTACGCCCATGGAATCTATTCCAAATTATTTTTCGTCCACAAAATTGATGTGACTTTTGAAAAATTATTCATTCATTTTTAT
Organism: Pseudeuparius sepicola; assembly: GCA_963920635.1. NCBI lineage: Eukaryota > Metazoa > Arthropoda > Insecta > Coleoptera > Anthribidae > Pseudeuparius > Pseudeuparius sepicola. Next base: position 8,861,196 of record OY987304.1, read on the forward strand.
TGTCCTAACTCTCCCAATCCAGTAACTCTAGATATACGTATACTAATTTTCTTTAAAGTGAGTATTATAATAGTTTTGCAATATTTCACCCCACTTTCTATACATTTGTACACAGTGCAGTAGTGTCTTGATCTATTAAAATTGGTTGGGTTGTAATTTTCTTGACACTAAAAAAATTAGTAAGGATGGTGGAAACAATAAATTAGTAATACAAGTTCTAAACTAAAACTAAACGCAGATTGTACTGTTCTGCATGATTGGAATTTTATACATTTCTTTTATAACGATGGACAAACACTAGATACCTACTTTGGCAAGGTAATTAGTTAAGTGCTCATCAGTAATAATATCCCCATCCTTGATGCGATTCCAGTACTTTGATACTTTGTCATTAACACCATGTAAATTGAGGTTTTTAATGGTAATTAATCAAAAGAACCCTCACGGCCATTAACATTATTAAAATTTGTTGAAGAAAGTCATGTCATGTACATTATATAATAAACTTAACCTCAATTCGCAGAAGAATATTTTTTATGAGATTTGTATAAATTTTAGCAAGTGTCAATATTTGGAACATTATAGTCTTAATATTGCCATCCCACGGCAATACCAGAAACCATAATGTGGAAACAAACAGATGTACGTATACAAAAATCAAAGGCAAGAATGAAAACAAAAGTTAAGCCGTAGTTTTAAGCCTACACTTGCTTTGTACAGGTATAATCTCAAATAAAAGTTTTCTATCTTGTCTTCTTGAAATATGGAACAAAAACAAGAAACTGACATTATTTGTACTTATTGTACTATTAAATCTAAAGTACCGGAACTTTCAAAGCCCTTCATATTCTAGAACAACTGAGCAGCAACCTTATCGCCGAGTAATGTTTTCATTAGCACACAGACAATGAAATAAGAATCATTGTCTAAAATTTATTTCTTCTAATAAGCTGAAAATAGTAAAATGCACAGTAATTTAGCAGTAGTTTCTTAGTGTACATTATATAATGTGGCAAGGCTACTAAGATATATTATAGGCATATTTTTATAAAATTTCTGACTACGCCACTGGATTGGGCATCCCTTAGAATGGGTTTGTACCTTATTTAATTTAAAATAAGAACAATACAAATTCTAGAAACTAATGAAAATCGCGATTTAACCAACCTATTTTACCTACCTGACTTGCTTAAATCAAATTGCATGGGTATTGAAAACAATATTTCGACTGCAACTTGATTTAGTATTACAAATAATAGTGTAATGTCAATAGGTATATGGACCGGGAGATAGTGACAGATTTTTGGACGTGATTTTACACTGTATGCCTTGCAAAGGGCATTATGTGGCACATATTCTCACAATAATAAGGTATGAATCAGAGAGTCATCCTGGGTTCTTCATGTGAAAAACTGAGTTTTCAATTATTCGAAAAATATGCGTTTTGATATGATTTTATACAGGCTGCCATGTGTTATATAATGAAGTTCAAAATGAAAATTCCTCGGAAAACCATAGGCATACCGTTAGGGTGGGTCCAAAGGGCTTTTATTGCCACGTGATCTTGTATTTTAATAATAATTTTTTCCACGTTTCTGAACAGGCTGCCAATGAGAAGTATGCAAGTTCTTGTTATGAAACTGCTGAAAAAAAGATGGCATACCGTTTGCGCATGTCCAAGTACACTTTACATCGAATAACTCGTTTAAATGATTAAATAACATTCAATTTAAACATACTTGGACACGCGCGAAAGGTATGCCATCCTTTTTTCAGCATTTTCATAATAAGAACTTGCATACTTCTGATTGGCAGCCTGTTCAGAAACGTGGAAAAATTAATTATTAAAATACAAGATCACGTGGCAATAATAGCCCTTTGGACCCACCCTAACGGTATGCCTATGGTTTTCCGAGGAATTTTCATTTTGAACTTCATTATAAAACACATGGCAGCCTGTATAAAATCATATCAAAACGCATATTTTTCGAATAATTGAAAACTCAGTTTTTCACATGAAGAACCCAGGATGACTCTCTGATTCATACCTTATTATTGTGAGAATATGTGCCACATAATGCCCTTTGCAAGGCATACTGAGTAAAATCACGTCCAAAAATCTGTCACTATCTCCCGGTCTAATACTCAAATACCAAAACCCTAATGGAAAAAATTATGAGGTACGAAAACTTAAATAATAATGTAAAAAAAATGAAATCTAATTTTTACTTTATGTTTTTTGTATTTAGGTACCTATCTATACCTATACCTATTTGTAATAAAGCAAGTTATACTTTCAATTGTACAACTTGATTTAAGAAAGTAGGCAGATAAAATAAGTAATTAAATGGCGATTTTCATTGGTTTCTACAACTTTGATTGTTCGATATTTTTTTAACAAAATTAGCTACAAGCCCGTTTTAAGAAATATCCAATCCAGTGGCGTAGTCAGAATTTTTGTAAAAATATACCTAATATGTTTTGTAAGAAAAGGTGATAATGGGCAAACACTCAAAGTTAACAAAAAGAAAAAGCTAGTAACCGCATATACTTACGTGTTTCATGCTATTTGGCAACCATCAGTACGGTGTAACATTAACCAAATCAAAAGATAGACATGATTTGGGAAGCAACAAATGAAGTCCAGGCAGGAGCCAACAGCACATTAGCTTCAGTCAGCACATCCCCAATTCGGGGCTTGTACTAACATCGCCACGGAGGCTGCTAAAGCAACCTGCGCGAAAATCTTCATAACCCAAGATACAATGACAATAAGGATGTACAAGCCCCAAAATAGGGGATGTACTGACTGAAGCTGCAAATGTGCTGTTGGTTCCTGCCTGGACTTCATTTGTTGCTTCCCAAATCATGCCTATCTTTTGATTTGGTTAATGTTACACCTTACTGATGATTGCCAAATAGCATGAAACACGTGTGTATGCGGTTACTAGTTTTTTTTTTGTTAACTTTGAGTGTTTGCCCATTATCACCTTTTCTTGTAAATACATTTACACTCACTAATCTTACATCCTTAATATGTTTTGCCCAATTTTGACCCAAAAATATGGCGCAGGAGGCCTTGGTTTTTTAAAATAAAATGTGCCGTTTTCCTCTAAAGTATACAGTTCTTGACCTATCGTTAAAAAAACTCGTTTGAAGTGGATCACACTGTATATTTATATCAAATATCATTAAAAGGGTTTGGTAGTACTTGGTAGTCGAGAAATTACCTTAGAATATAATTTTTGTCCGCAATCTAACTTCAACTTTTTAAGAACCAAATCAAATAATTTTATATGAAACACACATGTACAAGATATCCCTAAAAGGTCTTCACAAAACTACTAGACATGTGCGTTTTAATTTTTTAGCAACAAAATCGAAATTTCTAAAACTTCCTGGCAATTTCAATTTCAATTGGCTGAATTTTTGTATACATTTTAAGTGCTCTTTTTTGGTGTTTACTTACAAAATGACACAATTTTGTAAGGCTTTCGTTGTTTTGGTTTAGTTGGGCACCAATCTAAAAACTGCGAAGGAAAGCATATTTTATTGGAAGATAAAAATCCATTATCACTTTTATTCTGAGCTGCATTATCTCCCTAAAATCCGCTTGCTTATCTCCATCCAGCCTGAAAGAAGTGAAGACATTTTTCTTGCTCCATTCAGTCCACAATGCATATTTTTTAATGGCGAGTGAAAGCCCCTGTACGCCAACTCCTGCCGTCCCCTCCAATTTGGCGATATAAAACGGTCCTTTGTAGACTCGCTGAAGGAGATAAATGAGTTTTGTTTTCTTCTAACGATCTATTTGACGAGGGTATCTAATATGCCGCGGCCCTGGTTCTTTATTTTGCCCCACCGGCCCTTAGATCCTACGCCCACGGATTCGTCCTTATCCGGGAAGGAGAGAAAGTCGAATTTGGTACGTCAAATTACATCTCCAGCCGTGGTGAAGACTGAATGGAGTGAATTACTGAATTCTATTGTAGTTTGACTGGTTCGATTTCTTGATTAATTGTGCAAGGTGTGCAGTGGAAGAAAGTGTCCGTATGCCCTTGTGGGACATACCGTCATGGTGGCAGCACCATGGCCTGCTTTGATTTTTTTCGATGCGAAAGGGTCGTAATTAACACTAAAAAAACTAAATGCTTGACAGGAAAAATAAAAATGCAGTATAAAAGCATAGGAAATGCTTGATATTTTTTATAAAATCACAATATAAAATATACAATTTGTTGGAAGATAAAAATCCATTATCACTTTTATTCTGCGCTGCATTATCTCCCTAAAATCCGCTTGCTTATCTCCATCCAGCCTGAAAGAAGTGAAGACATTTTTCTTGCTCCATTCAGTCCACAATGCATATTTTTTAATGGCGAGTGAAAGCCCCTGTACGCCAACTCCTGCCGTCCCCTCCAATTTGGCGATATAAAACGGTCCTTTGTAGACTCGCTGAAGGAGATAAATGAGTTTTGTTTTCTTCTAACGATCTATTTGACGAGGGTATCTAATATGCCGCGGCCCTGGTTCTTTATTTTGCCCCACCGGCCCTTAGATCCTACGCCCACGGATTCGTCCTTATCCGGGAAGGAGAGAAAGTCGAATTTGGTACGTCAAATTACATCTCCAGCCGTGGTGAAGACTGAATGGAGTGAATTACTGAATTCTATTGTAGTTTGACTGGTTCGATTTCCTGATTAATTGTACAAGGTGTGCAGTGGTAGGAAGTGTCCGTATGACCTTGTGGGACATACCGTCATGGTGGCAGCACCATGGCCTGCTTCGATTTTTTTCGATGCGAAAGGGTCGTAATTAACACTAAAAAAACTAAATGCTTGACACGAAAAATAAAAATGCAGTATAAAAGCATAGGAAATATTGATATTTTCTATAAAATCACAATATAAAATATACAATTTGCACGCTAAGTACTGTTCGTTATTTTAATTAAATATGCACTAAACATACAGTGTGGCCAGTTTGGAATGTGAAATTTTTATTTTTCATCCAATTTTAGCCGGTCTCTTTCTAAAGATAGGTCACAAAAAAATTCTTACTTTGGTGCAAAATTTCAGGTCTTAATCTCAATTTTAAAGGCCTACAACGATTTTTTTTTCGAAAAAATGACGAAAATCATTTAGCGATTCTTTTATTTAACATTTGACATCACTTCGTTAATCAGGAAATTTGAATTAACAATATACAGGGAGTTCCATTCTGGGGGTTGTCAAAGTTAAGCAAAATAGGAATTTTAAAGGCATCTGTACAGTGTATGTACAGGATGTTCCAGAGGAAACATAACAGGCTCTATAACGGCCGGGAAAATTTTTTTCTGGAAAAACGCAAAAGAGGTCACTTTTATTTGACAGGGGAACATCTTTTGGCATAAAATTGATAGATCTAGCTGCAACACCCTGAGCAGGGATTGAACCACTTCAAAAAAATTTAATTGGAAGGGGGTTCATGTCGCACACCTTTGGAAACGTCTCTCAATTGTCTATACACCTGCATCAGATTTTCGAAAATCGATCGACTTTTCAAAAAGATACACCGCGTAAAATGCAAAACATTCATTTTCAATACCTAATTATTGCCTGATATTGTTAAACAAGGTGGTTGGGGGCCGTAAGTTATAAAAAGCATGTAAAAACATTATTGTGACGAAAATTTGATATATGGGGAGAAAATTGAAACTTTATTGTACCTAATAAATGCTTAAAATGTTGCCCATTCACTTCCACGGATAATAAAGACTTTGTTCAAAACGCTGCCGAACATTGTGCAACATTTCAGGGGTGATTTGTCGACATTCGTTTTTAATACGGAGACGCAGATCTTCTATTGTTTAACAATAACAGGCAATAATTGAAAATGAATGTTTTGCATTTTACACGCTGTATCTTTTTGAAAAGTCGATCAATTTTCGAAAATCTGATGCAGGTGTATAGAGAATTGAGAGACGTTTCCAAAGGTGTGCAACATGAACCCCCTTCCCATTTAAATTTTTTGAAGGGTTTCAACCCCTGCTCAGGAGGTTGCAGATAGATCTATCAATTTAATGCCAAAAGATGTCCCCCTGCCAAACAAAATTGACCTATTTTTGCGTTTCTCCAAGAAAAAATTTTCCCGGCCGTTATAGAGCCTGTTACGTTTCCGCTGGAAGTCCCTGTATATCGTTGCGTCAAACTAAATATCCCAAAACTTTATGTTTGCTTAACTGTAAACTTCCCTTAGAATTCGGGTTGCACGTTAATAATCTCATCATATTCTTTCTCTCCAGTCCGCGCCGGTTGTTTTGAAGTTTCCAACTCGGAGATCCTATTTAGAATAATTTCACATAAAAAGTCTGGAGCTGGCGCACTCGTGCGTTAATCGCATTTCACATAATCCTTCATATCAGCCGATATAAAAGTCGAGTAAAGATGGAGATATAACTTTGGCGAGGGTGTGTTTGTACATGTTGACGGGTTTGAGTTAGAACTAACTACCAGGCACAAACTTCTCAAGCTTACAAGCCCTGTGCAAACATGTGGCAACGCCGCAGCGGGACGGTTCAACGGGTCTATGCACTATAGAGCAGTCTGCACTTTGGCTTAGTTTATCTTTTCTAATAAATGTGCAACCCTCTTTTTAAATATAATTAGATACATTATACATTTGTGAACTTTTTTTCAATAATTGGGTACCTACCTAAGTAGGTGCACTTTGGCTTAGTTTATCTTTTGCTTTGGCTTAGTTTATCTTTTCTAATAAATGGTTAACCCTCTTTTTAAATATAATTAGATACATTTGTGAACTTTTTTTCAATAATTGGGTACCTACCTAAGTAAGTAGGTACATTTGTTTAACAGACAATAAAAGCAGTAACAAGGCCTATGGTCCAGCAGGGCCGGTAGGCGCTTGTTAACAAGTAACAAAATATACACAGAAGTATAAGTATTTATAATAAGTACGATTCCTGTGTGGATAAGTACATTTTCGACAAATAATATGGTAAATTTGGCAAATAGAGGGTACTAAATTTTGTTGTAAGTCGAATTTTGTGAGAATTTTTCGCAAAGTGCGCGATCAGTCAAATGATCTATCTTCCCTTAAGGTTAAATTTTCATAAAAATACAAACAACCGAACACAAAACAGCATGTTGTGAAGGAGAGTAATCTCTTCTGATTGAAATGGAAGTTAAATTATCTTTTGACTTTAATATCTGGTAAAGAAACTTTTGCAACAATATTAAACAATGGCTGGATTGTTAGAAAGCTCCGTTAATTTTAAAGGGTACTTTAGTTTGTCTATGCAATTGGCCCTTAATCATTTGATTCTTAAATTTTCGTCCTTTGGGAAACCCAAAGTTGACCGCTTGTCGTCAAGCAAAGAAAACCTAGCTACTTCAATTTATTATTACGATTTGACTTACAGCCAGGTATAATATAACTAAGTTCTAGCTTATCTTGACGGTTCTAGGCATCTTGAGGCTTGAAATTGTAAAGGAACGATTCTTCACTTCGAACTTTTATAGAAATATTTCACTTTTGCACAAACAAAACAAATTTATAAAAAATCTGTCGCCAGCACTTCGAGCTGCCTGTTTCCACCCAGAGACACACTGCCTCGTCGTAGCAATCTGGCGACGATAGCACTACCCGCACTACACAAATTAATTCTGGTAAATTTCTTGTAAAATCAACTGACAAGCAGTGTCGGGCACGCGACGTGGACCCGCATCCCTTGTTGCCAGTTTTCTCTACTTCAGGGCTTCTCCTAGAGTCGGCTGTGTACCTACCAGGTTTCGTAAGTATCATCATAGTTATTTGTGTGCTTTGAGCCAATTAAATAAAATTCCAAGTCGCCAAAGTCGCTGTCCAGAACGAAAAAGTCTGACTTTTCCACCACAACGACTTTGGCTTACACGGCTTCTCTCTGCCATATTTTTTTTATATATTTACATTTTCTATTTACCTAAATGATCCGTTCAGAGCCTCCTTTCGAGGTTACCTTTTTCCACAACCACATACAGAGTTAAGACTAAGTATAGGAAGCTTTTTTGGTTTACCAAAAGATTTTATTGCTGAAGAAGACCCCTAGGTGGGTCGAAACATGTACAGCGTCATTCAAACTAAGTGTCCCAAGTCAATTTAGAGCAAAAGAAAAGCGAAAAAATAAGAATAAAAATTTTTGAAAAACGACGTCCGGTATATTTTTATAATGAACATACATTTGTTAAGATATTTAGGTTGCCCTATTGTTCCTAAGTAACTTTTGTCTTGAACGTTTTGTTGATTTTTTTGTTAACAATTATTTATAGGCAACAATAGACAGAAAATTAAAGAAATTAATTGACTTAATCCCCCATGAAGTGGGCTACTACCACTTATTTATTATGGGAATATCTACTATAATATATACGGGTGTTTTTTAGTAAGTGTCCTTCGCTATTTTTAAGATAAAAAGTTAATCAATATATATCTTTTGATTTGGTTAATGTTACACCGTACTGATGATTGCCAAATAGCATGAAACACGTGTATGCGGTTACTAGTTTTTCTTTTTGTTAACTTTGAGTGTTTGCCCATTATCACCTTTTCTTGTAATTATTACATTTACACTCGCTAATCTTACATCCTTATTGTCATTGTATCTTGGGTTATGAAGATTTCCACGCAGGTCGCTTTAGCAGCCTCCGTGGCGATGTTAGTACAAGCCCCAAAATAGGGGATGTGCTGACTGAAGCTGCAAATGTGCTGTTGGCTCCTGCCTGGACTTCATTTGTTGCTTCCCAAATCATGCCTATCTTTTGATTTGGTTAATGTTACACCGTACTGATGATTGCCAAATAGCATGAAACACGTGTATGCGGTTACTAGTTTTTTCTTTTTGTTAACTTTGAGTGTTTGCCCATTATCACCTTTTCTTGTAATTATTACATTTACACTCGCTAATCTTACATCCTTATTATATATATATATATAGATATATATATATATATATATATATATATATATATATATATATATATATATATATATATATATATATATATATATAAATGAATCCCTATTTCCCTTGGTCACAGAAAACCTTTGTCACGCCATAACTTGAGAACGGCTTTACTGAATCCATTTATCTTTTTAATAAGTCTTCTAAAGCCTTATAGAAGGTTTTTACGGAAAGAAAAATTAAGAAAATTGCGCAGAAAATTGGAAAATTTCATAAAACTTAAAAAAAAGATTAATGAAGTAGTTCTCAAGTTATGCTAGTGACCGACAGACGTTGTCCTGTCTTAACTATGAATATTCAAAACATAGTGTTTATTGTAATGCTTTTTGATACACAAAATTCTTAGTTTTGTTTTCTGGCGCATAAATAAATAATGTTGAAGATTTTCCTTCGCGGAAGCAGGCGACATACAATTGGCCATGTGAAAAACATGGGATTTATTTATCGACATTGCAAATGCAAGCCGCACTGGAAATTGTAATCGTTTAAAGTCAAATGGCATGTCGTTGGGAATCCCGGGTCAGGACGTCTGTCGGGGTCGGGTCATTTATTGTTCCGCAACAATATATCGATAAATAAATCCCAACGGCAGTCGTTATACTTGTGGCATCCATCTTGAAACTAAGAATTTCGTGTATCAAAAAACATTACAATAAACACTATTTTTTTGTTTTCTTTATTTATTCCAGTTCGAATTTAATATTCATAGTTAAGACAGGACAACGTCTGTCGGGTCAGCTAGTATATTAATATAAATATGGTGTCAAATCCCAAAGGCCTCCATTCTTGAGATACAGGGTGTTAAAGATTTATTTTTGTTTTTTCTAAGAAATTTTTGAATTAATGTCAATATTTGGACGAAAATTGGTACTTGTTTTTTTAACAAATGCAATAAGTAACATATTTACAACAAATTTTCAATGTATTCTCCATCATTCGCTAAGCCAGGCGTTTTTTAAAACGTTGCGTTGCATTTTTTAAGTGGTTTCTGGGTATCGTCCCTCAATCATTCCTAATTTTTTCTTCCTTATTGAAGGTGTTTTATAGACCTTAATTTTTAATTTCCCCATTAAGAAGAAGTCTAGGGGCGAAAAGTCAGGAGACCTAAGAGGCCACCAGTAGAAAATATAAAGAATCAAATGAATTAAAAATAAAAGGGAAAAACCTCCTCACCAAACATTAACAACAAACTGCTCTTGGTTATTTAAAGGAAGTGAACTTTATGCGGATGATTTTCATTGCCCCATGATGGATATTTTTCTATTTGGGATGCCATTGCTTACTAACCTACTTTCGTCGGTCCATAAAATAAGTATGATTGAAAATCCTATTATCATCTTGGTCTAGAATTATTTTTTGCATTAATGGGCTGCAACCGCTGTAAGTAATGTAGCTTGAAGTCGTGATATTTATTTTGCTTTAAAATTCTTTGTATCGTTTAAACGAAAAAACCAACACTACGTTCAAGACAAAGGTTACTTCGAAAGATTTATAGGCTACCTTAATATCTTAATAATAAGGTATGTTCGTTACAAACAAACTCTAAACGTCTATTCGTTATATCCAAAGTGCCTTATGCCTCTTAAAGTTCGAAATATAAATTCATTTCCTACCTTTTAGGAATTCTCCCCCAACAAACGGTTCCTTACGAGTTTTGCTGCTCCTTGAGGTTGCGTATAAAATTGTTAAGTGCCACAAATACCGGTGCGAATACGATATAAATTTTACCCGACTCTGTTTACTTCCCGCAAATTATAATTTAAGTGCCGGATCCCCTCTTAAAATTTAATACCCGGGAAATATTATTTTCGAATAAAAACAAAAGCCTCGGTTTAATTGGAGAAGAGAAATTTGGACGAAGGGGAGAACTTTTGTTTTTGGTGACACGCAATAAGACATTTATATCTCTTTGTATTTTTAGGAAACGCGGCTTGTGGTCTCCAGCTTACTAAAGAAAGTGTTTTTTTTATTTTTCACTTGGAAAATACAACATCGTAAATCCAACTACAGCAATCTGCATTTTCATCGTTAAAAGTTGGTGTTCGTTAAAGTAAGTTTTGTTAATTTTATCCAGAAAACGCATTTGTTATGCTTCGCACTTTATTCCGAAAGGGATTTATAAATTTTCGCGTGAAATGTTAGATATTGATAATATCCTCAGACAAATAGTAAACATAGACTAATAATTCATTACAATACAGACCCTGCCAAGATAAAAAATATTTAGTAACATTATTTGTCCGAGTTAGTAAGATAAATCTAAAACAAAGCAATGCAATGATTGCACCATTGCCAAACTTCTTCATAAATTTATCTTGTACTTACGATCCAACGTTAAAAAATATCAATTTGGTACAATTAGTTGATATCTACAATCTACATATAGTGATAATTTGGACAGTTATCATTTAACAATAAATTTTACTGATTTTGTGAATTTACTGATCCTACTAAAATAATATCCTTAATAAATTGCTTATTCTGGCTAACGTGGCAACGTTGCACGAGCTCTTTGTCATCGATGCGCATTTGCTTTATTATGCCCCAACAGCTGATCCAGAGTTCGTTGAGATTTCGCCGGGTTATGTTGATATTTGTTTCTAGTGTTTACTTTTGCGTTATTCTTGTTTTTTTTTTAGGAGATTTTGGGGTTATTGGACAAAAGACATATAGTTAAGTTAGTAATTAGTGTAGTTTTGAGAATGATGGGAAGAGTAAAGTGTTGTATTTGCGGCATAGGAAACGTCATACGAAGCAGGCTTAAGACAAGTGTCAAATCTGTTGTTTTTGTTTTGAGTAGGCATTTTTTATGTTGGCTGATTACAATGCAGCCTATAGGTAAGTCTATGTTTATTATTTGTCTGAGGATATATCAGTCTGCTTAACTGTTGTGATTTTCCTGAAAAATAAAGTAAAAAAGGAATAACAATTTTTTTGTCTTCATTGCCATTTGCGGCAGGGCCGACTTTTTTCCCGATAGAACTATAGCATTCGCTCAAGTACTACGGAAAACCCTAGAAAACCGTAGTAATCCCAGTGAGTGTAGGACGATTAGTAAATCACACGGATAAAGCCTATTTAGGAGCAATACCGTGAACCCACATTTGTCCAGCGCTCTTGGCCATAGCGGTGTTTTTCTTTAAAGACATGTGCATGCCCCTGCCTCGACATCAATTTTTGCATTCTTAGCAGGTGTCTTCACAATTTTTTTTTTCACATTTAAAAAGATATATTATTATACATCCCTTTTTGTCTCTGTATAAGTTATGCTAGAGTTGCTAATATGGCTTGATTCAATTTAAAGATCTGTGTGTACCTAAATACCCACCTAATTTTAAAACTCAGCGTCTTCCTGTTTCTCCAATTTTATTGCCTTCCGCACAGGAACAGAAAATTTTCATTTAGTGGCCAGAATTTTACGGGGCAATAAAATCTTTACAGTAGCAGATATATCGCGATGACTATAATATCGCAATTAATCCGAATCTTTATTAGTTTGCTTTTCGTAATTTCGAGCGATGAAACTCCGTAATTACCAAAAAAATCGATGACGGGACGTTTTCGAAATTTGTTTGCTTTAGATCTGCCTGGATTTCGACTTGATTAGTGTTTTTGTTTGCAGGCTTGGTTCATTAATTTGTTTTCTGAAACAACAGAAAGCTATTGTCAGTGCAGCCACTGTTTAACTTTCATAGAAATAATAACAAATAATACTATGTGTGAGGTCTAGTGATAATAGGTGAATTTTCAATAATTGTGACCAAAATCGACCGATCTATGTATATAGGAAACTAAGCAAAACAACTATAGAGTGATTTTTTAAGGGGTGCTTTTTTCGAAAAACCATATTAGAACTTTTTTATTTAAAATCTGACAGCGTTAATCAGGACACATCAAAGCCCCACATATTGAATTTGAACACAAAATATACAGGGACTTCCATTCTGTAGGGTGTCAAAATTGAGCAAAAAAGGACTTTTAAAGGCATGTGGCATCTATAAAAAAATTGCCCGGTGCAATTTTCCCAGCCTACTTAAATTTTCAGGGGTGAAACCAGACACAATATAAATAAATTAGAACTAACTATCGGTCAATCGAGGTCAAGGCAGATGCATGCATTGCACATATATCTTTATAGAAAAACATCGCTGATGGCCAAGAGCGCTGTACAAAAATGTGCTCCCTAATAGCTTTATCTTTGTGATTTACTAATTGTTCTACTCTCACTGGAAATACTACGGTTTTCTAGGGTTTTCCGTAGTACTTCAGAGGGGGGGGGGCTGCAGCCCGGCAGCCCGGCAGCCCCCCCCCCCTCGTTGCGCCACTATTGATGTATCGTTTTTAGAATTCTGTTGAGATTTGACAGAATTTCTACACAAATTCCGGCCACTTATAAGATTTTATCTATACTTACACACCACCAAATTACCTAGTTTTTATTGATGTGTCGATCAGTTTACAAAAAGTCACAAATGAAAAAGCTGAAACAAAACAAATAAAGTTCATACACACAGAAAACACTATCGTATTTTCAAAAAAACAAGCTTTAAGGCAATGATACACTCTATTCCGTATTCCTCAAATATATCGACATTCCCTTCAATGCTTACGATATTATTGTTTACGAAGTGAATCCATTCATTGTCTCAAATATAACATACCATTGGTTTTCAATACCATAATATAAATATAGCGAATCATTGGATACCAATATTACCTTACTCTCTCAATGAAATTTCCTGCCATTGATTTCAATCATATTATTTTTAATAAAAAATAAATATATTTTCTACCTGAAAAAAAACTTGTTGTTCCGACTTTTACTCCATTTAGCTGTATTATATTATAGTGTACGAATAAATTGAAGCTTTCATTGAATTAAGCCACTATATAATATATTATATAATAGATGATAATAAGAATTATTATATTCTTTATTGAAAAATTAGTATTCGCTTTGAATTAATTACGTACTCTTTTTGGACAAAAAACTAATTTGGACTGTTATAATGTTAGGTCTAATAATTTTAATTATTATTGTATGATTGACGTAAACGTGTTTTTTGATTCGTTAAATAAATATTTATCATTTAATAATAATGCAATATTATTTTAGTGGATTATAAATGTTATTTTTTGCATATCCCGGTTTGAGTTTGGGTAAGGTATAAATGACCAGAAATTCTGAGGTTCTGGAGTCCAGGCCTGTTTGGTTTGAAACCAATCTGTGACATAATTTTAGCTCGGAAAAAGGTGTAACGTATATAATGCGCCTTGTAAATTTACAAAGCAAACGAGATTTTTCTGAAAGAAAATTATCACAGATCACTTTCAAACCATATAAGCCTGGACATCAGAAGCTCAGAGTTTCTGGTCATTTATACTTTATCCGAACTCAATCCGGGAACACACTGTAGGTATATGAAAAAGCAATATAATAAAATTATTTAACAATTCGAAAAGCATGCGTTTACTTTAGATGAACTCAGTTCAGAAACACACTGCATGTACTTATCTACATATACATTAGGGTGGAGCGAGAATCGCAAAATTTTAAAATTTTTTAAAAATCTATTTGGAATACCTACCAAAAGTTGCCTTTGGTAACGTTGTTAAAAAAGTCTTATTACAACTTTTTGATCAAATCACATCTTCTGGCCTCTACCGGCTGTTGAAAAAAGAATATATACCTATAGGTATAGGGTATACTGGGTAGAGGGATGAAAATAACATTATTTCAAAGATATTTCAATTGAGTATTATCCGTATAATAACAAAAGGTACTTATTAACAAACATTCCAACTAAAAATCATAAGTTCGTAATACCAATTGACAACTTTTGCGCACTATTCCAAAACGGTTTTCGAAATTTCGATTACGATTGTATTTATTAGGTATTTTTTTATTTTTTCAAAGCCTGGTAGAGGGCAGAAGATGAAAAAATTTTTAAAACCGAAAATAGACATTCGTTTTGTAATACCAATTGGCAACTTTTGCGCACTATTCCAAAACGATTTTCGAAACTTCGATTTTTAGCTCCACCCTAATATACATACATGTTTATCCTGAAGTTAGGTAAATAAAACAATACTATTCTTTAAAAAACTTTATTTCTAGCACGTTTCAAACATTTTGATTTCAACAAATAGTAAATGGCATCAAGCAAAAAGTAATAGTTATTCCTTTATAGCACAAAATATATAGCGATATTATATAAAAAACAAACCTATCTACATATTTCTTTACTGACAAACAAATTATTATTACATTAGGTACCTACATTAGTGTTTCGTCCTATTACTTTAAATGCAAAAATAAAAAGTATTGCACATTCAGTGTAATATCACATTATAATAAGTATAAGAGGATCATACGATATCTTTTTCAAAAATTTCTAAAATAATTGCAATAATTGTGATCTAAAAAATACGAAACTTTCTCACTATCGCCAGTCAGTTATTATTAGAAATAGTGGCAATAAGAATGGAAAATTTTGAAACGTTACATGTATAAATTAATATAAACAGGGTAAACTAAGTCCCGACTATAAGTATCTGAGCTTGAGACTCAATGTAGGTACAGCAGGTACGTGGTGATTCAACATTCTGACCCATAAAATGTCTTTTTTCGTCTGTAGGGAACACATGCACAATTTTAAACTTTTGATCAATACAAATTTAAATCTAAGTAATTAACCACATTTTGAGTCAAACATTATTTAAAAGTATTTATCGCAATGGCCGTCATTAGCATTTGCACAAAAAGCCTAATCATAGGTAGGTATAGTACCTACCTATATTATATTATACCCGAGATGAAATTCATATACCGGTGTACGTCACACCCGCCCTTAAAACTATGTGAAACAGATTGTGCCCGTTAGTAATTTTAAATTTGTTTGATATGATCCTTCATTTCTGTATTTATCTATTATCTACTTTGTTTTTATATTAAAATCGATTGATTACGCGTGCAATCCCAAGAATTTGATCTCGTCTACCTACAGGAGTATACGTTACAGGTGCTGTAGAATGAGAATATTTACCATTAAAAATTGACAATAGTTCCTCAAAACCCAACGAAACTAACAGTTCCTCCATATTCTGCTGACTAAATAACACAGATCACAAAAAGGAGCTAAATGGTTACCGGCCGGCAGACTCGACACAAACACAAGCATGTACAAGTAAAAATTGCGAGAAATGGAAATGGTCTGGACTGCGTGGCGTGATTCCCCCACCCCAGCAGAAACGATTGAAACAACAATATCGTTGTCGAGCCAACAATAGGAACCATTGATTTTATATTATCTTATTACTACATCAATTCAGTTTGTATTTCCAACAAAACTTATTTGTTTAGCTTAAGAATATTAAAAATCTTTCCAGTATTTGTTCACTTTAAGAAAAGTGCACCTAAAATTATTACAATTTATTCCATGCTATGCCTTGATTGAAATGCATTATTGTTCCAAACAAGTTCTATAATTCACCAAATTGTTTGTATATTGTAATAGCAAACCAAATACGTTTTTTAACAAGACTCACTTCTAATGGAAATAATTATAATATTGTAATTATATATATAGTATTATTATCTTTTGAGTAATGTTATTTTTGTTTAACTGCATTATATGTAAACTTGATAATTAATGTATTTTATATATTTAGAACAACTTTATATCTTTGATTAGTTCAACAAGTTTTTGTTGATTTTACATTTATTTTGATTGTATCAAAGGGGTTGTTTCCAAAAATAACACTATATTAGGAAATACGATAGTGTTTTTTTCTGTGTACGAATTCAAACTTTATATCTTTTTAAATTTAAATTATGTAACAAAATATATGTCACAATAAAATGCAATATGCAATATGTCACAAAAAAGTTCCCGTTTTTTTGCTTGTAACCACGAAATCGTTAGTTTCAGCCTGCTATTGAAAGTGAAAACGTATTTTCGAAATGGTTTATTCTATCGCTGAAAGTGTAGAAATTGTTGCAATTTGTTATCGAAATCGTGATTGCGCTAAAGCTATACAGCACGAATTGCAACAATTTCTAACCTTTCCGCGATAGAATAAACCATTTCAAAAACACGTTTAACACTTTCAATAGTGGGCTGACTTTTTTTTTGTGACAGTGACTTTTTGTTATTTTAAAAAGATATAAGGTTTGAATTCGTATGAATTTTTTTTTGGTTTTGCTCTCAGAGAAATAACCAAGGATAGAGGGAGCAACAGCCTCAAAATACATACGTTTGTAGTCAACCAACATCTTATGCAAATTTACCGAAGTAAACAAACATTAGGCCCGTGTGTACAACGTTTACCTGAGATAGGTTATGTCCTGAGAAATATCAATGTAGCCACATACCACACACTTTCTGCGTCCCATTGTATACAAAATCAGTCACTATATCCTAAATACTAATAAATAGCCTTTAAATTAACAGAAAATTAAAAAATTAAAAACGGGAGAAATGCATACGTAAACAATCGGAAAACTTGACATGCTGGGCATACACAAAACAAATATCGCTGAGTTAACGGACGCGGCGCCCGCGGCAGCAAAAGCAGCGTTGCCATGTCGGGCGGTTTGAGGTATCTGTGACGATTTTATTAAAGTGATAATTAGAAACTATAATTACACTGCAATTTAGTTTTAGTTTAAAATTGTTACAAACTATAAATTAATAACTACATTTGGTAATTTAGCGTTATGGGAGGTGTGCCTTCATTGAATCCCATTATTAAACCCTTCTATTTTGAAATGAAATGCTGTAAACAATGGAGTACGCGGCATCACTCAAAAAGATGTTGGCTTTGTTTACTTTTTGTTCTTACTCCCTCTATCCTTGGTTATTTCTCTGGGGTTTTGCTCTAGCTTTTTCATTTCTGACTTTTTTGTAAACTGATCGACACGTCAATAAAAACTAGGTAATTTGGTCGTGTGTAGTAGATAAAAAACTTATTAGTGGCGAGCATTTGTGTAAGAAATTACTGCGCGTACAGTGGATTGTCAACTTTCCGTTTTTAGTCAATAATTCTGTCAAATTTCAACAGATTTCTAAAAACGAAGCATTATTGTATTCGCCAATTAAAAGGGCTTTAAAATAATGGGCCACAAGTGGGGTAGTTCCATTTGAAATTTTAAAGTTGGGGTTGCTAGGGATTAGGGGGATGAATATTTCGAGTTGGCTTGATTGTAAAAAAAAAATTGACGGGTCTCGGCGAATTTTCAAATATTTTTCGGTTCTCTAATTTTTGGAGGTCAAGTTTTCGTTGGGAAACCCTGTATACCTATCCATCAACCAAGGGATTTTAAATTGCTATATCGAACATTATATTAAGTACACTATATTATTTAAATTGAAAGAACATCATTTTCCTTTGATAGGAGCTAGAATTTGCATATTTGTATGTATTCCCATAAATATCTGCCGGAAAATGGAAAACTCTTGCACAAATCTCAGTCTCTTATTACAATGTCCTAAAATAGGAACTTGTTTATCTAAATCATATATATTTTTACGTTTTGTCACAAAGCAATTTAACTTTATGCTCAATTTCTCGGAAAAATATTTCGAATGGATGCCAACTTTTCAGCATAATATCGAACTACAAAATTAATATAGAACTTTGCTTTATATTTGCCGAACAAGCTTCAATGAGTTTTTACAGTAAAAATACATTAACATTTATTTTTAATTACAAATTCAGTCTAGAATTGCTCTATCGATAAAACCGGAGCAAACAGGTCAAAGTTTGCTTGCTATAAATATATGCTATCTAGGTGATTGCGAAGAGAGTTGGAGTAGATAATTTTCTCTGAAATGTCTGATGGGGAACAACAAAATAGTTGTTTACATTGCCACTTTTTTGGCCGAGGAGTTGTTGGCGAACCCGCAAGCCTTGTTGCTAGTTTCTCATAGTTCATCGCTTTGCACTTTATTTGGTTTCTGGCACTGGACATGCCTATAATGAAACCGCAGCTAAGTCTGCAACAAAATTTAATTCTAATGTTTATGGAATTATTACAGTCAATTGTGTTAGTACCTATATAGCAACATAGCAACGCAGTATAAAATGACAGTAACACACTGAAAAAATCGCACTCTGATGAAGAGTTTTTTTTTGACTAAGTGAAATTAAACCGATGGATAACGGTTGTGGTAAAAAAAATTAGTAAGCTGCCAAGATACCAAACACAAAATAGATTGGCGTTGGATCGATCATAGATTTCCACGTTCTTTTTTCGTTCTTCCGTTATATCCACCACAGCCGTGTCAACTGGCCATTGTCTCCGTCGACTTCCCGAACAAATAACTTGACACCACGGGCGTAGCCAAGGGGGGGGTTTCGGGGGTTCAAACTCCCCCGAAATAAGCAAAATATTACCTAATATTATACCGAAAAAATACGAGGAGTGAAGAGTTAAATTATTATTACGTTTGAATATATGTAGTAATAGCAGCGCCTAGCGCCATCTTTTGACGAGAGGCAGACGCAGTTGCAGCCGAACTATTTTGTATTGTAGGGACACTTTGCGTTGTTTCTCGATTATTCGCCACGCCCCTAGGTCGAAATGAGCGGAACTTTGTGGAAGTTCGTGGAAGTTTCTGGACGGCTACTGGGCTGCTATATAAGCGGCGCCGCGGCGCGTGACCGCGCTTACGGCAGTATTGTTCCATGCGAACTCGAAGCGAATAAAAGTGAAAAGTGGTGAACGAATAGTGAAGAAAATTAAGTGTACCGTGTAAGTGAGTAATTATTTTAGTGCACTGTTATTCGATGACCTTGTTAAGGATAGATACGTGAATCATTATTACTGTCGAAAAATGGAGGGGAAAAAAAGGAAGGGTGATAAACCTAAAGGTATGGACTACTGGAAAAAGTGGTGTAGTCAAGGTCAAGGGGTTTCTAATAAAGAAACTAATTTGGATTTAGCTATCAAAGCTTCAGCTACCTTGCATGCTGATAAGAAGACTGCCTACCCCGAAATCTAGTTTGGAATGCCTAGATATGTGCGATAAAAACCTTTATCCTAATATTTACACATTACTACAAATCTTCGCTACCATTCCTGTATCCACTGCTACCCCAGAAAGGTCTTTCTCGAGCCTAAGGAGACTGAAAAACTATTTACGAAACACTACAAGTGAAAACAGACTTAATGGTTTGGCTCTAATGAACATTCACTATGGAACAGAAATTCATGCAGATGAAGTAGTGGATATATTTAAAAGAAAAAGCCGAAGATTTCTTCTTTAATGGTTTTAGATTTAGCGCAGAGGAACGAAGTTAATTTATCCATTTCATTTAAAGTTAAGAACTTTATAAATATGTCGTGGTTTTTCGGATGAATATATAGATATTAAATTTCATGTAAGTATATTTTTGTTGTTTTATTTACTTCTCAAACTAACCCCCCCCCCCCAAAACTAAATCCTGGCTACGCCCGTGCAGGCACTTACGTACTCTATTCAAACAAGACTAATTTCCTTTGAATCCCGACATTCCCGACACAACCCTGTTACCCGTCTAACTTGTTTTACACGGCTTTCACCTTACTAGACAAATCTTCGGCGAATGATTTAATTTCGGCAAGATTAAGGCGGGTGCCCCATTACTGCGAACATATTTCAGGTTTAAATTAAATGCGGTCTCCATGGGGTGTCTGACTCGTTTTGTGCATTAGAGTGTGCCGGGTAATTGATCGAATTTAATAAAATAGTTTAATAGGAGATTTATGTCATAGGTATTAGCGATACCAGATTTCAACGATTCGTGTGGGGAGTTATATTCTAGTTGTTGCATTATATGCTTCAAAAAAATATATTAAACTTTTTTTTAACTGGGCACTGGGCCTTCGGTGACCGCCGCTATTATAAATTATTTTGTGTAATAAAACTTCTTTTTCGCGATTTAAAAAATATATACATGATAATTACTAATGGGAAATACGCCTTATACAAAGCTAAACATGTAAATTTCTACTTATATCTACGCTTTAGATTTGACAACGTTCTTTGAAATATCTAATATTAAGTTAATAGTTATTAATTTAAGAGCCAAACGCTTGAAACAAGGTCTAAATTATTCATTTATTATGTCTGTAGGTAATTCTTCAATTCTTCAGTGTATTTATCGTTGGAAAGGCTTTTAATGTAATACGTCTCCCCTGCTGAAGTCCCTACCAACCGAAATTGTGAATAAAAAAATACTTAAAAATATGCCTTTTTGCTTCAGAGAATTATATCGATTATATTCTCCATATATCGCAAAATTAATTTAAAATTCAAATATGTATGCCATACTACACAAATGGAAATTGTTTTTATTGGTCTAATTTTCAACTTGCTGGTCAAGCGTTGTCTGGCATACAATGTATAAGATAGCCATAATAAGAAATCAAATAAGTATAAGAGGGATTATAGGTATAAAACTAATGTGTCCACTAGTTCTTTTATTATGGAACTCTAATAAGTTCAATCCACTGCGGTGGGCGGGCACTAATCGTAAATGGAAAGTATATAGAATGTAATGGTCGCCAAAATGTATAAAATGTGTAAGTGGAAGGTTAGTACGATTTTGTTGCCTATTGGGTGTAGGTATACATTTTCTCCCTAGTATGTATTCAATGCAGTGGCGCTGATCTAATAATATCAAAGCTCGTGTCTCCTCTCACCCTGATTGTAATATTTTATTGCACTTAAGTAGTGGCAACGTCACGTTTATTATTAATTTTCAATAATGGTAAATTGAAAGATTGCTGCTAATATACGATCCTTATTAAAATTGATATAATTTTCATATTTGCACTTAAAGATCGTCTAGTCTTTAAGTGCTTCTGCGAATATTGGAAAACAGGGCGAAGTGGAAAATTTCTTAATACTTAGAAGTTAACTATGGCTTCAGAAACCTTCTTTAGGCACCAGAAAAATCATAGCTGCTTAAAAAAAATAAAACCAGACAGCAATTTATTAAGAAGAAATATCAAAACACTATACGCTACCAGACGTATAAAAAAACAGGTTTTATGAGCTCCAAAACTCTGCAGTAAGCACTTAATGGCCATAACTTGAACATTTTTCTCAGACCCTTTGAAGTTATGGGCGAGATATAGTCTGTACTAACTGCGGAGGTCATAAACTTACTGCAGATGCTGGTATTTCATTGTTTGTGTTGTTTACATGACGGGAGTAAAGTGAGTACAGTAAATTTACTGAAACACTCTATAAGTGCCAGCAAGCTTTATACATGAATACCTAAGTATTTTATGTATATACCTAATTTTGATACCATGGGGTATTTTTTGTTGGAATAAAAGTTGGAGGAGCTTAGTTCATCACTGATGACGACATGATCACGCCATGGCCAGTGTTGTTCTACATTCACTCTTTAACGTAAATGGTCTATAGGAAAGTTCTACTTCCATCGTGTCACTCGGTATCACCGTCAACTTCTTATCCTATTTTTAGAACGAGAGAGCCTGTCCGTTGAAAATTCGGTGTGTTGTAGATATTATGAGGATAAAATGTTTCGTCACGTTTTCACCGCAGCTATATTATATTATTTATATTGCTTTTTAAGCATTTCTGCAGTATATTATAGCTGTGAACAGGTTTTGTTGCAACGCCCACACATTGAAATGAGTTTCAACTAAATTACTACGCTGTCACTGTGCGGGAAAATTTACTAAACTATAATCCAATTTTATTGCAATTAGCCCCATTTTCGTATATCCAGTTGCAATGTGCAGGCCAAAGACAAATTAACTAATCATTTTAAAAGTTTGGCTCACAAAGAACTACCCCACAAAAATATGGAAACATTGCATGGCCCTCGTCCTACATTCATTACCCTTATTGGGCCTTATTTATTTTTATATTTACAATTGCAGCAAGTTTAATTAAAGTGGAGCCTTTTGGAATAATCCAGACACAATTTTGGCTGCAGGAACTTCTGGCATAAGTGCGTCTGAAGTTGAGAAAGTTTGTACAATATCGTATTCTTTAGAATTGCAATAACTATTGAATGGCTGGGCCGATTTTGCTCAAATGTAGCTCTGACTGGGTCAAAGTTTTTATAAGAAAGCACCGTCAACAGTAACCCGAGTTTCGATTCTCGACTTGAATTTCTCCGAAATTTTCTTTTAACAGATTTGTGCAAAAAGTAATTCTAAATAACCAAGTTGACTTGTAATTTTTGATAATATTTGTTCAGGGTTCAAGTCAAACTTGATTTGATTTACGTTCCTGAAAATAATACTTTTGCTCAAGTATAACATTCAAAATATAGAAAAAATATGTATAGGATCTTTGTAAACAAAGTAGAGGAAACTCGCGTAATATGGGGATAGTTCCTAATATGGGGGTACCTTAATTTCTCAGGATCTAAGGTGCTGCCATCTATTTGGTAGGGACTATACTAAGCTTCTAGAAGTGACATGCAACTAGTAAAAACCTCACGATGCAGAGAGCTACAGTTCCAATTCAACATGACCAACAAAATTAGTGAGCGTATTGAAAATTTTCAGCTTCTAGAAAATCGTGTGAATTTGGCTACAAAAAAGGTAAGTTAAATTATTGCTTGTTGTTCAAAACGTGTATTATGGTCTAGTTTTGGCTTAGACTGGTTCTTTTATATATATATTTGCTTATATTTTAAAATGTACTGTTTTATTTTTACTACTGCCCTATGCCTAATATGGGGTACTCTGAGAATCCTAATTTGGGGTACCCTCTAATAAGCTGCATTTAGTTTAATCTGGCTTTCCTTTTTAATTTCAGATGCCAAACAATCCGAAAAAAATGATAGCTGCTATTTCAGCTTGTAGGGAAAAAAGAATGGGATACTTTAAAAGTTCCCAAACACATAGAGTGCTTCAGACAACGTTGGAAAGATGTAAAAATGAATGGAGCAGCGGAAGATATTGTTTATGGTAGTTTTGGGCGGAAACCTGTTTTTCCATTGACATGGAAAATTCAATCGTCAATCATGCTATGGAAACGGAGAAAAAATATTTACTTTTGTACGAATTGAAAATTTAAATTGTTTTATAATTATTGTTTTAAAGAATTATTTTTTGATAATTTTTGTTTTGTTTTTAAAATACCACCAAAATAAAGACATACTTACCCAACCCACCGTATTTCTTTCGTAGGTATTTTATTTAAATACCAATTTTAATCATTTCTTAGGTACCCCATATTAGGAAATAGAAGTACCCCATATTAGGGATAAAGTTTCCTAATATGGGGTAGTTGCCTAAAAAAGTTTAAAAGCAAAAAACTAAAAAGTTAGAACTTTAATTATAGTTTCAAGTAGACAATCAGGTTGCGTAAGGGTGAAGTCCAATTTTGAAAAAAGTTACGTTGATTCTTTAAAAAAAAAACTTAACTTTTAGGGGGATTACAAAAATGTACCCCATATTAGGCGACTTTCAACTATATTTTTCTTCTCTTCAAGCTCTTTCATTTGATACCCATATTAAGGGGGTTGAAAAGAAAATGTAATCCGCCATCTTGGAGCGGCGGCAATATTGAATTTATTATGATGTCACTAACTTTATCGTTTTCTACCTTTCAAGCCCTTACATTTGATACCCATATTAAGGGGTTGACAAAAAATTACATCATCCGCCATCTTGTGGCGCCGTCCATTTTGAAAGTGTTACAATATTGTGTATCTATTGCATATTGTATTGTCACCAGAACTACAGGTGTATGCAAAATTTCAGCTCAATCGGATGTCAAGAAGTGGTTCTAATTCAGCTTGCCCACACATACATACTAACAGCACATACAGTTTACATACTAACAGGCAAGTTAAATAAAAGTTTGTAATGTCAAGAAAGAAAATATTACCTAATCTCTATAACACTATATTAACTTATTATAATGTGCTCTATAACGAAGAACATTAACAAACATTATGTCGTTTTAATATCAGTTTACTCTGTTCTTATACTTGAGATAGGTGCTTCCCATTATTTCTTAAGCCTTTAAATTAAACCCCTATTATTCCTTTACTCAATGATTAAACTCTGAAATTGCAAAAATAGTTGGAGGACGAACTATTGCCCGTTATTTAGGTGTAAAAGATGCATCGAGGTAAATTGCTCTTGATTATTTAAATGCTGCTTAATTTGCTGGCACGTATTCCATTAATTATAACCGTTGGGCTAAATTACTCCTATGTTTCGTCGCTACAAAGCCATTGCACCATATTTAAAATTTATGCAAAAATACGGGCAGGAAGGAACTTTTTATCCCATATAGGTCCGTGGACATATTCAGCGAAATAAAATATAGGTACAGGTTTACCTAATGACGTCAATGGGGTTTTTAAATGCCATAACCATTAATAATTTCTAGTTTCTAAAAAATCATTTTTAAAATGTCGAAAAAGGAAGTAAACCCCTACAGCACTAATATTATTATGTATGAACATTTTTATTATGCAGCACTAATATGGATGAACATTTTTATTAAATATGCAAGGATCAAAATTATTAAAACTGACAACGTTGCTATTTTTCAACTATATCAACAACTGTCGTAGTTTCCGCAAGACCATTAGAGAAAAATGCTACCCCAATGGACAAATTTAACGTTCTCTTTACAATCTTAATGTATGATTGTGCGTGACTAAACTTAATTCGTTTAGTCACTAACGGGCGTCGAATAAAATTCTGCATTTTCGTTGAAGCCTACTGCTTGGAAATCAAGTAGGTTATGTTTTCTATGACATTATCACATAGGGACCCTTTAAAGTAAGGGGACCCAGCATTATACTTTCCAAAGTGAGGCCGTTTCTTTCCTCATTCTAATGGTCTCAATGATGCCAAGTATGCCATTTTATTGGAGAATCTATGAATATAACAGGTACTTTGATTGTTAGTAAAAATTAATAATGGTTTCCGAGATTTCTAAAAATTAGACTTGACAATGTTCTGTCAACAAACACAGAATATGGCAACTGTCAAATGAATCAAATTTATTTTATATTTGAATTTGAATATGCAATTATTTCCAGGAATTTCAGTAATATAAGGATGGTAAGTCAGTGCTGATTTTGTTTATTTGAGAATTTGTCGCTATTGTACCTTGTTACCAGGTTCCTCAAACCATTTGTAATATGTAGGTATAATATAGGTACGTACTTGAACCTTGAACTTTCTTCCCTTGTTGAATGTATCTACCTAAAGAACTTTCACAGATTTCGGGATGGACTAATAAGATTAGGTCTTGTACTTAGTTCTAATCATGTAGTTTTTTTCGGTCCTTATTATAAAATTTTTGTAATTTTATTTCTCTCCCAAGGTACCTCACAAACGTAAAATAAACTTATAGTTGTAGATAAAAACTGTTTTAAAAAAGACCTGACTGAAGCTACCTGCTTAATAATTTAAAATTTACGAAATAACATTTTTGTTTTTAACTACTTATACGTAATACCTACGTAATGGGAATTGTAGGATTACTAAAGGTGGGACAAGAAAAATCTGGTTGCAATTATTGGGACTACTGCAGGCGGCCGCATTACCTTTAATTGACTATGTGGAAGTTAGAAAACTTAAAAATTGTGAATTATGATAGGAAATCTTTTGCCTCCTTTAGAGTCTATGGCACTATCTATCACATAAAACCTGATGGCAGTTGGATACTGACATATAACATAACCTTGTACCAGCCCACTTATGTGATCTCCTTGGAGTATACAGAAAACAAACTTCCCCTCAAGGCTTCACTTTTCCTATGTGATAGACTGTGACATGCTGGGTCCCCTTATTTTAAAAAGTCCCTCCGTTATCACATTGCCTATTGTGTTGGCAGATATCAAAAACACCCTGTATAATATTGGCTCTGGCCCTTGTTAGAAATTCGAGGGAACGTAGGAAACAATTAAAATTACCTAGGATGCATTGGGGTAGTTCGGCCAAATTGAAGTAGATAATTTAAATAGCATGGCATGATTTGCGGAAACAGTGTTTTACATAAATTCCCCATGAATATAAATCCCGTGTATATCTCAGCATGCCACCGGCCCCTGCTTTGGTTGAAATCTAGATAATGTAACTCGGGAATTTCCTTATGAAAACGAAGGAAAATCCGTGTCCTACAGAAAAAGTATCAACCCGCTCATTGTAATATCTCCTCAATTATAATAATTAAAATTTTAATGAATTGCTTTTGGAGGAAGTTAAATGACATCTTTGTAATTGCCGAGGGATATTTTTTACCCATTTTTCGATCCATTAATATATTTCATAGAGCGAATTGTATGAAGCTTTTCTTCATTAATCTTATCGAGAATAGACTGCAATTTCAAGACGTGGAGAAAAAATGATTATTCTCCAGTTAATAATCTTTTTCATAAGCTGGCACTGCCAGCTTGTAATAAAAGCTAGGCAATGTTATTTTTAACCATAACTGTAGGTATATATGGCGATAATATTGCAAAAAAGTGTTATGTTTGTTGATATATGCAGGCGCAGCTTCTCCATAAGGTCATTTGGTCAATGACCTATGCTTAATTTAGCTATTTCGAAATTTTTTAAATATTTAATTAGTAATATAGTATCTTACAAAAATGCAATAACATTTTTATGCAAAAACTCCCAAGATTACTAATGTCTAACTCGTTCCTATCCGCTGCCCGCCTGGCCGTATTTTAAATTGACCTCACGGGTTATTATGGCAATCCACAAGGATAAATGCATTGTAAGTGAGACAGAAACAACAGCATACAGCCCGCTCTGAAGCTGAAAAGAGACAACTAGAGTCGCCGTACGTGGTTTCTCGGTTCGGTTAAATTACGTTTTTTAATTGTTTTGTCTTGTGATTGGGTGTATGGATTTTCGAAATTTTCTTTTTTTGGAGACCTATTCAGATATTATTCCGTTTTTGGAGTGTGCAATCGCTTAGTGTTTGTAGTTATCAAAAATTTTCCAATGGCTTCCGCTTCTGTAGACACTGCAAGAAATACTAAAATAAGCGGCACATGGACTTATGGAAAAAGTTTAGAAATAAAAGAAAAATGCCGCCCAAAACCTGTTCTAGATCGAAAACAAACAACAAAATACAGAAGGAAAAAAATTAACACAAATTGAAAATAATATGTTAAATTTTACATTTTTTTGATGTTCCATCTGGTCCACACACAAAAATATGTAAAATGGCTGATGTACGTGTCTGTCAAATTTTACGTTATGCGTTGTGTAGAAAATGATTAACTGAAAGTGTTATATCATTTTGAAGTATTATTGTATGTCAACTTATACATACAGATTTGTGAAAATAAAAGTTAAATTGACATTAAAGTTTTGTTGTATTTACGATGGTAATGTGTCATATTGAAACTTTCCATATTCAAATTAACAAGTCAGGTAATGTTAATTAGACATTTGTCATTATTTATATTAACAAAAGCGTGACTTGAAGTAACATCTAGGCATATGTTAAATAGAGGAAAAACGACAGCGGTTTTTAACATTTAATCTACGTAGTTGTAACATATAGCTATAGTGAAATTAACATTTGATCTAAAGTTAAAAATACACATGTAAATAGTACTTTTAACATAAGATTAATAGTAAATAAATATATTACGTAATAATTACATTATTATATACAGTGTGTCCACATTAAGGACTTACCACCCTTGTAAAATTTTTATTTGTTGATCGATTTTGATAAAAGTTTTTTTATAGGTATAGGGTATAGGTATTCAAAATGCGCATTTTTACCATTAGAACAAATGTTTAATATGCGCATTTTTAATATATACCTAACAAAAAAAAGTTTATCAAAATCGGTCAACAAATGAAGATTTTACAGGGGTGGTAAGTAGGTACTTAATGTGGAGACACTATATATTATATTATATATATATATATATATATATATATGTCTATATATAATAAGTGTCTCGTAATAATACCTTTTTCGATACTTACCTTTTCAACTTTATACTTTTACTGTTTCTTACCCTGCAAAGGACTGGAACAACACTGCATGACTACAACTTGTTTTATAAATCTCGGGCAATAACATCTTAGCAATAACTAGCAACTATGTGAAGTAAATGGGTGATACTTGCAAAATGAATTCAACAATTTTGATTTGTGATTTTTTTATTTCAAAACAAAAGGGTTACATATTAGGATTAGGCAGATTAATAATAATAATAATAATAGAAGATACATCTATATACTATATTTTTTTACAAGTGGTTTATTCAAGTGTAACTAATAAAAGTCAATGTACATATACAATAGTATCAATTATCTTAACCTAACAATCTCATAAATACACTAATAATCTAACAAATACACCTAAACTCCAAATAACTCCTAAAACAATTATCGGAGGCAAAACATAACCATTAACGGTGGCACATTGTGTCAGCCGCGAAAGTGTTGTTTTAACTTATTGAGAAATCTGTTGTAGGTTATTTCATTTTTTATTATCCATGGAAGATCATTGTATGTTTGTGAAGCTCTGCTTATAGGATTATAAATATCAAATTTCTTCTAATAATTCTTTCTATAGTCACTGCTATGATCACTATAGGTATACCAATATACAAAAGGCAACTTTTTAAATTTATTCAAAACAATTTAATAACAGGTAAAATTAAGAATTATTCAAATAATGTAGGTATAAAATCTAAAGATCTAGGCGGAACAGCATAAAAATGAGAAATAAGGGCATTTGTTAGGTGCCGCAAATTCATAATTAACGAGCCACCCCTGGTTAACATAATACCTACATATAAAAACCCTGGAAGTAGGTACACTTATATATAATAATATGTGTAGGAATTTGAAATATCACTTACCTGGATTTTTTGTACACACACTATTACCGTACTATTACTACACAGCAACACACGCTATTAATCGATAGGAATTGGCACCTGGCACGCGACGCAATTCTGGACTTACTGAGATGAAAATGACTTGACCAAGTGTGATAGCCGGGAAGCGAAAACAACAGTTCAATGATTCGATTTTTACAAATACTGCGTAGAAACTTACATTGTTATGAGTCGAAATGACACTGAAGTTTATGTTGCGTTGCAAAATGAATAACTTAATATGTTAACTCTACATGCATGAAAGTATTAAATGCACGTATTCTGTTATTCAAAACATATCGAAATAAGTTAAATAATAAATGTTAAACTTAACACAGAAGATAGTTACATCAACACATTGTACATATTATTTAGTAATATATTTAACATTTGTGCGAGTTAAAATGTTAGAGTTTTACACATTGACGTATCTAGATGATTCGACATATTGCTCGTGCGTTAATTTAAGTAACAATGTATGTCACTTTTTGACACAAATATATTAACATCAAAAAAAAGTACCATACTTCAATACGATTTTTAACTGTGCAGGTATTTTGCCAACTTTGTACAACATTTATGACTGGATTTGCGGATGCAATGTAAAAACCCGTTTTTTGTTTTCCTTGTACTTTGTTTTGTAGTCATGATTCGTTATGGACTAAAACTGGCATTACCGACATAAAACAAAAAAAAATTCAGGCATATACGGGTATTTCTAAATTATGGTGCCAACGTAATATGACAGGTAGAAAGTCATTTTGAACAAAAAGTTTCCTATAGACATGGGTCCGAAAATGCATAATAAAAAAGTTACAGGATGATGAAGGCACAGTTTGAAAAACATATTTTTCGCATAAAAATCTACAGAAGTTATGCAATTTAAATGAAACTTGGTGCAGTCCTTTATAGTTGCTAAAGTGAAACAATTTCATGTAAAAACAATAAACAATTTATTCCCATCGCCCAGAGGCAGGGGGGCGGGGTAGCTCAATGGATTTTATACTCATAAGTTTTTTGAGGTTATCTTTTTGGTCTTGCAGGTTCATTGTTTTAGTGCATCTTTTCATTTTGCAACAAAAAGGTACTCTTGTTCCATTACGATAAAATCAACCGTTTGCGTTGAAATTGGCAAAATGTGCCACAAAACACCTGTTGATTCCAAAGTTCGAAAAATAAAATTTTCAACTACCGCTTTCAAATTTTACCGAATAACTGTTATCATTTAAAGGGCCAAAAAATTCCGTATAAACAATGTTTCAAAAATTGTTCGCTTTCAAAATGGAACGGATTGAGCTGGACAAAATTTTCACACCTTATTTCAAGAAAAGCAGTAATGTTTTACTCAATGCCTATTAGGCATTTTTTTCTTAATTTTGAACGTACAATTCATCTGTAACATTTAAATGCGGAATGCGGTTGGCGATAATTTTATTTTTCGAATTTTGGAGTCGACAGGTGTTTGGGGGCACATTTTGCCGATTTCAACGAAAATGGTTGATTTTATATTTTATCTAGGGACCCTTTAAAGTAAGCGGACCCAGCATTATACTTTCCAAAGTGAGGCCGTTTCTTTCCTCATTCTAATGGTCTCAATGATGCCAAGTATGCCATTTTATTGGAGAATCTATGAATATAACAGGTACTTTGATTGTTATTAAAAATTAATAATGATTTCTAAAAATTAGACTTGACAATGTTCTGACAACAAACACAGGATATGGCAAGTGCCGAATGAACATTTTTTTTTATATATTTGAATTTGGTCTCCTGCAATTATTTCCAGGAATTTAAGTAATATAAGTATTGTAAGTCAGTGCCGATTTTGCTTATTTGAGAATTTGTCGCTATTGCACCTTGTTACCAGGTTCCTCAAACCATTTGTAATATTATGTAGGTATAATAGGTAAGTACTTGAACTGTCTTCCCTTGTTGAATGTATCTATACCCAAAGAACTTTCACAGATTTCGGGATGGACTAATAAGATTAGGTCTTGTACTTAGTACTTAGTTCTAATCATGTAGTTTTTCTCGGTGCTCATTATAAAATTTTTGTAATTTCATTTCTCTCCCAAGGTACCTCACAAACGTAAAATAAACTTATAGTTGTAGATAAAAACTGTTTAAAAAAGACCTGACTGAAGCTACCTGCTTAATAATTTAAAATTTTCGAAATACGATTTGTTTCGAACTACCTACTTATACGTAACGCCACAGAATAAATAGCTTCACAACAGAAGCGTCCATAAAGACGTGTCAAAAAGAAGGGAGCCTCCATTTCAATTTACCGAAAAATAACCAATACCTTATACATAAATTTGGTCCTAATACAATCTCTTTAAAAAAACTATTTATTCTGTGGTAATGCCCACGTAATGAGAATTGTAGGATTACTAAAGGTGAGACAAGAAAAATCTGGTTGCAATTATTGGGACTACTACAGGCGACCGCATTACCTTTAATTGACTATCTGGAAGTTAGAAAACTTAAAAATTGTGAACTATGATGGAAAATATTTTGCCTCCTTTGGAATCCATGGCACTGGCATGTCACATAAAACCTGATGGCAGTTGGACACTGACAAATAACATAACCTTGTACCAGCCCACTTATGTGGTCTCCTTGGAGTATACAGAAAACAAACTTCCCCTCAAGGCTTCACTTTTCTTATGTGATAGACTGTGACATGCTGGGTCCCCTTATTTTAAAAAGTCCCTGATTTTATCCTTATGGAACGAGAGTACCCTTTTGTTGCAAAATGAAAAGAAGCATTAAAATTATGAATATTCAAGACCAAAAAGATAACCTCAAAAAAGTTATGGGTATAAAACACATTGTGCTACCCCGCTTCTCCGCCTCTGGTCGATGGGAATAAATTGTTTTTATACCAAATTGTTGCACTTGAGCGACTAAAGGACTGCACCAAGTTTCATTTAAATTTCATAACTTTTGTAGAAGTTTTTGCGAAAAAAATATTTTTCAAACTGTACTTTTATCACCCTGTAACTTTCTTATTATGCATTTTCGGACCCTTGTTTATAGAAAAATTTATGTTCAAAATGACATTTTCTACCCGTTATATTATGTTGGCACCATAATTTAGAAACAGCCTACAGGCTGTTTCTAATTATTCATACATGAATAATGCTATGAATTTCGGTTGCCTTGGACTCGATGATATAAGAACTCTATCAAGTAGTGCTTATGGTAAATCTATAAAAGACTATAATGATAAAGTAACGCAAAATAGGTACATTTTTAGCAAAATTATTGACTGTAAAATTCTGCTGTGCATTTCAATTCCAAACACAAGTGATTCTCGTAACTACATAAAAGGTGAATTATCCTCGGAATTATCTCAATATTAGTGATCTTTGATATTAGGTATTCTTTTTCATAATAATTGTCTAATGGATATCTCAAGGGATATATCTATATTTTATTCTATTATAATATAAGTCAAAAACAAAAAATTCATAAAAGTTAGTTTGTGCGTAGCACTCTAAAAAATTGCCAAGTGCGCACGGGCGTAGCCAGGATTTAGTTTTGGGGGGGGGGGGTTTAGTTTGAGAAGTAAATAAAACAACAAAAATATACTTACATGAAATTTAATATCTATATATTCATCCGAAAAACTACGACATATTTATAAAGTTCTTAACTTTAAATGAAATGGATAAATTAATTTCGTTCGTCTGCGCTAAATCTAAAACCATTAAAGAAGAAATCTTCGGCTTTTTCTTTTCAGTATATCCACTACTTCATCTGCATGAATTTCTGTTCCATAGTGAATGTTCATTAACCATTAAGTCTGTTTTCACTTGTAGTGTTTCGTAAATAGTTTTTCAGTCTCCTTAGGCTCGAGAAAGACCTTAATGGGGTAGCAGTGGATACAGGAATGGTAGCGAAGATTTGTAGTAATGTGTAAATATTAGGATAAAGGTTTTTATCGCACATATCTAGGCATTCCAAACTAGATTTCGGGGTAGGCAGTCTTCTTATCAGCATGCAAGGTAGCTGAAGCTTTGATAGCTAAATCCAAATTAGTTTCTTTATTAGAAACCCCTTGACCTTGACTACACCACTTTTTCCAGTAGTCCATACCTTTAGGTTTATCACCCTTCCTTTTCTTCCCCTCCATTTTTCGACAGTAATAATGATTCACGTATCTATCCTTAACAAGGTCATCGAATAACAGTGCACTAAAATAATTACTCACTTACACGGTACACTTAATTTTCTTCACTATTCGTTCACCACTTTTCACTTTTATTCGCTTCGAGTTCGCATGGAACAATACTGCCGTAAGCGCGGTCACGCGCCGCGGCGCCGCTTATATAGCAGCCCAGTAGCCGTCCAGAAACTTCCACGAACTTTTACAAAGTTCCGCTCATTTCGACCGAGGGGCGTGGCGAATAATCGAGAAACAACGCAAAGTATCCCTACAATACAAAGTAGTTCGGCTGCAACTGCGTCTGCCTCTCGTCAAAAGATGGCGCTAGGCGCTACTATTACTACATATATTCAAACGTAATAATAATTTAACTCTTCACTCCTCGTATTTTTTCGGTATAATATTAGGTAATATTTTGCTTATTTCGGGGGGGGGGGGGGGTTTGAACCCCCGAAACCCCCCCCCCCTTGGCTACGCCCGTGCAAGTGCGGGCCAGTGCCTGCGGCACTGTCCACCACAATTTGACCCTAACAATAACTCACGAGAAGCGCCTGTTGATGTGTTACAAGAGGATTTGCTGTTCCTCTAATTTAGTTAGAGCAGACTAGCCAGTAGCCAACAGCAATTCTAGTACTAGTGGATGACGTGCTTTTGCGCTTTTACTTTAGAAAGAAAACTAAAAAAAAAACTTTGTTCAAAACAGGAGAAACTGACCTTATTGACAGAATATCAAAAATCTACATACGGATTTTTTGTATGGGATTTTCGATTTAAGTTTCCGCTAAAAAATTCTGTGCGGACGCCAGTGGCGCATCCAGTCGCGTCTCATGACTGTCTAAACCTACCACTTATCCCAAAATGCAGAAAAATAAAAATGAGTCCCGCAATTTCATAGATAGCCAGCAGTCCTATTTCCTATTCCACGTAGTTTTAGTGCGGTCTTTCAAAAATGTCATTTCCCAGTATATCCCCCGACCATATAAAGATCGCGTTTCTAAAAGCTTTTAAAGGGGATAAAGTCCTCAGAAGAGTACATCGCACTTAAAGCGGTCTTAGTGTCAACTCATGAAAATATTCGGGATTAAAAGTGGCTCCAGTACCAATTTAAACCTCTTAAAAATTGTCCGCGGATAAATTCGGAATGATGAGATTATGTTGTTATTATAATGGGTAGCAATACTACCACAATGAGGTTTTGAATTACTTGCCGCGGTTGATGAAAACGTCAGCACTGCCGTTTTTTTTTAAAAATAGCGTTGACTGACGTATTAATAAAGACTTCTCACGGCTGTCATGTTTGTCAGTTCTCTGGCTCACCATGCGTTTCCCGGAGACAAAATACAATGCAAAATACATTGTTGACCACAGTCGCCATCTACTTTCCAGGACATGAAATTATAGCCGTGAGAAGTCATATTAATACGTCAGTCAACGAAAATATTTTTAAGCGAATCAGCGATACCTACGCCTGCATGGCTTCTAAATAAAAAAAAATAAAAATTTTCTTTTTGTACACAACTAACGAAACGTAGAATAGTTGTTGGAATTGCGGTTTCGCGTCGCCCGTGGCCTGATAAAATTAATGGTTGCCAAAATAAATAAATCCTGTTTTTATACAGGTTGGCGAGGTTTTCTAATGTTTTAGTGCCTTGAAAAATGTCGAGGTCAAATTTCTCGCTCAATAATAATTATTGTTTACAATGATCCCAAAATTCATTACAGAGAATTGTTCATACGCAAAATTATTTCTTATTTTTTAGTGAATTATTAAGAATTATCAAAATCGGTCCAATATTAAAGTCCATCCCCTATTTGCAAACCCTTAAGATTGAAATTTTTCTCTTCAAATTTAAATGTGACCACCCCTAAGGTAACCCCTTTCTAATAAGAATCATCCAAATCGGTCCAATGAACTTTCATCCTCTATTTATCTACCCTTAGGGGTGGAATTCTTCTTTAAATTTAAATGGGACTACACCTAAGGTACCCTCTTTCGGGTGGAATTTTTTCTTCAAATTTAAATGGGGCCACTCCTAAAGTAATCCCTTTCTAATAAAAAGAGAATCATCGAAATCGGTCCAATATGAAATTTCATTCCCTATTTGTCCACCCTTAGGGGTGGAGTTTTTTCTTAAAATTTAAATGGGACTATTCTGTAGGTATGCCCTTTCAAATAAAAAAAGAATGGTCCAAATCGGTTTATAAATGACGGAGTTCTGAGGTAACAAAAAATAAATAAAAATACAACCGAATTGATAACCTCCTTTTTTGAAGTCGGTTAACAAAACTAAGCATAAAATGTGCAAATATGCATCAAAATTATACTCTATCACTGTTTACTTTCAACTTCAATAGATACAAATTCAATATGGCCGACCTTCAATGGGACATATACAGAGTGTCTCACTTAAGAGTGAAGAAACCTTATAACTTCTTTAATTTTTCCCCGACCAGAACGAAATTTATACCAAAGGTAGATATCGTTGTTGCCTACTTATTTCCAAAAAAATGGTTGTCGACATCTAAGTCAAAGCCACCTGCCATGCCACAATCGAAGCTAAAAATCCCAAAGTCATATTACCCTTTTTTTCAAAAAATATACTTAAAAAGTTGTTCAGAATCAATTCAGATCCCCAAAATCCAAAATTTTGTCAAAATTAAATAAATGTTAAATAAAAAATAAGTAAAAATTAAAAAAATAATAAAATTTGTTTTGTAGCTTTTAATTTTATTTTAAAATGATTACGTTTTGAAAACAACTAGCCTTCAAAACTTCCATGGCACACTTTTTTAAACGCAGGAAATTTTTAAATTGCTATTCTGAAAAACCTCTTTTAATAAAATTTTTTGAAAAAAAAAAGCCTAATATGACTTTTGGATTTTTAGCCTCGATTGTGGCATCGCAGGTGGCTTTGACTTTGGAGTAGGCAACTAATTTTTTGGAAATAAGCAGGCGACAATGCCATCTACCTTTGGTAAAAATTTCGTTCTGGTCCGTTAAAAATTAAAGAAGTTATAAGGTTGTTTCACTCTTAAGCGAGACACTGTATATGTATATGGGTGGGACAAAATGATTGTATTGGAAACTGGACTGCTTAGTCCGGTTTATTTTATACGAGGGCCGTGATCTGATGCGGCTATAGTCACTGACAGCCAACGCCGCCAGCGTCTAATGGCCGGCCAGTCAGTAAACTAAACAATTATTGTCATAATAACCACTGTCAGGAGTGTCAGTGTCAGGATGTTTTGTAGCTTAGAAAAAAACAATAAAAAATGCAAAGGTGCAAAATATAGATCGCGGTAGGCGTCGCTACGCGTTGCAGGTAGCAATGTTCTCCTGCGGAAATTCGTGAAAAGGCTTTAAGCAAAATACTGGTGCTTTATATGATGTGAATTCATTTTCCTAAGATGTTTGATGTTTTATAACGCTTGCCCTTTGTAGAATTAAGATAGAATACAAAAAATGTTGAGATAAATCTTAGGTATTTGTTATTTCTTCAGTTTAACCTTTCACAAAAAAATGATTGAAATGTGGCAACACAGCTCTCCAGTGCCAACCTTGACGGTTGGCATTTTCCTTTTTAGTAGACCTCCCCCATTGCGTGGTTAAAATTTTTTACATCATGACTGAATCACCCTGTACACATAAGGGGATTTATATTCGTGATTTTTCTAGGCCAAATAGCACTTTCGAAAAATTTATCGATAAAATTTCAGACCCCCAACAAATATATTTTCTATTGTCTAAAATTGTCCTCACTATTATTGTAAATATAAACCCAGGGGGCAAATTGCAATGTACAATGCGATATTTTTGGCACGTTGTAATAAAACGTAGTTAAAAATATGTGGAATTCTGTTTAAATTAATTGTTTTTTTAGGCAGTGGATGCCGGTCCAACATTCCACTGGCACAAATGATCCCTGGATTTTTCGGTAAAACGATGCTCGACCTCTACGCACCTATAGCAATGTGTTTGAGTAAGTTAAATAAATAAATCTAATTAATGCGGCACCTAAAATAACAGTAATTGCCACCCTTCGCCCGTACCAGTATTCGGTTATAGATCGTCAGACAGTGACAGAGTTTCCTTACCGATTTTCTCATTTATGCCTTGGAGAGGGTTGAAAGGTAAATCGATGCTGAGTCGGAAAATAGTAATTTTAAGTTTGGCCTCCGGGGAAAACATATGGAAAATTCGATTTTTCAAAACAGAAAAAAAGGTACTAATTCTCACTTATATGCCATGTTCACCGTATGATTTCTTATACTATTCCGACCTCGAAAACCCAAAGGCATAAGTGTAGCGTGTGGAAAAAGGGTGGAATGAAGGGTTTGGCAGATCACACAAAAAATGACTTGGTTTACTGACTCCGTCAGTTATGCCGTTCGAAATGGTGAAAACTTATATCCTTACTAGCCCAAAAATTGATTGGCAGAAGTGACGCGTGGGTCGGAAAATAAGTCGGAAATAATTTTTTTTCGTCAACTGATTTCTGCACTTATGCCTGTGAAACTATAGAAAGTTTTATTGCAATTCATTTTATCCCTGACAAAATCAGTTGACGAAATAAAAAAATGTCCGATGTATTTTCCGACTCAAAAATGCATTTTTCCCCACGCGTCACTTCTGCCAATCAATTTTTGGGCTAGTGAGGATATAAGTTTTCACTATTTCGAACGGCATAACTGACGGAGTCAGTAAACCAAGTCATTTTTTGTGTGATTTGCCAAACCCTTAATTCAACCCTTTTTCCACACGCTACACTTATGCCTTTGGGTTTTCGAGGTCGGAATAGTATAAGAAATCATACGGTGAACATGGCATAAGTGAGAATTAGTACCTTTTTTTCTGTTTTGAAAAATCGAATTTTCCATATGTTTTCCCCGGGGGGCAAACTTAAAATTACTATTTTCCGACTCAGCATCGATTTACCTTTCAACCCTCTCCAAGGCATAAATGAGAAAATCAGTAAGGAAAATCTGTCACTGTCTGACGGTCTATCACTTTTCAGGTATAGGTACTCCTAGTTTGGAGTATTGCCAGGGAAACGGTACATCTATAGTATATTTATCCCCAAGATGAAATAAACGTAGACATGCCACTCTGCGTGTTGCCCACGTCATCAGACTGTCCAGACGCCGGCCGAATTGTTTATAGAGCCTCTGAAAAACGACTATAAAGTGACGTCAGAGCAAGTCTCGCTTGCTGCGTTTCGGCTTGTTGAGCGACCGGCCCGGACAACCTGAACCGCCGGGCCGTGTCACGTGCAAGCGGCGCGGCGTGCAAAAATGTTCATATTGATTTCATCTTGGAAATAACTATGCTGTATCTACATCTTTTAGCGGGAGACTAATAATATTTTCGTGTGGTTTATATCGAATTAGCAGAATTACTATCATTTAATTTTTAAGAAATCCATAAAGACCCTTATTATTTTCCGTTTATTTTGTCGCATTTCTCCCGAATGGCCAGACCGTAATTTTTTTACGAGCGCATTTTTCCAAACAGGCCAGAAGCAGGTTTATTTTCAAGGCAGTAAATTTCAGCACGTTTGGCCATATTTATTTTATACCGGGAAACCTATTAGAAATTTTCTCTGATACGGGATTACGAGACCGACAGTGTATAAATTAAGAGGGCGAGTATTATAAATTTTGAGGTAAATCAGGATTTCGGCGTTCACGCAAAAATAATAAATTTCCGTTTGATGTTCACCCAGATTTAAAGCGTGTTATTTATTCGGGCAACCATTAAATATCACCATAAATATTAGGTAAGTTAAAAATATTATCCGAGAGTGTAGCAGATCTTGTTATTTACATGCTCATTGAATTTCAGGCGATAATTTTTTGCAAATGTGCACTTTGAAATTTTCGATGAAGATGAATATAAAGGTTCTTAGCTCTCAGTGTTAGACCTGTGAGTGGGTGAACTGTACAGGGTGACTCACTATCAATTGACACCCCCCTTAACTTGGTAGTTTTTGAGGTTAGGAAAAAAGTTTCTTACAAAAGTTTTAGATACTAATACAAAGCTTTTTGGATTTTACAATTCTACGCGTTTTTCCGATTCCAACTAGGTATATATGTTCCATGTTTGCTCCAACCGTTCGTTCAGAACTAAGCTTCTTTTGTGAGGGATTACTTCTTGGGTCATATTTGCCATGTTGCCAAATTATAGTAATAATTGTTGACATTTTGCAAGTATGTTCACGCTTTGGAAAACATAATGGGTTATTTTAATATTTAAGGGAAAATGAAGAAGGGAAATTGAGGGAAATGAGAAAATTTAAATAGTAACATTGTTAGTAAACTTCGTCAGATTTATTGTTTGAAATTTAATTTTTATCGAAAACGACAATAACATTTAGAAAAAGGATATACCTATATTTAAAGGTTAAACGACTTACCTGTAAGGAAGTTCAATCCTCAATTATACGAGATAGCCCCGTCCGAAGAGATCACACTGTAGTTTATGTTTCAAACAGAGATAGGCATATGGATGCGCAATGATAGTGTATCGAGCAGCGGGCTACCAAGCACTTTTTTCTATAAACATACGCGATAAAAAGAGCACAGAAACAGAAACTACAGTGTGATCTCGAGGACGAGGCCATCGACGTATAATTATATAAATATATACCTATATTTGTGGGGTTATTTAAAAAACAAAATTTATTATGAAATGTAGAAACACTGAAAGCCTTGTCTATCCACTGAAAGGTAGAATTCTGGAAGAAATCCACATATTAAACAATGAACACAGCAATTTTATCGTTGACTTAATAAACAGAAAGTTAGTAGCAGATATAAATAAATGCATTGAGCAAGATCATGTGCCATGTGGAGGATTTGTAATACGTATATATCCTTTTTCTGAATGTTATTGTCGTTTTCAATAAAAATTAAATTTCAAACAATAAATCTGACGAGGTTACTGTTACTGTTTAAACTTTCTCATTTCTCTCAATTTCCCTTCTTCATTTTTCTCTGAAATCTTAAAATAGCCCATTTTGTTTTCCAAATCGTGAATATACTTGCAAACTGTCAATAATTTTTACTATAATTTGGCATTTGTCTTCCATGGCAACCTATATGACCCAAGGAGTAATCTCTTACAATAAAGGCTCAGTCCTGAACGAACGGTTGGAGCGAACATATTAGTATAACATATATATTTTGTTGGAATAGAAAAAATGCTTAGAATTCAATAATCTAAAAATATATAAGGTGTTCCATTTAAAAAAACATATTATGTTATGTTGCCACGGCTTTCTAGGACACACTGTATAAGGTCCAATAGCGTCATAAAAACTTTGTATTAGTATCTAAAACTTTTGTAAAACACTTTTTTCTCTAACCTCAAAAACCAGCAAGTTAAGGGCTATGTCAAATTATAATGAGCTACCCTGTACATATATTTTCTTATAAAAGAAATGACACTTCGTTGAAAGCAGATGCAAAATTTACCGGAAAAAGCAATTCCGAACAAAAACTGTCTCTTCTGTTTGCATGGGAAATTTGAATCTGAAAAAGGAATAACGTAAGTTCTTAATAAAGCTATTCGGTTCACGAAGTAAACTCATTATTATTCATTAACAGTAAAATTTTTAAGTTCTCCCAGCACAAAGTTGTTGCATTTGCGAGTTCATTTCCTGTACCAAATATTCATCGAAGTTGTTGTAAAAAGTCTCTGGTTCGATTAGTTACAAAGTGCCCTAGTAGAAAAACACATCTCGGAATGCTTCTTAACTTAAGAGTGTTATCCGTGTGATTTAATAATTATTGTTCTACATCGAGATTACTTGGTTTTCTAGTGGTTTTCGTAGTATTTGAGCAAATGCTATCCCAGTTCTATATGAAGAGTCGGCCCTAGCCGCAAATGACAATGAAGCCGAGGTAATAGTAATAATAATTGCCACTCTAACCCCGAATAAGCATATGTGATTGCTTTTTGATTAGGTGCTCCTAGTTTGGAGTATTGTAAAGTTAAGAATTATTAATAGAAGTTATTCTACAGGTTTGCG
Source organism: Pseudeuparius sepicola (assembly GCA_963920635.1). Classification (NCBI taxonomy): domain Eukaryota; kingdom Metazoa; phylum Arthropoda; class Insecta; order Coleoptera; family Anthribidae; genus Pseudeuparius; species Pseudeuparius sepicola. The sequence goes on from OY987304.1 coordinate 8,903,263, forward strand.
ATAGGAAAAAGGCTGGGTTAGTAAGAAATTATATACAGGGTGATTCGAAAATGATATAATTATACCTTTATGGAGGTCACAATGCGATCCTGATCTGGCGATTCATTACAGAACCACAAAAGCAGACTAATTCATGCTAAACTCTCAGCCGAATGTATTTTGTTATTGTAACGGACGGAAGCTGTACTCCACTATATATTATGGGGAAAGTTGTTTTGTGCAGTTTTCGTACACGCCTCGAGTTAATTCAAAATCCTCGTAATAGGGGGCGAATGCCTATTAGCGACACCAAAGTCTAGAAATACTAAAGTCGGCTCACTTCTTTGATCTCTCGGAAAAGCCGGCAATTTTTTGCGACCGGTCGTAAATCAGCGTCACCTCGCACGCGTCGCATTTACGAGGGCGACTAAACGAACTAAACTTTCCATTATTTACCAAAGTCTACAAATATTAGTATACCTATTTGTGTAGGTAAGTGTACCGTTAGTTTTTGGTAGGTACAGTTAAATTAAAATACAAGGTAGATATTACCAGAATCTACATAATTAGTAGGTATATGGTATATCTGTAGACTTTGGTTGGAACATGAATAAAAATGCAATTTATTATGTTTATAAACATACAGAACAAAATATTACGCATACGTAAAGCATGCGTCTTACCGTAAGCCTCTGGCAATAATCTTATACTACACGTTTTCCGGACGAAGTGAATGACTGATCATCAAAATGTGCCTTGAAAATTCTTAGAGGTTTATATGCCTCTTCAGGTGGAATATTCGCAAATTTATGTTCTCCGATGAACCCTAAGGCATTCTTTCATTGCTGGCACCTTCAAATTTTCAATATTTTAATATTATATCTATATTATTCTTCAATTAACACCTAAGTATCCAAATGTCACATAAAATGTCTTAATTTTTGTAGGTAGGTACCTCAAACTGAATCTTACCTTTCAGGGTTTTTAGGAAATGAAAAAACGGTAGTATAGTATTTTTAACTGGTTTTACAGCCATCCGCACTGCAGTAAAAAGCGTTACTAGGCATCACTACAATACAGTCACGGTCGGTCGTTAATATTTTGCGGTAATATTTTGCGCGCACCCGGTAGAATGCGAACGAACCGCTCTCAGCCACACTGTGTACAGCTTATTTTCTTATATTATAAGATATCGATCGGCTCGATGAGGAGGGGAGCGGGAGAGGGCAAGAGGGAAACGTTTATTTACACAAGGCCGAGTGCCCGGACTTATTAGTATATCTCTGGACGCTGGCGACACCTCGCGTCGGGAATTATTTGTCAGTCGTATGTTGCCAATTGGTAAGGAATCTTATACAATCACCGGTTCAACTTAACTATTCTCTTCGGGAAACTACAGAAACCCTCCAATCTTGAACACCCTTTTCAGTTTTGATGACAATCTACACTTCAACCATAAACTAATACGCTATTTAACAACGTCTCTATGGCACTCCAAGCACCAAGCAATAAAGCACTTTGTTTGACTCGAATGCAATATACTTACACTTTTGTACTTATAGGAAAATATTTCTACGGAGAAGCACAAAATAACCTAACAACTTTGACGTCCGTCTCCGAAGTACCTACTCTTTCAACATAATCTCTCCCCGTTTTCCTAAAATAAATCCAATAATTAATCGTGGCATTAATTATCTGCGAAGGTGCGATGGGCGACACAATTTTCAGATACCACCCGCCATCGAGTGCGCTATATCGAAAAGGACACAGCAAAAGAAAATACGCCCCTTCAACTTAAGCGAATACAAACACCATTACCCAGGGCACACGGTAACAAACTTACCTACAATGTAGGCAAGTGGAGACTTCAAAGAAGCAAGATTTGAGGAGAGGTTCGACAGGCGCGTCGGGGTCAAGTGGGACCTAACGGACCTGATGAAGTTGTAAGTATTTTGTGTCATATGACACCCGGTATTTTGTCTCCCCAAAGAATCTGCGGTTATAGTGCTTTTTATAACACCCTGCGTATTACTTATAAAAGCAGTTACTTAACTCCTTAGCATACATTATTTTCTTTGTTCAGCCATGACCGTGTGGAAAGCTGAACCTAATTGAGAAAGATATTAAAGTGAAATTAGTAGGTAATTTTCCAACGAAGGGCAAGGTTTTTGCGTTCGATAATAGCTTGGATATAGACGTTGCGGCTGGCGTAGTGAAGGTGAAAGCTTTTGCTTATGATTAATCGGTTCGGAGAACAGGGAAAAGCCCAGGAAATGTCCGCAAAATGTTATGCAGCTGCTGGAAAACATGCTAATTTTGTATATAGCAGTATGTGTTGTTGTTGACGTGTCGATGGGAATTTTATCTTGCCCAAGCTCGTTATAGAAGTGTGGAATTTTTTAAAATCCGTGCAAAACAGAAACAGCGAATTTGGTGCGACTATAAAATTGCTGTAATATAAGACGACTGATAGTCGCTGCCTTCGCGAGAAGCTAGGTATAGGGTGTTCCCGTATATTTTGACCCACCCCTAGAGCCTCTATTTTTCGAGTTAAAAAAAATTACTTAAATGAAAGTTGTAGGGTACCAAGGTGTATTGTCCCAAAAATAATGGATTGACAGGAATGCCCTTGCCTAAGTTGAAATGTTTTTCCATGGCAACCTTCTGATTATATAAAGATCGTATTTATCTGCAATTTGGAATATCATGCGAATGCTTAGAGCAAACATATAACATATTTATATTGTTGGAATCGGAAAAATGCGTGCAATTCAAAAATCCACAAATATACAGGGTGTTCCATTAAAAAAGTACGTTTATATGTTTTCATAAATTTGCGACGCTCATTTGTTTTATCTAGTAACAGATCCTAGCGGTTCAGAAAAAACCCTACAACTTTCATTTCAGTAATTTTTTTCTAACTCGAAAAATATAGGCTCTAGGGGTGGGTCAAAATATACGGGAACACCCTGTACAGCCGCTATCATCAGCAGTTTAATTGCGTCTATTTTGGGAACACAGAAAATATATTAATATATTTATGCCGCCATAGCCCATAGTTAAGTTTTCACCGAACTAATTTGCACAAATCGTCTGTCAACTCACGAACTGTCGTAACTCATGCTTTTATAGTTTGTGAGAAGGGGAACACTCGCCGGTCGGTGTATCTCAAATTTGGTATCATGAAGTTCTCACGAACTGCCGTAACTTGACTTACGACACTTCGTGATTTTAATTTTATAAATTCAGGGTCTGGTCGGATGTGTCGTATCTCAGTTTTGCCTATCCATGCTTGTCTGTTTACATGTACATTACTGTGATTTGAACGATATTCTAGGCAGTTTTGTTTTAACTACCTATTGAGACAGGTGTTTTCGTTATCAAAATGGACGTGCTTGTATTATGGGTCGATGGAACAAAAAATGTTGTGAACTCTAATGAATTGAAAATCGAGGAAAATTAAAGCGATTGCTGTGGGGACGAAGGTGAAAATGTTATATATGAGAAAATATCGTATAGTGGTGCAATTATTGACACGGAAGACAATAATGTAGTTAGTGATACACACGGGCGTAGCCAAGGGGGGGGTTTCGGGGGTTCAAACCCCCCCCCCCCCCGAAATAAGCAAAATATTACCTAATATTATACCGAAAAAATACGAGGAGTGAAGAGTTAAATTATTATTACGTTTGAATATATGTAGTAATAGTAGCGCCTAGCGCCATCTTTTGACGAGAGGCAGACGCAGTTGCAGCCGAACTATTTTGTATTGAAGGGACACTTTGCGTTGTTTCTCGATTATTCGCCACGCCCCTCGGTCGAAATGAGCGGAACTTTGTGGAAGTTCGTGGAAGTTCGTGGAAGTTTCTGGACGGCTACTGGGCTGCTATATAAGCGGCGCGTGACCGCGCTTACGGCAGTATTGTTCCATGCGAACTCGAAGCGAATAAAAGTGAAAAGTGGTGAACGAATAGTGAAGAAAATTAAGTGTACCGTGTAAGTGAGTAATTATTTTAGTGCACTGTTATTCGATGACCTTGTTAAGGATAGATACGAGAATCATTATTACTGTCGAAAAATGGCGGGGGAAAAAAAGGAAGGGTAATAAACCTAAAGGTATGGACTACTGGAAAAAGTGGTGTAGTCAAGGTCAAGGGGTTTTTAATAAAGAAACTAATTTGGATTTAGCTATCAAAGCTTCAGCTACCTTGCATGCTGATAAGAAGACTGCCTACCCCGAAATCTAGTTTGGAATGCCTAGATATGTGCGATAAAAACCTTTATCCTAATATTTACACATTACTACAAATCTTCGCTACCATTCCTGTATCCACTGCTACCCCAGAAAGGTCTTTCTCGAGCCTAAAGAGACTGAAAAACTATTTACGAAACACTACAAGTGAAAACAGACTTAATGGTTTGGCTCTAATGAACATTCACTATGGAACAGAAATTCATGCAGATGAAGTAGTGGATATATTTAAAAGAAAAAGCCGAAGATTTCTTCTTTAATGGTTTTAGATGTAGCGCAGAGAAACGAAGTTAATTTATCCATTTCATTTAAAGTTAAGAACTTTATAAATATGTCGTAGTTTTTCGGATGAATATATAGATATTAAATTTCATGTAAGTATATTTTTGTTGTTTTATTTACTTCTCAAACTAAACCCCCCCCCCCCCCAAAAAACTAAATCCTGGCTACGCCCGTGGTGATACATTAAGTAGTTCCAACGATGAACCTTTAATACTACTTAAAAACAGACTCATTAAAAATAGTGCTGTTGAAGTGTTATTACAATCAACAGTCCCTACCGAACAACCGATGGAGATTGTTAGTAACGCAGTTCCTGAAATGCCCAAAAAGTTCAGGCTCTGTGGAAATCCTGGGAACGAATTTACCTGTTGAAGGTATGTATAAGTACTGTACAACAATCAGTTTACAACAACTCTTATGCTTGTTCTCAATTCCTTATAGAAGTAACAACTACATGCAAAGTTCTAAACAGTACAATTGAACATTTTGATGGATATTGTGAGTCCTCCAGTTGCTGTGGAACCAAACAAGTCGGCCAACGAACACATAGGGCACATGAAATTCAATTTTACTTAACTCAGTGAAGATGAAGGTAAATATACAGTCCAGGAGAAATTCAATGACCTAATGGCGCTTTGTACTGGAGGCACACCTGTTATTATTCAAATTCGAAAACATGCTGAATTTTATAGGAATCTCCCACATAGTGACTAGTATTAATATTTTATATCCTTAAGAGAGAAGATTTCGTCTTTGTTTTGGCTTCGTTTGTTTGGGATTATTATCCCTGCAGATTGTTTCTAGCAGATTTCTTAAGCTGCACTTAGTAAAATAATATATTTATGTTATATTTTGCCTAAGGCTAATTATTTTCAAATGTATAAGAAATGTACGTTTATTTTTAACAATAAAATTATAGTTATACACATTGACGTAACTCAATTTACTTCGTCACACTTTCTGAATTTTTTATGTTATTTTGAAAACCCTTATCCTTATTGTCGTGAAGCCATCTATAAATATGTAGCTTAGTCCACAATATAATTTAAAAAAAAAGTAATAAAAGGCAAACAGGGCCAATGCGGCATGCATCTGAAAAAGAGTAAAAACTTTAAACAGCTCTAGCTCGAAATGCTAAAAAATGAGATAGGTCACATCGTGAGTTGACAGACGAAATGACAGCAGCTCGAAGAACGCGCTAGTGTTTCACAAGACTCTTGCAAATTTCTTGTTCTTGTCTTGTTCTTGCTGCAAAAACAAGACAAGACTCTTTTAAATTTCTTGTCTTGCTTTGCAAGACAAGACAAGAAATTATTCTACAAGAGTCTTGCAAGTTTGCAAGAAATCTTGCTAAAAGCAAGAAATCTTGCAAAAATCATTATCTGTAATTATAATTTCTGCAAAACTTTAATAGGATAAATAATAAAATAAAAAAGTGACGACGATATTGAATAATACTGATTTTTGCAAAATGAGCATAAATTAAAACGGTTATTCAAGAATAACTGTCTCTATATACTATAGTATCTAGTAAATATATATTTTATTTACAATATTCCTGGAAAATATTATTTTTTTATTTTTTGAACTGACTCAATGTACAGCAGGTACGTGGTGATTCGACATTTTGACCCATAAAATGGCTTTTTTCGATCTGTAGCGAGCAACACGCATAATTTTAAACTTTTGGTCAATACAAATTTTAATCTAAGTATAATGGACCATAAAACTATTTTTTCATGATGTACCTATGTAAAAAATAAAAACGTCTACGCCGCGGCTCTGCAGTGCTGCGTCAACTTGTCTCGACAAGCTTTACACGTACCTAATAAATAATGCAAGAGTCTTGCGATGATGTCACTAAACAAAAAATGCAAGAACAAGAAATTGCAAGAAATCTTGCTTGCTTGGAAGACAAGATTTTTTCCAGCAAGAGTCGTGCAAGACAAGAATGAATTTAATTTCTTGTCTTGCTTGGCAAGACAAGACAAGAATGGGCCCTGCAAGACAAGAAATCTTGTTTTGTGAAACACTAGAACGCGCGTGCGTACGCGCGCTTTCCACGAGCTAATGAAGAAATAAAGTCTGGAAATTCGTACATTTTCTGTCCTCATCTGTCTTATCAAAATTCACACATATTAGTTTCCTGTAAAAATATAGAAAAATGCATAAAAACTGAAAACTTTTTAAAAATAGCTCACAAACTAGACTAAATTTTAATCCGTTTACTGTAGGCACATTAAAATTGCTTGATATTGATATTGGGATTCCTTTGAAAGATTCCACTTACTAAAAGGAAAATCTCGAAGATTCCCTAATTTTGACGATTTTTATTTAAAAAAATCCCTTTTCCTTTTGGGTATCAAAATTCCATAAAAAGGGAATATTTATATATTTATGTTATGTTTACAAATATACGGGTGTATCTTTGAAAGGTACAGAAATTTTAACCACGTAATCGGGGACGTTCATAAAACCGAAAAATGAAAAAAAAATTTTTTTTAATCGATGTTTAGAAAATGGGGCAAATCAATCTTTATCCGTGCTCAATGCACGCCGCTGGATCGTCACTAGAAGCGCTTAGAGGGGAGGTCTAACCTCTCCCTAGGAGATGGAGGGGAATAACATTAGATTAGGAAGGGGAATACCGCGACGTTGCCGCATGTCAGAGTGGAATAAATCTGCTTGCAGAATTAGGTACCTAGGTACCTTTGAAAATTACTGCTGGTAGGTATCCACGTTTTTTTATGATGTCGGTTGCTGTGACGAACTGTTTATTGCTTTCTTCACAGGCGCACACAATAATTTAACAAACACGTCAGTTTTTATCACTTTACTGTTATTTTAAGTCCCTAGGCAGCAGAAATGTATCCGAGCGCCGCTCGGAGAAGTCATTGCTAGAAAACTCATTGCTGATTTCACACTCATAATTTTTTGACAAGTCTTTTGTGGAGTAGGTATCTACCTACCTACCTATTTTACAACTGATTTTCAGGCCGCAATTTTTTGATACTAATAATTAGCCATCTCTTGGGACACCTTGGGATAATAAATTTCTGATCGGCAATCAACTGAATAAAGTATTTGTTTTAAAATACAAATTATCTGTAAAAATTGCAAATTTCCACAACCACCCATAGGGTAGAGCGTAGAGCAGCGGCGCGTTACTTTTTTTTAGCGAGTGTTCGCCTGTAGCCCTATCATCTCGAAAAAAGTGGGGGGAGACTGTAATTTGACGTGAATTTAACGCGCGGCTTCGATTTGTTCATAGTTTTTAATATTTTTCAACCCTTGCCCGATAGTGCGCCACCTTTAAACCCCCTCAGGGTTGTGGTCCTATGTATTATCTACTTTTAAAAAATTATTCGTTTCCGAAAAAAGTGGGGGAAGACTGTCATTTGATGTGAATTTAACGCGCGGCCCCGATTTGTTCATCGTTTTTAATATTTTTCTACCCTTGCCTGATGGTGCGCCACTTTTAAACCCCCTCAGGGTTATTGTCCTGTCTATTGTCTACTTTTAATAGTATATTACACACCGAGGTGTCTCGAGATAAAGTAAACTTTCCACCCGGGCGGGAGGGCGGGAAGTAAAAGTCAAAAAATTGACACTTTCAAACTTCTAAAAAGTCAGAAATGTCGATATTACATACATGGTTGTAAATAAAAAATTATTCGGTTCCGAAAATAGTTGGGGAAGACTGTCAAATTGGCGTGCTTATCATTTCCGCATTTTTTAACCCTTTGCCGTTTCGGAACTCTCTCAAGTTAATTCCTTACCATTCCTCTTACTTTTCGTAAAAACTCGGTGGCGAAATGTCGCGTAATGTCCCCAAAAACCGAAAAACAGCGACTCCTCCTGGTGAATTTAAGCTTCTGCGTGCCCTTGACTACTGCCCGACATTCCTTCGCCGAGATTCGCCAGGCGCGGGCATATGACGTTGGCGTCGGGCGCTGGCGTCCGACGCCAACTTCACACAAAAACGACGCCGCGCCGAATCGCGCAATAATTACAATTACGAATGAATTCACTGGCACTGATTCACTCGATTTTGCTCCATTTCCACGCCGCCCGGCCCGGCCGACCTACTAAATTACAGCTGGGCGAGGAGCGCAAGCGCGGGGCGCCACTTGACATCGACACTACAGGTGATCCCCACTACTCATAACTTGTGCGCGATATTAGCCAATCGCGGCTCGCGGCCCCTACTTCTCTCGGGGCGGCGCTACTATGTTGCCAAGTGTGCTGAAAATTTACCTGATTTAGTAATTTAATTCCGTATAAATTTAATTGTGTAGTGGATTTTTACATGGATTTACCCGTTTTTGTGCGTAATAATTATACGAGATAGTAGATTAACTTATAACGAATGAAACCCCGTATAAATCCGCGAAAATCAAAAATCGGATTTAAGGGACTTTAAGTCAGTTTGGGGACATGTCGGCATAAACGGCAACACCGAATAGTGGTATTGAATGGTATGGGGGAAAGCTTGTGCGCACGTACGCCGTCTCCGTCACCGTACCGCCGCGCCGTAGCCGACGCGCTAGTCGAAGATCGTCCGTCCGATTTTGGGATTTAACAGCTGATTGATATCGATCCGCGTCCGCCTGTAATTTTTGGGAGCGCCAGCTTCAACAAGCAATTTATTATTATACAGAATGCCTTACGTGTGGCTATTCTGTGGTATAACAATTCTGTTTCCAAAACGTGGACGCGTATGCAAACGTCGCGTCTTGCTAACCGATATTGTTCCGTTACTTTGCTTTGTTTTACGAACTGTCGTCGGAACTGAACCTGCTTCTGTACATTTTTCCAGATCCGTTCGCCATTTTTTTGGACCAGCAGTGATGTCCAAACCTGTTGCAATTGCCGCTACGAATTTGCAGTGAAATAACAAGTGATTTTTTCATATTTCCGTTAAGAAATGCAGTGTTAAACGTTCGCGGCCTTCGTATGAAAACAGTGCTAGATAGGTTCCTACTAGGTACCCCAATTACGCGCGAGGATAAAAGAAGCAGCTTCAAGGGTTCGCGAAAATTCGGGTTTTATTAGACGCATACGGTATGGATCTAATTGTACAATCCACCTAGTCGAGTCCCCGTTGGAATAAATCAGCTGAGGGAAACCGAGACGTCCCTAATATTTGGCATCGCGCCGCTTTAAGTGTGCAGTGAAAAAAAAACAAGTGTTTTGTTCGTATTTCCGTAAAAAGAGACTATGAAGTGTTATACCTTCGCGACCATCGTATAAAAACAGTGCCACTAGTTAGGTAGGTACTTAGTGCTTTATGTGATTTTGTGAAGATTTTTGGATAGTATCTAAACACAAGAAAATAGTAAAAATAATCGATGCATCTCAAAGGTAGGCTTTTTCATGCTATTCGTCGAGCTATTCGCTAAAAGAACCTTTAAGGAGTTGTCCAAAAATTATTTATTTATTTATTTAATCTCCACATACACCAAATGATACATGGTTGCGTCAATATTCTTCAAATACTGCGAAAAAGCCTCGGAAAAAGCGATTCGACTGGCAACCAGTTACCTAGTGCTTCTTGTGATTTTCGAGAGGATTTTTGGATAACATAAGAAAGGAGTACGACACCCGCAAGGAAAATCATCCAGGCATCCGAAAGGTAGTTTTTTTGCATGCTATTCGCTAAAAGAACCATTAAAGATTTGTTCAAAAACTAGTTGAAAGACTATTCCTGAAATACTGTGAAAGAGCTATACGTCTGACAACGCTGCACGGCGGAATTGGGGGGGATCCGCCGGAACCGGCCTCAGTTCCAGCTGGTCCCGGCAAGGTCAAGGACCCATGGCCGTAGCGTCGGAAAAAGGGGTTTTAATAGCGTTTTAAAAAAAATTATTTCTGACGTTAATATGCACTTTAGAAAAATTTTAATTGCATAGGCGTAACAAGTGCATTTTTCCCGACCTGCCCTTAAAATTTCTGTACTTATCAAAGTTACACCCTGTATAAATAAATCAAGTTAGATCATGCCGTATTTATCGCCACAGCATAAAATATTTGCACAAACAAAATAAATGAAACAATGGCTTTTTACTCTTATTTATTTATAACTATAGACGAAGTTGCACAATTTTCTTCGGGCTGAAATCTACAGTTTTGTCGTTTTATTATCTAGAACGGCAAACGTGGCAACCTCTATGCCTGTCAAGAGAAATGGCATTTCAAATGTCTCCAGCTTGCCTAGGAATATTTTTATTATTTAATGATTTGCAACCTTTCAGCTTCAACTAATGCACCTGCAGACATAAATACTTTTCTATTACGAATATGTTCCGTATATTGAGTCCTCTATAGCAAAATGGTGCCTGTTTATGCTGCACACGCTGGAAACAATATCCTTCATCTCTGCCACGTGACACTTTGATTAAAGTATGTGTGTGCATATGGAACATGTATACCTATATACGTTAAATATTCGCGATTTATTATAGTGTTATTCTTATTTATTATTATATTGTTTGTGCAGGTAACTTGGTGCTAGTTAAATATTACGTGAAAGGGCAATCCGATAATTTGCCAAAATGTCATGCTTTCATGGATCTAATAATCCGATGTTCACGTCTACCGAAATTCGTGGGATAAAACAGCAAAGGTTTGTGTTGTAGAAATAGTAAAATGTTGTGAGTTTATATATATAATACATGGACAACTTGTGGATAGGGACCAACTTGAAGGCGCTTTAATGAAGGCGTCGTAGTGCTTATAGAACTACTGAGAAAGAAATTGCGTACCTGTCAATTAAAATAAAAAAAAATAATAATATGGTATGATAAAAATGAAGTCACTTGGAACAGCATAAAAACGCTTGGGCGGCGTTTGCTTTGTAAAACAAGACCGAGTCATAGGCGACGCGCGGCCCTTGATAATATTATACAATTTTTATTTAAATGCTCTAAAAAAGAATGGCATAAACTTTGAAATAATTCATACCAAAGCAAACCAATAATTTTGTTACACACAAAACACCACACAAAAATCTATACACAAAACCAAACTCCGTAAAATAAAGCGCAATCCTTACTTCCGTGCACGGCACTGGTTATACTGGCCTAACTGGCCCACGTTGACACCTGCTCGATGCGGATCTCCGAAACGCCGACCAATCAAGTCGCTGCGCTCGCTTTCTTATTGGCTGCCTCTTTGACTAGGTCGCCGTCGATCGCATAAAAACCTATTTGAATTTTATACGGGTGATTTCTGCTGATAAGTCTGGTATTTTTATCAGTAGCAGAGCGTGGTAAATGCTACGAAATAGATCGTGCCCCGTATATCACTGTGTTCCAAGTGAGTTCGTTTATACTTTACAAATACATTTGCTCGTGAAATTCTTCATTTATATTATTTCTCCGGCAAATTTACATTGGTATATAAAGGTGTTTTAAACGAAGTAAGTTTTTATTAAAAGTTTTTTTTGTTCCAAAAGCCAAGGAAACTTTCGATAAAATAAAGACACAAAATCAGGGACTTTCAATGTTGCGCCATAAGCACTTTCTTTTATGTTCTTCTTTAGGAGAGTGCCGTCGAGACACAATAAATCTGAAAGGACGAAAAAGAAAGCTCTTGCTATTGCTTATTTTAAATTCCAGTCTATCTACATTGCTCTACCCTTACATTTTATAGTTATAATAAAGATGTCAGTTTTGCAAACAAAAATTAAACGGGATGATTTTTTCAGGGTTGTTTGGGGACTGCCTCCTGAGTGTCCAACCAAAAGATCACACTCGAACGCCTGGTACAAATTGAGCTATAGGGTGGTTTCCTAAACAATATGGGTGGATTCCTAAACATTTTTTAGAGCAAAATGAACATAATAAAAGATGTAGGGGATCAACGTATGAACAACTTTTCCTCATCAAATTTTTTTTGTACCTCTAATACATAACGAGTTACAGCGCATTACTTATAATAAATGACAAAACTTCCTAACTCTACAAGAGTGATCTTGTAAACATTAAACATTTTTTTACAAAAAAAAGATCTTAATAAAAGTTTTCAAGGATGAACTTCTGGTCAACGTTTTCTTATAAAAAAATTGTGTGCCTCTAATACTTAATGATTTACAGGGCATTATATGACAAAAAGGTAATTAAAAAATATAATGCCCTGTAAATCATCAAGTATTGGAGACACAAAAAAAGTTTAGAAAAAAGTTGACCAGAAGTTAATGCTCTAAAACATTTATTAAGAACATTTTTTGTACAAAAATCTTTACAATTCGACTCCTGCAGCGTGCGGAAGTTTTATCATAAAAGTAATGCTCTGTAAATCGTTATGTATTAGAGATAAAACAAATTTTTTTGAGGAAATGTTGTTCATACTTTAATCCCCTTCAACTTTTATTAGGGTCATTTTGATTAAAAAATGTTTAGGAAACCCCCCTATAGCTCAATAATTATTTGTACCACGAGTTCGAGTGTGATTTTTTGGTTGAACACTCGGGAGGCAGTTAAAATCATCCTGTTTGGAATTTTTTTGCGACTCCTAAAAGCCGAGCACATATTTATTAGACTATTAATGAGATATTACACTTTGGAAGAATGTTATATTGTAGCATTATTATACAGGGTTATTTTCGATGCCCACTATGGGGATCTCGGAAACTAGCAGAGCTAGAACAAAGGTTAAATCGGGAGAGAATTGCAGTTTTGAATGCTCAATCTAATGCTCCTTTTGGATTTTTAAAAAAGTTCATGGCTCACTAGAGATCTGATGAAATAGAAAAAATTCCTCTTTTTAAAATATCTAGTGAGCCAAGAACTTTTTTAAAAATCCAAAAGGGGCATTAGATTGAGCATTCAAAACTGCAATTCTCTCCCCATTTAACCTTTGTTCTAGCTCTGCTAGTTTCCGAGATACCCATAGTGGGCATCGAAAAAAAAACTCACCCTGTATATAAATCAACGCTTGTCATATAAGGTTTTGCGCATTACTACAAAAATGTCCGTTACTTCCTCAATTTTATATATAGCGTTTTTATAGCACCGTCCCAAAAAATATATGGAAATATCTTACTTCAAATGATTGGCATTAAAATATATATACTTAACGTCAGTTACAGAAGGAAACTTTCTGTTGTAATTGTTATAAATCAAAATGTTCTCAAAATCAAAATTTTTATAGATCAAACTGAAAATCTACCAAACGAATTAAGTTTAGAGGAAACTCAAGATACATTTTCTGTCATAGAATAACATGTGACGTAACTCCCTTAGCGGTGCAATACTCCACACCAAATTTAAAAATTAACCTCAGAAACGAAGCAAAACAACTTTATCCCATACCTAGGCCTTGGAAATTGTATAAATTTGTTGAAACGTCAAAGTTTTAGTATTTGGAAACGAGTAAAAATAAACGAAAATAAACTTCTCCCGATTATTTATTTTTGCCCATTATATGCCATATAAAATCCATTCAAACAGTAGAAATTGTTACTTTGAAACAGAGACGTTTTAATGATCTGATATTTTGCACACAAGTTTTGAAGAAAAAATACACACTGCCTTAGAAAATTTAGTTGTGTGCAGTTGGAGTTACCTTCAAAACACCTCAGGGCATAAATTTATGAACCATTATTAACAAGTTTGCACATTCGAGAGCCCAACAAATTGATGTAGAATGTATATAGGGATTACATTCATGGAGTTAACTGAATAATTTCTATTTGCTTATCACACAAAGTTACCATATTATTATTATCCCAGTAAGTATATTAAAATGAAGAGGGGGAATTTGCATTTATTTGTTTTCCTGATTTCATCCCCCATAGGGAACATTAATTAAATTAATCCCAAGCGTTTCCCAAGCGCGAGTATAATATAATTCATTCCTATTAATGGTATATACAGGGAGTACCCAAACTGCGCGAAAAACATTTTATACGTGAGCCTTTTTAAGCAAAAACTATAAAAAAAATCTGCAAGCGCTTCGTTTTTGAGATGCAGGAGTTAGAGTTTTAGGAAAGTTTCGTTTTTTTTTTTTCATCCAAAAGAAAACTCATTTATTTCAATCTACAATATGGATGGATAGTGTCTCATACAATACGATAAAAGAAACAATTTTGTATTCGTTGTGAGGTTCGTGACAAAATGGTCTTTAATTAATGTCAATATTGCATTTAGTGATGTATACCTACATGTTACAGACCGTATATGTAGGTAAAACAAGTCGTATACAAAAGGTCTAGTCCATATGGAAATAGAAAAGGAGATTTTCCAGCTCTGATTAATTCAGCCAATATAAGGGATCAGCGGTTTTTCGGGTACGGAGAAAAATGTTTTGGGTTTCCCGAGACGCCCCCAAAAAAAAGAGTTGTGGACTTCGTCGTTTTTTCATTGTGCGATGAACGTATGGAAATTCCGGGCGAGGAGGCGGTTTGATGTAGTCTATTTTGGGAGAAGGAGTGGATAAAAAGTTCCTCCAAATTTTCCTTCGCAACAAAATTACGCTTTTATAAATGTTTGGCATTTTCTAACGATAAGACGAAATCCAGCTGATATATTACATGGGCTACTTGCTTTCTTTTAGAGAACGCCGCCCATCAATCTCCTTTCCAGAGATTATTTGTCTCCGCATAAATATTTTGAGGGATGGCATTTTTCTTACATGTGAAACAACGACTTGCAAAAATTTTTATGTTCTAAATTATGCAGCAGGAAATTATGTTGGGATATTACTATAGAGACTGTATACACTATAAATGAATTTATGTAATTTATATATTGCAACTGTTTATACAAGGTGTTTCCTAGGTGTAGAAAATTAAGGAGGTTAATCCTTGGGTCAGAATATTACGATTGAGCCTATAACAACCCTCAATAGCATAGTCCTTTTTTAAAATTGGATTATGGCAATATATCCCAAAATAATCAAACTTCTGAACGGACATTACAGTGCAGTCTTTTTGGGCATGAAGAATAAGCTAACACTTGAGCTCTTTTTGTAACATGCTTTTATCTCACTTTTTTGAGATTTTTTGGTCTTACAGATAGATCCTTTACTTTATTAGGTTCCAACAAAAGTGTATACTTGTTTAATAACGATAAAATCAACCGTTTGTGTTGAAATTGGCAAAATATGCCGCAAAACATCTGGTTAACTCGAACATTTAAAACATAAATGTTTTACCTACAGCCTTTAATCAACTGTACATTCAAAATGAAGAAAAAAATGTCAATTAGAAACACCATTGGTTTTCTTGCAATAGGGTGTTCAAATTTTGTCGAATTCTGGCCTTTCCATTTTGAAAGTGAATAATTTTTGGGACATTGTTCATAGGAATTTTCTCTCACTTTAAATGATACAGTTAATATGTAACAATTGAAAGCGGTAGGTGAAAATTTTTTTTCGAATGTTGGAGCTAAAATAGGTATTTTGAGGCACGTTTTGGCAAATTCAAGGCCAGCGGGTTCTGAAACAAGTATATACAGTATACACTTTGTATCATCCAAGCGCCATGTTGTTTACTAGGACGCCCCAACCGAAGCTGTCACTTTCGCCATTATTCACAACAGGAAACTTGTTCAAAATATATCGTCTTGGAGTTGTAAATATACAAGAAATTAATAAAGGAAATTGTGCCGGAAAATTTGCTTGATAAATTTATTCTCAAGCGATAAAATTTCCGACACTTTGATTTTAACCCCGATAAATATACCTACCATATCAGCAAATCCTTAATCCTTTGTTTTTGAGATATACAGGGAGACAAAGTTGATATTGCCCCTATAAGGCCATATCAAGCTAAGGAATTTTGAGTTAGAACTCCGGACTTTGGGTTTATACTCGGAATTTTGAGTTCAAACTCGAAATTTTTATTTTAATTTAAACTCTGAATTTATATAACCAAAACTTCTGATTTGGCATCCGAAAAAACCCAAGTTGATCCTACGAAAACTTGAAGTTATTAGGAAATTCCCAAGACAATTTTGACATTAGACTGTAGGTATCTGTATATACAGGGTGATTCAGTTTTATTCTGCGACACTTCAACAGGTGATAGAAAACCAAAAAATAACCGCACTTTCTTTTATAAACTATATCATTTTAAGGCCTAATTAAAAAGTTACAGGGTGTTAAAGTTTTAAGAAACATGTGGTCTTTATTGAATATTTACCAAACTAGTTGAGATATTTGGTACACGTTATAACGGCATGGGTTAGCATAAAACCTGTTAATACCAAACACCTTGAACAACCAGTGGCGTAGAAGTAGGTAATTAGTATAATTGTTTTTAGAACAAAAAAATGAACCACCCTTTATAGCAATAAAATGTATTCAATTTCTTACGTAAATTTTAATTTTAAACAAAAATGCCCTTTTGGTAATTTTTTGTATGTGTCATGGTTTCGTGCGGCAAATTTGATTTTTTGTATTATTTCGGGGTATTTCTGAAAAATTATCTAAAAAATTTGCTCCATAAGTATCACTTAAAGTGAAAATAATGTGTTTGCTACTTGAAATAAAGTAACTTTTTCCAATAAACTTACCTATTTAAGGCTATACTTTTGAAGATAGGGGTCTAACACATTTAAGGAAGATACAATTAATGTTACGCTCTGTATCATGAAAAGTAAAACCTTGAATGGGTAAGTTTATTGGGAAAAGTTACTCTATTTAAAGTAAGAAACACATTTTTTCTGCTTTGAGTGTTACTTATGCAGCGAAGGTTTAAGTTAATTTTTCAGAAGTATCCCGAAATAATACGAAAAAATCAAATTTGCTATGAAACCATGACACATATGAAAAACTTCTTAGAGAACGCTTTTGTTTAAAATTAAAATTTACATAATAAATTGAATACATTTTATTGCTATACAAGGTGGTTCATTTCTTTTTCTAAAAACAATTATACTAATTACGCACTTCTACGCCACTGGTTGTTCAAGGTGCTTGATATTAACAGGTTTTATGCTAACCCATACCGTTATAACGTGTACCAAATATGACTTAAATATCTCAACTAGTTTGGTAAATATTCAACAAATTCCACATGTTTCTTACAACTTTAACACCCTGTAACTTTTTATAAGGCCTAAAAATTATATAGTTTATAGAAGAAAATGCAGAATAAAACTGAATCACCCTGTATACCTATCCCATTTTGCCCATTTTGTATATGTTTTAACCTCCCTATCTCCGTTTTAGAGATTTCCCATTCCCAATTAATCATTCTCTGTATCTATACGTTATATTTTAAGTAGCCGATTTAAAAAATATCTACAAAAACAGATTCTTTTAGCAAATGTCATGAATCCAATTAGGTGGACTATTTGGTGCCCGATACGTTATTATTTGTATTTTTTATTTGAACATAATTAAGTCTGCTTGGTATGCAGCAAAACAAATTCTTCTCTGTTTGTTTGCAAGCCATGTTTGCATCCGACCTAAAAAGCTAAAGGGCAGGCATGCGGCAGCCATTTTGTTCGTAATTAAAGGGGCCTGTGTGCTGCTGGCTGGAATTTTTCCCTATTTACGGGTCGAAAGCATCTTGTACTAAGTTACCAAAAAAACCTAAACTTAACCATATTAACCCCATCGATTTTTCGTATCCAGCCTATTTACTATTATTGATTTCGCTTAGAGGAAAGCGGTCACCTAGAGAAAAGTACCCTAATATGAGACCAAATTACGTTTTGTTCTGTATTTTGTCCTATAATATATTATAATGGGCAAACTTACGTCGAATAAATTAAATATAGTCTCTATTTTCACTGCAGTTTATGCAGGATTGCCAAATATTAACAGTTGTTGTTGCGTAAACGAGAATTATGAAAAAAAGTCAAATCTTCAATTTTTAAAATTGGGTGCGTAATATAAGACAGTCCATAATCTAGGTTTAACAGAAACACTACTTGCCACAAAAGAATTTTTATTTCAAAAACTTTAAGAGAATATCAAATTAACCTAGTATACAACAATTTAGTTACATAACACTTGACACACATAACAGGTTCCTAATATGAGACAGTCCCATATTAAGGTTTAACAAAAATACTAATATACTTACCAAAAAATAATTTTTATATCAAAAACATTAAATGAATATCAACTTAACACAGTATACAACTCTTTAATTATATAACACTTTACATTCTATTTAAATTATTAGTAATCTAAATTGCATGAAGTGAGTCTCCTTATATGAGATTTCTTAACATGAGATATCTCAAAATTTCTCAGTTCTCTCAATTTCCCTTCTTCCTTTTTCTCTGAAATCTTAAAATAGCCCATTTTGTCTTCCAAATATAACCTCAAAAACTAACAAGTTAAGGGGGGGTGTCAATTTATAGTCAGCCACCCTGTACATATTTGTATTGTTATATTAAGAATTAAAAAATGAATCCGATAATGGGCAAATGAAATGTGTAGGTTGTAAAATACAGAACAAATCACTTTTATTTCAGCTAAAATCGGAACTTATTTAAAAACACCGAATAGGAATAATACTTGGTATATATATATCATGATCTTTGTTGATTTCTATATATTAGAAGATACTCGGTGATGAATCAAACGAGTTTCTTGGCCCCCGTATGTATGCTTCTTCTTGTTTTTTCCACCGCGCTGCGCCGCTTTGCCGAGTTCTTTTTATATGTCGATCGACCGGTCGATATATACATACACACTCACATTGCTTTGGTTTTGGCAGTACCAGCTAGATGGCGTTGGATGGTAAATGCTCACCGCATTATACTAGTTCCTTTTCCACTTATGGCTAACGAATCTGGGTCTTTCGGTTGAGGTGCGCTACGTCTGCCTGATGAGGACCAACAAGCCCGAAACAGGTACCTGTCGTGGTCTGCACACCTCCGAAAGACCCATACATAATTTCCATTAGATATTGGATGGTTTTGTGAAGGAATATACTCGTATAAATTTTCCGACGTCCCGATTTGTGCTCTCGAAGCCCGTCGTGGGCTTACCTGAATTTTAAAAGCCACGCCACGTAATAAATTACGTGACAAATTCCTGGGGCTCCACGTTTTAGTGCACCTGCTTTTCTCCTTTGCATTCTTTTGACATTCAAATTTTGAACGGCCTTCAAATTGTATTACTGATGAAGCCTTTCTCCTCGCGGCGACAGGGAACATCGCATTTTACTTTTTTACTTTTTGCCGGTCCCTGATCCTCAATCTCACGTCGGTACGTTTTTCTGGAAAGAAAGAAATTGGAACGAATTTCTTATGCTATTTCCTCGACATCGGTAAGCGGATTGAGGGTTGTTAGGAGGTTTTAAGTTTTTATGTGAAAAGACAAGGAAACTGTAATTTCCATACAGAAACTCAATTCACCAAATAGAACCACAATACCGCAAAGAAAGTAAATAGCTCTTCTACTTACAATGCAAATATTTCATAGCAGACTATGGCTATTCATTTTTATAAAACTATTGTGTTTTCGTAGTTTCTTTCGGGGTAACTTGGCAGAAAACTATTTTTGTACTTTCCTTAAAATGTTACGTTTTTGAAAATTATAGATCAATAATGATAATTTGATAATTTCTACTGCCAAAACGCAATTAAAATGTATTATTGCAAAAAATAATCTGTGTATATACTTCAAATAGGTACCTATTAAATAGTAAGATAATCCTTTAGCAAACTGAATTTTCCACTTTTTAAATTAGACCTCAATGCCACACAGAGAAAAATCAATAAATAAAACAGTTTTGCTAAGAATTCACTTATGACAGTTACTACAAATTTTGTTACTGGTATAAAAAGAGTTGCAACTCTAATAATTTAGTTTTCTAAATAAATTAACACCATTTTATTACCGCGCAGCTTATAACAGGTATTATTTTACATTTCTACCTTTAAAATCTTATTTTATAATATTTTTTTAGTACAAATAAAAGCGGTTTTATAACATAATTATTGGTTTATAGTCTCAAAAACGCATTTTGTTGCGGCAGCTATTCCATGTAGCTGCAACACTAAAACGTTTCATAGCTGTTATAAGATATAATCCAAAATTGTGCGGAGGGGGGGAAATCTACGACATGGATGCGCCAGTCTCCCTTCATCGTTTCCAGTTATCATGTAGTTGTCATGTAGTGCAACCCCCACGTCGTGAAATTAGCCATAGGTACTTACGCGTCTATAGATACTGTGTTCATTTAATAAGTAGGTAATTAATTGATTGTGCTCTTTTTACGAACCAAGAGGAGCTATTTTATGAAAAATGGTGTGCCGCCATGCGTTGCCATCATCTACGTCTACGCCACGAAGCCATTCGCCGGTTTTCGTTTGAGACCGCCACCGATGTTATAAAGCCCCACCAGACTATTATAGTGCAGTAGCGTCGCTGCATGGACATAGGTAATTGATTTTCAATCGGTAAGACCGTTACCGTTAAGCTGTCGGATTGCGATATTGCAATTTATTGAATTCTGAAATATCGGACTATCGAAGTAAATTGTTACTTTTCGCTAAAACCTTCGGGTTATCCAGAGACATTTTTGCGTGTTTGGCATGAGTTTTAGGCTATTTAATTGTTTCAAGTACTTCAGACAAGAGACAATTTTTTCAATAGGCAAGCTTGCCCCCGATTTCATAAAATGGATTTCATGTAACCAGTGTATTTTTTTTTAATAAAACTGTTCTTTGTTTCATACATCCAAGTCTTTTATTTAGCCCCAAATGTAAGCTTTTTCTTCACTGTTCCTGTTTACCCCTTTAAATGCATAGGCGTAGAAGTCACCCATAAAATTAACTTTTTAAAAGCAATTTAAATACTTCAGTCCGAGTTTCAATCTTATATAATGAATATAACACACCTCCAGGCTTTTTCAACCAATATTGAGTTTTTTAATTTTTGTTTCATTTTGTTACCAGCTAAAAACAAAATATTAGAAAGTTTGAAGTATGTCTATTTATAAAATAGAACGTAATATTATGAAAATATTCCATGGGACTATGCGAAAATTTAAAAAAAAATCAAAAAATTAGCCATATAGCTCCTTTATTTTTTGTAATAACTATGCCGAGTATTATATCTTTGGAAAGCTCAAAAAATGGCCGATTTTATAAGGCCACAGCCAACTATGATTTATATTTAGTTTATGTCATATCTCAAAAATCACAAACAACATAAATAACGGAGCTACAGAGATGTAATGAAATAGCAAAAAATCGGTCTTTTCAAAATATCTGGTGAGCCATGAACTTTTTTAAAAATCCAAAAGGGGCATTAGATTAAGCATTCAAAACTGCAATTCTTTCCCCATTTAACCTTTGTTCTATCTCTGATAGTTTCCGAGATCCACATAGTGGGCATCGAACAAAACTCACCCTGTATAGACAAAAAGTAGATAAGGTGTCTAGAGCTCGATTTTCGTTAAAACTTGTCTATAATGTTTTTGCTTATGAATATTTTCGATTTCGGCAAATAACGGTTAACAACCTTCATTTTTTGCATATATAAGTAGGTTTAATTCATTGATATAGAGATACTTTCTTTGCGGTTAGTGGTTTTAAAAAGAAAAAAAAATGTTATCAAAATATTTTTTGCTAACAAAAAATTATGGCACATTTCAGAAATGCGAGGAAACGAAACACTACTGTATCTCCTAAATTAATCAAGATATAGAGATGCCTTTTGCGGCTTAAAACTTTTTTCAAAATCGAGCTATAGACACCGGGGCCACAAGGAAATTGCTTTATAACCGTCATGAGACAAGATTATAGATGCTATTGGAAAGGATAATTATTCCATTGCAGCAGTTTTATATTTCTAATAATTCGTTTTATAATGCTTATTTAATGAATTATAAGGGCAATATGATTAGATTACCACTAAATTAGTAAGCTGTATAAAGCATTATTTAACCTGTTATAAAACACTAACACAACTCTTGCTATATTGCTAGCATAAACTGTCTTAGCAATAGGTGTCATGTGAAGGTAATGAGCACGAGTTGCTGTCTCAAATCGTATAAAATGGTATTATAAAGGATTTAATTTTTTTATAAAGAATAAAGCGTATTTCGCTCAGTGCAAATTGCGACAAGTTTTTGTAAATCAAAAAGCTTATGTCGTGCTAATTGTAATGAAAATACATACTTTGGCAAGTAGGTACTTGCAATCACTGTCCAATCAAATTAATTGGTACATAATTTTTTATGAACATTTCGCGCGACAAGCTTTTTTATTTACAAAAACATGTCGCAATTTGGATTTGGCATTTAATTATCTTAGAGAAAACCCAAACTTATTTTATTCGTTTTAGTACATTAATATGACATGTCGAGGAGGTTGTGAAGCAATCGGCCATCTTGAAGTTGCATCCATTTTGAAAACATCGCAATACTGAATATTATATTGTTACCAGAACCAAAAGTCTATGCAAAATATGTTTTATCCGATAGTAACGGAAATTGTTGAATATTGTATATACCTACCGTGGAGTCTTCTCACTCCATGCAATCATTGAATAAGGAATTCGTTAATAAACAACTAAAAAAAGTAGCTTATTCACTAAATAATTCGAAGAACAAGATATTCAAAAATATGATTTGTCTAATGCATGCACCATATTTGCTAGTACTGAATTATTCAATCAATCATTTCCCAATTCGGTCGATAAACACCCTAACTAGGTATCCCTAACCCTAATATTAGCATCGGAAAAGTCACAGCGTAACTTTGCGGGCCTAATCAACCATTAGTAATTGAAATTATCCGCGCTGCTAGAATTTTAATGTGGTGATTTCATGAAGTTGGGGATAACTTCCAACTTCCGTGAAATTTGTGCCAGCAATCGGCCGAACTTCGGCTGTCTATTATTAGGTACACAGGCAGATTCGTATTTTCTCCACGTATCCCGGCGTTTTCGCCAAAAGTTTAAAAGGGTATTTAATGAACTAAAATGGAAATAATATTGTAACGGATAAAAGATCGAAATTAGCAAATCTACTTACGTTTACGTTTAAAAATAATTTTTTTTTCTACTTTAGAACTTTAGTTACCTAGAGCAAATGTTTCAGTTTATTGTTCTTACACTTCTTATAAAACCCAAAATGTTTTTTTTATAACTGTGAGAAAATCCGTGGAGGTACCTCGCTAAAATTTGGTGTGGAGTGTTATACCATTGAGTAAAGGAATACTCAATGGTTATACTCTAAAGATGAGTTTATATTTATATTAAAGTTTGAAGCTTCTGTTCTCGCGAGTGGTGTAGACGTAGATGAGTCAGTCGAGGAAGGTATTTGATTTAAAAAAAATGCTATGTTACTGGAAACAGGAAACTTTTTCTTTACAATCTTGACGGAAAAAGTCTCTTGACTTTTTCTTTAAACTTGGGCACAGACGGACGAATAAAATTCTGTATCTTTTCTAAGGCTATTTATCTGGCTATTTTTTGGCATTGTCAAATTCTGTTAGCAAAAAGTAGTAATAATTATTAGTTAGCAATTATTATGAATTTTTCGTTAGAAAAATTTACCGTTTTTTTTGGAAATCTCTATATCCTGCATCATTAAAACCGTAATTATTTTTAACTCTAGAACAATATGTATAAATAGATCATCATTTCTGTTACAGCGTACGTACAGGGCGATTCAGTCAACCGAAAAAAAAAATAAAACAATTTTTCAGAAGTGTAGCCAATAAGTTCGCCAGTCAAAGCTTGTGCGCAGTTGCCAGTTGCACAACATATCGTAAATGTACTTTTTTACAATTTTACAGAAATCTAGAGCATGATATTAAGAAAATCCAAAAAGATTTTTTAGAGTTTTTAACTTTTTAGGAAAACATTTTTATGACCATAAAAACATCATTTAATTTGCCTTTTTGACTCGCCTTTTGATTTTCCGATGTCAATCGTTTTCTTCCTTTGCAAATATCAACGTAATGTCCAAAAATGTGTTGAGTATCATTTAAAATTGCGCACAAAATGTACAAAAGCACCAAAACTCACTACATGTCACTACTGTTTAGAAATCAAAAATCCACCAGTAATTTGTTATGATAGAGTAATAAGCCCACTGTCGTGTGTACAATAAAATTGTAAATCCATGACGAGATATTTCAATAAGATTGTACCCGTGGTAATTTTCTGGTGTAGCAGACCGATTCTACCTGTGCTGTCGTCTACGCTGTCCATAACGCGGATAGGAGAGCGGAGAGGTATAGTTTAACGCACGAAAGAAAACGTTTCTAAAGAATGCGGGCAGCATTGCGAGATTTCCTATACGACTAGTCGTTATTTATTGGCGAATACAAGTTTTAGCATATTGAAGTAGACATCAACAATCAAGTAACTGAACTTTTTACAGGAAAACTGGGCTCTCCAAAAATTCTAGGAGTTCTAGGAATGCTAAATTTAAATCTATTAAAAAAAAATTAAATGTTGAACGGTTATGTTTTTCAAGTCCTGAATAGTTGTCTTTTTTAAAATACAGTGGCAACAAAGTTTTATGGGTACCTTTGTACAATTTCCGAACAGACCTGGGGAAGGAACTATGAATAAAGAACCCCAGGAAGGAGCAAATTTGGGCTTTACGCTGGACCGGTCCAGTCTCTGCATATGGCCGCATGCCGTTTTCGGTTTACAAAAATACTTACCGATGGACTGTTATCCCCCAAACATTTTGTTCTGGTAGTCACGGAATAGCCGCAGGCTGCACAGCTGACCATAATAGATCTCCAAAAAGTACTTATCGAAGAACTACACAAATATCTAATAGCACAAACCACAGTGACAACTGTCAAATATAAAATATTTTGTCAAAATTAAGTCTCCATACAGGGCGATTTCCGACTCGCGTATTTTATAATGCCCATAGAGCTTTGGCTCCTTCCTGGGGTTCTTTATTCATTGGAAAGGAACGATTCGGACCCTAGGGGCCAACGCTATATCTAAAATATTTATCCACCTGCGACGTGCACCTAGAAAGCAGTTTATACCCCTCTCAATATTGCAGGAATTCGTGATGTTTCTTCTTGTCGCATCAGTACTGCAGGGAAAAAATCCGCGTAGCGTATATTTTCTGTGTGACTGACAGAGAAACTCATTTTAGCGATACTTATTCAAAACGAAACAATCACAATGAAACTATTTGACTTTTTTAGAATCAATAATCAATACATCCGCTAACATTCTCTTTGTATGATACGATACTTTATTTTCTTTAGTTTAGTGCCAATATTTCTATAGTTCAACGCGGGAATGAAAACTAAAGAATGCGGGCAGCGTTGCGAGATTTCATATACGAGTAGTCGTTATTTCTTGGCGAATACAAGTTTGTGCATATTGCAGCCAAATTTCTGAACTCTGTAATACCGAAAAAATAAAGCTCACATCACGCGACCACTTACTCATTTTTGTTTATCAGTTATTTTTTACGCGGTGTGATAAAGTACCTATTATATTTTTTCAACATCGTCGCTTCTACCATCGTCTTTCAAATACGGCAACAAAGCACTTCTGCCAGCGAGCCGCCGACAAAACCAGTTAGCCAACGCGTTTTGTGCCTGTTTCTATAGTACGTAAAGTTAACTGCGTATTTGGGCTACCACACAGCGCTCACTTTTTAGGCCGCCGGCAAGCTTGGCAGAGAGCTCAGTGGCGTTTCGTATGTTCGGGAGTTAACGTGCGCAAAATGAGTAACAGGGAAGAACGTTGCATTCTCAAGCACGAGAAATAATTGCCAATGTTATAAGGGTTCGCCTTCCTCCATAGTCTAAGGCATCACCGTTAAGAATAATATTAACTATAAATTAAATAACAATTATATGTAAATTAAGTCGGAGTTACACAAAATTGAGCCACGCCCCTGAACTGTGTCTAATTCTATAATATTTACGAGTTCTTCTCCCTTGCGTAGCACGCATTCTGCCTTTAACAAGTGGTATGCCTATATTAGTCATAATACTGATTTTCGTCGCAGTGTTCTTAAAATGTATAGAAAGGCTCATTTTTATTTACTTTCTATATTAAATATTACCCCAAACAAAGGGGTAAAATAAACATCGGTATCGCTGCCATGTTGAATTATAGAAAATAGTCTATTTTAATCTTTTCTGGCAACAGCAACGATGCCTCGGTTTTTAAAATAGGTAAATTATGGACTAAACAGTATGCAGTTGCTCGATGTATAATCATTAATGAGACATCCTGTTCAATAGAAATTTCCTCAAAAAATGCTATACCTACCTATTATATTGTGTACCGGCTACGTGCACGTGCGTAGGTATGCTACTCTTCACTTAGTATTTATTTGACTGTCTATGTTTAGCTTAATTTGTAGATCTATGATTCTTGCGAAACCGCAGACGCACACTTTTAACAAGACAGTACAAGATGGGTTTATTTTGTGCGAAAAGCACGAAGCATTTAAATTTAAATTTTTCTTTCAGGCGAAAATGCGAACGCGAAAATATTCATCGACGTTCCCAGGCGTGAAGTTATGGGCAATTTAGCACGGAGTTGACATAAAAAGAGGTTATTTGTAGTGACAATGGGAAGCATTTCTTAAAAATTTCATTTTCTTCGCCGGTTTATCACTGGAAATAAAATTGAAACGGTTCATTTTAGAGGCCAGGATAATACAATAAGAAATGTATTTATACTGCCTCAAAAATAGGTAGTTTAGGTAATAACGTAGAAAATCATACCATCCTTAAAGTCAATTTATGTTAAAGGGTAGAGCTTACCCTAACATAATAGTCATCACCGCCGAACTGCACTCTTATTGGTCAGTAGACGTTATGTGCTGAACGTTCTTATTATACAAGTGTTTCGAAAGTCAAAACTTTTAAACCAACTTTTCTATTTTTTGACATACGGAAAAAAGTTTAACATATGAAAATTGTTTGCAAGAACTGACATAATTTAAAGTTTGCACCCTCTTGGGGTCAAAAGTTAAATTATTTGTAAAAATGTTTAATTACGTGTGTTTTGTAATTTGTAAAGCAAAATGTCCCAACCAATTTGATGTGTCATACATGCCTGTTTGTTCTGTATTTACAACAAAAATTTAAGAAAAAATATTGGTAATGTTTGTGGTTGACATAAGATAAGATCTAGTTACCTATTTTTTGAGCAATGATCGCGTTATGACGTTAATAGTGACATCCCTAATGGAATTTTTCATATCGGGTTACCTAAACAGAAAAGTTTACTCTATTACAGCTCCAGAAAATGACTACCTAATATCATTGAGTAAAGTAATAATCTTTACTCAGTGGTAATATTAAAAAATGAAAATAATTGAAGTAAGCTTGTTTGTTGTGAAAAGTAGATTTTAAGATAATTGCTGTGTTAAGTTGAATGTATTTTTAAGTTATTTTCCTGAATTAAAAGAATGTGTACGAGTTTAGTATTTTTTTTATTGTTTAGCAACTTTCATTATGACAAAAGAAGGCCGCCTAGAGGAGCTATCGGTCGCACCCATGGACTCTTTAAAATAAGGGGACCCAGCATTATACTTTCCAAAGTGAGGCCTATTCTTTCCTCATTCAAAAAATATCAGTGATGCCAAGTATGCCATTTTATTGGAGAATCTATGAATATAACAGGTACTTTGATTGTTAGTAAAAGGTAAAAATTAATAATGGTTTCCATGATTTCTAAAAATTAGGCTTGACAATGTTGTGTCTACAATTACAGAATATGATAACTGTCAAATGAAACAAATTTATTGTATAGTTGAAATTCTTTAATTGTCACATCTGAGTATCTGGAAGTTAGAAAACTCAAAAATTGTGAATTATGATGGGAAATTTTTTGCCTCCTTTAGAATCTATGGCACTATCTATGACATAAAACCTGATGGCAGTTGGACACTGACATATAACATAACCTTGTACCAGCCCACTTATGTGGTCTCCTTGGAGTCTACAGAAAACAAACTTCCCCTCAAGGCTTCACTTTTCCTATGTGATAGACTGTGAAATGCTGGGTCCCCTTATTTTAAAGAGTCCCTGGTCGCACCCATCACCGATTTTTTCTGTCAAAAAATGGTCAAGATATTTTGAGTGAACCACTTATATACAGGCCACTCTTTCCCACTGGGCACGTGCCCAGGGCCCCGCGATCGATAGGGGCCCCCTAGTTCCTGCCAGATCACTTTAAAGTTTTATTAATAAATAATAATAAAAAAATCATTATTCCATATCTAAAACTCATTTTTTACATAAATATTTTATTCATAAGGATGTAAGATTCGCGAGTGTAAATGTAATAATTACAAGAAAAGGTGATAATGGGCAAACACTCAAAGTTAACAAAAAGAAAAAACTAGTAACCGCATACACGTGTTTCATGCTATTTGGCAATCATCAGTACGGTGTTAACTTTGAGTGTTTGCCCATTATCACCTTTTCTTGTAATTTTATTCATATTTACAACACATCAATAATCAATATAATAATAATGAATTGTTAACGGACTAGGGTTCTAGTTTTCGACAACAGACATTGCTAAGATCTACTCGCGGGATCTCTAGAGCGACGTAAAACTGAACGTGACCCGGTCGCAGAATACTTGAAAGTTGTTCATATCGAAAATGAAGGAACTAAGAGTATATTGGAAATATGTCATCTTTTGAAAGAAAACAAAATTGAAGGCACATTTCCAAATGCAGAATTCACCCAAAAATTATTTTTAGTATCTTGAACTTTAAAAAA
Source organism: Pseudeuparius sepicola (assembly GCA_963920635.1). Classification (NCBI taxonomy): domain Eukaryota; kingdom Metazoa; phylum Arthropoda; class Insecta; order Coleoptera; family Anthribidae; genus Pseudeuparius; species Pseudeuparius sepicola. Next base: position 8,932,438 of record OY987304.1, read on the forward strand.
TTTATATAAAAATAAAAATCGCATCAGGTAATGTGCCTTTTCTGTGCGAAATATTGAAAAATTTTATTAGAAAAACTTTCTCAGAATTAAAAAATATGACTTATCAAATTACAGAACTAAATAATTTTTTCATTTATAATTTTTTAAGGTGGTAGCAGCTTAAAAATAAAAATCGCATCAAGAAAAGTGCCTTTTCTGTACGAAATATTGAACAATTTTATTAGAAATAATTAAATAATTTTTTATTTATAATTTTTTTAAAAATATATAAATAAAAAAATAGTTCTGTAATTTGATAAAACGTCATATTTTTTAATTCTGAGCAAGTTTTTCTAATAAAATTTTTCAATATTTCGCACAGAAAAGGCACTTTACCTGATGCGATTTTTATTTTTAAGCTGCTACCAGCGCCCTCTATAAATTTTTTAAAGTTCAAGATACTAAAAATAATTTTTGGGTGAAGCAAAAGCAGAATACAGAAAATTGTCATATTATAGACCTATAATACCGCTTTGCCGTGGACACATTGTATGTATAATATACAGGATGATTTTTTTAGGTCTACCACCGCCATTTTCTCGCTTATTTTGCGCCCTACAAAAAAGCGTAAGAAACAAAAATGTTGCAATTTTGGACAGCTAAGTGGTGCTGCAAAAGAAATCAGCATCCATGGCCAACTTGTCGCGCAATATTAAAAAAACCTCAAATTGAGCAAAACTATTAATAGCCGTGGAATGTTTATTTTAAGAGACAGAGGAAAACTTTTATATTGAAAATTGATGGCACTGAGAAGCTTTATCCATCCACATAGTCAGATAGTTTCAGCAAATTACACAGGGTCTTCGGCTCTCTTGAGGCTATGAAAATTTTTTTGTTTATTTCTTATTAAGCGATTTTCTCGCTTATTTTAGGCCGCACGGAAAATACGTAAGAAAACAAAATATGGCAATTTTTGTCAGCGAGGCGACTTTAAAAAAGGAATGGGCCTCCATGCCCAACTTTTCGTTATAAAGCTTCTCAGTGCTATCAATTTTTAATATAAAAGTTTTCCTCTGTCTCTTAAAATAAACATTCCACGGCTATTAATAGTTTTGCTCAATTTGAGGTTGTTTTAATATTGCGCGACAAGTTGGCCATGGATGCCGGGGCGCAAAATAAGCGAGAAAATCGCGGTGGTAGACCTAAAAAAAGCATCTTGTATAATAATGTATAATCTATTTTATCTATGTATAATATGTATATTCTATTTTATTTAGTTTGACTGTAAAGAAATAAAAATAAATCTAGAACCTTGCTTATCTGCTTTCTTTGTTTCTTTATCTATTCTAACAAAATAGTGCTCTGTCAAGGTCATAGGGGCCCCATTATCCTAATGTGCCCAGGGCCTCCAATAGGTTAAAGACGGCCCTGCTTATATAAGCTTATAGTTTATTTGGACATTGCTTAAATACAAAATGTCAAGCTCAAATAAGAGGGCGCTGATGAAAATTTGGCACCCCGAACTTGTATTCCTCCCCCGGAAAATCGGAATTGATAGTGCGACCCTGTACAATTGATCCATCAGTGATTTTGTTTACATTTACTTGGCTCTTTAAAATAAATAGACTATATGCTGTATTATAAAATTTCTTACGTTATACAGGGTATTTCCGACTGATAAAACATCGAATGAAATAAAACGAAAAGTTATTGGAATAAGGAAAAGTAATGTCAGTTTTGCCCATCTAAAATATTCGGGAAATGGGATATTTTTAAATAATTTCAGAGCTGATTTATCAGATGGTATAGGTAGGTATAGCAACATTAAAGAAAAATATGTCAAATATGCCACCTTACCTTCTGGACCTTGTGATACCTCAAATCAAAGCAATTTTTGTCGGTATTGCTGAGTTAGAATTTAATTTTAATAAATACAAATTATTAGCTATAATATCTCCTTGTTTATAGGAGTTGTTTTTTTACTATCACCACAGATTATGAGACTTAAGGATATGAACAAAACAATGCTCTATTTCTAGCAAAGTCAATTATTGATGTTTGAAGGCCATAAATAAATATTTTTAGCCGCGAATTTAAATCTCTCTCAAATATCTAGACTTTGGGTGACACCTACCTCACCTCCTCTCCGAAACATTTTCTTCCAAACCTCATTTCATGATTTCATCTAAATAAATTGCTTTCAAATAATAATTCGTAGGTATGCTAAGGAGACCCTGACAAAATTCCTATTAATAAAAAGTCATTTTTTAATAATTGAAATTTATTAGTTCTAATAAGACAGTTTAACTTGTCAGTAGGTTTGCGCTAGGAAAATTTCCAATAATAAATAGGCGCTACAAAGTATAAATATTATCAAGAGAGAATATTTTTTTATATGCTTCAGTGTTTCTACGTCAAACACAATAATTATTATTGTTTTTAAAATAGATGTGGTATATAAAAGGAAAATATTTTTCCACAATTTTACACTGCTTTTTGACTTTTGAAGGCTTCTGAGAGATAAGGAAAAGTGACTAAAAACTTTTTAGAAGTTATACTATATATACTACTATACTACTATATCATTTTAGATGGCAATATTAAATTTTCTTAAATTAAATTTGACAGTTAACAAGAAAAGTAATCTATTAATCTTACTATGTAGGTAACATTTTGGCATTTCGACAAAACAAACCAAAAACATATAAATTATTTTAAATGCACCTACAGAAATAATCAATTGTCTATAAAAGTTAGATCAATGATAAAAATCCGCGAAAAACTCATTTGTTTGAAATAACTCAATAGACGACTTTCAATGTTTGTTATACCTATAGCGTATAGAGGATGATATATAAACAATTGGAAATACCCAATGATTGAAATGACACAGGATACTATATTTTAGGTAATTTTTAATACAAATGAACAAATAGGGGGAGTTTCTTGGAGAAAAAAGTAAGACTTGAATATTTGGGTTCTTATTATTTATATTATTGGTCAAGGATGTAAGAAAAACAACACACTAAGGATATAAGCAAAACAATACACTAAGTTAAGTTTAAGGCACTTTTTAAGGGATGATTTATTTAACCCTGGTTAGCTACCTACGTAAAATACGGTACAATTATTCGTAATTTAGAATGGCTTCTTGCTTCTTTAAAAATACAAATTACTCAGAATAATAAAAAAACAAGATGTAGGAAAATATTATTTTATTATGGTTGATGATGATAATTTCGATGATGTTGGAGCTGCGGTGACGATGTTCGAAGCATTCGATCGACCTTAGTTCAAATCGAGATCGAGGCCGACTGCACGCACATGTCTTTTTTTATAGAAAAACACCGCTGATGCCCAAGAGGACTAGACAAAATGTGGATTCGCGACATTGCTCCCTAATATAGCTTTGTCTGTGTGATTTACTAATTGTCCAACGCTGGAATTACTAGGGTTTTCTGTAGTACCTACTTGAGCGAATGCTAACCCAGTTCTATCGGGAAAAGTCTTCCCTAGCCGCAAATGGCAAGGAAAACGAAATAATAGTAACTGCCCCCCTCCCCAGCACAAGCATTCAGTTGCTTCTGGGGTATTCCTAGTTTGGAGAATTGTAATGGTGACAATTATTATTACTAAATATCTTGAAAAATTAAGGACATACTTATCCATACTTATAGAGATGAATATCGTTGAATTCGGAATACTTTTATTTCTCAATTCCATTCTCGTTCAATTCCCGCAACTTACTTAGATTTATAGGGATGTTATCATGAAAAACGAAACACACTGTATTACAATTATATATTTACGCTACGGTTATAGCAATGTAAACTTTATACCATTATTTTTGGCTGTTTTTCAAATAGTTTATTTTCACTGTTGTACCTACTGAATTAATTAAATCTGAATTTGTGGGAAAAGAAACTCGATGTTATAGGTAACAATATTTCTTGTTTATTTTAGAGAAAGTATTTTAAAATTCTAGAACATTGTTAGTATAGATTCTATAGATGTTCAAATTCTTATGAACATTCAATTTCTCGAAGCAGAGACTAGCATAGAGTTTTAAAAATGCAAAAATATATGGTGATACTAAAAAATAGTTTGCTTTGTTATTGTTGTGCGAGATACCCTGTACAAAATTTACAGGATATAATAAGCGTGTAAATTTAAATAATAGATTATTATTTTCAGACAAAAACCTATAATGAATAATTCTTATTCGTGCCGGTTAAGTCCGAATAAATTAAAACTGCGAGTTTTGAAAAATCCCATTATAAAATAATTTCCACAAAACACTACGATAGAATTAAGATCCTATTACGGAATGAGATTTTTTCAATTTTAGTATACTATATCGGCCTACAATAGTATTTTCACGGAAAATAAATACATACGAATACTGTATTAAAGACTCAATTTTTTTTTACAATTGTGCCTCCGATACTTTTTTGCAAGATCTCTTTAAAACAAAAAATGGTCTATAATTTGAGGGTGAATATATACTTACTAATATATACCCCGTATATATTAGTAAGTGTGACATTTTGTCAAAAAGTAAATTTATTGTCGTTTTGCTTCCTGGCGCCATAGATGTGCAGTATAGAATGTTAAGGTTTTAAATATAACTTTCAAAAATTTAATTTTAATAAATTTATTAAAGAATTAAGTTAACATGGATGCCAACGATTGGCAATATTTTTATATTTATATATCTATTACTATTTTTATTTTAGGCATACAAAATATTTTTATTGTATGAGCCAAATAATAGGTACTGCCAGAGAAAAATATTATTAGTAGTTTTTTTTTCAAAATAATAGCATAGGTAATTTGAAAAATTGTACTCAAAAATATATAGGATATTACGTATCCTATAAAAAGAATCCGTTATAAAGTCTATCTGGGCAAAAACATTTTCCAAAAACCAAACAATGCTGAAAAATCCTACCTGGACATTGCAACTGTATACACTCAACTCGGCATAATGAAAAGAAACTCGTCCGAAAAGTTTCCAAAAGTTTTCCAACGACTTCAGCGGCGTTCGCGAAGTTTTTCAGGAATTTTCAGCGGGAGTGTTCCTCGGCGGAGGGGAGCGCGCCGTGCACTGCTGAAACCGGCCTGAAAGCGCCGAAGTCCGGCGGGAAATTTCAACGACGGAAATAGCCGAACCGCGGGCCTTCGGGTGGGTTCGGGACTTTTTGGTGGTGAAAACTGGAAAAGCGCGAGGAAAATCGCATATGCATAGTTTTCAAATGCCACAGAAAAAACCAGAATACAGAGAGTTCATCTTGTCAAATATTATGTCAAATGGAGCCCAACTTTAAACGGTAATTAATCCATTGTAGGTCAATGTGGAGAGGATCTTCTCGATCAGTTTTAAATTAATCTGTAATAAATGACGAACGCAGTATACTTCATAGTTTATCTGAACGATATATAATGGGGTTTGTGAAAAATTACGTAAAAGTTGAGCTCCATTTGACATAATTGACAAGATGGACTCTCTGTGTAACGAACTAAAAAGTATAAAATAGTATAAAATCGGACTAAAAAGGATAAAATAATTTCTCCTAGTCAGAGAACATGATTTGCAGTGCAATAGGTATAATTGTTAGTGACTTATGTGCCCATGCATCAATAATTATTATATTATCTATTGCATGCGCCCCGTGCGGTTTTTTTAGTCCGCTTTTTAAATAGTATATTTCATTACGAGTCTGGAAAAATCTATTTCTGGACGTGTAATGAACGATATTTTTTTATTATACCTACTTCTTTGAAAACGGAAACTTAAAACATTTTATCGGCATATTATAATAAATTTAATTGACAAAAAATAAACAATGCAGACGACAATATAGTGTTTGGTATGTATGATGCGTTTCCATGGTTACTCTCTAATTATTTCAAAGGTGCTTTGTTGTAAATTAGTTATTGTCAGAAAAGGTGAATAAAACGTCAAAAATATTACAGAAATGTATCTAAATATTGAAACACTTACGAATTAAAATACAAAATAGGTACATGTTAAATATCAGAGAGCATATAGAGTTTCTTAAATTCAGTTTACTTTGCTGTATATTTCTATTTTAAAGCCATATATTCGGTATTTTTATTCAGTGCACGGAAAGTTTTTCCATGCGCTGTTTTCGTGCGCTAGCCCGAAAAACCCCATCTTTCATTATTGCTGAAACAGATGAAAATGAGGTGTTTTCAAAGAAGTATAATAAAAAATGTGTTATATTAAAAAGTATGTTTAATTTCTTTTTTTATGTGTCAGGTGTACTTTTATTTTAAACCAAAAAATAACACGACTCTTTTGTATAGGCATTAATTTTTAATAAATAATATACAGTGCTATTCATAAAGTTTGCACCTAATGTGAAAAATTTGAATTATACGATTTTTTTGAAGACATGATATCGGGATATGTTGGAGGATATTACGCGTAAAGAGAGTCTTGACGTCACAGCCCATGCCTGTCATATTTGATTTTTCTTCATCATAATAATATCTCTTCAAATTGGTACACTATGTTTTTCCCGCAAAATAATTTAAGACACTTATTTACTGGTTGCTTTCTTACTAAACCATAAAAGTAAAAATAAATTTCAACGCAAAACGGGAAAATAAGTTTTTTTAAAATAGTTATTGGTAACAACACAATATCGGTGAAGACTCTTTAATTTTAAGCTAAGTTCATACCCTGGGCCAGTGTTGTAATATTTTTACACAAAACACAATCTATATTTTGAAATTGAGTGAAGCAAAATGATAAGGTACAGTTTTGTATTGAATTTTATGGTTTCAGTTTCAATTCCTGGAATATCAAAGAGAAAAAAAGAATATATTTATAAAAATTGACATATAGACGCAAAATAATACAATACGAACACATTTTCTTAATAACCTTTTCCGATTTCCAAGCCAAGGTAAAATCCCATTTTTCCTAATTTTTATTTCCAATGTCATATTTGACAGGCATGGGCTGTAACGTCAGGACTCTCTTCAGTCGCAATAGTGTACCCAAAACATGCATCAAAGTAGCCAGAAATCAGATTTTCAAAAAATCTAATAATATAATTCATTCGGTGCAAAGTTTATGAAGAGCATTGTATTTTCGGTGGATTTTTCTAATTTTTGTTTACCTATTTCAATCCGACTAAACACAGTAGACGGCAATATTTCACAAAGAAAAGATTTCGGAAAATTTCTCCCCCAAATACTGGCTACGCCACTGAGAAAGAATGGTAATTCACTGTGATTGAACCTACAGTCTGAATGGCAATAGTCGCTATTTTAACGGTCTAATCCGTATATGAAATACCATGTAATTTACATATGGTCTGCGCCATTAGACCACAGGATAAATAATATCCAGCATGAGAAGTCGACGCCATTACTGGTAGAATGCTTTTATCGCGCAGATCAGAATCACTAAAGAATGGAATGCGAGGAATGCATCCGGGATGTACTCAAATATATCGGGAATTCCACCAGATTTGGGATTTCCCAGAATTGTTTACCTGTACTCTGCCATCAGTGTACCCACCACAGGTATAAACAATTATTCCTTCAACTGTGCACAGACGTTTTAACAATATCCAAACCATTAATGTAAGAAAACAATTTAATCCCGGTCCTGTATCCCATCGATTTTTATAGGGCGTGGTCTAAAATAAAGAAGTAACGTGACTTCAAAGTGAGATTCTATTGGAGAATGAGTTTGTATAAAAAACGAAAGTCACTACCGCCGAGATCAAAGGCGCCGACAGGAAGATATACCGTCAAATGGGGTTAAGTGAATCACTGTGGGTAAAGTGAACCGGTGGCCGATTCTAGCCGATTCATCCACGCTGACTGACTGTTTTCTGAGAAATTGTTTAAAAAATAACTCGTTTTGAGGATTTTTGGAAGTTTGTGATTAATTCAAATCATGTGATAATTATGTATGAAGAGTTGTGCATCACAAAATTTTGAAATATGTTTATGGTTGGTGAATTATAACTACTTTTATTAAAAAATGTAACCTAACGGGGTAAAGTGAACCATTCAAATCTATTTGAATTTGAATGAAATACTAACACTTGGATGCTTCAATAATGTAAATTCCAAGTTAATACACATTGACAGGTGAATAGGGTGATGCAACAGATGTCATGGGCATTGAACTTGACAAATAATTAAGTTTTTCAAAGTTAAACGCCAATATCTATGTAAAGACTTAAAATAAAATAAAGTTTTTGTTTTCCGAATGCCAAGAATTTGCAAACAAAATAGGCAATTATAATCCGCAATAGAGCTGCAGAGATAATTATTTTGTTTTTCCCGAAAATCAGGACATTAGCAGTCCTGACCTGACCAAGTGTCTAAGAAGATTAGACAAAATGTGTTAAATGGGGACGACACTTCTTTTATATCGACGAGACCGATTTTAAAGACTTAGAGTAGGTTGAGTTTTAAAGTATCCCGACATGAAATTGTCCATAATTACATAGAAGACCGTGTTAAGTTTTATTTTTGTAAGAATTTCGTATTTTATTTTTGAAACGTTTCTGGGATGATATTGTAGACTGAGAATAAAGCTTTATTTTATTATAATTTGGGCTCTACTTCTTTCCCTAATATGAAATTGATGTTTTTTTAAAATTTTTTGTGGTTCACTTTACCCGCATAATTTTTATAATGGATTTCATTGGGTTTTAAAGGGGTGATCCACTTTACCCCAAAGTAGTGGGTAAAGTGGATCACAATTTGAGAAAAAAATTTAAGAAAACCTTACCTTTCCCAAACATTTTTTTTTATTGGAAAATGCATAGGAGACTCAGAAGAGGTAATATATATTTTTTTAAATTTTTATCTTTTCTGGATTTTGGAGGATTCCCAAAAACATAATATTTTTGATCCACTTAACCCCGTTTGACGGTACAACTGGGTATTCCCTCAACTGTGATTAGACCGTATAGATACAACCTAGACCACACACATACGGTCTGTTTTCATACAGAGCGTTCAGATTTCATCCTGCATATTATGGCCTGTAACATAATATACAAGTAATTGGTAATAAAGACATTTAAATTATTTGTAACAAAGCTTCTATTTTTGATTAAATTACAATTCTCGTTCTTAGTAGCTATAAACCCCATACTTAATTCAAATTAACATTTTTTAATTGTTCCAAAAATGACTCACCAAATATTACCTTCGCTACCTATTCTTAAAAAGTTATAACGGAGACACTATATTTCCTCCGAATTCCGACCGATTTCATCAAAACAAACAAAACAATATTTACATAAAAGATTATATTAGAGATAAATATGAAATCACAAATAAAAACCCTATAATTTCACCGAAACTTGGCAAACATGATTTAGAAAATAGCCATGTCTTTCATTTCGATAATATCCATACCATTATCTTAGTTACCTGGTGATGGCCTTTGTGCCGAAACGTACGTCGTATAATTAACAAATAAATTAATTTTTTTTGTGCACAATTATTGAACTAGATCCTTTTTTAAAAATCACTTGCCTTGTGGATTATCTACTACCGAGTACTCGTAATAGCAGCAAAACACCCCGTAACACCTACTTACATTCACATCAGTCCTCTTCTAATGAAAGATACAAATCAGTTGTTGTTGGAGTAGACAAGGTAGGTGTCATGGATGTGAACTCTGATGTTGTGGTCGTTTCCGTTGTTGTTGTCAACACCGTTGCGGATTCTGTTATAGAAGATTCAGTTATTGTTGTGGGATCTGATACTGTGGAAGGTTCTCTTGTTATGGACAATGTTGAGGAAGAATCAGTAGTTACGGTTGTGAATCCACTTGTCGATGGTTCCGTTGCCTTGGACTCTGTCGTAGAATGTTCCGTTGTTGCGGGCTCAGTTGGGGGAGGTTTTGCCGATGTTGACTGTGTTGTAAATGTTTCAGTTGTTGCGGAAGCTATCGTAGAGGTCTCCATTGTTGTAGAATCTTTTGTGGAATGTTGCGTTGTTGTAAATTCCGTTGTTGGTAGTTCCGTTGTTGTTGGTTCTGTTGTTGGGGATCCCATTGTTGTGAACTGCTTTGTGGTGGGTTCAGTTGTCGTGGGTTCTGCTGTTGGTAGTTCCGTTGTTGTCGGTTCTGACGTTGATGAGGAAGGTTGCGTTATTGTCGATTCTGTTGTGGGAATTTCCGAGGTTGTTTCTTCTGTTGTTGGTGGTTGTGTTGTCGACTCCGTTAGTTTCGTTGTTATTAATTGTTTTGGGGAGGTATGCGTTGTTGTCGGTTCAATTGTTGGAGCTTCCGTGGTTGTTGGTTCTCTTGTAGTAGCTTCCGTTGTTGTGAACTGCGTTGAGGTGGGTTGCGTTGTTGCTGGTTCTGTTGTTGGAACTTTCGTTGTGGTTGATCCTGTTGTTGGTGGATCCGTTGTTGTGAATTGTTTTGTGGTTGTTGTTGGTTCCGTTGTTGTAGGTTCCGTTGTTGTGAACTGCTTTGTGGAGGATTCAGTTGTTGGTTGTGGTGTTGTAACTTCCTTTGTTGTTTGTTTTGTTGTTGTTGCGACTGTTGTTGAAACTTGTGTTGTCGCTGTTCTTGTTTGATGTTCCGTTGTTGTGAACTGCTTTGTGGTGGGATTCGTTGTTGTTGGTTCTGTTGTTGGAACTTTCGTTGTGGTTGATTTTGTTGGTGGTGGTTCCGTTGTTGTGAATTGTTTTGTGGAAGCTGCAGTTGTTGTTGGTTCTGTTGTTGTAGTTTCCGTTGTTGCGAACTGCTTTGTAGACGGTCTTCTAGATGTTGTAGATTCCCTTGTTAACGTTTCCGTGTTGTTTTCTGTTGTGATGGGGCCAATTGTTGAGAACCAAGAGGACGTAACGTCTACAATCGGCTCACAAACTCTGTGTCGGAAGCAGGAGACAAAGCAGCATCTGCTACCGCTAAAATGATTGCATACGATTCTAAAATCACTCCCCACGCGGAATACATTAGAATAGTCTTTAGGCTGGCAAATCCTGTGAGCAAAACAAGAATGACTGCAGCACTTGAAGTTTCTTGGACATTGGGAGTTATAATCGCATTTGAATTTTCTCGTATACTCAACGTCAAGTTTGTTCACGCATTTAAAGCTATCGCCAGTGCACTTTTCTGATTCATGTTTAGATGGGGAATTTTGAGTGTTTTCTTTTACTGGTTGACAAACTTTATGACCGTAGCACGGCACATAACAACATTTGTTTGGACAATCTGCGTCTGAAAAACATTCACCCAGTTTTTCAAGACTTTTGGTGGCGACTTTGTTGCAAAGATGTTGTACATCGCATTTTTCGACAGTAGTAGCTTCGTGTTCCTTGTCGCCTCCGAAATATCGTCTTGGTTGGCAAATTTTGTGCAAAAAACATTTTTGGTAACAACACTGAAAGTTGTTGGGGCAGTCTTGGTTTGAGGAGCATCGAAAACGATATGTCATACCAATATCAAGTGTGTATTGGCATTTAAAGACATCCCATTCGCATTTTTGGCAAAAGGTTTGCGTCAGAATCAGGAGGAAGTAAAAAATCGTTTCTTCCATTTCTTCGCCTACAATAAATAGTTGGATTGTAAAATACAAGTACTTATAAAATATTATTTCTATAAATCTTACCTTATCGTGATTCAACTATAAAACCATTACAAGGACTGGTGTTAAAGGAATACAAAACCCCGGAAACATTGAATGTCACATGAGATAGAGTTATCTGTTATTGCCGAGATAAATTTAAAATATGGTGGAATAGTAGACCTAGAATAAACATAGAATCTAAAAATTTGCTCGCAAGGTTCTTCACTGACTATCAGGTTATTTGCATACCTAGAAAGGTTGCATTTCCTAATATTTGGAGTATTTGCCATTAGTTATTTGACTCATAGTGAATATCTTTAAAACGAGAAAATAAATACTTAATATAACAGGCACCTGTAATAACAATTTTGTTCCTCCCTGTTGCTCGAAACTAGGTTTGCCAGAGAAAAATTCAATGAATAAAATCTTTCCACATTAAAAAAAAGGAAATTAAAAACTTTTAGAACGTCGAGTGAACTATTTACAAAGAATAACAATGCCTGTCCAATTTAACAATTGAAATTCTAAATTCTATTATAGACAATTTTTGTGGGATGTTGTAACAAAAAGTAACAATAATAACAATATGTATATGAAAACGTCGCAAATAATCAAATGTTTGTCACAAAAAATTGAAATTTTAATTACTCTCGATATTCTAGAACCCAAAATTTTAAAAAATGCCTTGAGATAACCAAGGGAAAAGCATGTACCTACCTGAGGAGTTTTGATGTCAATATTTTTAAAGTATTTTAAAAATTCTCGGCAAATGTGCAATATATTCTTCCTACAGCTACCGCTACCAACCTACGTTTTCCGGAAGTCAATGTGTTTTACGTAGAGTTTCACTTTATTTTTCCACAGGGTGTTCCTAAAATCAAAACTATTGACTTTCAAACCGAGGACATAAGCAAAAAATAAATATAATAATTGCAATTTTGTACACTCAGGGTATGTAGCTAGCAAATGCAGAAAATAGAGTTACCTAAATAGCAACAACCTAACGTGTTGTTATAAATGTTTAATAAAAATTAATAAAACGATCCTAAGGAACTACCATTTGGTTTTATTTTTACATATTATATGTACCGAAATCTTTACAGTTTTCGTTATACAGGGCGTCAGTTTTCTTTCGAAGTTTTCTTTTATTTTTCCTAAAAGAAGACAGTTAAGGCAAACATATTTGTGTATACACTTTAGACAAATGCTATAAATTAAAAATAATTCAGCATGTCTAATTCTACCAGTGCCGGAGAGACGGGGGCCAAGCACAGGCACTAAATTTCTCAATTAATTCTAAGAAAAATATTGTTTGCAAATCCGAAGATTTTGGGATTTCCTAAGACTCAGAGCATTCTTTCTTCACATTTCTAAAAAAATACGCAAACCATTGCAAATTGAAGACATTGAAATTTTGGATCGTAAAATGACATAGTAAAAATATGATAACACAAAAACAGACATAATTTGATTATTTTCGCCCCCCCCCCTTATATGCTTTTCTGGCGGGGCCCATGACTTTTGTCTACGTAGATGTTGACTTTTTGAACAATAATGTTGAATTAAATGTTTGGATATTTTTTTACTTGTTAATAAATTTAGTAATATATTTTAGTGTCATTGGGGAGAAAATAGTGTAATACGTGCAAAGTAAATTTCAAAATGAATTTTCTAAAAACGGTACATTTTTCGAAAAAAAGTCGCCAATTGTTTTTTCTTAGAATAACTGACTTGGGTATTTAGTGATTTAGATTACTTTCAAGTGGAGTAAAATGACAAAAAGTTGCAAAAGTTACTGTTTTTGCGAAACGGGTAATCCAAAAAAGAAAAGGCTTCTTTCACACTCCTTCATATGCATGGCATATGTTTGCCTTAACCTTCTTGCTTTTTGGAAAAATAAAAGAAAACTTGAAAAAAAAACTTTGACGCCCTGTATAACAAAACCGTCAGGTTTATATGAAAAAATTTACTCATTTTGATGTTTTCTATAGATTCTTGAAGTTTTGGACATAAAAGTTGATCCACCCTGCATATAAGCACCAGGATTTTGCGTCCTTTACTGTAATGTCATATAATACCAATTTTTATCAAAATCTTGCAAGGCCTTCAAAAATTAGAACACAAAACATTTAAAATTACAATTTCAGGGCTGGACTGCGCTCGAACCTAGCAACTATAGTATATGCGCTCAAGTAAGTTTATCTAAATCGACTTTTCTTGAGCTACACTACATCTGGTAGAGTTTTGTAAAGGCGTTTTAGAGACACCCTGTATATTAAAATGTTTTCCCTATAGGTATTTGGATGTCAATGCACAAGGTCTAATAGGTAGATATGTACATGGAAAATTCAATTTTGTGGAAATGTAATGTGCTTAAAAAATAGCTCATTCATATCTTGAAAGTTTATTTAAAAAATAATAATAAAATTTTTAAAGCTACAGTGTATGCAAATCGATAAAAAATGTATTTTGTGAGATATTTTCAAAAAACCTTTTTTTGTTCGCAAGGTCTTCAAAAAACGGTTCTTTTGACGTTTTTACTTTTGTCAAAATGCAAATGCAGGGACGGCTACGATTTTTTATATACTCCGATTTTCACAAAAATCATTTAGCGATTTTTTTATTTAAAATCTGACAAATCAGCGTTAATCAGGACACCCCAGAACCCCCATATACTAAATTTGAACAAGAAATGTAGAGGGTGTTCGGTTCTACACCGTGTTAAAGTTGAGCGTATAAAGTTACAAAAAATTCAGTAATTTGAGATGGCACAGATAAGAGCACACTGTATATTTCGTATTGGACCTTTGCACACCAACAACTTGAGTGGTCCTGTTGACCATGCAACTGTTTTGAAGGGATTCCATGGCACACTTGACTCGCCAGATGTCTTTAAAATTCATATTTTGCTCAACTTTGACACCCTGTATAATGGAACTCCCTGTATATTTTTTATTCAAATTTGGTATATGGGGGTTTTGGGGTGTTCTGATTAACGCTGTGGGGTCAGATTTTAAATAAAAAAATCGCTAAAAGGTTTTCGCGAAAATCGGGGGTATAAAAAAATCGCAGCCGGCCCTGGATTTGCATTTTGAAAATGGCAAGAAGGTCAAAAGAGGCAGTTTTTAAAGGCCTTTCAAACAAAAACAGGTTTTTGAAAATATCTCACAAAATACATTTATCGATTTGTATACACTTAAAAGTAGACACCCTGTATTATAGTTACCTATTAAAGAGTTAAAAGTTGATCTTGAATTTTTATTCCGGCTCATAATCTTGATCATCACCAGAGCCAGAACCAGAACGGCTAGCAGCATCATCCTCGTCATCTTCGTCATCATAATCGTCATAGTTTGTAGTTTTTTTAGAAGCAGAAGTTGAAGATTGAGTCGTTATCGCTGCTGCTGTTGTTGTCGTCACTTCTAACGTAGGCGTTCCTCTTGATGTGGTCGTTATGGTTCTTTCAGTAGAACTTTCGCTTGGAACAATTTCTGTCGAAGAAACGGGAACCTCTGATTGTACTGCTGTTGAAGACGTTAATATTGTAGATATTGAGGTACCCTGGGATGTCTGAGATGAAGAGAATATTTCGCTAAAAAGTGTTTGCTGCTCAGTGGTAGTAGATGCAGTTTGCTCATTTGTGGATGGCTCTATCGTTGTATTAGACATTGGTATGGACTCACTCGTGGAACTGAAGGTTGATTGTGTTACTTCTTGTTCTGTTGTAGTCTCAGTTGTTTGACCGGTGGTGGTGTCTGTTGAACTGAAAGAATCGGTTAACGTTGGTATTGTGGTTGACGTGAACTCTCTAGCTGTGGTACTGGGTATTGCACTTGAAGTAGATGCTAACATCCCGGTTGTTCTGTTATCAGTAGGTTCACAAATGCGGTGTTGGAAGCAGGCAATAAAGCAACAAATCCTGTTCAGAACTACATCGCAGAATATAGTAAAGTCGCACTCTCTATTAGGACCTTCTTTCTCTGGAAATATATCATTGGAATCACTCAGCGGTTGGCAAATCTTGTGTTCGAAACACGAATGCGTGCAACATTTGAAATTTTTCGGGCACTGCTTGCTGGTGTCGCATTTGAATTTTTTCGTGGACTCAACGTCCAGTTTTGATTCGCATTTGAATATGTCACTTTCGCACCTGCCTTCCTTCATAGGCAGTGGATGGCGCGAGCCCTCCTTGACTTCCTGGCACACCTTGTGTCCAAAACAAGGCACATCACAACATTTGTAAAAAGTCCCCCCATAATTATCGGGGCAATCTAAATCCGAAAAGCATTCAGCCAGCCTTGTGTAACTTCTGTCTATGTATGTGTTGCAGAGGTGTCTCACGTCGCATGTACCAGGTCTAGTTAGGTGATTGTTGTCATCTTGGCGATATTTTTTAGTTTCGCCGGTGTATAGCTTTGGCTGGCATATTTTGTGTCTAAAACATCTTTGCTTGCAGCACTGGAAATTGTCGGGGCAATCTAGATCTGAATAACACTGGAAGCGAATTGTGATCGAGATGTCTAGAGGGTACAAGCAGTTGAACACATCCCATTCGCATATTTGGCACAGAACTTGCGACACGGCAAAACAAAAACAGACAAGTATAACACGCATTTAGTACGAATTTTCTGAAACAAATAATTAAAACGAATTACATATTTATATACGGACATTAGGTAACTTTCTTGCTTACCAATATAAAACTTTTGAACTACAAAAAATTATAAATAGATGTGTTTTCTGTCGCCAACAACTTGAGTATCTATAAATAATGACAAATAGGTAAAATCCAGCAGGCGACTGAGCATGATTATCTCAGATTTTAGATAATTTTTTCTTTTAAAATGTAACCGAAACTTTACAATTTCCTTTTGGAATATTTACACGGTAAACAAAGATAGCTAAAATTTATCTAACGTTCATATATGTAGCGCCTAGCGCCGATTTAACGGTTAACTATATTGTTTGTCCAACATTTTTTTGTCGATTTTGTGACACCACATAAAAACTGTTTTCAGGGCAGCTGCATTTTTTTTAAGATAACGCTAAAGAAAAGTGAGATCACTATTGACATTTTTAGATTATTAAAGCCGTTTTGAGTGTTTACTAGTTATTCAAAGTACCTTGTTCATGGGCGGATTGGGACAGTCAAGACAGTCCGGGAATATAAGTCAAGCAGGCCACAATTTTTTTTAAATATACTGTGTGGTCATTTAAGACTTAAGTGTGCAACATATGGGACTTTTTTATTAATTGCGCAACCAAAATAAAGATATTGCCGAAAGTTGATGCATGTTCAATAATCGTATTAGGTGCACTTAGAATGGTTGCAAGTTAAACAGCATACAGGGTAGGTCAAAAAATATAAAAATTGTACAAGAGTAAAGTACCCTTATTTCAAATAATTCAGCAAGAGGTTAATAAGAAAAGTTGTTTAGAATTAAAAGCTATGCCTAAATACCAAAACACAGCCTCCTAAGAAAAACATTTTTTTTTCGTCAATTAATATCCAGTTTCTTAATAAACATTTATAATAAAAATTTTGCACCTTAAATGAGAGTTTTTTAATATACATATTATCGTTACTAATGTTTTACCTTGTTCTAAAGAATTTTTTCTAAATTTTAATGTTTTGTTTAATATCGTTGCAACAAACATGAAATTTGTGATTCCGTCAAAAATTAAAAATATAAGTTAATTTTACAAATATGCTTGAATTTGAACAAAGTTATGCGAAATTGATTTAATTTTGATTGATTTATGAAATTGTTTAGAGTGAATATTAAAACAATTTTTTTAGGAAATGTTTAATGTTTTTCAAAAAATATTTTTTCTTAGGAGGCCATGTTTTGGTATTTAGGCATAACTTTTAATTCGAAACAACTTTTTTTAATAACATTTTGCTGAATTTTCTGAAATAATGGTACTTTACTCTTGTGCAATTTTTATATTTTTTTACCTACCCTGTATGCTGTTTGACTTGCAACCATTCTAAGTGCGCCTAATTTAATTATCGAACATGCACCAACTTTCGGAAATATTGGTATAGTATGAGACAAGAGTACAATTTTGTTATGAAATGACACCTTCAGCTTATTCTCCATCCCCTATAAAATAACAGTGCCAAATTTCAGTTCAGCAGCTTGATTATTTTGGAAGAAGCAGCTCAATCGTAATGTTTTGGCACAACATATTATTACGGAGTTGCTGTATGTACCATTATCTTGGTACCAAATAAATAAGATCATCTAACTTAAAAAAATTGCAACTTGTTAGTTGAGTTTTCTTGAAACTAGCCAATTACTACCCAAAAAGGGTCCATAACTAAAAAATCTCACGTTTGGATGATAGACAAGCAATTCTAAAGTCAATCTATGACACAACGAAAAAAATGAAATTTATTAGTTTTTAGAAAAACAAAAATTTATCTTTGTCGGAATTTTTGCTTGAAAATGTGCATGTAGGGGTAAATTCCAATGAACTTCTACAAATAACTTTTCTCGATAAATTAACTGGAGAGGGACTCCGTGATATTTTCCAAAAAGAAGACAAGAGAACAAATAACTAGACCTTTGTCCCACAACTCCTCAATTTTTTAATAAAATTAAAATAACAAATACTTAAGGCCTATCTTGACCATTTATTTAATTAAATGTAATTTTTGACAAATATGTCCAATGACAACACGACGTTTAAGGGTCTCATTACGAATCTTTTTGGTAGCAGAGATGATCGCCCCAGAGTAGTTTAATATTAGCCCAAAAATTAAAAAAGTATGGTTCCGTCTTTTCGGCGGGCCCGTGTAAATATTACATATAAAAAACAAAAAACCTGTTGCAAAATATTTAAATTTCAAACGCCAAGTTACTCTTCAAATCTCATTTAGGGTTTGCTTTTCGACCGTTTAAGTAAACAATTATGTATTGTAAAAGTCAACAGATTTTTTACTAGTATACGATTCAGTCCACCGTGTCCAGTGCTATACTTTTATTAAAATTTTATTCATAAAAACACAATTTTCACAAATAAATTATCATATTATTCTTAGTTCTTGTTACTCTGCATCATAGTCATCGTCGTCCTCATCATCGCCTTCGTCCTCTTCATCATCCTCGTCATACTGTTCATAATATTGTTCATAGTCTGGTATTATTTCATTAGGATCGTGCTTCCTATTGTTGTCACCTATAGTGCTGGTAACAACCACATTCGGGATTTCTGTAGTTGCATTTGTTGCGTTGTAAACATTTGGAGTCGTGGTCTCTACGTCAACCCTCCCTTCAGTAACGTTACCAATTCCGCGTCTTGGCGGTTTCTGGGCATCATTCCTACTTTTATTCCCAACTTTGACACAAATCCGATGTTGGAAACAGAACTGATGGCAACATCTGTAACCTCTAGGGCAAGCCTCGTCGCAGACGCATTCAAAAATCCTCGTCATGTCGTAACTGTAGGGTCTGGAACACTTAAAGCCAGCTTCGGGGCATTGCGCGGTATCGTTGCTTGGAGTGGGGACGTGTCTGGACCTGGCACAGATTTTATGAGCAAAGCAACTGTTCGGACAGCATTTGAAACATGGGGGGCATGACAGGTCATTCGAGCACCTGAATACGTCAGTGAGCAACGGCGGGAATGGTCTCGAACATTGTGCAAAGCCTCCATTTGTACATTGGGCTAATTTACCCTCTAAAATAATTATTATTAGTTACGTTAAATGCATAGTGTAGATTTGATCTCAAAGTTTTAACATTTTTAAAATCGACCCATAACCTACAAAATTTATGTATGACATTAGTTTTGTTGTAACCCAGGGACTCTTTAAAATAAGGGGACCCAGCATGTCACAGTCTATCACATAGGAAAAGTGAAGCCTTGAGGGGAAGTTTGTTTTCTGTATACTCCAAGGAGACCACATAAGTGGGCTGGTACAAGGTTATGTTATATGTCAGTGTCCAACTGCCATCAGGTTTTATGTGACATGCCAGTGCCATAGATTCTATAAAGGAGGCAAAATATTTCCAATCATAATTCACAATTTTTAAGTTTTCTAACTTCCAGATAGTCAATTAAAGGTAATGCGGCAGTAGTCCCAATAATTGCAACCAGATTTTTTTTGTCTCACCTTTAGTAATCCTACAATTCCCATTACGTGGGCATTACGTATAAGTAGTTCAAAACAAAAATGGTGTTTCGTAAATTTTAAATTATTAATCAAGTAGCTTCAGTCAAGTCTTTTTTAAACAGTTTTTATCTACAACTAAGTATAAGTTTATTTTACGTTTGTGAGGTACCTTGGGAGAGAAATAAAATTACAAAAATTTTATAATGAGCACCGAGAAAAACTACATGATTAGAACTAAGTACAAGACCTTATCTTATTAGTCCATCCCGAAATCTGTGAAAGTTATTTGGGTAGATACATTCAACAAGGGAAGAAAGTTCAAGTTTATACCTATTATACCTACAAATGGTTTGAGGAACCTGGTAACAAGGTGCAATAGCGACGAATTCTCAAATAAGCAAAATCGGCACTGACTTACCATCCTTATATTACTTAAATTCCAGGAAATAATTGCAGGAAACCAAATTCAAATATAAAATAAATTTGATTCATTTGGCACTTGCCATATTCTGTGTTTGTTGACAGAACATTGTCAAGCCTAATTTTTCGAAATCATGGAAACCATTATTAACTTTTACTAACAATCAAAGTACCTGTTATATTCATAGATTCTCCAATAAAATGGCATACTTGGCATCATTGAGACCATTAGAATGAAGAAAGAAACGGCCTCACTTTGGAAAGTATAATGCTGGGTCCCCTTACTTTAAAGGGTCCCTGCCGTAACCCAAGAACTAAATTATTTGTATTTGTAAAAATGTTTAATTATGCGTATTTTGTAAGCAAAATGTACCATTCATTTGATGTGTCACACTTGCCTGTTTGTTCTGTATTTACTACAAAAATGTAAGAAGAAATATTGGTAATATTTGTGGTTGACACAAAATCCATTACAAATAAATATGTGAAGTGATAGGATTATGACGCTAGAAATGACATCTCCAATGTAAATGTTGAAGAATGTGGGGTTGTTTGTTGTGGAAAGTAGGTGTAACTACTACGTGTTTCTGAGCGTTTATTATTTGTATTAGAACAATATTTTATTATTGTAGTTTTTAAGATAATTATTATGGAATTGCCTGTTAAGTGTTAAATTATTTTTAGAAACATAAAGGGGAACAATGTCTACGAAATTCGCATTTTTTTATTGTTTAATATAACAATAATTGTGGATTAGCTATTCGACATTCTATTAAGTGCATGTAACCCACTTTATATCCAAATGTTGAAAGCCTACTATGTCTAATTTAACGTCATTATCGATTATTTGTTTCCATGGCTAACTTGGTCCTATGCTAATCGCAAATATTACCAATATTTTACTCAAATTTATATAGTAAATACACAACAAACTGGCAAGTGTGGTACATTAAATTTAAATGAGATATTTCTCTTAAAAAAAATGCGTCATTATTTTTTTCCAGTTTACTTAATTTTTGATCTCCTAAATTTAGTCATGTCTAATATATCAAAACTGAGACAATATTAATTTGTATTCTGACTGTTCTTGCAAACAATTTTGCATGTTAAACTTTGTTTGTGTACCTCTAAAAAGAAAACAGCGGTTTAAAAAAATTTGATTTTTTTTTATTTTTGGCACCCACCACCGATTTTTTTTTTGTTAAAAAATAGACGAGATATTTTGAGTGAGCCCTGTACATTCCCGGAATTTTGTTATTAATAAAATCCCAAGTTTTTACATGTTTGAAATTTATTCACACTCACAACTCACAACTGTAGAAAAAATTTTATATGTTTGTGGGAAAAAATACCATTCAAATTTGTAATTTAACACTATATGTATTTACCTTTACCTGATATGGAATTTGGTTGAGTCAATCTGCCATTTCTTTGTCTCGATATTCTTGGCAAGTGTATATTTGGATTTTCCATTTGATTGTTCCACTGGCTTCGTTCTGGATTAATATCATTATTTTGTTGTCCAAAAAACACAGTAGTATTCCCAAAGCACAATCCAATACCAATAATGAAGAATGCGGCTTTTAGAAACCTCATCTTGAAGATTATGTCTACAAAAACATTTTTTATATTATTTTCAAAATTTAAGTTTATAATACCGAGCTTACCTCTATTTCGCAACACCAAGAACAAACATCTGACGAAATGTCTTCGCTTGCAATCTTACAATTTTTCGTCTTATATACATACCTATTTAAAAATATATAGGTATTTATTCGGGTGTGCCAAAACGAGATGAAATAGGTAGTTATATTAAAATATTTGCATTGAGATAACAGGATCTGAAAGAACTTTTTGTGTTTGAAGTCACGTAATACATGTGTATAAGAGAGCAGGAAAATGGCGGATAATTTGTTCAGTATGTTGTAGCGGACCCTACAAGGAAAAAGTCATGAAAATCGGTTCACAAAATTTTACTTATACAGTGACCGGCAGAAAATTGGACACAAATGGAAAACTTTTTTATTATTAGTTTCTCAGAAAATTTTATTGTAGATAAAAGTTGGTGCATCATTTAAAACTCAAAACGCACATATCAAAATTTAAATATCTCTTTTTGAATACGAGGTAGATTCAAAAATGTCAAAATAACTCAGTAGTAAAGTACCCTTATTTTTTAAAATACGGTAAAAAGTTACTTACAGAAGTTGTTTGGAATCAAAGGGGGATGTCAGTCAGTCACAGCCACCTAGTAATTTAATTAATTTTGTTCGATTAGCAGCTAGAAATTTAAATTAATCGAGATCAGAGTTTAAAAATATTAAATTTTTGTGTCCAACTTTCTGCCGGTCCCTGTATAAGTACTGTTTATTCACATGGGCCATCTTCTTATTCATATGGATTTTTGCAGAAACTGATCTAATCTGATCCTGACGTTATATTAGGCAAACTCGTGAAATAAGTACCTACGTGTGTATTTCGTCATGCAGTTCGTAGGTAATATACTGACTCATGTCACATATAAGTAGCCTCCTGCGAAATTTGCAAATTTTTTTATATAAAGCTTATCTGTAACTTATCTTTCCGCAATGAATATAATATTATGCACAATGCAGGAACCACAAGTATTTCACAGATTCACAATCACACTTTCCAGGGCAAGAACGCAGATTAAATGTTCGATACAACAAAATTCATTACTCTGTTATTTTTTTCAATAGTGTGTCTTTCCACTAGTCATTGTCATTTCTATGATGATTTTCCAGAAGAAGAACAAAGAAAAGGTAAGTCCAGTGGCGTAACGCCCAGTGGCGTAACCTGTATGTAAAGTTAGGGGGAGCTAATTATTTCAAAAAAATTCTACTATCGTTTTAAAATAAATTTTCTTTAGAAATAAATACCACGCGACAGATCTTTTCTTCCCCCCCCCCCCCTGGTTACGCCACTGGTAGTGCCTATACTAATTTGTACCATAACAGTGGATTTTAGGGCCTTCTTACCGGTCGCAGAAAAATCGAAAAACATATACAGGGTGATTCACGTAAGTGGTTCATTAGAAGTTTACGGGGAAGTAGTACGAATTTTGATTTGAATATTGTATTTTGCGTAATAATGAAGCAACCGCTTCATTTTGACATATAGTGTGTTATATCTTTTTGAACTGTCTTTTTACAAGCATTTCAATGGTGCAATAAAAAAAATATGGGTTCCATTTGAAAAAAAAACGAGATTTTTCAATTTTTCGATGTTGATATTGGGAATTTTTTCCCGAACACCCTGTACAATATTTTGAAATGGCATACAGACCATTTAATAAAGTTGACTTTCGCCTACAGCAGTCCAAAATTTCAGTTTTCCAGATTCATGAATTTCAAAGTTATCATCACTATGGTCGATGGCTGCAACACTCAAAAAATTTGCGAATATCTCGAAAAGGGTTAGGAATAGGGTACACATTATATTCAGAAAAAGATTTGGAATTTAATAGGAAACCAAATGGTGTAAATATATATAGGATGTTCTATTTGAAATAAGAAAGTTGCTATCGACTGTTATCGGAAGTTGAAAATATTTTAGAAAGAAGATTTACAACCTGTTATATAAGTGATCAAAATTTCAAATCAAAATTCGCACTCCTTCCCCGTAAACTTCGAATGAACCACTTACGTGAATCACCCTGTATATTGTTCGGATACATACAGCGTGTCCCGCTCTGATGTCCGGAAGAGGGAAAAGTTTTTTATTCGTGGGTATACGACAAAAAGTCACTCTTTATAAAAACTCCTGCTTGTTCCAAAACGCTCAAAACTGTTAAAATATTTTTGATTTTTTATACGGGATGTTCATTATTTCGAAAAATTTAGAAAATTTTGTTATAGTTACCAAGCGTAAAGGATCGTTGTTTTTGACAATATCGAAAAATATTATCAAGGAAGTCATTTAGAATCCACAGGGGGTTACAAATTTGAGGTTTCAGCAATTTATGTTGAATTTTTTTTAACAAGGCGGGCAGGTAGGTAATTTGTTTGTGCCACCTTATTTTATATTTGCAGAATTTATACTATAATCAATAATCAATTTCTTCAATGGTATTACGTCAGTTTATGGCTAACAATATGGAAAATTTACTTAAACAATGAATAATGTTATTAAAATTTACAAAAATAAATTTCACTCAAATTTATTGGCCCCAACTTCTGCACAAATTTGCAAAAATGGTAAACATTATTTGGTTGTCATAGCCAGAGCCACCCCTGAATTTAAACTGCTCTATTATAAACGCAAAAATCAGGTGCCCGCTCTGTTAAAAAAATTCAACATAAATTGCTGAAACCTCAAATTTGTAACACCCTGTGGATTATAAATGACATTTTTCTAAATTTTTAGAAATACTGAACACCCTGTATAAAAATCAAAAATATTTTAACAGTTTTGGGCGTTTTGGAACAAGCAGGAGTTTTTATAAAGAGTGACTTTTTGTCGTAAACCCACTAAGAAAAAACTTTTTCCTCTTCTAAACATCAGAGCGGGACACGCTGTATATTTTAGTATACTTCATGAAGAAAGTGTCGAAAGGCCCATTACAATAATAAGTACAGCCAACTTTGTCCCTCTTCCTTAAATTGTTTCAAAACTGCACATATGGGGTGGGTAAAATATTCGGCACTAAAATAGAATATCAAAGACAAAAGGCGAAACTAAAATAATATTACAATACCTGTTGTCTGTATTCTAGATGGATCTGGATCTGGAGATGGAAGCATAACATTTGAAGACGACGAAGATTTAATCAGAGAAGTGAACAAAAATGCAACTGAGAATGACAACGTTCAAAACCCACATGTTAATAACGTCGTATATAAAAAATGTACCACGAATAGGGAAATAAAATATACTACAGGTAAAAAACATATTGTGTTCGTTCATTTGAAAACTGCCACCCGTGATATTTCTCAAATAAAAAACTAATTTTTATTTTAGACACAAGAAACCTTATAAAGATGTTTTATCATAAAATGTCTATAATCTGAATGATGACAACTTTTTTCAACACTTATTGTTGTTTCGGCTAGTTTTTATACCGCTTTTTTCCTTTTCTGTTTCAAAACAAAATTAACTTTAAAGTTTAAAATGAGGTCTTGTTACAAGAAATGTAGTCCGATATTTATAGTTGGAGGTGAGTGGTACATAAGCATTAAAAATGTTCTCCCTTGTCACAAAAATCGACTGGCTTTCAAAATGACTTTTTTAATTGGGAAATACAAGCATGGCTAATTTTCAAATGAACACCGTGTATATTGAGAGAAACTGTATCAGTTATCAGTTGTGTATTTTCCAGTGTGCACTGCATTTTACAGCAGCAATTTTACAACTGAACAACAAATATTGCCAAGCAAAGACTCGTCAAGCTTCTCCGAGAGTGAGAGAAGTGCAAAAGCCAACTCCGACGCCAGTACTCCTCCTGTAAACCACAAAGTACTTGAAATGATTAAGAACTTTCCCGCGAAATGCAGACATCGCAGATATAAACGACCCCTCCAACTAGATGCTTTAGAAATAACTTGTGATTAACAGTTTTATAAGATCTAGGAAAATAGAAACTTACTGTAAACGCAAACTTTATTGAAAAAATTAATGAAAAGGTTTTAAGCTGTGGTATTAGGCACTTTGTGCAGGTAGAAATTGCTCGGCAATTTTTTGTAGCGTTTGTTTGAATGACAGCTTCAGTCACAGATAATATATAGGCTACGCGGATGACTATAAAAGAATTCTTCCATAGGTCTGCCTTCTCGGCCTTGGTTTTCCTGGTGGCGTATATTTTCTGTGGTTTCAATAATTATTTTATCCTGTGGTAATACCTCAATATAGTTCTAGATTATAGCAATAAGCACCTGAAAATGCGCATACTTAGGTTATCGGACCCGGCCACTTACTTAATATTTTCAACTTTCCGCAACTTCCGGTTATGCCGGAAGTTGACGACAACTTCCCTATTTCGGATAGAACACTCTGTATTACATATTCGGATTCCTTGCTAAATTCTAACATCAGTTTGTCTAATGAACTATATATACATACTTAAACCTCAGGGTTTCTGAGATATTCAACCTTTTTGAAATTTTTGACATTTTTGCGAGAGTTGTTAAAATTCTCCCTAACTTCAAGACAGTTGCAAAAGGTCAAATTTTCCTACGCTTTTATTATAGTTGGAAGGTTGTATGCTACTAAGAAGGCGGTCATTTTCATATTGATTATACAAGGTGATCGAAGATTGTCTCCAACTCTCTTATGAAAAAATATCAAAAACTCTTTTTTTTTAATAGAACGCCCTGTAAATAATATTAAAATTGAACTCCTTACTAAATTTTATGTCGACTTTGTCTAAACAACTACATACCTAAAATCAATAGTTTTGCCTTTATTTGCATTTTTCCAATAATTATTTATTCTTGGCTGAAGCATATACCATCCAGAGTGGTTTGGAAATAAAATAACGAATATATGAACATTTTGGTAAATACATTTTTATTTACACTTACGAAGAAAATATCTCTGTTATACGTACCCAAATAGGTATTATTTAAAATAATAGAAACATTTCACATTTAAATATACCTAGGTAACTAAACTAATTGCTTCCTGTTTAAAAATTCAAAAATTACATTTTATCATTTTACATTGTTTTGGTTTAGGGGAAGCACGGCTTCCCTTGCTTCCATGGACTGCACGCCCCTGAACCTCAGAGTTTCTGAGAGATATTCAACCTTTTTGAAATTTTTGACATTTTTGCGGGAGTTGTTAAAATTCTCCCTAACTTCAAGACAGTTGCAAAAGGTCAAATTTTCCTATATACGCTTTTATTATAGTTGGAAGGTTGTATGCTACTAAAGAAGGCGGTTGTTTTCATATTGATTGCGCAGGGTGATCAAAGATTAGTTTCCAACTCTCTTATGGAAAAATATCAAAAACTCTTTTTTTTTTCGAATAGAACGCCCTGTAAATAGTATTAAAATTGAACTCCCTACTAAATTTTATGCCGACTTTGTCTAAACAACTACCTATACATACCTAAAATCATTAGTTTTGCCTCTATTTGCATTTTTCCAATAATTATTCTTGGCTGAAGCATATATATACCATCCAGAGTGGTTTGGAAATAAAATAACGAATATATGAATATTTTGGTAAATACATTTTTATTTACACTTACGAAGCAAATATCTCTGTCATACGTACCCAAATATTATTTAAAATAATAGAAACATTTCACATTTAAACTGACATACCGCTCTTGTTGACAATTTAAAGTTTAATTATCTAGGAAAACAGAAAACCACTGTGACATGAGAGAGATACTTTACCACTACCACAGACCTATATAGCTTCGCTAAGCTATATAGGTCTGTGCCACTACCAAAGAAAATTTGCAGGATGCAGTTCAGGTCGCGTTTCAGAACATTAACGACATCTCAATTTAACTCGCTATGTACAACAATAACGTTTTAACATAGAAGAATCTAGTAGGGAGTTCAATTTTAATACTATTTATACGGCGTTCCATTTGAAAAAAATGAGTTTTTGATATTTTTTCATAAGAGAGTTGTAGACTAATCTTCGATCACCCTGTATAATCAATATGAAAATGACTGCCTTCTTAGTAGCATACAACCTTCCAACTATAATAAAGAGTGGGAAAATTTGAACTGTCTTGGTCTTGGAGTTAGGGAGAATTTTAACAACTCCCGCAAATGTCAAAAATTTCAGAAAAGGTTGAATATCTCACAAACTACTAGGTTTATGAAACAAACTGACATTAAAATTTAGCAAGGAATCCGCATATACAGGGTGTTGTAGAAACTTGCAGGGTGTTGCAGAAACTTGAATATGGTGGTGGAGATGTGGAGTGTCATTTATTACAGCCGAAATGGGTTTTAGCATAGCCGAACGGAGTATCGTTCGGCTATGGTTTTAGGGAATTTTAATAATATTTTTTATAAGCACGTGCCACAACCGTTTTTCCACTCCTTCCCGCTACCACAGAATAGCCACCGTAACTAAGTATTCTGTGCCGCTACCTACTTACCACTTGCTCTATCTTCAGTCAAATTAAATATGGAAACTAGTTCGACTACTACAAAGTATATTTTCAACAGCAAACTGGAACATCGTTTCAAACATAAATAAATTAAAAGTAAAAAAATATTTTTAAAAAAAGCTTTTATTTAAATGCGCTAAAAAGAATAAAATAATCTTTTCTTTAATGCGCTAAAAAGAATAAAATAATCTTTTCTTTTAAAACTTTTACTATCAACTTATAACGTCATTCCACAATTTATATGATATAAAAGCTTGTCGCGAGATTTAAGTAGTGGTATTTACTTAGTTTGAAAACTTAAATCTCGCGACAAGCTTTTATATCATATAAATTGTGGAATGACGTTATAAGTTGATAGTAAAAGTTTTAAAAGAAAAGATTATTTTATTCTTTTTAGCGCATTAAAGAAAAGATTATTTTATTCTTTTTAGCGCATTTAAATAAAAGCTTTTTTTAAAAATATTTTTTTACTTTTAATTTATTTTGTAATTTTTAGTTTGGCCAGGTGTCTGAGTCTATTCATCTCAGTTAACGCATCATTGTTGCAAGGTCGTTTGCCGGTTAGTTTAGAACAGTCTAGCTCTTCAATGAGGAGACCTTCTAATGACCATCTTGGGTGTTCCGCCATGTTGGATTTAGAATGACGTCACACATATAATCATGCATTGTCATCCAAATTAAACGTGTGTACAAAATTTCAGCTCGATCGGTTGAAATTTAACTAGTCCGCCATCTTGAGTGTTCCGCCATGTTGGATTTAGAATGACGTCACACATATAATCATGCATTGTCATCCAAATTAAACGTGTGTACAAAATTTCAGCTCGATCGGTTGAAATTTAACTAGTCCGCCATCTTGAGTGTTCCGCCATGTTGGATTTAGAATGACGTCACACATATAATCATGCATTGTCATCCAAATTAAACGTGTGTACAAAATTTCAGCTCGATCGGTTGAAATTTAACTAGTCCGCCATCTTGGGTGATCCGCCATGTTGGATTTAGAATGACGTCACACATATAATCATGCATTGTCATCCAAATTAAACGTGTGTACAAAATTTCAGCTCGATCGGTTGAAGATATCTGCTTCAAAATTGAGTTGCAAGATTCCACCCGAACAAATTACATACATACATACATACATACATACATACATACATACATACATTGCAAGTTAAATAAAAGCTTTTAAAAAGAACGAATAGCGGCACAAAACTTGAACATTCACAGATGTACCCACATTAGACTTTAGTTTTTCCACTGTCCACTAGATAGCGCTAACATTTAACTGTTTTGATTAGCCGTATCGTGTGAATTTTGCGATCGTGTCCAGTTATTTATCTTTATTCTTGTCTTAACTGTTTAAATTTAACAATTTTTATTTGAAATAGAAAACCACTCGAGTAAGTTTCACTTTTGGGATGCACAAAAACAGAATTCTTATTTATATACAATGCCGGTAACGCCTTGAAAATGAAATTAAACTAAATATACACAGGTGGAGCCACCAAAAGAATAATATTCGACATTCGATTTTAGTTTCGCTAGAGCCCGCCAGATGGAACTAGTATCACGATTTGAAGTAAAATTAGCAATATAACAGAGATGGACCTACCACCTGGCAATAGAATCAATATTCTATACTTGATTAAAGTTTTGCTATTGTCCACCAGACGTCGCTGGTATAACACCAATTGACCGTTTTCCAAATAAGAAATTCATGTTTTGTGTTTTGACTATCGTTTTCTTTTTAGTGTGGAATAAGGTTTTTATTTACAAGTGGTGAAAAAGTAATGAATATTTTGCCAACTCGCGGTAGGTAGGTAGGTAAGTATCTACCTACCACTAACAGTTCGTCGCATTTTTTTAAATTTATTTTACTGTTTGTTTGAAACAACGACGGGTACAAAACATCTTCGTTTTGCCACTTTTGACTTTTTATTTTTAAATTGTATGCAACTAACTTTTGATCATGGACACCAAAGGCTAATAACAATGAAATGTTTGTCCAGAATTAAAATTAATTCGTTTTTGCTTTATCTAGACCCAAAAATAAAACACTGTTTTAAAAATTCGTGTACCGTATTTATTATTTATATAGCATTGTCTCAATTTTAATTAAACATCTGTTTTACATTTAAAAACATTCCTTACATAATATACATCTCTAACATATGAAATACAGAATTAATACTATACCGTCATTGTAACACTTCTTCTGATGCAGAAAAATAAACATTCTCAGGTACTTACACCCAATAAACCTATTATCACAGCTTTAAAGCTATTACACCGTCTTTCTAACTTTCTATTAAAGCTACTGGAAGCCCGCAAGCGCACCTTCGCACATCCCTCCTCACCACGGCCGCCACATCGGCTGCGGCCGCCCGACCGCCTCGTTCTTCTCCTTCCTCTCCTTCTCCAGCTGCTCGGCCGCGCAGTCCAGCTGCCTCACGCAGGCGCCGAGGTGCTGCAGCAGCCTCCTGCCAGCCAGGGGCTCTATCGGCTCCGCCGGCGCCGTTATGAAGCTCGTCACTTCTCGCGCGCACTGCGAGAACCCCGCCCTGAACCGGTCGACGTACGACTGTTCCTGCTGGTCCTGGCGCCTCAGCGCGTGCAGGTGGCGCACCGTCAGCTCCAGGATGTCGGCCTTCTCCAGCTTGGAGACGTTCTCGCCGTCGTGCAGCGCGGCCACCATCAGCTCCTTCAGCTCGTCGAGGCAGCGGTTGATGCGGGCGCGCCGCTTGCGCTCGAGCATCGGCTTCATCACCTTGCGGTACTGGTAGGTGCGCGAGACCGGCTCTTCCATGTCGGAGTACGGCGCCATGGCGGTGCGTCACGAGGAACTGGTCTCTGACTGACGGTACCGCATGGAGTACGAGGCGTTTTATGCCGGGGGCGAGGTGGGGCCGTGAATGGGAGGCGCCGTCTCGCTCCGACGCGCGGGCCGGGCGTATGGGGCTGTCTCCGTCGGTGCGGGGCGGGTGCGCAGAGCGTGCGACCATGGGAATTCTTTGTTATTATGGGAGGGTGCTGTGCACGAGCGGGGAAGGTGGGGACGGGGAGAGGAATGCGTATTGGGGTAGTTGGAAGTTGGGCAGGGGTCGAGGGACCTTTGCGCGCCGACCTGCAAAAAAAAGAAGGTAAAACTTTCCTTTGGTGCACAGATAGAAAGAGATACTTGAATCAAATAAAATTTATTGTTTGTTGCTTGTATACGGCGAACCCTAGACTGACTTTGAATAAAACATTTGGTTTGTTTCAATTTAAAAACAGCATTTAATTTGGGACAAATAAAATATTATTTGGAAGAAATTAATTTTTAATCCCATGGAGATACAAATGATTTGAATTGAATAAATGATATATTTCGAAGGAACAAATATACATATAATGTAAAAAAACATTTATTCTATTTAAAAAATTAAGAAAGTTGCGCCAAACAACTGTGGTGGGTTGAATTACCCATTCAGGGTATTCACTCAAATAAAATATTATTTATTTAAAGTAAAACAACCTTTATCTTTATCATTATTTACAAATTTCAGTTTTTGTCCATTCATCAAAAACATTAAGTTTACTCGATTCATAAAGATGGGAAGTGGATTAGAAAAACACGATAAATTGTAATGCTATAAAAATATTTATTTAAATTCAATTAAAATAAACTTTATTTGGTATAAAAACAAACTATGCAAAACATACCAACATACCATCATAGAGGTGGTCTATATGATATATTTCAAGTAGGTTCTTTGAGATTTGTTTCTATTATTGTTTATGCGTGTACTTACAAAATAGGTTGAAAAACACAATACACACTACACACAGTACACCACACTACACTCGGCTACTCGGCAACTATAAATGATAATAAAACTGCGTGCACAAAACCTCCAGGGATACTGCAGGCGGGTACTACTTTCACGGACACTGAACAGCGCTGAACGCCGACACTAGAGTGCGCCCTCTATGCCTCCCATATTTTCTCTTTCTTTCTATCTTTCATTCTCTGGAGTGAGATAGCTATAAAATGGTACGCAGTATTATTTAACTCAAATAAGGTCAAATTTAAACCAAATATCAATGTGGTTGATCCAAACAACCAAAAGGTATAAACAATAAATAAAAATTATTCTTGTTTGCACCAATTAATACCTTATTTCAGGAAAATAATATATGCTTCCACTAAACAATAATGTGTCAAACAAATTAAATACCTTACCCAAAAAACACTTATTTTTTAATTGAAAAAAATAAATCTTCGTTTAAATAACATAGTTTTTACGGAAATAAATATTATTTCTGGCAAATAATTCTTGATCAAACAACAAATATTTTTCTATGAAGAATTGTATTTCTATCTGTGTGTATGTCTGCCCCGATTTTGTTGAAATTTTGGCTACCCCCCCTATTTTCGAGGTCCCTGAACACGAATCTGACCTCAGTTTTCGGCGCTCGGCCGAAGTTTCCGAGAAAATGGATTTTCAATTTTCCTTTTGACACCCCACTTTTAACAGGGTTATTTGTGTTATAATTGAGATGAATTCAGCTCAAACTGATCACCACCCTATGTTGCACCCTTTGCCACCTCGAAACTTCGCGAAAACGTGCGGAAAATAAGAAATTTTGAAAGATTTTTGCCATGTTGACGCCCGGCCCGGCCGCTGTTTTCGCCCGGCGGCGCGCGCTGCCTGTCAAAATTTCTGATTTTCCGCACGTTTTCGCGAAGTTTCGAGGTGGCAAAGGGTGCAATATAGGGTGGTGATCAATTTGAGCTGCATACAGTAAAAATTCATCCGGATTATAACTACAAATATCGCCGTGAAAAGCGACGTGTCAAAGGAAATTTGAAAATTCATTTTCTCGGAAATTACGTCCGAGCGCCGAAAACTGAGGTCAGATTCGTGTTCAGGGACCTCGAAAATAGGGGGGTAGCCAAAATTTCAAAAAAATCGGGGCAGACATACACCAAAGGAAAGTTTTACCAAAAAGAAAATAATTATTGTTATATGAAATGGGAAAATAATATAATTTGTCTTTTAAAGAAAATATACAGGGTAATTCAGTTTTATTCTGGGACACTTCGACAGGGGATAGAAAGCCAAAAAATTGCTCTTTCTTGTGTATAAACAATAAACTATATCTTCTTAAGGCCTTATAAAAAAGTTACAGGGTGTTGGAAAAGTATGTGGACTTTATGGACCTAGTTTAGTTACTAGTTGAGATATTTATGTCATATTGTGGGTCATTGGTACAATAATTATTGTTTGTATTGAATTTCAATTTCTTATGTATCTAAATTTTAATTGTAAACAAAAACGTTCTTTTAGTATTTTTTCATATGTGCCATGGTTTCATAGAAAATTTGATTTTTCGTATTAATTCGCGATGTTTCTGAAAAATTAACTTGAAAATTCACTGCATAAGTAAGACTCCAAGTAGAAAAAATGTGTTTCTCACTTTAAATAGGTACAGTAAATTGTCCCAATAAACTTATCCATTCAAGGTTTTACTTTTCAAGATACAGAGCGTAATATCAGTGACTATCTATAGTCACTGGTAATATTAATTTTATCTTTCTTAAATGGTTTTAGACCCTGTATCTTCAAAGGTATAGTTTCAAATAGATAAGTTATTGGAAAAAGTTACTTTATTTAAAGTAGTAAACACGTTATTTCTACAGTAAGTCTTACTTATCTTATGGAGTAATGTCTTTTTAGATAATTTTTCAGAAATACCCCGAAATAACACAAAAAATTAAATTTGCCTTTAATCCATGACACATAAAAATATGTCAAGAGGACGTTTTTGTTTACAATTAAAATTTATATAAGAAATTTAACACATTTTATTGGTATATACAAGTGGATTCATTTTTTTAAACAATTAATTGTGCTATAATTACCCACTTCCCCGCCACTGCTTGTTAAGGTGTTTGATATTAACACGTTTTATGCTAACTCATGCCATTATAACGTGTGCCAAATATGACTTAATACCTCCACCAGTTTGGTAAATATTCAATAAAGTCCGCATATTTTTTACAACACCCTGTAACTTTTTCTACAAGGCCTTAAAAAGATATGCGTTTATACAAGAAGGTGCGGTTATTTTTTGGTTTTCTATCACTTATTGAAGTGTCCAAGAATAAAACTGAATCACCCTGTATATCCACGATAACTATCTGGAATCATAAACATGGTGTCTTATATTTTTCTCTTTCTAAAAATAATGAAAGCGTGTTCCTGTTTGTTTAGGACAAAATTTCGCAGGCGATAGAAAAAGTCATTTGAAGGTGGCTTGCTCATATACACATGGGTCGTAAAGTTCTTTGTTTCTTAGTTACAGGGCGTTAAAAATTTCAAAAAAATGTTTTTATTTTTCATTTCTACTGTTATTAGAGATAGTCTAACCAAATTTTGCATTCAAGATGTATGTATGGAGGGACATTATAATGTGTAAATTAACCAATGGCGGAGATACGGGTAATCGGTACCAATAATTAGATAAAAAAATCAGTGCAGCCCTGAATATAATAAAAATAACATTTTTTTTGTAGTTGTCACCGTTTCGCCGCAATTGTAACAAATAATTATTTATGTACCAAGGCACTGAAGTTCAACTTTTTATGACTCATGTGGAATCTGTGGAATTTAGTTGCCGAGGCCTCTGGCCGAGGCAAATAAACCACATGAATCATAAAAAGAACTTCAGTGACGAGGTACATATTATATATTTTTTGAAATCGGGAAAAAAATGTTTCGTTAGGAAAAAAAATCATAAGGGATCACTCGTCCATGAACCGACTGCGCGCGGCATTGCTTGACTTTGACGATCGCTCTACCTAAGTCAAGTATGACCAGGCAAGGTGCTTCCCAACAGAAACTCCAAACTGCTGCCTGTTGTGCAGCCTCCATGGAAAATAGATTAATATTCAAACCTACTAAAATTATACAGAGGGATTTCGCAGCTATAGGTAACAATTTCGCAATGTGTAAGTACGTAAAGTTTGGGCGGGCTTTGAATATTTGGTCATTTTTGACGAGCGATCGCTCCGCGTCTGACGTTTGATGTGTACATCTCGCCAAGGCCTACTTATTGAAAAAATCATACAATAAAGGAATTGTTCTGTGCCGATTTCTGAGAGTTTAATGACGATTTTGAGACCCTTCACTGCCGATTTCATGCAAAAGTTTGATAAAATCTGTAGGGAATTTTATCCACTTTCCTGGGATAGTAAAAAAAATTATAGAGGGTGTTTCAAAAAGGCTTGGCAAACCACACTTATGTTTTGAAAATGGAACACCCTATATGTATATTGTTAAATTTTTGAAACTAGCTCGCCAAGGCAATGAAAATGATACAAAACTTTGTATCATTATCTTTTTCCGTTTTTCAAATATTCCGTTTTCAAATTTTATACTAAATTTATTTAACTTGAATTTGTGGATCTCACTATAAAGATCAATGCAATAAAAATTAATTGCAACGCGGCATTTTCGTAAATGTCAAAGTTTCTGTAAGACGCGCGTATCAAATATGGCTCACTAAACATTTGACAGTTAGCCATGGCATGCTATTTAAAATTAAAGTTCTTAATGGGACACTCATTAGTTACGACCTTCGATCCAGCAGCTCGAGATTTACAGAGTGATCCACATAGAATTTCAGCCCTCCCTTAACTTCTTTATTTCGGCAGGTCTTTACAAGGTCTTGTTGAAATTGATACAGGACAGGGTGTTCCATAAAAGCTGTACAAATCAAATTCCAGTCGATTTTTCAATACAGGACGTTCAAACTTCTTTTTTTCAGGTTGTCACATCCTGTATCTTGAAAATGAAACGTATAAGAAAAAAATGATGAAAATAATGCCTCTAAAAAGCGATCATAACCATTTTGAACCCACTCCGAATGAAAATAATTAAAATTATCACACAGACTATAATTTTGCGCTGAACCGGAAATATCAACCTTAACTTTTTTGAGTGGATTATTACAAAATGACCGTTATATTTTCATCATTTTTTCTCTTACACAATTTGTCTGCAAATCTTTCGTTTCCGATATAGGATGTGAAAACATGAAAAAATTAGAGTTTGAACGCGTTGTTTTCTACATACAGAGTTGAACTTTCTGGAAGTTACCTATCACTTTTTCTGAGCAGAAAATTGTTTTTTTTTTCTCAAAATCTAAAATAATGCTTTAAAAAAATGCCGGTAGCTTCATTTTATTTCTCTATACCCGCATGTCGTGTACCAAATTGTAATTGTAATTTTGTAATTTAAATTAACTTTTGACTCCATGAACCAAAGTGGCATAAGCATTTGTGTGGGTACCTACTTCTTCATAATTGGAAATTTAAAATTAGAATAGCTAAAGATTCCTAAACTTATAGACATAAACTAATAAACTTGCCTTATAATGTTTTGCCTGTATACCTATTGTAGGTACCGATTTCACGGAAAATGAGGATTTCATCTGCATCGTGTATACCTCCATCTCGTTTTCATTAATGTAAAAACCCATCGATAATTATTATTAAAACACTGATTCCTTGACAGGTTTCAGCAGTCACATCGTTAAAATAAAAGAGAAGGAAGGTATACATTTAATTAATCGGCTTTATTAGCCGACGAAACCGAGAGGAAGCGACAAGCCATGGGATTATTGGCAGGAATTGGAGACATACTTGGGCGACGAGCGTTCCCACACATCTTGGATTACAGAAAATAAGAGGAAGCTCTCAGCTCGCGTAATTGCCAACCATACGATACGTTGAATAAGGGACATTATTCACTTCGCATTCACCAGGTCTCGTCGTCACTGTTGGTCCAATTAATAATTTTATTATATCTGGATGGTCCGAAAACCATAACAAGTTAATGTTAATAAATAATCAATAAATGCCGCTTTCAAAAAGGAGGATGCGTTGTCATCGATTAGATTCTTTTATGCATGCGCGTATATGAATAGACTGTTTGTTGAAAGAATCTCCAATGATTTTATATATAAACTCTATATATATCGACACGTGCAACGAAGACTATAGTAACTCATTCTGGGAGATTTTAAGAAAAACTGTTTTAAAGTTTCAAAAATTTTTTGAATGGTTGAATTAAAGGGTAAAAATGCTAGGTGCTTTTAAAAGTTCTTGGTATTGATTTTATGGATGACTAAACACTATTTTCTTAATACACTTTTAAAAAAAGTGTTTTTTTTTAAGAGAGGAACAAACTGATTTTTTAGGGTTTTTAAGAAAACTACGCGGGATATATTTAAACATAAATGCACCTATAATATTTATCATATTCTGTATCATAACTGGAACTGATTTCTTCAATTTGGTTATTTTTCTTTCTGCTTTGTGTGGGTTTCCAATCATTTTTTCCATTAACTTTCAAGAATCACAGAAATTTTGGTACTTGTAAGATGTTTCTGCGTAGTTATTTAAGTACATTTAACTTTTTTCATTAATGTCTAATGTTTGACAGTAAAGCAGTGAAACTTCCTGGATATCTTCACTACTTTTAGACTTATTGCGGGGAATAGTAGGTACATAGTGTTTTGTTCAAAACAAAGTTCGAATGGTTCTTTGTCATATCCATAATATTAAAACCAAACACCATCCTCCTCCTATTCTATTTTTCAGCGACTCTGGAACAGTATGAGTGAAATCAGTGACTATAGATTCTATAGTCACTGGTGAAATCTTGTTAGAAGGGCTGTTCCTATATTTACTATTTAGACTAAAAGTCGACGGGGAAGTTAAGACAGCATTATTTGATTCTTTTAAAAGCATTATTTGATTCTTTTAAAATTTTGAATATTTTCTGTGTTCTAGAATTAATTCATTTTCACTAGAAGATGTTTACCTCTGAAGACCATTTTTGCGCTGTTTTAAAATTATTTACAATATCATAAACGCAAAATCTTGTATAATATATAGTAACTCATCATTAATTATTGGAAATTTCGCACAAAATTTCGATGAATATGAACATATGAATTCAACTTAGGTACTATAATTTTGGTTGTGTCGAGGTGTCGATTATACAAACCCAATAATTATTTTTTAAATTGTTTAATATTAATAGAAGATCGCATAAGGCTGTGCATGGTTTTTCCATAATATTTAGTTATGCAAGACCATCAAAACCTGAAGATGATTATATTATTTTCTACGGCTTCTATATAAAGACATGCCATTTGAAATATTGAAATGAATAATTCAGTCCAACAACGTCTGTTTTGTGTGGAGATTTTCATTCGATCTAGAAGAAATTCGTCATGTATTTCAGGATTAAGGGCAATTATTTACGTATTTACCTCGGCAACGCGGGCGTTGCCTCGGTCCTTAAACAATAAACTCCTCGGCCAAAAAAGTGGACTTATACGCATCTTGCAATGTAAATAACTAGGTATTTTAGGACGTATATCACACACTATTTTTTCTACATATACAAAGACCATTAACAGTATCATATTTAACACATGCTTTCAGTGTCTAAATGTCATTTTATGACAGTTGTGTTAAAAGTAAATCACTTTGAACACTCAGTGTTACCTCTACCTACAGAATTAAGGACGCCTAATTTTTCCTCCATGGAGGACAACATTTCGAACAACTTCTATGAAAAAGTTATCCACGTCATCAAGAAGTGGTGAGCGGTGTCGAGAAAGTATTGTTGTGAAAGGTGAAAACTTCATTCATAATACAAGCTTCAATTATTCTTCCCCGCATAGATTCTTTTATTTTAGTTAATGTACCTTGACTATTTTTTATTTTATCGCAGCGGGTTTTACACGTGCTCTTCGAGTGGCAACAATTGCCAAAAGTTCGAGCGTTCGAACCAGCAGCACTAAAAAAGTTTCAAGTACAAGAGCAATTAAATTAAATTAAAAAAAAACAACATAGGCGTGCTTTTGGGCTAGACCTTATATAGTATATCAGTGAGCCATATTTTACTTATTTCATTTTCTACTGAATACTAAATAATATTTCGGCAATATTTTTAAATTTTATATTTCTTTCTGTATCTGTATTTACAATGTGTCCACGGCAAAGCAGTATTATAGGTGTACATATGACAATTTTTTTGCATTACAAACACATTTTTTTGTATTCTGCTCTTGCTTCACCCAAAAACTAGATACTTTTAGTATCTTGGACTTTAAAAAAATTATACAGGGCGCTGGTAGCAGCTTAAAAATAAAAATCGCATCAGGTAAAGTGCCTTTTCTGTGCGAAATATTGAAAAATTTTGTTAGAAAAACTTGCTCAGAATTAAAAAATATGACGTTGTATCAAATTACAGAACTATAAATTTTTATGTATAAATTTTTTTAAATATTATAAATATGTAATCATAATATTATTAATTTATTTATTCTACCCTGTTCCTCCAACAATAAATTATTCTGACACAAAGACGGATCACTTTTAGTTTTGTTTCCATGGCATACTATTCTTAAAACATTAAAATTACAAATGCTATAAATTCAATTATTGACCTTCAAGCCACTCAAAATAGCTACGAAGAATTTAAGAAGAGAGTCGAGATGTGTGCTGAAAATGGGGGAACATGGGTAGAATAAATACCTAAATGTAAATTATGATTTCATAAGTTATATTTTTTAAGAAATTTTTTTAATATTTCGCACAGTAAAGGCACTTTACCTGATGCGATTTTTATTTTTAAGCTGCTACCAGCGCCCTCTATAAATTTTTTAAAGTCCAAGATAATAAAAATAGTTTTTGGGTGAAGCAAGAGCAGACTACAAAAAATTGTGTTTGTATAATGCAAAAAAATTGTCATATACCTACACCTATAATACCGCTTTGCCGTGGACACAATGTATATTCCTACAAAGCCGTTTCAAAATAGAAACCGCCGCCGACCAAGCTTGAGGTACTCGGAATCGCGTGGCACTCGTGGCAGGAATCGCAAAGCCCGAGGCGCTGCGACGGCAGCGGAAGAGCACATCAAGTAGGCCGGCCCACGGCGCGGCCTGCTCCGTTCTCACGCTGCACGAGCCCCACGCCCACTTGATGACCGCCACCGCGGTACCGCCGACGGTTACGATTCCTTCTGTAATTATCCCCGAGGAAGCGAAGAGTACGACCCGCGATGCCGACGAACCAGGACTCCGAATTCTTGCTACAGTTTCTCCATGGTGACTTTTTCAACAATATTTTGTCAGATCGTCAAATTAATAAGTAGTATGGAAGTCGCACAAAGAACAAATTCACAGCCAACTCTAGAGAGGGATAGGTTTCAATTTGGCAATAAGTAAGAAAAGACGGGCTTGTCACGTGTTTTAAGCGAAATAAATATGCATACAATATGTTGGTACAATGGACGAATTTGATGGGAACATTTTCGCACTACATTTTGGTACTTTGCTGGAAAACCAAAACAACTCCAAAACACCATCAAGTCCAATTTATTGTGCATTTAATATTTCAACTAAATAAACACAGTCAGGAAAAAAAAATCCAAACATAAAATTATACCTATTTATTGTTGCCGTTAAACTATGGAGTAGATCGTGACACGGGCGTAGCCAAGGGGAGGGGGGGTTTCGGGGGTTCAACCCCCCCCCCCCCCCGAAATAAGCAAAATATTACCTAATATTATACCGAAAAAATACGAGGAGTGAAGAGTTAAATTATTAGTACGTTTGAATATATTATGTAGTAATAGTAGCGCCTAGCGCCATCTTTTGACGAGAGGCAGACGCAGTTGCAGCCGAACTATTTTGTATTGTGGGGACACTTTGCGTTGTTTCTCGATTATTCGCCACGCCCCTAGGTCGAAATGAGCGGAACTTTGTGGAAGTTCGTGGAAGTTTTTGGACGGCTACTGGGCTGCTATATAAGCGGCGCCGCGGCGCGTGACCGTGCTTACGGCAGTATTGTTCCATGCGAACTCGAAGCGAATAAAAGTGAAAAGTGGTGAACGAATAGTGAAGAGAATTAAGTGTACCGTGTAAGTGAGTAATTTTAGTGCACTGTTACTCGATGACCTTGTTAAGGATAGATACGTGAATCATTATTACTGTCGAAAAATGGAGGGGAAAAAAGGAAGGGTGATAAACCTAAAGGTATGGACTACTGGAAAAAGTGGTGTAGTCAAGGTCAAGGGGTTTCTAATAAAGAAACACATTTGGATTTAGCTATCAAAGCTTCAGCTACCTTGCATGCTGATAAGAAGACTGCCTACCCCGAAATCTAGTTTGGAATGCCTAGATATGTGCGATAAAATCCTTTATCCTAATATTTACACATTACTACAAATCTTGGCTACCATTCCTGTATCCACTGCTACCCCAGAAAGGTCTTTCTCGAGCCTAAGGAGACTGAAAAACTATTTACGAAACACTACAAGTGAAAACAGACTTAATGGTTAATGAACATTCACTATGGAACAGAAATTCATGCAGATGAAGTA
Organism: Pseudeuparius sepicola; assembly: GCA_963920635.1. Lineage (NCBI taxonomy): Eukaryota > Metazoa > Arthropoda > Insecta > Coleoptera > Anthribidae > Pseudeuparius > Pseudeuparius sepicola. The sequence goes on from OY987304.1 coordinate 8,974,099, forward strand.
GTGGATATACTTAAAAGAAAAAGCCGAAGATTTCTTCTTTAATGGTTTTAGATTTAGCGCAGAGGAACGAAATTAATTTATCCATTTCATTTAAAGTTAAGAAGTTTATAAATATGTCGTAGTTTTTCGGATGAATATATAGATATTAAATTTCATGTAAGTATATTTTTGTTGTTTTATTTACTTCTCAAACTAAACCCCCCCCCAAAACTAAATCCTGGCTACGCCCGTGGATCGTGAGTAATAATCTTCATAATAACCATTGTTCCATTACCAGAAATGATAATCAGTGATAAATATAAGAGGCGGAATGCAGCGATAATGAAAAATAAATAAAAAACTTGAGCTTTGTATGGGATTTGAACCCGTGACCGTGACCTACGACTTAATAGTTGCGTGCGCGTAGTCTCACCCTGCGGCTAGCGAGGTGCCTGTCAAATCTGGTCTGTTAGACGGCTCTTATTTGACGCCAGGGAAACATTGATATGATATCAATTTTTCTATGGTATAATGCGTGTTCTTTATGATCAAAACTAGTCTATAAAACGATCGTTGTGAAACCTATTAAAATTGACGAAAGTTTCGCGTTGCTACATATTATATTTTAGTAATGGTTTTAAGGTTCTTGCTGAGTAAGGGTTGCTAGGCAATATTTTTGTACCTAGCATATGCCAAGCTCCAGCAAAGATGACAAGATGACTCATATATAAGATCAACAATGAGTCAGAAAAGGCTGAATGATATTATGCTTTTAAATATTTATAAAGAATTAGCAGACATCAGAAGCCTGGATGAGTTATGTGATAAGTTTATAAAAAAAATCGTAAATCGTCCATAAGACTAAGCATTTTTGCGTTATTTACGCAAAGTTAGGTAACTAAACTCTATTCAAACTAAACGCAAGTGAAACATAAACACAAGTTGTTGCATGCGGCTAGAGCGTGACACGCACGTGATCGGCTTGCTATTGGCTAGCCGGCAATAAAATCTGACCCGGCAGGCGAGTGCATCAGCGAGTCGGTGTTTCTTACAGAGGTGTATTGAGTTGCAAGAGGAACTTTATTTTTTTCCGATACCTATAATTCTTTCGCTGTTTATTAATTGTTGGAGCTACGATTTGTGTTAATAGTAGAAATCTGCAGGTAAGTGAATGACTAGGTATGCCATAAAAGTTTGATTTTAAAGTTCTTAATACTGGGGCATATTATTCTAATATTTTATATTGTAAAATTCATAGAGATCGTCCTTAATGCGGCCTCGTATTAGCCCTCAGAATTGTTCACGTGCTTCCATAGTGTAAATGTTTACGCGCCACGTGCATTTAGTTTGAGTCGTTTTTTTTTGTTTTTGTTTAAAGACCGTGTCTTAAAATTCAGACTCTCATCCGGATGAATCAGCTGATCTTTCTCCCTCTCATTTGTTTCCCTTTGGAGGAAGTAAGAGACAGATATCCAGCTGATTCATTGAAACGAGGCCTTTCTTATAGAAATACCTTTATTTTATTTCATTCTATTTACGTTTTGTTTTTTAATCATCAGGGTGATAACTGTTTGTTTTTTGTTATGTACTTTTATTATACAGGGTGTTCGAAAAATAGACGGAGATATTTTAGAGGGTGATTCCCTGTTAAGAAATATGAAAAAAAGTTTCTATAAACATGGGTCCGGAAATGCAGAGTTTTCAAGATACAGGATGTTAAATATATTGCATGTCACTGGACAAAATTGGTTTATCAATTTTTGCAAAAAAAAATCACAAGTGCCTTGGAAAACAAATAATCAAAAGCATTTCTAGGAAAGAGTGTTATTGCAACTTTTCCAATATCATAACATAAAGTACACTACAACCAATTTTGTCCAGTGACATGCAATAAAACGGTTTTTATTTTTTTTTTCTCGAAAACGAAGTGAGATAGGAAAACAATACAAGAGGGAAAGAAGTTGTATTTTTAGATGCTTAATCAAACAAAAAATATTAAAGTTACAAAAAAGGTAGTGGCGTACATTTTTTTGATAATAATATTCGCTAAGGTGCCCCCCGGGACGCCACTGGACTTAATAAATTTAATCTAGTTAGGGCGAAATTAGCCTCTTAATACAACAAATAACATTGCCAAATTTCAACAGAATCGAGTAAATAATTTTTAAGACATTAATAAATTCATGTTTTATTTTTTTTTATTTAACATCCTGTATCTTGAAAACTCTGCATTTCCGGACCCATGTTTATAGAAACTTTTTTTCATATATCCTCTAAAATATCTCCGTCTATTTTTCGTATATATATATATATATATATACGATATATATATATACACAGTTAAAAATCGGATTGAAGTATGTTACTTTTTTTGGATGTTAATATATTTGTGTCAAAAAGTGACATACATTGTTACTTAAATTAACGCACGACCAATATGTCGAATCATCTAGATACGTCAATGTGTAAAACTGTAACATTTTAACTCGCACAAATGTTAAAAATATTACTGAATATGTACAATGTGTTGATGTGACTATCTTCTGTGTTAAGTTTAACATTTATTATTTAACTTATTTCGATATGTTTTGAATAACAGAATACGTGCATTTGATACTTTCATGCATGTAGAGTTAACATATTAAGTTATTCATTTTGCAACGCAACATAAACTCCAGTGTCATTTCGACTCATAAAAATTTAAGTCTCTACACAGTATTTGTTAAAATCGAATGACTGGACTGTTGTTTTCGCTTCCCTATTTAACTTATTTCGATATGTTTTGAATAACAGAATACGTGCATTTAATACTTTCATGCATGTAGAGTTAACATATTAAGTTATTCATTTTGCAACGCAACTTAAACTTGAGTGTCATCAAAATGTAAGTCTCTACGCAGTATTTGTTATAATCGAATGATTGGACTGTTGTTTTCGCTTCCCGGCTATCACACTTGGTCAAGTCGTTTTCATCTCAGTCAGTCCAGAATTGCGTCGCGTGCCAGGTGCCAATTCCTATCGATTAATAGCGTGTGTTGCTGTGTAGTAATAGTACGGTAATAGTGTGTATACAAAAAATCCAGGTAAGTGATATTTCAAATTCCTACACATATTATTATATATAAGTGTACCTACTTCCAGGGTTTTTATATGTAGGTATTATGTTAACCAGGGGTGGCTCCACAGAAAATATGTAGTATATTTTCTGTGGTGGCTCTTTAATTATGAATTTGACGCACCTAACAAATGCCCTTATTTCTCATTTTTATGCTGTTCCGCCTAGATCTTTACCTACATTATTTGAATAATTCTTAATTTTACCTGGTATTAAATTGTTTTGAATAAATTTAAAAAGTTGCCTTTTGTATATTGGTATACCTATAGTGATCATAGTTATTAGAAGAAATTTGATATTTATTTTGTATAGTATATATGTATCTTCTATTATTAGCATTAATCTGCCTATTCCTAATATGTAACCCTTTTGTTTTGAAATAAAAAAAACACAAATCAAAATTGTTGTATTCATTTTGCAAGTATCACCCATTTACTTCACATAGTTGCTAGTTGCTAAGAAGATGTTATTGCCCGAGATTTATAAAACAAGTTATAGTCATGATGTAATTATTACGTAATATATTTATTTACTATTAATCTTATGTTAAAAGTACTATTTATATGTGTATTTTTAACTTTAGATCAAATGTTAATTTCACTATAGCTATATGTTTCAACTACGTAGATCAAATGTTAAAAACCACTGTCGTTTTTCCTCTATTTAACATATGCCTAGATGTTACTTCAACTCACGCTTTTGTTAATATAAATAATGACAAATGTATAATTAACATTACCTGACTTGTTAATTTGAATAATGGAAAGTTATGACACACTACCATCGTAAATACAACAAAACTTTAATGTCAATTTAACTTTTATTTTCACAAATCTGTATGTATAAGTTGACATACAATAATACTTCAAAATGATATAACACTTTCAGTTAATCATTTTCTACACAACGCATAACGTAAAATTTGACAGACACGTACATCAGCCATTTTACATATTTTTGTGTGTGGACCAGATGGAACATCAAAAAAATGTTAAATTTAACATATTATTTTCAACTGTGTATATATATTTTATATATATTCTGTATATATACAAAAATTGAATATAATTTTGGGGGGGCGGGTTGTATACCTTGGGCACCCAGCCAAATTTTAAGAAGTCGGCGCCTATGGAACATAGTAACCCCTTTCTTTCGCAGCTAGCAATCAAAGCAACAGGGCACCTCGAACATTTGACTCCCGCTTTCGGACCTGTTGGCGAGCATGTAAAGTCAACTTACGGGGGAGGGAGCAGGAAAACATTTTTTCTCTATTTATTTTTTCCCTATTTGTTGACGTCACGGAAAGCTGATGTTACGGTACGCTCCGGAAGCAGACAAATGGCGCAGCAGCGTTCTCCTCGCGTGGCCGACTCCGGGCTATGCGATGAATTTTTTAATTGGTCTATAAGAATTGAAGAAGAGATTGGTGACCTAGCGGCAAATAACAATAATAAATAATGGTTAAGGTACTTGAAGCTAAAGTAAAGACATTTGTCGGGACTTGTATACTAGTGTCGATAGGGGAATCAGATATAAGTTACACCTTGATTTATTGTAAAGAAGGCGGTGAATTAATTTAAAATACACATACAGGGTGCATGTTCACTTTTAAGTGGACACAAATCAATAAAAAATTGATTTGTTGGAATATTTTCAATTTTTTTTTTCTTTCTCATTTGTCAAATTGCAATTCCAGTCCCGGCTAAGATTTTTTTTAAACCCCGATTTTCACAAAATCTATTTAGGCATTTTTTTATTTACAATCTGGCCATACAGCATTAATTAGGACCCTCTAAAACCCTTAAGTTCAAAATTTGAACCAAAAATATACAGGGAGTTCGGTTTTACAGCGCCTTAAAGTTGCGCAAAGTAGTGATTTCGAGGGCCCCTGGAGAGTCAAACGTGCCATGGAATGATTTTAAAACAATTATTGAAGAATTAACAGGACCACCTAAAGTATTGATGGACGAGACTGCAAGAAAAAATAATACAGGATGTTTTTCTCTACCGCTGCTGAAAGTTCAGACTTTTTTCGAATTTTATTCTGATCAAGTTTGCCGTGCTATTTAATCTTAACAATAAAATAACAAACAAAATATTTAGATCTTAAACTATCGGGGTTTTTTCAACATAACCGCCTTCTAACGTAATACATTTTTCAAGATGTTTTTTGTTATTAGAAACAACTCGTCTTAACTCATCTATTGTTACGGAATCGCAAGATTCAATTATTTTTTGTTGTAGCTCGTTTATTTGTTTCAAAAAGCACGGCAAACTTGATCAGAATAAAATTCGAACTTTCAGCAGCGGTAGAGAAAAACATCCTGTATTATTTTTTCTTGCAGTCTCGTCCATCAATACTTTGGGTGGTCCTGTTAATTCTGCAATTGTTTTAAAATCATTCCATGGCACGCTTGACTCTTCAGGGGCCCTCGAAATCACTACTTTGCGCAACTTTAAGGCGCTGTAAAACCGAACTCCCTGTATATTTTTGGTTCAAATTTTGAACTTAAGGGTTTTAGAGGGTCCTAATTAATGCTGTATGGCCAGATTGTAAATAAAAAAATGCCTAAATAGATTTTGTGAAAATCGGGGTTTAAAAAAAATCTTAGCCGGCCCTGGAATTGCAATTTGACAAATGTGTTCACGTAGAAAGTTGCGCACTTTGAAGACCTTTGTATCAAAAATATTTTTTTTGAAAATATCCCAACAAATCAATTTTCTATTGATTTGTGTCCACTTAAAAGTGAACACCCTGTATATCTATAATATTTACATAATGTGCCAAAATATTAAGATTGAGCTAAATTAGCTACCACCGGTCAAATCTCAGTAGTTTACTATGACAGTTATAGAAAATAATCAAGCTGCTGAACTGAAATGTGACACTGGTGTGTTTTTGGGGGTAGAGAATAAACCGGAGATGTTAATTTCTACGCATCTCACATAGAGGGCGCCACTTATTTGGGCGCCTATATTTGGATCGTACTTTTACACTCATAACTTTTTTGAGGTTATCTTCATCATTTTAGTGCACCTTTAAATTTTTAACTGCAAAATTCGAAAAATAAAATGTTCACCTACCTCTGTCAAATTTTACTCTATTAACAACGTATCAAAAATTGTGACACCCTATTTCAAGAAACCAACGGTGTTTTACCCAATGTCTATTTGTCAATTCTTTCTTCATTTTGAATATGTACAATTCATTCGCATTTTAAATGCGGCATAGGTGAAAATTTTATTTTAGAATTTTGGAGTTAACCGGTGGTTTGGGGAACATTTCGACAATTTCAACGGAAACTGTTGATTTTATTACCGTGGGACAAGACCAGTACTTACCTGTACACTTTTTCCGCTTGCGGATGTGCCACCCTGTACCTAAGTAGTTTAATAAGATTCATTATGGGTTACTCGATATTCTATTCAGTACATAATATTACAGATTGCCATGACAAAGATTATGACAGTTCATCACTGAGAACGTGAACGATAGGAAGAAGTAGGGTTCCTGGATAGGGAGAGTTGGGACAATAAAGTCATTAGTGTCATTTTTTGTTGATTTTGGGCATTATAGAGATAGCTAGATTATTTTCTATATTTTGCCCCGGCAAAATTTTAGATTTCCATAGATACTGTAAGACGTAATTTTTAATAGAGAGCGTGGCCCACTCAAAGTCTTGGTGTTACAAAATAGAATTTGTTTCGCAAAATTGATCAATTAAATTGCATTGTTTTTATTTTCGCAGAAGATATTTTTATATTTATTGACATCATTTTTTATTTCTAAATTCTACATATCAATACACGCATGCAAGACCATTGCAAGTGACATTATTGAGATTTTTACTTTTTCGCCGGAAATTTCGCGATAATTCCCAAAAAAACATTTTTTTTTGTTTCATCCCATTGTATCTGACAAAATGGACGTTTTCAGCGGAAAAACCATGGTAAAGTTAATAACAATTTCAATAGTTTTTATAATTATTTAAGTTGTAAAGAGAGTTACAATTTTGGGTTTCCATTAGTTCGACTGTTAAAACATTGTAACGCTACTTACAATATTTTTTGCCTGGAAAAATCGCAAGTTTTTTAAAGGCAAGGGCATTTACATACAATGTTCTTGCACGAAGTTTTATTGAGACAGGATACGTTTACAATTGGAAAGTGATTACTTATTATGGACTAAAGAAGTCCATTTTTTAATTTTTACCTGTTTTACAATTTAAAAAAAAGATAATATCATCGAGGCATACAAGACATTCATTTGGAAGGCCACGGAGAACATTATTCATTACTCTTTGGAAGGTGCTGGGTGCATTTTTCAGACCAAATGGCATGCTTTTAAATTGATAGTGACCAGTGGCTGCAGAAAAAGCCATTTTGCAGGTATATATCTTTGGGTGGTATCCGTTTGCTAAATCGAGGGTTGTAAAGTAGTGAGCTTTGCCTATTGTGTCAAGTATATTTGTGATATTTGGTAATGGAAATTTATCGTCTATAGTTTTTAAATTTAATTTTCGAATATTAATGTTATTTCGTTTTTGCAGAATTCAAATAAAACTCTTCCAGGGAGAGTTTGATTGTCATTTAATTAGTAGGATCAAACGAATAGGTATTATATGTTTTAAGAAAGCCACACATTCTAAGGTGTTACAATGTTTTTGCACGGAAATTATGTTTAAAATCAAATATATTATTGTGACTATAATATTTAAAAGTTGTACCATGGAAAGACATTGTAAAGGACTTAACATTTTTATTAGGCAAAATTTGAACCATTTGAAAACTAGACTTTTGTCAGTTACAATGTTTTTGCATGCACAGGGGCCCGAGCCCCTGGGCGCCCGCTCCGAGCGCCCAGCGGATAAACCATCAATGGTCTTTCTATAACTGTGGCAAAGCCCGTGGAGGCATCTCGCTGAAATTTGGTGTGGAAGACTCACGCCAAAGTTGAGTTTCCATTTTATGTGAATAACCTCCTAGACAGATGTGCAAGATGAAATCCTTCACTCCAACCTGTTTTTTTTTCTTCGACGAGCAATTATTCACCGTCGGCCCAATTTCCGTCGATCCGTCCGCGTTTCGGTGGTCCCACGGATCCTCGGTAAATCTGCATCGGCGTTTTTTTCGGTCGGTTCGTGACCGGCGGCGGCGGGGCATTTTTCATCCGTTTCTCACGGTGGGCCGGCTTGCGTGGCCGCCGGTAATCTCGTGATTGCGGATCAGAAGCAAAAAGCGGCGGGCGACCGGCGGCGATCGCGTGCGTGCATTATGTACGGCTTCGTTTTGAATGCAAAGGTCTTTCCGCCGACCGGATAGTTCGGCCGGGTATTCTTCGTTTTTCGAGGGACACCGTTCGAACTTACGGGTCGTTCAAGCATCCAGAACCATCCCGACAACTCTCCCGAAAACCTACACAAATACAAAGACTCATTCTAATGCCCTTCTCAGGTCCGGCATCTGGTTATGACCCGGATCTTCCAAGATTCGTAAAGGTTTCTCACGAGCGTAGCCAGGATTTAGTTTTTGGGGGGGGGGGGGGTTTAGTTTGAGAAGTAAATAAAACACAAAAATATACTTACATTAAATTTAATATCTATATATTCATCCGAAAAACTACGACATATTTATAAAGTTCTTAACTTTAAATGAAATGGATAAATTAACTTCGTTCCTCTGCGCTAAATCTAAAACCATTAAAGAAGAAATCTTCGGCTTTTTCTTTTAAATATATCCACTACTTCATCTGCATGAATTTCTGTTCCATAGTGAATGTTCATTAGAGCCAAACCATTAAGTCTGTTTTCACTTGTAGTGTTTCGTAAATAGTTTTTCAGTCTCCTTAGGCTCGAGAAAGACCTTTCTGGGGTAGCAGTGGATACAGGAATGGTAGCGAAGATTTGTAGTAATGTGTAAATATTAGGATAAAGGTTTTTATCGCACATATCTAGGCATTCCAAACTAGATTTCGGGGTAGGCAGTCTTCTTATCAGCATGCAAGGTAGCTGAAGCTTTGATAGCTAAATCCAAATTTGTTTCTTTATTAGAAACCCCTTGACCTTGACTACACCACTTTTTCCAGTAGTCCATACCTTTAAGTTTATCACCCTTCCTTTTTTTTCCCTCCATTTTTCGACAGTAATAATGATTCACGTATCTATCCTTAACAAGGTCATCGAATAACAGCGCACTAAAATTACTCACTTACACGGTACACTTAATTCTCTTCACTATTCGTTCACCACTTTTACTTACTGCCGTAAGCGCGGTCACGCGCCGCGACGCCGCTTATATAGCAGCCCAGTAGCCGTCCAGAAACTTCCACGAACTTCCACAAAGTTCCGCTCATTTCGACCGAGGGGCGTGGCGAATAATCGAGAAACAACTCAAAGTGTCCCTACAATACAAAATAGTTCGGCTGCAACTATGTCTGCCTCTCGTCAAAAGATGGCGCTAGGCGCTACTATTACTACATATATTCAAACGTAATAATAATTTAACTCTTCACTCCTCGTATTTTTTCGGTATAATATTAGGTAATATTTTCCTTATTTCGGATGGGGGGGGGGGGGGGGGTTTGAACCCCCGAAACCCCCCCCTTGGCTACGCCCGTGTCCAGAACCATCCCGACAACTCTCCCGAAAACCTACACAAATACAAAGACTCATTCTAATGCCCTTCTCAGGTCCGGCATCTGGTTATGACCCGGATCTTCCAAGATTCCTAAAGGTTTCTTTAAAACGCAGGTCAAATAAAAATACCTATGTTTTTCCATCCTTCAATTAAGACGAGGTACTTCCTTAGTGTGTGGAACTTGCACTCTAAGTTTAACTAGAGTCCATTTAATTTTTTTTATTGGGCTTTTCGCGACCAAACTGATTAAAAGGCAACTTTTTCAAGTTGCCTGGAAAACCCCTAAATTCTTAACAGCAAATGAACGAAACTTGTACGTGTAACGTGTAACTCAAAGAGTAACTTCAACAAATTTGTTTTCTGAGCTTTCGGAGAATAAATTTTCCTCCTTTCTCAAAGATCATGTCACGCCAAAGTGAAATGACAGATTAATAAATTTCAGGTTATAATGCCATGACAACAGAAACAATAGCCTAGCCACCTGTCTGATATTGTACCCTGTGGTCTATCTAATTATCTATACCTATACTAACTTCTCTTTGAATAACAACTGGCAATAACATTTTACTGAATTCCACCGAACATTCAGCAACACAGTTGTTCGTATTTCCTATATAGAATAAATGCTGATTCTCTAATTTTTATTTATTTCCTACTTCTTCTTTGAGAATTGGTTTGGACCTATCCCACAAAATCCTATGATTGTTATTAAAAGGGTGTTCACATATTTTCTAGTTCGAAATTTGATTTTGCCTGATATAATTTTTATGTTCTTTTAAACGAATGTTAAATGGCCTACAAGTAGAACTTTCCACATTCACCAGGAATTTTTATAAATGCAATTTTTTCAACTTTGTACCTCATTAAATGGTTTCGTTTTAACTAGCATCGATCTTAATGTATTTTTAGTTTCAAATACTGTTCTGACATTAAAACGATTGCCTATGCGTTTTAGCTTATCTGATAGTTCAGGAATATTAGAAATAATAAAATTGACCGGTCGGTCCCCCAGATTTATTTTTTCTCTGACTCTATTTTAATAGCATTGTTATTTTGTTGGCAATACTGAAAAACTTGCTCAACAAATTCGATAGGATAACTATTCTTCTTAAGAACATGTTTTATATGTTTAATTTCAGCCTCAAATTTTGTGTTATTAGAACAATTTGTTTTAGCCCCGTCATACAAGCTTTTAATTACTCCTTTTTTAACACTAATATGATGATTGAAGTATAATGGAGATATCTATTGGTATGTGCTCGTTTTCTTTAGACACTAGTTTCTATAATATCTGATTTCAGTATAGAAACATCTAAGAAAGGTAGGTAATTGATTCTTATTTTCAATTTCTAAGGTAAACTTAATACAAGGTTCTTGTGAGTTTATAAAATTTAATATTGAATTTAAATCATCTACTCCATGTTCTTATATTACAAATTAGTCGTCTACACATATCTCCAACAAAGATTAGGTTGGTGAATATATATCTAGTCAACTCATTTTGTTCAAAATCTTCCATGAATAAATTGCTTATGAATGGTGATAAAGGAGACCCCATATAGCATCTATATTCAAATTATTTCAAATTTGTCCTTTCTACTAAAGTCTAATCATTTTCTAACTTTCTGTGTAAAATAGTCAATGATTTGACATTAATTTGTAAAAAGATTAACCACATCAAAGCTAGCTAATATTATAATGATCCGGAAATTGATGTTCCCTAATTTTTTTCTAAAAAATGACTACTGTTTCTGATAAATGAATTTGAGTTTCTTACTAACAGATTAACAAATTTAAGTAAATATTTTGCTAACGAATGACCTGGTGAACTTATTGAATGGGGCGAAGAGGATTGTTAACTTTAACTTGTTTAACTGTTTCATTCCTTCAGTGACATTGTAATGAATAATAAACAATTATATCGCTTCTATTTCTATTCAGGGTAATTCGGTACTAATACAGCAAACTTTAACACTCGATATGTCTGAATCTGGTAGCTATATGCGGCAATTTTGTAGTACGCACTTTTTATAATACAGGGACTTCATTTTGAAGAACAACTATACTTGATTTTTTTTCTCCAAAATCACAAGAAATATTTTTTTACTCACTGTAAAATGCATTATCCTGCCAGGGAGTAACTTTGATTACTACATGAATTTTAACGTTTCGGACCCAAAAACACGCCTATGATATTTATTTTTGATTTGGTTTAATTATCAAACATCAAACATAATGACAAGAGTGCTCCTATACTTAGAAATGTTTAGTGCTCTTGGTTGGAAAGTCCCCAGCCAGCGGGCCGGGGGGGGGGGGGGGGGGCACTGACTGGAACTTGTAACTTGTAATAGATCGATGACAGGGTTTTGGCCTCTGTTGTCACTCGACCAGCTGCCAATGAACTAAAAAATAGCAATGATATACATTAGCTAAAATAAAAAAATCTATGCAGAGCAAAGTTGAAGCTTGTACCTATTAGGAATAAGGAGGACAACGTTTCGGACAACTTCTATGAAAAAGTTACGTCGTGAGCTGTGTAGTGAGAGAATTATTGTCAAAAGTGAAAACGAATTAGTGAATTGGTAAATATGATTATTACTAAATTATAGTGAATGCTTCTGTACTAGGTGAGTCTTAGTCTAGGCGAACACCCGCTTAAAAAAAGTAACGCGCCGCTGCTATACATAAGTATACCGAAATTTGCAAATTTTTACAGATATTCCTGGAATTATCTGACTCTGACGGTATGACAACGCTGTAGTAAGAAGCCACCGCTTCAGTAATGAAGGGATAAAGCTAAAATATGAGATAAAAAAAGTTAAATTAAATTCAATATCAGAACAAACGAAAATGTAGGAAGCTGATTTCCTGACATTAAGCAGCTATACCTAAGTGCGCTTGCCAAGTGCGACGGACGTGGATTTTTTTCCTCGCCCGAGGGGTTCACTTATGCATAATTTTTAATTTATCTTTAGAGATTTATTGCGCGCTACCGGGAAAGGTTTTCTTCGGGTATAATAACGGGAATATGGATGGGAAGTTCGGGTGCGAGGCGGGCATTTATTTGATGTATGAAGCGGCCGGTGGCGGCACGCTGCATCTGCGTATGTGCGTATGGTTCTTGGTTCTTTTTTATGGAGGTACCGTTGGCTGGCGATTTTTCTGAACGATACGTAATTTATAATCGTGTCACTTTAAAACGTATTTATATCGTTACTACGGGGTATTTCCTAACACGTGGGATGTATAGGGTAACCCAGGCTATATGCTACATACAGGGTGATTCAGTTCCGGTGCTCAACATGGGGAGCTCGGAAACCGTAACAGATACGAAGTCGGTCAAATGGAGGCAAACTTGCGCCTTTGGGCGCCTAACAATATGCCGTTGAGAAAGTTAAAATATTTTCATGGGTTGCTGAGATATTTAAGAAAAACCGAATTTTTGACAATTAGATTTTTTTTTTCTGGCTCCATTTGCAATAATATTGAAAAAAAAACTATACTTTCTCATTGCAACTTTCTCTGGACTACGTCGTGGTATTTTTATATTTTTTTATTTCGGGGCGACGTTTCGTTTTTGAGATAGAGGGATCATCTTAATTTTTTTAAATATACGGACCTGGATTTTTTATTCCATATTTTGAAATAAATCTTTGTCCTGAGTACAACGATGTATGACTCATACATATTTGTTCTCGTTTTGGCCGCCAAAATGCACATTTACTATGAAAAAAATTAATACGGTCCTGGTGCTATGCATTTTTCTCTTTTTTTCCAAAAATTATAACAAGTGATCATTTTTTATACCTACTGGATTAATGAAACTCTATGTTTGTCATATTTTGAAATTATTTTTTATACTTTAGGTAAAATGTATCTCACTATTGTTAGTAATTATTGTGGTTATTTACCTAAAGTATAAAAAAATTCAAAATATGACAAACATGGAGTAGGTATAATTAATCCCGTAGGTATTAAAATAATGATCACCTAAGAAAATGCATAGTCCAGGACCGTATTAATTTTTGTTCTTAGTAAATGTGCATTTTAGCAGCTAAAACGAGAAAAAATATGTATGTGTCATACATCGTTGTACTGAGGACACCGAGTCATTTCGAAATATGCAATAAAAACTCCAGGTGCGTATTTTAAAAAATGAAGATGATCCCTCTATCTCAAAAACGAAACGTCGCCCCGAAAATCTAAAAATATTATGAAGTAGTCCAGAAAAAGTTGCAATGAAAAAGTACAATTTATTTTTCAATATTATCGCAAATGGCGCCAGAAAAAATAAATTCTAGATTTCAAAAATTCGGTTTTTTTTAAATATCTCAGCAACCCATGAAAATATTTTAACTTTCTCAACGGCATATTAGTAGGCGCCCAAAGGCGCAAGTTTGCCTCCATTTGACCGACTTCGTATCTGTTACGGTTTCCGAGATCCCCATGTTGAGCACCGGAACTGAATCACCCTGTATACTCGATCTTGAAAAAATCTGCGGAAGACGAGAGACAATAGTTATTTATGCCATATTTCTGCTCCGAAAAAAAAAAACGTTTTTTGATAATTTTTTATTTGTGTATTTATCTTACCCCCATGGTTCATTTAACGATTTGTTTTAAATTTAAGATCTGACAACACATACCAATTTGAACAAACACTACAGAGGGAGTTCCATTCTGAGTGGGAGTGCCAAAGTTGAGGAAGATAGGAGTCTTAATAATTGAGGAAAAATACAGGGTGCCCAATTTAGACGGAATAATGGGTATCACTTTTTAAATACACCTTGTATAAAAAATTGTTTCAGGCAAGAGTTTTTCTGTTGATCTATCTGCATATTTTGGTGACTTTGAATTTTTTCGTGAGCCAGTCATTTCGTTGCTATGGCAATCAACTTTGTTTTTTTAAATAGCACCATACACCTTTCTTTTTTGTGCATACGAACATGTGAAACTTCATTGGGGTTGCATAAGAATTTTTTTGAGAAAAACTAGAATTTCTGCAAGTACGCCAAAATTTAAATTCGAGGGCGTTGCCTAAAAAGTAGGCCATGCCTAATGACAATTTTGACATTTTTGCATGTAATGATAACTTACCGACGACAGGTAAATCAAGTTAAGCTCGCAAAATATGTTTATTAATAAATAAATAGGCACAATAAATCAATGGTACCTACAAATCAATAATGAAATGAAATGCTCGAAATGTTCCCCATTCACAGCGAGACAATGGCCCAGTCTGTCGTAAAAACTACTAAGTACATTCCTAATCCATTCTGGAGGAATCAACGCTATTTCGTTTCTTATGCGCTGTTCGAATTTTGGGAACGATTTTTATACACCTAGGATCTTATGTGTCCCGCAAGAAAAAATCACCCGGAGTAAGATCGGGAGACCGCGGTGGACATTCTATGGCCCCTCTTCTGCCAATCCAAGATTGTGGGAAGACTTGATTTAAATAGCGGCGCATATCACGGTCGTAATGGGAGGTAGGTACTTCATCTTGCTGGAACCAGATATCCTGGATTGGCATACCAAGGGCAGGAATCACCCCATTTTGCAAAAGATACAAATAACCTTTAGCCAGTCAAATTACCATTGATAATAAATAGACCACCAATAATGAGGTTGTCATAATGACGTTCGAAAGTGTCAAAATTGTCATTAGGCATGGCCTACTTTTTAGGCAACGCCTACTTACTTGCGGAAATTCTACTTTTTCTCCAAAACTTTCTTATGCAAGCCCAATGAAATTTTACATGTTCGTATGCACAAAAAGGAGCTGTCTCCAAATTTGATCAGAAATGTGTATGGTGCCATTAAAAAAACAAGATTGGTTGGCATAGCAACGAAATGACTGGCTCCCAAAAAAATTCAAGGTCACCAAAATATGCAGATAGATCAACTGAAAAACTTGTGTCTAAAACATTTTTTATACAACGTGTCTTTAAAAAGTTATATCTATCTATCCATCTAAATTGGGCACCCTAAGAAGATAAATACATTATTGTGTTTCATATTTTGTAATTTTCTATGCCTTGTTTAAACTATTTGCTTTTAGAATTTCTAATAAAATCATTCATAAAACAACAATAGTTCTGACAGTCTATGTATAGCTTTATCTATGGTGAAATTTATACACAAATTTAAGATTAATAAATTTAGTATAAAACTTGAACATGCAATATTTTAACAACGGTAAAGATATCTAATGATATAAAGTTTAATATTATATTAACCGCAATTACGATTAGGTAGATTTCACAAATAGAAAAATATACAGGGTGTTCTATTTAAAAAAATCATATCTGTATCTCAGCTACTCCAAGATCAATTGTTTTTCTGAAAATGCATTCAAACCAGCTCTGTAGAGATTCTAAAACTGTTCTATTTAACATTTTTTTAGGTTAAAAATGATAAAGTTAAGGGGGTAAAATTATTATAACACCCGTATATTAGACGATAAAAGGGGAGAAGAAAAGATCCTCTTGCATTTTCAGTTGTTTTTAAGTTAGAATAATGAGAACCAAGTGATCGAATTTTTTCCACACCTACATGCATATTTGTCGTTTTATCTACAGTCTACAAAACGAATAAAAAATAGTCAATTCCAGTTAACTGAACGAATGTAATTTCATATCCACCCTAGGTCGGTTTTGAAATTAACCAATCACAGTTAAGCTTCCCCCTGCACGTGTTATCCTGCCGGCAGAACAAAATCTACTCATTTGAGAACTTTACAAATAAATTGGTAGGAGTGAAAGTACCTACCTACTATCAAAAAATTCGTTGAAATTTAAGCTTTCAGCGTATCTTTTGATCAGGACTGTATCTTAAACCGTTCAGAAGTTATGATGATCTGTGGAATATCCAGTATTTTAGTCACAAACATTACAGGCGCGGGGTAGCATGTTTCTGTGTTGCGTACTTGCTTTGGCTACTGATCAGCGGCGGTCCGAGCGAATTGTTAGAAATAATTTAAGAAATTTTAAATTCAAAAATTGCTCCCTAATGCTTTGGGAGGTTGACAAAACGGTATAGTAAAAATTTCAATTGATGCCCTACGAACCAGGTTTGTTTTTGATTACGTAGGTGATGGATATTTAGTTGGAATTATATGAGTTTTCAGAACAGTACTAGGTATATTGTGTTCATTTTATAGATTATTGGACAAAATTAGGCTTGTTTTATGTATATTAAGACATTATTATTTTGATATTATTTTAATCAATTTATATAATGGGAAACTACTATCTTAATAGTTTTGAATTTATTTCAGTTGAAAAAACGCACTCCAGTCACTATGATATTCCCCGAAAACCTTTTTCCTTTTCATTATATGTAATGCCTGATGGAAACATGGATTAGTATTACTTACTAGTGACAGATTTTTGGACGTGATTTTACTCAGTACTTTCAAAGGGCATTATGTTGCGTATATTCTCACAATAATAAGGTATGAATCAGAGAGTCATCCTGGGTTCTTCTTATTCGAAAAAAAAAATGCTTTTTGATATGATTTTAGTCAGGCTGCCATGTGTTTTAAAATGAAGTTCAAAATAGAAAATTCCTCGGAAAGGCATACTGTCAGCGTGGGCCCAAAGGGCTATTATTGTCACGTGAACTTGTAGGTATTTTAGTAATTAATTTTTCCACGTTTCTGAACAGGCTGCCAATGAGAAGTGTGTAAGTTCTTGTTATGAAACTGCTGAAAAAAGGATGGCATACCGTTTGTGCATGTCTAAGTAGGTATAGTTTAAATTGAATGTTATGATTTATTCGATGTAAAGTGTACTTGGACATGCGCAAACGGTATATCATCTTCTCTTCAGCAGTTTTATGACAAGTACTTACATACTTAGGTATCATTGGCAACCTGTTCAGAAACGTGAAAAAATAAGATTTAAAATACAAGTTCACATAACAATAGTAGCCCTTTGGGTCCATGTCCATGTTAAGGGTATGCCTATGGTTTTCCGAGGAATTTTCTATTTTGAACACATATGGAGGCCTGACTAAAATCATATCAAAACGCATATTTTTCAAATAAATGAAAACTCACTTTTCCATAATGAAGAACCCAGGATGACTCTCTGATTCATACCTACCTTATTATTGTGAGAATATACGCAACACAACGCCCTTTGAAAGGCATACTTAGTAAAATCACGTCCAAAAATCTGTTACTATGTTCCGGTCTAATTGTAAATCTCTAATGGAATGTCTAATTTTCTATATCGCCTTCGAACGACTCTGTTAGGCCACCCTCTTGTACAAAAATTATTATTATTATTATTTTAGAGAGGACTGGACGCCGACTGATCCGCATAGCGTCGGTTGAGGTCGAGGTCCACAGCACCCGCTACCTCGCTTCCCGGTAGCACCGCCGTATAAATCTCCGGGTCACCCGGCCCTCCCCCCCCCCCGAGAAAAAAAACCCGAAGAAGAAAAAGCGGCGGCGGGCCGGCGGGTGTCGCCCAAAAAGCGAAACAAAACCGGCCGGTAAACGCCGCGCGTCGCCCGCGGTTAATTGGACTTCCGGCGGAGCGTGGGAACCGCGGGCAGGTGCTGCGGCCGCCGCCGCTCGCTCCTTCTTCTTCTCCTCCTTCTTCTTCCAAGGAGATCGGGGCGCCGATAGGCGGGCCGCCGGGCGCATGTACGACAAGGGTCTACGGATACGGACCACATATCGATTGGAAAGCTTCGCGCAGTCGTAATCGCTCCGTCGCGTGTCTCGATATCGACAGTGGTCTATCGTAAACAATTCACTGAGCGTAATCAGGTTACTTTTATAAAATATATTTGAATGTAGACTATACTAAACATATAAAGTACAAATAACTATATAGGAAGATAGGTAGGTATATAGAAACTGTTAGGAAGAATGTATTATTTTAGCTTATACCTATTATACTGACACAAAATACTGATGTCTTTGGAAACTCTAGTAGACTCACCTAGGCGAAAGCATTTTTAGGCGGGATGGTTTCCAATTATTGATAAATTAGTTAATTTGTTTCAAAATTTGAACCAATGGCCACGATTCCACTAACAAATATTCGCCATTCGTATTGAAGCAGGTGAAATAGGCATATTTTTATAATATAAGTAAAAAATAATAAATGTACCTAAAATGCTAATAAATGAAAAATGGTAGGTACATACCTACTAAATAGTTGATTGATAGCATACAAAATA
Source organism: Pseudeuparius sepicola (assembly GCA_963920635.1). Classification (NCBI taxonomy): domain Eukaryota; kingdom Metazoa; phylum Arthropoda; class Insecta; order Coleoptera; family Anthribidae; genus Pseudeuparius; species Pseudeuparius sepicola. Next base: position 8,993,027 of record OY987304.1, read on the forward strand.
CAAATCATAAAGTAATGAGAAATTTTATTATAACTAGGCATTAGGTGTCTGATGTTATTAGTTTAAAATAAATAAAAGTCATAGGTACTTAACTAAAATTTATTATTTAAATGAAATACCTATCAGGTACAACTATATCAGTTTTCTTTTTGAGTACAGGCACTACTATTGTTACTACAGGGTCGGTTCCATAATAATTGAAGTGCTAACACATCCGCTTCGTCAGTTGATGGTGCTGAGAGTACTTTTGCTTTTTTTGTTTGATTTTTTTTTAGTTTTAAAAAGTCGTCTTTGGGGCTCTATTTTCTTGTTACTAGGGATATTCTTTAAATTCTCTAACGAAGACCTTCTACTATTTCTTAATGCTTCTAATGTCGGATTAATGGGAGCTAACATTTGTTTTATTACATGAGTTTCTTCTAATGACCGAGTGCCCAGAATTTGCTGTTGGAATGTTGCTAAAATTTTTTGTTGTTCTTCGAGAAGTATTTGGTTTTCATTTTTCTTGCAACTGACCGATTTTGTCAACCATGTTGATTCTTCCGACTTGTCATTCGCAATGATATCAACGACCAAGTTATCTACAAAGAAATATACCTATTATATAAGAAATAAAGGAGATCCCAAAAAGCTTAAAAAAATAGTTAAAATTATAAACCACTAAAGCAACATTAAATTAAATCCACCACCTGGGTAAATCAAAATCATCAACCAAGTGATAAGTACCCATATTTTGATGCGATTCCTATACTCGTAAAACATAAAAGCAAAAATATCACACCTACAGTATTCATTTAAAAAAGTAAATGTCCTGCAATCCTTACCGGACAAAATGTCAGCTGTAGAACATGTTGGAGGATTTCGTTGTACAAATTGAGCTACTAAATGAATATGTTTGCACATGTTCCATTTTATACTATTGTCAAGACATGAGCAAGTGAATCGATGGATGCATACCAAACATTGAGTGCATACTAATTTACAAGTACATTCTGATTGTAGTTCTTCAATGAGATATAATTCTTTTCCTGAAGTGGAAGGTACAATCCAACCGGTTTCACTTTCAACAACCTTGTTTATATCCAGAGATTCGCTGTTTTTGTGCCTTTAAAACTGGTATTCTCTGTGGTTATTATTTAAAAAAACAGAAACAAAAATAGGTATCTACCTGGATGCTTTCTTTTTACGTGAGCTCGTAAGTTGGAGAGTTTGGAAAAGTTGATCTTGCATTCTCCACACCCAGTACTTCTAGGTGATTCTCCACAATCAGCCATTAGTAAAGTCCAGTAATTATTTCAATAATACCTAATCAAAATCACGGTCTCAGTCACGAAAATTCTTGTCTATGATATGATATTTTAACCAACACCGGCCCAAATACATAAAAACACAGGATAAACAATACCTCAACTAACTGTGATAAAAAGACAAAATTCACAAATCCATAAAACAACAAACACGCGACGGAGCGATTGCGACTGCGCGAAGCTTTCCAATCGATATGTGGTCCGTATCCGTAGACCCTTGTGCATGTACGCGCCACGCGAGCGGATGGACGCCGGAGAACGACGGCCGATTGCCGAACCGCTCGGAACCAAGTCATTCACAGGCGCCGCGGTTGATACTGTACTGTATTCCAACAGTCACAGTCCAAACTCGTTGCCTTGGTTACCACCTTTATTGTTTAGCCTTCACAAATCACAAATAAACATTGAATTGACAAGTAATAGATGGAAGGAGTGTAGAGAGAGAAACTGGCAGCCAAACTTGAGCAAGTGAAATAGTAAATAAATCAGCTGATCCCGGCAAAAACCACATAACACAAAAGAGGTGTTTGTCCTAACTTTCTATTTTTGTGTCCTGTGCTTCAAACACAGAACATTCAACACGGAGCTTCAAACGAGTTCCGTTGTCAAACGTCATTTTCCTTCTGTTCCAAGTCCCAATACGAGTAATTAATTATTGTATTATTTATATTTGATTTGAGTTCGAGTCGTGGTGGCACTTTCGTATAAAATGGCGTTGAGTTTTCTTAGTTGGTATTTGGTTTAATATTATTTTTAGATCTGAGAGAAAAATTAATTTAGCTATGTGGCTGTATTCTCTCTGTTGTAGTTGTAAATTACAAAAAAGATGGTCAACCCCTGTTGTGTATTTGGATGTACCAAACGGGGCGGAAATAATAAGAATAGTATGGGGTTTCTTTTCATTCGTAATAAAAGTCTTAAAAATCTTTGCTAATAACTTTGCAGTTTTCCAAGAGATAAGGTGATATTAGAGACAAGTGGATAGCAGCAATAAAAAGGAAAAATTTTCTACTGTCTACAAGTATTGACTTGCATTTGTAGACAACATTTTATTGAGAGCTATTTGCGATTTCATAGAGAATTTTGGGCAGCGCAAACTTAAAAAGTATGTAATTACTACAGTTTTTTATTTTCCAAGTCATGATAGAAACTCTATCAAGGGAAAAACTGGCAAAATATTGTGCTAATGAACCTACAACTTCGTAGTCAAAAATGGAATTAATCTTGAAGTTCTGGTCCCTTTAATAAGGTAGGTACCTTATTTGTAATTATTTTTGTTAGATGCCTAAACATTAAAAATTATATAAAAATATGTAAAAGCTACCTGTCTTAGATGCTCTTCCTATTAAATTGAATTTTAAAATTAATAAATCAGTTAAAATAAGTAATTAAAGTTGAAAATATACACCTTATCCTAGATATTTTGTCGCCTTTATTTTAAAATAAACTTTTATTTTGGAATTTGTATTTTATTTGTCTCCATTTACTTCCAGGTACATAAAATTGCCATGTAATTTTTTTAATCAATTCACTACTTTTTTCTGTGCAATATTTACATAATTATTGTGGTTATACAAGCCCCGAATTTCGAAATACAGATCACACAAAAAAGAGAATTACGGAACATGTCCATTAAATTCACACATTAATACGAAACAACCCTATATACCTCCTTTGCCTGAATCAGCTGACACGTTCATTACGCGTCCTTGTCTTACTTATTGTCATTTGAAACCTATCTCTCTCTAGAGTTGGCTGCCCCAAACAAAAATGAAAATCACACCTGGTGCGACTTCCATTATTTGTCAGAGATACTGTCACTGACCAAGAATATTTTATCAGATCCAAAAATCGCACTAAAATCGCGCAATAACCAGAGACTCTTTAAAATAAGGAGACCCAGCATGTCACAGTCTATCACATAGGAAAAGTGAAGCCTTGAGGGGAAATTTGTTTTCTGTCGACTCCAAGGAGACCACAAGGGGGCTGGTACAAGGTTATGTTATGTGTCAGTTGCCAACTGCCATCAGGTTTTATGTGACATGCCAGTGCCATAGATTCGAAAGGAGGCGAAATATTTCGCATCATAATTCACAATTTTTAATTTTTCTAACTTCCAGATACTCAGATGTGTCAATTAAAGGTAATGCGGTCGCCTGTAGTAGTCCCAATAGTTGCAACCAGATTTTTCCTGTATCACCTTTAGTATTCCTACAATTCCCATTACGTATAAGTAGGTAGCTCAAAACAAATCGTATTTCGAAAATTTTAAATTATTAAGCAGGTAGGTTCAGTCAGGTCTTTTTCTTTTTTTAAAGAGTTTTTATCTACGACTACAAGTTTATTTTAAGTTTGTGAGGTAGATACCTTGGGAGAGAAATAAAATTACAAACATTTTATAATGAACACCGAGATAAACTACATCATTAGAACTACTAGACCTAATCTTATTAGTCCATCCCGAAATCTGTGAAAATTCTTTGGGTAGATACATTCAACAAGGGAAGAAAATTCAAGTATACATATATTACAAATGGATTGAGAAACCTGGTAACAAGGTGCAATAGCGACAAATTCTTAAGACTTACCATACTTATTACTTAAATTCGTGAAAATAAATGAGGCGAGACATTTGAAATAATTTATACGGGTGGATTCCATAAATAATATAATGTCTTGGTTGTCGTTTTGTGTAAAATGGAAATTACTTTAGTTACAACACAGGTCCAAGATTTTTGTTGTTTGAAGTTTTGTGTAGGTTGATACAATACAACTTAATCAAAACAACATATTTTAATCATCATACAATAGCTACATTATAAATAATTACTTATAAAAAACATGAAAATATTTTTTATTACCTAACAGTTTCATACAATATTACTTGGATAATTATTTCTTTGAATACTCTTAATAATAATAACCTATTTTCCGGGGACATATTTATACCTATTTTTGAATTTTTAGGCGGCTAGTTTTATTTCTTATAACTTTTCTTTTTGTTTGTTTAAAAAATACAAGCAAAAGAAAACTTGGTAATTCAACTTCCACCACTTTAATATTTGCTTCAAAAATGCAAGTGAAATGATTTCTAATTATTACGCTCTTCTTTGATAAGCTTCAATAATTTTGCTGGCGGTGGTCTGCAGTTAACTGGCTTACTTGCTGCTGCCTGCTGCTGTTTGCACTTCTTCGATTAATTCCATTTGCTCCAGAAATGCGGCTCTCTTTGTCGTATATATCGAGAATTACAATGTCTCAATTTTTCTCATTTCCATGAGTTACTTCTTGAACCGGAATGAATTTCTTCGATGGTCTTACCAATTTTGACGCCACTGATTCTTCGATTAGGTTTCTAGTTTCTATATGGTAGAGCGCCACTTTTCGCGTTCTTTCGTGTTGCATTAAAAATCCTGTTCATCAAAATGAATAGAACACGCATACATAGAGTCCTTCCAGAGAATGTCCTCATGCGCAATATCATATTTGTTTCTTTGTGTCAGGATGGTGATTTTTTGGGGTTATACTCAGGACGCTACCCACAACCAACAACCCTGAAAATATCTACCTGATAAGAATTTTTTTCTCCATGTATAATTTTCTTGGACTAAGTATCTTCTTCTCGAGTGAAGCAGATGCTTCTATATAAAAGCAAATGCTACAAAGTAGATACTTTTTGGTGAAGCATTAGCACCTACTACTTTTTATGCATGCCACCTACCTCAACTGGTATAACTGCAATTAAGTTTACCCAATCCTCAGTATAAAAAGACTCAATTTCTGACATTAACTCTAAAATATTTTGGTTTAAAATAATTACTACTACACAACAGTTGCAAAATTAATTAAGTTTTGAATAAAATGCACAATAAATTCAATTTCTCTAAAGTTTTCAAAATAATTTCAAAATTCAAAATAAATTCTGTGTTATTACCTATAAAAATAGTTTTGAAAGAAACTTTGGAATTTTTCTATTTTTAAATTAATCGCATTGCCACTATTGCCAGGCTTTTTTGATAGGTGCTGAATGCACCTTTCGAACACGACTCAATATAAATACCTACAAAATTAATAAAATATACCTACCCCTAGGCTTCAGTTACAAAAATGCCATTTTTAAATATTAAATTATTATACAACTTAAGAAAGTATCGGCAGGGGCAGGAGGATCAATGTTTTGTCTAAGATAATGCAAATTCCTTCCGAATTTTCAGCCTAATATGCCTAGTACGATTTTAGAAAACTTTCTTGTGAGCTACTTTTTTAAAAAAATATGTTAAAGCTGAAGCTGAGTAAATAAGCGGCTTTTAAGCCAGGCCGTGGGTGCGCGCCGTCTATGGGAACCTTTAGAATTAAAATCGAAATCCCGCCTGTTTTGGTGATTTTATTATTAATTTTGCGGAGTAGTCGCAACATATTTTCTTATTTGCCTTGTATTTCTCATATCCCATTCAAAATACTTTCTTGCGAGCTACATTTTCAATTTATGTTTAAACAAAGGCAGGAACAACAGATTTGTTAAGCAGTGCCCGGTAGAGCCACAAATTAAATATTTTAAAAACGATAAAAGATAATAATTTTAAAACTTTTATCCTAGTGATTAGTGACGAATATACAGGGTGTTAATTCAACAGGTCAGACCTTATATTCCAAGATATAAAAAAATTTAAGCAGAAAAGGTTTTATAAGGGCTCTCCATTCGTGGTTTAAATACTGATGTAATAGGTATCTCAACTTTAATAACTACTTCCTTCGAGGGATACTAAAAATAATGTTTCTTTTTTCAAAATTGCAATGAACAAGTCTCCTAAATTTCATTATTATTTTAAACAATAATACATCTCTGGTGTTTCTATTCAGAATAAAGAGTAGGTACATTTCATTAGCCAAATAGTCCATAGTAATAAAAATGGGATGGTTATGCCCTGTTGTACTAATTCTGAGACACCGCATTTGTAACAGATACAATAGCAATAAATAAAACTATATTATGTAATATGCGGCAAACGGTGTAGGTACATAAAATACGAGAGAGTGTGATAAAGGCTTAGGCGATTTAAAAAACTTTTGTGTCTCAGCAAAGATGGTTTTTGAGATGGGAATTATTATCGGGAGGAGCCTTCTTTTCAAATGTAGGTACAGCTTGTCAAGTGTGGCATAAAACTTGGGAACAGTTACGCCGCGCAGCAGGAATAAAGAGGGAACGTCTGTGTCCACACCTCAAGCAACTCGAGTACAGTCATGGTAAAAAATTTTCGCTTGTGAGATTCTTTTGTCCCTGGAAATTTAAACCATTTCCAACTCCCGCCGCATGAAGCGCGTTACATTGGCTACAATGTCACAGCCTTGACTGCGTACAGTTTTGCCCTTTTGCCGGCATGTCGTGGTTCATTCTGGAGCTAAGCGCACCCGACCGCTGCGCTGCTTGCGACGAAATGAATTCAAACGTAGACTTACTGCTGTAACGGACTGTACCGTCCCCACTCGATATAGCGAATCTACGGCGCATTCGAAGGCGGAGCAAACTCAGGCTGCAGTTAGATTTGACAAGCTGTACACCGTGTATATTGAATACATACAATAATACTGTAGCAAAACACTCGTTTTCAGATACAGGGATATAGATACCAGCTACCGAAATACCTTTAAATCATTCCTGTAATTTAAATTAAGATCAAATTAAAGTGCGTCGTGTCTATATTAGCATCGACATCGACAACACGCCATGAAGGTTCTAGTAACTTTTGCTTTGAGCTTTATATTACCTATAGGGCTCTTCCAAGGTTGGTACCTTTTAACGAAGAATATAGATCTGAAATGCAATTATTATTACGTAAAATATTTTAACACTTTTAGCAACAAACAGAGGTATTTTTCAACATGCGTTTCGAGCTGAAGCAAAAACTTACTACATATCAAAAAGCAGAGTGAGTATTTCTGTTTCTTTATCTGCAAATTTGTATCGTTCAACATTTTTAGGCAAATTTTTATCAGGCCTATCAGTTCTGTAGAGCTCAGGATATGCAATTGGCCACCGTTATGAATTCAAGAGAAACCTATGCTATCAGTGTAGAAATTCAAAAAATGGGTGAGCAAAAAATCATTAGGTACTGTGTTTCGTGGAATTAAAAAAAATATATATACTTTCAATTACCCGCCAATTTTAACGTAAGATTCATAATGCAAATTAGTAGTTGGCAGGTAACTGTGTACTGAGAAAAATTGTAGCTTTAAATTTTCAGATCCAGGAGACAGGACTGGGTTTTGGATTTCCGCAAATAGACTCGGTGGTGAAGTAGATTGGTTCTGGATGTCAACAGGAAAATTTGTCACTTACACCAATTGGTTAGGTAGTGAACCTAACAACATAAACCGGGAGGAATTTTGTGTCGCATTGAGAAGAGAGGATACTTCGTGGATTGACGAATTATGTAAGGCCACCAATTATTACATCATGTGTGAGTCAGTAGATTGTATAAATTAGAAACAACTTGTTTATCACTTTGTGTTTATTAATAAATAATGATGAGCAAAAAATATGCCCAGTTTTATTATCACAAGGGATAAAAAACAACTACAGGAGCATGCTGGTTCTATCGGCCAGGCAGCAAATAATTCAAAATTCAAGTGACTATTAGTCAGTAGCGGTGAGATGTAGGAGACTGAGTTACCTACAACTACTAGAAGGGGTTACAGGGTGTAGGTTAACCATTAATTATTGTTGGTTATATGAACTTCCTGTTTGTTATATTTGGTATAATATAGCGAGTTAATGCAAGTGTTGAACGTGGAAATTCTAACCGAGAATGTCAACCCAAGAATATTAACAATAAGGATGGAATTTCACAAAACATAGTAAACACTGAGGTGCTCTGTAGATGCCAACCAATTTTGTCATTTTTTATTTTAAATATTTCTTTGAAAATTTATCGGGTTATGATTCAAGCAGCCGGATATCGGGCCATAAGTTAATCGAAAAACCCATGTTGTTTACATTGTGTAAGTACCGAAACACCAGGAAGAGTCTGCCACGGTTATGAAGGTTCTCCGAAAAACATGCTCCAAAACCATGTTTGTTTATACAGTGTGACCCATTTGTTTTGGGGTCAGTCTGTAAAAAGTGTATCAATCGTGCGATTTGGCTGATTTTTTTTTTAAATTGTAGAGCTCGATGAACTGCACATTTTGAACAAAAATTGCCTGGTTCGCATAAAATCCAAAGCCTACTATGACCGTTTTTATGAGCAAAATTTTAAGAAACCATATTAGCGTTTTTTTTTTGAAAAAATCTGTGTGCGCCAATGGATTGAGCACCCCTCGAAATGGGTATGTACAAAATTTCATCAAAATATTTCAAGTAATAACGATTTTGTAGAAAAATTAAAAATGCAGCCAAGGTACGTCTTTATTTTCAAAAATTCAAAGTTGGCCATGGAAAATAATTGAATTGTTTACTTTTATTAAGTGTCAAACTGTCTAAATTGAGTTCAAAAATTGTTTGTGCTCAATACAATTAATTATCATAATTATGGAATATTTAAGCATAAGAGACAAAATAGAAATTGTTCGACTCGTGGGCGACAACGAGCGCTCGGCAGCAGAAGCTGCGGCCGAATTTAACAATAGACACCCAGGTAGATCAGTGAGTCGAAGTACTGTACAACGTATAAACAATATTTTTGATGAAACTGGATCGATTTCTAAAAATTTATTAAAAACTAGGCAAAATGGACGCCGTGGACTTGTTGAAAATAACAATCAAATTCTGCAATACTTTAGTGACAATCCTCGAAATAGTGTTCGAACGGCTAGTTTAGACCTTCATATACCCAGAGAGAGTATAAGGAGATGTTTGAGACAAAACAAAATAAAACCGTTTAAGCCAAAATTTTTGCACACCCTGGAACCAGGAGATGAGGAGAGAAAATTAGAATTTTGCTATTGGCTGCAAGGTGAATATCTCCATAATGGCAACTTTTTAAATGAAATTTTATTCACCGACGAAGCCACGTTTACTACAAATGGTGTAGTATCAAGTCAAAACTGCCGTCACTGGTCAGCTGAAAATCCAGAGTTTATAATAAATGCAAGGAGACAATATTCACAAAAAATTAACGTTTGGTGTGGAATACTACGCGACAGAATAATTGGCCCATTTTTCTTTGAAGGGAATTTGAATGCGGCTGGCTTCTTGAATTTTCTAGAAATTGAATTTAGAAATGCTTTAGATGAGTTACCATTAAGATACCGTTTAAATTTAAAGTTACAGTTAGATGGCAGTCCTATTCATAATGCTCGTTTAATCAGAAACTGGCTAGATAATAATTTTGAAAACTGTTGGATAGGGCGAAATAGTCCTTTCTGTGAGTGGCCACCGAGATCTCCGGACTTAACTCCTTTAGATTTTTTTCTTTGGGGTACACTTAAGCAAAATGTTTATAAGTCAAGACCCCATAATTTACAAGAACTGCAAGCTAGGATAAACCGTAGTTGTGAGGAAATTACTCCACAGCAAATACGAAATGTAATTTTGAATGTACGCAAGAGGAACGACAAATGCATTGTAGAAAATGGAGGCTTGGTAGAAGTTACAAAAATTTTATAATTTTAATTGTTTTTATGTTTTGTGTTTATAAGCATAAGGTTGTATTATTACAATTCAATTATTTTCCATGGCCAACTTTGAATTTTTGAAAATAAAGACGTACCTTGGCTGCATTTTTAATTTTTCTACAAAATCGTTATTACTTGAAATATTTTGATGAAATTTTGTACATACCCATTTCGAGGGGTGCTCAATCCATTGGCGCACACAGATTTTTTCAAAAAAAACGCTAATATGGTTTCTTAAAATTTTGCTCATAAAAACGGTCATAGTAGGCTTTGGATTTTATGCGAACCAGGCAATTTTTGTTCAAAATGTGCAGTTCATCGAGCTCTACAATTTAAAAAAAAAATCAGCCAAATCGCACGATTGATACACTTTTTACAGACTGACCCCAAAACAAATGGGTCACACTGTATGTCTGTCCACCGACCAGTGGCGCACCCAGAAAATATGACTGGAGGGGGGGGGGGCAACATAAAAAGTTTGACGTATTGCATACAAAATATTTATTTATGATTAAAAGAAATTTCCAGGCCAGGTCTCGGATTGGGAAAGTAAGTGCCGAGAGTCGCACAGGGGACAGTACATCTACGATACCAACCTCGAGAATTTTTTAAAATATGAGAGGTCTGGGGGGCGACGCCCCCTGCCCCCCCCCCCCCCCCTGGGTGCGCCACTGCCACCGACAAACACGCGAGCGTCTAGCGGACACCTGCAGATCCAAGAATCAAGGCGAAAACAATGTCCAATTCTGATATATCTAAAAGAGGGTTACTCCCAAACGAGCGGTGTCGTCGCAGAGCACCAGTTCCAGGGCGAAGTACTTCCCGAGACATCCTCCAGAGTCCGCTGCCTTGCCTGCCATAGAATCAACACCCAGAACCAGCCTCAGCATTTATTTTGTTGGATTTTTTTGTTGGGGTGTAGTAAAGGATTGTTATATTTTGTCATATTTTAAAACAGCGTCGTTACAGTTCTGAATATTTTACGCTAAATTTTGGGTATTTGTAAATGCGATTTTGTGTCAATTCAGACTCATTTACATACTTTTATTATCATTTGTGTAATCAGGCTAACTAATTATTTGTGTGTCTATAATTTTGATATTATTCTTGGAATATTTTGAGCTACATTCACTTACTATTTTCTGCAGGTTCTGTTATCATTTTAAGCTATAAGCTAGTATTTTTCGCCACACAATTTTGGTACCCAGTTAGTAAATTTATAGATAATTCTTTTGCGCTAAAACTTTCATTGTCGATTCTTTTCTGTTAGATATATTTAATAATATTTTAATAATACCATTTGCTCAATTGTGTGCATCCTAATACTATTTTACGGTAATGCGTAACTTTTATATTTTATATTCCATAGGCGTACCATTTAATTTTTCAATGTATGTATTAAAATTCCCCTTTATTTCCGTTAATCCTTATAGACTCACACCAAAATTAAATTAACTTGTGGACCACCCTGTACATACCGCTCGACCAACTAACATCTAGAAAAGGGTGGGCACCACAACACCAACAAGAACAAGTTAGGTTGGTGTTGAATCCAGAAAACTACAAAATAAATGTGAAGAAGAAGTGACACAGGAAAAGGTTTATTGGCCATTCACCACAGCATCTTCCAAATTTGTGGAAATCAACAAGGATCTGGCCGGAAGCCCTATCCTTGCGAAACTAGAATCTTATAGCCGAAGAAATATTAAAAAGATGATAAAATTTCACGTCCCCAAGAAATTTAAAAAAAAAGTTAGCGGCTTTATGGGACTATAATTTTCGGCAACTGGTAATATCATACCAACATCCAAGTTTTAATGGATGTGCCGGTGCTTTCATATTTGAATCGTTCGGGAAGGTAGATTACGACAGCTGTTTCCCCTTATTAGGTTCATCAAGGCAGCCATAACCTTCCCGAACGACTCAAACTAAAACGCGGTAGCAGTTATAGGTAATAGTGTAACTTGCACTTGGAGGTGAGAAACCAGGGACTCTTTAAAATAAGGGGACCCAGCATGTCACAGTCTATCACATAGGAAAAGTGAAGCCTTGTTATTTTCTAAAATTTATTTGTGGCGCAAACAGATCCATTTAATTTCTAATTGGGTTTTTCGCCACCACGCAACTGATTGAAAGACAACTTTTTCAAGTTGCCTCGAAAATTCATAAATTATTAACACTGAACGAACGAAACTTTAAACGTGTAACTCAAAAAATAACTTCAACAAATTTGTTTTCTGAGCTTTCGGAGGATAAATCTTCCTCCTTTCTCAAAGATCATGTCACGTCAAAGTGAAGTGACAGATTTATTTATTTATTTATTTTATATTTATTTTATAGGAAGATTTATCCTCCGAAAGCTCAGAAAACAAATTTGTTGAATTTATTTTTTGAGTTACACGTTTAAAGTTTCGTTCGTTCAGTGTTAATAATTTATGAATTTTCGAGGCAACTTGAAAAAGTTGTCTTTCAATCAGTTTGGTGGCGAAAAACCCAATTAAAAATTAAATGAAGCCTTGTTTTCTGTATATCTCCAAGGAGACCACATAAGTGGGCTGGTACAAGGTTATGTTATATGTCAGTGTCCAACTGCCATCAGGTTTTATGTGACATGCCAGTGCAATAGGTTCCAAAGGAGGCAAAATATTTCCCATCATAGTTCACAATTTTTAAGTTGTCTAACTTCCAGATAGTCAATTAAAGGTAATGCGGCCGCCTGTAGTAGTCCCAATAATTGCAACAGATTTTTCTTGTCTCACCTTTAGTAATCCTACAATTTCCATTACGTGGGCAGGGCATTACGTATAAGTAAGTAGTTCAAAACAAAAATGGTATTTCCTAAATTTTAAATTATTAAGCAGATAGGTAGCTTCAGTCAGGTCTTTTTTTAAGCAGTTTTTATCTACAACAACTATAAGTTTATTTTACGTTTGTGAGGTACCTTGGAAGAGAAATAAAATTACAAAAATGAGCACCGAGAAAAACTACATGATTAGAACTAACTACAAGACCTAATCTTATTAGTCCATCCCGAAATCTGTGAAAGTTCTTTGGGTAGATACATCCAACAAGGGAAGAAAGTTCATGTACACATATTATTCATTTGGCACTTGCCATATTCTGTGTTTGTTGACAGAACATTGTCAAGTCTAATTTTTAGAAATCATTGAAACCATTATTAATTTTTACCAACAATCAAAGTACCTGTTATATTCATATAGATTCTCCAATAAAATGACATACTTGGCATCATTGAGACCATTAGAATGGGGAAAGAAACGGCCTCACTTTGGAAAGTATAATGCTGGGTCCCCTTACTTTAAAGGGTCCCTGTGAGAAACCAACCAGTGGCGCTATCTAGTATCAAGCTGATAGTACCAGAGCCGAAATTTCACAAAAGATATAGTAACGCCAACAAGAACAAGTTAGGTTGGTGTTGAATCCAAAGATCATTGCCACAAAATAAATAGCGCTTCGCCGTAGGGTAGATATTCTCTGTGTATTCTGTGGTAGCTACTACCGACTAGTTTGATCGGTATTACCCCATCCCTGTTCGGTATTACGAAAAACAATTAAGAAACACTCGATTATATTTACAGAGACTCCAAATAAGGAAGAAGCATAGAAATAAGTTGAAAAGATGTTCCGAAAAGGTAAAAATCGCAAAAAATGATAGGGGACATTACAAAATATAAAGTAGATAAAATTGCACAAATCAACGAAAATGATATTATGCTCGTTTTGTGGTGAATTTGGTACAGGTGTGGTCAAAGTCTATATAGAGTGTGGTATCTGTGCCGAATGACGCTACTTCGCCGGAAGGGTAGGTACTTATATACAGGGTGGCCCACCACGAACTGCATCGATCTATATATGGAAAACTAAAAGTAGGAAAATTCTGAAAATTTGGCACCGCACCAATGCCGATGGGCGCTGCTCAACTAAAATATGTTGGTGAATCTAACACTTCTGGTTATACCGGAAGTCGATATAAACTTTCTTATCTCAAATGGAACACCCTATATATTATTGCATTTTTGGATTCTAGGCATCATTTTGGAACAAAAACATGCAACATGTACTATGTCTAAATCCAACCGTTTTTGGGATATTTGCATTTTTCTGAAAAAAAATACAGGTGCAGACCTAAAGTCAATTAGTAATTTATGCGAGGAAACCGCGAAATTTCAAAACGAATTTTTGGCATCGTCTAACAGAAGCCATGACCTAGTGATCTCTGCTGAGAAATAAATCCGTTCCTATACAGGGTGTTCACAAAATATGAATAAAAATTACATTCAAAATGTGCTTAAATCTCTAAATTTTCAAATGGAAACCTCCATTTTTTTTAATGCGATCTTATTCACCACTAAAAATGATGATAACTTTGTGTAAGGTTTCCTATACCTAAATGCAGTAATTTTCGATTAATTTACGAAAAACCCATTTTTCGCCCATAAAATGCGGGGTTTGCTTAACGCTTGGAAAATCATAATAATTAGCCGTGGACGTTGAAAAGCCAATCGCGGCTGAGGAAATGCCACTTGGTTTATAAATTATTGTCAACAATAATGCCGGCGCGCTTAAATTACCCAAACGAAGATTATTTTATGGGCGAAAAGTGGATTTTTCGTAAATTAATCGAAAATTACTGCATTTAGGTATAGGAAACCTTACACAAAGTTGTCATCATTTTTAGTGGTGAATACGATCGCATTGAAAAAATGGGGGTTTCCATTTGAAAATTTCGAGATTTAAGCACATTTTGAATGTAATTTTTATTCATATTTTGTGAACACCCTGTATAAGAACGGATTTATTTCTCAGCAGAGATCACTAGGACAGGGCTTCTGTTACACGATGCCAAAAATTCGTTTTGAAATTTCGCGGTTTCCTGGTATAAATTGCTAATTGACTTTGGGTCTGTACCTGTAATTTTTTTCGGAAAAATGCAAATATCTCAAAAACGGTTGGATTTAGACTTAGGACATGCTGCATGTTTTTGTTCCAAAATGACGTCTAGAATCCAAAAATGCAATAATATACAGGGCGTTCCTTTGAGATAAGAAAGTTGATATCGACTTCCGGTATAACCGGAAGTGCCAGATTCACCAAAATATTTTAGTTGAGCAGCACCCATCGGCATTGGTGAGGTGCCAAATTTTCAGAATTTTCCTACTTTTAGTTTTCCATATATAGATCGATGCAGTTCGTGATCTGCCACCCTGTATAATGTGATAATTGTCGTTGAAGAAAACTGTTTTCCTCGAAGAATCCTTGATCGGTATTACCCAACATGGGGATCGATATTATATACCCGTCAATGTCCGACAATTGCGATATTGTATTAGTGCTTTGTTTAACGTTAGAGTTTTAGTTATTTTTGATACTTACTTTTGAAGACTAATGTATTTTGAATCTTCTGAAATATAAACAGGGAAATTGTGCTTCATTTCGGTTTTTATCTCTAATCCAAAGTTAAGTGATCGTATTTACCCCACCTTCTCCTATGGTAATTTGGGAAGTTATGTATTTCAACAATAAAAACTAGATTTTTCTAAATTAGTTAAAAAACTTTAAAGTAAATGGGCGTTTTGTTAAATGTGAATTTTATTTTTGATGTTAGTAAATACATAAAACTCAGTTTTTATAAAATTCGAATCCCTCTATGTAATTTTCAGTTCCGGGCTGTTGCGCTGTTTGTGTTGTTTGAAATGTTTTGAGACCTAAAATCTTTACATTTTTCTTGCCTTGAACAACCCATAAGTGACTGTACAGGGTGTCCCGAATTGGACGCCTTTGGGGGTTTTCCCGAAGAGAAAATAAAAAATTTAAATAAAATACGCTGGCTTGCGATTATTATTTTTACTTTTGGTCAAAAAGCTAAACTTTTTAGTTGGGAGGTAGTCAGAAATTTAAAAAAAATGAATCTTTATGGTACAAAATTGATAAAATTCGAATCCCTCTATGTAATTTTCAGTCCCTTTATTTTTCGGCTTTCGCAGTTGTTTTCCTTGTGATAATGAATTTCCGGGCTGTTGCGCTGTTTGTGTTGTTTGAAATGTTTTTGAGACCTAAAATTTTTACATTTTCTTGCCTTGAACAACCCATAAGTGACTGTACAGGGTGTCCCGAAATGGACGCCTTGGGGGTTTTTCCCGAAGAGAAAATAATTTTTTTTAACAAAATTACGCTGGCTTGCGAGCATACAACTACACTCTATTCAAACTAAATGCAAGTGGCGCGTAAACAATTACACGATGGAAGCACGTGAACAATTCTGAGGGCTAATACGAGGCAGGGCCGCATTAAGGACGATCTCTATGAATTCTATAATATAAAATATTAAAATAATAGGCCCCAGTATTAAGAACTTTAAAAACAAACTTTTATGGCGCACCTAGTCATTCACTTACCTGCAAATTTCTAGTGTTAACACAAATCGTAGCTCCAACTATTAATAAACAGCGAAAGAATTATATCGGAAAAAAATAAGGGTCCACTTGCAACTCAATATAACCCTGTAAAAACACCGACTCGCTGCACTCGCCCGCCGGGTCAGATTTTATTGCCGGCTAGCCAATATATAGCAAGCCGATCACGTGCGTATCACGCTCTAGCCATGCACAAACTTGTGTTTATGTTTCACTTGCGTTTAGTTTGAATAGAGTATATAGAAGTGCTATAATAGCCGACTGGATGGAGATCAAGTTTTGGTCTCATGATATAAGGATTATACGCCATTGAATATAAGAAATACGCCCCCTGTAGGCTCAATGCTAAACTAAGTCTATTAAATGTAGTAAATAACAACAGTTGAATTCAAATGTTTAAATATTCCCGCCACGCTTGTGCCAAAAAAGAGAGAAGAGTTAAAGAAGAGTTGTTAGAAAATGAAATAAAGCAAGTAAAATGTTATTTTTATTATGATTACCACGCTCAAAAGGCCTCCCACAGTCATTAGAAGTGGAATTTGAACATGCTAAAAAGTGTTATGCAGTGTAATTACAAAGTTTTAGTGCGAGATTCGGACGAAAAACCGTCTTGATTCGATCGCCGAGGTCCTAACCTAAACATTTTTTGTTAGTTTGTTCGAATCAATTTAATTTAACCAACAAAGTTCTCTATTTCGAATTCTGCTTTTAGTTCATTTTTAGTTGCCTGTTGCCTTTGCAATTACATAAATCATAAACAATAATGTTTAAACTTTATAATAACCGGTAAGTACCTACAGTTTCCCGCGGTGTATGTCTGCCCCGATTTTTTTTAAATTTTGGCTACCCCCCTATTTTCGGGGTCCCTGAACACAAATCTGACCTTAGTTTTTGGTGCTCGGGCGTAGTTTCCGAGAAAATGATTTTTCAAATTTCCTTTGACACCTCACTTTTCATGGCGATATTTGTGGTTATAATCCGGATGAATTTTTACTATACGCAGCTCAAACTGATCACCACACTATTTTGCACCTTTTGCAACATCGAAACTTCGCGGAAACCCGCGGAAAATCCGAAATTTGGAAAGATTTGTGCCACGGGCGTAGCCAGGACTTAGTTTTGGGGGGGGGGGTTTAGTTTGAGAAGTAAATAAAACAACAAAAATATACTTACATGAAATTTAATATCTATATATTCATCCGAAAAACTACGACATATTTATAAAGTTCTTAACTTTAAATGAAATGGATAAATTAATTTCGTTCCTCTGCGCTAAATCTAAAACCATTAAAGAAGAAATCTTCGGCTTTTTCTTTTAAATATATCCACTACTTCATCTGCATGAATTTCTGTTCCATAGTGAATGTTCATTCACCATTAAGTCTGTTTTCACTTGTAGTGTTTCGTAAATAGTTTTTCAGTCTCCTTAGGCTCGAGAAAGACCTTTCTGGGGTAGCAGTGGATATAGGAATGGTAGCCAAGATTTGTAGTAATGTGTAAATATTAGGATAAAGGTTTTTATCGCACATATCTAGGCATTCCAAACTAGATTTCGGGGTAGGCAGTCTTCTTATCAGCATGCAAGGTAGCTGAAGCTTTGATAGCTAAATCCAAATTTGTTTCTTTATTAGAAACCCCTTGACCTTTACTACACCACTTTTTCCAGTAGTCCATACCTTTAGGTTTATCACCCTTCCTTTTTTCCCCTCCATTTTTCGACAGTAATAATGATTCACGTATCTATCCTTAACAAGGTTATCGAATAACAGTGCACTAAAATTACTCACTTACACGGTACACTTAATTCTCTTCACTATTTGTTCACCACTTTTCACTTTTATTCGCTTCGAGTTCGCATGGAACAATACTGCCGTAAGCGCGGTCACGCGCCGCGGCGCCGCTTATATAGCAGCCCAGTAGCCGTCCAGAAACTTCCACGAACTTCCACAAAGTTCCGCTCATTTCGACCTAGGGGCGTGGCGAATAATCGGGAAACAACGCAAAGTGTCCCTACAATACAAAATAGTTCGGCTGCAACTGCGTCTGCCTCTCGTCAAAAGATGGCGCTAGGCGCTACTATTACTACATAATATATTCAAACGTAATAATAATTTAACTCTTCACTCCTCGTATTTTTTCGGTATAATATTAGGTAATATTTTGCTTATTTCGGGGGGGTTTGAACCCCCGAAACCCCCCCCCCCTTGGCTACGCCCGTGATTTGTGCCGTGTTTACGTCCGGCCCGGCCGCTGTTTTCGCCCCACAATCGGCGGGCGCCGATTGTCGGGGGGAACTTTTACCAAATAACTTTATGAAGACGACCACAAAATATATAGAAGACGACAAGAACAATGAACAAGAACAAAGAACAACGCAGTGTAAACCCAAAGTGTGCCCAAAGCTAGAGGTGACAATGGCCCATGTAGTTAGTTAGCATAGTGCCCGTCGGGGCGTTGGCATCTTAAATTCAGTCGCGCAGTCGTCAGATCCGTACATAACAAATTTCATCTTGACACACATTTTATATAAACACACGGTTGCATAACGAGCGATATGTGGAAAGAGCAACCTGGCCGATTTCAGCGGAACCCTTAAAGAAATTCCACCGTCGAACCGCACGTATGCAAAACATGATATCGTGTTTTTTTATATCGGAACTTATAAATTAACGTGTCGATCGGGCGACCCCGTACAGGTGCCGCCAACGTTCGATTTCTCGAAATTTACGGCTGTTTGGACGGATCCATAAAAATTTAATTTTCGTAATGCCGCTCTCTGCTCTCTCGTCTTGCTATGGCTGCACACGTGTGCACACAGGCTGCTGTCAATAATCCGCGACGCGGTAGGCTGTGCCCACACCTATAATTATGTAATTTCTTTAATGCGATGGTATATGGTTGCCGAGCGTGAGAAAAATCCGACTGGCAGGATCAACCTGCTATTAATCTAGATAGTAGTCCACTACAAGGTTCAACGGATTATTTTTAGACTACTATTTTCAAGCACTAACATAATAGATACGTATCTAGCAAATGAGATTTTTGAAAGAGGCAAAACGCTTTACGATTCTCCTAGACAAAGAAGTTGTCTTACTTTAATCCTTGAATAGTAAATTTGAAGTTGAAATGGAAAATACTCGACACTATGGCGCTAATGCATAATCTCGTAGTCACGTGACCAACTTAGTCCTATACATATAATAAAAGAAAAAACAAGTTTCGTAACAATTTGGCGAGTTTTCTTTCATCTATTACATTATTGTTTTTTCAAAATTTTCAACCTGCCTCAGCTGTTTTTGGCTGAGAGTTAAACGGCACTGCACTCAAATATTTTGGCACATTCTCAAAAATTGTTGGGACAGCACCTTCCTTTAGTTTAGGTGATATTCTCTATAGGTATTTTCCTCCCACAACACATTTGTCCACTTTAATTGTTTCACTTTCTTGAAAATGTTTTAGCCACACGGCCACACATACTTAAAGGTTTTTTGAAATTAAATCCCAGTTGGAATTTGACGAATCCATTTTTGGCGCAAATTTTCATCCCGAGGCAAAGCAAATGTTGTAATGGTAACATTTTCTTCCTGGCTTTTGTAATATGTATAAATATAATATAAACAGACCCAATATTTGGTATTTATGTTATTTTTTACGAAATAAAAATGAAAACTCACCTCAGTATACTGTAAATAATGACGAGGTCCCAGTTGATCGGCAGCGTGAAAGGCCGAATAGGAACCGTATCGGGGCGTGGGTCGACAACGAAAATCCTCGAGTAAGTTATAACACTGATTTGTTTCGCACAAGGTGAATGTTGAATACAAAATACACAAACCCGAACGTGGTCATCGGGAACGGCTTCCAGCCACCCGGATCGTCTGAACTCGCGGATCTCCCGTAAGCAGTTCACCCATCTGTGTCTCAGGCTCCACTGTCCATGTCCATTCCAGGGGGATTCCCCTTACAGCGTCGGCGCGAGCGGCACCAATACTCCTGGACGGCATGGCTCCCACCCAGAGGCCATAATAATACCTGGGAGGTTCCCCTCCGCCAGGACACACGCGCACTAGACACAAACTTGGTTCTAAAATATAAACTAAAACGTTTAAAAACATTTTAAACATTTAAAACTTCTCAAAACCCAAGCTGCCTCTTTCAGTTATGTGACAAATGACATGTAACGTCGGACTAAGATGGTCACGTGATTTTTGTGAGCCATGGCCTGTCTTTATCGTAGGCCTCGAAAGACCTGAGCATGACATCATGTTTCATTGTTGTTTGCAGATTGGAGTGGCGCTACTCGACGAAAAAAATGCGACTTATTGTAGGTTATATTGGGGGGGGGGGGGTATTCTGTGGTTATAGGTATGTCAGTTTCTGGCATTTAGAATTTAGAATGTCCCATATTTTAAATATCCTGCTTTAGTACCATTTACGATCTTTTTCTGGTAACGAATTTACTATACGGTCAATGTTTCGCAATTTTGTCATAAT
This sequence comes from Pseudeuparius sepicola, assembly GCA_963920635.1. Lineage (NCBI taxonomy): Eukaryota > Metazoa > Arthropoda > Insecta > Coleoptera > Anthribidae > Pseudeuparius > Pseudeuparius sepicola. The sequence continues at coordinate 9,013,875 of OY987304.1, forward strand.
AAAAGAGTTTTTATTGGTAGATTTGTTTGTGGTAACATGCAATTTCCATGATCATAAAGAAAATCGTATGCACAGACCATTACGTGCATTGCAGAAGAATAAACACTATTTTGATATTACGTGAAGATCTGTCCAACCAGTTGAAGAAGCGAAAAGTCTCGATATTATATTTTGGAAGAGTATTTTGTAACGTATGCAAGAACTAAACTAGAAAATTTGGTCTATAGCCCCAAAGCGAACCAATGGTCCAATAAATAAAGAGGAAACTATAAAATATAATGCATTCTATATCTATACTTACTTACACTACAACTAGCAATGGACTTTATTTCAAACCAAAAGGTACCTATACCTAAATATTATTGCTTGCTTTTTAGACTCGCTTTTCTTAAGAAATCTAAGGAAATATGTCATGTAAACTTGTCAGATTAAAGGGGAATAACAAACAATTTTTATTATTTATTTTGGATACTAAATTCATTGTAAAAAGCACATTAATTTGCATGTATTTATTTTACAAAGATTCTGCAACAATGGTATTTTTAAATTAAACCACCCTGTCAATTTTTTCGTGTGGCGCCAGTGGCGATCGTTTTCTTCTTTAATATAGTGTTCGTCCAGGTGGAATTTGAAGCTATTGTACCCTGGTGTGTCAAGTAATGTCAAGAGCAGCAAAGCAGTGGATGTCATGAACATTTTTTATATATTTCAATTATGTTCAAGTACAGTCGTACTCGGTTATAACTACACATGGTACCTACATTCACACAAAAGCTTTGTTTTTCGTAAGCCTATAACTTCTATACATTTGCGTCAGAATCTAGAGACAGTATTTGATAGCCCTAGCACAAAATAAAAAAGAAAATGACTATAATAAGGAAGAATCAGGAAATTCTAAAATTCCTTAATTCAAAACAATTTGTATTTTTTCGTTTTAGAGCTTTTTTTTATAGCCAAATTCAAATTTGATTGTATTGCTAACTATCTACCAAAAACCTAAAACGGAATGTGAAATAAAATCAAATTACCTACTATAATAATTATGAAATACATATACCATATACAAGAGGAGTTTTTTTTTATGATCAGTAGGTATGGGGATCTCGGAAAATAGCAGAGATAGAAGGAAGGTTAAATAGGCAAAGAATTGCAATTTTGTGGGCCCAATTGACAGCGACTTGTGGATTTCTGAAAAACGTCATGGCTTACTAGATATTTTGAAAAAATTAAATTTTCGAGATTTATTCTAATCCACCTACCTTCGTTGTTTCTGATTTTAGATAGAAAAGTGTAAATACCAAAGTTGGAGCGAATTATGTCTCCAATGCGGTTATCATGTTCTACTTTCCGAGACAGCTACCATTTTCGATATATGACACAAACTTGTGTTTTTTTTTTAAACGGAAACCATAGTTATTTCCGTTATTTTTCTGAATAACCATATCCATATTGAGTATTATATTGTTGGAAAGCTCTAAAAACGCCTGATTTTTGAGAGCATTACCAACTAGGGTTTCAATTTTTAAAAAAAAAACATAAAAAATTGTGTCATATCTCGAAAATGACAGCTGTCACGGAAAGTAGGACATGATAACCACATTGGGGACACAAATCCCTCCAACTTTTATATATTTCCCTTTTTTATCTAAAATAGGAATAACAACGAAGCTATAGACGGATTAGAATAAATTTGCCAAAATTTCGTTTTTTCATATTGATGTCTTTCTGGAAATAGCCAACTTTGTCTGGTGCATACCTCACAGAACATCAATAAAATACCAAATAATAAGAAACATCAATAAGCAATAAGTACTGAAAAAATAAAATAACAATAAGAAAAATATTTGCTCAGAACTTCGTATTTCACGCGAATGTAAACAATTATTTATTGTGACAGACTTTTTGGTAAACAGTGAAAAAATATCATAATGATACAATTTCGTTTGTCTTGTACGAAAGTAGACACATACTACTTTTGTCAGACCTTCATTTGAACTTATTTCATGTTTAACCCAAAATACAGGCTTTCGAAAGTCGACCAATTAATTGGATAAAATTAGATACTTACCCAACTCTGCACCTAATAATAGTGAGGATGTTTCTAACCAAGTAAGAGGTGAATTGTGAATTGGTGTATTTACTGGGTGGCTGCAATTTGGTTTTAATTTGAAAAGACGTGAAAGGTAGTAGTTAAGGTGCTACCGATGAATAGACGTTATTAGCTGGTTGCTTAAGTTGGCCTGTAGGTATCTTGGATCTATTATAAAGGTGTGAAATGTGATTAAAATTGATAGACAGTTTTGCAAGAATTATTAGTAAACATTTACAATAGGTAGGTCCTCTCGTTTGTGCACTTGTTTAGAAATCTTCTACAAAATAAGTAATTATTACTGGGAAATTATATACATACCTATACACACAAATTGAACCCTGTAAACTTCTTAAACCGTTAGCGCCATCTACAGTGTGTCTACTTTTAAGTGTAAACAAATCGGTAAAAAAATATCTCCAAAAACCATTTAGCGATGTTTTTATAAAATCTGACATTATAGCGTTAATTAGAACACCCCAAAAACACATATACCAAATGATAAAAAAATATTTTACACTGTGTTAAAGTTGAGCAAACTAGGGACCTGACGAGTCAAGGGTAATACCATAAAATTATTTCAAAATAGTTGAAGAATGAATAGGAGACTATAGGTATATACAAAGTGCTGATGGATAAAATTGCAAGAATAAATGTACGGAATGTTTTTCCCGACAGTGTCTGAAATTTCCGACTTTTTTCAAGTTTTATGCTGGTCAAGTTTGCCTTGTTAATAAATATAAAATAAATTCAATTAAAAAAAATAACAACAAACTTTTTGCGCAAAAAGCCTAATGACGGCCATTGCGATAAATATTTTTAAATAAGTTTCGTCTTAAAATGTGAGTAATTACTTAGATTAAAATTTATATTGACCAAAAGTTTCAAATTAAGCATGTTACTCGCTACAGATCGAAAAAAGGCATTTTATGGGTCAAAATGTTGAATCACCACATACGCGCTGTATATTGAGCCTTAATATTTATTTTATTTTATTTCATTTTATTTTATTTTTCACTAATACTAATTTTATTTTAAATATTTACATTACCCCGTTATATAACCTTCATTTTCCATGTTTTAATTAAAGTCAATATCCCCATCCCTGTCGAATATCATGTCATCATCTTCAGCTGAAAGTAGAAATTAATAATTTAATAAAGTTTATAAATTATCGAAATCAAATTCACAATTACCTTCCTATTCGTCAATATCAACGACAACGTCTTTCACTGAAAAATATTCAAAATTATAAAAATTCAAAATATTCAAAATTATAAATATCATTTTAATCGAAATTAAATAAGTCGTCATATTTTATCATTAATAAAATTATTGATTTACGTATGTCTTCGTAATTGACTTCTCGCAATTGACAAATAGTGATATGTATTATTATAAATATCGTAAAATATGCTGACAAATTGCCAGAAGTGTACCTACATGATGAAATAAAAATATAATATATCAGGTAAAGTAATTATTCCAGTGGGCCACCGACGCACTTACTATTTGCCATATCTCCCTAATTCTTCCAACTAACCTTCTGCCGTTTTGAAACTAGTGTTACTTTGAGTTACAGAATAAATGTAAAAATTGGCAGAAGTTTACTCAATCACATAATTGTTGCAAAAATCTTTGCAACATTAGCGCCTTCTGCCGACTCTTTATTTTTCACCTATAGCCTTCTGCCAATGTTTTATCTATTTATTTGCAATATCTCCGATTATCCTGCAAATTTTCAACACTTTGCCTTATCATTTTTTTTACAAAAAAAATTGCATGTTTATCCCCCTACCCTCACTTTAGTCTTCCAGGGTGCCTTCTACCCGCCAGCCTCTCGCTATGTCAGTAACAACGGAACCTATAAATGATCAAATTCCCACTTTACCGAGTGACCCCTATCCTACGTAGCCAGCTCTCCGTCTATATATGTATCTAGGTCAATTTTCATAAAGTCTGTTCTTTATCGCACCCCAAAAATAAAAATCCAATTCATCTACAAGTGGTAAAATTTATTACTATACATCAGGAATCTAAAATCAAGTGTAACAATACCTGTTGTTAAAGTTATTATTTAGCAAAAACAATTTTTGCTTTAATTATGTCCGAAACTAGGAAAGATATTTGAACTAAAAATTTGGTATAAGAGCCAAAACTCCTGCCAATATCAAGCTCAGGGGTTGACCAGTGGCGGGGGATAGGGGTCACAGGGAAAAATAATAATCTGATAAAAAAATAATGTAATACTCGGTGTACGATTAAAAAATACAATTTTTAGATACACAAATTATTTCTCAACAAATCTGGACACTTTTGTTTCGTATCGGCTACCATTTTGCAGTAAATGCAATTTTTTTGTTAATTTTTAACGTTATGTTGAAAAGTTAAACAAAAAATGTATTTCATTATTTCAGAAGATGTTCAAAATAGCCCCTGCACCAATGGCGTATCCGCGTTTCAATTTTCGCCCCCTGTTTTAATTCCGCTTTATCAAGTAGATTCAACATATAACCCTTGTTTATGGAATACCTATAGTTAGCCAATGTGTGACAGTCATAAGGATACGAGAGTAATATTGGATACAAGCAACAGATGGCGCCAAAAATTAAAGTGGCCCAGTCAATATCTACTAATTTTCTACTATTAAAATCTAGCAAAAAAACAGCTGGCCAACTTTATTTTTTTCAAAATCTGTCCCCTGTATCTACTTTATTTCTGTCATGTCCTTATGTCAGTGTCAGACATTGGCTAACTAGAGTATCCATAAACAAGGATATAACGTTAAAAATTAAAAAAGCGCATTTACTGCAAAATGGTAGCCGATACGAAACAAGTAACCAAATTTGTGGCCAAATAAATTGTGTATCTAAAAATTGTATTTTTTTAATCGTATTGCATTATTTTTTATAAAATTCATCATTTTTCCCGGTGCGACTCCTATCTTCGCCACTGGTCAACCGGTGAGCTTGATACTGGCATGATTTTTGGCTCTTCATGACAACATGACGTATACCAAATTTGGTTCAAATATATTTTCCAGTTGCGGACATAAAGCAAAAATTGTTTTTTTATGAAAATTTCAACACCCCGAATTTTGAAAACGGTTAACAATTGAATAACAACATATTGGGTTTTTCTTGTCGAAAATGGCCTCCCCTGTCACCCAAAGCCGTTTGATCCAAGACTTACGGGACGCCCTGTATAATGTTTAAAATCCATAGGAACTTATTTCTTATAGAACAGAGCAAACAATTATTGTTTTGCAGAATTATGTTTAGTTTCTTTTATTTTTAAAAGCTTTTATTTAACTTGCAATGTATGTATGTATGTATGTAATTTGTTCGGGTGGAATCTTGCAACTCAATTTTGAAGCAGATATCTTCAACCGATCAAGCTGAAATTTTGTACACACGTTTAATTTGGATGACAATGCATGATTATATGTGTGACGTCATTCTAAATCCAACATGGCGGATCACCCAAGATGGCGGACTAGTTAAATTTCAACCGATCGAGCTGAAATTTTGTACACACGTTTAATTTGGATGACAATGCATGATTATATGTGTGACGTCATTCTAAATCCAACATGGCGGAACACTCAAGATGGCGGACTAGTTAAATTTCAACCGATCGAGCTGAAATTTTGTACACACGTTTAATTTGGATGACAATGCATGATTATATGTGTGACGTTATTCTAAATCCAACATGGCGGAACACTCAAGATGGCGGACTAGTTAAATTTCAACCGATCGAGCTGAAATTTTGTACACACGTTTAATTTGGATGACAATGCATGATTATATGTGTGACGTCATTCTAAATCCAACATGGCGGAACACTCAAGATGGCGGACTAGTTAAATTTCAACCGATCGAGCTGAAATTTTGTACACACGTTTAATTTGGATGACAATGCATGATTATATGTGTGACGTCATTCTAAATCCAACATGGCGGAACACTCAAGATGGCGGACTAGTTAAATTTCAACCGATCGAGCTGAAATTTTGTACACACGTTTAATTTGGATGACAATGCATGATTATATGTGTGACGTCATTCTAAATCCAACATGGCGGAACACCCAAGATGGTCATTAGAAGGTCTCCTCATTGAAAAGCTAGACTGTTCTAAACTAACCGGCAAACGACCTTGCAACAATGATGCGTTAACTGAGATGAATAGACTCAGACACCTGGCCAAACTAAAAATTACAAAATAAATTAAAAGTAAAAAAATATTTTTAAAAAAAGCTTTTATTTAAATGCGCTAAAAAGAATAAAATAATCTTTTCTTTTAAAACTTTTACTATCAACTTATAACGTCATTCCACAATTTATATGATATAAAAGCTTGTCGCGAGATTTAAGTTTTCAAACTAAGTAAATACCACTACTTAAATCTCGCGACAAGCTTTTATATCATATAAATTGTGGAATGACGTTATAAGTTGATAGTAAAAGTTTTAAAAGAAAAGATTATTTTATTCTTTTTAGCGCATTTAAATAAAAGCTTTTTTTAAAAATATTTTTTTACTTTTAATTTATTTACATAATTTATTTGTTTTTGTTTCCAAAAATTATTAAGACCTTTCCAGAGACTTGTCCTTTAGAAAAGGTATTTTTCTCAACGATCAAATCACAAAGTGCTTTCAATAAACGCAAAGACTCCAATATAAAAAGACAGAAATTGCAAGCTCTATAGCTTCTGCCTGATAAGCCCAAAGATAAGTCGATCTTTATAAGTTGAACGTTGTAGGTCAACTATAATATTACATAACACTTTTTTGGCTTGAACCACGGTCTATATCCAAGGCTGACATGTCGCAAAAGACCTAGAAACTGTACCCGTACCATCAGAGGTCACAAAATCCCACCGATTACCTGTTTAGACGCGCAGGTTAAGGTAACCGTTGGCCGAAATTACAGGCCTGGTGGTTCAAAAAAGCGCATCTCGCCTCGGAGGCGACCCCATCCCCTGTAATTAGGTACATGGTTATTTATGGGGGATTTTAATTGTTTAATGGCGCTGGTCTTCGTGTCTCGCCTTTTTCTGTTTACCTTCAAGTGGCTCGCCGGGGCACCTACCGCCGCATCTGGTCGGTGGTTTGCTCCTCTCGAAAGAAGTAGCGATGGTGGTGTTTACAAGAAGGTGCAGGAGCAGATTTAGAAGAGAGGCTTGGTGGTTCTTGTAAATGTTTGCGCGGCAGGCGTCAGTGGGACTTAATCTAAATACAGAAGCTACAAAAAAGTGTTGTTTTGCTTCATTAAATTATTCACGGCGTCGGCTAGACGTAAAGCAAACTTGGTCGTAGAAACAGGGCCGCAACAAGGTAATTTGGCACGTACACAACCTACGACATTTTATAAAATAAGTCATTTTAGGAAAAAGGTTCCTAAACATGCATGTAGAATATGTACATATATAAACTCTTAGTTTTCGAGATAGAGAGCGTCTAAAAATAATTACTTTCGTATTTTATTTTTTAGCTTTGGAACGAAAAGAGATATAGACTTCAAAATATTTCATGGTGGTGATTTTCAGCCAATTCTAATAAAAATTTCATACAGGGTCCGCTATCGATATTTACACAAATGGGAAAAAATATATCTTCTTTTTGAAAAAAAAATTATTTTTATAAAAGTTTCTGTTTTTTCTAGAACACAAAATGAATTTACAAAAACTTGAAAATCTACTTTTATACAGTGTTGTCATTTAAGTGTGCAATATATGATACATTTTTATTAACTGCACAACCAAAATACAGATATTAGGTGCACTTAGAATGGTTGCAAGGTAGACAGCTTATAGGGTAGCTAAAAAAATATAAAAAATGTACAAGAATATAAAGTACCCTTATTTCAAAATTCAGCAAAAGGTTAATAAGAAAAGTTGTTTAGAATTAAAAGCTATGCCTATAAATACCAAAACAGCCTAGAAAGCAAACATTTTCCTCAATTAATTTCCACAGTTTCTTAATAAACATTTAAAATAAAAATTTTGCACCTTAATTGAGAGTTTTTAATATACACATTAACATTACTAATGTTTTACCTTGTTCATGTTCATAAGATTTTTTGCGAATTTTTAAAGTTTTGCTTATAATATCGATGCAACAAACATGAAGTTTGTGATTCCCTAAAAAATTAAAAATCTAAGTTTATTTTACAAATGTGCTTGAATTTGGACAAAGCTATGCGAAAGTGATTTAATTTTCATTGATTTATGAAATTGTTTAGGGTGAATATTAAAACAATTTTTTTTAGGAAATTATTAATGTTTTTGAAAAAATATATTTTTTAGTAGGCCATGTTTTGGTATTTAGGCATAACTTTTAATTCTAGACAACTTTTGCTGAATTTTCTGAAATAACGGTAGGCACTTTGCTCTTGTATAATTTTTATATATTTTGAGCTACCCTGTATGCTGTTTGACTTGCAACCATTCTAAGTGCGTCTAATATAATTATCGATAATGCGCCAACTTTTGGGAATATTTCTATTGTCGTTGTGCAATTAATACAAAAAATCCCATATTATGTTGCATACTTAAATGACCACACTGTATACGAGGGAGGTGCAAAAATATAAAACTTGCTCAAGAGTAAAGTGCCCTTATTTTTCAAAACAGAAGCAAAAGTTGTTTAAAAATAATACATTATGTCAAATACCAAGTCACATGATTTATTTTTTATTTCTGGGTTGTCTATTTTTATCATTTCTTTTATTTTTATCTTAAAAAAATGATTTACTTGAGCTGCCGTTTGAAATGTTTAGTATTAAAATTTGTATGAGAAAATGATTTGATGGCCACAGAAAATGAGAAGTTTTTTGGAGAAAATTTTCCATTAATGAGTGAACTTAATTTACCTTGCACAGCAAATTATTGTGTTCGCCAACCTTAAGTTGCCGCTGCATTATTAAGTTTTTTGCAACATATAAAGGGTGTTTGTGAAACCCAAAAAAAAATTAAAAAATTTTCGTATTAGGTGGCTGTGACTTGGAATTTGAAATAATGTTTTAGTCCTAAACAACTTTCTTAAATAACGTTTGCCCTTATTTTAAAAAATTAGGGCACTTTACTCTTGAGTAAGTTTAATATTTTTGAACCTCCCTCGCATACGGAAGCAGATTTTCAAATTAGTACATTTTGAATTTTAAAAGAAGCAGAATGTTTATCAAGAATATTTTTTCAAAACTTGAAACTACTTCATTTTTCCATTTGTGGCAATATTTATGGCGGACACTGTGTAAAGACTGTGTCTAAAAATTTTCTAAAAAATTGCCTTTTCCCCATTAGGTATTGTTGTTTATTCTTATTTTGAGTTAAAATTAATTTTGTTCTTGAAACCGTCAAAATTTTGTCTAAGTGAGAACAAGATCGTGCTCTTTTTACTAATAGCTTTTTAAATACCTGACATTTTTTGCAAGTAAGTACGATGAAATAATCAAATCAAATTTGACACAAAAAAAAAATAATCAAAAGATACTTTTTGTTCAGGAATAAATGCTCCATTTAAAACTGTCTACGCACATTAATTTCGCAAAGAGCCGTATTAACCTTTTTCTTAAAGTTGTCTAACAATTTACTTAATATATTTTTTAAAGAGTCTTGCTGAAGTAGGTGTACCAAATTCGATTAAAAAAGCTTTAAAAATATAAAAATATTATACTCCAAGATGGCGGATGATGTATTTTGTGTCAACCCCCATATATGGGTATCAAATGAAAGGGCTTGAAGAGTAGAAAACAAAAAAGTTAGTGACATCACACTAAATTCAATATGACCGCAGCTCAAAGATGGCGGATTACATTTTCTTTTCAACCCCCTTAATATGGGTATCAAATGAAAGGGTTTGAAGGAAGAATAGAAAACAATAAAGTTAGTGACATCACACTAAATTCAATATGGCCGCCACTCCAAGATGGCGGATTACCTATTTGATATTCAACATGGGTATCAAATGAAAGGGCTCGACGGGTAGAAAACAATAAATATACAAAATCCAATATGGCGGCCGCCCCAAGATGGCGGAATAAATTTCTTTACTACCCTCCTGACATGGGAATCAAATAGGTACTAAAAGGCACAAAATAAAACTGAAAATAAAAAAACTTTTTAAAAACTAGCTTTTATTTAAGCCATGTTGGTACTAAAACGAATAAAATAAGTTTAGGTTTTCATTAAGATAATTCAATTCCAAATTGCGAGAAGTTTTTGAAAATTGAAAAGCTTATTGCTCGAATTGTAAAGAAAAAAATGCATACTTTGTCAAATAGGTACTTGCTTATCAACCAAACACTGTCCAATAAAATGAATTGGTAGGTACCTACTTTCATCAATATTTCGCGCAACCAGCGCAATTTGGAATTGATTTATCTTATTTTATTCATTTTAGAAAGCTTGTTTTTAAAAAGGTTTTTTATTTTTAATTTTATTCCTTTATTTATGTTATTTCAAGCAACCTATAACTTCTCCTTGAACATAATATTATATGATACTATAATGTAATGCAACGAAGACAAAATAATAGTAATTGCCCCACTCCCCCGCACAAGCATGATTGCTTCTGGGGTACTCCTACTTTGGAGTATTGTGAGGGTGAGAATTATTATTATTATTATTATTAATGCGCGACAATAATTAATAGCGGAACAAATCGAAAATTTTATTCCTTCATAATAAGTGCCTGTAGGTGTTTTCTAGTCGCATAAAATCTTTTGCGACGTTATGCAACTCCCTTCTATACAAACTTTCGGACCATTCATTCATGCAGTCGCATTGCATTTCTTTATAGAAATTCCATCGCTCCTCTGTCGGGTTTTTTCGGCAAACCAATCACACCGCCGACCGAAAACCATATTGGCCGGTTTTCACGCGGTTTTTACCCTCGCCGCTCGCTCTAATTCTTGAATAGGCGGCCGCCGCGCGATTCTCCACGGCTTGTGCAACAAAGCCGGGGAGATTGACCGGCCCGCCGCTGGCTGTTCGGATATCAATGGAACGGAAAAGGATGACGTTAGGGAGCTGAAATGCCTTCGGTGGCAAAAACTGACGGGCAATTCTGCCGGCCGGAGTTGGACCACTATGTGCAGGGACAGGCCGTGAAATGTACGGACACGTATAATCCGATAACTCGACCTAAAAGCAGATCGTATAAAACAACCAGCAGTATTACTCCCCATGGCGGGAAAATTCCGCGCACCTGTTCGCGCAGCCGCCATTTGGGAATAGATTCTGTCAAATGGATGCAGTGTCGGGGCGATTGGGCAGTTCTTTTTTGGCTGTATGAGAGATATTACAGTGCCGTGGAGTGTGCTTTTTTTGTAAATTGTGCTTTGTGCTAGTAGATATCTTTAAAAAAAGAATCCCAGGAAGGAGTCAAAGCTGCTTGCTTGTGCTCACCACACACTATACAGGGTGTAACTAAACTGATGGTCAAAAATGAAACCACGTATTCTTGGAGTCAAAATAAGGGCACTTATTCATATATTTTTTTCTCCTACGGGCCATAGTTTTTTTTATACAGAGCGTAGAAGTTTGGAGAAAAATACACATATTTCTTAGTATCTCTAGAAGTATACGAGATATTTTCTTCAAACTTGGCGTGTCACGCATGAGCAGATAAGCCGTCAAACTTAAGGTTGACATGAAGCTTCTGAAGCTTCCAGTTGCGGAGATACAGGGTGTTATTAAAATTAATTCGTTCAGAAAAAAATGTGAATACCCTGTATAATCGCATTTTTTAAATTTGTTTTGAATGGTAAATTCAATGGTTAACAAAAAGTATCTCTTAGTATTTTTTTATATTCTCAGCTGTTTTTTAATTATTTTCAAAGGACGGCAATGCTGCAATAAAAAAGTCATTTTAGGAATAAATCTAACAATTTGTGGATGTCAATTATGGACCGGGAGGTAGTGACAGATTTTTGGACGTGATTTTACTCAGTATGCCTTTCAAAGGGCATTATGTGGCACATATTCTCACAATAATAAGGTATGAATCAGAGAGTCATCCTGGGTTCTTCATGTGAAAAACTGAGTTTTCAATTATTCGAAAAATATGCGTTTTGATATAATTTTATACAGGCTGCCATGTGTTTTATAATGAACTTCAAAATAAAAAATTCCTCGGAAAAAATAGGCATACCGTTAGGGTGGGTCCAAAGGGCTATTATTGCCACGTGATCTTGTTTTTTAATAATTAATTTTTCCACGTTTCTGAACAGGCTGCCAATGAGAAGTATGCAAGTTCTTATTATGAAAATGCTGAAAAAAGAAGATGGCATACCGTTTGCGCATGTCCAAGTACACTTTACATCGAATAACTCGTTTAAATGATTAAATAACATTCAATTTAAACAGTACTTGGACATGCGCGAAAGGTATGCCATCTTTTTTTCAGCATTTTCATAATAAGAACTTGCATACTTCTCATTGGCAGCCTGTTCAGAAACGTGGAAAAATTAATTATTAAAATAAAAGATCACGTGGCAATAATAGCCCTTTGGACCCACCCTAACGGTATGCCTATTTTTCCGAGGAATTTTTTATTTTGAAGTTCATTAGAAAACACATGGCAGCCTGTATAAAATCATATCAAAACGCATATTTTTAGAATAATTGAAAACTCAGTTTTTCACATGAAGAACCCAGGATGACTCTCTGATTCATACCTTATTATTGTGAGAATATGTGCCACATAATGCCCTTTGAAAGGCATACTGAGTAAAATCACGTCCAAAAATCTGTCACTATCTCCCGGTCTGTTAAACTTGGCATTATTTGATTCATTTGGCTGCCAACTTTGCACCTTAGTATCAATATTTTGAAAAATTATATTTTCATTTGAAGAATTGACTGATATGCACTTTTGCTACGAACTTGCGAATGGCAATAATAAACATGCGGAAACGCATAGTTGCGTGTATTGAAAGAGACGGCGCGCGGTCATTTCGAACATTTAATAATTTAATTTTCTAATAGCAATACGTTTCTTTTATTATTGTTTTTGCGTTTGCATTTTGTTAAATAAAGTTTAATTGACATCCACAGATTGCTAGATTTATTCTTAAAGTGACTATTGTTCATTGCAGCGTTGCCGTTCTTTAAAAATAATTAAGACACGGCTGCAAATATGAAAAAATACTAAGAGGTACTTTTTGTTAACCATTCTATTCACCACTCAAAACAAATTAAAAAAATGCGATTATACGGGGTATTCATATTTTTCTGAACTAATTAATTTTACTAACACCATGTATCTCCGCAACTAGGAGCCTCAGAAAATTCATGTCAACCTTAAGTTTGACGGCTCATCTGCTCATGTGACACGCCAAGTTTGAAGAAAATATCTCGTATACTTCTAGAGATACTACGAAATATGTGTATTTTCCTCCAAACTTCTACGCTCTGTATAAAAAAACTATGGCCCGTAGGAGAAAAAAATATATGAAGAAGTGCCCCTATTTTGACTCTAAGAATACGTGGTTTCATTTTTGACCATCAGTTTAGTTACACCCGTTATACTTTACTAATACTACTCTGTATTTCTGAATTGATTTTCCCGAATACACCTCTGAGTTCTATTCCCCCAATATGGCTCAACGTCATTGAATTTGCGGATGATTTCTCAAGAATAAGTTATACTGCTGGTTGTTTTATATGCCCTGCTAAAAGATTGGCAGATCCTTTTGTACGGCGGATTTCATAAGTAGTATTTTATTACAAACAACTTGAAATGGATAATAAACCCTTCTTTCTGCCTATGCCGTGACCCTTCCTTAAGCGACATACTGTGGAAGAATAGACACATATGCCGCACTTTATCGTCAAATTAATGTGCTGGAACTGCAGAGTTGGATTTTTAATTTAGATTATGGTGTAGAGGTTCGCATTCTTGCTTCACATGCGCAGGGTCCTTTATGAGCCAGAAATACACTAAAATGTTAAAGTGATAAGTGACAACACAATTGCACTTAAACTGAGGGTTTCACCTTTTGGAATATGCATCCTAACTGATAAAAACAGTTTTTATTTATGAAACACGTATTATAATTATATGAATAATAAAATACAAAACATACAAACAAAATATCTACTAAGTATATACGCACATTATTTTCACTTCACCAAGAGAACGTTGAATCAGGTTTGAAGCTGTCTGCACAGTGTTGCCAAATTACTTACCTACTTGTTATAGATCAGTAGATGACAGTCATAATTAAAGATCAGTAGAAATCTGTAGATACTTAAAAATGGCAAAAACGGCTGGGCTATACAGATAAACACGTCAGGATATCGAATAAAAATGAATGTTTTTACGAATTTTAAAACAGAACAAATAAAACCTATAATTTCTCAAATACAAAAACACATCCAGAAACAATATACTAAAAGCCAAAATTTAAACTCAAACGCTTATAATCACCGTCGTAAAAAAATATAACTAGCACGGAATGGCATTCCGTGCTGGTTATACAATATACTATTTTGTTCTGAGGTAGATGTTGAACGGAAATAAAATCCTTGGAAAAAATACATGGAAAAATCCAAGAAAATATCCACGAGCAGGTGGATTTCTTACTTTACGCTTAGGACCCCTAAACCAGCTCAAATGAAAAACCTGAAAGTTAGGTTAGGTTAGTTAGGTTAAAGGCTATTTGCACATACTATTATTAATAGGTATATTTAATGTTTAGTTTGTAAAATGGATTTTTTTCCTCTAGATTTTTGTTCCTTGGATTTTTCCTGTGGATTTTTGTTCTTGGATTTTTCTGAGTTTTTTTCCGTATTTTTTCCTGTTAATTTTTTACCGTACCTAAATTTTTAATTTTTATAAATTTAATAGGGTATAATTCATTGATAGTTGGCCATAGTTTTGAATTTAATCGGAACAAAAAGAACCCTTAAGTCATATTAAACGCATTTATTGCTCAAATCAAAGAACAGTTATTCTTGTGCAATGTCGTTTAACCTAACTCGATTAAAAATGAAATCTAATCACAAAACATATTTCTACAAAAATCAAGAGTTTGGCCATGTATAAGTCCGGATAAGATGGCCATGGGATTTTAAGTTCTCTTTTTTGACTTCACGTCAAGTGGTCCACACTTTCAAACAATGTACGCATTTAATCCAATCTACTTTTTTATGTTTGGTTTATTGGTAATCCTCACCGCACTCAACACAAAGATTTTCGTCAAAATATTCAGTTCCGGATTCATCACTCTTCGTCCTCACTAGAGGAAGATATCATTTCGTCTTTCTTGGTCTTATTCTTGGAAGGTTGTTTATTTTCTTCTTCTTTTTATTTTTACCTTTCTCTTTTTTACTAAGGAAGGGTAATGTCATGATTGAAACTCTTCACTTTTGCTCTTGCTTTAAAACCTGATGTACCATTTTATGTCCTAGCAGTCGTACCCCAACTTGATACCTGCATGTTGATTCTTCGCTCAGAATGATTTTCACGATAATCGATCTTCATTAACCTCGTCCAAAAACACAATTTTGGGCCCATATTGCCTTTTTTGGAGTTTCTGGTTTTTATTCGACGTTCAAAGTAAGGAGATATTTGATAATTTTAAGCATGGCCATCACTCCCGAAAATATTAAGGTTATCTCTCCCGATTCTTCGGGAGAGGTGGCTTATGGCAAATCTGAATCCAAGGTTTTGTTTTATTTCACATTTGTAGGTTATGATGTACCTCAAGACATCGCATTGATCGGTTACAGCGGAAAAACAATCAAAAGTTACAAACTCCTATCAAAAACACGGAATACAAAAATATTTTGGCGATCAGTTATAATAATATTTTATATAAGAATGGCAATAAGAGTAGTAATAAGAATAAGAATAACATTAGTAATAATTTAACAGGAACAGGGTGTTCATGCAGCCTGCAATAGCAATAAAAATAATAAATGTCAGTTTTCAATAATTGTTTACGGTCGCAACCTTTTCCGCGTTGTTTGTCTTCTGCAGTTCTAGTCCTCTGTAGACAGTTTTCTAAATACATTTTTTACTATGAAAATCATAGAGAAGTAGAACAGCTCTTTTAACGGAATCTTTAAAATTAGAAAGAAGGAAGCGACAGTTTGCAGTTCGGCAAATGAATAGGCAAAAGAAAGTTAAAACGATCTTTTTTATCTTTATTGAGGAAATGCAAACAATTCAGCAAGATATAGGTACGGAAGAATTTTTTTAAATACCTACACCACAATATGATTCCTCGTCTGTTTGGAAAACTTGTGCCCTTGACCGGGCCATCGATAAAAACGGAAATTTGATTTTTCCGTTTTTTTTTCGTTTTGCTATAAACATAGCAATAAAGTAAAAAGTTAAGGAACTTTAAGGTCACTTCTTATTCCTTGCTATTGCTAATTCTGTTTGAATGAACGCTCCCATTTAAATCAATACTTTGAACCATGGGCGCCCATAGGGGGGGGGGGCAAGGGGGGGCACGTGCCCCCCCCCCCTGGAGATTCTCAAAATCCCTTCGCGTTATATTTTATATTATTATAGTTGAGGAAAAGATTATTTTCATATCCTTCCAGGTATACAGGGTGTCCCGAAATTAGCCTGCCATAATTTACCGCGTGTTCTACGACCTAAAAAATGAAAAAAGTTCCTATAAACATGGCCTTACAAATTCCCCCTAATGGGGCTATAGCCCCGAAAAGGGGCCGTTTCACAAACGGTTTTTTCCAAATTTTTCCAGAACGAACAAAGATAACATTCTGAAATTTAGTATGTGATGTACCTGTGAGATTTGACATTTGCCGGGGTAGCGATAGTTAGACATTCTTAATCATAGGCGTCCTAAATAGGGGGTTAAGGGGTTAAAAATACCCTAAATATTTTGTGTGTGCTTTTTCCCCAAATTAGAATACCTTCAACTTTCATAATTTTGCAAGAAATCTGTAAAAAAGTATACAAAAAAAATTTGGGGTAATTTTAACTCCTAACCCCCCCCCCCCCCTTTGGGACTATCGCTACCTCGGTAAATTTCAGAATTTTTTCTTTGTTCGTTCTGGAAATATTTTTTATAGAAACCCGTTTGTGAAACTGCCCCTTTCGGGGGCTATAGCCCCATTAAGGGGCATTTTTGAGGCCATGTTTATAGGAACTTTTTTCATTTTTTTAGGTCGTAGAACATGCTGGTAAAATTATGGCAGGCTAATTTCTGGACACCCTGTATAAAACAAACCCCTGAAATATTTTATACAAAATTTAACCACAATCACATAAACCAATTATCGATTCAGAGCTAGGTAGTTCTAAAAAGAACAAGGTTAGATGAGATAATTTTGCCCCCCCCCCCCTAAAATATGTTCAATGGGCGCCCTTGCTTTGAACTTTTATTCTTATTAGGTATGTACTATGTTCTTATTGCTATTGTTATAGAAAGCTACATGAAATCACCTTTACTTACTTTGTTTTTCATATTTCTACCGAATTATGCAGACAACACACGCACTAACGTTAGACCCAAAACTTTACTGCCCCGCCAGAGCCACCTACCAATCGGAGGGGAAATTACTCAATATGGCTGGCTATCTCTACCGTATGGCATCTATCCCTGAATTACCCTATTTTATTATTTTTTATATTTAAATTCTCCTTTTAATAAAAATATTAATTAATCTTTTAATTTAAAGTCTTCTTGAAAATGATAATAAATTTATTACCTTTCGACTGGTTTTTTCTCTGGATTTTTTGCCGTGGTTTTTTCCTCTGGTTTTTTTTTGCCCGTGGATTTGTTCTCTGGCTTTTTTCCGTGAATTTTTTCCTCTCGATTTTTTTCCGTGCATTTTTTCCGCGACTTTTTTTCCTCTCGATTTTTTTCCGTGGATTTTTTCTCTGACTTTTTTCCCTGAATTTTTTCCTCTCGATTTTTTCTGTGAATTTTAGCGCCATCTTTTGACGAGAGGCAGACGCAGTTGCAGCCGAACTATTTTATATTGTAGGGACACTTTGCGTTGTTTCTCGATTATTCGCCACGCCCCTAGGTCGAAATGAGCGGAACTTTGTGGAAGTTCGTGGAAGTTTCTGGACGGCTACTGGGCTGCTATATAAGCGGCGCCGCGGCGCGTGACCGCGCTTACGGCAGTATTGTTCCATGCGAACTCAAAGCGAATAAAAGTTAAAAGTGGTGAACGAATGGTGAAGAGAATTAAGTGTACCGTGTAAGTGAGTAATTTTAGTGCACTGTTATTCGATGACCTTGTTAAGGATAGATACGTGAATCATTATTACTGTCGAAAAATGGAGGGGGAAAAAAGGAAGGGTGATAAACCTAAAGGTATGGACTACTGGAAAAGTGGTGTAGTCAAGGTCAAGGGGTTTCTAATAAAGAAACAAATTTGGATTTAGCTATCAAAGCTTCAGCTACCTTGCATGCTGATAAGAAGACTGCCTACCCCGAAATCTAGTTTGGAATGCCTAGATATGCGCGATAAAAACCTTTATCCTAATATTTACACATTACTACAAATCTTGGCTACCATTCCTGTATCCACTGCTACCCCAGAAAGGTCTTTCTCGAGCCTAAGGAGACTGAAAAACTATTTACGAAACACTACAAGTGAAAACAGACTTAATGGTTTGGCTCTAATGAACATTCACTATGGAACAGAAATTCATGCAGATGAAGTAGTGGATATATTTAAAAGAAAAAGCCGAAGATTTCTTCTTTAATGGTTTTAGATTTAGCCCAGAGGAACGAAATTAATTTATCCATTTCATTTAAAGTTAAGAACTTTATAAATATGTCGTAGTTTTTCGGATGAATATATAGATATTAAACTTCATGTAAGTATATTTTTGTTGTTTTATTTACTTGTCAAACTAAACCCCCCCCCAAAACTAAATCCCGGCTACGCCCGTGATTCCAGGCGGAAACCGTCTCCGGCCTGGCGGGCCGCGTAGCGGGCCGGCTCGCGCGCCCGGGCCCCGCGCGCCCCCGGCTCGGGCCCGTTTTGGGAAGCGCGCCGCCGCGCCGTTCCCACGCTGCCGCGGCGGCGGCGGCGGCGGCGGCGGCGGCGGGAGGGGGCGGGGGGGCGACCGCTCGCTCGCGACCGGCACCCGCCCCGCAGCGCCGCGCCGCAACACGTGCTGACGCCGCCCGCCCGCGGCCCACGGCGGCGCAGGGCCGGATCGGGCGGGACCTGCGACCGCTTGCCTCGCCGGGAACTGGAATCTTTTCACATTTTTTTTATAAATGAGTAGGGGAAGGTGGGGCAAAGCGGAACGGATTTTCGTTTTTTGCTTGAAATTCTTATACAGTGTGACCCATTTGTTTTGGGGTCAGTCTGTAAAAAGTGTATAAATCGTGCGATTTGGCTGATTTTTTTTTTAAATTGTAGAGCTCGATGAACTGCACATTTTGAACAAAAATTGCCTGGTTCGCATAAAATCCAAAGCCTACTATGACCGTTTTTATGAGCAAAATTTTAAGAAACCATATTAGCGTTTTTTTTTTTTGAAAAAATCTGTGTGGGCCAATGGATTGAGCACCCCTCGAAATGGGTATGTACAAAATTTCATCAAAATATTTCAAGTAATAACGATTTTGTAGAAAAATTAAAAATGCAGCCAAGGTACGTCTTTATTTTCAAAAATTCAAAGTTGGCCATGGAAAATAATTGAATTGTTTACTTTTATTAAGTGTCAAACTGTCTAAATTGAGTTCAGAAATTGTTTGTGCTCAATACAATTAATTATCATAATTATGGAATATTTAAGCATAAGAGACAAAATAGAAATTGTTCGACTCGTGGGCGACAACGAGCGCTCGGCAGCAGAAGCTGCGGCCGAATTTAACAATAGACACCCAGGTAGATCAGTGAGTCGAAGTACTGTACAACGTATAAACAATATTTTTGATGAAACTGGATCGATTTCTAAAAATTTATTAAAAACTAGGCAAAATGGACGCCGTGGACTTGTTGAAAATAACAATCAAATTCTGCAATACTTTAGTGACAATCCTCGAAATAGTGTTCGAACGGCTAGTCTGGACCTTCATATACCCAGAGAGAGTATAAGGAGATGTTTGAGACAAAACAAAATAAAACCGTTTAAGCCAAAATTTTTGCACACCCTGGAACCAGGAGATGAGGAGAGAAGATTAGAATTTTGCTATTGGCTGCAAGGTGAATATCTCCATAATGGCAACTTTTTAAATGAAATTTTATTCACCGACGAAGCCACGTTTACTACAAATGGTGTAGTATCAAGTCAAAACTGCCGTCACTGGTCAGCTGAAAATCCAGAGTTTATAATAAATGCAAGGAGACAATATTCACAAAAAATTAACGTTTGGTGTGGAATACTACGCGACAGAATAATTGGCCCATTTTTCTTTGAAGGGAATTTGAATGAGGCTGGCTTCTTGAATTTTCTAGATATTGAATTTAGAAATGCTTTAGATGAGTTACCATTAAGATACCGTTTAAATTTAAAGTTACAGTTAGATGGCAGTCCTATTCATAATGCTCGTTTAATCAGAAACTGGCTAGATAATAATTTTGAAAACTGTTGGATAGGGCGAAATAGTCCTTTCTGTGAGTGGCCACCGAGATCTCCGGACTTAACTCCTTTAGTTTTTTTTCTTTGGGGTACACTTAAGCAAAATGTTTATAAGTCAAGACCCCATAATCTACAAGAACTGCAAGCTAGGATAAACCGTAGTTGTGAGGAAATTACTCCACAGCAAATACGAAATGTAATTTTGAATGTACGCAAGAGGAACGACAAATGCATTGTAGAAAATGGAGGCTTGGTAGAAGTTACAAAAATTTTATAATTTTAATTGTTTTTATGTTTTGTGTTTATAAGCATAAGGTTGTATTATTACAATTCAATTATTTTCCATGGCCAACTTTGAATTTTTGAAAATAAAGACGTACCTTGGCTGCATTTTTAATTTTTCTACAAAATCGTTATTACTTGAAATATTTTGATGAAATTTTTTACATACCCATTTCGAGGGGTGCTCAATCCATTGGCGCACACAGATTTTTTCAAAAAAAACGCTAATATGGTTTCTTAAAATTTTGCTCATAAAAACGGTCATAGTAGGCTTTGGATTTTATGCGAACCAGGCAATTTTTGTTCAAAATGTGCAGTTCATCGAGCTCTACAATTTTAAAAAAAATCAGCCAAATCGCACGATTGATACACTTTTTACAGACTGACCCCAAAACAAATGGGTCACACTGTATAATAAATAAAAATATTGTGAGAAATGTATGTACTAGAAGTTTAATATGATACAAAAAAATGACTTTAATTTCTAATGTCTATCGTCAAGGATTTTTTTCTAAACTCCGTTTGGAAAATGTGCTAGATATGTTTCACTTTGCCCCACAGAGGGGGCAAAGCGGAACGTGTAGTGGGGCAAAGTGGAACATATAGTATATTGTCTTGCATTAGAAAAAAATATATTAGTGTTACATAATATCTATTGCATAGATAAAATAAACATCAGAAAACCTAAAACAAGCTAAGTGATTATTCACAAAAGTCACAAACAAAGAGATTTTCCGAATCTGACTCATAACCAGTGCATTCCTCGTGGGCCCAATTTTTGCACCTGCTACAGGATAGTCACACTTCACCTGGTTTAGATTGTAGAAAATATCCTTATGCACTGAGTATCATCATTATCGTCTCTCAAGTCTAGCTTTTCTTCCAACTGCTTACTCTTCCGTATTTGCTTCTTTTTTTGGTTTAGTTTTATTTTTAAATACATTTTTCTTTACCATATTTTTCTTTACAGCACTTACCGAGCCCTTGGGGGTAGCTTTGTTTTTTTCTTGCAGTTCATAGTAATATGGGCTTGAAGTAAGCACAGCAGTCCAAAACCATTACTTTCGTTTTTATTTAGTAAATTAGCAGGTGGGGCAAAGTGGAATGCAACATTGGTGTGCCATTCCACTTTGCCCCAATCTTCTTTTTTTACGAAAATTTGATATGTGACAAAAATGCGATAAATGACTGACTTCTGTTATTTTGCAAAACATAGCCAACACCTTACCTTCTAACTGTCCAGCACGAATTAAAAAAAAAAAGAACGCAGTAGTTTCCAAACACAAAAATTATGCTGCCGGAGATTAACCGATTTTCACTTGTTTTGACATTTTCGGCCATATAGCCTAAACCGTTAAAGGAACGAGTCTGCACTTTCTAGAATATAACTAGCGTGCTCTAGGGCACAAATTTTTGCTACTGCCTTCTAGATGGCGCTACACGATACACACAATTCCGCTTTGCCCCTCGTTTCGCTTTGCCCCACTTTCCCCTACAAATGTTTATGTTCGTAAGTAGAAATACTATGAGAGTTCTAGCAGCGTCCAGAGATATACTAATAAGTCCGGGCACTCGGCCTTGTGTAAACCAACGTTTCCCTCTTGCCCTCTCTCGCTCCCCTCCTCATCGAGCCGATCGATACCTATCTTATAATATAAGAAAATAAACTGTACACAGTATAGCTGAGAGCGGTGACTGTGTTGTAGTGATGCCTAGTAACGCTTTTTACTGCAGTGCGAATGGCTGTAAAACCAGTTCAAAAGACTATATTACCTTTTTTCATTTCCTAAACACCCTGAAAGGTAAGATTGAATTTGAGGTACCTACCTACAAAATTTAAGACATTTTCATGTGACATTTGAATACTTAGGTATTAACTGAAGAATAATATAGATATAATATTAAAATATTGAAAATTTGAAGGTGCCAGCAATGGAAGAATGCCTTAGGGTTCATCGGATCGGAGAACATAAATTTGCGAATATTCCACCTGAAGAGGCATATAAACCTATAAGAATTTGCAAGGCACATTTGCTGTCCCCTCGGCTGTCCCATTCAGATTATTGCCAGAAGCTTATGGTAAGACGCATGCTTGTGTAGGTACGTATGCGTCATATTTTGTTCTGTATTGTTTATGTCAATTTAAATATCAAAATATTTACTACACGTTGAAAAAGTAGATATGATTAGTTTAACTCTTTGTCGTTAAATATTTATTTGTTATTTTTGTTTTTGTATGCTTTTTGTTTGGTTAGGCTTTATTAAAAATGAACGTAATACTTAAAAAATTGCATGTTTATTCATTTTCCAACCAAAGTCTACAGATACACCTACCAATTATGTAGATTCTGGTAATAGCTACCTTGTATTTTAATTTAACTGTACCTATCAAAAGCTAACGGTACACTTACCTACACAAATAATGTTGTATCAAAGTCTACAAACAAATATACTAATATTTGTAGAATTTGGTAAATAATGGAAAGTCAATATGAACCTGCCCCGGCCCCCGTATAACTAGCTTGACGGCGATTTCGTTTAGTCGTCCTCGTAAATGCGAAGCGTGCGAGGTGACGCTGATTTACGACCGGTCGCAAAAATTTGTCGGCTTTTCCGAGAGATCAAAGGAGTGAGCCGACTTTAGTATTTCTAGACTTTGGTTCTAGATCAAACCTGTCATGACTTGTTTGAAGATAGATCATGAACAGTGTTTTCAACAACAAATTATTTAAATTATTTAAGAAGGACATGTTTGTTCAAAACATTGTTCACGATTTTAGTTGAACCTCGCCTATAAAGCTATTTCAAAGGAGTGAGAGTTGCTCCCACCCCTCAGAACCCTAGATCAAACAAGTCTCGACAGGTTTCATCTGGAACTCTCATAGTATTCCTAATTTCGTATACAGGGTGTTTCAGTCATGATGTAAAAAATTTTAATCGCAGTTGAATAAAAATTAGCGTAACACGAATCCGAAATTTAAAAAAATCCAAAATGAACCAACAAAAATAAAAAATAAGTGCATTTAAACCCCTAATTAATGGCGCCTCTGACTGGCCGAGCTAGTAAACATCGCATGGGGGCCGGCAACTACCGGAGCGTTGTTGCCAATTGCATCAACATAATAATATATCCTAAATTTATTTATTTTTTACTTATTCCCATAAATCTCAAAAAATGTCGAAATAATGACATAAAACCTAAAAGTTCGATACATTTTCTGGGGTTTTTAAATTTTTGGCGAAACAGTTTTCTTATGTGACGATAAATACAGCATGGTCTTAGTTAATTTATTACCTGTTCGAAAGTCATCGTGGGAACACACACACAAACCAATTTTCTGTCGGTTTTGGACGTTTTAGAATATTTTAAAATAATTTAGGGAATTTTTTTCCGGAACAATTCTTCCACTTACGTGGTTATGTGGTCGTAATAAGTTATAAAGTTGAGTAGAAATAAAAATTGCATAAACCTCACATGGTATTATTATTCACTTCTGTAGTTTAGTAATAAGAGAAGCTGTGTTATGTTATGTATACAAAAAAGGCGTTTTTGAACGACTTTTTATTAAAAGTTTTTCATTACTGGCAACCTTTCTTTTTTGTACAATAACTTAAATTTCAGAGTCTTTTAGACATATTAGAGTTGATCCAGAAATTCCAGGCTCGTATCCACGGGGCAGGTAGTTTGTAATTTTACAAAAAAATAATAACGCCCAGTAGATTTTGCAATTTTCAGAACGTGCTTGTAGCAACTAAAAATACTTTTTTTGTCCCTTGATTTTTTCGTATGTGGCGTCGCTTTCGAGAAAAGAAATCCGAACTTTTGCATGTCTCTGAAGTTTAAATTTTATTAATATTTTCTCGACAACGAAGAGACATACGAAAAAATCAAGGGATAAAATAGTTGAATTTTAGTTGCTTTGTTCAAAAAAATATTAGATTGCAATAAAAAAGTATATTTATACAAAACTTTAACAGCCTGTATTTAGGAAATGAAGCAATTCTAGACATAGTATGTCTATAGGTTCCTAGAAATCTGGGAGGTTAAAATCACTCAATTAGAAAAAAAAAGAAAAAATACATTGTCATACAATTATCGATTATGTTGATTTTGTAATTTACCCGATTCAAACTAAGTATTTTTCTAATTTTGTTAAGTAATTTTTAATTTAAGACCAGTGACAAAAAAAATGAAAGTAAAAATGTAAGTTGTTTTAGTATAACAAAAGGAAATAGTTAGTTAGTAGTGAGGGTTATAAACAGTCGGTCTAGGACCGTATTTAATTTTGTATGGTAAATATGCATTTTGGTGGCCAAAACGAAGCAACATTATTGAACTAAGACA
This sequence comes from Pseudeuparius sepicola, assembly GCA_963920635.1. Taxonomy (NCBI): domain Eukaryota; kingdom Metazoa; phylum Arthropoda; class Insecta; order Coleoptera; family Anthribidae; genus Pseudeuparius; species Pseudeuparius sepicola. The sequence goes on from OY987304.1 coordinate 9,039,131, forward strand.
TCGAATCATTTTGGAATATGCAACAAAAAATCCAGTTCAGAAGAAGTTCCAATCGGAAAGTTTACTTCTTTTCAATAGTTTCGCAAACTTCGCCTGAATCTATTTTCAGAAATTCGGTTTTTCTTAAATAAATGTGGCGTCGCTTTCGAGAAAAGAAATCCGAACTTTTGCATGTCTCTGAAGTTTAAATTTTATTAATATTTTCTCGACAACGAAGAGACATACGAAAAAATCAAGGGATAAAATAGTTGAATTTTAGTTGCTTTGTTCAAAAAAATATTAGATTGCAATAAAAAAGTATATTTATATAATAATAATATAATAACCTGAGATATTTATCTCAGCAACCTATGAAAATATTTTGTTTCTCAACGGCATATTGTTAGGCACTCATCGCATTCGATGGCGCAACTTTGCCTCAATTTGACCGACTTCTTATCTGTTTTAAGGTTTCTGAGATCCCCATGTCTGGAACCGATATTGAATCACCCTGAATAAATAATATGTTATATTATGTTTGCTCGTGCCGTTTGCAAGATATTATGAGCGATCAAATTTTAGAAATTTTCACAGCGACAATATGGGTAGGTAGCCATGGAAAAACAATTATATATAAGAAAGTGTAAAATTTGTTACAAAATTGACTTTTAAATATATGTATATTCATCATAATGACACCCAGTATATTTTTGTGTGCATAATAATAGGCATTTGTTATATCTTTCTTATCTCGAGCAGCCCTCCTAAAATTGTTATTTGATAATACGAGAAAATAAATATACCTGACTAACCCTTGGTAAGAAATGTCAAAGAAGTTCTATTTGATTTATTTTCTGAATGACATCATCTGTCAAAGAAATGTTTGCATTTGTGTTTTGATTTACGTCAATTTTTTTTCATTTTAAATTATTTGACATGAAAAATTTAAAAAATTTAAGAAAATTAAATTTAAATGAAATGAATAAAGTTTACTTTTGAAGTAAAATTTTGGTAATATAGGTATAATTTTCCGCCCCTCTCCTAGAAAGGCCCCTGTCACAAATCATAACTATTACTAATTATTTTACTAGTACCTACTAAATGTGTTACGAAAGTTAGCCCCCAGTATTATATGTCACGCTGCGCCACTGATAGTCTGTTGTCAAATTTTGTTATACTAAAGTCTATCCAAGTTACAGCGGCAGTAGCTATAAACAAAGTCACATGACCGCCTTACGATCGATTACCAGGGTCGGACTAATATGAGATTCCAAGTGGCTTGTAATTCTGAACTAATTCTTTTAGAAGTTCTAAAATTTGTGGTTCTACCTTTCGTGGCTCTTTATAAATTTCCTTAAATTAAGTAGCAAAATAAATTTACAGGATATACTGCTGGCGATCCGATCTAAAATATGCAGGAAACTCGACTGAGGGAAGAGCCGGCCCTGCATTCTGCTCGCCGCGTAAACACTTGACATTTTATGACGGCCAGAGCAATAAGATAATAGGTCACGTGGTGGCCAATGTTTTGATCCACCGCCTCTGTAACTTGGATAGACTTTAGTTCCTAGAAAAAGCAACCCACATAAATACAAAATTTTGGTTTGTATGAGCTCGGGTTCATATACCACCAATTTTCCCGAATACGGTCCTGTTATCCAAGAGCCCCAGTCTCAAACCCCGCATACCGGTAACGAGCTTATCGGTTTAGGTATCTCGTCTTTTTGAAACGTCACCAATGTTTGACTCTCTCACAGCTCTCATGTTTGCCTGGACGTGCACTCTTTGTTTTTATTTACACAAGTGGCACGGACTGTGGGCACAAAAAAGTGCTCGAGACCAGACCATATATGAATCATGAATCGCCTCGTTTGGGGCACCCGTTAATTAACGCCACTAATCCGTTGGAAAAACAACCGGAAATGCCACTTCAGACGCGTGTCAACAAAGGGCCTAAGCTAAGCTTTGTTTTAACGTTTGAAGCGATATAACCTTAGAGAGAGATATTATCTCGGCAGTGCGGTTATTTTTCAACAAACAATACTTTTTCCACGACTATTGATTTCTTGTGCATTTGGCAAACACGGTATCCTAATCTTATGATTCATAATCGAAGGCACCTGGCTAATCAGGGTAACCCCCAACTTTCATAACTTATGGGATAATATTAATTTAAATGTGATGGTCGTAAATATTTATGGCCAAGTGACTCTACGAGGTAAAATAAAGACTTTCAATTTTTTATTTGTAGAAAAGAAGTAGGAAATATGCTCCCAAAATTGTAGTGGAAAAAGTAAAGCATTTCATTATTGGGATATGTAGTACTTATGTGTTTACTTCTAAACCACAAAATATATAGGTTAAGAAATGCGGCGTCAATGCTTTTGCCTGGCAACACCGCTGACAGAAGGCAGAACGGTCAGCGCCACCTTACCGGGTTGGATGAACCTTGGTTGGAATTTCTTTAAGGAATTCCGCGGGGGGGGGGAGGGGCAAAGGGGGAGAAGCGGGAAATTTGAACTAGGATCTCCCACTGGAATATTGAATTACTTTTTATTGCTTTATTTCAAAAAAAGAGCGCATAATGTGATATATTCCGCCACATTATGTGTTCCTTTTCAGAAATAAAACAATTAAAAGGACTACAGGGATATATTAAAGTATTTTCGTTTTTTTTTATATATATTTAAAACAAAAACCCAAGAAACATATCAGGCAGGTATAATAATAATAATTCTCGCCCTCACAATACTCCAATCTAGGAGTATTGTGGGGGGAGGGGTGACAATTACTATTATTTAGGATTATTTTTGTCACCACCACCAAAAAAACCATATACAAAAACTTAATGAATAGAAACAAAATAAAAATTAACTCCTATTTAGAAAATACATATCACAGGTCCTTGGTCCTCTTTCAGTCCGGATAAATCACAGATAAACAGTCTTGGTCATTGTTAATATTCCCAGTCTACCGAACTTGGTTCGGCAATCCGGAAACATGTAATAAAGATAAAATCGATTAGTGAGTTCCTTACGCTTCGTACCTTTTTTCTGCCTGATATACTTAAAAATAGTTAATCTCACACATTATTTATTAATGAATAAAGCAATTTGACCTATTGTGGATGATGTTGAAGTAACTCCGGCCATGACGGAGATTCTTCGGGGACACGCCACCTGCTGCGTCTTCTATTCTCAAATTAAGTTGCCTTCATTCTCCGTTTCAACATTGTATCTAAAATAATAAAAAGGTGTTATTTTTTACTATCGGTACCACCTATCTTTAAATCAAACAGAAAACTACTACTGGAGTTAAACAATAAAAAACACATTAAAACACACTAAACACAGAAAATAATAACTGCTGAAAAACAACGACTACTAAGTAGACGGGGCTTTCAGTACGAGTCATTTTAGCAGTCGAACGAAACTGGTTCGACTATGCTTTTACTGACTATTGTTATTAATCTAGTGGTAATAACATAGACAAGAAGAAACAACAGGAATAAAGGGAATAAATATAACTTGTAACAGTGTCTCTAAAAATAGCCCCCTAACCATACTTTTCACACTGCCTATTCATATTCGGAATATTCCTCGAATGACACATTGATAATAATTCGGGAAGAACTGTTATGAGTTATGGCATTAATAAATAATAACATATTTGACTTACCTTGTTCGAGATTGTTGATATATTTTTTTATTAAAACTTCAAAATTTGCAAATTCATCGATCGCCAAGGCGTCTGATCCGGCGATTCTATTGGTCCAACCCTCCAACCCGTAATGTATAGGCAACCCGTTTAACATAGGGTCGCGTTCAGAGCGAATATAGCTCACTTTTTGCTACCTTCGATCATACCCTTCGGCCTTCACAACCCGACGTAATGGCCGACCTGTGTTGCCAATGCGCCGGACTCAGTTGCATACCCCTGTTCTAAACTACTATAATTTTTCGTGATCCAGCATAGTTTTTGGAGAACAAAATTAGTAGGTAGTACAGTAAGTAGATACCTACTAACATATATGAACAGTGGCAGAGGGAATTTCTAACATTATTATAATAAAATAATTGGCATATTTATAATGAACTAAAGTAACGAGAGGATGACAGTACAAGGAAGTGGCAATAGAGCGGATTCTATATACAATGTGTCCCGGATAAGAATGAGCAGCATGGGGATCTTGCAAACGGTGAGAGATAGAACAACGGTTAGATGGGGAGAAAGTTGCGCACTTTTAAGGTCAATAAAATGGTACCAACAGATTTCTAATATCTTTTTCGTTTTTGAGTTATTTTGAACGAACTAAAATTTTGCGTTTTCGATTTTATTTTTTCTGAAGTTATCACAGAAAAAAAGAAAAACACTTTCTTATGGCACTTTTCAACGGGCTTTAAGATGGCGTTTTTTGATTTGTTCTACAACATTTCGTTTTTGAGAAACCATCTTCAACTTTATTTTTTTAAATACGCACCTGGATTTTTTTCAGCAAATACCAGGATCTATGCCGCAAAATATTTTTAAAATATTTTGAGACAATTATACTGAAGATTCTTTTTTTTTTTCATTCATTTTTTCTAATGCATCCCTGTATTTTAATAAGAAGTCTAAATATTAATCAGAATTTATCTTTCAATCGGAGAACCAAAAAAAGAACGGCAAAGTCTAATAACAGTCACATACGATAATAAAAAATAAATAAAAATCCTCCACCTAGGAGGCTTTGAAACAACGAAAACGAAACCAACCCCTTGTCATTTGCCATAACTCCCACTGTATCATTTAGTTAATAATTTGTATTATTAGAAATGGAGGGTGCTTTTTCAAATGACGCTGTTAGCGTGTTATATCTTGTATCACAGAAATAGTGTGGAGGCCGAACGAATGTATTGTTGCAATTAATAAATGGCAAAAGTTATTGGTTTCATTGGCTCAAAGCTTTCTTCTCACAATTAGAAAAAGCGAAGAATTTATTCTAAAACACTGTTGCTGTACAACAACAGAGGGAAACACTTATCCGACACGGCTGTATTTAAATATATTAAGTTTTCGAAGTAAAAATAAACTGTAAGTTAAATTGTTGACAATACTGATTAATATTTAGACTTCTTATTACTAAATACAGGGATGCATTAGAAAAAAATGAATGAAAAAAAAAAGAATTTTCAGTATAAACATTTTAAAAATATTTCGTATCATACATACATCATGGTATTTGCAATGAAAAGTGCTTTCAAAATCTGAAAAAAAAAACAGGTACGATTTAAAAAAAATAAAGTTGAAAATGGTTTCTCAGAAACGAAATGTTGTGGAACAAATCTAACAACGCGACCTTAAAGTCCGTTAAAAGTGCTATAAGAAAGTGTTTTTGTTTATTTTTCTATCTGCGATAACAACTTCAGAAAAAAATAGGTATAATCGAGAACGCAAAATTTTTACTTTTTTCAAAATAACTCAAAAACGAAAAAAGATATTAGAAATCTGTTTATACCATTTTATTGACATTAAAATTACGCAACTTTTTTCCTATTTAACTATTGTTCTATCTCTCACCGTTTGCAAGATCCCCATGCTGTTCATTCTTATCCGGGACACATTGTATATTATGTAATATGTAGTCATTGATAATTCCTTATTCAGTGTTATAGTATAATGGTTGCAATGAATGAATAAATGTAAAAAAGTGCTTTGGAAGTGTTTTTTAAACGTGTAATGATTAAATTAAATTAAATAAGAAATGATTAAATTAGTGTTTTTTTAAACGCGTAATGATTAAATTAAATAAAATAAGCAGTTAGCATTATATGTATTATGTGTGTGTGGAACAGTTATTGTTATTTTTAACTTGGTGAGGTCTGAGGTCGTTCGTTTTTCAGACAGGTAAACAATTATTCGTTCCCTTTACCTACTTCAAAAACTGGTGAACACGCCAGGTTCTGCACACTTCTTATCAAAGTTGCCACTACTGTTATGTATAAATCAAGTGCGCTATGGAATTACGTCAAAACAGTTGAATAGTCAAAAGGATCACAAATGTTGGTGTGAAAAGATCCAATACAAAATATACAAGGTATTTTTCTCTGGACTATTTGAAAATGATAAATTTTTATGAAACTTATATACGGGTTAAGAGCACGCTGGCATTATTGAAAAAATATTAATACACGCAAAGGTACATAATGCATTTTTTTTACCAAATGTCAACCAACAAATAAATATTGCACATTTCTAAACAAATAAGGCACTGTCAAAGATCTGGACTTACTGACTGACAGGCTTCTGTAATTTTTAGAATTACTTCTTTTATAATGTCTGGGCTGTTTTGATATATACTTACTCGATTTTTGATTAGTAAAAAATTTCAAAAAAATTCAGTACTTTGAGATACTTACCACAGAGACACTGTTTATTGGATCTTTGCACGTGTTGGCCGTTCAACTGTTTTGAAGCACTTCCATGGCACACTTGACTCACCAGATCAAATTTGGCACCTTGAAGAATGGCAGTACCTGTATATTTTTTGTTCAAATTTGCGTAATATAATGGTAGAGGCAATGTACCTAGCAACCACTTTTGAAGCTATCAACCATAGATAAAGGATTTATATATAGGGCTATCAACCAAACTGACAAGTTCCCTTGAACATTCTAATTACGCTTTCGTGTTTCCGTGCATAAGAAGGCAACCCAAAATACTCGTTTCCGTCAGTCTAAGTTGGAAGGATGTCGGGATATCTATGCGGATTTTCCAAATGCATACACAGACAGATAACCCATAAATCGTAGTTCCTACTTTCTAATGCGATAAACCCGAACAATCTGGACTATTCGAATCGCATTTACGACATAAAATAAATTTCCCGCTCGTAATAATATGATCTAAACGAACGCGGAGCGATAAACGTCGTGGCAGTAAACGACCGACCTCAGTCGAACATAAATTATGCATGCCGCCTCCGTCCGGCGGGTTCGAAAAACAATGACGTCAGTTTAATAATCAGCTCGCCTACGCGCGCCGGCGAGTGTGAGAAAAGGGACGCCACAATGGCTCGCATTCCGTCATGACACGCACACCTCGATTAGGTAAACAGAGAAGGTCCTTGGAAAGGACATTCGGCGGCGCGGGCACAGTTATGGGGGCCCCGGAGGAAAAAGGCGAGGCTAGATGTTATTTAGGCCCGTTGCCAACGAGACCACATTATGAATCATCGTGTGGCTTTGAATAAAGTACCCCGGGAAGGAGCAACTCAATGATGCCAAGTATGCCATTTTCTTTGATTGTTAGTAAAAATTAATAATGGTTTCCATGATTTCTAAAAATTAAACTTGACAATGTTTATTTGCCTCCTTTCTGTTTTTTTTTAATTGTTTGTTTGAAATGTAACTTTCGGAATACCGCCATCATTTTTGCATCTGTTTTCTACATTTTTTATGTAGTTATGTTGAGAGTTATGTAGATAATCTTTCACTCAACGGTTATATGATATCCTCATATTTTCCGAATCTTCAGTCAATATTGATTTCTGTAGGTACTAGCAAAAAAATTAAACAAGAAATGAGATTTCATTCCTTTTTCGAATTCACTCAGATACTTGAGGAGAGGCACATGATAATATTGGTACCTACTTTAAGTTGCATACATTTTTGTGTTATACCTGAAAAAATTACCTTAGGTACAATATAATTTTTAATTGGTTTTTTCGCCACCAAACTGATTAAAATACAAATTTTTCAAGTTGCCTGGAAAATTCATAAATTCTTAACAGTAAATTAACGAAATTTTTTAACATTTAACTCAAAAAATAACTTTAACAAATTTGTTTTCTGGGCTTCCGGAGAATAAATCTTCCTATCTCAAAAATCATGTCAGGTCAGAGTGAAATGACAGATTAATAAATGTAAAGTTAAAATGGTATGACAACAGAAACAGTAGCCTAGCCACCTGTCTGATATTGTACCCTGTGTGCTGTCTAATTATCTATACTAAATTCCCTTTGAATATGTGGCCATAATATTTGACTGAATTCCACTGAACATTCAGCAACATAGTTGTCCGGATTTCCCAGAATAAATGCTAATTCTTTAATTCTTCGACTATTTCCTACTTCTTCTTTGAGATTTGGTTTGGACCTATCCCTCAAAATCCTATGATCGTTATTAAAAGAGTGTTCACATATTTTTGAGTTCGGAATTTGATTTTGCCTGATAATTTTTATGTTCTTTTAAACGAACGTTAAATGGCCTACAAGTAGAACTTTCCACATTCACCAGGAATTTTATAAATGCAATTTGATGAACTTTGCACCACATTAAAAGGTTTCGTTTTAACTATAGCATCGATCTTAATGTATTTTTGCTTTTAAGTACTGTTCTGATATTAAAACGATTGTCATGCGTTTTAGCTTATCTAATTGTCTAGGGATATAAGGAATAATTAAATTTACTGGTGGGTCCGCCAGATATATTTGTTTAATTCTCTTAGCATTGTTATTTTGTTGGCAATCCTGAAAAACTTGCTCAACAAATTCAATAGGATAACTATTTTTCTCAAGAACATGTTTTTATGTTTTTTCGTCCCCAAATTTTGTGTTAGTAGAACAAATCGTTTTAGCCCATACAAACTTTTAATTACTCATTTTTTAACACTAATATGATAATTGGATATATTAGTATTATTTGTTGGTTTTCTGTATAGACACTAGTTTCTATACAATATCTGATTTAAGAAAGGTAATTGATTATTATCTTCAATTTCTATAAGGTAAACTTAATAGAAGGTTCTTGTGAGTTTATAAAATTTAATAATGAATATAAATCATCTACTCCATGTTTCCATATACTCTACATATCTCCACCAAACATTAGGTTGGTGAACATATTATCTAGTCAACTCATTTTGTTCAAAATCTTCCATGACAAACCCAATTAAAAATTAAAGGACCTGTTTGCACCACAAAGAAATTTCCGACAATATTTAGATACCATAATATTATGATGTTTTTTCATATTAGCCGTATATCTATAGAAATAAAAAAAATATGCGCTAGTATAAGAGGGTTTTCATTCTACTGACATCATACTTGCTCTGAGTCAACGATATTCTAATTACGCATTGTTTACGCTTCTAAAGCAGGCCGTGCATACTGATTAGGTTCTCAATTGTTTGGGTTTTCCATCCGGGATGGTCGGGATACGTTGAAAAATGTCGGCTGAATTAAATAATCACAATGGACGGCACAAGTAATAAAACGCATGCATTTATATCAAGTTGTTTGCTTGCTACCCGATGCCATACCAGAGATAAATTATGCTGGTTCAGAGAAAAACTGAAAACCTATACAATAAAGGAAACTATTCTCAACCCTCTTCCCAGAACTGCAAAATATTACTACTCCGACCACAATGTTCTCATCATTCGGTTACTTAAAAAATATTCTCTGATTCCCCATATTGACCCAACTTCTTTCTACTCCCTACTTTCTTATATTCTACCTTCTACCTGCTGTTGCTCAGTCTATATCATGTTAATCACAATTAAAAAAATTGAGATCTACCTCTAGCCGGACTGGCAACCGATAATTAAATTAAATCGATAGCACTTATCTTAATTGCTGGCCCAAGTCGACAAAATCGAATCGCAAGCAGAGATTGTAGAGAGAGCTCTTATTTATTGGTAACATCCAGCCATATCTTAGTCGCTCATTTTCTACTCTCGGGCAAGGATGTCGCGGTTTTGACAGAGTCTTGCCCTTTAGAAGGTATATTAAGAACTCTTAAAATCAGACAAAATATAACCAGACAAATTTTTCTTGAGAAATTAACCTGTTTACCTACTGTTTGTAAATTGCCATGTGTACACCTTATACTATTCACAAGATATAGGCACGCTAAATCATGTCGCATTTTTATTTGAATAATATGAATATAGTAATATTAAAAGTCATCAGACCCCAGGAGGAAATATGCTGAATAATTACAATACTAGTTATTGTATATTTTGAACAAATCCACTCATAAAAATGTGACCAGCGGTGGCCGCTCTGTCAAACCGAGAGCTTGCCTCCAAGTTTTCTCCGAACTGAGGTATCGGGTATATTTTTATTATAACTATCAATTACGACTATAAAATTTCGAATATTGCACGCCACTCACACAGCAATTAAGGCCGGACCTGCGTTTATGCAACTTTTAATAACTCGCTTTTAAAAGCGGGTTGTTTAGTGTAATTGGATATTGTTGTTCTTTATGGGCCGGATTAACAGCAGGGTGCAAGTCGCTTATTTACAAGCTTTTATTTAACTTCACCTGGTACTATGTCAAATCTTGTAACTGAATTTTTAACCAGTTCCACCCAACTGATTGAGCTGAAATTTTGCACACGCTTCTGGTGCTGGTGACAATACAATCTAGTATACTCGATTTATCTCGATAATTTGTTCTCTCTTTAAAAATATTTTTTATTTATGTTTTCTTCGAAATTAGGGACTTGAGCCGAGTGATTAGAGTACCTAACCTAGGTATCTACTATAAGCAGTTTTTGAAAGAGAAATCGGTGAAACACGAGGTATCCAAAGGTTACGTTCATTGTTTGTAAATAAAAACAACTATTTATTTCCTGAGCAGCCAAACGCTTTTTACAAGCTTTTATTTAACTTGCAATGTATGGTGTTAAGTCAAATCTTGCAAGCTGAATTAGAACCACTTCTTGACATCCGATTGAGCTGAAATTTTGCATACAACTTTAGTTCCGGTGACAATACAATATACAATACTCAATATTGTAATACTTTCAAATGGCCGCCCCTCTAGGATGGCGGATAATGTATTTTTTTGTCAACCCCCTTAATATGAGTATCAAATGAAAGGGCTTGAAGAGTAGAAAACGATAAAGTTAGTGACATAATATGGGCATTAAATGAAAGGGCTTGAAAAGTAGAACTAAAAAGTTGAAAATAAAATAATTAATAAAAAAAAAATTAAAAAAACAAGCTTTTATTTACCTAAATGCTCTAAAAAGATGAAATAATCGAAAAATTCAAACCAAAGCAAACCCATAATTTTGTTACATTATAAAATTGTATATGATATAAAAGCATGTCGTGAGAATCTTGAAAGTAATTCTAACTAGAAAATATATTTTTCTATAAAAGGAATTTACACACGAAAATCTCGCGACAAGCTTTTATATCATATACAATTTTATATATGTAACAAAATTATGGGTTTGCTTTGGTTTGAATTTTTTGATTATTTTCTTCTTTTTAGAGCATTTAGGTAAATAAAAGCTTGTTTTCAAAATATTTTTTTATTTATAATTTTTTTTTGAAAGTGAACCATAACCTTTTGTAACCTTGTTTGGGATATTAGGATTAACCTACTTAGCTCTGCTTAGCTGAAATTGCACTGGAAATTTTTCTGCTACATTTTGACAGGAGATTTGCAAAGTGACCTGAGAAAGCCAAAGTTATTTTTCGTTTTTAATTTTATTTAGGTCTGAAATTACGTTACCTACTCCTCTGCTGCTCAATGCAAATGACCAACGCACTACAGGGAGTTGTATGCAATTTAGGCTGCTATTCAACATTTTACGCATTTACTCGATTGCCAACACTTCATCATTTACGTGGATCACAAATCCCTTACCTTTGCATTTGAACAAAGACGTGAAAAGCTGTTCAACTCAATCACTCTACTTTTAAAGCTCAATTCACCACTGATATACGATATATTAGTGGTGCAAATAATGTAGTAGCAGATGCAATGTCCCGATGTGAGTCTCTCAGCCAATCGTTATCACAAACGATAGACTATGCAGCACTGGCTAATTCTCAAAATCAAGATCAGGAAATTCTGAAGCTTCTTTGTGGTGGTTCGTCACTAGTTCTTCACAAGATGCCTGTTCCTGGAACTACTACAGAAGTCTATTATAATGTTTCAATGAACCGTCCTCTTCCTTTTCTAACATTATCATTCCGACGAAAGGCGTTCGTAATGGAACGTTTTGTCTGGCCTAGTATATGTAAAGATTGTCGAAACTGGTAACAAGCATATGTGAACCATGTCAACGTTCGAAAATCCTTCGCCATGTCTCAGCCCCAGGTGGAACACTTAGCCTTCCTAATGCCCGCTTCTGTCATAAGATATAGATATCTTCTTACCATAATCGACAGATTCTGCCAGAGGCAGTGACTTTAGAAGACATTGCAGCTGAATCTGTAGCACCAGCTATGTTATTTACCTGGATAGCTCGTTTCCCCCACCACGAGCTCCAACCATGCACCCTCAGGTTCTCAACGCATCACCCGCAGCACCAGTAGACACGTTCATTTTCTCGAATGATTTGAGTCAGGTCCTATTGAGAAAGAAGTTGGAGTATCGAAGACTAGAGCTCAATTGATATTAAAAAAAAACAACATAAATTCAAACACTATAAAATAAAGATTGTCCAACATTTACATCCTGGAGATGTTGAGCGTCGTCTACGTTTCGCGAAAACCGCAAGTCTCTATCTCTAAAAATAAGGGAGATATCCTGCAAAAGCGTCGAAAACGGGACACCCTGTACAAGTTCGTTGAAACTAGATGTTAGTTGATGGCTATTTATTTAATTATAAACATATCTGTCCCGTATAGGAGGGCTATAGCAAAAAATATGAAGATAGGGCATCATCGAATTTCATGCGTTACTTTGCTAACAAATACCAAATAAACAGTTGCCGAAAAAAATACATTTGAAAAAGATGTTGCTTTTGTCGAATTACATTCATGGTAAAAATTTGGGCACTATTTCTGGGATGTCCTGTGAGTGACCAAGAATTTCAAATATTTTTTGTTTTATGCCCCCATCGCTTTCTCACGGGTATAGGTCCTACACACAAACGTATAAAATAACAATGCCGGCGAGGGCCCTTCGAAGCATTATCAGTTTTACTTCCCCTCTTCATCCCTACGCATTTGTCTCTCCCCTGGTTGTACGAGGATAGCAGCTGGATCGTGGCACGTGTCATGATTTCCGACTTTCATTTCCGGGTCCTGATTGGCCAGGACGAAATAATCGAGGGGTACAAACGCTATACGCGAGGGGAAGACACTGGCTTTTGGTTTAGTGTGATGTGGTGATTCGCGCCAAAATGTTCTAGCTGTGTTTGGAACTGGACGAAGTGTTGGTGGAAAGTGGAGTGATTTTAGTGTGTGAAAATGTTCACGGATACCAAAAACCACTGATTGGATTATTCTCTTTCTGGACATCTCAGTAGTGAAATCATTCTAAAATAAGTGATGAGCAAATTTGAAATGTTGGCACAAAATTAGTTCCAAAATGGTGTGCAAAATTTCAGCTCAATCGGTTGAGTTGAACTGGATTAAAATTCAGATGCAAAATTTGGTCCACACATTCTAACAGGGACAACTGAAGTTAAATAAATGCTTGTAAAAATCAAAAGTCTACTACTAGGCATAGCAATTTCTAAACTATTTCTATTTCAACTCAACAATCTGAACTATTCAAACTACTTACATAAAATGTATTCAGTTTATAACTACCAAATTCCAATCAGTAGGTATGAGTAGAATAATTTATATCTTCGTTTCTGTCATGTTTGCTCTATTTAGTCTAAAACATTTCAGTACATAAATTTCACGAAATCCTCAATATATATATATAAATGACTACGCAAAATATGGTTTATGATGAAACTTTCTAAAATTACTTCTTGTAACTAAATCTCTTCAACCATATAAATTCCACTTTAGAGGATACCTACCTATACCGTCACTTTTATACTTTCGACATGAATTTCCGGAAAACTGTTAGATGATTTTTTAAGATGTATAAGATGCTGACTTTAGTGGGCTGTCACAAAACATCTTAAGATCAAAAATGGGTAATGAGTGTATTAATGGGTGATAGTTACGTAGGCCGCGGTGGTCTATATCTTCTGCATTGTTAATGCTAGGAAAAAAGTATGGACAAAAATTGTAGAGAAACATGAGTACTACATTCCGAAAAATATTTTCAATATACAGGGTGATCCGATAAATAGTGGCGACCCAAAGTTATATTTTTTAAACGGAACACCCCGTATTTTGTCGCATTTTTAGAAAGCCCTTAAATAGTATGTTATTTTTGGTACATATTAAGGGTTAGGGAGTTATTTTAATTTTAAACGAAAAAGGGGACCACTTTTGGAAATGTATTGCTCAAAAACCAAATAGGATTTTGCGCTATAACTTGGACTGGAAATTGCCTGTTACACCTAGTTAACAATTTTGGACCGATATTGAGATAAAGTAGATATAAAGAACATACCGGGCGATTCTCTTACGCAAATCCTAAGTTTACTCGCTAATTTTAAATGTAACACCCTATATTTTATTACATGTTTGGAAAGCCCTTACAGAGTAGATACTTTTTTTGTATAGGTATTATGGGCCTAACTTTAAAGGTTAGGGAGTTATTTGAATTTTATTCTAAGAAAGAGCTTCAAAAAGGCCGATTACATGATATAGGGTGTTAAAATGTCACTTTTCAAGCTGTAAAAAATAAAAAGATATATTCTTGTTAATTTTTGTTGTAGTGTAAATAGTTGAAACTACCTGTGACACCATCAATAATAAAAAACCTACTGCACATCAAGAAATAAAGTTACCGCATAATAAATTATGACATCGGCTTATATTAGGTATTTATTCATGGCGTTACAGGTAGGTTTTCAACTATTTCCAATACACTAAAAATTAACAAGAATACGTCTTTTTATTCTTCACAGCTTTAAAAGTGACATTTTGACACCCTAATCATGTAATCGGCCCTTTTAAAGCCCTTTCTTAGAATAAAATGGAAATAACTCCCTAACCTTTAAAGTTAGACCCATAATACCCCACACCAAAAAGTATCTACTCTTTAAGGGCTTTCAAAACACGTAATAAAATACAGGGTATTCCATTTAAAATTAGCGAGTAAACTTAGGATTTACGTAAGTGAATCGCCCGGTATGTTCTTCAGAACTTTATCTCAATATCGGTCTAAAATTGTTAAGTAGGCGTAACAGGCAAACTCCAGTCCAAGCTATAGCCCAAAATTTTATTTGGTTTTTGAGTAATACATTTCCAAAAGTGGCCCCTTTTTTCGTTTAATATTAAATAACTCCCTAACCTTTAAAGAGAGACCCAAAAATAACATACACTCTAAGGGCTTTCTAAAAATAACACAAAATACGGGGTGTTCCACTTAAAAAAACATAACTTTGGCTCGTCACTACTTATTGGATCACCTTGTATATAAAATAAAATAGAAAATATTTTCGGAATGTAGCATTCATATTTCTCTACAAGTTTTGTCTATACTTTTTTTCTAGCATCAACAATGTAGAAGATTAGACCACCACGGCCTACGTAACACCCTGTATAGTGTAGTATAGTAATCAAATTAATTGGGATTTTTTTATGCAGATTTTAATTGTAAGCACAAATATTCTCTTGGCATATTTTCGTATCAGTTAGGGTTCATAGCAAACTGTTTTTTTTTTTTCAATTATTTCAGTGTAGGTATTTCTGAAAAATCAAGGCAAATATTTGCTCCATTTGCTTCAAGTAGAAAAAAACGTGTTTCTTAGTTTAAATCAGGTAACTTTTTCCAACAAGGTTTTTTTTTCAAGATACAGAGCGTATCATAAATAATATTCTCGTCCCTAAACGTTTTAGAGCTTGTATCTTTTAAAGAATTTAAAACGGAATAACCCTGTATACAAAGACCTTGTGTTGCGAGATATATCAGAAGCGCACAGTTCCATTCAGCTTTCCAAGACCTATAATAATGTAATTACTAGGTATTTTAATTTATGTTCAGAATCCAGTTCAAAAACATTGTGCAATATCTCCGAAACAGGACGCAAATAACAAAAACAATTCTGACACCCTAATAGCGCCCCAGCCAGACCAGGTCGACAACTAATTTAAAAAATGAAAGCCCGTTCCTTAATAACGTCATTACCTCTTAAGGAGACATCAGTCCCCAACAGCTAATGACATCTGTCTGGGTGATTTTTTACAAGCAGCTTCGGAATTATGAGGACATTGGTTACAATAATTTCTGGGATTTCTGTGTGTTTTATTTTGGTGGGAAGCAAGCCGAGAACTGGAGATAATTTGAACAAAAACTTAAAATTGCCTAAAGTGCTTAGGTGGATGTAATTTTCGATGGTAGGTCTGTCTAAGTGGAGAATGAATTTTTTTTTCAATAATAAATGAGTTTTATTTTTTAAGAACATTAATAATAATAAGGAGGAGGTAAGATTAGCGAGTGTAAAAATATTTACAAGAAAAAGCGATAACGGGCACGCACTCAAAGTGAACAAAAAACTAATAAATGTATACACGTGTTTCATGCCATTTGGCAATCATAAGTACGGTGTAATGTTAACTAAATTGAAAAGATGGGCAATGGGCAACAAAAATTAAGTTCAGGCGTTGACTGAAACCGAATATTTCAGTCAACGGTTCAGGCAGGAGCCAACAGCAGGTTTCCTCCGGAAAATCTGGGAAGGCAGTTTAATATTTTTTTTGTAGACCACAAGTTACGAAAACTGGAAATTTTATTTTGATTTGAAAATCTAGGAATAAGAAGCATAATCATCATTTACCTAGTAGGTACTATAAGTTGGTTTTGACT
Source organism: Pseudeuparius sepicola (assembly GCA_963920635.1). NCBI lineage: Eukaryota > Metazoa > Arthropoda > Insecta > Coleoptera > Anthribidae > Pseudeuparius > Pseudeuparius sepicola. The sequence goes on from OY987304.1 coordinate 9,055,783, forward strand.
TTATTTAATTAATTCTCACTATACAGGATGGCCCAAATCATTCCTATCTTTTTGATTTGGTTGATGTTACACCGTACTGATGATTGCCAAATAGCATGAAACACGTGTACTTATGCGATTGCTAGTTTTCTTTTTGTTTTCTAACTATAAGTGCTTATGCCCATTATCACTTTTTCTTGTAGTTATACGTTCACTTCAACCTTTCGTTCAGAACTGAGCCTTTTTTTGTGAGGCATCACTTGGGTCATAGGTTGCTATGGAAGACAATTGCCAAATTAAAGTAATAATTATTGACAGTTGGCAAGTACAGGGTAATTCAGTTTTATTCTGCGACACTTCAACAGGTGATAGAAAACCAAAGAACAACCGCACTTTTTTCTATAAACTATGTCATTTTAAGGTCTTATAAAAAAGTTACAGGGTGTTAAAATTGTAAGAAATATGTGGACTTTATTAAATATTTACCAAACTGGTTGACATATTTAAGTCATATTTGGTACACGTTATAACGGCGTGGGTTAGCATAAAACCTGTTAATATCAAATACTTTGAACAACCAGTGGCGTAGAAGCGGGTAATTAGTATAATTGTTTTTAGAAGAAAAAAGGGAACCACCTTGTATAGCAATAAAATGCATTCAATTTATTATGTAAATTTTAATTTTAAACAAAAATGTCCTCTTGGTATTTTTTCGTGTCTGTCGTGGTTTCAAGGCAAATTTGATTTTTTGTATTATTTCGGGGTATGTCTGAAAAATTATTTAAAAAATTTGCTCCATAAGTAACACGTAAAGTAGAAATAATGTATTTGCTACTCTAAATAAAGTAACTTTTTCCAATAAACTTACCTATTTAAGGCTGTACTTTTGAAGATACAGGATCTAATATATTTAAGGAAGATACATAATTAATGTTACGTTCTGTATCTTGAAAAGTAAAACCTTGAATGGGTAAATTTATTGGGAAAAGTTACTGTATTTAAAGTAAGAAACACATTTTTTTCTACTTTGAGTCTTACTTATGGAGCGAATTGTTAAGTGAATTTTTCAGAAATACCTCGAATAAATACGAAAAAATCAAATTTGATATGAAACCATGACACATAGGAAAAAATGCTAAAAGAACGTTTTAGTTTATAATTAAAATTTACATAAGAAATTGAATACATTTTATTGGTATACAAGGTGGTTCGTTTTTTTTCTATAAACAATTATAGTATCTACCTACTTCTACGCCACTGGTTGTTCAAGGTGTTTGATATTAACAGGTTTTATGCTAACCCATGAAGCTATAACATGTCCCAAATATGACTAAAATATCTCAACTAGTTTGGTAAATATTCAATAAAGTCCACATATTTCTTACAACTTTGTAACTGTTTTATAAGACCTTAAAATGATATAGTTTATAGAAGAAAGTGCGGTTATTTTTTGGTTTTCTATCTCCTGTTGAAGTGTCGCAGAATAAAACTGAATCACCCTATATATTCACGCTTTCGAAAACGAAATGGTCTATTTTAAGATTTCAGAGAAAAACGAAGAAGAGAAATTAAAAGTAATGATAAATTTTAAATAGTAACATAGTTAATAAACTTCGTCAGGTTTATTGTTTGAAATTAAATTTTTATTGAAAACGACAATAACATTTAGAAAAAGGATATACGTATTACAAATGCTACACATGGCGTCCATCTTGCTCAATGCATTTATTGATATTTGCTACTAACTTTCTGTTTATTAAGTCAACGATAAAATTGCTGTGTTCACTATTTAATTATGTGGATTTCTTCCCGAATTCTACCTTTCAGTGTTTTTACATTTTCCGGTCTGTCATAATAAATTTTGGTTTTTAAATAACTCCTCAAAAAATATATAAATATATATCCTTTTTCTAAATGTTATTGTCCTTTTCAACTTACGTAGTTTATTAAACTATGTTACTATTTAAAATTTCGCATTTATCTCAATTTCTCTTCTTCATTTTCTCAAATCTAAAAATAGCCCATTTTGTTTTCCAAAGGTGAATATACTTGCAAACTGTCAATAATTTTTACTATAATTTGGCATTTTGTCTTCCATTGCAACCTATGACCCAAGGACTAATCCCTCACAAAAAAGGCTCAGTTCTGAACGAATGGTTGGAGATAACATATAACATAAATACTTCGTTGGAATCGGAAAAATGCGTAGAACTAAATAATCCAAAAATATACAAAGCGTTCCATTTAAAAACACGTAAGTTATGTCTGCCACGGCTTTCTAGAAGACACTGTAAAAGGTCCAATAGCGTCACATAAAACTTTGAATAAAATACTAAAAGTTTTGTGAAAAATTTCTCTTAATCTCAAAAACAGTTAAGTTAACAGGGGTGTATTTGTACAATGTCTAGTAGGTACCTAATACAGACCTAATACAGACAAATTTTGACAACTTGGTCTGTGTATTGAGCAAATGCGTGATTACCAAGCAACTAAGTGAGAATTGCTCTTGGGAATTATCACACATGCCTACCTACACGTTTACAGGCGGTGTTTTAAAGTTGAAAAAATATTTACAGTTTTTTTTGCAAAATTGCAAACTTTAAGTCTTCAAATTCGAATAGGTACACGCGCGGCCTCATAAATCGTTCCACTAGGCATAAGAAATAAGCAAGAAATCAAGAATTTCGGGTAAGTGCGACAACGTCGCGCCAATTCCACGGCTACTCAAATCAACAACTCCCCCTACATTCCCTCGTACCGACCCGCTCCTCCCCGTAGAAAATAAAAATTGCGTTAACTGACGTATCAACACGCCAGTCAAGGAAAATAGGTTAGATAATAAATCGCTGCATTATAATTATAATAAAGTGGATTTAAAGTTTTACACAGTTTCTTGGTGTTTTGAGATTCACGTAACGTGAAATTACGCGGATTTCTTCGATTGTCAAAGTGGTATTAGTTAAATAAGGTATAATATCTAAGTATAATTGTGTTATTATAGAAGAATCTCGTAGTGGTTTTTTTACATTGGTTTATTACACTTCTTCATCTTAACTTCGAACCAAATCTTTGGTTTATTTCAATTTTTAAAGCTTCCCTGGAGTCTTCGGGTGAGGTTCTGTGTGGTTCTGGTGTGGTTCTGGTGTGAATCGAGAAATGAGAAAAAACAAGTAATTTCCAATAGTGATTTCAGAGGATTTTCCGTCGGTTTCGTTGATTCTACAGCCGTCCCGTTTCTCGAAAGTGGTTAATCGTGAATCGGGAATTTCTCTTAGATATCGGATTTTCGAGGTTCTTTTTGGTACCGGAGGAAAGTACGACACCCAATTAAGAGATTTATCACCTTCTTCGATTTTTAAAACGGCTCTATTCGAGGTTGTCGAAAGACTTTTGCGAAAAAAGCCGCCAATGTCCGTGGGCAGGGTTATAACGTTTTGCACTATTATTCAGGCAATCTAAGGCCAACCTAACAGCGCAGAATTTACTGTTTTTTGCACTGTAACTGGCAATGTCACGTAAGGTAATGTCGCGTAATAAGATGTTAGATTTGCCGTCACTTACGCTTTTAAGGTTATCGCTGGCTTTCAAACCGCGAGAGAGGGGAGGGGCAATTGCAACGTTGTCAGATGAACGCCTTTGCGTCCGCACGTATTGGAACGATTTCAAGGGCCGCGCGTGTACATATTATGTATCAGATTTGAACTTTTCAGTAGAGATCGCAAAATATTCAAGACTCACCGTTGCATAAGTCCATATAGCCGAACGAGTAAACCTAAACACTGGTAACTCCCTTTCAAATTTCTCGTTCATCGCATAATGGACTTTACGATAAAAAAAACACTTAATTTCCGATTTGTGGTTATTTATATTTAGGAATGCCATCAGAAAACCATTCGGAAAAACTCCAAAAAAAGTGTCAACTTTCTCCCGCCACGAGAGCGAACACATCGCAACCAAACAAAGGTAAAGACCCAGCACACGAAACGCTATTATAGCCGTAACGAAATTTCCAAGGCTAGACCCATTAAACGGTCCCCCTCGGAGGATGCTGCATCTCAAAACCGACCGGTGGTGTCGCCCGACGAGGACGGCAACACGCGGAGAGAGAGACGGCGCCACTCACGGACCGTGAGAACTGGAGACAGGTGTTTGGTAATCACTTTTCCCGGGTCCACAATTAAGCTACTGTATTGCGGGTTCCTTTTTTTTCGCTTTTTATGTACCAGTCCGGGCTTAATGCCGCTGATTATAATATTCAAATCTCTGTGGAGGTTTTTAGGGTTGTTTTTTTGGTCGTGGCGCAGGGAAGATTAGTCACGCACGCTTGGAGTAACATTGATAAAGAGCTGGTTAATGTTATTTGAAGAAACTAGAAAAAAGGGGCCGGCCCCTTTAGCCGATACCTCTCGATGGGATCAAAAATTTCAGTGTCGTTAGTCGTTATTACTTCTTGGAAATCGTAAAAAGTAACAATTCCGAAGAAATTACAGAAATGTCTACTAGTAGATTGTAGCCCTGAATAGGGGATATACCTAGTTTCATTACACAAGATTGATTCCAGTGATAGATTATGTTGCCTTCAGGCACAATCTCTCTACGGTCAGAGATGCAAAAGAAAACGTTATGTGTTATGTTGCGAAATTATTACATACATACATTATTACATACTTTAATTGAAATATTTTTTTTACGTTATTATTATGATATAATATACGATATTATATATTATTCAGTGCTGGTTTATCCGCTGGTAGTTCCAGGAGGGCGCTCAGGTACCGGGCCCCTGGGGGCCCGGTCCTATCTGCACATGCGCATGCAAAAACTTTATAACTGACAAAAGTCTAGTTTTCAGGAAGAGGTTTGAAAATGTTGGCTATCAAAAATGCTAATATATTTTCAACTAATTGGATATTTTCTTACTTTTTTCAATAGAAGGCTTTTAGATCAGTGGGTATATTTAATCAATTTTACGGTAAAAACATTGCACAGTCTTTTACAATGTTTTTCCATGGTACAATAATTGTAAATGTAAGAAGTTAGAATGTATTTATTTGATCTAACATACACACGAAAAAATTAAATGGCTGCAGTAAATTGTATAAAACAGGTAAAAATGACTTCTTTTAGTCCATAATAAAACTTCGTATAAGGATATGCCATTATATACCTTTAAAAAACTTGTAATAAGTAGTTGTAAAAAAAGTAGCCTTACAATGTTTTAACAGTCGAATTAATGGAAACCCAAAATTGTAACTCCCTACTGTCTTTACAACGTAAACTATAAACACTATTGGAATTGTAATTACCTTTACTATGTTTTTACCGCTAAAAACGTCCATTTTGTCAGATACCTACAATGGGCCGACACATCAAAAATTTTAGGGAAATAATGCGAAATTGAATAGTTTATCCACTAATTATAGTCTATTCAAGTTACAGAGGCAGTGGATCAAAACATTGGCCACCACGTGACCTATTCTCTTATTGGTCTGGCCGTCATAAAATGTCAAGTGTTTGCGCGGCGAGCAGAATGCAGGGCCGGCTCTTCCCTCAGTCGAGTTTCCTGCATATTTTAGATCGGATCGCGAGCAGTATATTCTGTAAATTTATTTTGCTACTTAATTTAAGGAAATTTATAAAGATCTACGAAAGGTAGAAACACAAATTTTAGAACTTCTAAAAGAATTAGTTCAGAATTACAAGCCACTTGGAATCTCATATTAGTCCGACCCTGTTAATGGATCGCAAGGCGGTCATGTGACTTTGTTTATATCTACTGCCGCTGTAACTTGGATAGACTATAGACTCCAGAAATGCGAAAAAGTGAAAATCTCAAAAATGTCACTTGCAATGTTCTTGCATGCATCTACCGATAATATGTAGAATGTAGAAATCAAAAATAATGCCAATAAAAATAAAAAATATCTACTGGGAAAATAAAACAATGCAATTTATTTGATCACTTTTGTGAAAATAATCTGGATGTACATATTTTGTTTTTATTTTCTATTTTGTAAAAAAAAGTGAAACTCAAATTTGGTTTCATTTTAAGAAAAGTGGCAGAAGGCACTCTATTAAAAGGGGCCCTAAATCTATAGAGCCCAGGGCCCGAAGTATTAGGTTTGTTTTTTTGAGCCAAGGAATAGAATTTGGCATTTCCTTATTTTTTTTAGATAGAAAGTGACTAAGTGATCGATTACTGATGAAGTTAAAACATTAATATTTGCATTTTGATATATAAAATATTTTGAAAAAATGGACTTCAAGATCCATCTTCGAATCAATCTCCTAAGTTGGTTATGAAATCGTCAAAACAGCCATCGAATGAATAATAATTGAGTAGTCCATAATAGTTATTTATGTATACCAAAGGCACTGAAGTTCAACTTTTTATGACTCATGTGGAATTTAGTTGCTGAGGCCTCTGGCCGAGATTGTTGTCGATGGGGATTTTATTTATCATTTTCGCGAAAAGTGCTACTATAAACTACTGCACTACTATAGCAAATATTTGGAATTACAGGGGGGTGTATCCAAATACCAATACTTATTAAATAATCATACCTAAACTCTATTCAAACTAAACGCAAGTGAAACATAAACACAAGTTGTTGCATGGCTAGAGCGTGATAGGCGCATGATCGGCTTGCTATTGGCTAGCCGGCAATAAAGTCTGACCCGGCGGGCGAGTGCAGCGAGTCGGTGTTTCTTACAGAGGTGTACTGAGTTGCAAGTGGACCTTTAGTTTTTCTGATATAATTCTTTTGCTGTTTATTAATTATTGTTGGAGCTACGATTTGTATTAATAGTAGAAATTTGCAGTTAAGTGAATGACTAGGTGCGCCATAAAAGTTTCCTTTTAAACTTCTTAATACTGGGGCATATTATTTTAATATTTTATATTATAAAATTCATAGAGATAGTCCTTAGTGCGGCCCTGCCTCGTATTAGCCCTAAGAATTGTTCACGTGCTTCCATCGTGCAAATGTTTACGCGCCACTTGCATTTAGTTTGAATAGAGTGTCTTTTATAATATAGCACTTTTCCTTTTTAATTTCGTTCGCTATTCGACTTTTATTTTTCGCTAGCAAATTTTACTAAAGTGAACGATAATAAAAAATAGGGTCTATTCGGTACATGATCTCAAATTAAGTCAGAGTCCACCGGAATACCTATTATTCAATTATCGGGTAAAATACAAACGAACACTTTTTAAATGAAATGAACGTGAATTCTTTATTTGATTGTAAAGCTATTCCAACAACACCAAGCACAAAAATATGAACGCGATTATTTTCCTCTGAGCCCGTATATCTGTCCTGAGCAATAAAAACGAACGCACCTCAAATACATGCGCATAGAAAGCAGATCGAACGTTGCATCAATGAATAACGGATAGGTGGCGTTGCCCTATTTGGACCCGTCAGACGTCAAACGTCAACTCGTCGCAGACAAGCGAGCGACGCCCCGTTCCGCGGCCGCCCGAGATCGCGCGCCGGCAGGCGGCGGCCGCGAGGCGCCGGCCGCCTGCGACCCGCCGTGGGAAAATCGGGCAGGTGCGCGCGCGAGCGGCGCGAAAACGCCGCGCTCGCGTCACCGCGACATCCGGGAGGCGGCGGGGCGCGCGCGCGGGGGGAGGGGCGCGATCCGAGTGGGCCGTGGATTTCTAGGCGCGGCGCGCTAGATCGCCGATAGAGAATCCGATCGGCGACGGTGGTCGAAGAAAGCGCACGGGAAACGGGAAGCGAACCTATAGTCCTCCATATAAAGAAGAAACTGAAAAACTAGGGTTTCATCTCAGAGAAATAACCAAGGATAGAGGGAGCAACAGCCTCAAAATACATACGTTTGTAGTCAACCAACATCTTATGCAAATTTACCGAAGTAAACAAACATTAGGCCCGTGTGTACAACGTTTACCTGATATAGGTTATATCCTGAGAAATATCAATTTAGCCACATACCAGACACTTTCTGCGTCCCCTTGTATACAAAATCAGTCACTATATCCTAAATACTAATAAATAGCCTATAAATTAACAGAAAAACAATTAAAAACGGGAAAAATGCATACGTAAACAATCGGAAAACTTGACATGCTGGGCATACACAAAACAAATATCGCTGAGTTAACGGACGCGGCACCCGCGGCAGCAAAAGCAGCGTTGCCATGTCGGGCGGTTTGAGGTATCTGTGACGATTTTATTAAAGTGATAATAATTAGATACTCTAATTACAGCGCAATTTAGTTTTAGTTTAAAATTGTTATATACAACGGAGTACGCGGCATCACTCAAAAAGATGTTGGCTTTGTTTACTTTTTGTTCTTACTCCCTCTATCCTTGGTTATTTCTCTGAGGGTTTCATCAAGTCAAGTAGCTTGACATTTTAACAAATAACTTGACTTGACTTGAAAATCAAGCTTTTGACAAATTAAATATTTGACTTGACTTGATATTGGAAAATTACTACTTGACTTGAACTTGACATGATTTCAAGTCAAGTCAAGTCAAGTAGCTTGAATATCAAGTCAAGCCATGAATCTCTAAAATTGGCAATAAAATAAAATTTACTTTTACTTGTGAATGTTTATTTATTATTAACACACAAAATAACAACCAAGTTTCCGAGAAAAATGTTTATATATTTATATTAAGAAAAAAAAGTGCTTTTAACGGTGTTAAAGTGAAACAAATAGAAGTTTTTGTTGTTACACAGACTATACACATAGTTTTGGTACTGACTTAAAATAGTTTATTTTTGTTCTTTCCTAGTTTTGCAAAAAAAAGTGTACAATGCAAAGGTTTATTACTATTATTTACCTAACTGTCCTAACTGATAATAAAATTTGAAATTGATAAAAAATCAAGTAATCAAGTAGCTTCAAGAAAAACTTGATTTTTCAATTACTTGAGAAATAAATACTTGACTTGATATTGGAAAATTACTACTTGACTTGAACTTGACTTGATTTCAAGTCAAGTCAAGTAGGTTGAATATCAAGTCAAGCCATGAATCTCTATGAAAAACTAATGCGTTTTATGCTTACTTACACTACAACTAGCCATGGACTTTATTTCAAACCAAAAGGTAGCAAAAAATACTCTTGCTTGCTTTTTAGACTCGCTTTTCATAAGAAAATATATGGAAATATGCCATGTGAACTTGTCAAATTAGAGGGACATAACAAACAAATATTTTATTTTGGATATTAGGTAAATTCGTTGTAGCACACACATTAGCATGTCTTTATTTTATAAAAGGTTCTGCAACAATGGTGTTTTTAACATTAAACCGCACCGTGTAAATTTGTTTCGTCGTGTGGCGCCAGTGGCGATCGCTTGAAACAGCGCTATGCGCAGGTCTTTAATATAGTGTTGGTCCAGGTCGAACATATTCGTAAACGGCCGATGACAGTAAAAAAAGTTCAAATAAATTAGTTGAATTTCCGACGGCGCCAACTCGCAACATAATATGATCAAAGACTAAAAGACGTAGGTATGGGATTATCTTTGCTAAAACGAATTTTATATAGGCAATTTTTAAGATATTGTAACCAAAAATTCCTCTAAAGTTGTTATATTAGCTTTTTATGAACATGTTTGCACTGTTTTCTAACCTCAAAGATTTGGTAGATAAATTCAAAGTTTCAGTATTCTACTTACATTTTTATAATAATTGTCTATGATTACTTTTGAGGCATTTTCCGTTACATCTTTGTTGGCCTGAGGCCCCCAGGCCCCATTTTCTTTTAGTTTGCATTGTTTTCCCTGTAGAACTTCCATGGGTTTTCTAGAAATTGACTAGAACTTTATGATTTGTGCAACTGTCATTGGCCAGGAATATTCTAGAGTAGTCTCCAGGCTTCCATTTGAATATACAGGGTGAGTCTGAAATAACTATCATCCTTTTTTTGGGTAAGAGAGATGATCATTCTGAACAACTTTTCTTAATAAATTTTTTTCCTATCGCCGAAATTTTTCTCTAATTTACCCACCTAAAATGCCCCCTCTATGAAGACACGGCACTGACGAATAGCGTAAACGCGTAAATTAACCATTTTCTACTCGGTTGTTGGCAAGGCGCCAGTGCCGTGTTTTCATAGAGGGGGGATTTTGAGGGGACGAATTATAGAAAAATCTCGGCGCTAGGAAAAAATTGTTATTAAGAAAAGTGGTTCGGAATGACCATCTCTACTACCCAAAAAATAGGATGCCAGTTATTTCAGACTAACTCCGTATAGGCCCTGGGAATCGAGCCTGATGGAAGTTAAAGGTTATAACGCGATTTTAGTGCGATTTTTGGAGCTGATAGAATATTCTTGGTCAGTGACAGTATCTGACAAGTTTATTTGTGGAGGCTAAACCATAGACAAACCCAATGGGTTTGTCTATGGGCTATGGGTTTGTCTATGGGCTAAACAATAAAGGTGGTGACTGTGATTGTTGAGATAAGTACAATATTTATTTGAATTTGACAAGGAATTGTAGGTATCTAATAAAAACAAACACTGAAATTATTTGGAGTAAGGTACCTAGGTATGGGTATATATTAATTTAGTTATTAGTTTTTATGTAAAATGTTATACAAAATATTTTATGCCTCGCGGAGATTTCAACAATGGTTCTGACAGTCTAAACCAAATCTTAAATCAAAACCCCCCATTTCTTCCGTTTGTTCTTTGCATTTTTTTACTAAAATTACACAAAAAATGTGTTTCACAGCAAACACATCTATGTGCCAAATATCAACTAGGTACCCAACAAACATTCAAAGTAAAAATCCTACCTAATTTTTACTACCCAACTATAGTCAGAAATTTATTTGGCCAAACCATTTTTACCTGTATATGAGGTAAAAATTTGGTGTGGAATGAACTGAAAGTAATTTTTAAGTTAAAAAATAGGTTATACAGGGTGAGACAGAACTTATAGTAAATACTTTAAAGGGGTGTTCGGCAGGTGATTTTAAGGGGGACCTTTCATATAAAATTTTTCAATTTGGGCTTTCCTTACCAAGTTATTCGGGTCTACGGGGTGACCCAAAAGTATATTTTTTATTTATATTTCAATAACGGCGCTACTTAAAAATTTGAAATTAGGTATGTGTTATCTACTTACTGGAAGACGCCTTAGGGTAGTTTATTCATTTACACAGTGCCCTAAAAAAAGGGTAAAAACTAACAACCCCTATTAATTTTTTTGCTTAAACTTTTTTCAGGTTATCTTTTTGGTCTTGCAGGTACATCATTTCAGTGTATCTTTTCATTTTGCAGCAAAAGTGTACTTTTTTTTCATAACGATAAAATCAACCGTTTACCTGTTAACAACATTCGAAACATAAAACTTTTACCTACCACTTTCAAACGTTACAGATCGACTGTACATTCAAAATAAAGAAAAAAAATACCAATTGGACAGTGGTCAAAACAGTATTGGTTTTCTTCAAATAGGGTGTTAAAATTTTGTTAAATTCAATCCTTTCCATTTTGAAAGCTAATAAGTTTTGGTACATTGTTCATAGGAATTTTTTTCTTAAATGGTACAGTCGATGTGTAACGTTTGAAAGCGGTAGGTAAAAATTTTATGTTTCGAATGTTGAAGTTAACAGGCGTTTTGAGGCACGTTTTGCCAATTTGAACGCAAACGGTTGATTTTATCGTTATAAAACAAGAGTACACTTTTGTTGTAAAATGAAAAGATACACTGAAATGATGGACTTGCAAGACCAAAAAGATAACCTCAAAAAAAGTTTGATCAAAAAAATTAATGGGGGTTGTTAGTTTTTACCCTTTTTTAGGGCACTGTGTAAATGTATAAACTATCCTAATGCGTCTTCCAGTAAGTAGATAACACATACCAAATTTCAAATTTTTAAGTAGCGCCGTTATTGAAATATAAATAAAAAATACTTTTGGGTCACCCTGTAGACCCTAATAACTTGGCAAGGAAAGCCCAAATCGAAAAATTTTATATGAAAGACCACCTACCGAACATCCCTTTAAAGTCTTTACTAGACATTCTGACTCACCCTGTATAACTTTACGGGCTTTCGTCAAATTTGCCACTGAAGTAGTAAAAATTAGGTATTTTAGTCTATATCTACTGGGACCTAAATCTGACCATAATGAAGAACAGCAATTTTCTCTTTCTATTAATAGGTAGTAGGTAGCATGTTCCTGATACTTTATAGAAAATAATGCAAAATCCAAATATAGCGGAAAACAGGTTACAACTACTTACCTAACAAAACAAGCTACATTTCAATTTTAATTAATTTTCAGGATACCTACCTGCGTTTTCAGTGACGACAGTAACCCGTTTAATTGTCATGTATACACACTGCACATGATTTATTTACTTTAAGGGGGCATTATCACACATAGAGCCAACCCAAGTGTGTTTTTGGTGTTTGTTTTTAAAATTACCAGGTTTTTAAAAAACCAATGCTCAATAATTCAAAATACTACATTATATTGCGCTTATTTGGACAAAAAATCAGCCAAATCTGATGTCTCGTTTGCGAAAACAATATAGGTACCTCAAATGTATTTTCTTCTTCTCCTCTCTAATATAAAATTACCAGAAACTTTAGGTATATTCTTTTTCCAAACGAGACATCAGATTTGGCTGATTTTTTTTATCCAAATATGCGTAATATAATGCAGTATTTGTGTTGAACATTGTTTTTTTTAACATAATGATTTTCAAAATAAACACAAAAAACTCAATTGGGTTGGTAGTACCACAGACCTATATACTATATAGGACTGTGGTAGTACCTATTTAATGCCATGTGTGTTTATGCCACCTTAAAATATGTATTGGGATAATTTTACATCATGGTCATTTTTGTAATAAATTTTCGTCTTTGAGAAATTTTTTACTTTCAAACTCAAAAAGCTAGTCTTTTTGACTTTTATAGTATTTATTAAGTTACTAAATAAACCTAAAACGACCAAAAACCTATATAGGGATATACCTAACAGCAAGTCGATTATAGAGATTAAATTACTTAACTATCTAATCTATGTTTGACCTTTACAGGAACTAATACTGAGACAAAATTTACTTCTTTTGACTGTAAGGACATCTAGAAAGTTAAATAGAAATAAATATTGACCAAAAAATTGATTATAGATACAATTTTATTTATCTTCGAAGCCTAATTTTAGGTAATAATAAACTAAATTAGGACTAAATAACAAGGTTCCTAAAAGTTGAGCATTTATGAAATTTATATTTAGGTTAGAAATTACTAGTTTTAGATATTTAGATGTCATAAATTCTCCTTAGGTTTCCACAATTTTCTAAAGGGAAAAATTGGTAATATTTTACCTTCAGAGACTTCAGAGGTAATTCTCACCCAAACATTTATATAATCTTGACCAAGGATGTTTGTTGGGTAGGTATTGTAGGTATGTCCTGTTTAACTTTAGCGTAACGGACAAATAAATCTACAACATCCTCCACTCACCCATATACCCCCACACCCACATACAGGCAACCTTTGTTTCTTTTTTTTTGTCGGTTGACTGCGTCCGTTAGAGGGTGCGTTCTACCCCGCATTCAAATAGAAAAACCAGAAACTGTTCCGAACCGAAATTCCCACATAAACTACAAAAGAAATTAACCTGTTTGGAAGGTTTCACTTTTTTCCTGTGTGACACCTGTGTCGTCTCAAAGGTTAGCCCCAGGTTTTTATGGGATTTTTTTTGTCTGCTAAGGGTCGAAGGGACTGCCTTATTATTTTTATGTGCGTGGGATTAATTTGGATATTATAGGGCCCAAAAAAGTACCTCTTGCTACCTAAGTTTACACAATGCGGAGGGTATGTGAAAGAGAGCTTTTGATAGTTGGATGACACCACGTCAGTCTAGTATTCAATTGGGGTTTCTATTTTCTTTGTTAGTAGGGAAAAGAATCTATTAAGAATATTTTTCCAACGCTATTCTAGAAAGTACACAATTCCACAACTAAAAAAAATATGTTGAAACAATGTGAGATTTAATCAAAACATCACTTATTGCAAAAACTATTTGCGAGTCCTAACTAACTTTAATTTTGTTCTACAAAAAGAATCAAATAAAGTATAAAGATATTCAGTGACCTCCAGAAAGTTTGCACGAAAAAAATATTATTTTTTCGTTTTTACTACTGTTCAAACAAATTAATTTTTATGGCACTAACGTCTATAAATAACGATAAATCTTCTCTGAAACGGAACTGGCGTATTAAAGTAAAGTGGCGTTATTTTCTATACAGGGTAAATCATAAAAAATGCCGACAAAGTGTTTTATGGAATAGAAACTTGAAACTTCATTGTTGGGCTTACCTTTTAATTCTTAACAATTTTTCGTAATACATGTTTTCTGTAAAGTTAAAAATAAAGGTACTTTACTCTCGACCCAATTGTATTTTTCGAACCTACCCCGTATACGAAAGAGATATTCAGATTTTGAAAACTGCGTTTTGGGCTTGCAGGAATGCAGAAACTTATGTCAAGGATAAAATTTTTCAATAAATTAAAATTTAAAAAAAATCCCGTATGCACGATAACTAATTATAATTAGGTAAATATTCCCAGTTTAACAATGTGGCATAAAAACCTAACCTTTATATTTTATGGTTATAACCGCGTTGTTAGATGAATCACACGTCTAGTCTTTAAGAAACTATTGTGACGTAAACTTTTTAATGTGCTCAAATTGGAGGCAAAATAGAAAGTGGATTATTTCTCCAACAAAAATATGTAAAATAGCATATTCCATAATAATTATATTGAACTATTATTGAAGACAGTGAAACACAATAATTAAACATCGAAAATATATCAGCAAGCAACAATGTTTCGTGAAAATGTACACTTCTCTTGTGAGTACATTTTATGACTATTACTTCACACGGTTATTATTTTAAATTTTATGCTCAGTCATCAATTTCATAAATTAATAAGCTTGGTAAGGGCAAGCATTAATTTTCGAAGTTATTATTCACTTCATTTCACTTTGAACATACGTAACTTAGCGTATCGAGTCGCTATCGAAGTAAAGAAAAACAACTAAAACTGTTAGGTACCTAGGTATACGTTTGTCTCTGGATGCAACCAAAAATATTTTTCAGCTCGATATGCCAGTGGGTATTGTTGATGATAAGTAATACCAAATTTGATAATTAGACACATATTACAACAAAAATACATACGTTTTGTATTTAATTACGTGAAACGTGAACCAAACTGATTAAAAGATAACTATTCATGTTTACAGCAAAATTCATAATCGCCTAACATTAAAAGAACGAAACCTTGAAAAAATAACTTTTGACATAATGGTTATAAAGTATACATATTCCTATCTACAACTTGTTATTTAATATTTTTTTGCTAGCTCAAAAAATAAAAAAGTTAAGTTACAAGTTCCTAAGAAGAACAGTTATCCTATTGAAATTGTGGAGCAAGTTTTTCATGATTGCCAGCAAAGCAACAATGCTAATAGAGAATTTTTTTTATGTTCTTTTAAATGAACGTTAAATGGCCTACAAGCGTTGACTGATATATTATTAAAGACTGCTCACGGCGGTCACGTCTGACAAATTTTTGGCTCTCCATGCGCTTTCCGGAGATAAAATACAATGCAGAATACATTGTTAGCCATCAGAGCCATCTGTTTTCCAGGACATAAAGCTATAGCCGTGAGAAGTCTTTATAAATACGTCAGTCAACGCTACTAGTCTCCCCAACATAGAACTTTCCACATTTATAAGCAATTTTATAAATGCAATTTTTTTAACTTTGTACCTACCTACCTAGTTTCATTTTAACTATCGATTATGATGTATTTTTGGTTTTAAATACTGTTCTGACACTAAAAAGATTGCCTATGCGTTTTAACTTATCTGACAGCCAGGAAAAAGCGAATAATTAAATTGACTGGTCGGTACACCAGTTTTAATTCTCTAATTCTATTAGCATTGTTGTTTTGTTGACAATTCTGAATAACTTGCTCCACAAATTCAATAGAATAACAACTGTTCTTAAAAACTTGTAACTTAACTTTTTTATTTTTGACCAAGCAAACATAATAAATTAAAAAAGTTGTAGATAGAAATGTATACTTTATAACCATTAGGTCAAAAGTTATTTTTTGAGTTCAAAGTTTTGTTCTTTAAATCTTAGGCATTTACGATTTTTCTTGGCAACTTGAAAAAGTTGTCTTTTAATCAGTTTGGTTTATTTCAGGCTTCTGTGGCGAAAAACCCCAATTAAAAATGAAATGGATCGGTTTGCGATACAAAGAAATTTCCGACAATACATACATTTTGTATTCTCTAAAAACCCAACATGTTTGTCCTTATATCAGTACAACCCAAAATAATATCATGTTCTTATTAGATACTAGAGACTTTTTTGTGAAGTATCTAAATAACTTCTCGCACCCCCCAAACTGCGTCTTTTCTTCAGACACCTTAACAATTTGTCTAGACTTCTTGTATACAGAATGTATGGTTAATGGCTATAAGCCACTTGCTTCTTTGTACCCAAGATTGATGATCCATAATTACGTGAGCTCTTTGCATCCTGTGAGGGTAATGAATTAGGGCCTCCCGGGATCATTTTTCCCACTTGGTGTTTTTTTCTTGGGGCCTTGTGAGGCATAATCAGGAATACGTAATATATTATCATGCAAATTCGAACTGATAAATTATTGATACACAGAACGAATTTCTTCGTACTAGAGCAGATGCTTAAGTGGCGTAACATTACATGTAGGCATATTGTTAGCTCCTACAATGTATTTTTTCTAAGTACAAACATTGTGTAAATATTATAAATACATACATATATATGTTTATTTTACATCCAGTGCAATCGACTAACCCGCTGCGAATACGAATTAAAAAAATAGCCACGATGTATTAGCTAAAATAAAATAATCTATTCAGCGAAGAGTTGAAGCTTGTATTAGAAATAGAGGACAACATTTCGAACAAGTTCTATGAAAAAGCTACGTTGTTAAAAAGTGAAGAGCTGTTTCTTGAAAGTATTATTGTGAAAAGGTGTGTTGTGTCGTCAAGGTATAGTGAAAAGTGAAAACACATTATTGAAGTGGTATGGTTAGTGCTTCTGTACTAAGCGTATCTTGATATTATAACATTCGGGAAAATTTTTGAAAGGCCATAACTTTTTAATTTCTGCACATTAAAAAAGAAACTACCGCCAGTTAAAATTATTGTTGATAAATAAAATGTTCTTTATTTTTTTATGCGATTGGAAAGAAGGTATATAAACAAATAAAACTATAGACCCGGGACCTCTCGCTTGCCCGGCGCTGACGGAAAATTCTTTTTAATGTTTCTGAAATGATGTCCGATTTTCTTTCTTTCATGTCCATGTCCATTGGTCTACGTCCTTTACGTATGAAAGTTCTTCTCCATTTTCCATTTTCATTTTCAATTCTAAGAAAAACTCTTTTTGACTTTTTTCGAAAAATGTGCCGTTTTTGAAAAATTCATTACCTACGTGCGTTTTAATTTTTTTAGCAGACGAAAATATGAGTGGGTCTGTAGGCTTTCGGCATTTTGCACACCTACTGAGTTTTTAATAATAAAATTTAATAACATTTGGTCCTAAAACCTACAAGAAGGTTAGTGGCTTTTATGTGTAGGTTTTAGCCTAGACATACTTTTATTTTCTTTGTGCTAAAAGATTTAAAACGCACAAAAGTGTATTTTTCGAAAATGGTACATTTTTCGGAAAAAGTCAACAATAGTCTTTTGTCTTTTGCTTAGAATTGATTGGGAAATGTAGTGATGACAAAAAAGATTACTTTTGCAGTGGCGTACCATTTTTTTAATTAAAAATATGATGGTTGATTTCGTATACTGTACCAAATATGTTTGCCTTAACTTGACTTTCTTCATTCAGGAAAAATAAAAAATATATTGAAAAACAAATTAACTTATAAAGAAAATCGTTAGAATTTCGATACATGTTTATATGAAAAAATCTACTTATTTTGACGTTTTCTATGGATTCCTATTTGTCACTAAAAGTTGGACCGCACCCTGTATGGAAGAGAGTAGCTACTACCACAGATAACACTACTATTTTGTGGGTCAGCAGTTCTATTTTCTTCAATAACTGGGCTTGACAAACGTAATATTGTAACATTTTGAGCTCTATCCAGAGACGACGCATAACAAATTTGGCTAAAAAATATCTTAGGCATTAGGCCTAAATGTTTGTCGGGGAAAACGCAAAAATAATACAAATAATAGACCATAATATTGTCGTGATTCTACGTTCACTTTTGCAATTGCACTAAAGCACAAAGGGCGGATTAGAGCTGAGGGCGGGGGGGAGGGGCACGGGCCCCCCTGTGCCCCCCTACGGCAAGCTACTGTTGATAAGTTATTCCCAACATTGTCTAATGCTTATTTAATTTACTGTCATTACTGTCAATCTCAGACACGGAGAGTGCCGACGAAAATGCGGCACCGAACTGGGAAATAAAACATACCCGTTTATTTGAGCGCCAGCTTTACTTCTGCATTCAGAAACACAATCGCAATCGCGGAGAGTCGATTCGCAACACACAATTTCCCCAGTCCCCAGTCGTTAACGACATTGGCGTAGCTAAGGGGGGGCTGGGGGGGGCTAAGCCCCCCCTGGTATAAAAATAGCCCCCCCTGACAAATTCTAGCGTTTATTTTATAATTTTTTTGACATTATAGGTTTACATTAAAAACCTTAACTAAGCTGATTTAATCTTGTTGCGTGTTCGTGTTAGTGCGTATAGTAATAGACACTGACTAAAGGGGAAGTTTGTTTTCTGTAGACTCCAAGGAGACCACATAAGTGGGCTGGTACAAGGTTATGTTATGTCAGTGTGTCCAACTGCCATCAGGTTTTATGTGATAAGATAGTGCCAAAGGAGGCAAAAAAAATTTCCCATCATAATTCACAATTTTTAAGTTTTCTAACTTCCAGATTACTCAGATTTGACAATTAAAGAATTTCAACTATACAATAAATTTGTTTCATGGAAACCATTATTAATTTTTACTTACAATCAAAGTACCTGTTTTATTAATAGATTCTCCAATAAAATTGCATATTTGGCATCACTGATACCATTAGAATGTGGAAAGAATAGGCCTCACTTTGGAAAGTATAATGCTGGTTCCCCTTACTTTAAAGAGTCCCTGGCATCACTGCGAACCTGGACGGCTGGACGTGACTGCTTACTGTCATTGATATGTAATACTGCGAAGACGCCAATGTACATCTATATTTTTATATGCAGTATCAGTATACAGGGTGAGTTCTTTTCGATGCCCACTATGGGGATCTCGGAAACAAGCAGAGCTAGAACAAAGGTTAAATAAAAAATTGTAGATAACTTTGGGCTTAATAAGTTAATCTAATCCAATTTTTTATGTTGTTTGTGATTTTTTAGATATGACATAAACTTGTGTTTTTTTAAATGTAAATCATAGTTGGCTGTGGCCTTATAAAATCGGCCATTTTTTGAGCATTCAAAACTGCAATTCTTTCCTCATTTAACCTTTGTTCTAGTTCTGCTAGTTTCCGAGATCCCCATAGTGGGCTTCGAAAAAAACTCACCCTGTATGTAGTAAAGTTGTGTGTATTTAAATTAATAACGTTGTGCCGATTAAGAAGTAAATAAGCTCTAGTATAGTTTGCGTAAGTACTTTAATTTTCTTCATTTAGTTCAGTAAGTTCATTTACAAATAAGTACCTACCTAATTAATTGACAATTGACTATTCATTCATCCGAGCAATAACCCACGATACACAGAAAACGGTATGCCCGCGCGCAGGTGCTGTGACGTAAACGATGACGCTTATTCGACAAAATCATGGCTTACTTTTATTTTTAAACGGAAATTTGAGTCGTTTCATAGTGAGTTAGGTAAATACATACAGGGTGTTCCAGCGGAAACGTAACAGGCTATATAACGGCCGGGAAAATTTTTTCTTGGAAAAACGCAAAAATAGGTCAATTTTGTTTGGCAGGGGGACATCTTTTGGCATAAAATTGATAGATCTATCTGCAACCCTCTGAGCAGGGGTTAAACCCCTCCAAAAAATTTAAATGGGAAGGGGGTTCATGTTGCACACCCTTGGAAACGTCTCTCAATTCTCTATACACCTGCATCAGATTTTCGAAAATCGACCGACTTTTCAAAAAGATACAACGTGTAAAATGAAAAACATTCATTTTCAGTTATTGCCTGGTATTGTTAAACAATAGAAGATCTACGTCTTTGTATTATAAACGAATGTCGACAAATCACCCCTGAAATGTTACCCAATGTTCGACAGCGTTTTGAACAAAATCTTTATTATTTCATGGAAGTGAATGGCCAACATGTGAGCATTTATTACAATAAAGTTTCAATTTCCTCCCCGTTTATCAAATTATGTCAAAATAATGTTGCGGAACATGCTTTCTATAACTTACGGCCCCCGACCATCACTTTCGGCTTAATTGTTTAACAATACCAGGCAATAATTGAAAATAAATGTTTTGCATTTTACTCGGTGTATCTTATTGAAAAGTCGATCGATTTTCGAAAATCTGATGCAGGTGTATAGAGAATTCAGAGACGTTCCAAAAATGTGCGACATGAACCCCCTTTCTATTTTAATTTTTTGAAGGGGTTCAACCCCTGCTCAGGGGGTTGCAGATAGATCTATCAATTTTATGCCAAAAGATGTCCCCCTGCCAAACAAAATTGACCTATTTTTGCGTTTTTCCAAGAAAAAATTTTCCCGGCCGTTATATAGCCTGTTACGTTTCCGCTGGAACACCCTGTATACACCAAAGTGTTTTATATGCGGCGCTCCGGCGCTTTTGCGGGTTACTGAATCTCCTTCAGGGGCTTAAGCCCCCCCGGAGAAAAAAGGCTAGCTACGCCTATGGTTAACGATCGGAGACGCAGCCACGCCACGGAGCAAATCAATCCGACTTAGTAACGACCGTTCGCCGAGATTTAATTTTAATTCGACGATTAAGATGGCAGATTGCGTAATGACACCCTGCCCGGGCCGCGCAAGAAATAACCACCGGCCCGAAAACCGGGCTCGGCGCTCTCTCATAACTGTACTTATATATTTCCTCCTCTGGAGGTAATCAGGACCGGCCATTTGCGAGGAGGAGTAGATCACGAGGCGCATTAAAAAAGTGTAGCGCAATTAACGGGCCTCATCGGCGATTCTCCTTGATTAGACGGGTTGATGGCGCGGTTGTTCCTGCCCGGGGTCCTGATGTTATCGGGATGCCGCAACGGGTACTAATTTCGGGGTAATTTTTCCAGAAATGTGCTGTTAAATGGATATATGACCCAATTTTCATTTACGCAGAGATTTTGAGGTTTTGTACAGGATGTCGTGTAAAGGGTCATACGCCCTCAACTTGTTTGTTTTTAATTTTGGGAAAAAATGTAAATATTGCGATTTCAGTAGTTGTTATGATATGTTATGTTATATGTTTGCTCTAGTAGATGGTTTGTACAAAATCGCGTCCTTTGAATTACTGAATCTCGGACAAAATCAAAATTTCCAGGGCAAATTCAAAACAACTATTACGATCAGGGGCCCTTTAAATTCTCTTTAAAGTAAGGGGACCCAGCATTATACTTTCCAAAGTGAGGCCGTTTCTTTCCTCATTGTAATGGTCTCAATGATGCCAAGTATGCCATTTTATTGGAGAATCTATGAATATAACAGGTACTTTGATTGTTAGTAAAAATTAATAATGGTTTCCATATGATTTCTAAAAATTAGACTTGACAATGTTCTATCAACAAACACAGAATATGGCAAATGCCAAATGAATAAAATTTATTTTATATTTGAATTTGGTTTCCTGCAATTATTTCCAGGAATTTAAGTAATATAAGTATGGTAAGTCAGTGCCGATTTTGCTTATTTGAGAATTTGTCGCTATTGCACCTTGTTACCAGGTTCCTCAAACCATTTGTAATATGTAGGTATAATAGGTACATACGTACTTGAACTTTTTTTCCCTTATTGAATGTATATACCCAAAGATCTTTCACAGATTTCGTGATGGACTAATAAGATTAGGTCTTGTACTTAGTTCATGTAGTTTTTCTCGGTGCTCATTAGAAAATTTTTGTAATTTTATTTCTCTCCCAAGGTACCTCACAAACGTAAAATAAACTTATATTTGCAGATAAAACTGTTTAAAAAAAGACCTGACTGAAGCTACCTGCTTAATAATTTAAAATTTTCGAAATACGATTTGTTTCGAACTACCTACTAATATGTAATGCCCACGTAATGGGAATTGTAGGATTACTAAAGGTGAGACAAGAAAAATCTGGTTGCAATTATTGGGACTACTACAGGCGGCCGCATTACCTTTAATTGACTATCTGGAAGTTAGAAAACTTAAAAATTGTGGACTATGATGGGAAATATTTCGCCTCCTTTGAAATTTCTGGCACTGGCATGTCACATAAAACCTGATGGCAGTTGGACACTGATATATAACATAACCTTGTACCAGCCCACTTATGTGGTCTCCTTGGAGTATACAGAAAACAAGGCTTCACTTTTCCTATGTGATAGGAGTCCCTGATTACGATAATCAAAGCTTGACTTTGACAGTTTGTATTAGGTGTTAATTGTTGTGTTACCATATCGTGCTGTGAAAATGGTATATTGATGTTATAATATTAGTGCAAAAAACGACATTGTTCAATGTTATGTTTCTTGCGAAAAGAATGCGAAGCGTGCAAGGCGTAAATACGCAAGAACATAGCCAGGGAGAGTCCTACCCTCATCACACGTATTTCAAGTGGTAGGTATATTTATAACAAATTGAGATTTCCTGTTAGGTTAAAAAATAAAGAAAAGGGAAATAATCCACGACATCTTTTAACTGAGAATATGCAGGAAGCAGTTTTATTATACTTCGTGGAAAATCTGAGACATTCTATTAAAGATGCATCGAGATATTTGCAAATATCATGGAGCTCAGTCCAGAGAGTGTTGAAAATGCATAAGTTTAGACCATATTGTTATCGCCCAGTTCAAAAACTGTGTGAAAATGATAATTATAGAAGGCGAGAATATTGCCGTTTGGTGTTTGAGAGGCAAGCGAAAAATGATCAGTTTTGGGTGCGGATTTTTGTTACTTTTAAAATATTACTATATATCTAAAGATTACACTATACTACTATTAACTAACTACTACTAGACTTTACTGTTCTATTACTACTCCTACAGTGACTATTACAGATTGATTTTTGTGGACTCACGAAGAAACACTATTTCAGAAAATACACGACAGTTTATTTCAATTCAGCAACAAGGTCGAACTTCAATAAATGTTTGGTGTGGTATTTTTTTAATCACATAATTGGTGTGGTATTTTTTGAAGTTGGTTTAACTGGACTAAAATATTTACAGCTCTTAAGAGAAGAAATTTCTGATCTATTGAATCAAGTTAATGAGCAGAATATTGTTTGGCAACAAGATGGTGCTCCAACACATGAATCAAAAATGCTGTCAAGAGGCATTTGGATGACACTTTTGTAGAGTGGATTGGTTCAAATGGAACTATTCTATGGCCTGCAAGAAGCCCAGACCTCACCCCCACTCGATTTCTTTCTGTGGGACACTTTTAAGGACCGGGTTAAATGATATCAACCAAGTCAAAGAAAAAATATCTCAGGAGATGGACGAGGCAGGTATCGTGGCTAACTACAAGAGAAGTTTATTAAGAAGTTATGCTCACAGTGTTGCACAAAATGGAAGCATTAAAAAACGCCTTCTATAATTTAATTTAATTCGTAATAAAGTATCATTTTATTAAGACTAAAATGACAGAAAGATAAAATATAAGTTATGGATAATTTCCATTGCACTATCAAAGTCTAGATAATACTTTTGGCAGTATTGGCTTTGTCGAATTTTCAATATATTATTGTATGTAATTGTGGGAATCCAACCATTAATATAAACTGTCAAATCTCCATTTAGGTATAATATTCTCGTAATAACTGCTTTGAATTTTCCATGGCAATTTTAATTTTGTTCGAGATTCAATAATTCAAAGGACAATTTTGATTTTTTTTTAGATTTCGAAAGTCGAGAAATATGCAGGGTGTTCCATCTAAAAAATATAAGTTTGGTCCATATCTCCAAAACGCGACAAACTGAAATCGCAAGAAAATTTTATACAATTTTCATATTTACATTTTTTCTCAAAACTAAAAACAAAAAAGTTAAAGGGGGCAGAATGTTATATATGAATAACCCTGTACAGTGGTGTGTGAACTCCAGAGATCTATGAAGAGCTGTGAAAAACTCGCCACTCGTCATTCAGTCATGAAAACAATTTTAACCACGTGGAGAAAGTAGCTTATAATACGAATCCGATTTTTTTTTAGAAATGTATTAAAACCTTAACGGCGCTTTGCTAGTCAGTTCCCAGTTGCCCAACATATCGCAATTTTACTTATTTCTAAATCTAAACTCTAGATCTAAAAATATGATAAAGTTCGATAATGTTTCTGGGGTTTTTATTTTTTTGGGAAAATAGTTTATGCTGTTTTATGCTTCCTTGACTTTGCAGCAACCTCTGGAGCAATCTCTGGAGGAGTCTTTGACACGAACACAGACCGTTCCACCACACACGCTGCTATCTGTTATATCATCCCAGAGGACATCATCAGAAGCCAACCTCCTTTCTTACATACTTCCATCTTCCTGCGCCGTGCTGCTGCTGACCAATCAGCATGCCGAATCAAGAGTTGGAGTTGAACTATACCACCAGCAATACTTCCACTGTTATATCATCCCAGAGGACATCATCAGAAGCCAACCTCCTTTCTTACATACTTCCATCTTCCTGCGCCGTGCTGCTGCTGACCAATCAGCATGCCGAATCAAGAGTTGGAGTTGAACTATACCACCAGCAATACTTCCAGCGCGCTTTCCACTGCCTAAGTACAAATTTTTGTCCCTGCAATTATAGGTATCTAGTAAACCCTGCCTAGTCTATTCTATTTTTTTTTCTAGCAACTTCGCACTTCTTCAAAACATCTGCAAGAAATAAAGCGTTGTATTTACATACAATGCTACTGTGTCAACCAGGATGCGCGATGCACTAGGCGGTGGTAGACATAGTGTGACGGCATCATAACCCTCAGACTTATTTATTTCTTACTTAAAAACCAAGAACAAAGTCTAAAACCAGTGACTATAGATAAAACGTACAAACGGTCGATGTGTAGACCTTATTACGATTTTGTAGTGTTTTACCGTAAAGAATATTATCGCGTAATTTAAAAATTGCGAGAAATTATCTTCAAGCAAATGCCGCTTGTGATGTGAGTGCAATAATACAACGCTTGTCATTTGTAGAATTAATACTCACAACACGGATAAAATGCAGATGGGAGGTTAGGTAGTATTATTTTTTCTTATTTCTTCTTAACCTCCAACCGATGAGTGTTTAATAACATGTAACTTGTACAATGAAACTTGGCAAACAAAGGTTTGAAGTAGCGCCAAATGACGCCATAGATGGAGATTTTTATTTAAAAAATCCCTAATATGTTCTGATGAAAATTGGCCATTTTAAAAATCATAGCTATACTCATGGAAGAATCACCCAATCGAAATAGTGGCTTGCCTTAGGTTAATCTAAAAAATATATACAATGCCGAATTTATCTCGGCTCTTCATAGATTTCTCGACTATTCACAAGCAAACTAGGACACACTGTATACAGGGTGGTAAAAATTTCGATAAGCACTATTATTGATATCTCGGCTGTGGTTGCTCGAAAATCTAGGACGCATAAAAAATTTCTGATTACGGCATAGAGTTAGCCATGACCAAAAACCTAAAACTATACCTAATGTTTCATTGAATTCGGGTTAATGATGCCGAAGATATAACATTTTAAAACATCGGATTTTTCGTTTTTTGAGTATCACGAACGAATCGAGATGTCAGGGATTTCATAACGGAATATTGTAGAGGGTATGAAGCGCAAGTTTTGTCTAATCTAATCTAAGTTGTATCTTTCGTAGTTTTCGAAATACCATAATGAGGGGCATTGAAATTTTCACCATCCTGTATGACATCTAAATTAACAGCTTTTTTAAATTATAATTTTAATCAGGTAGAAAAATAATTTATCGTTTCCTAAATATTTGTCAATAATAATTATCGTTTCAGAAGAGTATAGACAGGCTCTTTTTTGGCATAATAAAAAGGTTGGAGGTGGAGGGTGCGATCGATAGCCCTTCCGGGAGGCCCTTCTTTTGTCATAATGAAAGTTGCTGTCCATGACCTAGGTGGCGAGAACTATAGCCGAAAATAATAAAAAAAAAAATTTTTTTTAAACCGCTGTAACTTTTTTATTTCTAGAGGTACCTACACAAAAATACTTAAAAAATTGTTTGCAAGAATCATAATATATTAAATCAGTTCTGAAATATTCAGTTTGACTCTCTTGGTATAAAAAATATGGATAAATTTTAATGATGCATTTTTTATACAGCTAAATATTCCATTTAATTTGATGTGTCGCACTTGCTGCATTTACTATAAAAATTCGAGGAAAATTATTCACAAATTTTAAAATAAAGTGGTTTACATGCACTTAATTGGATGTCGAAGAGCTAATCTACAATTGTTATTTTAAATAATAAAAATACTAAACTAGTAGACAGGGCTTTATTTTATGAAACAAATTAAATACACTAAATATTTTCAATTTAACGTAACACTTAGCAGATAGGTACCTAATAATAAAAATTATCTTCAAAATTACAGTAACAAAATATTGTACAATTAAATGCTCAGTTAACACCTACTATTTACACTTTTCAGAACAAACAACACCATATTCTTCAATATTTCATTTTTTCAGCTTCAGCATTTCAGCTCCTGCTTATTTCAAGAATTTTAATTTTTTAATATTGCACGTCAGTTTGAGTAAACTTTTCTGTATTAGGTAAACTCATATGAAAATTGCCATTGGAAATGTCATTATTAAGGTTGTTATTGCACAATTGTTTCCACGGGTAACTAGATCTTATGTCAACCACAAATATTACCAATATTTTTTCTTGTATTTTTGTTGTAAGTACACAACAAACAGGCAGGATTTTGTTAGTTGCATCACCTAATGCTTTCGGAGCGTTAAGATTGCTGATTTTTAAATTTTTTCGCATCTATATTATCTTCAGGAGTAAAAGTTAAGCCTCCTGTGTGAACACTTGGCGGTGAATAAATTCTTGAATGAGAACACTGTTCAAACTTATTGACGCTCATGTTGAATATGATGATGAATATGCAATGTAGGTACTTGAATAATTTATATTAAAAAATGATGTTAGCTTCATTTAACTCATTGACTATAGCAGTAATTTCATTATCGTGAGAGGTGTTTCCATCATTCTTGAAAGCTATGAGAAGCATTAATCTATCCACTAATTCGTTTGCACCGTCCTAGTAAACATATTGCCATAATTAAGATTTTTTTTAAATATTTGACCACAGTTTTGATAAATGGCCATGCATAGCCAGCAACTTCCATTATGAAAATAGAAGGCCCCCGGAGGGGCTATCGATCGCAACCACTACCGATACCGATTTTTTCTGTCAAAAAACAACCAACATATTTTAAATGAGCCACCTATGCAATTAAATAAATATAAAATAAATATTAACACAATATTTCTTACCTATAGGTTTACAACAGGTATTAATAATAGATATACATGTCCCAACTAAAAACGAACATACAATGAGGTAATTTCTTTACGGTCGCAGAGAAACATTTTTCTCAAATTCCCCTACCAGAAAAAGTCTCGCCATAAAAACACAACGAAAGAAAGCAATACCTATTATTACATGCAATCAACAACCCCCTCGTTAAAGCGAACGTGTCGACGCGACCGTCGCGCGTGAGCGGCGTGCGTGACGAGGTACGTGACCACTCCGCCGTCCTTGGGGACGAAGAACCACCGGCGAAGGGATGGGAATGTTAAACGGGTGCGCGCATTCCTAGGCTTGGGCAGGTGCGTGCGTCGACAGGCAGATTTCAGGAATTCATAGAGACTTGTTGCGACAGGAGGAAGAAGAAGTGAAGAGTCGGGGCTCGTCCGGACTGGCTTGCGCCAAAGGAAGAATTTGTATACGAGCTGATCGCAGGTGCAACGCAAATACGTATTTAAATAGAAAATTATACATTTAAATGGATTAAGGCGATTTTTTGACACCATGGTTAGTTTGTGATACAAAATACGACAAAATTTAATTGCATTCGTTAATAATTTGGATTTGGATACCTCCTATAAAGAATTACAGAAAATTATTTGGAGTTTTGGTGTTATAATGCAAAAAGGGTGTTTTATCCAAGCAAATTTTATATTTCAAATTATGTACACGGAAAATAGGCGTTTACAATTTACAATCCTTGGATTGTAGGATGGGATTTTAAGGAGGCCTTGAAAGTCGATCTGAAAAATTTACATACGCTTATTTATTTACG
Source organism: Pseudeuparius sepicola (assembly GCA_963920635.1). Classification (NCBI taxonomy): domain Eukaryota; kingdom Metazoa; phylum Arthropoda; class Insecta; order Coleoptera; family Anthribidae; genus Pseudeuparius; species Pseudeuparius sepicola. Next base: position 9,084,332 of record OY987304.1, read on the forward strand.
AGTATAGATATTTTCATATTTTTTAACCCTATGTGATTTTTCTTATATCTTCCAAATCTTCATTCGGAAGAATAATTAAACATCAAATAAAAGAGCTACGGGGTAGTTGTGCAAATATAAGTTGTCTACTTTCAAACATAATATACAAATCCATTAAATCGTTGACTGACGTATTTATAAAGACTTCTCACGGCTATACATTCATGTCCTGGAAAACAGATGGCTCTGATGGCTAACAATGTATTCTGCATTGTATTTTATCTCCGGAAAGCGCATGGTGAGCCAAAAATGTGTCAGACGTGACACCCGTGAGCAGTCTTTAATTATATATCAGTCAACGATTAAATCTTTATTTTTGGAGATAGTCGCCTCAACTTTTTGTTTGTTTGGAAGGAGGTCAAAAACCGCTTCTTTTGAATTTCCTACCACAGCGTTAATTAGGACACCCCTAACCCCATATAAAAAAATTTGAAGAAACATTATATAGGGAGTTCCATTCTCTCAACCGCTCCTTTTGAATTTCCTAAAGTTTTCAAATTGCAAATCCAGGGACGGCTACGATTTTTTATACCCTCGATTTTCACGAAAACCGTTTAGCGATTTTTTTTATGTAAAATCTGACACCACAGCGTTAATCACCACACCCCATAGTTCCATATAAAAAATGAAAAAATATGCAGGGAGTTTCATTCTGCAGGGCGTCAAAGTTGAACAACATTTTAACATCTGGCGAGTCAAAAGTATGCCATGGAAGCCACTCAAAACAGTTGAATGGTCAATAGGACCACTCAAAGTGTTGGTGTGCAAAGATTCAATAAAAAATTTTACAGGGTATTTTCTGTGGGCCATCTCAAAATGTTAAATTTTTATGAAACGTTGTACTGTTCTAGAGTGCTCTGGAATTATTGAAAAAATATTAATAAACACAAAAGCAATTTATTTTTTTTTTCAACAAAAAATAAGCCACTGTCTAAGGTTATACATTTTCTGTGTGTTTCCTGTTCTGGCACACCAGCCACCTTAATTTATGAGCTTACTGACTGTCAGGCTTTTGTATTTTTTAGACTTAGTTCGTTTATCTAGTGTCTGGGGCGGTTTTGATATACTAGATTTTTGAGTGGTCCTCGTAACCATTCAACTGCTTCGGGGGGATTCCATGGCACACTTGGCTTGCCAGATGCCTTTAAAATTATTATTTTGCTCAACTTTGACACCCTTTTTGAATGTCCTCATTAACGCTGTGGTGTCAGATTGTAAATAAAAAATCATTATGGTTTAGCGTCCCTGGATTTCCATTTTGAAAATGGTGAAAAGGTCAGAAGAAGCGGTTTTTGAAATTCCTTTCAAATAAAAAAACTTCTCGGGATTATCTCCAAAAATAAAGATTTTATGGAGGTGTATATGTATATGATTAAAAATAGACACCCTGGAGGTCTGTAATAAGGGAGATACGATCGATTAAAAATTTTGGATTTCCGGCTGCAAATTTTGAATAAATCGACCGATTTCCTCTAAATTTATGTCACTTTAGTTTTTTTAACAAAATCTTGCTTTATTTGAAAAGATATAAGATTCTGCGATAAGTATTCAATAATTCATGTAGAAATTAATTTTGAACAAAAAATATTCTCTTATTTTTTCGTTCACATAAGGGGATTGTCTCGAGATAATCAGCAAAAACCGCCAATTTTAGTTAGGTACTATTCGATACATAACAAATTGAAAGGAATTATAGGTGAATCCGGGTGAATCCGTTAAAAAATTTATAGCCGAAAAACTGAAATTTGTGGCCATATTTGAGGACACCTATCTCCATTATTACAGATCTGTGTACAACACGAAAAAACACGGGTCACTTATATTATTTCTTTAGATTAAGACCCTGTATACTAGAGTAGTCATTTTTAGATCACCCTGTTTAGTACATAATATGACATTTTGCTTTAGCCATTTCGGTCTTCTATGGCTTTCGTAAGCAAAACTTTTCACGAAAAAGTAAAAATAAAATCTCTCTCCCGAACACAATCTCCTTAGAAGTTTAAAATGTAATTTTTGTAAAATAATAAAAATTAATTATAAAATATGTTTAGATTTTATTTCAAAAAAATATACTAAGTACATTTTCTATCTACATAATATATAAAACGGCTGATAATATACAGGGTGTCACAGGTAAGAAGGCCGTAGGTTCTTAACGTCAAAATGTGGCGATTTAACCACAGTTACCCACGATTTTCATTTTCACCGTCTATGTAGTTTTTAGTTATATGAAGACCAGTGAAGGGAGAAAAACTTTGTCACTTTTGAGAGGAATAGAAAAAATAAGAAAAACAGGCCACTGAATTTGAGTATATGGTATTGGTGTTAGCTATAGAACTTATCGATATGAAAACATGGTAGAATGCACAAAGTGCAAGAAGTGGTGCTGTGATGAATGCGTGAAAGCTACAGCTGACATTGCTGCAGAAGAAATTTGGTTGCGTCCGATTTGTTCTCTTCAAGAAACAGAAGAAGGTCAACCTAGTGCTTAACGTTCACCAGCTCCCGCAAATAGCACTTCCAAGACCTACCTCATCTGTTTCCCGGTCCCAGAATGACACAAAAAACACAAAAAACAAATTCTCCGGAAAAAAGAAAACTTGATGAAGAAGAGAGCTCTTCATGTTGTGGAATTGCACTTAAATATTAATAATAATTTATACCAAATGCGAACTCGATGTCTGCAAAATTAACAAAAATATAACCAAACGCCAAATTTTGAGAGTCAAGGATAAACCCCATAACTTTTAATGAAAGCGTTTTTACACATAGGTAGAAGATGGTCGAATATAATAATATACAATTTATTATATATTCGCACAATATCAGTCTATTTTTGAATACAAAACATTTGCTTTGTTGGGGCTATTCTTTTACAACATATCATTTAATATTTAGGTTTTAGGTTGTAACTAATATAATATAAAGAAAAAAGTTGTAAGTATGGTATGGTTTAAATCAAGTTACTTAAATGAAGTTACCTAAATAAAAAAGCCATTTTATGGGTCAAAATGTTGAATCACCACGCAAGTGCTGTACATTGAGTCTTAAACCGCACCTGGTATTACTAGTAAATATAGTGAATGCATGCTCGCCTAATATAATATCACCCATACTTGCATGGGTTACAATGTTCGACGACTGGCCACTTGTGCAGCGAAATATTATTTGGTGCATTAACTTTTACATTGTGTTTGACGCCAACCTTAAAAAAACCTTAACAGTGAAATATTATGTTGCTTGTAGAATACGTATATTTTTGAAAACTGCGTGACGCTTATGTCCTATATTCTTTTTGCGACGCCAATTAGAGTTTTTTATGCTTCAAGTGACTTTTGAAATACTATAGGCACCTACGATTTTGGAAACGGGTACCTAGGTATCTTCCCTCAACTCAATCAATAATAAAAAAAAACAAGCAATTATTTAAGTTAAGTTAAGTTAAAAAAAGCTCTGAAAATAAAAAAGGATGAAATTATCACATACGTATTCTTGTGCAGTAAAAAAATGCAAAATTCCTTATTTTAGACCTGCACGAAGTTACATCAGACATCTGATATTTCTAAAACTCCGTAAAACAGAGCAACCCATTGTCCAGTGGAGAAAAATACAAAAGCTTCCTACACTGAGGAAAATGGACCAAATAAAGTATTTTGCTAAGAAAAATCTATTTGTTGTTAAAATATTTCTGTTTACTACAGAAAGTGGAACTTGCTGTGCCAGCAAAAATTATCTTGCTAAGATCATTTTGTTGTCACAATCAGATAACTATTTGTGGCATATAAAAAAATAAATGAACCTATTTACTATTGCAAAATTTATATTTACTACAAAAGGTAAACATTGCTAAGATATTCTGCTTGCCGCAAATATTTGTAACAAAACAAGCCCTATTAACCACAAATATGAACCTTCCTGGTACAAATATAGGTGGTTTATTTACTTCTTGGTTTTGCGCATGCATTTTGTGGTTTTACGTATTTCTTATGATTGATTCCGAGGGTTACCATTCAGTTGTCAGTTGCGAGTCAACTCGTGATAGTTGTCGTTCCGCGAGTAATGTTGTCGATCGAGTAATGTACCTACTACAATATATTTTTTTCAACCGACCGGCCAGAAAATACACCCTTTCTAGAGAATTTTCCCTCATAAATTAACGTTTCCCGGCCCGGCCTAGGCCGAAAAAAGGTAAAAATATTAACAACAAATTATAGTAACTTATTAGTAGTCACAATGTAATTTGTCTATTAATTGCAAATAAGCCCTTTTTAGCAAAGTGTTTTTATTAATCATAGATAGGTGATCTAATTGAGGCCTATTCAAAGCAGATATTTTGCTGGGATTAATAGATTTTTATTAATGGTTAATAGATATTTCTCTGGGTGTAAAAACACCAACAGATGTCGCTTGGTACCAAAAATACCGAAAATGTACGATACAGGAGATGGTACGAAATGTGCGGTATGGTTAAATCGTCATATTTCGACGTCAAGCATCTACAGTGTGTCCCAGGATTAGCGAATTTAGAGGTGTAAATGGCAAAAAAAATCCGAGTTGAAAATTGAGCTTCTGTGGCTCCACCCTGCTTAGTTTGAAACTAATTTTTGACATAATTTTACTTTCAAAAAATCAAGTACGCCTTGGAAATTTTGTAAATACCTACTGATTTTTTACATTAGTAAAATGCCCCCTCTGTAGCTTTTACGACAAAATGTCATTAAAGAAAGTTGTTCAGAATAAAAAACTGAGTGTTTGTGCAAAATTTCAAAATCCTAGGCCTCCTTTGATTTTTGTCCCTTTTTTATTGGAAAAGTGGGAAAAAGTGACGTTTTGGTAAGAGATATTACAAAATATTATTAAAGAAAGTTGTTCAGAATTGAAAATTGTGTACGTATGCTAAATTTAGTAATAATCGGCTACATTAATTTTTTGACTGTTATTTTATCATTAGGTGTGCTGGTTTTTCTATTGTCTGTGTAGGTAGAGTTACTGTATTAAAGTTATTTTAATGCATAGTACACAATTTTTAATTCTGAACAACTTTCTTTAATAATATCTTTTTCTTGAAATCGGCATTAAAATGTCCCAAAATCGTCATTAAAAGCACAGAAATCGTACAATAACGTAGCCCATTATTGTACGTTTTTTTCAATAAGTAGGCCTTGGCGAGATGTAAACATCAAACGTCAGACGCGGAGAAATCGCTCGTCAAAAGTGACCAAATATTCAAAACCCGGCCGATAAAGGCTCATTTAACTTTTCGTACACATTGCGAAATTGTTTCCTATAGAAGCGCAATCCTTCAGTATACATATTTTAGTAAATTTGAAAATCAATAGATTTGTTGTGTAGGCTGCACAAGAAGCAGCAGTTTGGTTTTTCTGTCAGAAGGTGCCGTACATCATTATACTTGTCGTAGGTAGAGCGATCGGTAAAGTCAAGCAACGCCGCGCGTAGTCGGTTCGTGGACGGGTGATCCCTTATTATTATTTTCTTGCCTAATAAAACATTTTTTTTTCGATTTCAAGAAAAATATAATATGTACCTCGGCACTGAAGTTCCTTTTATGACTCATGTGGTTTATTTGCCTCGGCCAGAGGCCTCAGCAACTAAACTCCACATGAGTCATAAAAAGTTGAACTTCAGTGCCTTGGTACATAAATAACTATTTCTTGAAATCGGCATTAAAATGTCCCAAAATCGTCATTAAAAGCACAGAAATCGTACAATAATGTAGCCCATTATTGTACGATTTTTTCAATAAGTAGGCCTTGGCGAGATGTAAACATCAAACGTCAGACGCGGAGAAATCGCCCGTCAAAAGTAACCAAATATTCAAAACCCGGCCGATAAAGGCCCATTTAACTTTCGTACACATTGCGAAATTGTTTCCTATTGAAGCGCAATCCTTCAGTCTACATATTTTAGTAAATTTGAATATCAATAGATTTCTTGTGTAGGCTGCACAAGAAGCAGCAGTTTGGTTTTTCTGTTCGAAGGTGCCGTACGTCATTATACTTGTCGTAGGTAGAGCGATCGGTAAAGTCAAGCAACGCCGCGCGTAGTCGGTTCGTGGACGGGGTGATCCCTTATTATTATTTTCTTGCCTAATAAATCATTTTTTTCCGATTTCAAAAAAAATATAATATGTACCTCGGCACTGAAGTTCTTTTTATGACTCATGTGGTTTATTTGCCTCGGCCAGAGGCCTCAGCAACTAAACTCCACATGAGTCATAAAAAGTTGAACTTCAGTGCCTTGGTACATAAATAACTATTACCAAAACGTCACTTTTTCCCACTTTTCAAAAAAAAAATCGGTATTTTCATAATTTCCAAGGCGTAGGTACTTGATTTTTCGAAAGTAAAATTAAGTCAAAAATTAGTTTCAAACTGAGCAGGGCGGAATCCCAGAAGCTCAATTTTCAACTCGAAATTTTTTTGTCATTTACACCTATAAATTCGCTAATCCTGGGACACACTGATATAGGGTTAACGGTCTGGCATCCTTTTCCGGGACACCCTGTGGTATGTTTCCGTACGCACCCCCCGCCGGCCTTTCGGTGTCCACGGAACCACTTTCCTCGGTGGCCGCCACCGGGCGCGCCGTACCGGCCTCTCCGGCGCGGCGCCCGTTGGGGTTCCCACGGATCTCGCGCGCGGGCGGTACCGGCGCGGGGCGGGGCGCACCCCCGTCGCATGGGGCCCCCGCCCGGCTCGCGCCAGGTGCGTGCCAGCTCCGTGGGAACGCCAGCGCCGGCCCCTTTCCCAGGCTGCCCGGGCACCGCCGGCCGGCGCGCGCCACCTGCCGGCGCGCGCTGGCCGGCCGGCGCGCCGAAAATCCGGACGCCTTTTCGGATTGGCGACGACTGCTCGACGGTTTAGAAGAAGGTCTTGGGTTCCAGTTTTTGCCGGAGGAAGTCCTTTGCGGACACATACCTCGAGGGAACCTGGAAGTCTACAAAGGCAAAACCATGTATTCGCAAAAAATGACGTTTTTTGATAATACATGTTTCTGGCACAGCATTTCTGGCTCTTTCGTTTGCCATTTTTGCTACATTCATATTAGTATTAATCCATTCCTAAATTAGGACTGCTGCAAAAGAGTGTACTAGCACAGATAACGTAACCTAGACTGGCAGCGCGGGTTGTTCCTTCAATCACCGCCAAAATATAAACATTCTGGGTGATTCTTGTTTACGCCGAAAAGGTCTCCGCCCCCCGATCGATACGGATGTTGTCATAGCAACCGAACACGCTAGTCGGGGCAGAATATTAAAATAATTCCGGTTTCTTTGTAATTAATACGAGGTGGGTATTTTATGACATGCAATAAAACTGAGTATAATCAGAGATCAAGGAAGGGTGTTCTCTGGTATAATCCTACGGCTACCTCTCCCCATTTACAAAATATTGCTAGGGGCTAAATAGTATTATTCCTTCGATCTCTGCTCTTTCGGAATCGGAAGTGTACCTATTGTTATTTTTATGTGAAGCGAATCGTAGTTTGGTTCGAATAATGGATAATATAAAGTGCCAGGAACTTAATCAAACGAATCCGAAGAAAAGAAGAAAGGGTAACAAGTGTGTTTTTATGAATTGCAAGAATATTGCAGGCCATGCTGTCATGCATAGATTCCCCCGAACGAAACAATTTCGAGGGAGTGGATTGTATAATATCAGGTATAATAAGCATATTTCACTATTGTTATTTACTTAAATGGCGGATAAACTATCAATTTTTTTAAGTAGGTAGTAGCATAATTAGAGGGTACGTTATCTTTACGCTACCTCATAATTTGTAAGTTGTGAAATACAGTATGTCCCCGGGCAAAGATGTACCTATACATACAACATACAGCGTCTCCTGCTCTGATGTCCGGAAGAAAGAAAAGCTTTTTATTCGTGGGTTTACGACAAAAAGTCACTCTTTATAAAAACTCCTGCTTGTTCCAAAAAAGTCCAAAACTGTTAAAATATTTTTGATTTTTTTATACAAGGTTCGAAAAATTTAGAAAAATATTGTTAGTCACCAATAATAAAGTAGTACCGCTGTTTTTGGACAATATCGAAAAATATTATCAGGGATGTCATTTAGAATTCACAGGGGGTTAAAAATTCGAGTTTTCAGCAATTTATGATGTTTTTCTTAACAAGGCGGGCACCTGATTCTTGCCTGTATAATAGAAATTAAAATTTATTTTTGTACATTTACATAACATTATTCCTTGTTCATAAAATTGTCCATATTGTTAGCAATAAATTGAGGTAATAATATTAAAGAAATAAGAAATTGATTATTGTACAGGGTGATCCAAACTCGACGCCCCAGGCCTACAGCGGGAACACGAAAACTCAAAATAAAATTTCGAAAGGGGTTCTTAAATGGGACATACTAAGGTCAAATTTTGACCGAAAATTAGCTTTTTTGATGTTTGGGAAAATGGCCGCTGTGACGTCATCGATATAATTTTCCCAGAAACATACCAGTTTTTCTCTATATGTTGAAAGTCCTTATCATTCTCAACAACTTTTATAGAAAGAAATCTGTATCTTTTGTCGTTCCAAATCTACAGGGTCAAATATGTAAAAAACATGGAATTTTTCTAATCATTTTTCAAAATCTAGATAGCTATGGAAACAACTGATAGTCAGAAATTATTTAAGAGTATGTTAGGGTGCCTTGCGCACCTTTAAATTAATTCAACTGGAATATTTTTTAAATTTCTGAATTGTGCTTGTTACTAACTTGTTTGTTATTATTGTTTGTTGCAAAAAAAATTAAAAATATTCCTGTAAAATAAATTTAAGGGTGCGCAAGGCACCCCAAAATAAAGCTCTGAAGTGATTCTAAATTTAAACAAATACACTAAAATAAATTATATGCTCAAGAAATTACACTGGTTGAATATAAAAAATTTAACAAAATTTCTAGTATTTATATTCATATTTAAATTAAAATTAATTTACTTCCAGTTTGCTTACATAGGTATATTACTTTCAATTTCGAACATCATAATTATTATACAAGATCATTTAGTGATTTTCATACAGAAAATTTTAGTAATAATATTTGTTATAAATCTATTTATCAAAAAGGTTGATCGATTATTTAACAAATTGCCAGATAAAATAAAACATGAAATAAATTTAAACAAATTTAAAACAATATTAAAAAAGTATTACTTGGGTATTCGAAATAATGCAATTTAACTAATAATTTGGGGGAGAGTTGGGTAATATCGGACACATTTCGAAAAATTGAAATAATTTTTATCAAAAAAATTATATATTAACATATTTTTGCTTAAAATAAACTATACTCTTTGCAGAATAGAATACATAATAAAATTAAACAAAAAAACTTAAACAAAAACTCCACTCGTTAAAAACAAAAGTGGGCCTCTTTTTGTAATTTTGTGAAAACGTCGGGTAGTATCGGACATGAATTAATTCTCCTTACAAATGTCTCATTTATAATAAACCTGATGTTTTTCTGCCTCAGAACAATTTGTATGGGTCCAACCATGGCACTAGATGCATTGTATCCAATTTGCGACGAAGTCTTCACCACAGATGATACACTCCGTTGCTTCTTGTTGCTGTTCAGAGCACATTATCTTTGCTATATTTGTTGTCCTTTACATTTTTATTTTTTCCAATGTAATCCTCTAGTTGGTCAATTTTTCTTTTTCCTTTTGTGTTCTTGGGCATTTTTTAAAGTTAATATGAAAACAAAAATGTTCAGTTAACATTTCAGTGTGTCCGATATCACCCGAAATATGTGTGTCCGATACTACCCGAACAGCACCGTTGGAAAAAAGCGGCCAACTTATTTTTTACGACCCTCCGATAATTTCCATAAAACCATTTTTATATTCCAAAATAACCAACAAATGTTATATAATATGAACATTTTAAAAGAACTTACCGTTTATATAAAATATAGAATGGTAAATTTTATGTCCGGGAAATTTGTTTTGGGCAAAAAATAAAAAATAAAGCACCCGACGTGTACCGTTCAAAGCTCGGCCTCATACTGAACATATGTGTCTAGGGCAATTCTAATAAAGCATTTTCTGACAAATTTGGAACGCCATCTATTAGGGAAATTGAGAAGATGCTGTTGTCCGATACTACCCACTGTCCGATATTACCCGACTCTGAAATGTTAAGGCAAGAAGAAAATTATATATTTGAATTTTTACATTATAATCTTGTATTTAGAAGCCATACCAGGCTAAATAAAGCACTACCACTAGTAGTTATGCAATTGATATTTAAGGCTTTCATTATTAATCATTAATCATCAGTGGAAGACTATTGGAACTTGTTCCTAAAATGAAGCACTCGTGCCGTGGCTTTTACTTAAATTTATCAACAAATGACAATGCTGCAGATTTTCTAGATGAAGGAATGCGAACAATGCATTTTTGTGCAATATTTGATAATGCATACAAAAGCATGTAACAAACATTACCTCATTTATTATAGTTTTCTTTCTTCCCTTTCTCTAATTTTCCTTTGGCATATAAATGCATTGCATTTTACCTTATTTTGCAGAAGCATTTTGTCCCAGTTCTTTGGTTTTAGCACAATGGCAAAAACATGTAGGTATAGTTTTTTTTTTCAATAAATAATAAAAAAATTCGGGCATATCAATTAACCACTTGCTGTAGAAAATAATTCTCCACTTCATATCCAGAAATCAAGATAATCGGCCGAAATGTCACGAAGCTATAGGACAATTAACATATAAAACTATTGAACTCGTTTTTCTCGAAATTAAAATTTTGCGAATACATGGTTTTTCCTTTGTAGGGTACCATTATTGTGGCAAGGGCGGGTGAAATTCCGGTTTAAAAGCTCGTAGCTATTTGAAAATTGGGAAAATTACGAGGACATTTCCAAAATCGTGCTTCCGGATGCATTTTTTGCTCTCGATTAGATGAAAAATCAAAATAAACAGGTTTGTGAGTTGTTGAAAGGAACAACTATTAATTATGAACAATATTTTTTCTCGAAAAGTTAAACATTTTGGCAATTCGTTATTGGCATTCAAACAATATGTCAGAGCAATACATACCTCACCATCTTGCACGATGGTATCCATGGCTTCTCTGACAATTAATTCGAATACTCTTGGATGATGAGCAGGAGTGATAATGTCTCTCATCAGAACTTGTTCAATCTGCATTAATTTGTTAAGTGCTATATTGCACACTAAGTAATTCTCCATTTCTTGTTCATTGTCAAACTCTTTTCCAATATATGGACCGTTATTTCCAATGCTGAATTTTTTAAAGTTCGTATAGGAAGTTGAATTATTACAGAATGATGCTTCGACATTTTGGTAAAACTTATTACATTTAATAACAGGGAACAACACGAAATTTCCTTTTGGCAGGTTATTGCAATTGCATTATTACACATTCATTTGTTTGCAATAAATATCCATATAAAATTATATCTTATTCAATCCTCGTGGACATTTTTTACTTCACCAAGGCCATTCCAAAAAATAATGTGATAACACTTATGCTTTTAGAAATTTCCTGATGTTCGCTTTAACTCCAAAATCAAATATCGACACACTCTGCTGTTAGGGAAATTATTTAGAATATTCATTGAAGTTTAATTGGGTTTTTCGCCACCAAACTGGTTAAAAGACAACTTTTTCAAGTTGCCTGGAAAAATTAATAAATTTGTTTCCTGCGAGCTTTCGGAGAATAAATAATCTTCCTCCTTTCTCAAAGATCATGTCACGTCAAAGGGAAATGACAGATCAATTAATTAATTAATTAAGCTGTCAATTAATTAATTAATTAATCTGTCATCTGTCAATTAATTAATCTGTCATTTCACTTTGACGTGACATGATTTTTGAGAAAGGATGAAGATTTATTCTCCGAAAGCTCAGGAAACAAATTTGTTGAAGATATTTTTTGAGTTACAAGTTCAAAGTTTAGTTCATTTACTGTTAAGAATTTATAAATTTTCCAGGCAACTTGAAAAAGTTGTCTTTTAACTAGTTTGGTGGCGAAAAACTCAATTAAATTTCAATGGATCTGTCTACGCCACAAATGAATTTTAGAAAAAAAAGATAAAGAATATTCTTCCAGTGTTATTGAAATTCCTCAAAAAGTTTTGCACAACATAGCTTTTAAGTTTGTAGCTCAAAAGAAACAGGAAATTGAAATAGACAACAACCCTCTACCTAAATGTGAAGCTCTTCTAGCCCCTAATGTGAATACTGTTAAATATTCCTAAGTTTGCGATGCTTTCAAATGCATTATGTAATATTAGCCTCGTCTAAGGCCTTCTTGTTGCCTCATGCCTACTTGCAAACTTTGGTTCCTAAAATATCATTTTTCATGTCACATTTCTTTTTATTAAGCTGAGTTCGGCATTGATCATCCATTCGCTCCAACAACAATAATTTGCCATAGAAACCATTGTTGTCAGAGCAAAAAGAGCGAATAGAGGACCAATGCAGAACTTGGATTGATGAGATGCAGATTCCTCGCCTCAAATTTCAAAGATTTGCACTCGTTTCAATAATAGAACGTAGATTTGTAGTATATTGTTTGAAAGTTACAAGTCAAGATAAATACCGGAAAACAGAAAAAAAAACATAATATACAAAAAGAGTACATAATCAACTTGAAATAGCCTTTTGATTTTTTCCGAAGAGACTTTATATTTCTTCTTTGGCACACGGTGTTTGTCATGACACATAGGTACTGTTCGATTGTTTGGTCACATAAGCTATTTCTCGTTGCAGGGTATCAATAAACTTCCAGATGAACTCTACATTTCATGGGCAAACAGGGGATCCCGGCTATTTCTTCTTCGGACGGGATATGGCCAGTCCCAGTAGCGCACCCAGAAACTTCCAGGCTAGGTCTCGGATTGGGAAAATAATTGCCGAGAGTCGCACAGAGGGCAGTACATCTAATACCACCCTCGAGAATTTTTTAAAATATGAGAGGTCTGGGGGGGCCGAGGCCCCCTGCCTCCCCCCCTGGATGCGCCACTGGCCAGTCCAGTTGTCCAGTTTCGGGTTGTATCAAATTACTCTCACATAATATAGGTGATTTTCGATAATTTGTTTTTCAATCAATTAATATTTTGACGAATTGCACGTTCGATGAATTGCATTTCCATGAACTGTGTTCAACCAATAGATCACCCAAGTTTGATACCATGTATTTTGCTCTACGGCAAATATACGAAATCTATTATTGAAAGATTAAATGAAACAATTGCAAAAATAATAAACAGACATACCTAATTCGAGGTTTTGCCAAGAAATTCCAAGTTGAAGAAATCCTAAAAGAAGTTTTAATAACAACTGTAAACAAGCAAACCAGAACAAGCCGAACACCGGAAATCTCGTTTCAACAAATATTTTCTGAAGCATATCATACGCAACCTCTAAGCAGGAAGTTTGCTCTTGCTAGAAAATGAGGTGTTCAAATAAAAAAATTTAACGTGTTAAGTGTCTATCTATGAGTTAGTAAAGAAGTTAAGTACCCATTCAGTTCAAATTGTCGAATAAAAGTGGTTTGAATTTGTCTGATGCGCGCATGGAAAGTGAGAATCATCATCCGTGAAGCAATAACAATCCAGAAGATTTAGTAAATATATTAGGTATACTCTTATAGTTCTTTCTTATTAGGATAAAACGACATAGTCACTGCACTTCCATTTTTTTGTGTATGAAAATGAATAAAACCAAAACTATTAAAAATAAACTTTTTTTGTTTATTCTTACCTCCTATCAAAGTCACATTTGATCGGAGATTCTTACCTTTATACAAAATCAATATTGATCTTATAATAATTAATTAGAATTCTCCACTTTAGAATGAACGAAAGCTGTAAGAACTTGAAGAATTCTCAACAGTGATCAAATCTTCTCAAAGTTTATAAGGAATCGAATGGGTAACTTAAATGTAGGTATAGTACAGGGTGAGTCACATCTAAAGGCAGAGCCAAAAAATCAAGGTAGAATTCGCTAAAATAAGCACATATGCTTAATAAATATTAGCTCATAAACGCTTGGTTCTCCATATACAGCGTGTTGAAACTTTTCCAAAAATAACATATATATTCGATATCTTGTCGAGAAAGGGAACTTAACCTACACAGAAAATAAATAAATATCGTTCCTGTCAGGGCCTACTTTATTTTTCAAAATTAAAAATATGGTGAAACTTATTTTCTAGGCAAGCAAGCCTGGACCCCAAATGGCCAAATTCGAACTCGAAAATTTTTGGTCTTTTACACCCCTTGTTTCACTTATCCTGGGACACACTGTATATAATATGTACCTCGGCACTGAAGTTTTTTTTATGACTCATGTGGTTTATTTGCCTCGGCCAGAAGCCTCGGCAACTAATTTCCGCATGAGTCGTAAAAGTTGGTCTTCAGTGTCTTAGTACATAAATAACTATTTTTTAACAGGTATAGGTACATTTAGCCTACTTATATTTTTACTGCTTTAAAACAATAAATAAGCCAGGTATCGTACTATGTGGCAAAATAATATACATTTTACAGAACGAATATTCATCCAACCATTTACTAGAAAATCGCATTTTTCATAATAAATAAATCACCCTGTAGCCTGTGATTAGACTTAGACCATCGTTGCAACGTCCTGTATCTTTCTTATTAAGCATTTTGGAACCTACTATCAGTTTTATTTATGATTATTTCGGTTAGCCATTTGGGATCCGAAATATGAATATACCCACTGCGCGTGTTCTAAAAAGCTCGATCGTTAACTCTCAATTAAATGCAAAAGGCGTTACATTAAATCAACGGCACCACTGCATTTATAAAACCCGCAGCCCAAAACTTCATTACATTTTATTAAATATCAACTCAACCCACTCAATAACCATTATTCTTCTCATCTCCCATTAAAAAAAAAACACTGCGCTACCAGTAGCCAGCGTATTCCCGATGCCCCGATATTATGCAGAGCACGATTGTGCCGCCTTCTCTTAAAATATAGCGCGCTGGTGCTCGAGCAATTTATGGTATAAATTGGTGTTTTTTTTTTGCGCCGGCGGCGACCGTCCGGCCGTGGACTGTAAATGCGATGCGTTTTCGTTTTTGCCCGGCGGCGCGATGTAAACAGGCCGAATAATCAAGGAGGTGGGCGCGGGTCGCTTGTGGCAAGCGCCACGAGGACCGGGGCCGAGGATGGAGCCTTGCGGCATTCCGATAAATGGGCCGGTAAATCATCGTTTCGATTGAAATTTGCGGAAAGACAAAGTAATCATAAATTTAAAAAAATAAATATACTAAATTGGGTGCTAAAGCAGCAGGTATATAGTGTTTACAAGGTAAGCAACACGCAACATATATATTGCCTGCGCGTGCTAAAGTAGCATGCATGGCTGATTTAAATTAACACTAACCAATGTAGTTTTAATAAACTTAATACACTAATCTGTATTTTAAGCAAACAAATATACCTAAAGAATGCCTTATTCATGTGTCATTTTAATAAGTATATTGTGGTTATTATTACCATCTTCGGTGCAATTTTTGGAACCTCTTCATACCAAAAATAATATTGCTGTCGCCATTAGTGACGAATTACAAGATTTTTAAGTTTTTTTGTTAAATGTCAAATTTGATACAAACACAAAACTAGTAGCAAAGTAACATTTCCAATAGTCTCGTGTCTCGTGCAAACAAAAACATTTCATACATTTTCTTTATATAAGTATATCTACAGTTTGACAATGAAGTCTGCATTATAAGGGAAAATTTGTTGTTTGCAGAATTATATTTATTAAAATTTTACTAGCTATCAGTTTGTGCTTGTACAAGGATAAAAATGACATTTGCGAAAGTAGTCATGTTACTTGCAATAACTGGCAAATTTTACATTTATAGATCCTCAGAGAGAGACCGATTTAGGTGCCCCATTTTCGCATACACGCCTCGAAGAGGGTTGAAAAGTAGGTACAGCGATGCTGAGTAGAATGCGTGGCGATGCTGAGTAGAATGAGTGGCCCCTGGAGATAACATATGGAAAATCGAAAAAAATTGCTGTTAAATTTTCCGACCCCAAAATAATAATAATAATAATAATAAATCTCACCCTCACTATACTCCAAACTAGGAGTACCCCAGAAGCTACCACATTCTTGTGCGGGGGAAGGGGGCCATTTGCGGCTCTAGGGCAGACTTTTTTCCGATAGAACTAGGATAGCATTCGCTCAAGTACTACGGAAAACCCTAGAAAAACGTAGTAATCCCAGTGAGTGTAGGACAATTAGTAAATCACACGGATAAAGCCTATTTAGGAGCAATACCGTGAACCCACATTTGTCCAGCGCTCTTGGCCATAGCGGTGTTTTTCTTTAAAGACAATGTGCATGCACCTGCCTCGAACCAAGGTCGATCGAAGGCAGAAAAACATGCAGTCTAAAAAGTCAGCGCCGGTACGAGCGACGCCACCGCGGCCCCTGTATTTATCCATTAGCAGCACTCAAACCAATATGTTTTTCGGGCTAGTGATATACGTTTTCATACTTACGATGGCCTGGAGTAGAAAAATAGGTCAAAATCTCGATTTTTCTTTACAAGATTACGCCCTTATTTGAACCCTTTAGCCACCTGCAACACTCAATCCTTTGGTTTTCCGAAGCCAGGTTCTAATAATTAATCATTTAATGAACACGGCTTGTGCGTGAAAATATCGAATCGAATTGTGGAAAATGAAAAATCGAATTTTCCATATACAGTGTGTCCCACTTAAGGACTGACCACCCCTGTAAAATTTTTATTTATGGCTCGATTGCCATAAACTTTTTTTTGTTGGATAGAGCTTCAAAAATGACATTAAATGTATAATTCAGGTACCTCGTGCCTTAAATTCATGGCCCACTGAGACGGTGTTTTAGTGCTGAAATTTCGAAAAGTACTATTAGGGATTTTTTTTAGAGGAAAATCAATGCCGGATTCTTATTCAACGTTGTTCGAAACCCAAACTTACCAATTTGCATTACCATAGCCCTACAGGGTGTTTCAAAATTTTTAGTGTCCCACTTAATTAGTGACCTCCCCTGTAAAATTTTTGTTTTTAGCACGATTTCATAAACTTTTTTTTGTTTAATAGAGCTTCAATAATGGCATTAAATGCATAATTCAGGTGCCTCGTGCGTTACATTCATGGCCCACTGAGACGAAGTTTTAGTGCTGAAATTTCGAGAAGTACTATTAGGGACTTTTTTAGAGAAAAATTAATGCTAGATTTTTATTCAACGTTGTTGGAAACCCAAACGTACCAATTTGCATTAAAAAATGGAGGACTAATTGAAATGACTGAAATTTGTTGTGTTGTTTATTCATGTATTTGATGATATTAAATTAAATAAAAAATTTGTTCGCTAACAAATTTTTGAAAGAATATGAGTTCCTCATGAATATTTTAGTGACCTACTTACCAGAAATTAAGAAAATTAATTACAAATTAGTACGTTTTTCTTTGGAACCTCTCACTGCATATAAGAATCCGGCCTTACTTTTCCTTTTAATTTTTTTGGAACACCCTGTGAAGCTATAGTAATGCAAATTGGTACGTTTGGGTTTCCAACAACGCTGAACAAGAAACCGGCAATAATTCTCCTCTAAAAAATCCCTAATAATACTTCTCGAAATTTCAACACCGTCTCAGTGGGCCATGAATTTAACGCACGAGGCAACTGAATTATGCATTTAATGCCATTTTTAAAGCTCTACCCAACAAAAAGTTTATGAAAATCAAGTTATAAATAAAAATTTTACGAGGGTGGTCAGCCCTTAAGTGTGGCAATGAAAATTTTGAAACTCCCTGTAGAGCTACGGCAAAGCAAATTTGTACGTTTGGGTTTCGAACAATGCTGAATAAGAATATGGCATTAATTTTCCTCTAAAAAATCCGTAATAGTACTTCTCGAAATTTCAGCATTAAAACACCGTCTCAGTGGGCCATGAATTTAGCGCAGGAAGCACCTGAATGATGCATTTAATGCCGTTTTTAAAGCTCTAGCCAACAAAAAAAAGTTTATGAAAATCAAGCTATAAATAAAAATTTTACGGGGTGGTCAGCTCTTAAGTGTGGCAATAAAAATTTTGAAACTCCCTGTAGAGCTACGACAATGCAAATTGGTACGTTTGGGTTTCGAACAATGCTGAATAAGAGTCTGGCATTAATTTTCCTCTAAAAAAATCCCTAATAGTACTTCTCGAAATTTCAGCACTAAAACACCGCTTCAGTGGGCCATGGCTTTAACGCACGAGGCACCTGTATTATGTCGTTGATGCCATTTTTGAAACTCTAGCCTCCAACACTCTGTATATGTTATCCCCGTAAATTTACCTTCATTCTACTCAACATCGATGTACTTTTCAACCCTCCTCGAGGCTCGTATGCGAAAATGGGGTACTTAAATCTGTCACTATTTGACGGGCTATTAAGAAAAAATGTCAGAACGCCACTTATTTGCATAAATATCGAAAAAACTTATAAAATATTGTAAAATATCGCCCGTCAAAAGTGACCAAATACTCAAAACCCGGCCAATAAAGGCCCATTTAACTATTCGTACACATTGCGAAATTGTTACCTATAGCAGCGCAATCTATATCAGTATAAATATTTTAGTAGGTTTGAATATCAACAGATTTATTATGGAGGCTGCACAACAAGCAGCAGTTTGGTTTTTCTCTTCGAAGGTGCCGTGTCTTGTCATACTTGACCGAGGTAGAGCGATCGTCAAAGTCAAGCAACGCCGCGCGTAGTCGGTTCATGGACGGGTGATCCCTTGTGACTATTTTTTTGCCTAACAAAACTTATTTCCGATTTAAAAAAAATAGTATGTACCTCGACACGGAAGTCCTTTTTATGAATTATGTGGTTTATTTGTCTCGGCCAGAGGTCTCGGCAACTAAATTCCGCATGAGTCAGAAAAAGTTAGACTTCAGTGCCTTGGTACATAAATAACTATTCTCTTGCAATTCTTTATCTCTATACCAATTTTCCTGAACTTTCAAAATGTTCATATTTTGTCAATAATTGTTGTTAATTATTGTTTTCTTTCCATTTTGTTTACAGTTTCTGACCATATAATGACCTTTATTGTAAATAAACTCATAGTTTAATTATATTTTCTTATAAGGTACCTACATATATTTTTTTAAAATTTTGCGATTTGTTTAATGTAATTTAATAATATAAAAAAATCTGATTTACTCATGAATATTACACGGAGTAGTACTTACACGTGCCAATAGAAAAAGATCAAAATTATTGTAACACTGTCGTGAAATTACATTTTTGATTCTGACAATAATGTTACAACTTGTAATTTGTAATAACGTCTGTATTATTTTATTATTATTTTATTTGCAGGAAAAAAATTGGAAAGCATTGGAAATTAAATGTTTCTTATAAGACATTCAAAATTGTCCAAGATATAGGACAATTTTAAAGATCAAAAACTTGAATCTGAAGCCTGAAACATCCTCCGTATATTTCCTACAACCGCCTGCTTAATATAATATGTCACCTATCTGTTAATATCTACTTTGGAAAGCATCGAGCATTGTAACATTATATATTATATATATACACCCTGTTTACTATTAATATCTTTTTCTCGCAAAACTGATTTAGTAGAACAATATCTATAGGGTATTACAACCCTTACAACCTTACTTTCAGGTTATTGCAAATACAGCAGAAACATTAGATACAATATGTTCTTAATTTTATTAATTTACTTCGCCGACTAACATTTCTACAAGGCCTTACATTTGGGAAAACTGATTTTTTATTTTTAATTAAAAATCAGGAATGCTTGAAAATATCTGAAAATCAAGCAAACTTATTCAAAACAGATAAAAAATGTCGCATTAATAAAGAAAACGACAAAGATCACCATTTTAACTTTTTAAAATAATGTTTACGTAAAATATGCCAGATTTGAGTATGATTTTTCATGCGATATTTTAAAAAAGCTGTTAGCGATTTTTTTTTATCGAAAATGTGACAACGAAGCTTTAATCAGCACCCCCTGAAACCCATAAATATTATGAATTTACATCGCCAACTAACGTTTCTACAGGAAAATTTGGGAAAATTGTTTTTTTAATTTGCAATTAAAAATCAGGAATGCTATGAAAATATTTGAACATCCCAAAAATGTATCATTAATAAAGAAAACTGAAAACAAACACCATCCTACCGTTTTAAAATATATATGATCACGGAGAATATTTACGTATAAATTATTTTAAAACGGTAAGAAGGTGTTCTTTTCTGTTTTCTTTATGAGTGAGACATTTTTCGGATGTTTCGATTAAGTTTACCTGATTTTCAAATTTAAGGCTTTATAGTCGCCTGAGTGAACTAATAAGATTTGGGACATTAGAGTTTCAGAGGGTTTTGAATAAATCTACGTTGTAAGATTTCCAAAAAATCGCATACCTACCGAAAAAATTATAGCAGGTCGTGGAATGCACACACACCGAAAATCATCAAAATCGTGCATCGAATCGCAATTTTATAAGAGTGTCCCAGATAAAATCTGAATACCCTGTAGGTATACTCTGAAAGTCCGAAGTTTATATTCTTGTCAACTTTCCGATGTACAGGGTGATTCAGTTCCGGTGCTCAACATGTGGATCTCGGAAACCGTAACAGATACGAAGTCGGTCAAATAGAGGCAAACTTGCGCCTTTGGGCGCCTAACAATATGGCCTTGAGAAAGTTAATATACTTTCGTGGGTTGCTGAGATATTTAAGAAAAACCGAATTTTTGAAAATTAGATTTTATTTTTTTCTGGCGCCATTTGCGATAATATTGAAAAATTAATTGTACTTTTTCATTGCAACCTTTTCTGGATTACGTAGTGGTATTTTTAGATTTTCTGGGCGACGTTTCGTTTTTGAGATAGAGGGATCATCTTCATTTTTTTAAATACGGACTTCGATTTTTTATTCCATATTTCGAAACAAATCGTTGCCCTGAGTACAACGATGTATAACACATACATATTTTTTCTCGTTTTGGCCACCAAAATGCACATTTACTACGAAAAAAATTAATACGGTCCTGGACTATGCATTTTTCATAGCTATTCCAATTATAACAAGTGATCATTTTTTATACCTACTGGATTAATTAAACTCTATGTTTGTCATATTTTGAAATTCTTTTTTATACTTTAGGTAAAATGGATCTCACTATTGTTAGTAATTATTGTTGTTATTTACCTAAAGTATAAAAAAGAATTTCAAAATATGACAAACATGGAGTATAATTAATCCAGTAGGTATTAAAATAATGATCACCTGTTATACAGTGCCCGCCAAAAAGTCTGCACCAAATGGAAAACATTTTTAGTAAATAACTTACGGAAAATTTGTTTGCGGCATCAGGTTTTGCTTGCTCTAGAACCAAAATTGACATAATCAAATGTTGTGACGTAGTCTTTTTTATATGTCAAATTTGACATTACTGAAAAAAATGTCCGAAAAATGGGCTTATTTAACCGAATTTCGAAATAAGAAAAATATGTTTCTTTCGCAATTTTATACCTCTGTGCAAAATTTCAAGAGCCTACTACGATTTTCATATTTTGCCCTTTCTTGCCCTTTTCCGTATTTGTTAAGAGGAGGTTGCCGACAGGGAAAGTGACATTAGATTTCGTATTTTTTTAAGGTGTATAGCATAAAATCTAATAACATTTTACCTGGCAAAAATTTAGGACAAACATCTCTGCCTTCATTTTAATCATAAGATCTTACAAGCAGTGTTTTCTTTTATAGGTTATGAAAACCTTGGGAAAAATAATAATTCCAGTGCATATGCTTTTAAGATATTATGATTAAAATGAAGACAGAAATGTTTGTACTAAATTTTTGACAGGTAAAATGTTATTAGATTTTATGCTATACAACTTAAAAAAATACGAAATCTAACGTCACTTTCGCTGTCGGCAACCCCCTCTTAATCCATAAAAGTCAATCCTATGTAATTTAAAACACTCATTGACTGAATACATACTGCACAATACTTAGTTTACGATCTAAATATCCTTATTTTCCTTTTTTTGGCAAAAAAATTAAAATGTTGAAGAAGCACGCTTGGTGCAAAACTGATCTTATTTTTACAGGTAAACACATAAATTCGATTTACAAACTTCTTTCTATAGTAAATGGTTGTAAAAACACACAAATATTTCTGTCATGCTGATCTGATCAGAAATATCTAGAAAATTTAAAATATTATGTCCAATAATATCCAACAAAGGGCAAAATATGAAAATCGTAGTAGGCACTTGAAATTTTGCATAGGGGTATAAAATTGCGAAAGAAACATATTTGTCTTATGACTTTTTTCGAAATTCGGGTAAATAAGCCCATTTTTCGGACATTTTTTTCATTAATGTCAAATTTGACATATAAAAGAGACTACGTCACAACATTTGATTCTGTCAATTTTGGTTCTAGAGCAAGCAAAACCTGATGCCGCAAACAAATTTTCCGTAAGTTATTTACTAAAAATTTTTCCCATATGGTGCAGACTTTTTGGCGGGCACTGTATAATTGGAATAGCTTTGAAAAAAAAAAGACAGAAAAATGCATAGTCCAGAACCGTATTAATTTTTTTCTTAGTAAATGTGCATTTTAATAGCTAAAACGAGAAAAAATTGTATGTATGAACTCACGACAACAATTCATTTCGAAATATGCAATAAAAATTCCAGGTCCGTATTTAAAAAAATGAAGATGCGCCCTCTATCTCAAAAACGAAACGTTGCCCCGAAAATCGTAGTCCAGAAAAAACTGCAATGACAAAGTATAATTTATTTTTCAATATTATCGCAAATGGCACCAGAGAAAAGTAAGTAAAATCTAAATTTCAAAAATTCGGTTTTTCTTAAATATCTCAGCAACCCCTGAAAATATTTTAACTTCCTCAACGGCATATTGTTAGGCGCCCAAAGGCGCAAGTTTGCCTCCATTTGACCGACTTCGTATATGTTACGGTTTCTGAGATCCCCATGTTGAGCACCGGAACTGAATCACCCTGTATACGCACTTGTTCGTTCATAGGATGTAAAATTCTGGAATTTCCCATACCGAGAAGTTTTTGCAAAACATACTGAAAATCTGTCCTCTGTTTAAACAAAATTTAAACAACATGTGCATCCTTTCTCGAAAAAATCCCCATAAATCTCCACGAAATACATTAACGTTAAAGCACCCGCAATTAAACTCCTTTCAATCGCCTCCGCTCGACACCCCGGACGCTTAAAAAAAAACGAAAAAAGTTCGTTGCGTTCCGCAGCCTCCAAAAAGGCCTTAGACGGAGACCGACGCACGGAAATTCCGTCCTTCGAACGCGAGCCGATCTCGTGCTCCGCATGCGCCACCCGCCTATAAAACAGGTTCGCTCCTCGCCCGCTCCACACACTCGCACCCCGACCGCCGTGAGCGGCGCCATTACCAGTTGCCCGACGAGCGTCGCCTAGCAACCGGCCTGTCAAAACCAGCTGTTTCCACGGCCGACGCGATGTGCCTGAGGCGGCCGCCGGTCGCACCCAACATGCCCAAGACGCCCACCAGGTCACCCTATCGCCGGCATTTAAGAGAGGTGAGTTGTTTTTCCGTGGTTCCTTTCTTTTTCTTTTAACCTCGAATTTGCGACATAAGGGGACTAAAGGACACATTTTCTTTTCAGCCGATGAAACCGAAACTCTCGAGAAAGGTCGTGCCGAGCGCCAGGGTGAACTTGAACAGCTACTGGTCGAAATTTGAGGAGTTGGAAAACACCCAATCGTCAACTGTGCCAAGGACAACAGAAGTCGTCAGTTCTTCCATGTATTCGACGTTTTACGACAACGAAATCAACGAAAATCTGGTAAACGAGCTACTAGAGATGGCCAACAAGTAATTTTAAGGTTAGTTTTTAGCGTATTTTAGGTTAGGTTTGTGTCTTCCATGTTTCTTTTAATTGTTTTTTAAGCTGACGTTTGACGTGCAATAAAAATTCGTGCAATACATCGTTAGGGATATCCGTGATAGAATTTTGTGATAAAAAGTAAGGTTAGGTTTGATGTGATTTAATATTTCGCAATGCTTTTGTCTCCATTTCTTTTCATACTTGCACTATAGTTAGTATTTTGCAGTTGTACATTTTTTAAACACATCTCATTTTGCTCAAGCTTTAATACATTTGTTTTGCTAAAACACTGTCGCAATAAACTTTGAAAGCTTTAATTAGATTTTAGGCATCTCTGTGATAAAACGAAGCTTTAATTTCGTAGGCTAGATAATGCTTCACAGCATTCCTTTTTTGCAAAGAGAAATGCAAAAATTATAGGCCGAATCGTGTCAATTTGATTGTAAATAGTTCTGCATCATTGTAGTTAGGCTAAAAAACGCGCACATTTGTAGGTTAGAAATTTGTTTTGCACTATATCTCCTTTTTTTCGCACTGTAGCATTTCTGTGCTCATGAAGCAAGTGTGATTAGTGTAAATTTTTTGTATAATTTTTTCTGTGATATCAGCTTAAATACAACACCATGATCTTTGATTTTGTATACATGCTTAGATTATAGGATAGAATAACACACTACCCTCTAAGTTTCAATTATTGGTCTCACTATTTTGGCTTTCGCTAGTTTTTAAGCTTTTTGTAAACGTTCATTAAAAATTATCTATATTATTGTACCTAGTTTAGTTTTGTGTATAAGCATAACCATTTTTTGTATTTGTGTTTCTTTAATAAGAATTAAATAAAAAAATGCCATGGTTTTATAAACGCAGTGTCTTATTTGAAATGTTTATTTTACAAGACGAAAACTAATCAATTAATTCACCCTATTTAATTCCTGCTTACTCCCTTACAATGACACCTGTTTGCACAAAATTAGCCCCCCATGAAAGCTACAGCCCTAATAACAAGGGGTGGCTTAAAAAGCAAGTGATGGCCCGTTGAACTCGCCCTCATATTTTGCAACTGGGGTAGATGTTAGTTTGAGGGTTGGTCCATAGATGGCGCCAGCATGATTGAATATAGAATATACAATGAAGAGGTAAGGCAGCATCAAACATATTATGTTTTGATTCATTTTATTATTATTCGCAAGTTTTCATAAAATGTATATAGTTATAGCCCAAATATAAAACATAAAAGTTGGGAGATAACAACAGTCGATTAAGAAACGAACCTTAAACCTGCTCTACCGTTTCAGAGCCTACAATATATAAATTCCTACAAAACGTAAGCATCACACACGCAAACACCTTAAATTTTTGAAAAGTTTTGACATAAATAGCAACAGCGTCATTCTTTTTTTAGCTCACAGAGGTATAGGCATAGGGAAATAGGGGCCTAAATTTTAACTTTTGGTTTTTGGGTCTACAATTGGACTTTTATTTTAACTTTAATATTGAATAGAAAATAACAGTTTAAAACGAAAATAATTTAATATCAATATAGGTATAGGGAAATATGGGCCTAAATTTTAACTTTTGGTTTTTGGGTCTACAATTGGACTTTTATTTTAACTTAATATCGAATAGAAAATAACAGTTTAAAACGAAAATATTTTAATATCAATATAGGTCCACAAAAGCTTCATTTTCAAGATGGTGTTCTTTAACGAAATCCTAAACTTGTTTTATTCGTTTTAGTACATGGCTTAAATAAAAGCTTGTCTTTTTATATTTTATTTTAAATTAAATTAATATATACGGCCCACATAATAATATTTGCATAAATGATTACGGGCTCGTAGTTAACAAAGAAAAATTACCACCAGTTGATAAGTCAAATGTAAAGAACTTAACATTTCTTTGAGGTCTGCTCGAAGTATTCATTCATTTGATTTTTCTGAACTGCCTCAAGTTCGTCTTCCACGATAGCATGGGGGTCTGTCTTCTTAACTCTGTCATCGACAATTAGGATTTGGTCTTTGCCTTGGCGTCTGCCTGCGTCGTATACTATCGAGTTAATGGTTTGCTTACGGCACTTAAAAGACCCAATAGAGGTCTGCTAATGTCCCCACTAGTGAGGAGAAACTTTGCTGGCGACGCTGGCGTTGTTTTGAAAAAAGCTAACCACTTCTGGCATATCCGGTGGGAGACTATTCGATCATGATATGAAAACTAGATCCTTTTTGGTTTCTTTTTTAGTCCCAACTGATACTTTTATTACCCTAGAGAACCGTGGAAGTAGGGTACCCACACAGATAGAAAGAGATACTTGAATCAAATAAAATTTATTTAACTCAAATAAATTTGATTCTTGTATATGGCGAACCCTAGACTAACTTTGAATAAAACATTTGGTTTGTTTAAATTTAAATGCAACATTTAATTTGAGACAAATAAAATATTATTTGGAAGAAATTAATTTTTATTCCCATGAAAGTACTAACGATTTGAATTGAATAAATTATATATTTCGAAGGAACAAATCTACAATTTTAAAAAACATTATTTATTATATTTAAAGAATTAAGAAAGTTGCGTCAAACAACTGTGATGGGTTGAATTACCCATTCAGGGTATTCACTCAAATAAAATATTATTTATTTAAAGTAAAGCAACCTTTGTCTTTATCATTATTCACAAACTTTACTTTTTTGTCGATTCGAATAAAAAAACAATAAGTTTATTCAATTCATAAAGATGTTCTGTTGAATGGAACGGAAATTGGATTTGAAAAACACAATAATTTGTAATGCTATAAAAATATTTATTTAAAACAATTAAAAATCAATATTTGATATAAAAAAACTATACAAAACTCAATAAGGAAAATGCCTCATGCAGGTGGCCTATTTGATACATTTCAAGTAGTTCTTTTAGATTTGTATCCATTATTGTTTATGCGTATCCTAGGTACTTACAAAAGAAGTTGAAAACACACAATACACCACATTACACTCGGCTGATCGGCGGCTATAAATAATAATAAAACTGCTCGCACAAAACCTCTAGGAAGACTGCAGACGCGTACTTACACGGACACGGAATAGCGCTGAACGCCGACACTAGAGTGCGCCCTCGTCCTCCCATATTTTCTCTTTCTTTCTATCTTTCATTCTCTGGAGTGAGACAGCAATAAAAATGATAGGTTGTATTATTTAACTCAAATAAGGTCACATTTAAACCAAATAACAATGTGGTTGGCCCAAACAACGAAAGCTAATACTATAAATAAAAATTATTCTTGTTTGCACCAAGTAGTACATTATTTCAGGAAAATAATAAATGCTTCCACTAAACAATAATGTGTCAAAAGAATCAAATACTTCACCCAAAAAGCACTTATTTTTTAATTGAAAAAAATAAATCTTCATTTAAATAATATACTTTCTACCAAAATAAATATTATTTCTGACAAATAATTCGTGATCAAACAACAAATATTTTTCTATGAAGAATTGTATTTCTATCTGTGCAGAGACAGTAAAGAATAGTGAACTTTCAGGTCCAATATTTTAGTACCATATTTTGAAAGTCTATAGGTATACATAGAAATATGAAGAATGGAAACCACGTAACATTCTAGCATTCTTTTTATAGTCGCTATAGTTGGCGCCGTCTACGTTTATATACCAACAAAACGATACTGCCACACATATGGCTGAAAATCTAAGTACCTATTCTCAAGTATTAACGAAAGACATAGTGCAGAATGCAGATTATCTAAAAGCCTCACTGATTGGACCAATATGGTTTTGCTAATGGCACAGTCGGCACTACAAACGGACTGGGGTAGGAAATAAGCGATTAAATAAATCCTCATTTGGAGGATTTTCGAAGTGAGTGCCATTTTGGCGCTTCTTGAGTTCCTTAAGTGGACATTATAGGATGCAGATGTCGGGAAATTGGGTGTTAAAATTAAGTTTAAGTGGGCTCGAAACCCAGTTACCTAATTAGAGAAGACATTTAAATAATCACCGACCTATATAAACGAAGACAATTGTGGCCAAAATGTATAGCGGTTTCACCAATTAATTTAATTATGTTTACACAGGGTTGCAACGAGATAACCGAATTTTTCTTAAATTGGTGTTGATTTCCAATCCGTGGGGTTAATTAAATTACTGTCATCAAGTAGGCATTTGTCACCAAATCACTTTAATTACCTAGCTGACTGTATTGTTGACATGTGTTTTTTTTCTCTGTAAAACTGAAAGCGATATAATTCTTATAATCGTAATTTATTGTGTGAAAAAGGTGTAAAATATTCTTTGAAATGAAATTATTATTGCGCCCAACAAGATGTGTTTTATGTGGAGTATTTCATTCATGAATTAAATCGAGTTGTGGATGTTTAGGTATATCATATTGTATTGACCAGTTTTCAAGATTTATCTTATTTCCTTCACAGAAGGGGCACTAGTGTCACCAGTAAACTTACACAATTACACTACTGCTTCATGAGAATTACTTTTTCTTGAAATCGGCATTAAAATGTCCCAAAATCGTCATTAAAAGCACAGAAATCGTACAATAATGTAGCCCATTATTGTACGATTTTTTCAATAAGTAGGCCTTGGCGACATGTAAACATCAAACGTCAGACGCGGAGAAATCGCCCGTCAAAAGTGACCAAATATTCAAAACCCGGCCGATAAAGGCCCATTTAACTTTTCGTACACGTTGCGAAATTTTTACCTATAGCAGCGCAATCCTTCAGTATACATATTTTAGTAGGTTTAAATATCAATAGATTTGTTATCGAGGATGCACAACAAGCAGCAGTTTGGTTTTTCTGTTCGAAGGCCCCGTCCGTCATTATACTACCTAGGTAGAGCGATCGTCAAAGTCAAGCAACGCCGCGCGTAGTCGGTAATAAAACATTTTTTTTTCCGATTTCAAGAAAAATATAATATGTACCTCGGCACTGAAGTTCTTTTTATGACTCATGTGGTTTATTTGCCGCGGCCAGAGGCCTCAGCAACTAAACTCCACATGAGTCATAAAAAGTTGAACTTCAGTGCCTTGGTACATAAATAACTATTTTTTGAAATCGGCATTAAAAGCTCAGAAAATCGTCATTAAAAGCTCAGAAATCGGCACTGAAGTAGCCCATTATTGTACGATTTTTTCAATAAGTAGGCCTTGGCGAGATGTAAACATCAAACGTCAGATGCGGAGCCACCGCCCTTCAAAAGTGACCAAATATTCAAATCCCGGCCACAAAAGGCCCATTTAACTTTTCGTACACGTTGCGAAATTTTTACCTATAGCAGCGCAATCCTTCAGTATACATATTTTAGTAGGTTTAAATATCAATAGATTTGTTATCGAGGATGCACAACAAGCAGCAGTTTGGTTTTTCTGTTCGAAGGCCCCGTCCGTCATTATACTTGACCTAGGTAGAGCGATCGTCAAAGTCAAGCAAGGCCACGCGTAGTTGGTTCGTGGACGGGTGATCCCGTATGATTATTTTCTTGCCCAATAAAACATTTTTTTCCGATTTCAAAAAATATATATATAATATGTATGTACCTCGGCACTGATGTTCTTTTTATGACTCATGAGCCCTCGTCAACTAAATTCCACATGAGTTATAAAAAGTTGAACTTCAGTGCCTTGGTACATAAATAACTATTTTGTGAACTGCGATCACAATAGATAATTTGACAACGCCAAAAAAACCCTATCATGAAAACTGTAGCCCGCAAAGAAAAAAATATATTATGAAATATAATTATTGTATGTAGGTATATATTATTCAGTAAAAGTAATCATGTCAAGTTATATTATATATATATATATATATCACATTTCTCCGTAAGTACCTATCCATTAATTTGATTGAAATTCAACTCCAACATGAAACATGCCAGTAATTATTGAAAATAATGACGATACAGGTGGGTAGTAAAAACATAGACAATCCCGATTCTGCTTCTTAATAATGAAATACCTGGTAAAGATTACCTTTATTCTTTTTCTTTAATTATACACGTTACATGACATGGTCGTTAATTAAGGAAACCAATAACTATTTATCATTAATTTATAAAAACCACACAGGTTTTTAATCGCCACTGGATACTGGCGCTACGGCTTTTTCACTATGGATTGTTATTCTTTTAATATAAATTACCATACAGGATACTGCTATTAGCGTCATAAATTGATTACTTTAAAAGTGGTAGGTATAGGCAATCATCCTTAGAACTACAATTAAATAGAATAGGTACAGACAAGAAATGTTTTCAGCTGCACATACGTATATAGGGCGAATATCAATTAAATTTCGTTATGACAATTTGCAGGTGGTATCTATACACGACATAAAAAGACAACTTGTCAAGGAACAGTCTTTTCTTGAATCACCATGTAGGTACGCTATGGGCAATCCCCGAGACAAAATAAAACTAGACAAATTATTCTTAATACTTAAATAAATCGTGGAACTGGTTTACTGTTTGGTAAATTTGATGGGATTGCAATGTGTTTGATATTGCATATTTTGTTCAATGATTATATACAATGCCATTTGTTATTATTGGTCTAGTTATATTTTGTCTAGGGAGAGGTAATCCTTAGGTGCGTCTCTGTTGTTTTATTGCCAATATACAGGGTGTTTCATTAAGGGTGAAGAGGTACCATATCTCAGGAATTAATAGTTCTGGAGCTTTGGGAAAAATTTCTTCTTAAGTAATGTGGTCACGAAAAATCGCTGGAAATTAGTTTTAAGTTCGTAGGTCTCCCGCTAGGGGGCGTATTCGCAACAGTAAATTTAAAAATGAGTTTTCTCAAAAAGGTATATCAAAAATAATCTTATTTCACTCTTCAGCAAATTCTGAACAATTTTCGTTAAGGATTTTTTGCTCTAGCTCTTCAAATAGAGGGAAACGGGCGGATAAACCTTGACTTGAAAAATGCTGCTAACGCCGGTTTGGCTTAATCGAATTGATTGAATTTGGGCTTGTTGAAGAGAGCTTTTCTTCTTCTATCAAATGATTGTCCAGTAAGGTCATTTCGAATATCGTGGTCAGCGCTAGAGGGCGCAATTTGAAAAATTTCCCTTTTATTACTATTTTCTCCGAAATTTTAAATGCAATGACATATTTATTCTGTTATAATAAAAAAGTACATTTAATTTAAAACACAAAATACCAATGGTTCAAATCGATATCTTTATTAGTTTCGGAGTTGCGCCAAAAGAATAATATTAAAATGTTATTTGAAAGAAGGCAGGTATTTTTTGTTGACAAAGATTTCCGTGGTCAAGCATGGCATGAACTGCTTGAGCTTTTCGTAAATTGCTATTTTTCTCTATTTTTATTCCGTTAAACGTATTTCTAATTGATTTACGTAACTTGTCGTGTGTTGATATAAAATTATCTTGAAAATGATCTAGTAATAAGCCATGAAACAAAATCGTTTGGTCTCTAGGGAAGCAAAAAAGTAAGCGTCACATGAATCAAGCTTTAATATTAGTATTATGTAAAATCTTGGATTTTTGTAAATTTTTATTTAAAATTGTGTGTTGCATTTATTAAAAAATGCGGAACGTGAATACGCTGTCAGGTATTTATAAAAAGCTCAAGCAGATTTTTACTTATTTCATGGCATGCTTGATCACGGAAATCTTTGACGACAAATACCTACCTTCTTCTTTCAAAAAACATGTTAATAATTATTCTTTTGGCCTTTAGTATTTTTTGTTGTGAATTTAATCTACTTTATTATTATATTTATTATTATTATAACAGAATAAATATGTCATGGCATTTAAAATTTCAGAGAAAAATGTAATAAAAGGGAAATTTTTCAAATTGCGCCCTCTAGCGGTGACCACGAAATTCGAAATGACGTTACTGGAAAGTCATTTGATAGAAGAAGGAAATCTCTCTTCAACAAGCCCAAATTCGACCAATTCGGTTAAGCCACAGAATTAGTTATTCTGTGGTTAAGCCAAACCGGAGTTAGCAGTATTTTTTCAAGTCAAGGTTTATCCGCCCCTTTCACCTCTATTTGAAGCGCTAGAGCAAAAAAATCCTTAACGAAAATTGTTCAGAATTTGTTGAAGACTGAAATAAAATTATTTTTGATATACCTTTATTAGAATTTTCTTCTAGAAAACTCATTTTTAAATTTACTGTTGGGAATAAGCCCCCTAGCGGTCGACCTACGAACTTAAAAATAGTTTCCAGCGATTTTTCGCGACCACATTACTTAAAAAGGTTTTTCCCCAAAGCTCCAGGACTATTCATTCCTGAGATATGATACCTCTTCATCCTTAATGAAACAACCTGTATAATTTATTTTTATTGGCAAGGCAGGAAGTTTACAATAGTTTGTCAGCTCTTCGTTAGAATTTCGAACACGTGTCCCATAGACTGGTGGCGCCAAAATGACAGAGGGGCGCCCCTAGTTTTCGACTTTCTTGAGTTTATCTTTCGTCTAAAGGGACGGTAAACAAGGGAACGAGTGTCATAAATAAAAACAAGTGCCACCCGTCGCGGCGAAATCATTGTCTTGTGTTTTTTAACCGCAGGCTGGCGCTCTATGGTTATGGGTAATAAATTTGAAAGGAGATCGCTAATAAGGAAGCGAAACAATATGGTTAGAGTCCTTTGTAGCAATATTTTTTGTCTACAATGTAAGCTAAAACAGGTGATCCCACAACATCCGTTGGTGAAGTACTTTTTAGATTGTTTTGTTGGCCTAAAATCCCTTAAAGTTCATACCCTGTGCAGGAAAAATAACAACATTTTAAGGTTCATTTGAACAGGAGGGCATCAGCATTATACAATGTACATTCTGGACCGACACTTTAATACAGAGTGTGTTCAGATAAATCACAACCTACAGAAGGCGACGATACTGCAACTGTAAGGTTGAGATCTTCGAATACTTTTGTTTTCAAAACAAACTACTTTCTGTGTACAGATGACTGCAAAAGAAGGATAGTCCCTTTCAACTGTAAAGGTTGATTTTATCGTTATGAAACAATATTATCTTTTATTGAAAAGATGCACTAAAATGATGAATTTGCAAGACAAAAGTTAACCTCAAAAAAAGTTACGAGTAAAAGCAGTATGCAAAAACAGCGTACGTTTTTTCCTAAATAATCTCATTTTGTCCGTTGAGTTCTTGAAAAACCCTAGTTGGCAAATAGGTTCTTCCTTTCAAAAACATAATTCTCCAACAAATAGGACACCATACAGCGTTCGTATCATTCTCCTTCACTTCACAATGGCTTACCCCATGCGTCGTTTCTATTTTCTGCGTCTCGTTTTAAAGCGTCGCTGCATAGAATTGTCGTATATAGAGGCCAGAATGTGTCAAACAAATTCTAAACAAACGTAAACATTATGTTTCAATTTCTGGCGCGTTTTCGGGAAATTGAATGGGCAGCTGGCCGGGATGAATCCAGCTAATTTCCGTGAGAATGCCCGGTTGTAAACCTACAGCGAAGATTTCGGGAAAGGAGGCAGCAGGGGTGCTTTTTCGAAATAGACAAGCAGATGCTAACGTGATTTTTCTTGTTATACAAGAACTACCATATATCTTGAAGACCTGCTTCCATGATTATTAGAGGAAAGTACCCTAATACTAGACAGTTCCCAATATGAGACCCGACAATAACTCCTAAAGTAAGAGTCTCCATCTAGCTGGCAATGTCTCAAGTAATCATTAATGGTATATGTCGCCGCATGTAGTGCAGTGTCTAGCTCATCTAAATTTTTAGGTTAAAAACGGCATTGTTTACTTCAACAGTACGTACGTGCACAAACTTTTAAAGGGCTTGGGTTACCGTGTAATTCTGAATAACGTGGTAAGTGTTTAATATATTTTTGTAGCTTGTTGTATCGAATAAAAGTTATTTTATATTTAGAATGGTTATATAACGAACTTAATAACTTTTCTTAACAATGGCCAAAAATTCTATGATATGTAGGTATATCGGATTCCTAATATGAGACAACCCCATTGTTCCTATTATGAAATATCTCATATAAGAAGGCTCGCTTCATTCAATTTAGATTACTAATAATTTGAATAGAGTGTCAAGTGTTATATAGTTAAAGAGTTATATACTATGTTTAGTTGATATTCATTTAATGTTTTTAAAATAAAAATTATTTTGTTTTAAGTAGTATTTTTGTTAAAGCTTAATATGAGACTGTCTTATATTAGGAACCTGGTTAAGTGTGTCAAGTGTTATGTAACTAAATTGTTGTGTACTAGGTTAATTTGATATTCTTTTATAAAGTTTTTGAAATAAAAATTATTTTGTGGCAAGTAGTGATTTTGTTAAACCTGGATATGAGACTGTCTCATATTA
This sequence comes from Pseudeuparius sepicola, assembly GCA_963920635.1. NCBI lineage: Eukaryota > Metazoa > Arthropoda > Insecta > Coleoptera > Anthribidae > Pseudeuparius > Pseudeuparius sepicola. The sequence goes on from OY987304.1 coordinate 9,118,723, forward strand.
GGCACCCAATTTTAAAAATTGAAGATTTGACATAATGGGCTCGTATACTTCGGACAAAAATATGATTTTTTTTTTATCTATCGGTAGAAAATGACAAAAAATCGACCCGTGTCTTTCATTTTTTTCATATTTGCTTTAGATTTGCTGTAATTTTATAAACAAGTGGTATTTCATAATTTTTACTGGAATTCTGATCTAGTTTGTTAGCATATTATGGTATTATTAAATACCTGATGTACCATTTATTAAAAGAATTTATTATTGTTAATATCTTTCAATATAATTTAAATGCAGATCAGGGTAATTAACAAAAATATTATCATTATATTAATACATTCTATACGACCCCCGTCGCCAGGTAAACGGCCATGGAAGTTTGGCAATACTGCTTATTTACGAGGATTCATTTGACACTCAACGTCTGTCGCGTTAGAACTTACTTATACAGTTCAAATTTGCACTGCAAGTTTGTGTTATTATTTGAATAGTCTTTTACATAGCAAATCGAACTTTTCAAAGTATGGAGCAAGGATTAGTGAAGGCGACATCGGACAATCTGCCATATTACCTATGTGGAATTGGAAATGGTGTGTTCGTTTCTTCTTTTTAGGTTCTGAATATTTGTCATTAACAAAAAGAAAATGAAAATATCACTTTAGACATGAATTATTATTGAAACTTTACTAAAAAGGTAACCAATTAGGGAAAGAATGAACACAAAATAATTTACAGTTTATTGAGCAATCATTTACAATACAACTTATTTAACTTAAATATATTTCATAAAATTAAAGGCCTCACACAATAACCATTATGTGATCTAAAAGGTACCTATATTAATTGATGATTTACCCTGGAATGTATATTGAGCTTTGCAAATTCTCGAATTCGTCTTATTATCCTCTCTACATGAATTGAAAGGGAAGCAATTCGTTTGTTTTATGCTTTTTATGTAGCGCTGAGGCACAACTTCCCTTTTCAAGATAATCTTGCTTCCTACAGTTTTGAAAAACATCCAATTCTTAGCATCACGCTCAAGCTAAAAAAAAGAAAAATGTATCTTACTATTCTTTTACAGAAATTATTGCAATAAAAGGTGCTCGATTAAAGAGTAAGTAAGAACTTAATATTAGTATACACTTTTAATCTCTATATGTAATATAAATTATTAACAGTCGTTATTTTGAGGTTTATTACATTCAGGTAGATGTAGTCTTAAGTAATAACCCCAAGACAGTAAGTAAGTATTAAAAAAAGAAGTAAAAGTGCTTCAAACTATCTATAACAGATAATATGTACTTACGTTGAAATGGTCTTCGTAACAATATAAAAACGTTTTCCTCATTGGAAGGCCAACTATTTCCAACCACCGTTTTCGGTGAATTTCGTCGGTGTCGATAAAAACAATTTTCCAGAGTTTCTGCTGGAGTTTTCACAAGAGTGAACGAACAACCTCCATCACTATTATAACGACGCGCAAACTAGTAAATAACTAAAGATCACTTGCTTATTTTCTGCTAACGCATTGGGCAAAGGGCTGATAATTTTCGCAGGTACAAAACGTTTTGAGACAACTATTGATAGTTTGACAGCGGTTGTATTTTTAAAGGTTAACAGGCCAGGTCAGGTTATTTTATTTGACGGAAGACGAAGAGGGGAGAAGGCGACGTTGCCGGTTCTTAAATTAATGCTAACTACCTCACAGGCATTTCATTACGTATTCAACTCAATTTTGCAACTAAACTACCGGGAAAAAATTTTTTCTATAGCGTTTCCGGACGTTTAAAGGCGATATCTATCCATTGCAAAAATAAAAAAAAAATTGGTATACGAGCCTATTCTCATTTACGCAACAACTGTTAATATTTGGCAATCCTACATAAACTGCAGTGAAAATAGAGACTATATTAAACGTATTCGACGTAAGTTTGCGCATTATAATATATTATAGGACAAAATACAGAATAAAATGTAATGTGGTCTCATATATTAGGGTACTTTCCTCTAAATATTATAAATTATTTTATTAACAATCCTGCTGTAATCTGTACATATTTGTTTTATAAAAAAGTTGGGAAGAAGTGGTCTTAATTATTATACGTTGAAAATAATCCATTTAAAAAAACATGTCTCTTCAAGCAAGGAAATTTATATTAGGTACCTATTCTTTGTGAGCTTCTCATTGAAATTCTACCCCTTTTGGATAATGATACAAAATAGATCAATCCCTTGGTCAATCCATCGACCGTAGATCCTTTGGTCCAAAATAATGTCACTATTTCTTCAAGTAATTTTTAACCTCTGCCTCAAAATACAGGATGTTAAATTTGAACTAAAAAATAATTTTATTAATAACTCCTTTGTTTTTACGATACTTAGGTGAAATTTGGCACAGAATTGCGTTTGTAATTAAAAACATTTTTTTTGAGAAATTTTAGTAAAAAATTCAAAGAACAAATAATGTAACAAAAGGGGGGTGTTGTACACTTTGACCCACCCAACTTTTTTCTGCGTACGCCTATGGCTTAAATAAATTATTTTCAAAATTCACTGTTTATTTTATATAATTTTGATATACAGTGTGTGCCCGAATGGACTTAGCTATACATGTAAAAAAACTATTTTAAATGTTTCGAAAAAAAGTCCGCTTGTCTTTAAAATAAGACTGACATTACTTGATGGCCAGAAAATTGAAAAAACGTTACTTATCATAAAAGTAAACTGCCTCTCTTTGTAGAGATACTGAAAAAAGTTATAAAGAATATTATTTGTTACACATGATGACAAAATTTAGCAATTCTAGGCCTACTTTGTATTTTGGAAAATATTGGAGGAAACTCAAAGTAGGCCAGGATTGTCAAAATTTTTTCATCGTACACAGTTTCCTAACTGTTATTTATACAGTTTTGTCGTAGTACCCACAAAAAATTATTTCAGCAAATAAAACCAAGAAACAAATAGGTAGGCCTAGCGCTTCGAAATTTTGTACACCTAAGTAACTTACCACGCTGGACAAATTTCTTTATAACTTTTTTCAGTATCTCTACAAATAGAGGCAGTTTACTTTTATGTTAATTAACGTTTTTTTTTTCAATTTTCTGGTCACCGAGCTTAAAAATTTTGTATGAAATTTCTATAAACATAATCTTGCAACTTGCCTAACCTGTAATGGAATTTGGGGGGGGGGGGGATTGGAAACATTGTCTCCTGCTACGTATGCCGATGAGCTTGAAAACTGTGAATTTCTCAACTTTATGCAAATTACAAGATTGTTTAGCAAAAATTCGTATAACTACAAAATTTGAGCTCTATATTTCAGAAATCACAAACATTTTGTTTAGAGGTACCAACTCGAGTAGGTACCAAGCCTAAAGTAAACAAAAAACACAATGAATAGCCATATAATGAGTTGCAATATCTTGTAAACTAAATATTAAATCAAAATTTTACAAGAGGCAAAACGTTACAGGAAATTAACCAGGGATTAAAAAAATATATCCGTTTAATCCATAGACACCCTCTTTTTGATACGAAAATATGAAAATATGTATTACGAAAAGTTGTTTAAAGTTAAAGGATAAGCCAACAGTGAAGTTTAAAGTGTTTATTTCATAAAACACCTTTGGCATTTTTTATGATTTACCCCGTATAGAAAATAAAAATATTTTATTTAATATCCCAGTTCCATTTCAGAGAGGATATCATAAAAATTAATTTGTTTGAACAGTAGTTATGGCTCCGGCAAAATGGAAACAAAAAATATGTACTAATTTTTTTGGAGCAAACTTTCTGCAGGTCGTTGTATATTAGTACTTAGAGTTATAAAAAATCTTTGGAAAATTTTCTGGAATTAAATTTTCTGCCGTCACATTTACAGCTTAAAAAATATGGGATAGTGTCAATTATTCTATCTTATTGCAGCTGGAACTGTCCACTTTTGTTATATATAAAAATTTACTTTTTTCACTCTAAAAATACATATAGGCAAATAGACATAAGTCAACAAAGCTGAACAGACACATTAGCACCGGCGCGTGTGTATAGTCGCGTTTGTTTTCTTTGGCCTCCACTATTTCAATTTGCATACCAGGCTCGAGCACAATGAAATTATCATGAGGCAATTTTTTTACAGTCGTAGAAAAACTATTTTTTTATATCCATTGCTTTTACATTAACATTCGTTATTTGGTCACTTTAAAGATAATTTTAAAACTTTGTTATAAATTGTTTTTTTTTATTCCAAATTAAAGATTGCCACCAGGTTACAAAACTATACAACCACTAAAAAGAATAAAGAGGCATTGTTCCATTAATCCGCTAATAATCCCAAACTTATATATCCTATCAAATCTAATAAATAATCTTTTCTACGGCCGGCACCAACCAATCCAAATCCGCAATCTCCGAGGCGATCTGCTTAAATCCGAACCGTAAAGACCCCATTCTCTCAATCTCTCTCAAACGACACAACAATGGCCACGGGCTGCAGTTTGTATACAATATAACAGCATAATAACCTGGCCAACAATCGGTTAACCATTCTAAAAGACTTCTTCGGGCGCCTTTTGTCTGCTCACGTGTTGGCCGACGCTTAGACTGTTCGAATATTCTTGAAAACACTCCGGACGGTTCACGTTCTGATGTCCGCCCACGTGCTAGAACGCACTTTTCTGAGAGGACCAGCGGGGTCGAAGATATCGTTTTAGGGAATTCTAAGGGCTCGACAAAAGTTCTCGAAATTGCCTCGGCTGTTTTCGATGTAAATATTTCACCCCAATAGGTTTTTTTTTTCGGTAAGAATGGCGAGATTTGTCTAAGGAGGATGGCAGATATAACAAGGTGATTGTCTGAGTGGAAGGAAGAGGATATGGATGGGTATTAGAGAGATAGAGGAGTTTATCAGGTAATTCTCTTGGGCGTCAGTTTGCAGATTAAGGTATTACTTTGTTGTATAAAAAGCGTGAAATATGGGGATTGGAAAATTCTTGTTCCTTATCTTTAAAAATGAACTGCTCCGTAGGCACACTTTTTCATAGAAGGTTCAATGTGGAATTACCTATACTTTGTGCCAGACGATAAGAAATGTTTTAAAAGATTTTGTTATTTATTACAATGACAAAATTGATAGTTCATACGTAGACACACAGTATTATACACAAAAGTAGTTGCTGGTTATAAAATTAAAAAGTTAAAATAAGATAGCTATTAAGACACGACCTGCGGCCTATATAATATGGCTCGGGTCGTATAATTAATATAAGTATCTTAATAGCCTTTAAATGTGAGTTTCATACACTATTTTTTCTACCACCAGTTATCATAATAAAAATAAGTAAGCCCTTTAATTTTCAATAATTTTTTTCGTTCGTTTTAGCCGATTTTACGAGTAATATACAGTGTGGCCCATTTTTTGTTTTCGGGACACCCTGCAAAAAGTTTCTCAATTATTGTGCGATTTGACATAATTCTCATTTACGCAACAACTGTTAATATTTTGAAATTTTGGAATTCTAAGGGCTCGACAAAAGTTCTCGAAATTGCCTCGGCTGTTTTCGATGTAAATATTTCACCCCAATAGGTTTTTTTTTCGGTAAGAATGGCGAGATTTGTCTAAGGAGGATGGCAGATATAACAAGGTGATTGTCTGAGTGGAAGGAAGAGGATATGGATGGGTATTAGAGAGATAGATGAGTTTATCAGGTAATTCTCTTGGGCGTCAGTTTGCAGATTAAGGTATTACTTTGTTGTATAAAAAGCGTGAAATATGGGGATTGGAAAATTCTTGTTCCTTATCTTTAAAAATGAACTGCTCCGTAGGCACACTTTTTCATAGAAGGTTCAATGTGGCATTACCTATACTTTGTGCCAGACGATAAGAAATGTTTTAAAAGATTTTGTTATTTATTACAATGACAAAATTGATAGTTCATACGTACACACACAAAAGTAGTTGCTGGTTATAAAATTAAAAAGTTAAAATAAGATAGCTATTAAGACACGACCTGCACACTATATGTATAATATGGCTCGGGTCGTATAATTAATATAAGTATCTTAATAGCTTTTAAATGTGAGTTTCATACACTATTTTTTCTACCACCAGTTATCACAATAAAAATAAGTAAGCCCTTTAATTTTCAATATATTTTTTCGTTTGTTTTAGCCGATTTTACGAGTAATATACAGTGTGGCCCATTTTTTGTTTTCGGGACACCCTGCAAAAAGTTTCTCAATTGTGCGATTTGACCCGGATTTTTTAAAATTGTTTTGTAATGACGTCTTTCATACAAAATTCAAGGCTTACTATGTCAGTTCCTAGAATCAAAATTATAATAAATCACATTAGTGATTTTTTAGAGAAAATCTTTGCACGCCATTGGCTTTAGAACTCCTCTAAACCAAATTGGTAGGTACCATATTTAGCCAAAAAATTATTTTTCAGTTCAAACAAATTTAGTTTAAAATTTATAATCACCCACGAAAAAACGATTAAAATATACAGGGTGTCCCGGTTGTAAACCACAATTTTGAAATAAACGATAGAAAATTTTATTTTGAACGCATAAAAGTTTATGTGAACATAGGTCCGGAGATGCTTTATAAAAAATACGTGGTGTTAAAATTTATTTTTTAAGCGATTTTTTAATATCTCCAAAACGACATTAACTTTAAATTCGATACCTACACATTATTCGGATATACCTAAAATGCAATAAACTGAAGCTATCAGCGTTTTGTTGTCGTAAGTGGCGTACGGGAAGGTAAATAATTTATACATCCTTGTTTTTTCAAAATATCTTGAAAATAAAAATGATATAAAAAAACTGACTTAGTCTGCATTGTTACAACCAAAACCAATGAAAATTTTACTCGTGCTGTCGTTGAACTCATTTTCTCTGTTTGATTCTGCATTTTTTATTTGTTTTACTATATGTAACATGTTTGCTTCAAGTATTTGGAAAATATTCGACCCTGAAACTTTGGATGTCAATTTTTTCGAAAATGAAACCTATGCGCCATACATATATATTTTATACAGGAAAAAATGTCATAAATGATGATGAGTATTCGCGCCTTGGAATTATGGTTGCATTTCCCCATAGTCCAAATTTGTATACTGGCTGTTGATTCAGTAAACAAATAACATTGAATTTAAAGCACTCTAAAGTTCATCCATATTTTAAGGGCGAATACTCATACTCATAATCATTTATGACGTTTTTTTCTTATATAGGGTGTCCGGAAATTAGCCTGCCATAATTTAAAAGCGTGTTCTGCGACCTAAAAAAATGAAAAAAGTTCCTATCAACATGGCCTCAAAAATGCCCCCTGATGAGGATATAGCCCCCGAAAGGGGCAGTTTCACAAACGGGTTTCTATAAATATTTCCAGAACGAACAAAGATACAATTCTGAAATTTGGTATGTGATATACTTGTGGATTTGACATTTACCGAGGTAACGATAGACATTCTTAATCATAGGCGTCCCAAATGGAAGGGGGAGTTAAGGGGTTAAAAATACCAGAAACTTTTTGTTTAATTTTTTTCACATTTCTTGCGAAATTATGAAATTTGAAGGTATTCTACGAAGAAAAGGTGCTCTTGTTGAACTTAGATAGCATCACCGTTTTCGAGTAAACTCGTTTTGAAAAGGGTTTGCAGCGTGCCATGAAAATGCCAATTAGAAATTAGCCTACCAAAATTTACCAGCACGTTTTTTGATACAAAAAATGAAAAAAGTTCCTATAAACATGGCCTAAAAATGCCCCCTAAGGGGACTATAGCCCCCGAAATGGACACCTTGACATATTATATTATTATATACCTGTGAGATTTGACGTTTACCGAGGTAGAAATAGTTTGACATTATTCATCATAGGCGTCCCAAAAAAAGGGGTTCAAGAGGTTAAAAATACCCCTAATTTATTCTCCCTCACATATCAAATTTTGGAATTTTATCTTTGCTGGTTCAGGAAATATTTACAAAAAACTGTTTGCTAAAGTGTCCATTTCGGGAGCTATAGCCCTCTTAGGCGGCATTTTTGAGGCCATGTTTATAGCATAGCCTAAGTAGGCTATGTTTGTAGGAACTGTTTCATTTTGTTGGGTCGCAATACACGCTGGTAAATTATGGCAGGCTAATTTATAATACGCATTTTCATGGCCCTCTACAAAAATTTTTCAAATCAATAATTTTACTCTAAAACGGTGCACGCTATCAATAGGAGCACCATTTTTTCGTAGATTACACTGAAATTTCATAGTTTCGCAAGAAATTTGAGGTAAAAACAAACGAAAAAAATTGGGGTATTTTTAACCCCTTAACCCCCCATTTTGGACGCCTATGATTAAGAATGTCTAACTATCTCTACCTAAGGAAATGTCAAATCTCACAGGTATGTACATCACATACCAAATTTCAGAATTTTATGATTGTTTGTTCTGGAAATATTTAGAAAAAACCGTTTGCGAAACTGTCTATTTAGGGGGCATTTTTAAGGCCATGTTTATAGGAACTTTTTTCATTTTTTGGCTGGTAAATTATGGCAGGCTAATTTCGGGACACCCTGTATAAGGTTATACCCGCAAAGGTTTTACTTTCAAAAAATTGATATCAAAGGTGCAAAATTGGAAGTTTCAAGGTCGAATATTTTCCGAACGCTTGAAACAATTACCTATATTACATGTATACATCATTGAAATAATTGTGACAAAGCAAATTTCAAATATCTAAAAATGTACAGGGTGTTTAAAATGATGAAAAAAGCTTTGCTTTTGCTTCTGCAACTTTTATCTGACACTTTTTTCCTAACCTCAAAAATGCAGAAATTAATTTTATTGGAGTGTACAAATATACGTGATCACATGGTACATTTATTTTGTCGCACACGTAGATGTTGTCGCTGTTTCCCCGCTGATTTTTATCGGCAAATTATCTTGTTAAACGCTACCACACGCTTATCTCTACTTTTAATTATCTCCAGATTCCAAATCTCAGATCAGATCGTGTTGCTCGATCGCACGGGCCCACCGATCCCCCTCAATGAGACCTCTCCCTTATCTCCCGTCTCAGATCTGAAAACCGAAGGAGTTCGCTGCGTTTTCTATCCTATCTAACATCTCCAGGAACAATATCTCCCCGCATCTGCCCTCGCAGATAGGCATCTATCGCAAAATAAAGCCCTATCTCCGTATCTTATCAGAATTCATCGGGAAAAGGGGCTTTTGTGTTTGGCGGGTCGGACAGCTAACCAAACATTGGCCCGTCTTTTGAAAGCGCTTCATTGTGCCCAATCTGCGATCTAGGCCCCGGGCCCTTATTCAAGGCTTTCTTTGCCGCACGGCCATTTAGCCGTGAAGAAATTATTTCTTTATAATAACATAATATAACACGACGAAAACGTGTTGTGCACATAAAAGGAGTGCAGTGCACAATGCGTCGCCGCTGGCGGAGTTTCTGGATTTACGGGGATTTCTACAATTGGGCATTGTGCGACACAGATTTGCAAATTCATGGGGGCATGGGTTTCCTGAAACGATTTCTGGATTTGTGCAGTTACGCTGTCGATTTGAAGCCCATTTGGGGGTGTAAATTCGCAATTACAGGGAGGCGGCCGTTGCGGAGGTTTGGACAATAGGGGAAACGGTCAGTTGCCTGGAACGAGATATTTAATTTCGTAGAAAAATACCTGCGTCATTTAAATTTAATGCTATCACAGAAGGTACAGTATTGTATTGCAATAGTATATTTCATTACCAGTCTGGAAATAAGGATCTTTCCGTGCACGTATGACAAATTCTCGTGTGAGGCGGAGCTGAACACGGCAAGTCGTGCAAGCACGGAAAAATCTATTTCAGGACGTGTAATAAATTATATTTTTATTATACCTACTTCTTTGAAAACGAAAACATAAAAACGAAAGAAACATTTAATTTTCGAAAATACCAATGACGACCTAAACCTATAGGTATAGACGTGGTACCTCATTGTTAAAATGCCCTTTATTTAGACTCCAAGATTAACTATATCCATACTACTCCAAAAACATGCTACAAACAAAGACAGAAAGTCAACCATCAACCAACTATACACCCGGTGATTCCCGGTTATAGTTCCTCCAGAATCACACTTAGATATCGCATGTTTTTTCTTGTTTGGGGGCGTCGGAAGCATCTGAACCTCACTTGAAGACTCGGGGGATGATCTAACGACGCCAGCCTCCGAGCCCAGAGTCGAAATAAGTTCTCGCGACATTTTGGGATAATTTAATGGAGCGCTTAGATTGTGATTAGTTCTGGGCGTCAAGCGTTTATCAAAACAAACCTGCCTATAGGTTCTGACGTCATTGGAAAATACAGTGTTTGGTACGTATGATGGGTTTCCATGGTTACTATCAAATTATTTCAAAGGTGATAATAATATGTCTTAAATTAGTCTATGTCAGATAAGGTGGTTAAAACGTCAAAAAATATTATAGAAATATAGGTATCTATAAATATTCAAACACGAATTAAAATACCAAATAGGTAGATAGGTACATGTTAAATATCAGATAGCAGTTTTAGTTTTATATTTTCCGTGCACTATAATATATATAGCCTGAAAAAGCCTATTTCACATTATTACTAATACCAAAGAAAATGATACTACATTTTCTTTGCTAATACAGAATAAAATTAGGTGTTTTCAAAAGATGTATAATAAAAATGCATATTTCGTCAAATTTCTTAGCGGATTGTTTTCTCGTTGTAGGCATTCATCTCAGGGTCCTATTAAAATCCTACTTCTGACACCAAATAATGTACTGTATTTCAACAATCACAGTCCAAACACGTTTCCTTGGTTACCACCTTTATGGTGCCCTGGGGGGCACAGGCCATAACAAATCTGTAACGGAAAATGCCTCCAAACTAATCTTAAAAACTATAAAACTGTAAGTAGAATACCGAAACCAAAAATTTATCTGCCAAATCTTTGAGTAGGTTACGTACAAATGTGTTCATTAACTATATAACTACTTTAGAGGCATTTTTCGTTACAATATTATTTTAAGTTAGCTAATTTTTAAGTTTTTTTCAGTTAAATAAGTAGTTGGTAAATGAAGGTAGTAATAGTAAATGGAAGTATAAGAAAAAAACATATTATGTATATTAGTTCAAGAAATCTATGGTCAATGGATGGACCTACTTTTTTGTAGCACCCTGTATAAACTTATTTAAACAAACATTTTATATTTATAGTTTGTTTCAGTTGTATTATACCTACTATAGAACTGGGATCTATAGGATACTTTTTTGTTTGGCTCTAAATGCCATTAATTGTTTTTTTAATTTTTGTTAAGAGCATAGACCAAAGTGTAATGTTATTTATTCCTTCGCTCAATGATGTAATGTTACTCAACAAGATACCAAAGCCAGGCAAAAGAAGAAGCCTAATAAATGCAACAGCGTTCAAATGATATCAATACTACAAGTGAAAACATTCACCCATGTGGTCTTTCTTGTCATTGTGGCTTTGCGGTCCCCGCAAGAATTTGAAGTACATATTTGCCCATTCCAATGTCTGCGTGCATACAAAATAATATAAAATAAATGATAAGGCTGCAGATATCAACATTTAATAACCCAATATAACCTTTTAAGTTATACATTGGTGGTGAGTTGAAAATTTACAAAAATTTAGTTTGTCTAAAAACATATCTATCTCCGAAATAAGATGGAAAAATTCTGGAAACTACGATATAATATTATTTTTAATTTACTAATGCAAAATAAATGTTTTGGGTATAACTTAAGGTTTTTATAGTTTTAACTACTGCCCTGGTGATGTTTGGTTTACGTTTTAGCTAATTTTTCCTCACAACGTTAACGTAAACAACAGAAATCGATCAGTGGTTTTTGAGGATTTCGCAAAGCTTCCAAAATCGAGGGGTCGAGTTTCCAAAAAAATCAGTTATATTTCGGAATCGTGCTAAATCCATTTAGCGAAAATTGGTTTTACGATGTCGATGTCGGAAATGAAGGTTTTAAATTCGATTTAGTCCAGTCATTTCCGAGAATTTCTTCTGATTGGATCTCGATTAGAGCTACGACCTTCTATCTTGCACAAGATACGGTGGAATCATGCAGGCCGAAATTTTGCGATTTGGCAAAAATAAGGAACGAGACCCATCCGTCGCAGTTTGACTCGTTGAAACCGGAAATTCGGTTTGAATGGACTTATACAGAATTTTTTTTTATAAATCTATGATAGAGGTAGGTAAGATGAGCAAATAGTATTTTTTTTATAATTTTTGTTATGTTTAGTTTGGCCAAAAAAATTAAAATATCTAAGGAAAACTTTAAATCCAATACCCGACTTTTCGTTGGATCTGGCAATACCGCACGCCACCAAATTTACGGTCAATTTAAAATCTAAATATAGCGCCAATACGAAAGTGTTCGCTAAGTACAGAATACAATAAAAATATTATTCTGGAAAAGGTTTCATCCAGAAAAATATCCATTAAAGATTTAATTATCTCATTATTCCTTTAATTAAAGTAATAGGATATAATAAAGATTTCGGAAAATTCAGGTAAACGAACTGCCTCTCCTCGAATGCTGTCAAAAATGCATATTGATTTTTTTCAGCCAGCTGTGGAAAAGGAATTCAACCTACAACCTGTTCAAACAAACTTCAGAAACCCACTAACAGCACGTATTTATATCCGAGTTTTATTAGGCGATACTTATTATAGTGCATTTCAACTAAGGAAGACGCTTTTGTTACCCGGATAACTTGTCCTATGTTGATTTTGATATAATATGGTGTGTTTATTCATGAACAAGAATCGGGATAGTGTTCAAACTGAAGTAAAACATGGGAAAACTATATACGCAACGTATAGATACTTGCTAATTATAATGTAGACGTATATCTACATAATATAATAATTTTATTAATGAAATTGGGTACAGATTGTACAGATCAACCAGGGAAAAGTTGGATTTTATTAAATGGAGAACTCTTCGATTTTTTTAACACGTTTAAATATACTGAAAAATCAAATTCAAAAACACGAGCGCAGAAAAGAGCGCTGAACATGTTTTGACATCTACATCGGGCAGCATCTCCATTTCCAATGAGGTATGCGAAGCTGGAAAAGTTAATAAGAAACAACAATCAAGATGATATTGAACTTCGGTATGGTAGGATTACATCATCAATTTTTTTGGGGCATCGACAGATGGCATAACCGAAGGTTTATGCATTGATGTGAAATGTCTGCGAAAGATCATAAAAACTATATTGGAAATGGCATTGTTATAAAACATTTCCAAATAAAATTGCAAATGTTGCTAATTAAAAAATAATGCGTTATTTTTTGTGGCTTCTCCAAATTTCGAGCAAGGTAAACTTGACAATAAAATGTATACAGAAGAATGTAAGAAAGTTATGTGTGCAGAATGTTTATGGAAAATTTATGTATGTATTTTTCTATTTATGGAATTAGTTTGGATATTTTATTGTTTAATATTTATTTTATTGATAAAACATTTATTGCTTATAACTGAAAACTGGATTTTAGGGATTAAGCTTATTGCTAAATTTTATAAGCAACCATGATATATTTAATTTCCACACGAAATACGCAAAACTAAGTATATTGCGATAGCAGATTTTGTGCTTTTTTTGCTTTTCTTGAGCTTTAAGCTTTTTTCCTTGGCGCTTATTTGAATTTTTTTACGTATGTTTATCTACATAATTTGTAAAAAAGTATTTTTGCTTAGTTTGTCCATTTGGTCTTTTTTTGAAAAATTTTGTGATTTTTAAGAACTTTTCGTTTAATAGTATGCTTTTTACATTTGTTTTAGCTTTTTTATCCAGTCTCTAATTTAAGGAATTTTAAAAAATAGTTCTGAGGAATTTTCACTAGTTTTAAAACAACATGGTATAACACAACACTTTTTGGTTATCATCTTGAAAAACTATAAATACAAATTGAGCTAAAACTCTTTAATACAAAACGAGGTTAGATCACAACAAAATTGCACGTTTCCAGAGAATGATCCAGCAGTCTTGAAATTGACAATTTGCGGTGTTGCTCTTATTTAAAATAGAGATTGCATTAAAATCTATAAATAAATAATACAATAAATATATTTTAAAAAGAAATATAGGGTAAAACTGTTGAATAAATTGTAAAATAAATTAAATGCATAATTCAACCACACTATTTGACCTGTTATTATGCAATATGTCCCCGTATGGGTTAATGGCTACGTCATCAAGAACCGGAAATTTGAATTTCATCACTTTTAATTTTGAGGGAAAAAGCTAACCAGCTCTTTTGGACCTTAAAGCCCTTACATACGTGAGATACACAAAAAAAAGAAAGAAAACATTTGTATTGTATTAGTCCATTGAACTTGGAAGTTTCTCCCCATTTGACACCACGTTTACAAATTTGTGTTATCATTTTTCATATTTTTTTTATCGAAAAAACCATAGAATACGTTTATTGGGATGACTCGAATGAATTAATTGATCGTTTAAAACTGCTCCTGGCACTAAAAACGCGGAAAATACATCTAATGAGAACGAAATTGTAGCAATTATTAACGAGTTAAAAGAAGCTAATATAATCAGATAGTTGTTCGGACGTTCTTCCGAAGCTCCTAGTGAAGTCAAAGTTATTCGTACTCGGAATTTGTTTGCGGTAACGAAAGAAGAAGACTACCTATCTTCAAAATCGTGAATTGTGTACCGTTGAAGCAAAGTCTAGAGAATACTATCTAGACTTTGGTTGAAGTACCGACTGGAGGTAGCGAGGCCGCAACAAAAGAATACGCTAGTTGTACTTCTATAATGAATTCGATCGATGAAATATTGAAAAATATCTCTAAGATCTTTACAAGCAATTTCGATAAGAATATTTAGAGCTTGAATAAGATAGTATTAAGTTCATCTTCGACGGTAACCGATAACACGACTCCAAATAAAAATGTTGAAAAGACCTCCGTGATTGACCAGAAAGTAGCAACTCAAACTCGGTTACCTTTTGACACCGAAAACCCCACTTCCAAACCCCTCGAAACCACTTACGCAACGATCCGATTCTCCCCGTATCCGCACGGGAATTTCACGGCGCGAATCCGCGATTTCGCGCGCATTTTCACGCCGCGTCGGCGCCACAAAGCCCCCCGTTACAATGCATTTTCGCCGGCGTTTACTCGTCTCGGATCTCACGGGTCTCGGCAACAGCTGCGGACCGGACAAAAACGGACCCGCGATTCGACGCGCCACGTTGAGATTCTATCGGCGCGGCGGTGCCGGGGCCGTGTCGAATGCGGGTGGCTTTCGCCGGTTTTTTCGTAAATGTCACGTGCGTGGGTTGACCGAACTGTCTTAGGGGAATGGATTCCGGGGATTGGGTCAGCTGGACCGTCGTAGAAAAATGGGACTGGGTTGTGTAAGCCGGATGGGATACGGAATCTTGTTAGATGCGGTGTAGGAATATCTTGCGACAAGCAATAGATCATCAGATGATGTTTAATGAAAAGGAACCAAGCGCCAATTCGTTGCTTTGAGTAATTGGGCATTAAAGATAAGGATCTATTAAAAATATATATATATTGAATAATTCTCCTATGATATTTTTGATAAATGAATGTTAAGATAAGAATCTATTAATGATTTGGTTAGTTATAAACGCATAGTTATTTAATTTAAGGTATTTTTGGTGGATGGTTTGGTTCCTTTTATAGTAAAGAATGGGGCAACATGCGGTTTGTATTTTGGTTAAGAGCCTTCCTGAGAACACGTTTTGATCTTTCACACATCGTATTTTTACTTGTTGAAACAAAAATAACAGGACAGTGACACATCCAAAACAAGAAATAAAGAGAACCAAAATAACATAATATGTCGCTTGTGTCACTTTATATAAATTAATAATAAATACCTTTTTTACAGATGTTGCGTGGGCCTTTGCCTCAATGGGGGCACATCTAATTTGAGATTTTTTTTTAAATTTGCGCTTGGTGATAGTATTCAATTTCTTAAAAAAAGATTAAAAAACTTTTGTCATAAAAATTACGGTAACTGGCCCAAGTAACATTTAAAGTTGCATAAAAAACGTGAAGACGTTGTTGCGACCAATAATACAACTTGTCTATTGACATATCGTCCTTTTTTACAACTCCTTTATGACTGAATATGGATGGTTGGAAACAGGTTTTCATGACTTTTCATACAACTTTTATCTGACTTAATTAGATATGACTTTTATAAGTCAATTAGGTCGTGTAAATTGAAAGATACCTTAACGTCATAAAGAAGTAGCTCTAAAGTTGTGAAAATCTCTATTAATACCTTCATATTACCAATTCGTAAATATGGAATACCCTTATTTATACAGCTATAAACAAGGGTAATACGAAGACATTTCATTCTGTCTCGGCCGTTAAGTGGTAAAAACGAAATTATTCATTGGTGATATTATGCAATACAGCATCTCTGTTTTTGACGATTGTACCTACTCAACGGAATCTATTGCGAATTTTTATTTACTGTGAAAATTATAAATATAGTTCGAAAATTTACAACGCCTTTAAAATAATGGAAATTAAAGGAAAATATGAACGTGCTTTAAATTAAAATTTAAATTGTTACAGTTGTACAGGATCGTTCGATATGTCGAAAATACATGTTTTCCACTCAAATTTCTATGATTTGTGCCCACAAATTAAATTCGTAGTTTTGCCACTTTCGTAAGACAAACATATGGTTGTCCTATTTAACTGAATTTCTGATGGCAAACAGGGCCGACGGTGCTTATATGACTTGGTAGTTGTAAAACTTCAGTCAAACTACTAAGAGGTCAGAAATAGTTATTAAGATGTTATAAAGCGGCTAAAACTAAAATAAAAATTACAGAATAGATATTTATATGCGCATGCGCGTGGAGGGCTGTCTTTAGAAATGTCTGCGGTCCGGAGTAGGTGCCTCGTCAAGTTCGTAGTAGCGCTAGTAGTAGTAGTAGTATAGTAGTATAAAAAAAATAAAGATTTGTATGACAAAACTGATTTAATTCCAAATTTTTGTAACTGTAAATGTATCATATCATGATACATATTATGATACAATAAATTACGTCTCACTTTTACTAATGACCCTACGAAAGTCGTATAAAAGTATTTTATTAAAATTACCACTTACTGGGGTCATATTGAGGTTGAAATTAATATTAACTCGCATGTGCACTACTTCCTTACCGTCATGTTATCATTTCTATGTCGTATTAAGATCTTGCTTAAAACTGTTCTACAACATCTATGACTTCCACTTACTGATGTCTTATAATATATTTAAATCGTCTTTATACGACTATCGCTCCACAAAGTTTTGATGTGGTCAAATTATTTTCTTTACAACCGTCGTACAACTATATTTCTAAAGTCGTAAAAGTTGTTGTATTCTCAACGACGGAGACCTCTTTCAACCTTATAATAACCTTTGAAAGACTATATAATGTTGACGTTAAAGTAACCATGTTATATGCCTGTTATAAGACTTATAGAACAATTACTTTCACGATTCGAGTAAATAACATCCTAACAACTACTATAAGACCTAGGTATATTTATTTTGTCTACCCTAAGCGACAATTTTATAACTCTAATACAACTATTTGGACTTAAGATAAATAATTATAACTGAAAATGTTACTTGGGTGGGACACCCTGTACCTACCTGTAATATACCTATACGAGATCTTTTGAAAAGCGGAAAAATCGGTTTAAATGGCACGACTTTTTCAGAAAACGTGACACAGTTAATATAACTATTGTCCGTTTACTCCATAGCATTCCTCGAAGTACCTAGGTGCATTACTTTTCAAAAAGCGGCAAATACGAAATTAAAGCATGTCCGGACCATTGCCTCGCATTTTTGCCACAATATAGAGAATGCTTCCCTAACAAACTAACAACCCCCGCCTCGACAACAATACACCCTCAGAACAAAACGTCGATTTGTACCCATAAATCCATCCCAGAATCACGGGCGCTTCCCTTTGAGGCATTTATTAACATGGCGCCCGACAATGGGCCCTCTAATTACAACCTCTTGCCTTTTGGCACGTCGGCTCTTTGTGGTGCCTCCCAGGCACCGACAAACCGTCGGCACGGACCACGTAAAGTCCACAATAAAAACAAGAATAAATAGGAGGCGACTTCAAAGGCGATCGGCGGCTCTTTCTAAGGTCTGGCCGCCGCCGCTCGGTGGCTGAAAGTAATCAGTTTGACGGAGAGACAAGGAGGTCGGCGAGGCGGACGCTTCCGCTACGGTGCGCGCCGCGTCGATCGGCACGGGTAGGTAATGGGGAGTTGATTGCGTAAACGGTGAGTTGCCGCCGAAAGCAATACAAACTGTTATTTTTGCCGAAGTCTAAAACATGCGGCAAATCAACCTTAGTACCCGAGTAACTCTGCGCTCCGGTATGCTATGTTGCCGCTTGTGAGCACCGCGCAGTTGCGGCGTACTCAATAACCAGCCCACTCGCCGCCGACAGCCGTCGGGTGAACGACCCGGCGGAGTGGCGCCCGGCGAGGCGCAATCGCCAGTAATGCCGAGTCGAAGACGGAGGGGAGAACTCGGCTTCTCTCGTCGTAGAAGCCGCCGTCGTTGGACTCTACTCACAGTTTGTGCTCTTGTATACCTTGTTGCTTGGTGTACGATAGTACCTATAAGTAGAATCGGCTTGCTACACGAGAAAATTACTACCGGTAAAACTTAGGGAAGTAACTCATCATGGAGTCGCAGTTTTATTATATGCCACTCGCCAGTGGGCTTAGTACCGCGCTAAAGGGGATGCTCACGAACAGAATAAACTTATGGGTGTAGTCAAGTTGCTGGTGGCATTTTTGAAGAAATCGTCTAAGCAACACTGATAGGTTGTGCGTTTGTACGTTTTGCGCACAGTTTTAATTGATGATCAACATTTTTTGAGCATTAGGTACAAACATTGGTATTTACCAAACAGGAAATGGATTAATATTGGAAATCAAAAAGAGAGTCAAAAAGATAATAAATAAACCCAGAAATTAACTTAGACCATGTTTTTATGGTCAGCAGAATATTTCGACATTCTTTGACATTTCTGTGAAAACGTAAAAACTTACATTTACGATATATGTTGTGAATCTGGCAACTGGACACCAGCCTTGACGAGCGAGCTTACCAGCTGACGAGGCAAGCGCCGTTAGGTAGGGATATTCTCTTAGACCGGATTTTCGAGATTCTTTTTGGTACCGGAGGAAAGTACGACACACAATTAAGAGATTTACCACCTCCTTTGATTTTTAGAACGGCTCTATTCGAGGTTGTCGAAAGACTTTTGAGAAAAAAGCCGCAAATGTCCGTGGGCAGGGTTGTAAGATTTTTCACTATTATTCAGGCAATCTAAGGCCAACCTAACAGCGCCCATGGAGCAACAATAAGAAAAGGGGTTGCCCCCTCCTAAGCGGTTCCTTCGCATTGGCAGCTACCAGTAAAGTGGTGTTGTTTTGTTGGCTTTCAACTCTCATAAACTTATTAAATAAATTCGATGCCAAATGAAAGCTTGAATTTTTCTCTACAAGATAAGGTGAGGTTGCCTGCTACAGGATGGGCCCAATAACCGCCAGCCAGCATTTTAGGACGCGATGGGCGGTGGACCTCCGCCGTAGCCAGCGTCCAGGAGAAGGACAGAACATGGACGCTGCTACGTGCGGTACACGGTACACGAGGATGACGCTTCGCTGGCAAGGTGATCCAAATTGTCCACTTTTAGGGGCACGGGCGTAGCCAGGATTTAGTTTTGGGGGGGGGGGGGTTTAGTTTGAGAAGTAAATAAAACAACAAAAATATACTTACATGAAATTTAATATCTATATATTCATCCGAAAAACTACGACATATTTATAAAGTTCTTAACTTTAAATGAAATGGATAAATTAATTTCGTTCCTCTGCGCTAAATCTAAAACCATTAAAGAAGAATTCTTCGGCTTTTTCTTTTAAATATATCCACTACTTCATCTGCATGAATTTCTGTTCCATAGTGAATGTTCATTAACCATTAAGTCTGTTTTCACTTGTAGTGTTTCGTAAATAGTTTTTCAGTCTCCTTAGGCTCGAGAAAGACCTTTCTGGGGTAGCAGTGGATACAGGAATGGTAGCCAAGATTTGTAGTAATGTGTAAATATTAGGATAAAGGTTTTTATCGCACATATCTAGGCATTCCAAACTAGATTTCGGGGTAGGCAGTCTTCTTATCAGCATGCAAGGTAGCTGAAGCTTTGATAGCTAAATCCAAATTTGTTTCTTTATTAGAAACCCCTTGACCTTCACTACACCACTTTTTCCAGTAGTCCATACCTTTAGGTTTATCACCCTTCCTTTTTTTCCCCTCCATTTTTCGACAGTAATAATGATTCACGTATCTATCCTTAACAAGGTCATCGAATAACAGTGCACTAAAATAATTACTCACTTACACGGTACACTTAATTCTCTTCACTATTCGTTCACCACTTTTCACTTTTATTCGCTTCGAGTTCGCATGGAACAATACTGCCGTAAGCGCGGTCACGCGCCGCGGCGCCGCTTATATAGCAGCCCAGTAGCCGTCCAGAAACTTCCACGAACTTCCACAAAGTTCCGCTCATTTCGACCTAGGGGCGTGGCGAATAATCGAGAAACAACGCAAAGTGTCCCTACAATACAAAATAGTTCGGCTGCAACTGCGTCTGCCTCTCGTCAAAAGATGGCGCTAGGCGCTACTATTACTACATAATATATTCAAACGTAATAATAATTTAACTCTTCACTCCTCGTATTTTTTCGGTATAATATTAGGTAATATTTTGCTTATTTCGAGGGGGGTTTGAACCCCCGAAACCCCCCCTTGGCTACGCCCGTGTTTAGGGGGTTTCTCCATTTTCGATAAAAGTTGAATGCCGCAAACGTCATCTCGATATCTTGATTAGTTTGGGAGTTAGTTTCCTCGTGTACCGCATGTAGCAGCGTGTTCTGCCCTTCTCTTAGACGCTGGCTACGGCGGAGGTCCACCGCCCACCGCGTCCTAAAATGCTGGCAGCCGGTTATTGGGCCCACCCTGTAGTAGGCAACCTCGCCTTATGTTGTGGAGAAAAATTCAAGCTTTCATTTGACATCGAATTCATTTAATAAGCTTATGAGAGTTGAAAGTCCACAAAACAACAAAACTTTACTGGTGGCTGCCAATGCGAAGGAACCGCTTAGGAGGGGGCAACCCCTTTTTTTATTGTTGCTCCATGGGCCTTCCTTCCGATGGTACCTATTTTGTTCTCTAATCACATGAGAGTAGATTTGCCTGAAAATTAACCACAATTCCTTTAAATAACAATGATTGGGCCATATTGGGCCCATATTAAATGAGGCAACCTACTCGCTTCACGTAAAGAAATATACTCTATAATATATAATATATTTTACATAACATCTTACCTATATCTTATTCTATAATCTTATGAGAGTAGAAATCATGCGGCCGGCCAGAACCTTCTCAAGTTTGCAAGCCCTGTGCAAACATGTGGCAACGCTGCAGCGGGACGGTTCAACGGATCTATGCAGTATAGAGCAGTCTGCACTTTGGCTTAGTTTATCTTTTCTTATAGATGTTCAACCTTATTTTTAATTATAATTAAATACATTCGTGAACTTTGTTTCAGTAATTGGGTACCTAAGTAAGTAGGTAGGTACATTTGTTTAACAGACAATAAAAGCAGTAACAAGTAACAAAATATACACTGAAGTATAAGTATTTATAATAAGTTCGATTCTTGGTGTGGATAGGTACATTTTCGACAAATATTATGGTGAATTTGGGCAAATAAAGGGGACTACATTTTGTTGTAAGTCGAATTTTTGTGAGAAATTTTCGCAAAGTGCGCAGGCAAATAATGATTACATATTTTCCCTTATGGTTAAATTTTCATAAAAATACAAACAACAAGCGAACAGAGAACAGCATGTTGTGAAGGAGACTAAGGAGAGTAATCTCTTCTGATTGAAATGGCAGTTAGGGTCAATTTCACAACTAAAGTATCTTTTGACTTTAAAATTATGTAAAGAAACTTTTGCAACAATACTGAACAAAGTTTGGATTGTTAGAAAGCTCCTTTAATTTTAAAAGGTACTTTAGTTTGTCTATGCAATTGGCCCTTAATCATTTTATTCTTAAATTTTCGTCCTTTGGAAAGCCCAAAACGAATGCAAGTTGGCCGCTTGCCGTCAAGCAAAGAAAACCTATACAGGGTGTCTACTGACGGAGGGCCACTTGGAAATATCTCGACAAATATGCATTTTTCGGAAAACTTTATTTGAAAAAAAAAATACCTTTTTGATGGCCTAACTTTGTGTAAAAACAAATTCGAGATCCATGGCCTACTTTCCAAGAAATTTTTAAAAAACCCGAAAATTGCGGATATTTCTTTGGCATGTAACTTTTTTATTTCAAGAGTTATCGAAAAAGTTTCTGAATATAATCTGTAGGCAAAATTGATTGCTTTAAGCCTGCTTTATCATAATTTGGCAAAATGCCGCGGTTTAGGGGGTGCTCTCTTAGCGCTTAAAAAAAAAGGTTACTCAATTATAGCAGGCCATGGCGTCAAAAAACTACCTATTTTATGCACATTCGATCGATATATCACAAGCGCTACATATCCCTTGCGTTAGCCTGATTTACAATTTTTTTTAGAAAAAAAAATTAAAATTTAGATGTCTTGGAAAAAAGCTTTCAAAGTTCGTTTAAATAAACTACAGCTATCCATTTAATTAATTTCACAACACATTACATTGCAAATCTTTTGTCGAAATGAAATTTGTTGCGAGAAATCTGCATCTCCCACATTTTTGAAATTTTCTAGTATGCCTTGAAAAACAATAGCAACCAGCTTCTGTCAGTCAATCAATTGGATCTTTCAAACATTAATTGTTTGATAGAAGTTGAAAGAATCGATACAAGAAATAGGTACTTGTATAAAATTAGCATGGCATTTTCAAGCGAAGACAAATTCAATTTATTTGTAATGTAGGAAAGCAACTTTAATTCAACGCTAGCGTTAAGACAGTATCAACATAGATATCCAAACGCCCCTAGTCCAAATAGAACCATATTTAAAAAGTTATCAAGTAACTTAAAAAATCATGGCGCGTTTTCACACACATCTCCGATTTGATGATTTTTTAAGTTACCTGATAACTTTTTAAATATGGTTCTATTTGGACTAGGGGCGTTTGGATATCTATGTTGATATTGTCTTAACGCCTAGCGTTGAATTAAAGTTGCTTTCCACGTACATTACAAATAAATTGAATTTGTATTCGTTTGAAAGTGCCGCTATTTTTATACAAGTACCTATTTCTTGAATCAATTATTCTTTCAACTTCTATCAAACAATAATCTTTGAAAGATCCAATTGATTGAGTGACAGAAGCTGGTTGCTATTGTTTTTCAAGGCATACTAGAAAATTTCAAAAATGTGGGCGATGCAGATTTCTCGCAACAAATTTCATTTCGACAAAAGATTTGCAATGTAATGTGTTGTGAAATTAATTAAATCGATAGTTGTAGTTTATTTAACCGAACTTTGAAAGCATTTTTCCAACACAACTAAATTTTAATTTTTTTTTATAAAAAAATTGTAAATCAGGCTAACGCAAGGGATATGTAGCGCTTGTGATATATCGATCGAAAGTGCATAAAATAGATAGTTTTTTGACGCCATGGCCTTCTTTTTTTTAAGCGCTAAGAGAGCACCCCCTAAACCGCGGCATTTTTCCAAGTTATGATAAAGCAGGCATAAAATAATCAAGTTTGCCTACAGATTCTATTCAGAAACATTTTCGATAACTATTGAAATAAAAAAGTTACATGCCAAAGAAGTTTCGGCAATTTTAGGGTTTTTCAAAAATTTCTCGGATTTAGGCCATGGATCTCGAATTTGTTTTTACACAAAGTTGGGCCATCAAAAAGGTAATTTTTTTTTCAAATAAAGTTCTCCGAAAAATGCATATTTGTCGAGATATTTCCAAGTGGCCCTCCGTCAGTAGACACCCTGTATACCTAGCTACTTCAAGTTATTAATTTACGATTTGACTTACAGCTAGGTATATAACTAATAGTCTAAGAGCTGGCTACGTGGAGTAGGGGTCACTCGGTAAAGTGGGAATTTGATCATTTAGAGGTTCCGTTGTTACCGACATAGCGAGGGGCGGGCGGGCAGAAGGCACCCTGGAAGACTAAAGTGAGGGTAGGGGGTTAAACATGCAATTTTTTTGTAAAAAAATTGATAAGGTAAAGTGTTGAATATTTGCAGGATAATCGGAGATAGTGCAAATAAGTAGAGAAAAAACCGGCAGAAGGCTAGGTGGAAAATAAAGAGTCGGTAGAAGGAGCTAATGTTGCAAAAAAATTTGCAACAGTTAGGTATGTGACTGAGTAAACTTCTGCCAATTTTTACATTTATTCTGTAACTCAAAATGCAAAACGGCAGAAGGCTAGTTGGAAGAATTAGGGAGATGTGGCAAATAGTAAGTGGCCCACTCGAATAATTAGGTACTTCACCTGGTAGCACGGGCGTAGCCAAGGGGGGGGTTTCGGGGGTTCAAACCCCCCCCGAAATAAGCAAAATATTACCTAATATTATACCGCAAAAATACGAGGAGTGAAGAGTTAAATTATTATTACGTTTGAATATATGTAGTAATAGTAGCGCCTAGCGCCATCTTTTGACGAGAGGCAGACGCAGTTGCAGCCGAACTATTTTGTATTGTAGGGACACTTTGCGTTGTTTCTCGATTATTCGCCACGCCCCTCGGTCGAAATGAGCGGAACTTTGTGGAAGTTCGTGGAAGTTTCTGGACGGCTACTGGGCTGCTATATAAGCGGCGCCGCGGCGCGTGACCGCACTTACGGCAGTATTGTTCCATGCGAACTCGAAGCGAATAAAAGTGAAAAGTGGTGAACGAATAGTGAAGAAAATTAAATGTACCGTGTAAGTGAGTAATTATTTTAGTGCACTGTTATTCGATGACCTTGTTAAGGATAGATACGTGAATCATTATTACTGTCGAAAAATGGAGGGGAAAAAAAGGAAGGGTGATAAACCTAAAGGTATGGACTACTGGAAAAAGTGGTGTAGTCAAGGTCAAGGGGTTTCTAATAAAGAAACTAATTTGGATTTAGCTATCAAAGCTTCAGCTACCTTGCATGCTGATAAGAAGACTGCCTACCCCGAAATCTAGTTTGGAATGCCTAGATATGTGCGATAAAAACCTTTATCCTAATATTTACACATTACTACAAATCTTCGCTACCATTCCTGTATCCACTGCTACCCCAGAAAGGTCTTTCTCGAGCCTAAGGAGACTGAAAAACTATTTACGAAACACTACAAGTGAAAACAGACTTAATGGTTTGGCTCTAATGAACATTCACTATGGAACAGAAATTCATGCAGATGAAGTAGTGGATATATTTAAAAGAAAAAGCCGAAGATTTCTTCTTTAATGGTTTAATATTTAGCGCAGAGGAACGAAGTTAATTTATCCATTTCATTTAAAGTTAAGAACTTTATAAATATGTCGTAGTTTTTCGGATGAATATATAGATATTAAATTTCATGTAAGTATATTTTTATACAAAACTAAATCCTGGCTACGCCCGTGCCTGGTAGGTATATTATATTTTATTTCATCATAAGTAGGTACACTTATGGCAATTTGTCAGCATATTTTACGATAATTCAGTACACTATTTGTCAATTGCCAGAAGTGTACTTGATGAAATAAAATACAATATACCTACCAGGTAAAGTATACCTAATTATTCGAGTGGGCCACCGACGCACTTACTATTTGCCATATCTCCCTAATTCTTCCAACTTAGCCTCCTGCCGTTTTGCAACTGGTGTTATTTTGACTTACAGAATAATTGTAAAAATTGGAAGAAGTTTACTCAGGCACATAATTGTTGCAAAATTTTTTGCAACATTAGCTCCTTCTGCCGATTTTTTCTTTACTTATTTGCGCTATCTCCGATTATCCTGAAAATTGTCAACCCTTTAAGTTATAAATTTTTTTGCAAAAAAAATTGCATGTTTCCCCCCCTACCCTCACTTTAGTCTTCCAGGGTGCCGTCTGCCCGCCAGCCTCTCGCTATGTCAGTAACAAAGGAACCCATAAATGATCAAATTCTCACTTTACCGAGTGACCCCTACTCCACGTAGCCAGCTCTCCGTCTATAAGTTCTGGCTTCCTTCGACGGTCCTGGGCATCTTGAGGCTAGAAATTGTAAAGAAACGATTCTTCACTTCGAACTTTTAGAGAAATGTTTCTTTTTTCACAATCAAAACAAATTTATGAAAAAGCTGTCGCCAGCACTTCGGGCTGTCTGTTTCCACCCACAGACACACTGCCTCGTCGTAGCAATTTGGAGACAATAGCACTACCAGCACTACACAAATTAATTTTGGTAAATTTCTTGTAAAATCAACTGACACGCAGTGTCAGGGCACGCGACGTGGACCCGCATCCCTTGTTGCCAGTTTTCTCTACTTCGGGGCTTCTCCTAGAGTCGGCTGTGGGCCGGCTCTCATACTATACATGTACATACATATCTAGCTAATAACGTTCTGTCAAAGCTTTCAAAATTTCGGTCGGCCCATCACATGCCTTTTGGTGCCGGTACCATTGAAACCGACACCAGACCTGGTCATTATTTAGGTCCCTCTCTATAATTTGCCACCCATGCCTATCGAATCGCTTGGATATTTCCGCAGCATTTGTCCTTTTCGGGCATTCTACAGCGAAGAACACGAAGGTGAATACCGGCTAACGAGGGACGTCCTCCAAAGACCAAATCGATTTCTATGCGTAGAGAGCCGAAAATTAACGGCAAATTATGGAACCCTCGCAATAAGTAATAGTTGTTCTGACTATAGAAGTAAAATTGTGACAACAAAGCATTTTTCTTGTTGTGTAAGATTTTGACTCAAAAGAAACCCACAAGTTCCTTCATTGTTTTTTTGCCGAAACGATATCTACAGTCACTCATAATTTCTTTCACGAGTTTCAACGCCTGCGTTCATCCTTTTCCTACACCTTAATAACATCATAATCGAAAAAAAAAACGCTGCTAAAACACCTTTAGCGGATAAAAAAAAACCTTCGCACATTATAATAGGACCACGCCCACCCGAAATGAATTTATAATCCTCCAGCCCGAAACGAACAAAAAACCGGGGGCTTATTAAAATGGTTCCTCCGCTTCACGTCTTAATTTTGGACACAAAGGGCCACCACAATGGCAGCCGGGCACGAAAAGACGCACCTCAATGGGAAAACAAACAGCCATGAAACAATATTACACGGTTTTTAATCTTCGAAAGTCCGGAGGGGGCGGTAGAAGCGGTCTGGCGAAGAAACCCCAGTGGCGTCGTCGGGGATCTTATTTCCTTTTTCGCCACAGAAACCTGAATCAAACTAAAGACAACATTTTCAAGTTGCCAGGAAAAGTTATTATTAGTTATTTTTTGAGTTAACATTTAAAGTATCGTTCTTTAAATATTTATTTATGAATTTTGCTAGCGATTTAAAAAAGTTGTCTTTTAATTAGTTTGATTCAGATTTCCGTGGCGAAAAACCCAACTAAAATTTAAATGGACTTATAATAGGTTATGTTCACAAAAAAATATGCTTCTATTTGAACGCTATGAAAAGACCGTAAATAGCCACCAAATTAAATAATCGTATGTAATATCACAAGTGCCGGAAAATTATAACGAAAATTTTTTCGAAGGCGCTATTTTGCCTAGAAAGATCACGAGCATAAATTGGTATTTTATATCTAAAAATAAAAGCCCAATTTGTACGAGTGGTTTTGCTAATGGGCAAAATAGCGCTTGAGAATAAAATTATTTAGAAAAATTTCCGGCACGAGTGGTATTTGTGGACATTATTTCACCAATACGATTTAATAATTTCTGTATTAATTTTTTCTATGTTTGCATTTTCAAAACAACTCATTTTGAACGAGTTTATTGACAGCTTCCACTGTAGCCTTCGAGTAAACAAACATGACGCTTGAATATCCAAGGCAAATACTATTTAGCGTTGACTGATATATTATTAAAGACTGCTCAGGGCTGTCACGTCTGATACATTTTTGGCTCACCATGCGCTTTCCGGGGATAAAATACAAAGCAGAATACATTGTTAACCATCAGAGCCATCTGTTTTCCAGGACATAAAGCTATAGCCGTGAGAAGTCCTTATAAATACGTCAGTCAACGCTGTTAGCGTTGGTTTATTTTCTGAATGTGTGTCATAAATTTAAAGGGAGACGGAGGTCTAATAAAAACAATTTAACAATGTAAAAGTTATATAAATTCATTGATACAATGCTTAATAATACCGCAACATAATTTATAAGTTGCCTAATTTAGAACAGTGTAAAAAACACCAATTTTAAGAAGTACCTGTTTGTATCGAACAGATTCCAGGTTGCTAAGTAACGAAGTGATAATTGCACAAATGGTATTATACAGCTTTGGTTTTGCACAAGTGCAATTATGGCTAGCAGAGGATTGGTTGGATTTTTATGGAAGGGGCTACCTTATTGGATGCACGCAGTATGAGGGAAATAATCTGTGAAATACAACAAAAATGCTGTTCTTTGTGCATATTGCCACACTCGAAACTCGACTATAGCAGAATTAATAGGCTATATTGTAAGGAGGACAATAATTAGGTATATAGTTCCGTTTTTGTGTTGCTATCTATCCAAATTTATTATTAGATTTACTGAAAATCTGGGCTATGTTGGTGCATATTTTGGGTACACTATTGCGCCTAAAGAGGGCCTGTCAAAATCGACATTTAAAATTAAAAATTGGGGAAAATCAGGTTTGCCTTGGAAATCCCTATTGGAAACAGTTATTGAGAAAATGCGTTTGTATTGTATTATTATGCTTCTATGCAAATTTCAGAAAGGTACCAGGATATTCGTTTTTTCTTAATCATTTCTCTTCAAATCGGTACCGACGGTACCCGATACAAATAACCTATGAAACTTATTTACTATAGTTGGTCACTTACTATCATAACAATACAAATAAACAAAGAGAGATTTTTTTGTACCTGTAATCGTAAATAATAAAGGATATTTTAGTGGCATATCAGGTAAAAGATATCAATCGAAAAAATGCTCCCCAGCCGGGACTCGACCCCGGGACTCCTACTATGGCCGTAGGCACTTAACCAACTAAATTACCGGAGATGCAGGTTCCATCGGCTAGCTGTTATTTATCCCAATTGATATTAGTTAGTAGTGGTGATATGTACTAGACTTCGGCGTCTTCTACAGCTACTAGAAGGAGTTAGAGCTGGTAGGGTAACCATTCATAATTCTTGGTTATGCGAACTTCCTATTTATTGTTCATCAACCCACAAAATTCGACATTTAGCGACATAATGCAAGTATCGAACCAGGAAACCCTTACCTACAATATCAAGCCAATACGAAAGTGGAGAGCGGCTACACGAGATTTTTTATCCTTGACACTTTCTTCTGTCAATTATACATAGTTAGTTGACACTTTTTCTGTCAATTATACATCGTTGGCACTTTTTTCTGTCAATTAAACATAATTGATACTCATTATGTCAATTTTACATAATTGATATTTTTTTCTGTCAAATATACCTAAGTGACACATTTTTTCTGACAATTATACATTATTGACACTTTTTTATATCAATTATCATCGTTGGCACTTTTTTATATCAATAATATATATTATATAATTATATAATTATACATAATTGACAGTTTGGTATCAAATACTATAATTGATAGAAAAATGTGTCAACGATGTATAATTGACAGAAAAAGTGTCAATTTTGTATAATTGATAGAAAAAAGTGTCAAGGATGATAAGAAAATCTCGTGTGGCCGCTCTACGCTTTCGTAAGCCATGGATATTAACATAGAAAGATTTTTTAGTACCTGTAAGTTATAAATAATAAAAGATATTTTGATGGCATATCAGGTAAAGGATATCAATTGAAAAAAATGTACTCTTAACCAACTAAGCTACCGGAGATACGGGTTCCCTCGGCTAGGTGCTATTTATTCCAATTGATATTAGTAAATAGCGGTGAGATGTAGGAGACTTAAATACAAAACAATTTCACTCGAAATTAAGGAGAAGGATAAGATTTTTTAAATCTAATAACAAAATGTTTTCCTATTTGGTGCAAACTTTATAAATAGCACTGTAGGTGACAGGTATTAAAAAGAATGTAAAATCAAAATTTGTGCTATTCCAAATTATTCTATTATTGTAGCGATTCCTCCGCCGCTGTTTAAGAGATCATCCAACGCCACCGGTGGGTTATACAGCTCAAATTCCAATCTGATTGCCGTGCTGTCACAAAAGATCCCTTTGTGGTGCACACACGAGCAAAAAGCGGTGGAAGACTGGGCGCAGAATAGGCAAATCACTTTACGGAACACTGGCTACGTATAGCGGCTTATATCTGGAGGTATAGCGCGGTCTCGTTAGGCCCTTCTTAAGGATTTTAGGGCTCCCGGTTACTGGTTTTGTTTGTGTGTTTTTTGAGAAAGTTACTCACTCGAGCGGAAAAATAAATATTTTTTTCGAGGATTGGAAAGGCGTAAAGGCTTGGAGATTATTGTAATGTCTGCCGAAAAAAATATAGGGACAGTTAGTGGATCCTGCGCAAAGAAAAAAGGTATAAATTAATAATAAAATTACACAAAACAATCATACACTAAATGAAATAGATCAGTAAATTTGTATGTTAAATTTGGGCTCATTACAACCCTGGCAAAATACAAGATGGCACTGACAGCGTTCATAGTTGCCAACTATGGATCTTGAAAATTGAAACTGACGTTAATTGACATACCACATGGGTATGTAATTGCCATTTATTTGCCAGATACTAAAAAAATTGTAACACGTCTGATTCTAAGCAAATTGTTTTAACCAAATGAGTCTGAAGATTTTTCTAACAACGTACCTAATAGCCTCTTTCCCGGAACATGTCAATAAATCAACAGAATCCCATTTAAACCGCCTTGTTTGGGTCCCCATGCCCTAAAAACACATTTAGACCCTAATAACAACTTTTTGGCACACGTGTTAACATATACAGGCATGCGTATTTTTTAAACCTACGAAAATAATTTTGCTTTATACCAAAGAAAATACTATTCTTTGGTTATGTATATCAGAGCCAGATGAAATCTCATAGGTATGTCACAGATTATCTGTGTTAATGTTATGTTTATCCCTTATAAATATGATAGGTATCAGTAACTCTAAACGCCATCTACAAAGTAAGTAAAACACTGCAATTTTTCAGAGAAATTAGTACAAAATTAAAAATATCTAATCAATAGCTAAAAATTAAAGTCGTAAAACAAAAATAATGTTCTTGATTATGATGCTGGTAAAGCACTGGCAGAAAATAGTATATTTCATTACGCGAGTCTGGAAATAAAGATTTTTCCGTGCGCGCGTACAAATTCCCGTGGGAGGCGCAGCCGAACACGGGAAGTCATGCAAGCACGGAAAAATCTATTTCTGGACGTGTAATGAACGATATTTTTTTATTATACTTTGAAAACGGAAACTTAAAACATTTTATCGGCATATTATAATAAATTTAATTGACAAAAAATAAACAATGCAGACAATATAGTATGTATGCTGCGTATGCGTATGTATGATGCGTTTCCATGGTTACTCTCAAATTATTTCAAAGGTGCTTTGTTGTAAATTAGTTATTGTCAGATAAGGTGAATAAAAGGTCAAAAATATTACAGAAATGTATCTAAATATTGAAACACTTACGAATTAAAATACAAAATAGGTATATGTTAAATATCAGAGAGCATATAGTTTCTTAAATTTAGTTTACTTTGCTGTATATTTCTATTTTAAAGCCATATATTCGGTATTTTTATTCAGCGCACGGAAAGTTTTTCCATGCGCTGTTTCCGTGCGCTAGCCCGAAAAACCGGCACCGTCGCAATGACAAAGTTTACAGAATAAAATATATTCTGTAAACTTTGGCAATGATAAAGGCCTGCCAGCTGGCGACGCGAAACGTCACTACGTTATCACAGGGAGGTCGGGAGGTTGCTTTTTGAAGTTGTTTACGTTTACTTGTCTGGCGATTTTCCTGTTTTAAAGAACGATTGTTGTGTGTTGGAATGTGTTTTTTAGTAATATAGGACGTGGAGTTTTATTAATAAGGTGTTAAAACAGCAGTGGTTCATTATAAAGTGATTAAAGTTCAATTTTAGTTTATAGGTTTTAGGTTGTGTCTACCGTACTTTCACCGGTTTAGTAGACATTGCCATGGCTGGGCGACGCGCCGCCGTGTATTCGGCTAGGTTCGCCAGTCGTTGGCGGGAGGCGGGGCGTGTTTTTTGCTCGCAAAACTCGACTGATAAGCGGTTCGGAACTACTGTGTACTCCCCCCGCCAACGACTGACAAACCTAGCTGGACTCACGGCGACGCGCGGCCTATTCCCCTATGTCTACCAAAACGGTGAAAGTACGGTATAGTTTCGGACTAATTTAAATCATGCCGTGGACGTGTTCCATTCCCAACTGCAAGGGAAACTACAAAGGCGGTCCTAATGTGTCCGCTTTTTCCTCCATAAAGACCCCATTTTAAGGGAAAAGTGGGTTAAGGCCATCAAAAGAGATTTTGTTCCTACACAGTTTTCCAGGATTTTGGTTTGGACTGTTGGAGAGTGTTATACCTAACAATTTTACGCGATTAAACGTAACCACCTTGAAATCAGTAAGTTTTATGGTTTTATTTATTCGAATTTAGTTGTATCTAGGCAGGCAAATAAGAAATAATTGGCATTTACGAAAGATATCTAAATGCACCAAAACCGCTTGAAAATGTGACTTTCACTCTCGTGGATTATTATTATTATACACAAAATAGCTTCGAACAATGCAAAAATGCACATAAGCCATCAATTCCCACGATTTCATGGCCCTGCCTTATAAAAATACAGAAATCGAAAAAAAAACATTTTTTAGATTAGTTTGCTTTCCTGGTTGTCTATAAGACTTTCATAAACACTTTCCTGGGCAACAACCATCAAAATAAATTGTAGAGGTGTTATCACAATAGTTTTTTTATTATAATCAGTCAATTAGTTTCAATTTGCTTACATATGTTTCGATCATAATGATCATCATCAGAGCAATTATAAAATGTAATATTTTTAGGTGCTAAAAAGTTGCTTAAAAGACACATTATTAAACATTTTAAAATATGATACATATTAGTTTAGTTAGTTTAGTTTAGTTAAAAGTTACTTGAAAATTACTTACAAAATATCATGATGCAACGAACGGACATGGTCTTTAGTAAAAAATATAGTTGTAAGTGTGATTTTTGGGTACCATTAATAAAAATAAAAACATATAGTCTAAAATTATAACATTTTGGTACAAATAGAAAGACAGCGGTGGAGCGTGTGTCGTATTTGCTACGTTTTTATCAACAGAAACCTATTTTTTTACAGTGGGCAAGGCAAAAAGTCAGTATTACTATATGTATAGTGAGCTATATATGTAAATAATCATTTTAAAGTGTTTTTTACCAAATTTACCAAGTTGACACCTTGAAATTTGAATTTGGCGCCTTAGGCTCACATCGCTTTCAGCTGGCGGGCCTTGTTATTGCGACGGTGCCGGAAAAACCCCATCTTTCGTTATTGCTAAAACAGATGAAAATAAGGTGTTTTCAAAGAAGTATAATCAAAAACACTTTTCATATCCGGATTAAAGCTGATCTACTCGTTTTGTCCGACATTCTATGATCTAAAGAAAGGTAACCCGACACCCCCAGGCTGCGGGGGCGGGATCTGGCCATTTCTTTGGCAATAGAAAGGCGAAAACCACTCGGGCGAATACTTGTTATTCCCAAATTCGCATCAACGGTTTTTCGGGCATTGTGGCGTCCACACGAGCTCACTTCCCTTTTGCCGGATGATCTTGCAAAGGCGGCCTTGTACGGCTTGAA
Organism: Pseudeuparius sepicola; assembly: GCA_963920635.1. Classification (NCBI taxonomy): domain Eukaryota; kingdom Metazoa; phylum Arthropoda; class Insecta; order Coleoptera; family Anthribidae; genus Pseudeuparius; species Pseudeuparius sepicola. The sequence goes on from OY987304.1 coordinate 9,152,879, forward strand.
AGAAATCGTTACGGAGGCTGGCGAGTAGATGCCCTAAGCCGGGCATAAAAAAGCACAAAAGGTGCCGAGTGGTCGCAAGGAATTTCGGGAAATTCGAGACATTTTTTAAGTGGGCGTAGATACACGCATGCGGGTTCTTTTGACAGTGAAAATAAGGAGAGGAAGCTGCATGTTAGTAGTTGGTCACTAAGCATATTATTGCTTATCCGACACTTCCTTCAGAAAAACAAAAATAAATGGGTAGGATCAACTGAACCTTCCAGCAAGGAACAAACAAAATATACTTTTCCGCACGCTTGTAGAAAAAATAGTGTTCCTAACTCTTGCGGAAAGTGTCTTTTCCACACTCGATTTCTTGGCTGAACTCCGCTATATGCGTCGTTCAGCCAACTGCAATCGCGTGCGGAAAAGTGCCACTTTCCGCACTTGTTAGGAAATATACTATACTGAATATTACTCGGACGAAAAATTTCAAATTTGACGTTAAAACTGTTGTTCAATTGTAAAATGTTTCCATTGTTTTCAAATTTATCTAGCTCACTCAAGTGTGAACAATTTTTTTGTAGCCATAACAAGAAATAATAGGTACATCAACCATTAATATACATCAATCTTGTTTATAAAATTAACAATTATTATTTTTTTTAAGTTTTAGAACATTTGAAACTAGTTAAACGTTGACTAGCCTGTATGTATGAAACATTTCAATGATTGAATTTAACTTTGGAAAATGTGGCGCCAAGTTTATTTAAATGTAAAGTTACAGGTATAAAATGCTATATTTAACAAGGAAACTTCAAAAATGCACTTTTACTCGAAATATGGAAAAACCTTATTAGAAAAAAATAATGTTTGTAAATAATTTTATTTTATTTTTTCGCATATTTTACCTACACAAGTTCCTTTATTGTAAAAAAAGTAGTTTAAATAAATTTTCTTAAATAAAATCGTTTCAGGTACCTACATATTTTGAAGCAAAACATATTTTTGAATCTTAAAAAATATGTACCTACTTTAATTTTTAATCGACAACTTTTTCAAGTTGCCTGGCAAATTCATAAATTCTTAACAGTAAATGAACGAAACATTGAATGTTTTACTCGAAAAGTACCTTCGGAGAATAAATGTTCCTCTTTTCTCAAAGATCATGCCACGTCAAAGTGAAATGACAGATTAATAAATGTCAAGTTAAAATGTCATGACAACAGAAAAAATAACCAAGGCACCTGTCTGATATTGTGCCCTGTGTTCTCTAATTATAATTATCTATACTAACTTCTCTTTGAATAACCGGCAATAATATTTTCCTGAATTCCACTGAACATTCAGCAACACAGTTGTTGCCCATATTTCCTAGAATAAATGCTTTCTTTAGTTTTTCGTCTATTTCCTACTTCTTCTTTGAGAATCCTATGATTGGTACTAAAAGAGTGTTCACATATTTTTGACTTCGAAATTTGATTTATCCTGATATAATTTTTATGTTCTTTTAAACGAACGTTATGGCCTACGAGCAGTGGCTATAGAAACTATAGACTATAGACTATAGAAACTATAGTCACTGCTACGAGTCTCCCCAACATAGAGCTTACCTCATACACAAGAAATTTTATAAATGAATTTTTTTTTAACTTTGTACCTCATTAAATGATTCAATTTTAACTAGCATCAATCCGAATGTATTTTTGGTTTTAAATATTGTTCTAACATTAAAACGATTGCCTATGAGTTTAGCTTATCTGATAGTCCACGAATATAAGGGATAATTAAATTTACTGGTCGGTCCACCAGAGTTATTTCTCCTAGCATTGTTTTATAGTATATTGTTTGTTGAAGATGAACGTGAAACGTTCAAAGTTTCGTTCATTTACTGTTAATAATTTATGAATTTTCCAGGCAACTTGAAATAGTATATTTATACACTTAGGTTGAGAAGTGAGCTATTATTTACCGAGAATTTTTATATCCTGAGGCGCGTAGCGCCGAAAGATATAATATGCGAGGTAAATAATGGCCTTCTCAACTGAAGTGTATATAGAATTTTTTTTACTACTATCATTGAAATATTGCCATATTTTACATATTTGATTTTGATATTTAAAAAAGTTTTTAATCAGTTTGGGGGCGAAAGCCCAATTAAAAGTTAAATGGATCTGTTTGCGCCACAAATAAATTTCAGAAACTTTATGTTGTAGTTGATACAACATTTAGTTTATTTCTGAAATTTAATAAAATAATTTGATTTATTAATATAGATCGATAGTAGATACTGCAAAGAGAAAAACATGAAAAAATGTAAAGTATTAATTTTACGAATTACTTAAGTATTTCATAAGACATTTTAAATTTGACTTTACGCACTTTATGTGTTGAAATATCCAAGAAACTCCAAGAATTCAACTATGTAGTTACCAACTCTCATTACTTGATCTTGATGTGTCATGTTCGATAATTATTTTCCATGGCATATCTAGGTATGTTTTCAACTTTAATTTTCAAATGGTGAAATAATCCAATAGATACAAACGCTACTTATTTTACTTAATAATCGAAATTATAGTTACATCTCAGTATAGCAGTCACCCTGCAGAAACTAAGAAATAAATCATGGAATGCATATCAACCCTTGGTACTTGGCCACCTAATTAAATTATGTCGTATTTTTATTTGAATAATAAAAATGTAGATTGTAAATGTGTCGACGTGTATCTACGTCATAATATTATTGTACCGACTTATTTGCATCTTTTTATTTTATATAATTAATAGTTGGAATTCGTGAAATACTGATTTCCCCACACGCTTGCACTATCCGGCAATAGAAATAGTTATTTACATTGCCAGATGCGTAAGTGAACTTTTGGCGGAGGAGGTTATTTAAAGGGTGTTGCCTCGGTCGTTAAAAGTACCTCGGATGCCAAAAAAGAGCTTACGGATCGTGCAATGTATTACATTTTCCCTACTACCGACAATGATTTCAGATTATAGGTACTATATGAATTAAACTTTAATGGAGTAGATTGTGAGTAATAATCTTCATAACAAACTTTGTTCCATTACCAGAAATGATAATCAGTGATAAATATAAGAGTCAGAATGCAGCGTTAATAAAAAAATAAATAAAAAAATAGGCTTTGTGTGGGATTTGAACCCGGGACCTACGAATTGCTAGTCGCGTGTTTTCAGCCTGCGGTTATTAGCGAGGTGCCTGTCGAATTTGGTATGCTAGGCGTATTATTTGAAGCCAGGGAAACATTAATATTATTAATTTTTCTTTGGTACAATTTTTGTTTTTTCTGATCGAAGCCAGATTGTAAAACGATCGTTGCGAAACCTATTAACACAAGTTTCGCGTTGCTACATATATTTTATTAATGGTTTTAAGGTCCTTTCTGCGTAAGGGTTGCTAGGAAATACTTATGTACCTATCTAGCAACCACTTTCGCAGCAAGCAACCAAAATAACAGGGCACCTCGAGCATTTGACTTTCGCGGGAGCAAGAAACAAATAATATATATATTGATTTGGCATTGTAGGTATGTTGAATGATTAGAATGCCATTTGATATTATTTGTCTAGTTATATTTTGCCTGGGAGTGTTACTGACTGTTCCTATATACAGTGTGACCCATTTGTTTTGGGGTCAGTCTGTAAAAAGTGTATCAATCGTGCGATTTGGCTGATTTTTTTTTCAAATTGTAGAGCTCGATGAACTGCACATTTTGAACAAAAATTGCCTGGTTCGCATAAAATCCAAAGCCTACTATGACCGTTTTTATGAGCAAAATTTTAAGAAACCATATTAGCGTTTTTTTTTGAAAAAATCTGTGTGCGCCAATGGATTGAGCACCCCTCGAAATGGGTATGTACAAAATTTCATCAAAATATTTCAAGTAATAACGATTTTGTAGAAAAATTAAAAATGCAGCCAAGGTACGTCTTTATTTTCAAAAATTCAAAGTTGGCCATGGAAAATAATTGAATTGTTTACTTTTATTAAGTGTCAAACTGTCTAAATTGAGTTCAGAAATTGTTTGTGCTCAATACAATTAATTATCATAATTATGGAATATTTAAGCATAAGAGACAAAATAGAAATTGTTCGACTCGTGGGCGACAACGAAAATTTTATAATTTTAATTGTTTTTATGTTTTGTGTTTATAAGCATAAGGTTGTATTATTACAATTCAATTATTTTCCATGGCCAACTTTGAATTTTTGAAAATAAAGACGTACCTTGGCTGCATTTTTAATTTTTCTACAAAATCGTTATTACTTGAAATATTTTGATGAAATTTTGTACATACCCATTTCGAGGGGTGCTCAATCCATTGGCGCACACAGATTTTTTCAAAAAAAAACGCTAATATGGTTTCTTAAAATTTTGCTCATAAAAACGGTCATAGTAGGCTTTGGATTTTATGCGAACCAGGCAATTTTTGTTCAAAATGTGCAGTTCATCGAGCTCTACAATTTAAAAAAAAAATCAGCCAAATCGCACGATTGATACACTTTTTACAGACTGACCCCAAAACAAATGGGTCACACTGTATATAGCCGCAAAGTCGAACTGTTATTTTCGTTCTCAAAATCTTTTCAAAAACCGGGACAATATGTTTGCCTGCCCCTCGACGCCCATAGAATCGAGTATTTGTAAATGAGTCGACCCACGCCATCCCCGATGAATGCCCTTCGAGTTTTTAATTCAAGAAGGCGTCAGCCATTGAGGGCCCAAACCGTCACACGTGTTGAAAAACCTCCGCTTTCAGAAACCATAATTTATAACCATCATAAGTCGAATTGAATGGATTTCTTTACATATATTTAACACTAAAGATTCAAAAGATTTCGAAAACCACACCATTCGAAGGGCCGGTTCTGCCCAGGTCAAACCTTATTTCGACTATAAGAAAAATCCAACCGACTTTTGATGGTTGCGGGGGGTAGAGAGAATCACGGGTCTCCTTGTTCGAGCTAAACGAAGTAGGAAATGGGCGGGTGGCGGGCAAATTTGCCGTTTTAGGTTTCAGTTTTTTTCTCGGAGAAAAGGAAGCGTATGTTTTGAGGGTGACAGGAGGGGTGGCATTGATTAGCGACGTTGTTTCGATACGGTTTGTCGATGCTTTGAAACGGAAGCAGAGACCAACAGGCGCTACTGATTGATACCTGGTGACGTAATATGTTTATCTTCTGTGAAATTCCTATACTAGTCCAGTAGCCCATTTTTGTATCTGCTAGCTTTGTGGTTGATCTTGAATTTTATATCATATCCTCGTCTAGAAATGGATAGACAAGGATAATATAGGTAATTTTAGCGCACACATTCAAATACAAGTTGGATTGATGAGTTTCAACTTTCAACTTCTTTCGTCAAGACCATAGTTTCCATGATACTAATACACTGGCTTTTATTAGCGATATTTTTAAATTAAAAATACAATTCCAAAGCAAGTGTTATATAAATTTCTATTTTTAGGAATCTGAATCTGGATCGTCAAATTTTTAAAAAATATTTGAGGGCGAATGTTATCACGGAATGTTATAATAATGAGTATACCTACAGAGTAACAAAAAATTGTCGGTTCTTATTTCTGACTTTCGGTTTGGCCGGAAGTGAGCATTACATTTAGGAGAACAAAAGGAATCTAGAAACCGAAAGATACACAGGGTATATTAACTTTGACTTCATATTCCACAAAAAAAAATTATATAATTTTGGTTATGAAATCGAGCATCTTTTAGAGCATAACCATTTTTGTTAATGTCAAATGAAAGGAAATATTTCTCTGTAAGTACACATTTTTTATTTAAACTTTTCATTAATTGAACAGCAATAATAATTCTATAGTAATAGTAACAAATCGGCAATTCAATTAATTAGAGGTTCTATTGAGCCAGACGATGAATAGATTTTTGATGATCCCAGGCAATTATAGCTTAATCTTTAGTTTACGTATATACAAAAGAACATCGCAAAGTTGATAGAAAATTCAAACTTTTTTAAATGGAATACTCAGTATATTTTTTGATTTTTGAAATCGACTCGTCAGTATAATTAAAATGAAACTTTATACTAGTTATTACCTTTTATCGTTTAAGAAATATTTCGTTTTCAAATGTTTTTATAACGAATTTCTTTAAGTTGAATATGCAGATCTCGTGAGAAAGACAGGTGATCGATGAATAGCAAAAAGTATTTGTTTTGGCCAAAGAAATATGACATGAAGAATTCCAAAATGTTATAGGAGCATTTTTTGGATTTTATGAATTTACTGAAATTATGAACTAAAATAACCTAACCTATCTATTATTTCGTCAATTTCAGTAAAACCTCAAATAGCTGAATATTAACATGACATTTCCTTGGAAAACAATATTTTTTGGAAAAGGTTGTTGATTTGTGAATAGATTTGGCGCAACATTGCCGCACTTACCCGTAATTCTTGACTTCTTGCTCATATACAGTGTGTCCCACTTAAGGACTGACCACCCCTGTAAAATTTTTATTTATAGCTCGATTTTCATAAACTTTTTTTTGCTGGATAGAGCTTCAAAAATGGCATCAAACAGATAATTCAGGTGCCTCGTGCGTTAAAGTCATGGCCCACTGAGACGGTGTTTTAGTGCTGAATTTTCGAGAAGTACTATTAGGGATTTTTTTAGAGGAAAATTAAAGCCAGACTCTTATTCAGCATTGTTCGAAACCCAAACGTACCAACTTGCATTGCCGTAGCTCTACAGGGAGTTTCAAAATTTTTATTGCCACACTTAAGGGCTGACCACCCCCGTAACATTTTTATTTATAGCTCGATTTTCATAAACATTTTTTTGTTGGGTATAACTTTAAAAATGGCATTAAATGCATAATTCAGGTGCCTCGTGCGTTAAATTCATGGCCCACTGAGACGGTGTTTTAGTGCTGAAATTTCGAGAAGTACTATTAGGAATTTTTTAGAGGAAAATTAATGCCGGTTTCTTGTTCAGCGTTGTTGGAAACCCAAACGTACCAATTTGCATTACCATAGCTCCACAGGGTGTACCAAAAAAAATTAAAAAGAAAAGTAATGCCGGATTTTTATATGCAGTGAGAGGTTCCAAACAAAAACGTACTAATTTGTAATTAATTTTCTTAATTTCTGGTAAGTTGGTCACTAAAATATTCATGAGGAACTCATATTCTTTCAAAAATTTATTAGCGAACAATTTTTTTATTTAATTTAATATCATCAAATACATGAATAAACAACACAACATAACATAAACTCAAATTTCAGTCATTTCAATTAGTCCTCCATTTTCTAAAGCAAATTGGTACGTTTGGGTTTCCAGCAACGTTGAATAAAAATCTAGCATTAATTTTTCTCTAAAAAAGTTCCTAATAGTAGATACTTCTCGAAATTTCAGCACTAAAACTTCGTCTCAGTGGGCCATGAATGTAACGCACGAAGCACCTGAATTATGCATTTAATGCCATTATTGAAGCTCTATCCAACAAAAAAAAAGTTTATGAAATCGTGCTAAAAAATAAAAATTTTACAGGGGTGGCCTCTAATTAAGTGGGACACTAAAAATTTTGAAACACCCTGTAGAGCTATGGTAATGCAAATTGGTACGTTTGGGTTTCGAACAGGGCTGAATAAGAATCCGGCATTGATTTTCCTCTAAAAAAATCCCTAATAGTACTTTTCGAAATTTCAGCACTAAAACACCGTCTCAGTGGGCCATGAATTTAAGGCACGAGGTACCTGAATTATACATTTAATGCCATTTTTGAAGCTCTATCCAACAAAAAAAAGTTTATGGAAATCGAGCCATAAATAAAAATTTTACAGGGGTGGTCAGTCCTTAAGTGGGACACACTGTATATCTCGTGCCTATGTGGAAACATTTATGGTATACCTATTATGTATTAGCAAAAAAAAAAACAAATTTGGAAATTATCGGGTAAACTTAGAGAATTTAATTATAACATACAGGGTGAGCCTTTGACCCATATAAAAATTTTAACCAGAGGTAAAGCTAAACCCCTGTCGTAGCAATGAAGTTATTAAAAAAAATCAAAAATAAAATTTCCGTTCATTAAATTTTTTAAAAGTTTGGGACCGCCGACCTTATTCCTCTTGGTCCATCTCAAACTCTATTAGACTTCATCCTAATTTAAAGTCAATATTGCCGCACACTTGAAATTTTTTGTACGGTTTAACGACTTACCCTGTAGAAAAAAAACAAAATTTGAAGCCGAAAAATGTATTTGAAAACTATCGGAAAAATCGAAATAATAATATCGTTTCGGTTGATCGGATACAGGTGATTATTATACAGAGACATACGTATATTAATTTCTTCTTCGTATATCAGCACTCTTACTTTCTTCCATAAAACATTTTATTGAAATAATAATTGAATCTTGTATCGACACCTCTCATTACCACTAATTAACTGGTGATAAATCTCATGTTATGGCTTCATTTTTTCAATAATTTCGAGACTTTTTTTATGCTCCAATTCCCAGTGAATTAAATTATTATTTTGCATTATTAATTTACAAGTATGAATATGTATGGTTTCGGCTGCGTTATTGAAAGTTGCCATTTTCCGCTCGATGAAGTATTACCGTGTTGTCAGCACACTTTCGAAATTTTAAGGAAGATTTAAAATGCCAATAATCAACAATTAAGATGTTTTATTGCCTTTTGCCGATAAGAAAGTGGATCAACCTGGTCCTGATATTTTGTAATAAGTATAGGAAAACGTTTATCGTTCTGGGTCTTAAATAATCAAGTTTTGATAAGTGCAGAATATGAATAGGACTCTAGCGGAGGCAGGATCTTTATAGAAATAAAACTATTTTGCAGTATACACTTTTTATACAAATCTTTCGTTCAGAAGATACAATGCGCCAAAGGTGTATAGGTTTTAATAATAATAATAACAAAATATTCTTTGTATAAAGCAGTAACTAGTAAAACCTACCAGTGAAATGCTCAGAACAAAGCACTTTGTCTTGAAATCGGCAGTAAAGTGTCTCAATATCGTCATAGTCATTAAAAGCTCAGAAATCGGCAGTGATCAGTCCAGTATTGTATGATTTTTTCAATAAGTAGGCCTTGGAGAGATGTAAACATCAAACGTTAAGACGCGGGGCCATAGCCCTTCAACCTACACATTGCGAAATTGTTACCTACAGCAGCGCAATCTTTCAGTATAAATATTTTAGTGGGTTTAAATATCAATCTATTTTTAATGAAGGCAGCAGTTTGGACTTTCTGTTGGGAAGCGCCGTGCCTCGTCATACTTGACCTATAGGTAGAGTGATAGTCAAAGTCAAGCAACGTCGCGCGCACTCGGTTCATGGACGGCTGATCCCTTATGATTATTTTTTTGCCTAATAACACATTTTTTTATTATTTGTTTGCCCAATAAAACTATTTCCTATTTCAAAAAAATATATATGTACCTATGTACCTTGGCACTGAAGTTCTTTTTATGACTCATGTGGTTTATTTGCCTCGGCCTGAGGTCTCGGCAACTAAATTCCAGTCATAAAAAGTTGAACTTCAGGACCTTGGTACCTAAATAACTATTATTTTACAAAGTGGTAATATTGATAACTTGTCTGGTAAAAATGTTAAAACACATTTCGCTCTTATAATTTTTTAACAACCCATCTAAAAATGAACGGCCCATACATTTTAAAAAGACCTCTGCCAATCTCTATCTCCCGTTGGATCTTAAACAGGCCCATCCACTCACAATAAGTCCATTTCCTTATCGCATCTCGAAATCAGTGAATTTACAAACATTTGCACAAGAATTCTCCAGTTGATCCCCTCGAAATATCTTGATCTCGCCCTCCTATTCAAACACTCGGTCCCAAAAATGAGTCCACAATATTTACCTTCGTTTCAAAAAATGTTTGCGTTAACAGCATTATAATATTTTCTGTACTTCCTACCTGATGCCAAATAATTTTCTGGGATGAAAACGGTCGACTGGGTTCCATCTGAAGAGATTTCTTGAACTCAGATGACACATGTTTATCTAAGATTGTACAATGCCCCACAGGAGACGTAACGTAATATTTCTAGTAATATTTGGGGGACCTCAAAAGATTCCCCGATATGTTTGTTGTGGAATTATTTTTAAAAAGTTCATCTAAGCGAAAGAAATAGGATACGATGGCAGGCTCGGATATAATAAGAATATTCTTCAGTTTGTGTTTAGGTTGGCCATACACAAATATATGGGATTAGGGTATAGGATATCTCTCTTTTTTCTGGAATAGGTAGGCGATTTTGATACGCGCATGTGAACAAACAGAGTGATACTTCATGCTTGATTTCTATGAGCAGACTGTCCAATTAGTGTATGGATGGGACCTTATAGATCCTTGGGTTTTTAAGATACTTTTTTCTGCATTTTAATAATGTTAATTTAAATATTAATGTACATTAATGTACATTAACCATTCTAAGTAATAATTTAATCCCGGAGGGACTAAATGTGACACTTTAGTCCCTATCAAAATGGAGTGAAGTTGTTACTACTTTAGTCCTGGAAGTACGAAAAAGTATCTTTACTGAAAAATATCAGTAGTATTGTAGTTTCAGTTCCCTTATTGCAGTTGTCAAATATGCCTACATCATACAGGGTGGTTGCAAACTTTTATGAAGGTAAATAAAACTCAATAATAGCTAAATCCAATTCCTTTGCCGTTCAATCTTACTAATCCCGACTGATCCATTACGTCAACAAATGATTTCGAACAGCCTCCTCTGTCGCGGGAGGAATTAACAAATAAGGGTAGCCCCTGCCGTGGTACGCCCTCATCCGACCCACTTAGCCAATGTAAAAGCCATATGTATTTACTAATATTTACCACATGGGTTCGCCCTACAAATATTTACAATATCGACCGTCGCCAGCAACTTGAGAGATTTCTTCGGCCCCTGGCTTCCACGGCGCATAATTATGGCATTTTTTCGGATATTTCAGTGTCGAGTGTCGTGCGGAATTAAGGGTATGATTTTAGTGAAAACAACGAAACAAATTCTTACAAAACTGCAATTTGTAAGTAAGTTTCTGTCTGTTTCCGTCAGATATAGAAAATATATATCCAACTTTATTTGATAATTTATTAGGTTGCATTATTTTTTAAAAAATTACTACATTGCATAAAATGTTTGTATGGTTAATTTCCAGAAATAGTTATTTACATTGCAAGATGCGTCAGTGCACTTTTTTTGACCAGAAGGCCTCCGAGGCCAAAAAAGAGCTTACGCATATTACATTTTGCCCACTCCTGATAATTTCATACTATAGGTACTAAAATTGTAAGTAATAATCTTCATAATAACTAAATAACCACTGATCAATTACTAAAAATGATAATCAGGAATCAGGAGTAAATATAAGACGCAGGATGCAATGACAGTACCTACACAGCACGGGCGTAGCCAGGATTTAGTTTTGGGGGGGGGGGTTTAGTTTGAGAAGTAAATAAAACAACAAAAATATACTTACATGAAATTTAATATCTATATATTCATCCGAAAAACTACGACATATTTATAAAGTTCTTAACTTTAAATGAAATGGATAAATTAATTTCGTTCCTCTGCGCTAAATCTAAAACCAGGCTTTTTCTTTTAAATATATCCACTACTTCATCTGCATGAATTTCTGTTCCATAGTGAATGTTCATTAGAGCCAAACCATTAAGTCTGTTTTCACTTGTAGTGTTTCGTAAATAGTTTTTCAGTCTCCTTAGGCTCGAGAAAGACCTTTCTGGGGTAGCAGTGGATACAGGAATGGTAGCCAAGATTTGTAGTAATGTGTAAATATTAGGATAAAGGTTTTTATCGCACATATCTAGGCATTCCAAACTAGATTTCGGGGTAGGCAGTCTTCTTATCAGCATACAAGGTAGCTGAAGCTTTGATAGCTAAATCCAAATTTGTTTCTTTATTAGAAACCCCTTGACCTTGACTACACTACTTTTTCCAGTAGACCATACCTTTAAGTTTATCACCCTTCCTTTTTTTCCCCTCCATTTTTCGACAGAAATAATGATTCACGTATCTATCCTTAACAAGGTCATCGAATAACAGCGCACTAAAATTACTCACTTACACGGTACACTTAATTCTCTTCACTATTCGTTCACCACTTTTCACTTTTAATCGCTTCGAGTTCGCATGGAACAATACTGCCGTAAGCGCGGTCACGCGCCGCGGCGCCGCTTATATAGCAGCCCAGTAGCCGTCCAGAAACTTCCACGAACTTCCACAAAGTTCCGCTCATTTCGACCGAGGGGCGTGGCGAATAATCGAGAAACAACGCAAAGTGTCCCTACGATACAAAATAGTTCGGCTGCAACTGCGTCTGCCTCTCGTCAAAAGATGGCGCTAGGCGCTACTATTACTACATATATTCAAACGTAATAATAATTTAACTCTTCACTCCTCGTATTTTTTCGGTATAATATTAGGTAATATTTTGATTATTTCGGGGGGGGTTTGAACCCCCGAACCCCCCCCCCCCCTTGGCTACGCCCGTGCTACACAGGGTGGCTTATATAAGGGGCGCACTCAAAATATCCCGGCTATTTTTTGACAGAAAAAATCACTGGCGGGTGCGATCGATAGCTCTTCCGAGCGGCCTTCTTTTGTCAGGATGCAAGTTGCTGTCCATGGATACCTAGGAAAACTATAGTCAAAAATAAAAAAAAAGTAAAAATTTTTAAAGCCCTGCAACTTTTTTATTTGTAGGGGTACAGAAAAAAGTTTAATATAAAAATTGTTTTCAGCAACGACTGTGAAAATAAAACTATTGTGGCAATTTTAAAATAATAGTTATGGCTAACTTTGGGCTCCCTCTTGGGATCAAAAATTATTATTTTCTGGAAAAAATTACTCATTGACGCATTTTTTATAAAGCAAAATATCCCATTTAATTTGATATGTCACATGCTTTCCAGTTTGTTCTGTACTTACTATAAGAAATTAAAAAATATATATTTGTAATATTTGTGATTAGCAGAAGACGAAGATCTAGTGTCCAATGAAAATAAATAATCAATTATGACGCTAAATTAAAGCAGGCATAGTAGGTTTCCAAATTTTGAAAATAAAGCGGTTTGTATGCACTTCATCGAATGTCAAATAGCTAATCTAAAATTGTGATTTTTTAATATTAAAAAATGCGAAACTCGTATAGACATTATTGTCTGTTACGAAAATAAATTAAAAATACTTAATATTTTCAATTTAACCAAAGGAAATAATACTATTCTTTTCTTTGATTGAACAATACTGAACTTAATAAAATGTCATACCTACTATTACAATACAATAAATGCTCAGTGAATACCTTGTATTTACACCTACTTTCCACAACAAACAGCACCGCACATTCCTCAACATTTACCCTTTTCAGAATCGGCATTTCAGCTGCTGCATATTTCAAGTATTCTCATTTTTCAGTATAACACATTTTTCGGAGCTATTGACTTACGTACCTGTTTAAGTGACCCCATTTTCAAAATTCCAATACCTAGGGATGTCATTACTAACATCATAATGCTATCATTGCATATTTATTTTCATTGCATATTTATTTTCAAGGGTAACTAGATCTTATGTCAAGCACAATTATTACCAATATTTTTTCTTAATTTTTTTACGTAAATACAGAACAAACGATCAAGTGCGACCCTTCATATTGAATGGGACATTTTGATTTACAAAACACACAAAATTAAATATTTTTTCAGAAAATTTAATTTCCGAGCCCAAGAGAGTCAAAATATTACGGTACATAATCTACAAATCAAAACATTTCGAAAAATAAAAAAGTTACAGCAGTTAATAATTTCGAATTTTTCCGATTTTTGGCCATAGTTTTTGTAGATGGCCATAGGAAACAATTTTGATCATGACAAAAAATAGCCGAGATATCTTGGGTTAGCCACTTATACAGTGACCGGCAGAAAGTTGGACACAAATGGAAAACTTTTTTATTATTAATTTCTCAGAAAATTGTATTCTTGATAAAAGTTGGTGCATCATTTCAAACTCAAAACGCACATACCAAAATTTAAATATCTCCTTTTGGATACGAGGTAGATTCAAAAATGTAAAAATAGCTCAAGACTAAAGTACCCTTATTTTTTAAAATACGGTAAAATGTTACTTACAAAAGTTGTTTGGAATCAAAAGTGGATGTCAGATTTAAAGTCACAGCCACCTGTAAAAAAAAAGAAATTTAACTTTTTTGTATTTTTTTTCGATCACCCTGTGTATTACAAAAAAACAAAATACCGCAAGCGCAACTTATCGTGGGATAACACATGAATTTGCTACTTAACTTTAATTTTGTTCGATTAGCAGCTAGAAATTTAAATTAACCGAAATCAGAGGTTAAAAATATTAAATTTTTGTGTCCATTGAATAAAATAAGTAGTTTTTTTGACAAATTTTAATAATAAGTAATTTAAATGAAAACAGTAACTAAAAATAAATTTGCTTAGAGGTACCTATCGAACAAAATACGAGATTAATAGGATAATCCATGCTACGGCCAATAATAACTCTTGCAAAGTTGGCTTTGAAAACAATAATTGTCGGCGAAGAATTATTTTAAATGTAAAACTCCGTTATTGTCATTCTGCAACTATGCCTGCACTTAGTGTTCAAGATAAAGTGGAAATTGTTTTAATACACGGTGATAATAATTATCATACTTGTCGAGAAACATCAGATATTTTCAATGAACGACATCCAGACAAAAACGTCAACTACTCAACTGTGACAAAAATTCTTAGGAGTTTTAAGCAGTTCAGTTCAGTGCAAAATAAATGTCAAGTACCACATAGAAGAAATGTAACAGGTAACGAAGATATTGTCCTCTCCGTTGTTAAGAATACTAAAATGCCGCTGTCCCAACGGCAAACAGAGTTGACAAAATTTTTTGGCAAATTTATTTTTAGTTACTGTTTTCATTTAAATTACTTATTATTAAAATTTGCCAAAAAAACTACTTATTTTATTCAATGGACACAAAAATTTAATATTTTTAAGCTCTGATTTCGATTAATTTAAATTTCTAGCTGCTAATCGAACAAAATTAAAGTTAAGTAGCAAATTCATGTGTTAGTGTTATCCGATGATAAGTTGCGCTTGCGGTATTTTGTTTTTTGTAATACACAGGGTGATCGAAAAAATATAAAAAAGTTAAATTTCTTTTTTTTTTACTAGGTGGCTGTGACTTTAAATCTGACATCCACTTTTGATTACAAACAACTTTTGTAAGTAACTTTTTACCGTATTTTAAAAAATAAGGGTACTTTACTCTTGAGCTATTTTGACATTTTTGAATCTACCTCGTATCCAAAAAGAGATATTTAAATTTTGGTATATGCGTTTTGAGTTTGAAATGATGCACCAACTTTTATCAAGAATAAAATTTTCTGAGAAACTTATAATAAAAAAGTTTTCCATTTGTGTCCAACTTTCTGCCGGTCACTGTATAAGCCTGTATATGCAAATGAATTTATTTATTTATTTAGAAACAAATTTACTGGTATTTTTCTTTGTTAATTTTAGACTTGACTCCATTAAAAAATCCTGTGTTTTTAAATATCAAGCTCAAATTTGCTATGAGTTTTCTAACTCTTAAATTAGCTGAACTCAAATGAGAAATTAAAAGATTTAGGGGGTTTTGTAAAGCCCAGGTTCGTACTATACCTAGGCTTATGAGTTTAAAAACTATGTATTTCTCTAATTTGATTAGGTGATACAAGATCATATTAAGAATAAACTCTTACAAAATTTGATTGTGTTGTTTTAGAAAATACAAAAAATAGAGGTGTCCATTCTAAAATAAACAAAAAACTCCAATAAATTGACAACTAAGTTGAAATTTGTGTTGAAAGCCAAACCTTAAATCGAAATTCCACATGAGTCAAAAATTACAAAAAAATACGCTTGAATTAAAAATTATTTATTTAAACCATATTGAATTTTTCTGTAACAATTTTTTCTTGAAAATTTAATCTACTTCTCGATTATGAATGTATAACAATACTGTCATTCCATTTAAAATTTTGAAGGAAAAATTAAAAAAGGATTATATAAAAAAGTGTTATAGGGTGAGTTTTTTTCGATGACCACTATGGGGATCTCGAAAACTATGAGAGCTACAACAAAGGTTAAATGGGGAAAGAATTGCAGTTTTGAATGCTCAAT
The DNA here is from genome assembly GCA_963920635.1 of Pseudeuparius sepicola. NCBI lineage: Eukaryota > Metazoa > Arthropoda > Insecta > Coleoptera > Anthribidae > Pseudeuparius > Pseudeuparius sepicola. The sequence goes on from OY987304.1 coordinate 9,169,127, forward strand.
CTAATGCCCTTTTTGGATATTTAAAAAAGTTCATGGCTCACTAGATATTTTGAAAAGAGTGATTTTTTGCTATTTCATCACATCTCTGTAGCTCCGTTATTTCTGATTATACAGGAAAACTGCAGAGACAAAAATTGTAGATAATTTTGGACTTAATAAGATAATCTTATCCAATTTTTTATGTTGTTTGTGATTTTTGGGATAAGTATGACATAAATTTTTCTTTTTTTAATGTAAATCATAGTTGGCTACGGCCTTATCAAATCGGCCATTTTTGAGCTTTCCAAAGATATAATACTCGGCATAGTTATTATAAAAAATAAAAGAGCTATGGCTAATTTTCTGATTTTTTTTTTAATTTTCACGTAGTCAGCCATGGAATATTTTCATAATTACGTTTATTTTATAATTAGACATACTTTATATTTTCTAATATTTTGTTTTTAGCAGGTAACAAGTGTATGTCATACTCAAAAATCACAAGCAACATAAAAATTGGATAAGATTATCTTATTAAGCTCGAAATTATCTACAATTTTTGTCGGTACAGTTTTTCTGTATTCTATTCTGATGGAATAGCAAAAAATCACTCTTTTCAAAATATCTAGTGAGCCATGAACTTTTTTAAAAATCCAAAAGGGGCATTAGACTGAGCATTCAAAACTGCCATTCTTTCCCCATTTAACCTTTGTTCTAGCTCTGCTAGTTTCCGAGATCCCCATAGTGGTCATCGAAAAAAACTCACCCTGTATAAGTATAACAAAACATATAATTCTAGTGAAATTATCATTGTATAATAATTTTTTTAATAAATTTTATAAAGATATTTTCCAGAAAAATTAAGACCCCGTAAGCACTTTCTCTTGGTAACTTTAGGTATTCAATGGGATTTTTGTTACCAAAGCTCCTGGACTATTAATTTCTGAGATATGGTACCTCATCACCGTTAATGAAACACCTGGTACACATTTTGAAGTAGAGACGTAGTTTAAATGGGAAATGGCATAAAAAAAGTCACATTATTTTATAGTCCAATAATCTGTGGTCAAGGGTTTTTGCTTTTTGTCTCCTGCCGATGTATCTCTGTCTTGGTCTTTCGAATTCCACCCTCAACACACACTGTTTTCGGATTTAAATATCGGATTTCACGTTAAAAATGCCTACGACCAGTTCGATGCCGCCTCGTTACTGCCAGGTCCCTAAAATTCCTCGGCCGTCTCTCCCACCAAAAAAATATTAAGTTTCAAAAACCGTAAAACTACGGAACACGTGTTGCTATCCAAACACGTGTCAATGCTTTTTGAAAGTGATAAATTAGGAACTAACAGAAAGCCAGTGTTCTCGGCTTTATCTTCGGCTTCGGTAAAATGATCCCGTGGCGGATACACGCTAAAAGGGATTTCTCGTTGGCGTACATGGAAATTAATGTATTCCGGAGTTGGAGTTGGGATGGAATGGTAGAAATATCTGGCATTTTTTGTGGGCTGTTTTAACGAACACGTCAATTATGGGGCAATCTCGAGGGCTAGAAAAAATGGGTTTAAAATTAGAAACGCGTGGACATCAGGAAAGACGCGCTTAGGTGGTACTTCCTCTGGAATAGATATGTGTGTTGTCGCTACATATTTCTTTTTATAATTTTTAAACGACAAACAGCGTGTTAGATCATTTCTTGACAATTTCGAGGTCGACTAAAAAATGAATTAGGGCATCTGGAATAATAAAGGAATTAATAATTACATATTTCTGTCGTGTCAAAAGATTAACACTTTTGTATTTTGTATCAAAATTATTTATAAGAGCTATACTAATGTAAAAATCATTTGAAATGTAGATTATTTACCTTGTCAGTGGCTCGCAATCAGCGGGTCTTCACAATGCAAATTCACTCGACGGCTAAATACTTTATATTGTTGTACAAACTCGGGCATATGAAAAAGACAAAAGCAACAGTTACTGACCTGCTACCTTGATAAAATTATGGTATACTCACCGGGGGTTGTTAGCCCCTTTACTCCCGGTTAACCTCCATGCGTCCGTCATATCGGATATCTTTCTTACCATTTTACTATCATATAATATCTTCGACGACTAGCTAGTGTCACCTAAATTAAGTAAAGGCTTCCCCGGATACTCAACTGCCGCTAAACAGTAAAGCATCCCAACGAATTAGACAGGGGGGTGCGGTACTGGCACCCCACATGTTTATTCGTGTCATCGAGCCCCAAGTGAGGCCTCTAATCTCACCAGTCAGCACTCGAGGAACAAGCTATCGTCCCCAAAATGGGCAGAGGCTTTCGCACCCATTGTGCCGGCACCAAATGTGCGTTAACAGATCTTTACGAACTTCTCATAAAAGCCAGGTGTATCAAAAGCACCACTATCATTCATATCAACATCACCTCGAGAAACAGGACTTTTCCCGATCTCAAAATCACAGAAAACCACACTTCAATCAACAACAACTTGACGGCGGGTACCCAAAGTGTTAATGCATGCGACGGCCGATTATTACTGAGCAGGTCACTTTTAGGATTGCTCTCTCACAGTATGAATCCAGTAGCGCGCTTGTACTTTTGCGCACACTATTGTTTTGGAAGTATTTATTGTTTAGATGATATTTAATTGTTACTGATAATTGAAATAGTTTAGATTATGGGTGATTACACGTAAAAAAATATATTACGAATAAGAATATAATATAGGTATTTAGAATACAAAATAAAAATAAAAACACGGTTTACACTAAATACATTTGACAATCCTTATATGGCTATATAAGCAAATACCGCGCAAAAGAGACGTCCGACGGGAGGAATAATTCGGCGGCCTATTTTAACCCTAAATTACGCGGGAAATTTGAAATAATTTATACGGGGTTCCGTAAATAATGTACCTAATATCTTGATTGTCACTTCGTGCAAAATGGAAATAACTTAATTGAAAGTATGAGTCTATGCATGGGGATCTTGGGATCTTAAGAGTTAGGAGGTCGGTTAAATTGGGGAAAATTTGCAGAATTTTATGCCGAGTAACATGGTAAAAAAATTTTGGCCGGCCCTTCTCGTTTTGAAAATAATGCGAAAAAACTGAAAATTGTCGTTTTCGTTTTTATTTTTTTAATCGAAAACGAATGGGCTCAACATTTCTAAGTTAAACAGTATTAAGGCACTTTTTTACAAGAAATCTAAATATGACCTCTCATTTTGTATGTTGCCTCCCTAGACAAAGATATCACGATCAACTTTTATTTTTCTTATGGGCGCCATATTGGATTTTTGCATTTTTGAAAAGTGTTTTTTTCTGGTTAAACTGATATGTCACACATACCACACTTTATTTTTCTTGCCGTAATATCAAATTAATCGTTTTTTGCATAGAGTGCCTTGGAAACATAAGCCCCATTATGTTTGACGTTTTTGCATAGAGTGTAGTGTGACTTTGGAAACATAAGCCTAGTTACCCATTGTTGCGAAGTGTGATTTGGAATATTGTTTAACCATTCAGGACAAATTTAGTTAATGCTAAATTAATTAAATTAATTTAAATTTGTCCTCCTTGTTCCTCAAGGCACAATGCAGCGCGTTTCCTTAAATTGTTTATGGCTCGTCCAATATCCTTTCGTCGTTATTTTTATTTGAGGAATAATAAATTTGAATCATGTCATGCTTTTCTTCATGTGAAAATTACATTTTTTCAGTAAAATAAAGTATCCGTGACAATTAAAATTGTACTACTAAACCATCAATCGTTATGAAGCTTATATGTTTCCAAGACACTATGCAAAAACGTCAATCATTAGGGGCTTATGTTTCCAAGGCACGATTTATTTGATATTACTACAAGAAAATCAAAGTAAAGCATAATGTGTGACATATCATTTTAGCCAGAAAAAACTCTTCTTTTCAAAAATCCAATATAACGCCCATAAGAAAAATAAAAGTTGATCGTTATTTCTTTGTACAGCGAGGCGACAAAAAAATGCGAATAGATTCCTTGTAAAAAAGTGCCTTAATAATGTTTAACTTAGAAATGTCCAGCTAAATTAGTTTTCGTTTAAAAAAATAAAAACGAATTTTCAGTTTTTGGCATTATTTTGAAAACGAGAAGGGCCAGCCAATTTTTTTTTATCGTGTTATACTCGGCATCAAATTCCCCAACCTTGCCCCATTTTAATCGACCTCGTATCTCTTAAGATAACCAAGATCCCCATGCATAGACTCGAAATACGATCACCCTGTATATAATAGGTCCAAAATTTTTTGTTGGTTTTAAGTTTTTAGTGCATTTGGGAAACGAAGCAATTAACTAGGTTGAGAAATTATACATTAATTAAAACAACATAGGTATTTATTTATCATAAAGGTAACTACATATTATATAATTATTATTGTACATTATACCTTACACTTATGTACAATAGCTACATCAAAATAATTACTTATAAAAACTTTTAATAATACCTACTAATATATTTTCCAGGAACATATACCTGTTTTTGAATTTTTAGCTTGTTTTACTCGTATTTCATTATAGAACTTTTACTAATGATATTTTTCTTTTTGTTTGTTTAGAAAATGCAAGCAAAAGAAAACTTGAGAACTTCAAGGCCTTATCTCGTCTCATCTCGTCTCGTGTAAACTCTAATTACTTGACAAAAAAATTATACCTATTTACTTACCTATGTAATATAATTTCACAATCAATATAGGGTTAAAAATGGCGGCGAATTCCATCTTTTTTAGTTCCCTGCGCCTTGCCGTGCGCAATAGGGCCAAAAGTGGTATATGTTAACATACAGGTATGTGCTATACATTATATATTCATAATGAGTTATATATACAATACATTCATAATCATAAGTAGGTAATTCATATAATAGTCCAAATGGAAAACACTGGATATTACAATGTACAGTTGCATGGTAAACACGTTGGTTTTCATAGTTCTCATATGGAAAGAAAAGGGTATGATCTTCTAATACTACTTGTCGTGTCGTTCTTACTTAAAAAACCATCTCCTATCTAATGGATTTATACTTGATGCCAATTATATCCACATCCTAAAACCTTTTAACTATACAAATCAAACAATTGCCATCTCTCAACCCTATCGCCATTAAATAAAAATCCCTACCTTAAAAAATACATTCTTATGTTAATCAACTGCATCGAAAGTGACACAACACAAAAATATAACCTGTCCCGTTGGCCCTCCACTAATTAAAATCATCCCATGCTTTACCACCTACCGGTCTCCCTGGTGATGGGCCCGTAAAAAAATGTTAAGATGCCCCATTGCCACATATTATATTTTACAGACAATTCTGGCCTAATCAAGATTGCCTCAGAAACCTATTTTGAACACGTGCAAAAGGTTGGGTAGGGTGCGTTCCTTAAGATTCGTCGGAGGGTCTAAATTTCTTGTTGCCCGACATCTATTATTAACAGAGGTTGGATTTTGGAAAACGGAGTGTGAGGTCACAATAAATATAATGAATATAATTTTTCCCAATTGGCTCGCCACTGGAATGGTATATTTTTTGTGAGTGTTTTTCCTATTGACAAATTTTTGTAATCTTTATTATTTCCAAGTTCATTCATCACATTCGAACACCCTGTAATAGATACGGTAAACGTTCATCAAGCCTATTATTTCTTTACTCAATGATAAAGCAAAGTTGCTCAGTATTGAAAATTATGGTTATATCTACAAGGTGTTCCTTTGATTAGTACCTACACAAATTTTAACCAGTGCTGATTTTTTTAAGTTCTGGGGCCACTGATCTTGTTACTTGTTCCATCCGCCATCCTAGCTAGTCTGCAATGTAGCCACACTTCATAAATATCGTAATATTAATTTAAAATAGCAATTCTTAAAAAAATACTTTATAGGCCTGCTCCAGGAGTTCAACTTTACTTTAAAATTTCTGTACTAATCAATGCAATACCATGTATATCAAATAATTTCTCGCTCTTTCGACGAGAATCGAATATTATACAGAAATAATTATTTTGTGCACCCTTAGACAAGGAAAGAGAGAGGACGCCTAACAGCGCTCGCGGCCGTGTTACCGACTGCCACATCGCACGACAGGCCAGTGGCGTAGCATGAAACGCGTTCTTAGCCAATATCACAAAAATGTTAAAAATGAAAAGGTAGTTAATTTTGACTTACATATAATTTGAAATATTGGTATTTATTTGCAGATAATTTCCCAAATGTAAAGCTACTCGTATCGTAGTAGTGTCAAGTGCTGGAATATACTCGTATTTATTTGTGGCGATTCCGAATCAATCAAAATAAAATGAATAATGCACGCCCATGGAAACCAGCCCAGATTTTATGAAACTATTAGACCGTCAGACAATGACAGATTTTCCTTACTGATTTTTTCATTTATGCCTTGGAGAGGGTTGAAAGGTAAATCGATGCTGAGTCGGAAAATAGTAATTTTAAGTTTGGCCCCCGGGGAAAACATATGGAAAATTCGATTTTTCAAAACAGAAAAAAAGGTACTAATTCTCACTTATGCCATGTTCACCGTATGATTTCTTATACTATTCCGACCTCGAAAACCCAAAGGCATAAGTGTAGCGTGTGGAAAAAGGGTTGAGTTAAGGGTTTGGCAGATCACACCAAAAATGATTTGGTTTACCGACTCCGTCGGTTATGCCGTTCGAAATGGTGAAAACTTATATCCTCACTAGCCCAAAAATTGATTGGCAGAAGTAGCGCGTGGGGAAAAATGCACTTTTGGGTCGGAAAATAAATCGGAAATTTTTTTTTCGTCAATCTATACACGTCCGGGTAGGCAAGCGCGGCGTCCTCTCTCTTTACTCGTACTTTTCTAAGTGTGTAACCATAAGAAGAACGGCAGTCAAAATTACAGTTCTACTGGAGAAAAATTGAGTTCAAACACAATATAGGCAACATGTTACATTAGCACCAATGAACTGTCTAATTTGATGGCTGTGTTGTTCTTCTTTACATATAATATTTTTCTCAATGGTATAACACTTAACAATAATATCTACTAATAAGTTGGGGAAAAGTTTGGATTATAAATTATAAAGTTAGGCTAAATTATCATATTTTGGCGCCAAAAATACGTAGTTAACGCGATGAGGTACCTGCTTTCCTGTTAAAACTCTTGGTGTTAAGTATTGGAATGTTTAAAAGCAAAAAAATATTTAGTCATTGTTGTAATTTTTTTTTACATGTTAAAATTGCTAAAAAAAATTTAGATGGCTAACTTGCATCGCTATATTTATGCAAAGCAACAACAAGCTATAGGGATTAGAACAGATCCCTGCGTAACACCACCAACACACCTAATATTTTCTCAAGGAACAGACCATGCACAGACTGACTCTCAGGTAGAGGCAACACAGAACCCTCATTTAAGTACGGTTTTTGGATGCTGTTATAGTAGCCCTGACAGGTAGATGGGATGGATTTCTGCTTCACTTGTCCCATTACCAAATAATAGATTGGGCATTTCTGAGGGTCCAGAATATTGCCGGGGGTGAGGTTTTCGATTTCGGTTGCCGTGGGGGGTGGGTGCGTGTTTTTTTGTGAGCGCCGGGGGTTGCTTTGGATCCGACACGTTCGAGGGTACGTGCGGGGATGAAAGGTTTTTTTTTGACCGTATAAGAAAGAGATAATTTTGTATAACTGTCGGTTTCTAGAGGGGAAAGTTTTTTGTGTATACGATATTTTAGCACCACATGCATAAAAAAGAATGTTGGATTCTATAAAAAAGGTCGGTCATGGAAAAAAGTTAAAAGCCAATTTAAGAGGAGGCATAAAGAATGCGTTATGGTATCTTCTGAAAGTAATGATATAGTACCAAGGCACTGACGCTGAAGTTCATGTGGTTTATTTGCCACGGAGTTGCGAGCCTCGGCAACTAAATTCCACATTCATTTCGAAATGAGTGAAAATAAAATTATTAATAAAAAAAATGTTTTTAAAAACGAGCTTTTATTTACCTAAATGCTCTAAAAAGAAGAAAATAATCAAAAAATTCAAACCAAAGCAAACCCATAATTTTGTTACATTATAAAATTATTGTATATGATATAAAAGCTTGTCGCGAGATTTTCGGGCGTAAATTTCTTTTATAGAAAAATATATTTTCTAGTTAGAATTACTTTCACGATATATATGTACCTATATTCTCGCGACAAGCTTTCATATCATATACAATTTTTTAATGTAACAAAATTATGGGTTTGCTTTGGTTTGAATTGTTTGATTATTTTCTTCTTTTTAGAGCATTTAGGTAAATAAAAGCTTGTTTTTAAAATATTTTTTTTTATTAATTATTTTATTTTCAACTTTTTAGTTCTACTCTTCAAGCCCTTTCATTTAATGCCCATATTAAGGGAAAAGAAAAATCCGCCGTGTGGGAGTGGCGGACATATTGAATTTAGTGTGATGTCACTAACTTTTTCGTTTTCTGCTCTCTTGAAGCCCTTTTATTTGATACCCATATTAAGGGGGTTGACAAAAAATACATCATCCGCCATCTTGTGGCGACGGCCATTTTGAAAGTACTTATTACAATATTGAGTATTGCATATTGTATTGTCACCGGAACTAAAGGTGTATGCAAAATTTCAGCTCAAGCGGATGTCAGGAAGTGGTTCTAATTCAGCTTGCAAGATTTGACCTAAACCACAGAATCAGTAGCTTTTCGTTAGTCTGTGCCTAAACATACATAGTTCACCATACACTGCAAGTTAAATAAAAGCTTGTAAAAACGAATTTCAGTGCCGAGAGACACGTTATTATACAGGTTGTTTCATTTTAAGTGGCGATAATTCATTATTTTATAACAAGTCGGCCGATTTTCGAAAACTTCTTTTTTTGATATATATAGTACTCCGAAAGCTCTACAGGATGTAGAGCTTCCGGAGTACGCATTATTTGTAGAGCTTTCGGAGTATGCATTATTTTAAGATTCGTCTTTTCCCTACAAGATAACAAATAAGATAACTACAAAAAATGAAAAAAAAAAAAAACAAATCCCTCTACGATTTAGGGACATCTGTCACCCACACATCCCAAGTTTCAATATCGTAACTAATATCGAGTGTTCACAACTTAAGTACAAAAAGTGAAAAAAAAACGACTTTCTCAGAGGGCCCTGTGTAAACGCTACTGAGTGTCTTGCAAATATTAAATTGATTAGGAGTCACCTAGTGTATCAATTTACACAATATCATCCGCATATATTATACCTACAGAGTGTTCATAATAAATAGGGAAATATAAAAAAATTCGACCCGACGGTTCTGTCGCTACATGCGCCACGAGGTTTTAAAAATAAGTCGACATGCCAAATAATATGAACTGTCAAACTGTTTATGTCCATGAGTCCATTGCAATTTTGATGAGAATAGTAGACGCTACCTTGGAAAATTGTAACGAAAATGTTAGGAATGGAATATTCATTACGGTGCCCAGGAAATTATTTAACGGATAGAACCTTCCTGTAAAAATACTGCTTAGCGATGAAGAATAAAAAATCTACTTATTTTTAAAACTTCGTGTGGCATGCAGGTAGTAACAAAACCGCCGGGCCGATTTTTTCGATACTTCCGTATTTATTATGAACACTCTGTATAAGATATGTAGATGATATTGTGGAAATTGATAGGTGACTCTCAATCCATTGACAATCTAACACCTGCAAGAGATTCAGTAGTGTTTACACAGGGCACTCTCAAAAAGACGATTTTTCATTTTTTGCACTTAAGTTGTGAACACTCGATATAAGTTGCGATATTGAAACTTGGGATTTGTGGGTTCCAGATGTACCTTAATCGATAGAGGTATTTGTTGTTTTTTTTTTCGTAAAAAATGTCTAACATGATTATTTCGTCATTGAAAAAGGCAAATCTTAAAATAATGCATACCTGCCAGGATGTAGAGCGCTCCGAGTACTATATTATTTAAAAAAAAGTTTTGGAAAATCGGACGAAAAGTTATAAGATAATGAATTGCCGTCACTTAAAGTGATACGCACTGTATAACAAAGTGTCTCACGCCTCACTTAAGAGTGAAACAACCTTATAACTTCTTTATTTTTTAATCGACCAGAACGAAATTTTTACCAAAGGTAGATGGCATTGTTGCCTACTTATTTCCAAAAAATTAGTTGTCTACATCAAAGTCAAAGCCACCTGCGATGCCTCAACCGAAGCTAAAAATCCGAAAGTCATATTAGGCATTTTTTTTCCAAAAAATGTAATAAAACAGTTTTTCAGAATCTATCCAGGACACTAAATCCAAAATTTTGTCAAAATCAAAAAATATTAAATAGAAAAATTAAGTAAAAATTTAAAAAAATTAAATTTATTTTCTAGCCTTTAATTTTATTTTAAAATGATCACTTTTTGAAAATAACTTGCCTTCAAAACTTTCATGGCATACTTTTCTAAACGCAGGAAATTCTTAAATTGCTATTTTTGGACTTTATTTTTTCATTTTATACATATTTTTTGATTTTGACAAAATTTTGTATTTAGGGTCCTTGATCCATTCCGAACAACTTCCTTTGGTAATTTTTTTTTAATGCCTAATATGATTGTCGGATGTTTAGCCTCGATTGTGACATCGCAGGTGGCGTTGACTTTGGAGTAGGCAACTAATTTTTTGGACAACAATGTCATCTACCTTTGGTAAAAATTACGTTCAGGTCAACTCAAATTCAAATTATTATTATTTCACAAGGTTACCTTTTAAAATAAAAAAGGTGTTCAAACAATCGACCATTATTATTTATGTAAATATTGCATCTTTTCAAAACTGAATAATTTGCGTCGCCTTTCTTAGAGAGCGCCTGTCAATACTGGAAATTGCTTCTAAAACAGCTGTTCTTAATTTAACAATTGTTTCATACTTTATTTTGTACTGTTCCCCACAAAAATAAATCCAAAACAGACAAAACGGGGGATCGGGGCTGCCAGGAAATAGGTCTATTTCTCCCTATCCAACTATTTGGATAGAGCTGATCTAGGTAATTTCTTACGGGCAAATAATTAGGTATGTGGTGGAGCTCCATCACGATAATTTTTGTTTTATTTTGTTACATTTTGTTACCAGCTAAAAATAAAATATTTGAAAGTTTGAAGTATGTCTTATTATAAAATAGAAGGTAATTATGAAAATATTCCATGGCTGACTGAGAAAATTTAAAAAAAATCAGAAAATTAGCCATAGCTCTTTTATTTTTTATAATAACTATGCCTAGTGTTATACAGTGTGGATACAAATTGTGGAATATTGATTATATTTCTTAAAATATTCCTCATATCAAAAACATGTTTTAATATAAAAGTGTTAGGGGAAATTATTTCTTTTTTAGTAGTAATAATATATAATAATAATTTTCCCTAACACTTCTATTAAAACATGTTTTTGATATGAGGAATATTTTAAGAAATAAAATAAGCAATATTCCACAATTTGTATCCACACTGTATTTTTGGAAAGCTCAAAAAATTGCGATTTGATAAGGCCACAGCCAACTATGATTTACATATAAAAAAATTATCTACAATTTCTGTCTGTACAGTTTCTCTGTATAATCAGAAATAACGGAGCTACAGAGACCTGATGAAATAGCAAAAAAATCACTCTTTTCAAAATATCTAGCGAGCCATGAACTTTTTTAAAAATCCAAAAGGGGCATTAGATTAAGCATTCAAAACTGCAATTCTTTCCCCATTTAACCTTTGTTCTAGCTCTGCTACTTGCCGAGATCCCCATAGTGGTCATCGAAAAAACCCAGTATATGCGGTACAGCGCAATTGACCTGACGGCGTCCTATGGCTACTCCCTCGCAGTCTACATAGAAAATTAATTATTTTATTAAGGGCATTGTTGACAAAATTCTTAACAAGCATGATGGATTAAATAGGTGCCTACTCTTCGCATACTTACGTGTTATTATAAGGCAACATGGCATGACCCAATAAATTTCCGTCCGCCCCGTCTCTCAAGACGACGCAAAAACCGCCTTTATACGGAGGCAGCCATTGGAGACGACAAAAAAACGGACCCGCTAACGACCGCGTGCCCGGCGCAGATTTAAAATTACAAACCCCTCGGCAAAAAGCGCGGCCAGACGCCCGGCGGAAAAAAATTCCTAGCTCATTTGGTCCAATTACACGGCAACCTCGTGCACTTTAAGGCTTCGAATTAAGAGTCGGGCGGGAGGCAGGAAGGCCGTGGAAGGCAGAAAAATCCGCGAGAGGCGAGCACCTGCCGTGCGACGTCGGCCCCCGTTCCTGATGCTCCGAGATTTTCAGGAAAAAATCGGGGGGGGATTTAAGACAAGACGTCGGCCTTGGGCCGCTTACGCCGAGGCATATAATCTGTAATTGTGCCCGGGGAAATTGCTGATTACCGCCACGTTTTACGAGGTAGACGGAATTTACGTCCGTTGGACGAAATAGGGCAACAAGAAGGGAACATTAACGTGGTTTATGCATTCCGTATTCATATAATGCGCGATACCTGTGTTGTTTTTGTTCCTGCTGTTTCGCAAAATAATGTCAGGAGCTGTAGGTGCACCTGTCACACTTATATTCCACTTAAGGCGTACATTTTGCGGCAAATAAGGTAACTAAATCATAGGCGGTGTTTAGTAATTTTAACCGAAATCGAATTTGGCGCGGCTAATAAATGGCTAGGGCGATTCACACGTCACTGCCGTTCGCAACACGCTGCGTATAGCCGCTATCATCCGCAGTTTTACGGCTCCTATTGTAGTCTATTTATTCTGCGATAATTATATAGTTTATATTGTGGTAATATGCACAAAGGTCAGCAACTCGAGGGACACGCGCGCTTCCCAACTCAGGCAGTGACTTCCAGCCAACGAGGCAACCTTCTGTGAATTTAAACGAATGCAGATACCTCTCCCTTTTTTCTACAGAGAATTATTGTTCGACTTTTTTTTGTCGAATTTAAACATAAATTTACTTTTTTCAAAACATTTTTCCAAAAACCATATTAGGAATTTTTTTTATTTAAGATCTGACACGTCAGGACACGCAAAATCCCTCAGGGTTGTTCCATTCTGCAGAGAGTCAAATTTGAACAAACTAGAAATTTTAAAGGCATGTGGCGAGCCAAGTGTTCCACGAAATTACTTCAAAACAGTTGAGTGATCAACAGGACCACTCATAGTGTTGATGTGCAAAGATCCAATAAATTTTTTGAAACTTTATACGGGTCAAAAATAGAGAATACATCAAAATCACTCCAAACACCATAAACGAACTAAGTCTAAAAAAATACAGAAGTGTGCCAGTCAGTAACTCCATATGAGTTAAGGTGGCTGATGTGCCACAAAGGAAAACGCACAGAAAATCTATCATCTTAGACAGTGATTTTGTTGAGAAACGTCCAATAATTTAAATTGTTTTTTAGTTGTTGATTGGCATTTTGTCAAAAGTAAATTACTTTTGTGTTTATTAAATTTTTTCAATATTTCCAGATCTCTCTTTGACCCGCATGAAGTTTCATAAAAATTCAGCATTTTGAGATGGCCCAAAGAAAAATATCCTGTATATGTATTTTTGTATGGAATCCTTTCACACCAACACTTTGAGTGGTCCTGTTGACCATTCAATTATTTTGAGATGATTCCATATTTGACTCGGCAGATGCCTTTAAAATTCTTATTTTGCCTAATTTCATACGCAAAATCCAAGGCCTACTGGGCATATAAACTAGCAAGTTACTATATAGGAGCAAAATTTTAATACATTACGTTTTTTAGAAAAAATCTGTGTACGCCACTGCCACTGGACTCAAAGCGCCTCAGAACGGGCTTGTACCAAATTTTATCACAAATTTTAAAGAAACAACGATTTTGTAGAAAAAATAAAATGTATTGGTTCTTAGGTACTTATTTATATTCAAAGATTCATAGTTAGCCATGAAAAAAACAATTAAAAATAAAATTGAACTCGAACAACTTGATGGTATTAATGTTGGTCTTATGCTTATACAAAACAAAAGTAACCAACAAAAAAATAAAAATTCCATCACAAAAACTACTAAATTTTTTAAAAAATTATTTTCAATTTTATTTATTTTTTAAATCTATTTACTGTAACTGGTAAAGTAATTTTGAAAATTTCGATAGCCACATTTTTTAAAAATATTTTTAACTTAGGTACCCAAATGTTTTCTCGTTTTCTGATGTAGCAGTATTTTTTTATAAAAAATATTATCTACCTTTTTGTTTTAGAAATGAGTTTCTTGATTAAAATGAAACTATAACTTTTTGTAGTAAATTTGGTGAGTACCTACTTTTCAAGACACATGGAGTGAAATAATAATTTATAGAAACAAAATAGGTGAGCCATATTTCAATTTGTTATTAGTTTTTGCCTAATTTACGGTCTTATTCTGGTGCCTAAATATTACACATTGTTTAAAGTAAACTTTGCGTATTTTATTCCATGTTTTTTAAACAATGAGAAAATATTTTTAGTAAACATTGTCGGGAATGAAACGGGCTACCTAAAAATGATTTTATTAAGGCAACGTATTTGTATCCTTTTTGGTTTTCTGAATATAAGGCACTTGTCATTTTCAGTTTTCAGGTATTTTTGGGAAATACTAGATACCATGCATCTGTGTAGAGCAGGGTTCGCATTTGAAATTCTGCTTGCAGTTTATTTATTGAACTATCTGTTACAAAAAAAACACAAGAACGAAGATTATGTCCTCATTAAAAACATTAACATGAATGAGTTCATGTTCACATACGGGTACTTACAAGACATTGCGCGAGACTATCTTGATAACGAATGATCGATGGATTATTCATGTAATTGATTGATTAATAATAACGAGTAAAATAAGACAACATTGTAACAGAAAAATATGGAATAACGGTGTCAAGCCAGTAAACACCAAGGGCGTTGAACTAATCTGCTATTCAGTAAACTGCGGAAGACATTATAGCCGGGGAGCTGAGTGACAGAAAAATGCAACAGTTTTAGGAAGGCTGGTTTTTTTATACAGTGTAGTATTTAGGCTGTATAAGAATAGCCTTGCCGTCGGTCAGCCAGTTTCGCGCAGGGGCGGCTTCAAAGTTTTAAAAAAACCAACTATGTCGCAACTGTTTTATAAAATTTAAAACTTGGCTTATTTAGTAGCAAAACAACTAAACAACGATGTGGATGTAGTCAGCCTTGAAAATATTGCAACGAGCCGCGTCAGCAGCGCTTCAAACTCATAAAAAATATACAGGATGTCTCACCACGAACTGCATCGATCGAAGTAAGCACATAATTTTTTTGAAAATTTGGCGGCTGACCAATGTCAATGAGTACTGTTCATTTAAAGTATTTTAAAAATGGCGGCACTTCCGGTTATACCGGAAGTCGATGACAACTTCGTTAGGTATTTTAAATAGAACACCCTATATTTTATTGCATTTTTGGATTCTACGGAAAATTCTAGGTACATTTCATGCATCATGTCCTATACCTAAATTAAACTGTTTTTGAGATATTTGCCATTTTAGAGAAAAAATGACAGATGCAGACCCGTACTTAATTGGCAGTTTCTTCATAACGGCTACATATTTCTTAACGCGCTCTTGGCATTTTGCAGTCAAAGGCTTGGTGCAGAGAAATACCATAAAGAAAGTTTCCGATCTTGTACAGGGTGCTCACAAAAAAATTATTCAAATATTAATTCAAAAAATGCCAAAAACTCAAAATTTTCAAATAGAAACCCCCATTTTTTTTTTGTTGTAGCCGTATTCAGCACAAAAAAATAGGGAAAGTTTGTGTTTGGTTCCCTAGTTGGCCATGGCTAATTATACGATTGTCAGAGAATGAAGAAATGTTATTTAGTTTAAAATTATTGTAAACAGTGTCGACACGGTTAAATTACACAAACGAAGACTATTCAAATTTATTTATTATGTATGGAGAATGCAACAGAGTTATATCGAGAACTTCTAATACCTACATTTGCTGATAATAAATAAATTTAAATATTAAATAGTCTTCGTTTGTGTAATTTAACCGTGCCGGCATTGTTTACAATAATTTTAAACTAAATGACATTTCTTCATTCTCTGACAATCGTATAATCAGCCATGGAAAACTAGTTTCATCAAACTTAAGAAAACGCCCCCTTGATGAAGAAGTGGAAAATTAGTTTTTTGTAAATAAATCGAAGATGCTAACATTTAGGTATAGGGAACCAAACACAAACTTTCCCTAATTTTTTGTGCGGAATACGGCTACAACAAAAAAATGGGGGTTTCTATTTGAAAATTTTGAGTTTTTGGCATTTTTTTAATTAATATTTGAATAATTTTTTGTGAGCACCCTGTACAAGATCGGAAACTTTCTTTATGATATTTCTCTGCACCAAGCCTTTGACTGCAAAATGCCAAGAGCGAGTTAAGAAATATGTAGCCGTTATGAAGAAACTGTCAATTAAGTACGGGTCTGCATCTGTCATTTTTTCTCTAAAATGGCAAATATCTCAAAAACGGTTTAATTTAGGTATAGGACATAATACATGAAATGTACCTAGAATTTTCCATAGAATTCAAAAATGCAATAAAATATTGGGTGTTCCATTTAAAATAACGAAGTTGTCATCGACTTCCGGTATAACCGAAAGTGCCGCAATTTTTAAAATACTTTAAATGAATAGTACTCATTGACATTGGTCAGCTGCCAAATTTTCAAAAAAATGCTATGTTTACTTTTTGAGATATCGATCGATGCAGTTCGTGGTGAGACACCCTGTATATTTTTTATGAGTTTGAAGCGCTGCTGACGCGGCCCGTTGCAATATTTTCAAGGCTGACTACATCCACATCGTTGTTTAGTTGTTTTGCTACTAAATAACCGAAGTTTTAGATTTTCTAAAACAGTTGGGACATACTTGGTTTTTTTTACAAACTAACTTAGTTTTACAAACTAACGAAACTGGCTGACTGACGTCAAGGCTATTCTTATACACCCTAAATACCACACTGTATCAAAAAACCAGCCTTCCTAAAACTGTTGCATTTTTTTTGTCACTCACCTCTCGGACTATTATACTAGTACCTACTACGATGTCAGGAAATTTAAATATTCCTCCACATTGTATCAATGAAAGTACTGGGGCGTCTCAAATAATCCCTTAGTTTACTAAAAAACCAGAGTGATCAGAATTGACACTCTCTGGATAGGCTAAGACCAAACATAATTTTTTTGAAAAGTTGATATTTGTAGATTAAAATGTCATTAAATAGTCCTTAACATTACCTTTTCTATGATAAAATTCAACAAATGTTCATACCTACGTCGCAACTTCCGTCCTTGTCTTACTCATGAATATACGATGGCTATCGATCGTATATTCACGAGTCAGACAAGGACGGGAGTTGTGACGTAGGTATGAACATTCGTTCAACAAAGTTTTATGTAACATAGGGTTATCACTTGTTGTTTTCGAGATATGCAACTATGTTTCCCCGCTAAGTTGGGAATAAGGAACCTTTGGCACTTAGAAAATACTTCTTTTACTTAACTCCACACAACAAAACTTTGTTTTTTTTGCCCTCGACGCGCTAATTATGTTAGCATCATCAGGAGATGATTAAGTCTGACTTAAGTCTAATGTCTAATATAACTTTTTCGATACGTCTTTCATTCGTAAAGAAAAATTTAAAAAACAACTCAAATTATTTTTCCAAAAATGTGGAAACCAAGGAATGTAATCGATGAACATTAATTACCCATTTTAAACACACCCCCACATAATTGGAAAAGTCGCTAGCAAAGGCATACCTATGATTGGTTGCTTTTTAAAAAAAAAGCTCCTTATTAGATACAAGCAGTAGGTACGAGCGAAATAACCGTACTAAAAATGTTTTCAAACTGTTTTTAAACCCTTACTCCGTAAACTGATGGATCCCACTGTACCCGGCGTACCTTTCAGCGCAGGTAACGTAATAAGTATACCTTCGTTCCTGCGTGCATCCGAGGTGAATCTCGACAATAGCAGGAGAGGTATGCGCGCGGCAGGTGCGCTTCGATGGGATTTAAAAATGGCCGACGCATACGGTAACAGTTTTTTTCTCCTTCTTTCGCCCGAGCGAAGGGAACGAGAAAAGGTAATTTAAGGCGTCGAAAAAATGCCGCTCTAATGTATTCCTTCCCTGGCAGGACGGCCTCGGCTATCTGGGCTTTTTAAAGGCGCAGACAAAGGATTAGGAGGGGCATGTGGCCGCGGACGTGGCAGGAGAACAAATCGATTAAAGGTGGAAGGACGGGAATGTACTAGATCACCTGCGGGACAGTTCGAGTTGAATTTATCTTAAACCCTGGGTGTCCAACGACTACGTACCAAAATTTTAAACACGCCTTATCGTTTTCTACTCATCGACCTCTTTCATTCAATTTAACAATTATATTTTTGTGCGCACCTTCAACTAGAGCCGGGCCTGTACGTTTCCCGTTCCCAACGAACACGGCTCGCGCATTTTCGTCGACTTTCGGCAACATTCGGTGGACTCGCCTTTCAAAGCTTAGTACAGAGTTGCCAAATGCTGCTGCTGTTACAAGTTACAATTAACTATCGTAATTAATTAAAAACGATGGACGTGTTTTTTTCCAATAACATCCATTGCCATAAACTAAACTCCAACAGTTTCAGAATAATAACTTTCATTATAATAATAATAATAATAATAATAATAATATAGCATTTATTGCCCAACAGGTAACCCCCATTTACAGGACAAGTATATAATAAAGAGTAAGATAAAAAGCAATATAAAAAAGTAATATAAAAACCCGGATATAAGTGACAAAACATTACAGTGAAAAAAAAAAAGAGGTGTAGCGATATTAGGAAACGTATTCTCTTTAATATAAGTACCGAAAGATTTTTTTTGTAACATTTTATATTTAAGCTTTTAATTATTGTAAACAACTTTTCTTGGTAAAATATTTTCCTAAGTTTAAAAAGAATACCTAGTTATTTATGTACCAAGGCAATGAAGTTCAACTTTTTATGACTCATGTGGAATTTAGTTGCCGAGGCCTCTGGCCGAGGCAAATAAACCACATGAGCCATATTTACTCTCTCTTATTTACTCTTAATTTTTTTTTACCCTGCCCCATATATCAAAGTACCTACTTTTCCTGGGTGTCAATATTGACGTTTTAGTTCACAGCAGGAATTAAACAAACATTACTGATGCAAAGGAACCATGTTTACTCTATTTCAAACCACTCCATGTAGTAAGTAGGTATTTGGGCTGCTGTTGCTGACGTTTTTCGACTTTTAATTAAGTAAGAAAGTGTCCCTCTATTAATTAATTTATTATTTATAGACCAGTTGGACATCTGGATCTACCGTATAAAAATATAACTCCATGTCTCGTCTATGATGAAACGATTAGTAGTCGGTCTTCATGAATTATGAATGCATTGTTCAAATTATTGTTCATCTCCATAAATTATCATATTTTTAGGCTATATTTAATACCTATAATAAATTTAGAGTTTGTTGAAGAAATAAGTTTATTTATTTCGCTTCGAAAGTTCATCCTCAAAACAGAACAAAACATAATATGTTATGATTTTTTTAAGTTGACTATGTAACAATAATAATAAGTAGGTACTGCCACAGAAAATATACGTAGTATAATTATAATACTATACTACGTATATTTTCTGTGGTACTACTTACAAATTATTTTCTATTGCTTAATTTATTTTATTTATTCCGTGAGGTAAAACATGAATCATATTTTTGCGAGCAAAACCATACAAAATGTTTTTAGGTTTGTCCCAAAACCAAAATGTAAACCCTATTCGCAAAAATACGGCTTTTATTATAGAGTTATTTAATTTTGCTCGGTTTAGAGTATTGTGTCTAGTCTAATACCGTACCTTAAGCCTTATTTAAGCGAAAAAAATTACAAGGCAACAAGGTATACTAGGCACCTACCTATCCCATATAGACAACACAAAATATTTTAAAAATATTTTTAAATGATTCCAAATATTCAGAAAATATTATAATACATATTTATATTATATGACGAAAATGTTTTGCTAAAATAATTTTCCATCACATTTTATTGATATTCGGACAAAATATTTTATAAATATTATAAGAAATATTATTAAAACACTCACTTCAATATTACGCCGAAGTGCCGAAGTCACCTACATCTCACCGCTACTAATTAATATCAATTGGAATAAAAATAGCACCTACCACCTACCCCATGGAACCCGTATCGATGATACTATCATAGTTTTATCTCCGGTTGCATAGTTGTTTAGTGCCTAGTGCCTGCAGTCACAGTTGAAGTTGCTGATTGCAGCAACCATTAGATATATTATTATACATATAATGTAGATCGATAATGGTTAATAATATTTTATGCAACTTTTTAAAAATAATTTAACAACCTTATAGTTGGTCCACTCTTATAATTTATAAAACATTGGAAAAACATTAATTGGGTAATATAGGAATATTTTATTAATATTTTCATGTTTCTCTAAAAATGTGTATAAATATTATTGTGTTGTCTGGCTATATAACCGGGTAGAGCGTCATAAACGTACCTATTAAAATCTTCAACCATTATAACAAAACACGAAAAGTTACTTATACGGGAATGTCTTTATATTTATTTCTTTGATTTCCCAAATCTCCCTAATCATTTGTTTGTGTGCGTCCTGTCCAAAAAAACCGATAAATATCCCATTTCAGCCGCATATCTAATCGGCTCTAAAATTCAAAACACACGTGCTCGGTCAATACGTCGACCGGCTTTGCCTTTAGTCAATATTTGTGCAGATTTGGCACGAATTCCCAGGCCTTTCGGTGGTTTTCTTCACGACCTATTACCTTCTTTTTGGACAGCTGCACCGCTCCGAGATGATTCACTTCACGGACAAGTCTGGACCTGACGGCCGCGGCGGGTCTCTGGTCTCGGGTGTGTGTCCGTGTTCGTGACTCGAGATTTCGTTTTGTCAACCTTATTCGGCCCTCAACTCGAATCGAAGTTAATTGCAGTGCGAGACGAGGCAGTAAATAATGAAGAATGCCAGATAATGATGCAATTTAAATTTAAAATATATTTTTAAAAAGTAATAGTTTTTGTGATGGAATTTTCATGTCGTATCTAAGCATAATATTAATATTAATCCAAGCTGTTAGAGTCATGGCTAACTATGAATTTTTGAAAATAAATAAGTACATACCCAATGTGCATTTTTAAAATTTCTGCTAGATCATTATTATGCACTTGAAATTTTTTGATGAAATCTGGTACAAAATCATTTTGAGGGATGCTGAATCCAGTGGCGTGTACAGATTTAAAAAAAAAATCCCTGTTCGAAACTGGATTTTGTATGAACGAGGTGATTTTTGCTCAAAAAATGCAGTTGGTCGAGCTTTAGAATTTAAAAAAATCCCGGTGAAACTGGAGTATTAATAAATATTTTACAGGTCACACTGTAGGTACAGGGTGTCCCAGTTAAGACGGTACAAGAGATTATCGTATGTAATATCACAAGTGCAGAAAATTGTATCGATAATTTTTTCGAAAGCGCTATTTTGCCTATAGAAAGATCACGAGTATAAATTGGTTTTTTTATGAGGGATTTTGTCTTGGAAAATAAAAGCCCAATTTGTACGAGTGGTTTTGCTAATGGGCAAAATAGGGCTTGAGAATAAAATTATCTAGAAAAATTTCCGGCACGAGTGGTATTTGTCGAGATTATTTCTCGAATACGATTTAATAATTTCTGTATTAATTTTTCTATGTTTACATTTCCAAAACGATTCATTTTGAACGAGTTTATTGACAGCTCCGACTGTAGCGTTATTCGGTAAACAAACGTGACGCTTGGATATCCAAGGCAATTGAGATTATACCTACATCCTGTCAGCGTTGGTTTATTTTCTGAATGTGACATAAATTTAAACATAGATGGATGTCTAATAACAAGAATTTAGCAATTTAAAAGTTATATAAATTCATTGATACAATGCTTAATAATACCGCAACATAATTTATAAGCTGCACAATTTAGAACAGTGTAAACACACCAATTTTAAGAAGTACGTGTTTGAATCGAACAGATTCGCGGTTGCTAAGCAACGAAGTGATAATTGCACAAATGGTATGCCTCTGCTAGCGACAATTTGCACTAGTGCAATTACCGGTAATTGCACTTGTGCAAATTATCACTTCGTTGCTTAGCAACCGCGAATCTGTTGGATACAAACACGTACCTACTTCTTAAAGTTTGTGTGTTTCACACTGTTCTAAATTATGCAGCTTATAAATTATGTTGCGGTATGCGGTATGCGTAGGTTTGTGGGTGTAGGTATAATCGCATTTTTGCCTTGGATACCCAAGCGTCATGTTTGTTTACTCGAACGCTACAGTCAAAGCTGTCAATAAACTCGTTCAAAATGAGTCGTTTTGGAAATGTAAACATAGAAAAAATTAATACCGAAATTATTAAATCGTATTCGTGAAATAATAGATAATTTTATTCTCAAGCCCTATTTTGCCCATTAGCAAAACCACTCGTATAAATTGGGCTTCTATTTTCAGTGTTTCAACTATTAATTTATTTTAAATATTACAGAATCTTAAAAATTACTGTAACGGAAAAAAAATCACTTCCGGCTAAACCGGTACTAAACAAGTACATTTATATTCTGGAAACATACCTAAAACCTACTTTAGAGGAATGCCGAAGAACTGGACTTGAATTTATTTTTCAACAAGATGGCGCTGCGTGCCATACAGCAAAACGGGTTAGAAACTGGCTGTTGGAAAACAATATTCTGCTTTTACCATGGGTATCCAGTAGCCCAGATTTGTCCCCAATTCAAACTTTATGGCATATCATGAAGAAGAAATTACGATTATCACCTGCGAGGACCATACCAGAATTAAGAGCGAGACTACAAAATATATGGGATAGTTTTGCCCCAAATGTTTGCCAGGAGTTAACCAATACCATGTTTAGATGTGTTCAAGCTGTTATAAGTAGAAAAGGTGACGTAACTCAGTGGTAGCATTAGTTAAGTAGTAGAGTGCCTTATTATCTAGGGCCAAAACTTTGCATTGGATACTACTGTTCTTATTTTTTGTTACTTTATCTAGTAAAATAATACTGTTTTGTATATTTCGAACTTTATTTGTTACCGATTTGACTAAAAGAAACCATTATTTCCTTATATTTTATTTTTATTCAAGTATATTCAAGAATTGCCACATTTAGATTGACTGGGCCAACAAATATGGGACGGGGCTCGTAATATCAACGAGACTTTTTTATAAAAACAAATATTCAAAAATTTCTACAATCTAAAAAAATATTTGGGAATGGTTGGTTTAGCTTCATATAAAGGTATTTATAGTAAGATATCCAAAAAAATGTGCATGAAAGTTGTTTATTTTCATATTTTGAAAAGACTGTTAATAAAATGACATATTTTAAAATTTTAAGCCAATGAATAAATAGGATATTTTTGGGAATTTTTTTTGGCAAAAGCCAATTTAATAATTACTCGTTTTACCATTATTTTATGTGTGTCCTAGTGTTTTGTAGACCCAAATTGAATACAAAAATGGATCTGCATTATGGAAAGCTACCAGCTATAAAGAAAAAAATATATAATAATAGGTTCAGATCATCTTGCAATAGACAATGTGTCTATAAAGCCAAGTGGCACTATTTAAGTGAAGAAACAAGCGGTGCCAATGATTTTTTCAATGTATTGTAAATACATATAACTCAGACAAATAATATGCATATATACTAATATAATTCAATACAATACAGATCCTGCCAAGATATAAAATGTTTAGTAACATTATATGTCTGAGTTAGTAATAGAAATCTAAGACAAAACAATGCAAATATTGCACCATTAACAAACTTCTTCATAAATTTATCTTGTACTTACGTAATAAATGTATATCCAACGTTAAAATACCTACATCAAAAAAATTTGGACAGTAATCATTTAACAATAACTGATTTTGTGAATTTACTGATCCTATAAATAATGATGAGTTGCTTATTCTGGCTAACGTGGCAACGTTGCACGAGCTCTTTGTGATCGTTGCGCATTTGCTTTATTATCCCCCAACAGCTGATCCAGAGTTCGTTGAGATTTCGGCGCTTTGTGTTGATGTGTTTCAAGTGTTTACTTTTGCGTTATTCTCGTTTTTTGACGAGATTTTGGGGTTATTGGACAATACACACAGTGTGTCCCACTTAAGGACTGACCACCCCTGTAAAATTTTTATTTATAGCTCGATTTTCATAAACTTTTTTTTGTTGGATAGAGCTTCAAAAATGGCATCAAACACATAATTCAGGTGCCTTGTGCGTTAAAGTCATGGCCCACTGAGACGGTGTTTTAGTGCTGAAATTTCGAGAAGTACTATTAGGGATTTTTTAGAGGAAAATTAATGCCAGACTCTTATTCAGCATTGTTCGAAACCCAAACGTACCAATTTGCATTGCCGTAGCTCTACAGGGAGTTTCAAAATTTTTATTGCCACACTTAAGGGCTGACCACCCCCGTAAAATTTTTAATTTCTGGTAAGTTGGTCACTAAAATATTCATGAGGAACTCATATTCTTTCAAAAATTTATTAGCGAACAAATTTTTTATTTAATTTAATATCATCAAATACATGAATAAACAACACAACATAACATAAACTCAAATTTCAGTCATTTCAATTAGTCCTCCATTTTCTAATGCAAATTGGTACGTTTGGGTTTCCAACAACGTTGAATAAAAATCTAGCATTATTTTTTTTCTAAAAAAGTCCCTAATAGTACTTTTCGAAATTTCAGCATTGAAACTTCATCTCAGTGGGCCATGAATGTAACGCACGAGTCACCTGAATTATACATTATTGAAGCTCTATCCAACAAAAAAAAGTTTATGAAATCGTGCTAAAATCAAAAATTTAACAGGGGTGGTCACTAATTAAGTGGGACACTAAAAAATTTTGATACACCCTGTAGAGCTATGGTAATGCAAATTGGTACGTTTGGGTTTCGAACAACGCTGAATAAGAATCCGGCACTGATTTTCCTCTAAAAAAATCCCTAATAGTACTTTTCGAAATTTCAGCACTAAAACACCGTCCCAGTGGGCCATGAATTTAAGGCACGAGGTACCTGAATTATACATTTAATGCCATTTTTGAAGCTCTATCCAACAAAAAAAAGTTTATGGAAATCAAGCCATAAATAAAAATTTTACAGGGGTGGTCAGTCCTTAAGTGGGACACACTGTATAGTTAAATTAGTAATTAGTGAATTAGTTATAGTTTTAAGAACGATGTAGAATAAAGTGTTGTATTTCTGGCATAGGAAATGTAACCTCTGGTTATCATAATGAGTAGGCATTTTTATGTTGAGACATAATATGAAAAAGTACTGTTTTGCATGATTTTAATGTTTAATTTAATTTTTAGCCTCCTAAAATGGACAAGCCAATAGCCTTGGGAACTTAAACAGAAAATCGCTGTTTATCAATAAGAAATTGAGGTTAGGTTTTTTGTTATTCTTCATAACAAACAATTCTACTGTGGGGAGATGGGACATTACTACTTATCTATGGATTTTTCGTCGAAACTTTAAGAGTCTAATGAAAAAATGCAAAAAATCGCTTATTTTGCGATAACCTATCACCAATTGAATATTTTTTACTTTGATAATAATAATAATTATTATTGTTGCAATGGATAATACCTAAATGGACGCTAATATGCTGTACCCAAACATCTCTACTAATTGCTAAATAGACGTTAAACGATACGGTCCGTGCTTATCCTATTTAAACGTCTCCTTATAATCGCTTAGGCACCGATTATTAACCCTAACCCAACAGCTAAATACTAATCACAAATGAACAATTAACTAGAAAAGTATCGCATTACCCCTTGGCACCGCTCTGTAATTATCGTAACCCAACCCTTTTAAGAGGACCCACCCTTCGCCCGAGCAATTATTTCGTCGAGCTACCGACGCGCGCTCTTTCACATTTTTTACTGCCCCGCAAAAAACATCCGTAAGAAGCAACCCGACCCCTCCCGGCCCTCTTCATCTCCCATTGTATCGGGTTACACCTTGTCGTACAACATTCGCCGGCACTTGGCGCACACACGGCATTGTCCCGACGAAATCCAACCCCGTTCTGCGGAATTCCGCCCTGTGAAAGGGTTGGCCGAGTTGGGGTGTGTGCGTCGAAGGGTACCAGTATTTCTGGTAAATAGCAAGTGCCACTTGTCGGGCGAATTTTAGAACGGGGGCTTTTGTGGGGCATTGTACCGCCCAACCCTTCGGTTTCGTGTTCGGCGCACATGCTTGGCACTTTTAAAGTACCCGGGTTTCTTGAAATTTCGGGTCAAACGCAACGGGGGTATGGCAATTAACCGCACGAAGGAGTTTAAATAGATTTTGGAGGAAACCTAAAAGAGCTTAGGGTGTTGTTCGCATTAGAGTTTGCAAATTAGAGGCTACCGTGCAGAATGCGGGCAGCATATTCGGAATTCGCCGACACATTAGCCGCTTCGAAACCACTCGGGTGCTGCGATCAGAGACTCGTAAAGTGCAGACGTATTGGACTAATATGTCGGCGATTTATCTTGTGAGTATTTGCATAATCACATCAAATTCGTAAAGTACAGACGTACATGGGCGCCCATAGGGAGGGGCAAGGGGGGGCACGTGCCCCCCCTGGAGATTCTCAAAATCCCTTCGCGTTATATTTTATATTATTATAGTTGAGGAAAAGATTACAGGGTGTCCCGAAATTAGCCTGCCATAATTTACCAGCGTGTTCCACGACCTAAAAAATTCAAAAAGTTCCTATAAACATGGCCTTAAAAATTCCCCCTAATGGGGATATAGCCCCGAAAAGGGACAGTTTCACAAACTGGTTTTTCCAAATTTTTCCAGAACGAACAAAGGGAACATTCTGAAATTTGGTATGTGATGTACCTGTAAGATGTGACATTTGCCGGGGTAGCGATAGTTAGACATTCTTAATCATAGGCGTCCTAAATGGGGGGTTAAGGGGTTAAAAATACCCTAAATATTTTGTGTGTGCTTTTTCCCAAAATTTATTGCGAAATTATAAAATCTCAGGGTATTCTACGAAAAAATGGTGCTCTTGTTGAACTTTGATAGCGTGCACCGTTTTCGAGTAAAATCGTATTGAAATTTTTTTGCAGAGGGCCATGAAAATGCGGATTAGAAATTAGCCTGCCTTATTTTACCAGCGTGTTCTGCGACCCAAAAAAATATAAAAGTTTCTATAAACATGGCCTCAAAAGTGCCCCCTAAGAGGGCTATAGCTCCCGAAATGGACACTTTGGCAAACGGTTTTTCTAAATATTTCCAGAACGAGCAAAGAGCAAAAATTAAAATTTGGTATATGACATACCTGGGAGAATAAACCATGAAAAAGTCTTTGTTCGTTCTGGAAATATTTAGAAGAAACCGTTTGCCAAAGTGTTCATTTCGGGGGCTATAGCCCTCTTAGCGGACTTTTTTGAGGCCATGTTTATAGGAACTTTTTTCATTTTTTTGTATCAAAAAACGTGGTGGTAGATTATGGCAGGCTAATTTCTATTAGGCATTTTCATGGCAAATTTTCAAAACGAGTTTATTCGAAAACGATGCATGCTATCGCTTCAACTTTCTTAATTTTGCAAGAAATCTGGAAAAAAGTATACAAAAAAATGGGGTGATTTTAACTCCTAAACCCCCCCATTTGGGACAGCTATGATTAAGAATATCTAACTATCGCTACCTGGGTAAATGTCAAATCTCACAGGAACATCACATACCAAATTTCAGAATTTTATCTTTGTTCGTTCTGGAAATATTTATAGAAACCCGATTGTGAAACTGCCCCTTTCGGGGGCTATAGCCCCATTAGGGGGCATTTTTGAGGCCATGTTTATAGGAACTTTTTTCATTTTTTTAGCTCGTAGAACACGCTGGTAAATTATGACAGGCTAATTTCGGGACACCCTGTATAAAACAAACCCCTGAAATATTTTATACAAAATTTAACTGGGCCACAATCACATAAACCAAATATCGATTCAGAGCTAGGTACTTCTAAAAAGAACAAGGTTAGATGAGATAATTTTGCCCCCCCCCCCCCTAAAATATTTTCTATGGGCGCCCTTGCAGACGTATTAGGTTAATACGTCGGCGATTTACGAAATAACAGACACATTGTATTGTATTAATATGGACTTAAGTGTAAATACGAAAGTTGAAGAGAATTGTATCCCCAATACGGTTATCACACGGGCGTAGCCAAGGGGGGGGGGGGGTTTCGGGGGTTCAAACCCCCCCCGAAATAAGCAAAATATTACCTAATATTATACCGAAAAAATACGAGGAGTGAAGAGTTAAATTATTATTACGTTTGAATATATGTAGTAATAGTAGCGCCTAGCGCCATCTTTTGACGAGAGGCAGACGCAGTTGCAGCCGAACTATTTTGTCTTGTAGGGACACTTTGCGTTGTTTCTCGATTATTCGCCACGCCCCTCGGTCGAAATGAGCGGAACTTTGTGGAAGTTCGTGGAAGTTTCTGGACGGCTACTGGGCTGCTATATAAGCGGCGCCGCGGCGCGTGACCGCGCTTACGGCAGTATTGTTCCATGCCAACTCGAAGCGAATAAAAGTGAAAAGTGGTGAACGAATAGTGAAGAGAATTAAGTGTACCGTGTAAGTGAGTAATTTTAGTGCGCTGTTATTCGATGACCTTGTTAAGGATAGATACCTGAATCATTATTACTGTCGAAAAATGGAGGGGAAAAAAGGAAGGGTAATAAACCTAAAGGTATGGACTACTAGAAAAAGTGGTGTAGTCAAGGTCAAGGGGTTTTTAATAAAGAAACTAATTTGGATTTAGCTATCAAAGCTTCAGCTACCTTGCATGCTGATAAGAAGACTGCCTACCCCGAAATCTAGTTTGGAATGCCTAGATATGTGCGATAAAAACCTTTATCCTAATATTTACACATTACTACAAATCTTCGCTACCATTCCTGTATCCACTGCTACCCCAGAAAGGTCTTTCTCGAGCCTAAGGAGACTGAAAAACTATTTACGAAACACTACAAGTGAAAACAGACTTAATGGTTTGGCTCTAATGAACATTCACTATGGAACAGAAATTCATAGGTATTTAAAAGAAAAAGCCGAAGATTTCTTCTTTAATGGTTTTAGATTTAGCGCAGAGGAACGAAATTAATTTATCCATTTCATTTAAAGTTAAGAACTTTATAAATATGTCGTAGTTTTTCGGATGAATATATAGATATTAAATTTCATGTAAGTATATTTTTGTTGTTTTATTTACTTCTCAAACTAAACCCCCCCCCAAAACTAAATCCTGGCTACGCCCGTGGGTTATCATGTCCTACTTTCCGCGACAGCTGCCATTTTTTAAAAGCTTTTATTTAACTTGCAATGTATGTATGTATGTATGTATGTATGTAATTTGTTCGGGTGGAATCTTGCAACTCAATTTTGAAGCAGATATCTTCAACCGATCGAGCTGAAATTTTGTACACACGTTTAATTTGGATGACAATGCATGATTATATGTGTGACGTCATTCTAAATCCAACATGGCGGATCACCCAAGATGGCGGACTAGTTAAATTTCAACCGATCGAGCTGAAATTTTGTACACACGTTTAATTTGGATGACAATGCATGATTATATGTGTGACGTCATTCTAAATCCAACATGGCGGAACACTCAAGATGGCGGACTAGTTAAATTTCAACCGATCGAGCTGAAATTTTGTACACACGTTTAATTTGGATGACAATGCATGATTATATGTGTGACGTCATTCTAAATCCAACATGGCGGAACACTCAAGATGGCGGACTAGTTAAATTTCAACCGATCGAGCTGAAATTTTGTACACACGTTTAATTTCGATGACAATGCATGATTATATGTGTGACGTCATTCTAAATCCAACATGGCGGAACACCCAAGATGGTCATTAGAAGGTCTCCTCATTGAAGAGCTAGACTGTTCTAAACTAACCGGCAAACGACCTTGCAACAATGATGCGTTAACTGAGATGAATAGACTCAGACACCTGGCCAAACTAAAAATTACAAAATAAATTAAAAGTAAAAAAATATTTTTAAAAAAAGCTTTTATTTAAATGCGCTAAAAAGAATAAAATAATCTTTTCTTTTAAAACTTTTACTATCAACTTATAACGTCATTCCACAATTTATATGATATAAAAGCTTGTCGCGAGATTTAAGTTTTCAAACTAAGTAAATACCACTACTTAAATCTCGCGACAAGCTTTTATATCATATAAATTGTGGAATGACGTTATAAGTTGATAGTAAAAGTTTTAAAAGAAAAGATTATTTTATTCTTTTTAGCGCATTTAAATAAAAGCTTTTTTTAAAAATATTTTTTTACTTTTAATTTATTGAGATATGACACAAATATGTGTTTTTAAATGGAAACCATAGTTGGTCATGGTCTCAAAAAATCAGGCATTTTTAGAGCTTTTCAACGATATAAGGCGAGTTTTTAAAGTCATATCACAAATATGTGATGGGATGGGCTCCATCAAGCCAATCACCTGTGCAAAAATTGTTGAATGCCCATCACATTGCATTGATGGATTCCATCACATATTTATGCTGACTTTAAAAATTACTGAAATAACTATGGTTTCCTTTAAAAAAACACGAGTTTGAGTCATATCTCGAAAATGGCAGCTGTCACGGAAAGTAGGACATGACAACCGCATCGTGGACACAATTCCCTCCAACTTTGGTATTTACATTTTTCATCCAAAATAAGAAACAACGAAACTAGATGGATTAGAATAAATCGGCAAAATTTCGTTTTTTCAAAATATCTAGTCGAACATCCAAAAGGTGCGTTAAATAGGGCCCACAAAACTTCAATTCTTTCCCCATTTAACCTTTTCTCTATCTCCGCTAGTTTCAGATTCTAGTAAAATCAGGCTTACTCAATGCAAAAAACGTATTAAGTACACAAAATTTCATGTAAATTGAGTAATTTGTAGGAGAAAAAAAACGAATATCTGCTACTTTTGGGTTGAACGTTGAACATTTTCAGCTAGTAGGTTACGTTTCGCTCAAAAATCGCAAGTTTCAACCTCTAAACAGCACCACCATTTCATTGATGCCGTGTTTAATTTTTGTTTTTTCTCTTTGTTATGACCCTAACTAAATTTTCCTGCTTTTCCTTGACTCTTGATAATTTTATTTTTCCAAAAATGTATTCCAACAGGAAAGCCTTTTCCATTTTTTATTTTCAATCCTCCTATTTCTGAATTTTTAGGTTACAATATTACGAAAAGCGCTATACGTCGTAGTAGATTCTTCTATGACGCTACTTAGCGCTTTAAAAAACTATAGGCACATTGAACATGGCCATTATTCTAAAAACTTATTATTTCATTCAAGCTCACAGCCCACAAGACATTTTATAAAATGGCGCGTATACAGTATGTCCCAATTTGATACTGGACACCTCAGAAATATATGAACGGCAAGGAAAACAAATGGTCTTTATTTTTATTGATAGTACCAAGGGAGAGTATCTCATAGGTGGTGGTATTTGGATGGGGTAATTATTTCATGGCCTGCTATGATTTTTTTAAATAGCAAATTTTCAAGAAACCCCATTAGGGATTTTTTTACGACAAAATGTTATTTTATTTTTTACAAGTTTTTTTAACTTGTTCAGAATGAAAAATTGAGTAGATTCGCAAAATTTCAAAAAGCTAGGCCTAGTTTGATTTTTAGATTTATCTCCCACTTTCTTCTTAGAAAAGTGTCCTTTCTGGAGATTTCACGTCAAAAATTTATCTTTTCACGATGATCAAGTTTCCCTAATAATATTTTGACGTGAAAGCTCCAGAAAGGACATATTTTTAAGAAAAAAGTGGGAGAAAATGGAGAGAAAGCTAAAAATCAAAGTAGGCCTGAAATTTTGCAATTCTACTCAGTTTTTCATTCTGAACAAGTTTTGTTAATAACATTTTGTCGTAAAAAAAAACCCTCATAGGGTTTCTTGAAAATTAGCTATTTTAAAAAATCATAGCAGGCCATGAAATAATTACCCCATCCAAATACCACCGCCTATGACTCTCCCTTGGTACTACCAATAAAAAAATAAAGACCATTTGTTTTCCTTGTCCTTCATACAGTTCTGAGGTGTCCAGTATCAAATTGGGACACACTGTATAACCTAAACATACCTAACTTAAAAATAATAAAAATCAACGTACCTTAAATTCGCCCTTGTTCTTTATTTGCAACCTGTTATAAGCAGATATCCTCTAATATAATTATATATAATTATATTATATAATATAATATAATTATATTAGAGGATATCTGCTTATAACAACTACTTGGCAATGTCTTTAAATCCATTTTATAGATTTTTTAGCATTTATATTTATTTTAAATCACTAGGTACATCACAGATCACATCTGTGGAAACGAGTCAAATAAATCCGAATTACCTACAGCGAAACGAAGTACTTAGGTACAAGGTATTAGTCATACGTCTGCACTTTACGAGTCTCTGATCGCAGCACCCGAATTGTTCCGAAGCGGCTAATGTGTCGGCGAATTCCGAATATATGCGTGCGGGCAGTGCGGGCACCTCTATTGCCAAATCAGCCAAAGCAACGTAAATAGCAGATCCAACTCAATAGATACCAACATAATAATTTGCCTTTGGTAGGTACCCACGTATATTTTTACACACCCCTTATAATTTAGGTTAGGGAAAAAGTCTCGGTTAAAACTTGTAGAAGCCAAAGCAAATTTTTTTCAGGGTTTATGTAGTTTTATACAGAGTGTTCAGAAAAGCGGTGCTAAACCAAACTTAATTTTTTTAAATGGAACACCCTTTATATTTTTAGATATTTCAAAACTGCTCATTGCGACAATTGCAATGTAATATGTTTGTTTCAAACGAAAATATGCGACCTTGAAACTTTCAATTTGGAACTTCAATGTAATTTGAATTATCTACCGAATCAACAGGTTGTATACAAATTTGGATTATTGGGAAATGCAACCATATTTTAAGGCCGAATTATTTGTTATGACAATTTTTCCTATATAATTTCGTAGTTTGGCATTCAATTGACTTTGAATTGAATTATCTTAACGAAAACTAACCTTATTTTATTCGTTTTAGTACATAGCTTAAATAAAAGCTTGTTTTTAAAAAGTTTTTTCTTATTTTATTTTGTGCTTTTTAGTACCTATTTGATTCCCATGTCAGGAGGGTGGTAAAGAAATACAGGCCGCCATCTTGGGGCTGCCGCCATCTTGGATTTAGTATGACGTCACTCGTGTTATCGTTTTCTACTCATCAAATCCTTTCATTTGATTTGATTCCCATGTCGAGGAGGTTTTGAAGAAATATCGTTTTCTACTCTTCAAGCCCTTTCATTTTAAACCCATATTAAGAAGGTTGACAAAAATATATCGTCCGCCATCTTGGAGCGGCAGCCATTTTGAAAATATTACAATATTGAGTACCTATTGCATATTGTATTGTCACCAGAACTAAAGGTGTATGCAACATTTCAGCTCAATCGGATGTCAAGAAGTGCTTCTAATTCAGCTTGCAAGATTCGACCCATACATACAAATACAAGGTGCCCCAAAAGGAATGGGACATAGAGCAACCGCATATATTTTGGGCCTAAATATGATGATTGAGGCCAATATGCCTTATAGAAATGTTGTTTGTTTAAGAGATTCAGGGCATTGAAGTTCATTTTTTGAAATATAATTATGGCTACATCTCCTAAACTAATCAAGCTGCTGAATTGAAATTTGGCACTGTGTTTTTGGCGATGGAGAATAAGCTGAAAATGTCAATTTTGCCGTATCTAACAAAGGGTGCCACGTGCTTGTACTCGTAACTTTTTTGAGGTTACCTTTTTGGTCCTGCAGGTCCATCATTTTAGTGCATCTTTTCATTCTGCAAGAAAAAGGTACTCTTGTTTCATAACGATCAAATCAACCGTTTGCGTTGAAATCGGCAAAATGTGCCCCAAAACACCTGTTGACTTCAATCATTGAGTAAAGGAATATTCGAAACATAAAATTTTCACCTACCGCTTTCAAATGTTACTGATCAACTGTACCATTTAAATTGAAAAAAAAATCCCCATGAACAATGTTCCAAAAATTATTCGCTTTCATAATGGAAAGGATTGAATTTGACAAAATTTGTATACTCTATTTCAAGAAAACCAACGGTGTTTTGACCAATACCCATTTGCCATTTTTTCTTCATTTTGAATGTACAGTTGAACAATGTTTAAAATGCTGTAAACGAATTTTTTGGCATACACCTAATCCTAATGCCCTGTAAATCATTAAGTATTAGATGCGCAAAATAAATTATAAGAAAAAGTTTACCAGAAGTTCATGCTCTAAAACTTTTATTAAGGTCATTTTTTTGTAAAATGTTTACAAGACCACCCCTGCAGCGTGCGGAATTTTTGTCATATAAGTAGGTAATGCGCTGTAACTAGTTATGTATTAGAGATATAAAAAAATATGATGAAAAGTTGGTCACACTTCGATTCCCTACAACTTTTATTAGGTCATTAGTCATTTTGCTGTTTAGGAAACCTTATACCACCTTATTCGTACCAGGAGTTCGAGTGTGATCTTTTGGTTGGACACTCAGGAGGCAGTCCCCAAACAACCCTGAAAACAATCATCCTGTTTGGATTTTTTTTGCGACCCCTATATATAAGCCGAGTATAAATTTATTGGGCTATAAACCTATCTACAATGATGCTAGAAATGATAAAATCATTATCATTATAAATATTAAATATGTACATATAAATACTCTCCTTAAACTAACAGCATTAGGTAATTTCGGAGTTCTTCCTAATCTCATATCCATGACGACCATGACCCTGTTCCCACACACCTTCTCAGACAAGTCTCGACGCGTCGAAAGATCTTTAGCATCCCGGTGATATTTCTATACCCCGCTTTTGCACAACAACAAAGGGCAACTACCTTTAAGGTTTCTACATAGTAAATAGTAAAAACAGCCCAACAAAAGCGAAAGGTTTCTCGGTTTTTGTGTGGGAGGAAATAAATCAGGTTCACCTTCTTTCCCTACCCTTAAAAATAAGGGCAAGACTTTTGCACGGTTGTGTCGTGGGACAAGTCTAGACACGTTTAGAGATTTTAGATTTTTCTCACGGTGATAGAAAGATAGAAGATATTGGTATATTTTTTCCGTCCGCTGTGTATATTATGCACAAAATCGTTTATTATGACCCATATTAATTAATGATTTCTCTATTATAGTATAAGCGACAAAACCTGCATGCAAATCAAGAGAAAAAAAATGAAAATATAATTGACTTTTTCAAGCAAATTACTGGTCATTTAATTACGTATGCAGGAAACCCCACGGAGGCACAAAAAAAACGACCATTTCAACAGTTGAAAGTGCAGTAGGCACCTATATTTCTACCTGAACTGATCTTAATAACTTTCTTTATCACCCGAGTTTCTTTTTACAAAAATCTCCAGCAATTACTCCGATTATGTGCGCCACATGTTCCTCATTAATTTGTCATTAACACACTTCATTTACAACCCGAAATAGCCCACCATTTAAGCCTTTTTTCGAGCTTTCGCACTCTATACTTATCCAGTCGTTTACGTGCCGCGATTACCTCTAACCACCTAGTCGCCTAGCCCACGGGTTTCGTTCAATTTTCGCTGCCCTACAATTTGGCGCCCCCCAAATGACACTGTGGATTTTCGAAAAGCGCGACCGCCATTAAAATCGAATTAGGAGGGGGCGCCGGGAGGGGTGGAAACTAAAACTTAGGGGTAGGAAGCGTTCGCAGTGTTCGCACCCTAGAATTTGGCGGAGCGCGCTCGGTTATTGTCTGCGGCACGTGACGGCGCTTTTGAAATTCGGTTCGGGGACAACCCCCGATTGATTTCGTATTCTCTATTCCCTGTTGTTTGCGGGCAAGTGCATCAATAACGGGGACAAGTGCACTAGAAGGCACTCGGTGTAATTAAATATAAACACAATTAAAATTACGGGGGAAATTGAATTAGTTTCCAATTTTCAAATGTGTTGTGCATGGCGTCAATCAGACTTGCGTTTTCACAAATGAGGGTGTCAGAAAAGTCACTTATGAAAATTAAGATTTTTGTAATAGCATATTTGACAGTACATGTGCTAGTTTAATTATTTAACATTTATAGGAATTTCTTAAACCAATATACAGGGTGTTACAACAAAGTAGGTCAGTCCGTTTACCACAGCCTCAAAATACGGAGTTAAGTAATGTTAAATTGTAAAAAAATAATTATTTATGTACCAAGGCACTGAAGTTCAACTTTTTATGACTCATGTGGAGTTTAGTTGCTGAGGCCTCTGGCCGAGGCAAATAAACCACATGAGTCATAAAAAGAACTTCAGAGCCGAGGTACATATTATATTTTTCTTGAAATCGGGGAAAAAAATATTTTATTAGGCAAGAAAATAATAATAAGGGATCACCCGTCCACGAACCGACTACGCGCGGCGTTGCTTGACTTTACCGATCGCTCTACCTAGGACAAGTATAATGATGTACGGCACCTTCTGACAGAAAAACCAAACTGCTGCTTCTTGTGCAGCCTACACAACAAATCTATTGATTTTCAAATTTACTAAAATATGCATACTGAAGGATTGCGCTTCTATAGGAAACAATTTCGCAATGTGTACGAAAAGTTAAATGAGCCTTTATAGGTCGGGTTTTGAATATTTGGTCCCTTTTGACGGGCGATTTCTCCGCGTCTGACGTTTGATGTTTACATCTCGCCAAGGCCTACTTATTGAAAAAATCGTACAATAATGGGCTACATTATAGTACTATTTTTGTGCTTTTAATGACGATTTTGGGACATTTTAATGCCGATTTCAAGAAAAATATTTGATTTGGTTTACGAAATATTCCAACTTATCATTTGGCTATTTATTGGATTTTTTGTAAATTTTGTGATTAACGTCCTTAAAAAAATTTCGTGTTTTTTTTTTAAATATCGACCTCAAATTTAGTAGGTATGATGCAATCTCGTAATCTGCATCATCCTAATTGCATCATACCTACCTAATCTGCCGATTACGAGATTGCATCTAAAATGTTTAAAAATCCAATCAATTGGTTGTGGTTTCCCAAAAGTTTTCTTGTTTCTACATTTTACAAGCTTTTATTTAACTTCATCTGTCAATATTTTAATTTATTCGAAATGGCCGCCGCCCCAAGATGGCGGATTACCTATTTTTTCACAATCTCCTTGACATGGGTATCAAATGAAAAAGTTTGACGAGTTGAAAACCATATGGCGGCCACAAATTAAAAAAAAATAAAACGAATAAAACAAATGATCGATATTATGCCAACTTTCCTTAACACACTGTATAGGGCGTCCCTATTTATAATAATGTCTTTTGATTTTTGAGAAAAGTCGTAAGCTGCAAACTGCATGCTGAATGTTGATTTAGATTAAACACACCATAACTTTTTTGTTTGTACATATTTTCTATTTTGGGTAAACACATTTTTATTTATTTTTTACGCAGAATTCATTGGTGTAGATAGAAATTTTCTTTGGGAAGCGGTTATAAAGAAACAAATCTTGTATAGTTACAATTTGACATATTTATAAAATCGATACCCAAGGAAAATATCTCTCTCCACCAATGAATTCTACGTAAAGACCAAACAAAATTGTTTTTGAAATAAAAAATATTCACAGTCAAAAAAGTTATTGAACATTTTGAAGAAACGCTACAAAACGGATCTACCAAAAAAGTCGAACATGGACTCTTTATCTACATTTTGTCTATCACTTGGGAAATAGGAGAAATTCCCTAAAAGCGTCCAATTTGAGACTCCCTGTACAATGTAGCAAACCTCAGGAACTATTTGACAGAGGATCGATTTATATTTCCAGATTTTTTTGGAATAAACTATGAAATATGTTTGAAACCATATGCTTTATTTCTAGAGTCAATCAAACAAAATCCTAAATATGTACCAATGTATCTAGTTGTAGTACGTACCTATACTTAACCGATATCTTAAATTACAACCCAATACAAATCTGTAGTTATCAAATGAAGATAAAATACACAAAACATGTGTTATTTGCTCTACTTTAGAATTTCATATTACTCGATAATACAATACCTATCTAAATTCTTCGCGCCGAAAACCACATCTGCCCAACGTGTGCGATATTTTCACATGTTTTCCATCAATTTTATCCCTTTCAATGCACCCCGCCAACCCTACGTGTCCGTCTTTTTGCACAAAACCCAAGAAACCGGCAAATACAGGTACCGAAATTCC
The DNA here is from genome assembly GCA_963920635.1 of Pseudeuparius sepicola. NCBI lineage: Eukaryota > Metazoa > Arthropoda > Insecta > Coleoptera > Anthribidae > Pseudeuparius > Pseudeuparius sepicola. The sequence continues at coordinate 9,207,672 of OY987304.1, forward strand.
TCCGTTATTCAAAAAAATCCTCGGCGCATTCAAATCCACCCCTCTCCGCTGACCACCGTCCCCGAAAACAACCGCACGTGCAAAAGTAATAGTATACCTCCGGAGACCCTTTCACGAAAATGGGGTAAGAAAAGGGTATCGGCACAATAGCGTGCGAGGGAGTGCTCTTCTTCCAAAAATCATCCCCATGCGCGCTTGCCATCTGCCTCCACATCGTGGGAACTTGGTGTAAGTCGCGATTCTCACGAATCTCGTACACCCCACACGGCTCTGCCGTCTCGCTCGCGCCCGCTCGACGCCGAGCGCCGAACACCTGTCCCTTTGCGAGTTTCCTATAGGCCGAGGGTGGAGAATACCCCAGGGGCATCCGTGGCCGGCTCCCGTATAAAAGCGGACCGGGGTACGAACGTTTTATCATTCGCAAACGTGAGTTTGTAGAGTACGCTTCGACGTTCACCATGAGTTACGACAACGCAGTCAACGACAACAAGCTGAACGACAAGAAAACCAAATCGCCGATGTATCTGGTGAAGAGGCTCGTCAAGAGCGTGCTGGGGAGGACGCCCAAGAACACCTACAAGAAGAACCCGCAGCCGACCTACTTCGTGGACGAAGAAATCGCCGACAACATGGCCAACGAGATACTGGAGAACGAGATCTTCGAGGAGATCGACAACTGCGAGGAATTCGCCGCGGTTCCGGTCTACAGGGACGGTCGCATGCAGCTCGAGGAGATCCGCAGAGGTCAGCGGTTCGTTCCCGTGAATTTCGCCAGGACGGAGGCGGGGACTTTCTTCTGGACTTCGGTGGCGAGACCTGACAGCGACCTGGCATACGAGGTGGACGAAAACGCCATTTGCTGCTATCAAGTGCCGCAGATACAGGTGCCATGCGATCGATGGGCGCAAGCTTAAAAGGTACATTATGGTTTCTGCGAATCGTCTCCTGTGATCTCATTGCTCAATGTTCGGTTGACAGCCGGATTGTGATATGCGAGTTTTAATTTTTTTGTTTCTATGTTTTATTTTTGTGATGACGGCTTTAAAACTGTATATTATATTAGATGTAGGTATGTCTTCCACTAGTTTGTATAAAATTATTTGATATTATTATTATTGCAATAAAATAAATCAAAATATTATATGTATCATTATTTCTTATTCACACTGTGCAAATAAAAATGAACTAAATAAAAATCTTATAAGGAATGTCAGGTACCAAACCAAACCAGGTAGAGAGAGAATAAGATGGAGTACCCAGCAGTGGTCCAGCCGAGTTATGTAACGATGTGAAGGAAACAGGTTTAAAGAAATGGTTGGTACCATACTACCTGTTTCTGGGGTGGCAAAAGGTTTCTTACTGGGTCGAGGTTTTACACCAGTGGTTCTCAAAATGCATTCAAACAAAAAATGTGGATGAAAAGAGAGAGGTCCTAAAAAAGTATTAAAGGGACATTTAAAGGGATACCTACTTAATATCTAAAATTGTTACCAATGAAAGTGTTTGGTAAACTTTTTTTGTTTACATGAACAGGTAAGTAAAGTTATTCGTATAAGTCACAGGAAATATAGCTCCGCGTAGGGTATATTTTCTGTGGTATAAGTAGTTAAGTAAAACACAAAACTCTTAAAAAGCAAACTATTAAAATTTTTAAAAGATTCGCCTTAATTTAACATACATATTTACATACTTAAAATCTGCTAAACATTGAGATTGAAAACAATAAAAATTTAATTAAATTTACTACAAAATCATCAAGGTTTCATAAGAACTTCCCATACATGTTCCTTTCACCGTTTTTTTTTGTTTTTATTATACAGGGTATGAAACGAACAATGAACGGTCCAATATAAGTGGGTGTTCCATATACAGTGTGTCCCCGGATTGAATTCACATAAGGTGTAAATATAACGAAAAATGTTCGAGTTGAAATTGGAACTTCTTAGGATCAGCCCTGCTTAGTTTGAAACTAATTTGTGACATAATTTGAGTCTCGAAAAATCACGTATACCTTGGAAATTATAAAGAAACTAATTTTCCAATCAATATTGTAGGTTTTACGACAAATTTTTTTTAGAATGAAAAACTGAGTAGGTTTGCGAAATTTCGAAAGTCTAGGCCTACTTTGATTTTTTGCAATTTTTCCCATTTTTTTAGAAAAGTGTCCTTTTTGTAGGTTTTACGGCAACATGTCATTAAGAAAACTTGTCCATACTGAAGAAATGTATTGGTGTGAAATTTTTTGAAAGGCTAGGTCGACTTTGATTTTTTCTGATGAAAAAATAACAAAAAATATTACTAATACATACAGGGTGAGTTTTTTTCGATGACCACTAGGGGGATCTCGGAAACTGGCAGAGCTAGAACAAAGGTTAAATGGGGAAAGAATTGCGGTTTTGAATGCTCAATCTAATGCCCCTTCTGGATTTTTAAAAAAGTTCATGGCTCGCTAGATATTTTGAAAAGAATGATTTTTTGCTATTTCATCAGATTACTGTACCTCCGTTATTTCTGATTATACAGAAAAACTGTATAGACAAAAATTGTAGATAATTTCGAGCTTAATAAGATAATCTGATCAAATTTTTTACGTTGTTTGTGATTTTTGAGATATGACATAAACTTTTGTTTTTTTTTAATGTAAATCATAGTTGGCTGTGACCTTATCAATTCGGCCATTTTTGACTCGGCATAGTTATTATAAAAAATAAAAGAGCTATGGCTAATTTTCTGATTTTTTTAAATTTTCACATATTTATAATTACGATCTATTTTATAATTAGACATACTTCAAACTTTCTAATATTTTGTTTTTAGCTGGTAACAAAATGTAACAAAAAAACAAAAATTTTCCCATAATACCATCAAAATTTCAAAAGAAAATCATTAAAATTAAATCATTAAAGATATTATACTGTTAGTCAAATCAAGTCAAAAAATGCTTTATGATCAGAAGAGATGACAAACCTACTTACATAAAAAATGAATTACATAATTAAGTACAACCAGTTTACATTCTGTGTAAAGGGTGTCCCAAATTGGACACTTTTGTGAGTTTCTCCGATTTCCCGAAGATATAGATAGGCAAAACGTTAGGTAAGGTGTCCATTGCTCGATTTTCGAGAAAAGTCGAATGCTGCAAACCTCATTTTGATATCTCGATTTGTTTGTGAGATACAGGGCGTTTCTCGTTGTCTCGTTTCTTAAATTAACAAAAGTATATCCAAAGATGGGTGGGATAACTTCCTTTTGACATTTATCTACTTAAAAAATGTAAAATGTTTTGAAAAACACCCTGCCATGTGAGTGGTCAATTCGAAATTAGTTTTTTTCTCAAATCGCCCGTCGAAATGCCTATAGTGTGAAAACAATAACCCCGCCAGTAATTTTTCCTTGTCTACCAGACACCTTCCATTGTTTTCCCCAACATAAAATCTCTAGTTTATCGCTCAATTCCAAACTGATTATACGCGGTCTATTGTCTATCCCACACGGCCGTCACTAGTGTTTTATTTCTGAGATTTCTCATGTTTTAACTTTTAACTACCTCCCATCTACCTGCCAAGGATCCGAAGTGGCCCCGGGCGATTCACGTGCGCGCTATAGGTTCTTCGGAGATGAGGTGTTGCTGTTGTATACAAAAGAATGGCAATTTCGATAAATTCGGTCCCTGAACAATGGGTGCTTCGAAAAATATAAAATGAGGCAGCGTTCTTTGCCTTTCCGACTCATTCGATTTGTATTTATTAGTATAATAAAGTAATAAAAAGTATTGTTACATTTTCGAAGAAAAATTATACACTTATGGGAACAACAGTTCTTTTATAAGAATCTTTATTATGTCAACTAACATAATATTGACAAATGTGAAAAGTGAAAACAATGATCAAAATATCTCCGTTCCTTGAAAACGGAGTAACACGGTTGTCGCTACACATCAAGTTTTAGCATTCGTGTGAAGAAATACAGAAAGTAGCTAAACAAAATGTTAGAAATGTAGAGAAGATACATTTTAATTTGTTCTGATAATATCTTAATATTCACGTAGGCAAGACCTACAGATGGATTGATTTTGGGCAAGATCGCTCTACCAATATTAGTTGGAAATGGGAGTATGAAAAATATCATTAGGCATTAGGTTTATACAGTGTGTCCACGGATAGAGTTCACGTAGGGTGTAAATGACAAAAAAATTTCGAGTTGAAATTTGAGCTTCTGGGGATCAGCCCTGCTTGGTTTTAAACTAATTTGTGACATAATTTTACTTTCGAAAAATCACGTATGCCTTGGGAATTTTTAAAAAACTTATTTTCCTAATCAGTCTAGGCCTACTTTGATTTTTTGGTATTTTTTCACACTTTTCTTCAGAAAAGTGCACTTTGGGTAGCTTTCACATTAAAATGTTATTAAGAAAACTTGTTCACAATGAAAAACTGGATAGGTGTGAAAGAATTTCAAAAGCCTAGGTATAGGTACTTTGATTTTTTTCTGCTAAAAAATTTAAAACGCATACAAATTAAAGTAGCCCTAGGCTTTTGAAATTCTTTCACACCTATCCAGTTTTTCATTGTGAACAACTTTTCTTAATAACATTTTAATGTGAAAGCTACCCAAAGTGCACTTTTCTGAAGAAAAGTGGGAAAAAATACCAAAAAATCAAAGACTTTCGAAATTTCGCAGACCTACTCAGTTCCTCATTCTGAACAAGTTTCCTTAATAACATTTTGTCGTAAAACCTACAGAAAGGGCACTTTACTGATTAGGAAAATTAGTTTTTTCAAAATTCCCAAGGCATACGTGATTTTTCGAAAGTAAAATTATGTCACAAATTAGTTTAAAACCAAGCAGGGCTGATTCCCAGAAGCTTAAATTTCAACTCGAAATTTTTTTGTCATTTACACCCTTCGTGAACTCTATCCGTGGACACACTGTATAACGTAACGTGTAGTTTTAGAGAAAAAAATAAAATAAGTCTATTTTCGTTAAGATAATTCAATGCCAAATTGCGACAAGTTTTTGTAAATCAAAAATCTTGTCGCGTTAAATGTTCATAAAAGTAGGTAACCAATTAATTTTATTGGATAGTGATTGGATAAGCATAAGCAAGTACCTGCCAAAGTATGTATTGTCTTTACAATTCGCGCGATAAGCTTTTTGATTTGCAAAAACTTATCGCAATTTGGCATTAAATTAACGAAAACCTACACTTATTTTATTTCATTCGTTTTTGTACATGGCTTAAATAAAAGCTTGTTTTTTTTAAAGTCTTTATCTTTTATTTTATTATGCTTTTAGTAGCTATTTGATTCCCATATCAGGAGGGTGGTGAAGAAATTTAGTCCGCCATCTTGGGGCACCCGACGTATTGAATTTAGTATGACGTCACCTATCTTATTATTTTGTACACGCCAAACCCTTTCATTTGATACCCATGTCAAGTGGGTTGTGCAGAAATAGGTAATCTGCCATCTTCAGGCGGCCGCCATATTGAATTTAGTGTGATGTCACTAACATTGTCGTTTTCTACCTCTTCAAGCCTTTTCATTCGATAATCCTATTAATAGTCCGAGAGGTGAGTGACAAAAAAATGCAACAGTTTCAGGAACTCTGGTTTTTTGATACAGTGTAGTATATAGGGTGTATAAGAATAGCCTGCCGTCAGTCAGCCAGTTTCGTTAGCGTTTGGCGCAGAGACGGCTTCAAAGTTGTAAAAAAACCAAGTAGGTATGTCGCAACTGTTTTAGAAAATCTAAAACTTGGTTTATTTAGTAGCAAAACAACTAAACAACGATGTGGATGTAGTCAGCCTTGAAAATATTGCAACGGGCCGCGTCAGCAGCGCTTCAAACACATAAAAAATATACAGGGTGTCTCACCACGAATTGCATCGATCGATATCTCAAAAAGTAAACATAGAATTTTTTTGAAAATTTGGCAGCTGACCAATGTCAATGAGTACTATTCATTTAAAATATTTTTAAAATGGCGACACTTCCGATTATACCGGAAGTCGATGACAACTTTGTTATTTGAAATGGAACACCCTATATTTTATTGCATTTTTGGATTCTACGGAAAATTCTAGGTACATTTAATGTTCATGTCCTATACCTAAATTAAACCTTTTTTGAGATATTTGCCATTTTAGAGAAAAAATGACAGATACCGACCCGTACTTAATTGACAGTTTCTTCATAACGGCTACATATTTCTTAACGCGCTCTTGGCATTTTGCAGTCAAAGGCTTGGTGCAGAGAAATACCATAAAGAAAGTTTCCGATCTTGTACAGGGTGCTCACAAAAAATTATTCAAATATTAATTCAAAAAATGCCAAAAACTCAAAATTTTCAAATAGAAACCCCCATTTGTTTTGTTGTAGCCGTATTTAGCACAAAAAATTAGTGCAAGTTTGTGTTTGGTTCCCTATACCTAAATGTTAGCATTTTCGATTTATTTACAAAAAACTAATTTTCCACTTCTTCATCAAGGGAGCGTTTTCTCAAGTTTGATTAATCTAGTTGGCCATGGCTTATTGTACGATTGTCAGAGAGTGAAGAAATGTCATTTAGTTTAAAATTATTGTAAACAATGCCGGCACGGTTAAATTACACAAACGAAGACTATTTAATATTTAAATTTATTTATTATCAGCAAATGTAGGTATTACAAGTTCTTGATATAGGTAACTCTGTTGCATTCTCCATTAGTTAGTAATAATCGTTTTTATTTTTTTCTAGTTCTCGTAGGAATACTGGGCAAATGGAAATCTAAAAATTAAATAATTTTATTTTTTGTATTTATTTTCAAAAAAGCAATCAAACCAAATTTGCCTCGAAACTGTGGGAGTTAGCAAAAAAAAATCAGAAGAATAAAAAAGCTATCCAATTACATAAATTATGTGCGCAGACTGACGCTGATATTCTTTGAGAAGAACAGAAGACATATTGGTGATGGAATGTTAAGCTACGAAGAAACTGTAACATATGGTGTGCCGCAGGGCACTATATTGTGTCCTATTTTGTTTCTTTTGTATGTATGTACATCAATGAGATACGTACCTTAAATAAGAGGGTGGACAACCACACTTTTGCTGATGACACACCTAAAAAGAGAGGCAGAATTGGATTTGCCGAATATACGCTTTTAAACATACCTATTTATCTTTAACTGTTAATTATTGTGACAAACTTTTTGTAATTTGCACTATGCAAGAACACAGCTTATCTTCATACAGTTCTTTGAGTGTTCCAAACAGTGATGATGGTCTGTAGTACCAAATAGAAACCACTGGAAAAAATAAATTACCACGGCATTACAATGGATAACCGCTTGAAATGGGGCAAACATAGTAAAGGTACTAAAACAACTTAAGACCAATAATGTTCAAATTTAAGTAAGTTTGTCTCAAAGATTTTGAACATTCACCAATTAAAAATTTTATATACTTGATATAGTTGAGACTGCAGTACGGTATTTTGGCTTGGGGTGGAGTACTCCAAGAGCTCTACGTTTTGGGTTATAATTTTATTAAATAGTTCTATTCCATGTTATTAAAAGAAGACACAAAAACCACAAATCCATATTAGGTATTTTTAAAGAATAAAATGGTTAGTGCCATCGAGTTGGCCATAGTTCAAAACTCTTGGTACACCACTTCAATACTCTAAGTTATACAGGGCATTCACCAACTGGGGCCAAAGTTGGAAAAAATTGGGTTTTTCGGAGTACCCTGTATATAAACCACCGGGCATATCTTGGTGATCTTTCTTGAAGAATCGATTAAGCTTTGCCGAAGGTATTATTTTGCATAGTATAGCCAATGTAGCTCCTACAGGGTGATTGTAAAAAAAACTTATTTATTTAGAACATTATTGAAAAATCGGGGTTTTAGATTAGGAGAGGTATCTATGTAACTGTCGAATATGTAGACGATACCGTTTTTGTTTCATGGCATTGATGGCACGCCTAATTTGATTGACATGCTTCAACTTGCCGAATAAAGTAGAATTAATTAAGGATGGAGGATGATGCCTACAATTATTGTAAGGAAATGTTAAAATGAAGTATATTTTCCCAAGGGGTGCTAATAGAGTTCAGGAAATTTATTTAAATGCATTTTTTAAAACAAATGGTTTAATCATCAAATTTTATTTTTTTTACGAAACATCCTGTTAGAGCTAGGCTGGCTATATTATGTAAATAATACCTTGGGAAAGGATTAATTGACTCGCGAAAAAAGATCATTAAAATTTGTCCCGCCGTGGTTTATGGAAGGTAGGTACTCCGGAAAACCCAATTTTTTAGAACTTTGGCCTCATTTGGTGAACTTAGATTATTGAAATTTTGCACAAAGTACTTTGAACTATGGCGAATTCGATGCCACAACAATTTGTTCTTAAAAAATGCCTAATATGATTTTATGATTTTTGGGGTATTTTTTAATAACAGTAGATCGTGGAATAGGCAGGACTATTATAATAAGTTTAAAATGTAAATTATTTTATACTAGATGTAATAAGTGCCATATTATGATTGTTGTGTCTTGGATGGTTGACTGTTGTATAACTCATACACAACCACTGATTTCGTGAGTTTCATGCCTTTTTAGTTGTTTATTCGGAATTCGGACTCTGCTTGTCATTGTCGCTTTGTGTATCTTACCTTTTGTATAAACAACTTTTTGAATTTTTGAATAAAAATCTTGTAGTATTTATTAGTATTTTTCATGTCAAATGCCTACCCATATCTCTGCCACTGGCTATTTGGAAACTTGGTATTATCACTTTGTGACACTTTGACCAATGCATGATGTGTAGCAAATTTCGTTTAAATATCATTATATCGGAAAAATAAAACGTTAAAATTCTTGAGGATTTAGATACCCTGTGTCTCGAGTACGTATATAAAATTATACCATAAAATATTCATATTTCCTATGGTTTTCGATCTTTCGATCACCCGTTAAAGTGTCATAAAAACAAAACTATAGTACCCTGTATATCATTTACTAATGTGACTCGTGTAAGTTATTTACATTACGAGATGCGAAAGTGTAGGAACTATAAGTCCACCAGTTGGTTAGGTATAGGAACCAAAACCCATAAGTATAAGGTTTCTAGTAAATCACCCCAAAACTTGAAATTCCACACACACGTGCAAAAGCAACCCCCTCAACATACCGTTCCGACTGCACCTGCCTTCGCTCGCCCCCTACGCTTCGGAATCCTCCCCTAATCATGGGAACGGTCCCCGGGATATCGCACAGGTTCACGCACCGTAAAATAAAAGTCGGTACCTGTGCGACACAATAGTACCTGTCTCCGTTTTCAGTTATCATCGTAAATAAACTGGCTAGAGGCCACGGGGGTTGGGGTGATTTTGAAAAAATATATTATTTTAGTAGGGGAGATATTGAGGACACAGGTGGATAGAGGGACCCATCTCCAGTGACAGGTATATGTTGGTAGCTAGGTAGGTACATACCTACCCCCCTACCCGCTGATCAAGTTTTATTACAAAAAAGAAAACCAAAGCGCGACCCAGTTAAAAACAAAAAGGAATCTATTCACATGTTCAAACCGATTCCAAGGAAATCACTTCACTACTTATTCTTCGGAACATCATCCTTTATCACCGATTATTTTGTGTACTTGTACTTACCTGCTATTGGATTATTACATATTTTTGCATTTTGCGGTTTTAAAAACCATTTTCTATCCGTTTCCGTAAAAGTAAGTCCTTAAGCGGTGATGTTTACGAGGCGCGCTTGCTCATTTCATTTCAGATTTATGTCGGTGGCGCATTCTTGTCATAATGGGAACTTGCACAAAAATTAAATTTGAAAAATATTACTTTCAAACTTAATTTATTGTCAATAAATGAACCACAGTTCACAAAAAAAAACTCATTTTTAATGTTTGTGTATAATAAATGTATATAATAAATATAAGCAATTAAAAACTGCATAGGTAATACAAATAATTCTTGTAACGCTCCCTCCTTGGTTGTGACGTCAAGTAGCTCGTTGGTGGTGGCCCGTCTGGTGGGCGGCGGCACCATGTATAAACTAATATGGGCGGCACACACAGGCGTAACCAGGGGGGGGGCTTTGGGGGCTTCAGTCCCACCCCAAAGATCTGTCGCGTGGCATTTATTTCTAAATAAAATTTATTTTAAAACAATAGTTGCACATGTATAAAAACTACAGCACCACGCAAGCTTTCTTTAGAAAGAGCAACTAGAACGTCCCAACCTTGTCTATCCGTCTTATTTAAGTCTACCTCAGTCTTGATATATTGTTGATAATGTTTGAAAAAAGTGTGAGGTATAAAATTGTTATTTACATTGCCAGCTGCGTAAGCGCACTTTTTTTGTCGAGGAGGTTGTTTAACGCCCGTGCATGTTGCCTCGGCTCTTAAAACTCTCTCCGAGGCCAAAAAGAGCTTACGCATCGAGGGATGTATTGTATTAGATTTTTCCTGCTACCGACAATTTCATATTAGGTAGGTAAGTACTTTGAATTTAAATACACTATGTGTAATTGTGAGTAATAATCTTCATGATTATTACTAAAAATGATAATCACTGATAAATGTAAGAAGTAGAATGCAGTGACAATTACAAAATAACTTCTTGTGCGATTGAACCCGGGACTACGAATTAGATACTAGTCCCGTGGCGTCACCATTCAGTTACGGAAGTGCTTGTAAAATTTAAACTTTTAGGTGGTTCTTATTTTTGACCTACATCAGATCCCTCTGCAAGTGGGTCGCCTAACGTTCAATTTTCATTCTCTCTCCTCTAATTCTGTGTAGCTGTCACTCCTGTCACTGCCTTCCGATTGATCGAGGGGTGTGACGTCACAACCATTCCCGCGCTTTTTGTCTAGTTTCAAATGAATAGCTTGCGGTCACAACTTTAATTATTTATTGTAAATTAAATATTGCGATTTGAAGGCTGATATTTGGTATGTGCTCTATCTATAGATAAGCCAATATATTAGAGAAATAAAAAAATTGTTCAAGTTCCCCATTGTTCATGGGTTGGCTACCCCGGACCAAGCTCCCGTGAAGAAGAAGACGTCTTTGAGGTTAGGTTTATTAATGAAAAATGAAATTTTCACTGGAAAACGATAAGAGATTTGCACTGATCGAAACGTCGTGTTTAAAAATATATCAAGACAATAGAAGTGCGACCACAGATTTTTACCCACTGAAAGTATTATTTTAAAACCGATTAGGTACTACATTGTCAATAGTCAAATTACAGACTCTTAACAATAAATGCCTTTTAAAGCGTGGATTTGTCTACCTGACCAATATTTTATTAGTATTTTAAGTTCTTTTGTTACATATTTATTTATTATTATTCTTTTATTCAAGTACTTGGTACCTGTCTAAAATATAATAAAAGTATAAAAGGCAAGTATTGAAACTATGCAAAACATTTTTTTGCAAAAAAAAATAGTAGATTGTGGTTGCAGCATAGTGCCATGCATACAATTTTATTAAATTCTAACAAGAAGAATATGAAAATAAAGTTCCAATAAAAATAAAACTACAATAGGAAAGCACGCTATGGTATAAACTAAGATCTACACGAATAGTTGTTTGAAGTAATTCGTTGTCAAACCAGCGAAGGTTTCCTTGTAGAGTCCACAGATAGGTAGGCAAACATGTACAAGTTTCTATTCCATAAAATACCTTTTTGGCATTCTTTATGGTTTACCCCGTATAGAAAATTATAACCAATTTATTTAATTTGCCAGTTCGGCCAGTTCCGTTTCAGAGAGAATCATTTATAAACGTGAGTGCCATAAAAATAGTTTTATTTGAACTGTAGGTATGGCTCCTGCAAAATAAAAACGAAAACGTACATTTTTTTTGGTGCAAAGAAGTAGAGCGAATTCAAATAGAGAAGTACATGTACGTCATCCTGCACCGAAAACATACTAATTTTTTTGGTGCAAAGAAGTAGAGCGAATTCAAATAGAGAAGTACATGTACGTCATCCTGCGCCGAAAACATACTAATTTTTTTGGTGCAAAGAAGTAGAGCGAATTCAAATAGAGAAGTACATGTACGTCATCCTGCGCCGGGAATGAATTTCCGTCGGGTTGCCGGGCGAGTCCATTTCGAAGGGGTGGGTCGGCCGCATAGGCGGGTACTCGGTCATGCGACGGGTGCATAAACTATAAAAGAAGAGGTGCGTTCCATGCAGTTTATTGCGATAGTGGCATTGTTCCCTGGTGCATCGTGTGTGATAGTGTATTGCTGGTAGCTCATCGTGTCTGTGGTCAAAATCAGTTCTTTTAAGAGCTCTGTTTTGCGTGAATTAAATCTGACGTAAGTAAACATTAGCCAACACTCTTGAATACATATTAAGATTATAAAATAAGGTTATTTTAAAAGCTTTATTTGGAATGGCAGCTACTCCTTCGACATCGTCTTCAGGGAAGACAATAGGAATAAAAGGGAAGGTTTTACATAGTCAAGCAAGGGACGTATTGCAAATTTATATATTTATGTATATTATGTTTGTAGTGAACACGGGAGAATCTGACGATGACGAAGACGACTGGCAATCAGATTTTGATGACGACCTCGCAGGAATAGAACCATAACCATTATAATATATTATATTATCATATAGGTACTATATTATATGTGTTGCTTGTGTACACAAAATGTTCATAGTTTTCATATACTTTTTTAGTGCGTAATAAATGTATTGGAATAAAATTAGCATAGGAAAAAATGTTTTTTAGTAACGCCTCACTTTATTTTCTTCCAAATAAAAAAATTTTACAGCCAAAAATATTTAATATTTATTTTTATACATTTTATGTATCTACTTAGAATATGAATAAAATTGAAACGCCTATGGTAGAAACATTCGCGCAGGATGGTTGATGACGTACATGTACTTCTCTATTTGAATTCGCTCTAGTAGCGAAGTCTATCTCTGACGTTGGTAGTAGGTTGTCGATACCACGGGCGTAGCCAGGATTTAGTTTTGGGGGGGGGGGGTTTAGTTTGAGAAGTAAATAAAACAACAAAAATATACTTACATGAAATTTAATATCTATATATTCATCCGAAAAACTACGACATATTTATAAAGTTGTTAACTTTAAATGAAATGGATAAATTAATTTCGTTCCTCTGTGCTAAATCTAAAACCATTAAAGAAGAAATCTTCGGCTTTAATATATCCACTACTTCATCTGCATGAATTTCTGTTCCATAGTGAATGTTCATTAGAGCCAAACCATTAAGTCTGTTTTTACTTGTAGTGTTTCGTAAATAGTTTTTCAGTCGCCTTAGGCTCGACAAAGACCTTTCTGGGGTAGCAGTGGATATACAGGAATGGTAGCCAAGATTTGTAGTAATGTGTAAATATTAGGATAAAGGTTTTTATCGCACATATAGAGGCATTCCAAACTAGATTTCTGGGTAGGCAAGTTCGGCTGCAACTGCGTCTGCCTCTCGTCAAAAGATGGCGCTAGGCGCTACTATTACTACATATATTCAAACGTAATAATAATTTAACTCTTCACTCCTCGTATTTTTAGGTAATATTTTGCTTATTTCGGGGGGGGGGGGTTGAACCCCCGAAACCCCCCCCTTGGCTACGCCCGTGGTCGATACAGTATTATTTACTCTAAATTATTACGTCTTTTTATTAAATTGTACCACTTGAACAGATGCGTTTTTGTTTGATTTGTGGGTTCGAACCACCCAGTACAAAACAGAATCTTGATAACCGTCCGTGCCGCAATCGCCGAAGTGTGCCGGTCGGAACGTGTCCGTCAGCATCCCAAACCGGTATGCCCTGGCTCGAGCCCGCCGCCTCGCGATCTCTTCTTCGCCCTTATCCGTCTTCTTCTTCTCGTTCCCGCTTACCACGTGTCGCCGCCCGGGGCCCTGCGGGGCGCAGGGCGGGCGGGGCGAGGGGAGGGGGCAGCAGCGTCCTGAAATGGTTCAGTAAGTAAGGTTAGGAGCGTGGGAGCGCCACCGCGCTCAGGAATCTCTGTCGCGCGTGACATCGAGGTTGGACGTCGAATTAGAGTCGGCCCGCAATCGAAATTCCCAAAGCCAGTTTTAGACGGGCCCAAATGGTTAATACTAGACGACAGACGCATGCAAGAACATTGTACCTAAACTCTATTCATACTAAACGCAAGTAAAACATAAACACAAGTTGTTGCATGGCTAGAGCGTGATACGCACGTGATCGGCTTGCTATTGGCTAGCCGGCAATAAAATCTGACCTGGCGGGCGAGTGCAGCGAGTCGGTGTTTCTTACAGAGGTGTATTGAGTTGCAAGTGGAACTTTATTTTTTTCCGATATAATTCTTTCGCTGTTTATTACCTAATTTTTGGAGCTACGATTTGTGTTAATAGTAGAAATTTACAGGTAAGTGAATGACTAGGTGTGCCATAAGTTTGTTTTTAAAGTTCTTAATATTGAGGCATATTATTTTAATATTTTATATTATAAAATTCATAGAGATCGTCCTTAATGCGGCCCTGCCTCGTATTAGCCCTCAGAATTGTTCACGTGCTTCCATCGTGCAAATGTTTACGCGCCACTTGCATTTAGTTTAAATAGAGTGTAGGTGACATTTTGAGATTTTCACTTTTTTCCATTTCTGAGATATAGGTAATGATGTTTTTGAATAAAAATATAAAAATATCCAATAGTCAAGGCATTTACTTACAATTTTGATTTTCCATTAGTTCGACTGCTAAAATAGTGTAACGCTACTTACAATATTTTTTGCATGGAAAAATCACAAGATTTTTTAAAGGTAGTGGCACTTACAATGTTTTTTTTTATAAAGTTTTGCATACAGTTTTATTGTAAAGTAAAGACTTATTATATACCAAAAGAAGTCAAATTTTCCATTTTTACCTGATCTACAATTTACTGCAGTCATTTAGTTTTTGCATAATAAATATGTATGTTAAATCAGTGGCCCAACCAGAAATTATTGTCAGGGTGGCTGGTTGACAATGTTACTATTATTTTTGTGTGGAATTACTTAATAATAATAAAAAATGAGCAACACTGTAAAACCGCTTACTGCTTACCTAACCTTAATTTGAAAACTTAAACATTTAGATACCTATAGTTTCAGTCTTCGGCTTTGTAATTACCTAGCTTTTCAATATCAATCGGTTTGGAGTGATAAGTACAGCACACGTAGGTATACCTACAGGGCCGTAGATTGACTTTGTCGATGGGAGGGGTTCAAAAATAAAAAAGGAGTTAATTTTGTATTGTTAAGAATTGCGCCGTAGCCGAAAATTTTCAAATTTTCAAGGTCAAACGGTTTAAATGAACAAAAAAAATTTAGTAACCTAATATTATCAAAAAATATTACTCAAGTCAAATGATTGTATTTTTTTTCTTTATTAACTGTGGAACCAAAATAATAATTTAAGTATGCAGTACATAAGACCTCGAGAGAAACTCTTTGAGTGATGTGGACGTAAAAATATAAGTTAGTCCTATAATGTAGAATATATACCTATAGAAATTTAGTTACTGGTGGGTCCATACAGATTATTGATTTTTAAAAGCAGGAATTAAAAGGAGGTGTTCGCTTACAAAAATGAGTCGCAGGCGAAATTTTTTAGAAATGTTAAGGACAGACAATTTAACTGAGGCATATTAGAAAATTGTAAAATTACATCACCATCATCTGTCTCATCTTATTTTTTCTCTGTCGTATATGAAGGACACTAGAAAACAGAAGAAGGCCAGGTGCATATAATTTAAGTCAGATTAGTTCGGCGCAACTAATGTACCACCGATAATATTCGATATCCTCAATATCGTAAATTTGATAAATCATAACATAACTTAAAAATTGAAAATAAAAAACCTTTTTAAAAACAAGCTTTTATATAAGCAATGTACTAAAACGAATAAAATAAGTTTAGGTTTTCATTAAGACAATTCAATTCCAAATTGCGACAATAAGTCTTTGCAAATTGAAAAGCTTGTCGCTCGAAATGTTGATGAAAGTAGGTACCAATTAATTTTATTGTACAGTGATTGGTTATGATAAGCAAGTACCTATTTGCCAAAGTATGCATTTTTTTCTTTACAATTCGCGCGACAAACTTTTCAATTTGCAAAAACTTGCCGCAATTTGGAATTGAATTATCTTAACGAAAACCTAAACTTATTTTATTCGTTTTAGTACATGGCTTAAATAAAAGCTGGTTTTTAAAAAGATTTTTTTATTTTCAATTTTATTTTGTGCTTTTTAGTTCCTATTTGATTCCCATGTCAGGAGGGTGGTAAAGAAATTTAGTCCGCCATCCTGGGGCGGCCGCCATATTGGATTTCGTATGAAGTCATTCACCTTATTGTTTTCTACCCGTCGACCCCTTTCATTTGATACCCATGTTGGGTATCAAATAGGTAATCCGCCATCTTGGAGCGGCGGCCATATTGAATTTAGTGTGAAGTCACTAACTTTATCATTTTCTACTCTTCAAGCGAACTATTATACCCATGTCACTAAATTTGAAAAAATACAACATCCGCCATCTTGGAGCGGCGGCCATTTTAAAAGTATTACAATATTAAGTACCTATTGCATATTGTATTGTCGCCGGAACTAAAGGTGTATGCAAAATTTCAGCTCAATCGGATGTCAGAGAGTGGTTCTAATAATTCTTGAAGGATTCGACCCACACATATACATGTAAAAATACAGGTTAAACAAAATACAATTCATTCGGTCTTGTAAGAAACGATCCTGTAGCATTGTTTTTATTTAGCATTGTTTAGGGCTTTTGCGCTTGGTTGGTACGAGCTTGGGGGGGGGGGGGCTGCCGGGCTGCAGCCCCCCCTCTCGTTGCGCCACTGTGTTAACTCAAACGGATATTATCTGTTTTAAGAAAACCACACATTCTAATAATGTGTTACAATGTTTTTGCGCGGAGATTGTTTGAAATCAAATACACTATGTTCTAATATTTAAAATTGTACCATGGAAAAACGTTGTAAAGGACTGTGCATATTTTTACAGTAAATTTATTGAAATTTTTTAATTTGTAAGAAAAAGGTAGAAAACTTGCTTTTTTGAAAAAGTACCTAACTATAGTAGTGAATACTCACTCGTCTAAAAGCATTCTATTGAAAAAAGTACAAACAAATTTCCATTAGTTAAAAATATTATATTTTTAATAGACAAAATTTTCAAACCTCTGTCCCGAAAAGTAGACTTTTGTTTTTCATGCATTTGCTATTTTTAATGTACAGGGTGGTCCACTTTTTTCTAGCAGGGTTTTAAAAATCGATAGAAAAATTAATTTGATGAGACATCAAGATAGGTCCGTAAACGCTTGGTTTTAAAAATACAGGGTGTTGAAAGTTAGCGGTTAGTTCTCAACAAAAAGTGTCTCTTGATATTTTTTGGTATCTGCGACGGTTGCTTGTCAAATTTTTAATTTTTCGCTCAAATTCAAAAATTATTTCGAACTTGTTTTGGTGTAACAACACTATTTAAATAAGTTGTGCATTATTCCTTGTTAAGACGATTTACAATTAAATGGCTGGTATAATGTTTGCTTGTTTTTGTTTTTTAAAAGATTTTGCAACAATGTTATTTTTACATTAAACCACCCTGTCGATTTTTTCGTCGTGTGGCGCCAGTGTCGATCGCTTGAAATAGCGCTATATAATACATTTTTTTATAAATATTTTTTCCGTAAAATATTTATACAGTGCTATTCATAAAGTTTGCTCCAAATAGAAAAAACTTTTTTGAAAATGCACTGATCTAATATAGTGTTGGTCCAGGTTTCACTAACTCCATTAGACGTCGGTGTGAATATTCAACAAAATTGTTCATATTTTGAACATCTATATATTTTATTAGAGAGTTAATTGTAATTCATTCATAAATTCTTAATTCTTTATTTAAATTATGGTAACAAGGAGTAATGTACAATTTATTTAAGTAGTGTTACTAATTAAATTGATGTTTTACCCCAAAACAAGCTCGCATGTATATTTTTGAATTTGACCAACAGTTAAAAATTTGGTACGCAACCATGGCAGATACGAAAAAATGTCAAGAGTCATTTTTTTGTTTAGAATTAATCACTCTTTACGAATGTATTTGATTTTGGACAGGGCCGTAGTAGTAATTTTTTAATTAATTGAAAAGAAACCTCACAACTCCACCACTGATTGTTTGTGGGCCTTCATAATAATTGTAACAAAATCTGCTACCCTATAAAGTGGTGCTACATATCAAATTTAATTTAAATATCTCCAATGGTTGCCACAGTATAAAAATAATCGATATATTTTTTAACTTTCAACACCTTGTATCTTCAAAACGAAGAGTTTACCGACCTATGTTGACATGAAATTTTCCTCCCCAAACAAATTTTGCTATCGACTGTTAAAATTCTGCTACAAAAAAGTGGACCACCCTATAGTATATTAGTATTAAATGTGCAGCCGATAACCACATTAGCTTTCGCTCTTTTCCAGACCGAATTGAGTCAATTAAAAAAAATAATCACATACATTTTTGGAACCCGTATTAAAATAACTGCCTTTAACCATATAAAAATGTTCTCTAAAGCATAGGAGAATATAATATTCTCGAACCTCAGGAAACCAAATACCTATTATTGTGGGGGGAACTACATTAAATATTTTAAAGTATAGTCTCAAAGTCATTTTAGTTCACAATAACTGCAATCATCTTTTTGCTCATCATCACACATTTTGAAAGTTATATTTGCATAAAGTAACGTAATTGCTAAGAGTGCTCCCTATATTGTTTGACGCGGACCAACATTATATTAAAGACGTCATAATTTCATTGTTGTTTGCGAACTGGAGTGGCGCTGGTGTGCGAAAATATGACGACTTATTATAGGTTACAAATCCAGTTAAAATATCCGGATCTATTACCTACCATTTACCTTATTTTTATGGTAACGAATTTTATTTGCGGTCAATATTTTACAGTTTTGTCATATTAAAAAAGTTTGTATAGGTATATATTTGTTTGCAGAATTGAAGAGAACTGCATTGAAGACAACTGCAGAAAAGTAAACACTATTTTGGAATTACGGGATGATCTGTTCAACCAGAGAATTTTGTAACGTATGAACCAATGGTCCACTATGTAAAGAAGCAACTGAAAAATCTAATGCGTCTATACTACTTACACCGTTGAATTCCTCACTCAACGCTTACACCGTTGAGTGATTATTCCTTCCCTCAACGCTTACACTACAACTAGCCACGGGCTTCATTTCAAACCAAAAGGAAGGTACCAAAATACTCTTGCTTGCTTTTTATTCTCGTTTTCTTATTAAAATGTATGGAAATTGCTATATAAATTTATCAAATTAAAGGGACATAAGAAACAAGCATTTTATTTTATTTTGGATATTAAATTCCTTGTAATGATTGATTGCATGTTTTATTTTTTAAAAGATTTTGCAACAATGGATTTTTTAACATTAAAGCACCCTGTCGATTTTTTCGTCGTGTGGCGCCAGTGGCGATCGCTTGAAACAGCGCTGTGCCCTGATCTAATATAGTGTTGGTCCAGGTTTGACTAACTCAGGCAATGTGTACGGGGTGTCCCAAATTAGACAATTTTGGGGGTTTCTCCTATATCTCGAAGAGAGAGACAAAAAGTAACTGAGGTCTTCAAGGCTCGATTTTCGGGAAAACTTCCTGACCATCCTGCTATTTAGATTCGTTTGCCATACTTTTTTGTTTGTGTCAATTTCGGTAAAAACGTGTTTTGTTTATTTTTTACATAGAACTCATTGCTGTAGAGCGATATTTCTTTAGGTTCTTATTGGTTTTAGAGAAAAAAGCCAGTTGCACAAATTTGACACCTTTGGGGATTTTTTCTGTAAAATCTGTGATCCAAAATTATCACAAAATACCGATGCTTTTTTTGAATACAGATTTTAATGATAGAACGTACAAGAGGTTGTCCTGCTGGAAGCTCCTCCGGAAGTACTTTTGTACCGGGACTAGGTCCTGCTAGAAGGACTTAGTTCCGCAAATGCATTTGTCCTCCCAGTGGCGCACGCAGAAAATATGATTGGGGGGGGGGCAACTCAGAGCCGTCAGACAGAAACTTTAGGCAGGGCAAATGACTTTCCAGTCAGGGCAGTTAGTACACATTTGAGAAGTGAGGGAGAGGTACCTAGAGGACGGTACTTTGTCGGTGGGGAGAGGGGAGGGGGGTAAAAAAAAAGAATTTAACCTTCGATATTAGATACAAATCGCGCCGCAGGCGAAAATTTGTGAAATTTTCAAGGTCAAATATAATATGAACATGAAATTTTTTTTGCTAATTATGCGGGCCCATAATCGTTTGTGCTGTAAGCAAGAATACTTTTTAACTCACTCAACTTAAAAAGCTTGACGTAGTACATAAAAAATATTTTATGATTCAAGGAAATTTCCAAAATTTGAAAAAATATTAGATATTAGCCAGTCAGTGCGCAATAATTGCCGAGGGTCGCACAGCGGACAGTACATCTACGATACCACCCTCGAGAATTTTTTAAAATATGGAAGGTCTGGGGGGGGCCGAGGCCCCCGACCCTCTAGCAGTACCATAGTAAAAGGTATATTGATTCCGACCTCTCCGAAATTTATTACAGGAGTCCAGTGTCGTGGTTTAATATAAAGTGGACCATTAAAAACAAATATTTATTTATTTATTTGGTAAATAAAATATGAAAAACAAAAAAAAACTCTTCAAATAATCAACCTATATAGCTATACTTTTAAAATACAGGGTGATTCAGTTTTATTCTGCGACACTTCAACAGGTGATAGAAAACTAAAAAATAACCGCTCTTTCTTTTATAAACTATCATATCATTTTAAGGCCTTATTAAAAAGTTACAGGATGTTAAAGTTTTAAGAAACATGTGGTCTTTATTGAATATTTACCAAACTAGTTGAGATATTTAAGTCATATTTGGTACACGTTATAACGGCATGGGTTAGCATAAAACCTGTTAATATCAAACGCCTTGAACAACCAGTGGCGTAGAAGTAGGTCATTATATAGTATAATTGTTTTTGGAAAAAAAAAGAACCACCTTGTATAGCAATAAAATGTATTCAATTTCTTATCTACATTTTAATTTTAAACAAAAATGCCCTCTTGGTAATTTTTTGTATGTGTCATGGATTCATGGCAAATTTGATTTTTTGTATTTTTTATTAATATAACTCAAGTTCTTGATAGGTAAGTCTACAACGAAAGAAAAAAAAGGATGCATTTTATCATGAAATGATAAATTCAAAAATTACCTTGTTGACAGTCTTCCATTCGTAGGGCAACATGTGAAATTTTGACTACCTTTCTATCAATATCCCAAAGCACTAGAGCCAAATTCTTCGATTTAATATTTTTTCTAATTGTACTATTACACCGTGCCGACCGCCACTGGTCACCAAACTGAGAAAAGCTCCACGAATTGTCATATTTCGCGTCAAAACAACTAGCCAAAGCGGAAACACGCATCATTCTGGCGACTAAAATACGGGAGATTCGACAGGTCATAACTTCTCTGCGATTTGACGTACAGTCCTGATCAAAAGTTGCGCTGGTAGCTTGAATTTTGACGAATTTATTGATACTACTTTAGGTCCTGCCAGAAGGATGGAAAAGCCTTAAATATTACGATTTTGCAAGTCCTCAAATGAGTGGTTTTCGTCCTGTCGGCAGTACGCTGTACATTCTATCATTAAGGCATTCTAGCTGCCCGCGTTTGGAAGCTCTTTTTTTCTTTCAGCGCACACATGTTATTTGGGCATTGATATTTTGGTGATTCGTGAGAAAGTTTCCTGGCAACATGTGCTGCGCCTTCGGCGTTCGGCGTGTTTATTTTGACAAGAAGTGGGCCCCTGATTTATTGGGGTCTGGGGGAGTGTGAGAACGCGCGTTTTTTTGCGGTTTTTATTTATTTCTGCACCTACATCCAGTTTGCGTGTGTGTGCGGATTCACGAAAAAAACGGGTGTGCCATATTTTTAGGCGACGGGAAAATAAACAAGTGCGGGAACACCAGTTTGACTTTTAAGGTCTATTATATGCAATTCGCACAAAGAAGATAATAGGCTCTTACAGCTTAGTAATCATCTCTCGCACCTCACAATATACAGGGTGTCCGGTAAGTATGGGGCAATCTCGCGGGACCAGGTAGGGGACGTCAAAATATCAGCTTAACAACTTAGGGGTCAAATCTCAGTAGTTACTGAAACTGAAATACAGGGCGTTCTAGTTCTTTTTTTTTTTTTAAATTAAATTATGACAATAATAGACATCCTCCTTTTACAGTTTTAAGTGATCTCAAATCGATTCCGAATCACTTTGAGATCACATCAGCTGACATCGAGTGTTCCTTTTACAAATTGTTCAGTTGATTATGAAGTGATCAGTTTACGCAGCAAATCGATTTTTATGTAATTTGTGTTGGTTTTGAGTGTTTCTGGGGTAAGGTGGTGACAAATATTGAAAAATTAATTCAAGGGTTAGATTATATATAATGTGGTCGTACACTGTTCCATTTACCAATAAAAAATCATTTCACTATCAGATCACTCATGTTCATTTCACTTCAAATTCACTTGTGCAAAAAGTCAAAAGGAGGACAACTACTTAATATCTCCCAAAATAATTACTGCTGTGTTTTTGAGCATGATGAATAAGCTAAAAATGTCAATTTCTACGTAGGTATTTCACAGAGGACGCCACTTGCACTATTTTTGGCTCGTGCTTTTACTCGCAACTTTTTCGAGGTTATCTTTTTCGTCTTGCAGGTTGCATTTTAGTGCAACTTTTCATTTGGCGTGTTTCATAACGATCAAATCAACCGTTTGCGTTGAAGTTGGCGAAACGTGTCCCAAAATACCTGTTAACTCCAATATCGAAACATAGAATGTTCACCAACATCTTTCAAATGATACAGATCGACTGTATATAATTTAAAGTCAGAAAAAAGTTTCTATGAACAATGTACCAAAAATTTGAAAAAATATGGACACCCTATTCCAAGAAAACCAGTGGTGATTTGATCAATGTCCATTTGGCATTTTTTTCTTCATATTTATTATTTAAACTACAGAAAACTGCAATCTTCACGAATCTACAAAAATGTTTGTACGTTCAGTTTCGTAACTGTTTTATTTGCAAATATTTCTTTTCTATTGCGTACAATTCATTCAAGGTGATCACCGTTTTCTGGAGATTATACCTACCGTGTTTAAGATTTATTTTAATTAAGTTTTTCCGTTTTTTTTATATAACTCGAAAATGAAAACATTTAGAAACGTAAAACATAAAATAGTGCCTTAAGGATGTTTCCAGAAAAATTAAAAAAAAAAATCACAATAAGTGAAGAGCCTTTGAATAAAATGCGACATTTTGAGAAACACCCTACATCTCATAAATTAATCAAACTAAATAATATTCAAGGTGTTTCGCGAGGTATCCATTATAATATAATTTACAGGGTGTCCAACTTATAAACTATACAAATCTGTAAAATCTTCATTTTGAAGATAATCACATAAACATTTTTTTGTTTGAAAGGCCTTCAAAAGCCGCTTCTTTTGATTTTTCTGCCATTTTCAAAATGCAAATCCAGGACCGGCTACGCTTTTTTATACCCCCGATTTTCACGAAAACCATTTAGCGATTTTTTTATTTAAAATCTGATCTGAACTCACAGCGTTAATCAGAACAACCCATAACCCCCATATACCAAATTTGAACCAAAAGTATACAGGGAGTTCCATTATGTAGAGTGTCAAAGTTGAGCAAAATATGAATTTTAAAGGCATCTGCCAAGTCAAGTGTGCCATAGAATCCCCTCAAAACAGTTGAATGGTCAACAGGACCACTCATGTTGTTGGTGTGAAAAGATATACTTCAAAAATATACAGGGTATTTTTCTTTGAGCCATCTCAAAATTCTGAATTTTTATTAAATTTTATACTGGTCAGGAGTGCTCTGGAATCATTAAAAAAATGTTAATAAGCACAAAAGTAATTTATTTCTTTACAAAATGCCAACCAACAAATAAAATCAATTTAAATTATTGGACCTTTCTCAACAAAGTCACTGTCTAAGATTATACATTTCCTATGTGCATTTCCTGTTGTGGCACACCAGCCACCTTAACTGATATGGACTTTCTGATTTGCAGGCTTCTGTATTTTTTAGATTTAGTTCGTTTATAGTATGTGGAGCGGTTTTGATATACTCTATTTATGACCCGTATAAAGTTCCAAAAATTCAGTAATTTGTGATGGCACTATTGGACCTTTGGACACCAACACCTTGAGTGGTCCTGTTGACCATTCAACTGTTTTGAGGGGATTACATGGCACACTTGACTTGGCAGATGCCTTTATATATATTTTGCTCAACTTTGACACCCTGCAGAATGGAACTCCCTGTATATTTTTTATTCAAATTTGGTATATAACGGTTTTGGGATGTTCTGATTAACGCTGTGGGGTCAGATTTTAAATAAAAAATCGCTAAATGGTTTTCGTGAAAATCGGGGGTATAAAAAAATCGCAGCCGGCCCTGGATTTGCATTTTGAAAATGGCAGGAAGATCAAAAGAAGCGGTTCTTGAAGACCTTTCAAACAAAAGAAAGTTTATGCGATTATCTCCAAAAATGAAGATTTTACGGATCTGTAGCTCCGTTATTTCTGATTATACAGAAAAACTGTACAGACAAAAATTGTAGATAATTTTGGACTTAATAAGATAATCTAATCCAATTTTTTTATGTTGTTCGTGATTTTTGAGATATAACATAAACTTGTGTTTTTTTTTAATGTAAATCATAGTTGGCTGTGACCTTATCAAATCGGCCATTCTTTGAGCTTTCCAAAGATATAACACTCGGCATAGTTATTGTAAAAAATAAAAGAGCTATGGCTAATTTTTTTTTAATTTTCACATAGTCAGCCATGGAATATTTTCATAATTACGTTCTATTTTATAATTAGACATACTTTAAACTTTCTATTATTTTGTTTTTAGGTGTTAGCTTTATTGAAATGAAAAAACAGAAAAGTATAAATTTTTTTCTACATTGTTAATGCCTAATTATATTTAAGCACATTCCAACAAAAAATATCGAATGATACGGGGACGAAAATTAGTTTTTCGCCCTTGTACCATAAACTGCTATTCAACGATGCAGGTAGGTAATAAATAAATAAATAAAACAGTTGCCTCGCTTGCATCTTAGGCCAATATTAAAATGGTTCTTTAATGTGGGGCGGTCCCGTATTAGATATTGCTTATTCCAAAGACATTTCTCTACAGCACGTGCGGCACCTTTTCTGCTGAATACAAACTACTCGGAAAGATATGGAAAGCCATTGTCTAACGGTTGGGAGTCCATCGTTTATTTTAACTACAGGTAGAGGACCTGCCAGGAGCCTGGGCCCTGGGCTATTCACGTGTGCCCCTCGGGGTGCCAAGAAGAAGAAGGGTGACTCACGGCTCACCCTCGGACAGGATGCCGCCAATTAGATGCGCATACCGGCGCACAGGTAGATGGGCGCGATTTTTACATTTGACATACCAGGACCGGGGTCAGTCATTTTCTATACATATACCTACAAGATTTTTTTTGCAACATTCGAAAACTAAAGCTGCATAAAATGTATTTTTACTTCCACTGTAAAAGAAAAAGAGAACATTTAGTTGCGTACTTAAATTATTATGGTTCCACAATTCACAACGAAAAAATTTTTCACCAGCTGACTTAGTAATATTTTTTGATAATATTAGGTTGCTTAGAATTGTTTTATTCGTTTAAATTTACCTTGAAAATTTTCAAACAATTTGCCTTAGGAGCAATTCTTAACAACAAAACATAAATATAATTTTTTTAACTTTGTAAACCCCTCCATCGACAAAGTCTATCTACGGCCCTGCTCACTAGTAAAGGTCCCTGATAAAATTCCCCCTCGACAGTTTTCGCAAAATTGTTTTTAATAATATGTTTTTTAGGATACCACGTATGAAATGCTGAATTCGTATCCGGATTCCTCATAAAATTACACATAATTCTACTTTTAGAATCTTGTTTTTAGCTCAAAAATAACGAAGGTAACATAGCCAGTGCGTATTTAAATTGGAACACCCTGTAGGAACATATTTTAAACAAAATACATTTTTGAAGCTTAAATATTTTATCGCGCTCGATGCAAAGTTTGTTTGTGAATTTTAACAACAAAATCTGATTTGTCCGAGAAGGTCACCAGTAGATATCTACACATGCAAAGAAATAAAGAACATCAAAGTAATAATAAATAAAAATAAATAGTAATAGAAGTATCTCGGAAGATATTTTAACTAGTGGATTTTTCCATCTTCCATTTGAAAAATACAAAGTTGAAAAACAAATATGGGCTGTGGAAACAGTTGAAAATTACACTTGAAATTATGAACCTTGGGGTAAGTTCATGAACATTGGTATAATATGCAGAGGAAACTACTTTTTCTAATAAGTTTCTTCGATGTTTGACAAATAAGTCGTATTTTGAGGTATTATGAACTTGTATACAAGGTGAGTTAGAATGTATAGTAAATACTTTAAAGGGGTGTTCGGCAGGTGGTTTTAAGGGGGGTCCTTCATATAAAATTTTTCGATTTGGGCTTTCCTTGCCAAGTTATTCGGGTCTACAGGGTGACCCAAAAGTATTTTTTTTATTTATATCTCAATAACGGCGCTACTTAAAAATTTGAAATTTTGTATGTGTTATCTACTTACTGGAAGACGCCTTAGGGTAGTTTATTCATTTACACAGTGCCCCAAAAAAGGGTAAAAACTAACAACCCGTATTAATTTTTTTGCTCGAATTTTTTTGTGGGTCATTTTTACGTATAACAAAAAATGATTATGATTTGTGTAGCCCTTTTATATAAGAAACTTTTTTCCCTCTACATTTTTTCTCGAAGACACAATATTTTTCCTACAAAAAATAATTTCATGCCAAATACCTACCATCCCTGACTGTTCCAGAAAATCAAGTATAAAATTTCATAGTAGGCGGGCGTCAAACAATTTAATTATTTTTATTGAACATTAAAACAACAAAAATATCAGGTAACAACAATTCAGCTTCAGGATAAAAAAAGATGTTACAGTAGATGCTGTCCATGACATCTTTCACAAGTCTGTAACCGCGTTTGATAAAATTAAAATTAACTCCTTGCAATGTTTCACTGATTTTTTTATCTCGGTAGCAATATCAAAAATTCTATTACGTAATTCGTCTATCGTGTTTACTTCTGTGAAATAAACCACATTTTTTATATGGCCCCATAAGGAAAAATCCAATGGTTCGAGATCTGGGGATCTCGGTGGCCAATTTACAGGCGCATCTTGGCTTCTGCCGATCCAACGTTGCGGAAAATTAGTATTAAGCCATTACTAATATCCGTGAGTATGTGCAGGAGCTCCATGTATAAACCACATATTCTGCCGCAGTTGTAAAGGTTTTAATTTTTCGTTGATTTTCTGGAACAGTCAGGGGAATGGTATTTTGCATGATTTTTTTTTGTGGGAAAACTACTGTGTTATCGAGAAAAAATTAAGAAGGAAAACAGTTTCTTAAATAAAAGGGCTACGCAAATCATCTTTTTGTTATACGTAAAAATGACCCACAAAAAAGTTCGAGCAAAAAAATTAATAGGAGTTGTTAGTTTTTACCCTTTTTTAGGGCAGTGTATAAATGAATAAACTACCCTAAGGCGTCTTCCAGTAAGTAGATAACACATAGCAAATTTCAAATAAGTAGCGCCATTATTGAGATCAAAAAATACACTTTTGGGTCACCATATAGACCCGAATAACTTGGCAAGGAAAGCCCAAATCGAAAAATTTTATATGAAAGACCCCCTCAAAACCACCTGCCGAACACCCCCTTAAAGTATTTACTATACATTCTGACTCACCCTGTATTTATATTACATAGCCTTTTAATAGTGAACTAAATAAAAACCTTTACTACTATCAAATATGCGTGCGTCGTTTTTCAAAAATGTTTCCTTTATGGTCGGTAGCCAAAACAAGTAAAAAGTCCCATTTATGCTTTGCCCTGCCACTACAAAGTCCTTAATTACGGCCCTGGCTATCTCCCACACAGGTAACTCAATACATTTTTTAATCACCTTCAAGTGCCTTTTCTATACTCCACCCGCTTTGTGTAGGGCCATATTGTATAATTGTACTATGCCCAGAACGGATCCAGCGTTTTCAAGAAAACCATTCATACAGTACTCGTACTACAGCCATACTACGTAGTACTCGTATTCTCTATTGTATGATACAAGTTACAAAAGGGTCCATTCAGGAGGATCTATTTCAAAGTTCCTTTACATCTTTTAGTGTCCGGTCATTATCTTTTTGAAATTCGGACAGTGGCCATTGAGAATTTCCTCTTCGGAACATGGAGTGGAATCGCAGAACACCACCTCAAGGTAATAAAAGACTCTAAGGCGCATATCCTGTTCGAGAAGGCTTGAAAGATGAAATGAATGACTTTAGGAAATCTTTCCTTTTAGTAAAATATACGGGCATTTCAATACAAAGGCATTGGAGAAAATGTCGATTTTTTACATCTGCCTGTAAATAGCACAAGTCAAAGACACTTATATTCTCGAATATTTGACCAAGTGTAGTAAAAAATAAAGGAGGTCATAAAGAAATCTAATACTACCTAAGTGTCTAAAATATTAAGTAGGTACAAAGTGACCACGCGAAATTACATCACCCTATAACATTTTAATTTTTGGAAATAGAAGAAAAAAGTTTCGAGTAAAAATAGTTAGTACGAAGAGACAGCATTAGTAGACAGTGACACAGTCAAAAACTGCTCGTAGCGTTGGTGACAGTGTCTTTTTACAAGTACTTTGATTGTGATAAAAATAAAACATTTGTGTGGTGGTTATGGCACGAAGGTGGAATCCGACTATCTTGTCGTGTCGGTAGTTTTGTGTAAAGGTTCAAAGCGAAAATGAGTTTAATTTTATTCCTTCCAATTCCAATCAGGAGAGATAGCTCACAACATGCATACAGTATGATTTTTTTAAGTCTACCACCGCGATTTTCTCGCTCATTTTGCGGCCTACAAAAAAAACGTAAGAAACAAAAATATGGCAATTTTGGACAGCTAAGTGTTGCTGCCAATGACGTCAAAACCTATAGACGTGGTGAACCATTGTTAAAATGCCCTTTATTTTGACTCCAAGATTAAATATATCCATACTACTCTAAAAACATGCTACAAACAAAGACAGAAAGTCAACCATCAACCAACTATACACCCGGTGATTCCCGGTTATAGTTCCTCCAGCATCGCACTTAGATATCTCATGCTTTTTCTTGTTTAGGGGCGCCGGAAGCATCGGAACCTCACCTGAAGACTCGGGGGATGGTCTAACGACGCCAACCTCCGAGCCCAGAGTCGAAATAAGTTCGCTACGGCTCGACAAAAAGGAGCAATTTCTGACAATCTCGCGACATTTTCGGAATAATTTAATGGAGGGCTTAGATTGTGATTAGTTCTGGGCGTCAAGCGTTTATCAAAACAAACCTGTCTATAGGTTCTGACGTCATTGGTTGCTGCAAAAGAAATCGGCATCCATGGCCAACTTGTCGCGCAATATTAAATAAAACTCAAATTGAGCAAAACTATTAATGGCCGTGGAATGTTTATTTTAAGAGACAGAGGAAAACTTTTGTATTGAAAATTGATGGCACTGAGAAGCTGTATCCACCCAGGTGCTCAGATAGTTTCAGCAAATTACACAGGGTCTTCGGCTCTCTTGAGACCATGAAAATTTTTGTCGATTCTAAGGTTTTTCAGTATAGCACGAAAAGTTGGGCATGGAGGCCCATTCCTTTTTTAACGTCGCCTCGCTGACCAAAATTGATATATTTTATTTTCTTACGTATTTTCTGTGCGGCCCAAAATAAGCGAGAAAATCGCTTAATAAGAAACAAACAAAAAAAAATTCATAGCCTCAAGAGAGCCGAAGACCCCGTGTAATTTGCTGAAACTATCTGAGCGCCTGGGTGGATAAAGCTTCTCAGTGCCATCAATTTTCAATATAAAAGTTTTTCTCTGTCTCTTAAAATAAACATTCCACGGCCATTAATAGTTTTGCTCAATTTGAGGATTTTTTAATATTGCGCGACAAGTTGGCCATGGATGCCGATTTCTTTTGCAGCATCACTTAGCTGTTCAAAATTGCCATATTTTTGTTTCTTACGGTTTTTTTTGTAGGCCGCAAAATGAGCGAGAAAATCGCGGTGGTAGACCTAAAAAAATCATCCTGTATAATTATTATAATTCACATAAAAGTGTTGAACATTTATTATAAAAAAGAAACTAAGCCAAAGTACCGTCAAGAAGGCCCATCTATTAGTCCTGCTAGACACGTTGGAACGTCCCACTGCGACGTTGCCACATGTCTGCTCATGGCTTGGTAATTGAAGTGGGTTGTGACCTTCGTAATAATATTAAAGACGATATTTTACATATAGCCTGAATACTAAACAACAAATGCCACAGTAACAAGAGAGCACAGCTGTTGACTGCGTGCGTGATGAACCGGTGACAAATAAAAACAAAAGTGACAGATGTCATGTTGCATTATGCATTATGTCCTACTACTGGTTGCCAACAATCAAAATGATTGTGTAGATATATTGTGGTCATTAATTATTATGAATTAATAGCGTTCTGCAACTTTTTCAATCAAAGCAACACGTATTTACACAGTTATTCCAATATTAATTTTTTCTCGGTCACCAATATTTCGAGAAAATTATCTCTTGTCTGTGACCAGGGATGATTTTCAAAATATTCTTACACTAGAAAAATTTTTCAACATATGTACTTAATTAAAACGTTCGGGAGATTAATAATAATAATAATTTATTTATTTGCAGAGAGAAATAGTACAAATTATTAATAGCATTAATAATAATAGTAACAATCTGCAAAAAGGACTAAAAACAGCAAGCTGACTTTGAATATACAAATATTATATTATAATTTTTTTACTAAACATTTACATAACAGAAACAAACTAGGCAGTAAAAACTAGACAGTTAAAACGTTAATATACTTACAATTTAAAATCATCAATCTTATTTCTGAGCCCTGATGAAGATTATACATTAATCGAAACGTTGGCGAAGAAATAGTGTTTTTAATAGCGTTTTGACCCTTTTCCCAACTAAACTAAACAAAAAAATATTTAATATTTGGGTCACCAACCTTTACTAATTATACATTTTTAGCCCTGGAATTACATAAAAATATAGATATTCCAAAAAATCACTAGATCCAATGTTTAAACTATCATACATGAGAAGGACCTTAAGAAAATTGCAGTTTTGTGAAAATTACTTTTTCTTGAAATCGGCAGTAAAGTGTCCCAAAATCGTCATTAAAAGCACAGAAATCGTACAATAATGGGCTACATTATGGTACGATTTTTCAATAAGTAGGCCTTGGCGAGATGTAAACATCAAACGTCAGACGCGGAGAAATCGCCCATCAAAAGTGACCAAATATTCAAAAACCCGGCCGATAAAGGCCCATTTAACTTTTCGTACACATTGCGAAATTGTTTCCTATAGAAGCGCAATCCTTCAGTATACATATTTTAGTAAATTTGAATATCAATAGATTTGTTGTGTAGGCTGCACAAGAAGCAGCAGTTTGGTTTTTCTGTACGAAGATGCCTTGTCTTGCCTTACTTGACCTAGGTAGAGCGATCGTCAAAGTCAAGCGTAGTCGGTTCATGGACGGGTGATCCCTTATTATTATTTTCTTGCCTAATAAAACATTTTTTTTCCGATTTCAAAAAAAAATATAATATGTACCTCGGCACTGAAGTTCTTTTTATGACTCATGTGGTTTATTTGCCTCGGCCAGAGGCCTCGGCAACTAAATTCCACACTAAAGTTTGTTCAAGTTTCTGGCGAATTATTTAAAACTAATTGTGGCACTCCGTATAGATTATTTTTTTTTCAACAAATAGTAGGAGCTATAAAAAATGCGAATTTTTCCTCTAGGTATATGGTAGAAAAAATATGAAAAAATATGATGTACCTACTGTTGTTTGCCAATAGTCAGAAGTCAAATTCCTATTTAAATACATAGTAGGTATAGCAACAAATAGATACCAGACCGAAAAATTTTGAACTTTTTTTTCTATATATTTTTTGGTTAACCGATTTTAAAAAAATCCAACATGGCGGCAATATTTAAATTCAGCCACTTGATTGGGCTAATTCTTTTTGAAGACATAATATCAGAATAATGCAACCAATACACTTTAAAATGCCTGAAACTGCCTCAGTTATTTTGTCCATATATTTTTTATTTATTAAACGATTATAAAATGGTCATTTCACTGTTGCTTGCAGAAATTACATTGACAGAAAGTTCAAAATGGCTGATTTTCTGAATTCCAAAGTGTTATTTTTTAAGCAAAAATATCGGAATAATGGAACCGATTTTAAGACCACTCTGACGAAAATCGATCACGCAATAATTGAAAGCATTGTTTTCATTATTTTCCCTTACTCCTCTCGGACCCCGATGTGCTTGACTCAATAAATAAAAATTGTCGATAGAAGAAAAAGGGCATAATAGTCCTAATTGCAGAGGAAGGTTTTCCTACTAGGTTCACCAGTGTCGGCTTCAGACTCAGGTGTGCATTCAGAGGTAATCGAAAGCAAGTTCTTTTTGCCCCAATGGTGACTCTGAAAGTAGTAGTGTTTATAAATGTGTCGTTCAATTTATTTTCTTAATTCTAGAAATGATTTACCTTCTTCTTGTGGACTCAGCAACATATGCATTCGAATCATTTTTGAGTTTCCCAATTTCCAGAAACTCAGAGGTAATCGAAAGCAAGTTCTTTTGTCCCAATGGTGACTTAACTCTGAAAGTAGTAGTGTAGTATGGTATTTCATAAATTTTAAATTCTTAAGCAGGTAGCTTCAGTCAGGTCTTCACTTTATTACCTACAGCATTCTACAAAGTTTTTGAAAGACTTTATCATACGATTTTATTTTAAGTTTGTGAGACCCTTGGGAGACAAATAAAATTACAAAAAAATATATAAGGATTAATGAACACCGAGAAATTACATTATTAGAACTATTAGACATAATCTTGTTAGTCCATCCCGAAATCTGTGAAAGTTCTTTAGGTAGATGCATTTCAACTAAGGAAGAAAGTTCAATTATACATATTACAAATGAATTGAGGAACCTGGTAACATGGTGCATTAGCGACAAATTGTAAATAAGTATAAACTTTATTTTAAGGCCTGATTAAACGTACCTACTTTCCTGACTAGAAACACACCACTGAAAATTGTTGTAACCTGTACTCTAGAACTACATCGGTTCTTACCTGTGGAAAGTTAAGTGGGGGTGCTTATAATTAAGCTTTTTGCAAAATCTGCACTGATTTACCATATTTCTACTTAAATTCGTTGGAAATCAATGTAAATTATAAAATAATTTTTGATTTATTTGGCATTTGCCATATTCCGTGTTTGTAGACACCACATTGTCAAGTCTAAAATTCATGGAAACCGTTATTAATTTTTACTAACAATGAAAGTACCTGCTATATTCTTAGCACACTTTGGAAAGCATAATGCTGGGTCCCCTTATTTTAAAGGGTCCCTGGTACCTACCTAATGAATCAATGAATCCCATTTATAGTAAGGTAGCAAATATCTAATAAATCAACTAAAATGGAAATAGAAAATGCATTAAAAAATGGCCGTTAGAAAAGTAACAAATAAAATTCCAAACTTGTTACGAACCAGTGCGCCTATGGACGCGTGCGTGCACGGGTGAATCATGATCTCAGCCGCGCGCACAGCGCATCTGCCCGATATTCCCACGGTACGTCGACGACACGTGTGCCCCGAGATAGTTAAGTAGTCGCCGTGGCCGTGGAGAAGAAGAAGCGTGCTCGAAGCGCGCCCAGCAGAAGAAGCAGAAGAAGAGGACGGTAATGAAGAAGAGGAACGCGGCTTTCTATAGCCGAGAAGAATAGGTGATAATGAAGAGTATATAAGGTATGCGGTCGCGGTTCTATGGGGCAAATTGTATTAGCAAGCACTTATGAGTTGATTGATCGACATCGTATGCCTTTTAAAGTCCGCAAAAAATGCGCCATTGGCTGTTTCCTGGGCTCTTTTTGTTTGCCTCGTTTTAACCATAGCTACTAGAAAAAACATACTGCAAGTCGATAGCAGCTCATGGAGGTATGGATTTTGAAAAAATATCTTCAAACAGAAAACTAAGGATTTATTCAACTTTCTCTCAATCTAATAATAATAATTCTTACCCTCACAATACTCCAAACTAGGAGTACCCCAGAAGCAACTGAATGCTTGTGCGGGGGAGGGGGTCAATTGTCAATTACTATTATTTTGTCTTCGTTATGCCATTTGCAACTAGGGCCGACTTTTCCCGATAGAACTAGGATAGCATTCACTCGAGTAGATACCACGTATTGATATTTTTCGGTCGGAACATTGTCTTCGAAAAGAAGGACATTTACATGATATTATGTTGTACCTAATTGGTCCGCAAGCTCAAATATCAAAAAGTGCTGGATTTTTGTTGTTTCTATTCTGAAAATTATAACCATAAGTTATCTGTGTTTTCTTAGTTCACTGATTCTAAATATAGTAACATTATACATTATCCATATTTTAAACTCCATTAAATATTAAATCAGCAAATAAACAGATAGGTACTTAAGCAATCTTAGAATTCAAGTCCTATATAATTCTTTCAAATACGTCAATGAAAATTTGATGTTATCACTGTTTTATCATTTGTAAAAACAAAATTTTATAAGCAGTATTAGAAAGTATCTAATCGTGGAATCTGATAATTTAAGAAGTGAGGTATTACTAGGACTGGTTGATCTTAAAATAGACATTAAAATATTATTTTGAACTCAACCGTTATTTCCAGAATATTTATAATAATATATTCTCATGCATATAAAGTTGGAAAGAAACAAAAACACATTCTATCATCATCATCTAATAGATTGTTATTTTAATGCGATTTTGATATATCCATATATTATACATATTATATCTTTTTCGAAAACAAAGACAAGAAATGCGTGCGACATGTGCATACGTGTCAGAAATAATAGTATTATTAAATATGCAAATACTATAGTACTTATAATGATTTGCATATGAAGTAAAGTAATTATTTATATTATCATGGAAACAATCAGTTAAGTGTAAAAATAAAAATTATACAAAGCGGAAACGATTACCTAACAAAGAAATTGCGGAAATGGCCCATATATAAATTTTACCCACACACCATATACTAAGTAGGAGTAAAATTTTTCAAAATTTCAGATAGGTGCTTACCAAAGTTTTTACATTTGTAAAATCCTTACATAAATATGGTTAAAATACTCGTATGACAAATTTATACAACTTGTTGATTTAGTTAACCAATTACATTCAATCTATTATACTGAGTCAAATCAAAGTTTAAGAATATCTTAGGGGCAAATGCTCTTCATAGTTTTTCTACGTTTTTCCTTTACAACACCAGCAACAGCGAATTAGTCACTGCCATTCATTAAACTCTGCAACACAGAAAATACATCCAGTGACTATAGAAAATCTGATACATCCTATATGCTGCAGTAGTAAAGTTTCTATTGTGGTAATATGCACAAAGGACAGTAGTTTAAGGCGCCGTTCCACGAATTCAAACAAATACAGGTAAATATTGTTAATCTCCACTACTATTACTATATCTATTGTGGAATAGGAAAAGTAGTTAGATTTAAAATATGCAAAAATATACACACTGCTTTACTAAAAAATATATAGGCTTGTTATTCGGGGGATTGTTTGATACAGACATAGAAAACTCTACAAAAGTACAACTTTTGTTTAAATAATAGTTATTTATGTACCAAGGCACTGAAGTTCAACTTTTTATGACTCATGTGGAGTTTAGTTGCTGAGGCCTCTGGCCGAGGCAAATAAACCACATGAGTCATAAAAAGAACTTCAGTGCCGAGGTACATATTATATTTTTCTTGAAATCGGAAAAAAAAAATGTTTTATTAGGCAAGAAAATAATAATAAGGGATCACCCGTCCACGAACCGACTACGCGCGGCGTTGCTTGACTTTACCGATCGCTCTACCTAGGACAAGTATAATGATGTACGGCACCTTCTGACAGAAAAACCAAACTGCTGCTTCTTGTGCAGCCTACACAACAAATCTATTGATTTTCAAATTTACTAAAATATGTATACTGAAGGATTGCGCTTCTATAGGAAACAATTTCGCAATGTGTACGAAAAGTTAAATGAGCCTTTATCGGCCGGGTTTTGAATATTTGGTCACTTTTGACGGGCGATTTCTCCGCGTCTGACGTTTGATGTTTACATCTCGCCAAGGCCTACTTATTGAAAATCGTACAATAATGGGCTACATTATTGTACGATTTCTGTGCTTTTAATGACGATTTTGGGACATTTTAATGCCGATTTCAAGAAAAAGTATTTTTCTAATCTGAAAAATTAATAATGTAAGAGGAGTGTTCTCAATCCCGCTGTACACTTATTTTTAGCAAAATTATGAAACTGTTATTCCAGATAAGTACCAACCCTTGAGATGTGTCAATTAAGTAGAGACTTTTTTCCGAGTTTCCATTATTTGAGACAAATGACTTCACTTTAGTTCTCATTAACCCCCTAGAAAGATATTCGTGGAGGGTCTAACTAAACTGTCTAAAATGATGAGGAAGTCGTCTGGGGCATAAGTATTTCTGGAAAGACAGAATCAAGTTACTTTACAGGACGTAACACATTTTTGTTGTAACTTTAGGAAACTCAACGAGAAAATTAAAAAAAAAATAATTTCCAAAAATATTAGTACGAAATAGGTAATTCTGGACGTGTAATGAACGATATTTTTTTATTATACTTCTTTGAAAATGGAAACTTAAAACATTTTATCGGCATATTATAATAAATTTAATTGACAAAAAATAAACAATGCAGACAATATAGTGTTTGGTATGTATGATGCGTTTCCATGGTTACTCTCAAATTATTTCAAAGGTGCTTTGTTGTAAATTAGTTATTGTCAGATAAGGCGAATAAAACGTCAAAAATATTACAGAAATGTATCTAAATATTGAAACACCTACGAATTAAAATACAAAATAGGTACAGTCGCGGACAGTTGGTATCGAACGACCTGAAGAGGTTTCTCGTGGCTATCGTTACAGGGCGCGCGGAGACGGCAACAGCGCGCGCCTTCGGCATCGGATGGTTCGAACGGGTGTCTTGTTCCGAGAATTCTTTGCAAGCGATTAAGCCGATGTCACCGAAAGGGTTAAAAAAAATTAAGGAATCAGTATTAAACTATTTATTAAAACAGTTCACAAGTATACAGTATGATTTTTTAAACTACCACCACGATTTCCTCGCTTATTTTGCGCCCTACAAAAAAAAAACATGAGAAACAAAAAGGTGACAATTTTGGACAGCTAAGTGGCCCTGAAAAAGTAATCAACATCCATGGTCAACTTGTCGCGCAATATAAAAAAACCTCCAATTGAGCAAAATTATTAAATAGCCGTAACATACCTATTTATTTTAAGATACCGAAGAAAACTTTTATATTGAAAATTGATGGCACTGAGAAGCTTTATGCAACTGGGTGCTCAGATAGTTTCTGAAAATTACACAGGCTCTTCGGCTCTGTTGAGGCCATTGTTTTAGTTATTAAAGGCCATTGTTTTAGTTTATTAAAGTAGTTATTTGGCTCCCTACTGAAAAATCTTAAGAAACAAAAACGTGTAAATTTTAGATAGTTGGTTAATGTTAAAAAAAGAAGTCGGTATCCATGGCCAACTTTTCGCGCAATACCAAAAAAAACTTAAATCAACAAGAATCTGAAAACAATCAATTTATTTTGAAAGTCGAGGGAAAATTTTAATTGGAGATTAGCGGCAATTAGATCACGCAAGAACATTGACAAAAGAAAATTTTCATACAATTTGTACTAGTTTTCCCGCTAATTTGTTTAAAGTGTGAAGTCGAAATAGCAATTAAAAACATCAACAGTTATTCAAATTAAAGACAAATTTTCTCATATTAAAGATCTTGTTTGATCAAAAAAAAATTAAATAAATTGATAGTTTTGTTTTCACATTTTTGTCGACTTGAGTTTTTTTTTGTATTGCGTGAAAAGTTGGTTATGGATGCCGATTTATTTTTTAACATCACCTAGCCGTCTAAAATTGCCATATTTATTATGCTTATATAAGCTTACTTACATAAAAAAAATATATTTAATGCAGTGATAGGGCCAAAGCGAAAAATGTTTTTCAAATAAATCAAAGTGTGCCAATTGTTTCTAAAATTGGTAGTATGGAGTATCCTTTACTTTTGAACAACTTTTCCTAGCAACTTATTTCCACATAAGAAATGTTAGCAAAGTTTTTATCAAGAGTAACTTTTTGCGGTAAAATTAAAGATAAGAAAGTGTTCCTATTCAACACCTCTTCTGTGGACATACTGTATATACATAGTGTATTTGGAAATGAAAGGAAGGTTTATGGCTTATTATAAATATAAATGCAAATTCTTTATCAGAGGCTCGAGAGTCCGTCATAAAATACTACATAACTCGCCCGAATATTAATTTGCGTATTTATCCTCATCAGATTTTTAGCAAAAGAGCACGCCACTGAAATGGTCGAATTTTCCTTCTCAATCAATATTTATGGCCTCCTTTCATTTCCAAATACACTAAGTATAGTTGTCAGCGGTTTTAGACATTAAGTTAATAAATATTTTGCGTTGCAACAAAAATGTATTTTTATGTTATAATAAAAAAATATGTAGTAACACTAAAAATATATTTAGCTAATAACCCTAGAATTAAAAAAGTTAATTAAAAGGATTTTCATAAATTATTCTTTTCTTTGCAAAATAAGTATTTGTTCCAACATTTAGTTGTTAGGTCTCGTAGTCCTAAACATAAATGATTATAAAATAAAAGGGGTGTCCCTTTTATTTATTTTTTCTTATTTTTGAAGAAATTGGTCAGAAGTTTTAATAAATTGGTTTTCGTGGTGCTGCAATGCTCCATTGTTTCTCATAAAATGCCCTTCAACAGATAAATGAGATTAGGGGGTCACAGACATAAAATTACCCTTGTAACTTAATAGAGAGTTATTGCAGAAACTGTTTTTGGCATTAAGCAGTATTTAAGACGACCTTATTTGAATACTCTCATACGTTATTTATGATTCTGACAATAGTTATTGCAAGTCGTAATTTATGTATCCAAATTAAGGGCTTGTTTACGTTTACTTTATTGTTTTGTATTTCTACACTTTCACTAGAATATTATGTGCTTTTATAATTTTGCTCCGGAAAAAACTGGGAAAACAGCCAAATAACCACGGAACACCAAGGTGAAAGACTAATGAAAACAAACAAGGTGCAAACGCAAACAAGCAACGAACATTTTAGGTTAAGTCCTACTTTCACAGAACACTAGCGTTTTCTGACAAATCAGAATTTATTTTAAGAATTGTGACAAATAAGGTAAAAATAACGTATATTATGGTATACACAATAAACAAAAATAAAGGAAAATAACCTTATTATGGACGACCTTATGTCAAACTACGACTGCGCATGCTCAAATGTCAAAATAACGTCAAAAAAGAGCGCGACGTTATTTATTCCTGCAATAACTCTCTATTATTTAAATTGCATACCTTTATCAATAACATCAGAAGACACACAGCAGGGACACGTGTCAAGCTTTACACACCTCCCTGGACCTCAATGTGATTACCTGGATAAAATAAAATAATTTCAGGTGATTGAGGACTTCCACAAGCTGGATATAATGATTACGAAGTTTTATTAGAACCACCGACACAGGAAGAATCCGAAAAAACTATAAACCCATTAAAATCTTTATGACTATAACATAATTAAATAAAGGCAAGAAATCAAATGCATTTTCCATTATTATATTATATGTATATTAATATTTAGTATACCCACCTTGGGATAGGATGACTTTCTGAACTCTCCTGCTCATCGAATCTATGAGTTGGCAGCAGAGATCATGGGTTACGACTTCATCCCACGTTTGTTGAATCTTCTGCCAAAGTGCCTCCCTATTTTCGGGTACGAAGTTCTCCATTGTCCGCGCCATTCTGCCCCACACATTCTCAATGGGATTCAAGTCAGGACTCTTCGCCGGCCATTGCAACTTTTCTACGTTGTTTTCGGTGAACCATTCGCGAACTATTCTTGCTGTATGCACAGGAGCGTTATCATGCTGGAAAACGAAGCCATCGGGATACATTTCCGTTGCAGTTGGTAACAATCCGCCTTCGAGTATCTCGCAATAGCGAGCTGCTGTGAAGCGGTCGTCGATTCTCCAACAAATGCCAGGTCCACGGTAGCTTATCCAGGCCCATATGTTGACGGAAAAATGCCCACTCCTTTTCCTGGGTGACACAAATCTTTCGTCATATCTTGAACTCACCGAAGGTCTATATACTCGCACTTTGCCATTGTAATGGCTTTGAAAGATCTTTTCGTCGCTAAATATTACCTTCTCCCAATAATGTGGCGGTAAACGCTGAAACTCTCGGCATATCTGCAACCTGACTTCCTTATTAGCCTCGGTCAGCTGAATTTTGTTGCTGGCCGTGCGAGATTTCAGATTGGCTGCATCTAATCTCCTTCGGGCAGTTCTAACACTTGCTGGAAATTGTGTTGCAGATACTGCTTCAACGGCGGATTTAAACGGATTTGCAAGGCAAAAATTAGCTAGTTGCTCATCTTGTTGGTCAGATGTAATTTTCACATTTCCTCCTCTATGTATGTTTTCCACGCTTCCGGTTTCGTCATATTTCTTCTTTATATTGAAAATGGTGCTTTTAGATACACCAAATTCTTCGGCCAGTCGGGAAATAGCCCAACCATTTTCTAGTTTGGCGATGATACGGTGCTTGACGGATTCACTCAAACGAGGCATAACGAACACTGTTAGTTACTCTCTCGAATTAGGATACTGACTAAATAATTTTAGCCCACCCACCTTAGTATTTATACAAAGGGCTAGGAGCAGGTATAATCGATATTTTCAAAATCTACATCCAATTCAATATTACAATTATTAAGTTAATCCCCTAAATTTAGTTATATTAAGTGCAGGTAGGTATAATTAATAAATACCTATTTAAAAAGATATAAATATCTATGCTAAAATATTTCAACTCAGGTAATCCGATAATCCATTAATTTTGTGCCATACATTTTCTAATTAATATTAAGAGCCCCCATATCTACTTTTAAACATATTATACAAATCCTTGAAATCTTTAATTTTTGAGATAATCGCTTGATCTGTTTTTTGTCCGAAAGGACTTCAAAAGCCGCTTATTTTAGCAATCCTGCCATTTTCAAATTGCAAATCCAGGGCCGGCTACGATTTTTTTATTCCCCCGATTTTCACAAAAACCATTTAGCCATTTTTTTATTTAAAATCTGACACCACAGCGTCAATCAGGACAGTCGAAAACCCTTTATATACCAAATTTGAACAAAAAATATAGAGAGAGTTCTATTCTACAGGATGTCAAAATTGAGCAAAATAGGAAATTTAAAGAAACCTCTTCAGGCATCTCTGGCGAGTCAAGTCATAAAAATTCAGTATTTTCAGATGGGGCAGAGAAAAATACCCTGTATTGAATCTTTGCACACCAACACTTTGAGTGGTTCTGTTGACAATTAAACTATTTTGACGGGATTCCATGGCACACTTGACTCGCCAAATGCCTGTAAATTTCCTATTTTGCTGAACCTTGACATCCTGTAGAATAGATCTCTCTCTAAATTCTTTGTTCAAATTTGGTATATAAAGGGGTTTTAGGGGGATCCTGATTAACGCTGTATTGGTAGAGTTTAAATAAAAAAACACTCAAAAATCGTAGCCGGACCTGGATTTGCCTTTTGAAAATGATAGGAAGGCTAAAAGAAGCGATTTTTGAAGGCCTTTCACACAAAGAATGTTCAGGGATTATCTCCAAAAATAAAGATTTTATTAATTTGCATATGTTTAAAAGTAGACACCCTGTATATTAAATTATTGTTTTTGAGAAATTCTTCGGAATTCTATTGTGGCTCAAATTGACTATGGATTTACCTAATTTCATATTCCTAATTAATACAGGGTGCTGGCAGCAAAGGAAGGAAACTCGAGAAAAAGCAACTTTTATTGTGGTGTTGATTCTAATCTCAGCCTTGATATTTATTATTTTTTTATTTCATTATCATAAATACTAGACGGTATAGTAACATGATAAAATAGTACGAAATATTAAATACCAACACTGGGGTTGGAATTATTACCAGCACAAAGTTGCATTTTCCTCGAATTTTGTTCCTTTGCTGTGAGAGGCTGGAGGCTGTAATTTGCATTTTATGGTTCTATTTTTAGCAGACCGGCCGGCTGCAGACTCCAGCGCGATGTTGCCGTCTCCGCGCGCCCTGTAACGATAGCCACGAGAAACCTCTTCAGGTCGTT
Organism: Pseudeuparius sepicola; assembly: GCA_963920635.1. Taxonomy (NCBI): domain Eukaryota; kingdom Metazoa; phylum Arthropoda; class Insecta; order Coleoptera; family Anthribidae; genus Pseudeuparius; species Pseudeuparius sepicola. The sequence continues at coordinate 9,250,413 of OY987304.1, forward strand.
CGATACCAACTGTCCGCGACTGTACTTTCACATTTAAAGATAGTACCGACTAGCAAACGACTCTTCGCAGAAATACAAGAAGGCATTGGATCGGAGATTGACAAAAGATATAAACTCATTTTACTTTATAAACTGGCAATATTGAAACCAAATAACGGCCCTATATCTTATGTCAATACTTTATTTAACATAAAATTATATTATTTAAATTAACAAAAAGCTACTTCTCCTTCAACTTAAAACTAATAATAATAAAAGCCTTATTTAACATATTGCTACTTTTTTCATAATGTAAACTAAACACATAGCATTTTCGCCTACCATTTTTTATATTTTGACTTACCTACCTATATGTTAGAATAAAAAATTATCAAAGTACATAAAAGAAAATTGTCTATAGGGCCATATTAATATTTTTCTTGATAAAACAAATGTAGAGTATACTCATATCTCCGCCACTGGCTATTTGGGGAACTATGAAGTATGATCACATTTTGTGACACTTGATCAATGCAGGTTCTGAACCAAGTTTTGTTTGAATATCTTTAACAGTTTAAAAAATAAAAACGATACAAATTTTGAGAAACTAAACATCCTGTATCTCGAAAACGAGGCGGCTGTGGATAAAAAGTTCCACAAAGTGGTCTTATTTTATGGTTATCTATCACCTGTTGAAGTGTCCCAGAATAAAACAGAATCACATCATCTTGAAGTGAGAACTGATTTTGTCCAAAATTAGTACTAAATTTCTTTAAAACACAATCTTACTTAGTTCTTATACCTACTATAACATTCACTTTATTATTTTGAAATAAATCTTTGTCTGAATTTTTCCTAATGAAGTTATTTTCTATTTTAATGACAAAAATTAAAGTAGGTATTTTCAAAAATTTTTTTTATTAACCATAAATAATTTTAATTTATTATTCATTCACAATTTAGAATCACCCTCCTCAATGCTCCGTTTTGCAACTTTTTAATACACTGATTTGAGATTTGTTAAATAAAAAATAAAATAGTCGAACAATATGTAAAGCGTGGAAAAATAAATGTCAAAAAAAATTTTAATTCAAAAATTAATTAAGATGTTTAAAATAATAATGATTATAATAATAATAATTATCACCCTCACAATACTCCAAACTATATTATAAGATATTTTAAGATAACATCAAGGTATTTTTGAAAATTTAATTTTTGAGGGAAACATTGTTTTGCATTTTTTGTGTATCACCATCATATATTATATACCGCACTTTTTATAGGTATTCCTTATAATAACATAAGTTGATATATAAAGCTGCTTTCTTTTTATCTAACTTTAAAATCGATTCAAACAAATAAGTATGCAGATGAGTTCAAAAACTAAATTTTGAATATTATGTTTTTATTTTTTAAATAGGTATAATTAGGCATTTGAACTAAATAAATTAAATAAGTCTGAATAAATTTTTCTAATTCATAATTTTTTTCTGTATCTTGTACTTAAAACTTAAAATTAAAAGCCATTTTTATTTTTAATGTCCGGTATCCAAAACCAAAGTCTCCACGTTAGTTTTAAAATTTGTTGCAGGGATGTATTTTTCAATTTGAGCCAAACTGAAAAGAAAATTATATTTAAAACAAACTAAATTCTAATAGGTATTTTAGAAAATTTGACTCCTAGTCTTCAAAGTTTTTTTGCAATTAAAAAGGTAAAACAGTTTATTTCTTATTTGCCTTGCACATTTATTTGCTTTGCAACTATACAGGAAATAATATAGGTATGAATTTTTTTATCTAGCGTCAAGATTTGGCTTACAAAATGTACTCACTCTATAAACTATATTATTATGATTCAATAGGTTCCCTGCCTCCATCAAATTATTGTATAATCTTCAAACGGTCGTCAGACGCAGGTCAGATAAATGTAAGCCCAAAGAACTTCAGCTACTCTCCGATAGATGGCGCTGGACGCTTCTATCTCACCGCCACAGACTAATGCCCACTAAGTACTTATACAACATCCCGAAATTAACTAATGTACTCGCTTCGGCGGTACATATACTAAAATTGGAACGATACAGAGAAGATTAGCATGGCCCCTGCGCAAGGATGACACGCAAAATCGTGAAGCGTTCCACATTTTTTGAACGTTGTCGGTTTGGATTCTATTTTTGCCTTCGAAGACGTGCACAGATTTTATTTCTCATTTATGGGTGAGAGTAGTATCAGTATCTAAAGTACTGGATTATCTCTCAATTTTTACACTTTGTGGCGGCTCGTGATCATTTTAATATCGGAAGACATTTTAAAAATGAATTAACTAAAATACTAACTAGACTTCTGTATGTGTTCATTAAGATTTTTATCTAATTAGCGCTAAAGTTCACCAATAATTCTCGAAAAATGCCCTTTTTTCGGAAGCCCTTGCCTCATTGTGTCCTCTTAGTGCCAATTCGAAAGCCCCACAAGAACGAACACAGTTAATTAAGTATTTGATTTAAGAGTACCTATCGATTTTTATCTGAATTTAATTGGGGTTTAATATTTATTTTACCCGCAGCATACTAAAATTAAAAATGTTATTCGTGCGTACCTTCGATTTTTCGTGTGTCTTCATTTTATCGCAAAAACACAAAGTCTTTTTGTGATATAAATAAGGAATAATTATATTTTTGATAACCACAAGTACCTGAAAAGCCCCTCTAATACCTAATAGATATCCACGTCCGGTGCTCTTTGTGTCTTTTTTATCTAATGCTATCATTACTACTAATTGTTTTAGCTTAATTTGGGTGTCCCAGAATTATGAAATAAACTATAGAAAATTTGGTTTTAACCAAAAAAGTTATCTTTAAGGGGCTTTTTAGTAATATCTCTAAAACGTCAAATTATATTGACTTAAAATAAAATGCAATAAACTTGAAGCTACTAGCGGTTTGTTATCACAACCAGTGGCGTACGTGGAAGTCAGAGAAGCCTCCTTTTCAAAAATAATTTCTACGTGCATGTTTTTTGGTGAATGCGATATTTTTCGATTCATTTTTACATAAAAAATGTCAATTTGTCCTAAAACTACTGGATTTTCAGCAAAGAAAGCAAATGCAAGTTTCAGCTGAGAAACAGTGATAATTTTAGGAATGGATTCAACTCAAAGGATTCCATCAACAGTACCTATAAGTATATTAAATTATTGGAATATTTTTATGAAATTTAGCACAATTTAAATTTATTTACCTACATAACTAAAATTGGACCGATGCAGAATGCAGAGAAGGTTATCGTGGCCCCTGCGCAAGGATGAAACCCAAAATCGTGAAACTTTCCACATTTGTTGGATGTTGTCCATTTGGTTTTTATTGTTCCCCCTATAGGCAAGCACTGCAAAGATTTTGTACTTAGATTCCAGCATTATCCCGTTGCTATTTTTAGATGTTTGCATGCTATACCTTAATTATCCGACAAGCAAAGATATTTTTATAAACAACCAAGGGTTTTGGTTTTTTTAATTACCGATTTGATTGAAGACCGACACTCGAAACCTTTTAAATAATTAAGTAGGTACCTAATTCTCAGAAATAAAAAGTAATTATTTTTAGCAGGTGTTGGCGTCAGGATCGTGTGTTTATCAAAATTTAAGTAAATATGTAGGTACCTAAATATTCAAAATATAAGAAAACGCTATTTTCGAAAGTTGTTCAAACAATAACCGCCTACTCCAAAAAATTGTTTTTTTCAGTTTTCCAGTTTTGCCTATACAGATATATTTTCTTGATTTCGTCAAAGATATATAGACAACTAACTTACATTTTTGCTACAGTGAAATTATTTTTTTTTTAAATTCTAATATACTTAATTTAAATTGCTGTTTAAATTACTTTTAATTAAAATTGTAAGTAATTATTTTGTTTCAACAAATGCATAATTTTCTCATTACAATAACTAAACTAAGAAGATTTCATTCAAGAAAATACTCATCTTCAACACCTTAATATTTCTGGAAAGGAACACACATGTTACTGAATTAAATAAGAAAATTATCGAACTGAATAGGTACCTAGCAGCCGTGCGAGAATATTATACCTAATGATGTTATGAAGGCAAAGCAGTTTTCAACTTAAATATATTTGATTCGCACCAATGATTAAGTAATTTTAAAGACGAAGGAAGATATGTTTTCAGTATTTAAAAAAGGCAGATTTCTGGTGAAGTACCATGTATTCACGTATAGTTTTACACCCCCTTGTGCAGGAAAACGTCCGTTTATATTTCGAAGACATTCTATCAATGATTGCTCCCGAAATTTGGAGATTCCCTGGAGTTCAGTCCGAAATATAATGAAACACGACAAATTATAGACCTAGGGACTCTTTAAAATAAGGGGACCCAGCATTACACTTTCCATAAGTGAAGCCTATGGCAAAGTTTACAGAATAAAATAGTTCCTCATTCTAATGGTCTCAGTGATGCCAAGTATGCCATTTTATTGGAGAATCTATGAATATAACAGGTACTTTGATTGTTAGTAAAAATTGATAATGGTTTCCACGATCTCTAAAAATTAGACTTGACAATGTTGTGTCTACAATTACAGAATATGGCAACTGTCAAATAAAACAAATTTATTGTATAGTTGAAATTCTTTAATTGTCACATCTGAGTATCTGGAAGTTAGAAAACTTAAAAATTGTGAATTATGATGGGAAATTTTTTACCTCCTTTAGAATCTATGGCACTATCTATCACATAAAACCTGATGGCAGTTGGACACTGACATATATAACCTTATACCAGCCCACTTATGTGGTCTCCTTGGAGTCTACAGAAAACAAACTTCCCCTCAAGGCTTCAGTTTTCCTATGTGATTATTTTAAAGAGTCCCTGTATAGACCGTACGCATACAGGCCAGTCCAAATTATCTGTGGAAATGATAGCAATAAAAGGCTGGAATACTGTCAAACAATTTTGAAAATGAAGTTTTTTAGCTTCGTATGAAACTTTGCTTAATTTATATTAAGCGCACTGTACATAAACATTTATTTATATTATTTATGTATATTGTTTATTCATTCATTGTCGTTGTTGTTTTTACAAAACGCTACGATCTTATGGCCTGCGCGAAGTCCAGACCTTACCCGTTGGGTGAAGATTTAAAAAGAGAATCTACGTCCATGGAACAGCGTGCCGATTTAAAAACATCTCCGGAGCCCGCTGGCACCCTCTACATTCCGGACCAGAAATTAAAGCGGATCGATATCGAAAATCTTCTGGCATCTTCGCCGGAGCCATCTTGCGGCTAGCGGAAGTAACAATTATTCACAGTCGGTGTCGCTGACTCGAAAGCAAAGTCTAGAAAACAGCACACTGTTTTCTGGGGTATACTGGGATAGCTCGGTGGGAATTACAGATGGGACATTTCGAGTCTGGCAATATCTTGATTTTGACTTTTGACAGGGTTTTACTTGACATTAAGCCCTGGGAATTGGGCCTGGAGAAAGTGAAAGGTTAGAAAGCGATTTTGTGCGAATTTTGGAGCTGAAAGAATATTCTTGGGCAGTGACAGTAATCTGACAAGTTTATTTGTGATTTTTGAAGGCTAAACAATAAAGGTGGTAACCAAGGTAACGAGTTTGGACTGTGATTTTTGAGATTCATTACAATATTATTTGCCCCTCTCACTGCTCCCTTTCGCGACCAGAAATTTACTTGGGGAAAGGACCCGCCCAAATACACTTATTAAACAGGAGTATCATTCCATCCTTTTCCCTTTAATAGAAATCGTATATTACATCAACCACACACGAGCAGAAAATACAGACACAAAATTTTATATTTCCAGCTCCATAGATGGTGTTTATTTTCAACGGGTACGTTGGGATCTATAGTAAACCCTAGAGCTGCGGGCGAGACTTAGATTTTTTTTAGCCTTGAAACTCTTTTTACACATTGCGAAACTATTGACTAGTGGGGGACTATTATTATTGCCAAAACAAATAACATACAGTGTGTCCAACTTTAAAACTGTACAAATCCGTAAAATCTTCATTTTTGGAGACAATCGCCCAAACTTTTTTTTGTTTGAAAGGCCTTCAAAAACCGCTTCTTTTGACCGTCCCGTCATTTTCAAAATGCAAATCCAGGGCCGGCTGCGTTTTTTTTATACCCTCGATTTTCACGAAAACCATTTAGCGATTTTTTTATTTAAAATCTGACCCCACAGCATTAATCAGAACACCCAAAAACCCCTTTACACCAAATTTGAATAAAAAATATACAGGGAGTTCCAATCTGCAGGGTGTCAAAGTTGAGCAAAATAGGACTTTTAAAGGTATCCAAGTCAAGATTGCCATGGAATCCCCTCAAAAGTTTCAGTTCAATGGTCTATAGGACCACTCAAGGTATTGGTGTGCAAAGGTCCAATACAAAATATACAGAGTATTCTTATCTGTGCCATCTCAAAATGCTGAATTTTTATGAAACTTTATATGGGTCATGAGTGCTGTAGAATCATTGAAAAAATATTGATAAACACAAAAGTAATGTATTTCTTTAAAATTCCTATTTTGCTCAAATTTGACATTCTGCAGAATAGAACTCCCTGTATATTTTTTATTCAAATTTGGTATACAGGGTGGTTCACTTTTATGTGGTAGGACTTTAACATTAGATAGAAAAAGATAATCTAAAATGAAAATTTTATATCAACATTATATCGGGGAAAGCTTAGTTTCCGAGATACAGGGCGTTGAAGTGTTGGAAAAAATATGAAGTATTTTTTACACTGTCCGAACCAGTGGAGATATTTAAACCAAATTTGTTGTGTAGTACCACCTTTTTGACTACGATATTTAGTGATAATATGAAGGTCCTGAAATAACCAGTGGTGGAGTTATGGGCTTTCACTATCACTAAATTTAAAAAGTAATTAGTACGGACCTGTCTCACATCAACGTAAATTTTTTTTTCGTAAAGTTCTTTCAATTCTCTACAAAACGTGTATCTTGACATTTTTTTGTATCTGCCACGGTTGTGTAGTAAATAAATTATTTCGTTTCCATCTCAGCCTTTTTTGCCTAAAAATGTGTTTTCTAAGATTATTGATAAATATCGCAAATAACAGAAATTAATTATGGAACACTTATCGGATTCAGCTATTTTATTTTTAATTTTATGGAAACAATTTTAAAAATAAACTGGCACTTGGTTTGAGGTACATTACTTTATTATCATTTTAACATTTTTATCAAATCTGTATTATTTCTTAATAATTTTTATAATTCTAAATTTGTAGAATTCTAAATTATACCACGACGAGTAAAACATGATTCTTCCGCCCATAAAATGTTATTTAAAAATTGTCTTATTTCCTTTGACTACAAAATCCATCGGCAAAATACTAATGTCCTTTCTGCATCGCCGTACTGGTGAAGATAAGTGTGCCATGGAAAAGAAAATCTTATTGACAGTTAATAATACAATAATCTGTCATCCAGTAGATGAACGTAGCAGCGCCGCAGTTTGTCTTTGTTAATAATTAAAATGCCGTTCCAATTTACAAATGAAGAGCAGGCTGACATCCATTTCTGCTATGGAGTTGCAAATGGGAACTCTGCGGAAGCAGCCAGAGAATACCGGAGGCGATTTCCAAATAGGCGCCATCCGCGTCCCTCGGTGTTTGTTAACATGCACCGGCAATTCAGAACTCGCGGTCTGAGAACTAGAATCGTCGAACGAGGAAATGAAAACAATATCCAACAAGTCAGACGCAACAATGAGATTCTTCGTGAATTCGATAGGAATCCTACAACAAGTAGCAGAAGAGTGTCAGTGGCCCTACGTGTTTCAAAGTCTGCAATTTTGCGAGCTTTAAAAAGAGATCACAGGCATGCGTATCATCTACAAACCGTACAAGGTTTAAGGCCCGGCGATGCAGAAAGAAGATTAGTGTTTTGCCGATGGATTTTGGAGTCAATTGAAGGAAATAGACAATTTTTAAATAACATTTTATGGACGGACGAGTCGTGTTTTACTCGTCGTGGAGTAGTAAACTTTCATAATCAGCATATTTGGGCACAAGAAAACCCACATGCAATCCGGCCAAGAAATTTTCAGGTTGAATTTAGTGTCAATGTTTGGATTGGACTGTACAACCATCATCTGTTTGGACCCTTTTTTTTGCCACAGCGAGTGAATGGTGACAATTTTTTGGAGTTTTTAGTAGCTGAGCATAATAATATGTGGGAAGACATTCCTTTAAACTTAAGATTGTTGGCTTGGTTCCAACTTGACGGCTGTCCTGCACATTTTCACCGAAATGTGAGGAACTGGTTAAATAATAACTTTCCAAATAGGTGGATCGGACGAGGGGGACCGGTCGCTTGGCCACCACGTTCTCCCGACATAACACCTCTGGACTTCTTCGTATGGGGATTTTTAAAAGAACAAGTCTATGCGACTCCTGTAGAAACAAGGGAACAACTTATTGATCGTATCAGAAATGCGTGCGATGAATTGAGAAATGGCAATTTAATCGATGCTGTTCAATCCGTTAGGCGTCGAAGTGAATTATGTGTGCAACAGAATGGATCACATTTTGAACAATTGTTGAATGTTGTACAAATTTAGAATTATAAAAATTATTAAGAAATAATACTAGATTTGATAAAAATGTTAAAATGATAATAAAGTAATGTACCTCAAACCAAGTGCCAGTTTATTTTTAAAATTGTTTCCATAAAATTAAAAATAAAATAGCTGAATCCGATAAGTGTTCCATAATTAATTTCTGTTATTTGCGATATTTATCAATAATCTTAGAAAACACATTTTTAGGCAAAAAAGGCTGAGATGGAAACGAAATAATTTATTTACTACACAACCGTGGCAGATACAAAAAAATGTCAAGATACACTTTTTGTAGAGAATTGAAAGAACTTTACGAAAAAAAAATTTACGTTGATGTGAGACAGGTCCGTACTAATTACTTTTTAAATTTAGTGATAGTGAAAACCCTTAACTCCACCACTGGTTATTTCAGGACCTTCATATTATCACTAAATATCGTAGTCAAAAAGGTGGTACTACACATCAAATTTGGTTTAAATATCTCCACTGGTTCGGACAGTGTAAAAAATACTTCATATTTTTTCCAACACTTCAACGCCCTGTATCTGGGAAACTAAGCTTTCCCCGATATATGTTGATATAAAATTTTCATTTTAGATTATCTTTTTCTATCTAATGTTAAAGTCCTACCACATAAAAGTGAACCACCCTGTATAGGGGTTTTGGGGTGTTCTGATTAACGCTGTGGGGTCAGATTTTAAATAAAAAAATCGCTAAATGGTTTTCGAGAAAATTGGGGGTATAAAAAAATGGTAGCCGGCCCTGGATTTGCATTTTGAAAATAGCAGGAAGGTCAAAAGAAGCGGTTTTTGAAGGCCTTTCAAACAAAAAAAGTTTAGGCGATTATCTCTAAAAATGAAGATTTTACGGATTTGTACAGTTTTAAAGTTGGACACCCTGTATAATAATTGTATATGCGTTAAAATGTTCTTACTTATATAATTTATTTATGTTGACAATATTTCTGGATTTGGTATTTAGGTATTTTTTTAATAAATGTGTTTTCTCATTTAACTATTTTATTTTATTCCTCTCTGTCAAAAAATGTTCAAAGGTAATTCTGAATGAAAATGGGTAATTACTTTCTGGCGTGTTCAGTCAATACCTACTTAAAAAATCTCAATTCCTACATGTAGGTACATACATAGTCAACAGTTTAAAAAATCCTTATTTACCTACTTTTACTATTTTTGTTTATATCACTAATAAAAGTAGCATTTCATAAAACAGTGTTAGTTTTTTTATTAAGAAATTCATTTTCGTCAATGTAATTTGAGCAAAAACTGCAAATTAAACAGTTATAGAGGGCAGGCCGTTACCTTGATTTAACTATAGAGAAAAATCAAACGGCAGAACATAAAAAACGCGATCACGTAAATTCAACAAAAGTGTCTACTTAAAACTGAACTTAACACTTAGCAGCCAATTTTCTAGGAGCCAAAAATTTCAACGTTTATTTTTTGATGAATATTTTTCTTCATTCTCAAGTTTAATCTGCTTAGAAGGTTTAATAATAGTTACCCTTTCTACTTTATTTTTATCAAAATAAATTTGTGGAAATAAGGGCGAGGAAAATTTTTTGCTGCCAGAAAATCGGCTACTAACTTTACACCGGTTTAGTTAGGCACATTGATTTTTAAATGTCTTCCGATATTTGGCCCCGCCTGTTTAAGTTTAAATAGTTACGAGCCGCCACTAATTAAGTGGTGTGGTATCATAGTTTGGCAGATATAAGCAATAATATCGTTTTAACAATGGCAGGCATTGTCCTAGCTAGCTAGCTTTTAAAATTAAGGGTACAGTTTACTCCGGCCTTGTTTTTTTTTTTCGACAAAAATACACCCTGTATACACTGTGTACTGATAGCAAAGTCTAGTATTCTCTAGACTTTGCTGATAGGTTCGGCCAATTATTGGGGCAACACCAAACAGAATGTCAACTTACAATTAGAATTTTTTTATCGTTTATACCCTTTGGGCACTGAATCGCCGGACCACAGTATATATTTTTATTAGTTACTTAAGCTAAAAAAATAAAAATAAATAACAACCTCTTTCTGTATTCAACATTTTTCCAGAAAAACGCCTAGGTACATTAAAAAAATACCCCCTAATAGAGGGAAGGCAATCAGTTTTTTCACTTTTCTCAAAGTTTTCATTTTGGACATGTTTTGTTTTTCAAATCAACGTAAGAAATTGAAGCAACATAATGTAGATCACTATATCCTAAAAAAGAGAATTTTAAAAATCTGCCAATCCGTTAAAATCGTCAAATATCAAATTGAAATACGCCCAACCCTGAATCTATTCCTAATTTTATAAAAGCCAAATCGTAGAATTATTTCACTGGCCCCTTCTCCCTTCTCCCCCGTGTCTATTTTTAGACTTGTTTGCCCCGCCCCGAACACAAACGAGCCTTTTGGAATACGAAATTGTCGAGTACGAAATCTACCACTAATTATCGATTTTGTTAGAGTCATTGTAATTATCGAAAATAGATGGTGCTAAACAGTAGTACTGGACGAGAGCTAAATAGAAATAATAATACCGCTATACACCAGTAGATGGAGCTGGTGCGCGGAGGCGAATGACTACGATCATTGGAAAAAGTTCGAATATCCATAGTCCTTCGCCTCCAAAAGCGCTCGGCATTTTATCTGGATCCGTGAGAGGTCTTTTTAAACCTTCAGTCAACGCCTTACCCCTTTTAGACTTATTTTAATGGGGAACATTGAAAGATCGAGTATGCCGAGAAAGAAACCATAATGAAGAAAAAATATCCCGAGAGATGCGTATAATATTAATGAAAGTGGCGAACTGAGAAACATTAAATGTAGTTTGTTGGTTGAATTAAATTGAGGTATTATACAGTACAGTGTGTCCGCAGACGGAGTCCCCAAGAGGACAAATGGACCAAAAATTTCATTTTTCGACAAAAAAGTCATTCTTGATAAAAGTTTCTGCTTCTCGAAAAAATATGGTCTACTTAGGGAATTTTTGATTTTTTTACACAGGGTGCCCAAAAAATACGAAAAAAATATACAATCTGACACGTATTTTAATTCCAATCAACTTTTCTAAGTAAAAGTTTTTGATATTTTTAAGAATAAATAAATGTTTATTCTTGATAGTATATCAGTTTTTGTATTTTTTGGACACCCTGTATAAAAAATCCCAAAATTCTCTCCATAGACCATACTTTTTCGAGAAGCAGAAACTTTTATCAAGAATTTTTCCTCTTGGGGACTCCATGTATCCACGGATACACTGTATAGATCATGTCTTATAAAAACGTAATGTTATCACAATAACTTATAATAATAATTATTATTAAAACTTTTGTTCTCAGTGTGTCATTTTTAGAGGGTCGTAAAATGCAAACAACAACTGATCTTATGCCGTTCATGGCAATCTTGATTTTAAACAAAATATCGTAAATATGCTGTCAACTGACAGGGGCGAGCTGACCCGGCAGCAGAGGTCTGCGTCGCAGACGGGCGGCCAAATCCAGGGGCGGCCACAGGACGCCCTTCCGTCGCGAAAAAATATTTTCTCAGAAAAAAGGTATTAAGTCTATACATTACTTGCATTCGCCATCAAAGAGAATATCGTCAACAATGCAACAACACCATATTGATATGAACCCGTAACCCGCCGGCGGCGTCGGTCGGCCGTCGGCAGCCTTCAGTACCTCTATTCTGGTGTTTGCTCTGTGGCAACAGCGCGGCGCGGAGTGACGTTGGTAGGCCTCAAATTTCGTAGGGGATCTCGACGCTTCAGGCTTCAGACCTGTATAGTGAACTATTGAATATCTTTCTTCCATCAGAATATACTGCAAGCCCAAGAGTACTTTTTAGAGTACTTGTTCAAAAATTCTCTCACGAATAGTTTTCCGCCGAATACTTTTGTGCTTGCCAATTACCGTAGCATCCGGGAAGAGATCATTTTCCAAATTAAAAATTATAAAAAACTATCTAAGGTCTTCTATAAGCCAGGAGAGATTAACCGATTTACCAATAATTTCCATTGAAAGTATCCTACTTGATACAATAAATATCAGTGATATAATATCAGAGTTTGCCAGTGTTAAAGCCAGAAAAGTACCTTTCGTTTAACTTGTATCTTTTGCCTTGTACCAAAGATCATAATATTCAAGTTATGATCTTTGCTTGTACCTAAGGGATAACCCCAATATTTTAAAAATATTTTACTTTTTTGTTTCATTTAGAAGAAAATGTTTTATTTATTTTTACAAGTAGGTACCTGTATTTTTTTTTCAGATGCAAAATATATCTATTTTCAGTTGTATTATTACTTTGTAAACCCTATTATTTTTACATTTTTAGTTTCTTTTTCTTAGAAATTTATTTATTTAATTTTAAATATTTTTTATTTTAAAGAAACATTTAGCTTTGTTCCTTTTAGTCTGGAAATTCTACCAGACCCAGATTGCCTGTGGTATTTTATTGTTATATAGTATATTTCCTAACAAGTGCAGAAACTGCCACTTTTCCGCACGTGATTGCTACGCGTCGTTCAGCCAAGAAATCAAGCGTGGAAAAGACACTTTCCGCAAGAGTTAGGAACACTATTTTTTCTACAAGCGTGCGGAAAAGCAAAGAAATTAAAAGTACACTTTTCCGCACCAATTTTAATTTAGATAGTGTCACTTTTCCGCACTAGTGCGGAAAAGTAGTGCAGAAAAGTGTACTTTTCCGCACGCTAGTAGAAAAAATATATTTTTGAGAATACCTATTATTATTTATGTTATAATTACATAATAATTTATGCAATTACCTCGTAGGTAATTACAAGAGACGGAAAAGCCTAGTTTTTAAACCTGAAAGAATTTTTTTATTATATTCTGCAGACAGGCGGCCAAACATCTAGGAACGCCACTGTTAACTGACAAACGATTCAAGTGGACACATAACACATAATATATATAATTGGACTGGCAATTTAATGTAGGTTTCAAATATCCAATAATATACAGGGTGAATCATTAAAAAACATATATTTTGTCTACATCTGAAAAATGCGACTTTCAATTGTTTGTTTTTCTAGGTCCAAAATTTAAAAAATTAACGCGTGGGCAATCTCTAAATAATACCCCTGTATATAGCTAGTTAATACCTATTGCATTGTCATCCAGTTCTGAGCTATGTTTAAAGTTTCAAATCTGTAATTGAGGAACAGACAAACATGATGACAAGCGTGGTAAAAATAACAGAGTAGTAACAATAAAACAACACAATGTTCAATAATAAAGTATAACGTACGTAACAATAAAACAACACAATATCACCCAATCCAAGCTCACATGAAAAGTTGCAATCGACAAACCACTTCTTGAGCAAATTCGGTAATAGAGAAAAAATATTATCGTTGAAGGAATAAGGAACCATAAAGAACAATCGATGATCGACGTGTTTCCTATTTCCTATTATGACTTTTTGTATCGTTTCATAGTGCGGTAGCTGAACACTATAAAGTTATATTTAGACGTAACTTGCTGTCTCAATCTCTGGGCAAATTACTCGGCCGGTCAGCCGCAGAATCGGGCCTTATCGACCTCGGCCAATCTCCAATGATTTACGAGATCGATTAAGGTTGTTCTCCGGTACGTTCTCTGACGACCCGCTAACAAATTACCAGACGCGACATGTTAATTCTAGCAATTTGCCGTTCGGCCTTTTGTAGTTCGGCGGTGGCGTATAATTAAAAAATTTAATGGGACACCCGAAACGGTGCGTCAAGATTACGGTGGTGCGGTCCTAATATGGACGACACGCAAATTAGCGAAGTTTATGTGTCGGTTTAATTAATAATTTAGGGAAGACTGTGGGTCATTTCGTCTATATTCACGGCATCGCAATTTCAGATTTCACGGCGGATACCGAGGCATTGCTAGTAATTATAATGTTTTATGCTGACAAGCTTCGTTATGTAAGTGTACATGATCACGGTGGTGATAAATGTTGTTTTAATTTAATACGTTATTTATTGGTAAACAGAGTTTTAAATATTTTGCGGCCCACCGTGCGGGGACGACCAAACATCCAGAGATTAAGAACGTTTACGTAAAACAATGATTAAATCGTAATAAAAGTAATTTACAAGCATATGCATAAAATATGTATATTTTTTATTGCAAAAGAAAGCTATGGCGCATATGAGACAGAATTTTTTTTATGGTGTTGTGCTATGTAGTTGGTCTGGTTCCTATGTAATCAATGTTTCTATCTGGTTAGACCAATAAGTAGCTAGGTCCAAAGAACAAAAAGAAACGGGTCAGGTGGAGTGGGGACTTAAACATTTTTTGTTATACTTCTTTGAAAATACCTTATTTTCATCTGTTTTAGCAATAATGAAAGATGGGGTTTTTCGGGCTAGCGCACGGAAACAGCGCATGGAAAACTTTCCGTACGGTGAATAAAACTACCGAATATATATGGCTTTAAAATAGAAATATACAGCAATAAATAAACTAAATTTAAGAAACTCTATATGCTCTCTGATATTTAACATATACCTACCTATTTTGTATTTTAATTCGTGTTTCAATATTTAGATACATTTCTGCAATATTTTTGACATTTTATTCGCGTTATCTGACAATAACTAATTTACAACAAAGCACCTTTGAAATAATTTGAGAGTAACCATGGAAACGCATCATACATACCAAACACTATATTGTATGCATTGTTTATTTTTTGTCAATTAAATTTATTATAATATGCCGATAAAATGTTTTAAGTTTCCGTTTTCAAAGAAGTCACGCGCGCACGGAAAAATCTTTATTTCCAGACTCGTAATGAAATATACTATTGTGTAGGTGTAGACCTTTAATAGTTACTATGGTGGGGGAATATGAAAATGTAGTACAAACTTGACCATTTTAGAGAATCATATAGCTAGCCATAGAATAAAATCACCCAATCGAAATAGTAGTGTCTGGTGAGATATCTTCCCTTAAGTATACCGTATCGGCCAAAAGCAAACAAAGAAATAAATAATTTATTAATTACTTACGCAGATATCGATTCACAATATTTTGGATTCGCTGAGGCCTCTAAAAAACTTAAAACAAGCCAAAAAAACGCGACAAGATTCCGTTTTTGCTAAATACATTTTTTCCCTTAATTTTTGGGGGACAAAAGTAAAGAAACATCTGAGTTTAGTCTCATTTCTTAGATTACTAGAGTTGGTAGTACCAAAATTTTGTGGTTCTGAGAACAATACAATTTTACTTATATGCCTAAAGGAAAAAGTTTGTCAGAAGACACGAGAAAATCAATTATCAAAAAATTTAGATCTGGCGAGAAAAAGGTTGAATTTGCAAGCCAATTGAAATTAAACCGATGTGTTATCACAAAAAAATGCAATGTACAATGAACGAGTAATGCTCCAAAATCAGGAAGGCCGCGTAAAATACCTATCGTAGTATAAAACTGATTTCTTCAAGAAATCCATTTTGCCATGCAGAGAGAATAAACAAGAAAAAGTTTATATGTAAGATCTATTAGGCATTGGTTGAATGAATTCGGTCTTTATGGGAGGAGACCAGCGAAGAAGCCTTTTGTTTCTGCTATAAAAACAGATGAGTCAGGTTGGAATTTGCAAGGAATCATAATATATATTATCTTGGATAAGTTCGTCAATGGAAAAACGTTTTATTTTCTGATCAATTAAAGTTTAACTTGTTTAGTTCTGATGGAATACAGTAGGTAAGACGTCCGAAGAATGAAAGGTTTAACCCTAAATACATTAAGGGTACAATTCAATATGGCGGTGGAAATGTGATGTTGTTGGGTTGTTTTTCTGGACCCGGAGTGGGCCCCTTATTTCATATCGGCGGCATCATGGACAGATTTGTTTATCTAGACATCTTAAAGGAACAAATGCTTCCATTTTTTGCTGAAGAGAATTTGTCCTTATGGTGGATTTTTCACCACAACAGCAATCCGAAGCATACCGCTAAGATAGTAAAAGAAAGGTTTACAACTGAAAAATAAATGTAATGAAGTGGCTTGCTCAAAGTCCTGATCCTAACCCTATTGGGAACCTCTAAGATCATATTGATAGGAAAATAAGAGAAGAAAACGATGGCAAATATGAATCTAAAGAAGGACTATTAGAAGCTGTCATGGGAGCATGGAATAATGTTTCGCAAGAATATATTGATACATTAATATCCTTTGTATCTAGAAGATGCGCAGAAGTTATATATAAATAATGAATATTATGCGACTCGTTATTAAAATATCTCTTGTTGCTTTTTATTATTAAGACTACTATATTTTATAACCTTATAACATACGAAATTGCTTTCCAAACCTTAATAAAAAGTTAGTGCAATTTCGTGCCTATTATGCTATTCACTATTGAGGAGTTCCCTCCCTGGGAGCCAACCAGCCAACCCTAAGTGCAGCAGCCATCAGAAAGCAAGAAAATTAATCCGCCGTCTTGGAACTGTGGCCATATTGAATTCAGTGTGATAATACTAACTTTATCGTTTTCTATTCTTCAAGCCCTTTAATTTGATACCCATATTAAGGGGATTTTAAAGAAAATAGGCGATTCGCCATCTTGGAGTGGCGGCCATTGAGAGAGTACTTATTACAATATTGAGTATTGCATATTGTATCGTCACCAGAACTAAATGTATATGCAAAATTTCAGCTCAATTAGATGTCAAGAAGTGGTTCTAATTCAGCTGACAAAATGTGACCTAAACATACCTACATCCTACATTGCGTGTTAAATAAAAGCTTGTACATTTTTTTCTTTTCTTTTCATAGATCTCTCGAATGTTTACAGCAAACGCGGACACACTGTATACCTTATTTTTGACGATGTTAGTTTTAGAGTTGTGGTTGTGTGGACCATCTACAGGGTGTTTCATCTTAAGTGCGAACACCCCCGTAAAATTTGAATTCTTCTCCCGATTTTAGCCATTTTTTTCCCATAAAAATAGACCACAAAAACTCTTTTTTTTACGTTGGTGCAAAATTTCAGTTCTTAATATCAATTTTCAAGGCCTACTACGAATTTTTTTCTACTAAAAAATTAAGAAAATCATATAGCAATTTTTTTATTTAAAATCTGACACCACAGCGTTAATTAGAAAACAACGAAACCCCCACATACCAAATTTGAACGAAATATATACAGGGAGTTGCATTCTGCAAGGTGTGAAAGTTGAGCAAAATAGGAGTTTTATACTCATCTGGCGAGCCAAGTGTGCCATGGAATTACTTCGAAGCAGTTGGATGATGAACAGGGCCATTCACAGTGTCGATGTGCTAAGATCCAATAAAAAATATCTAAGGTGTTCTTCTCTGTAGCAACTCGAAATGATGAATTTTTTTAACTTTATATAAGTCAAAAATCGAGTATATCAAAACCACCCCAGATATTACAAACGAATTGTATATTTTTTGTTCAAATTCGGTATACGGGGGTTTTAGAGTTTTAGGTTGTTCTGATTAACGCTATGGTGTCAGATTTTAAATAAAAAAATCGCTAAATGGTTTTCGTCAATTTTTACTAGAAAAAAATTCGTAGTAGGCCTTGAAAATTGAGAAAAAGACCAAGACCTGAAATTTTGCACCAAAGTAGAGTTTCTTGTGGCCTATTTTTAGAAGAAACGCGGCTAAAATCGGATGAAGAATACAAATTTTACGGGGGTCTTCACACTTAAGAAAAGTTTGTTATAACCAATGGCGAAAAGTTTGTTATAACCAATGACGTCAAAATCTGTATGGACCCAGATTTGTTTTGACAACGCCTGACGCCCAGAACTAATCACAGTCTAAGCGCTCCATTAAAGAGGCAAATATATTTTCGACACATTTTGACACATTCAGAAAATAAACCAACGCTGACAGGGTGTAGGTATAATCGCATTTGCCTTGGATACCGAAGAGTCATGTTTGTTTACTCGAACGCTACAGTCGAAGCTGTCAATAAACTCGTTCAAAATGAGTCGTTTTGGAAATGTCAACATAGAAAAAATTAATACAGAAATTATTAAATCGTATTCCTGAAATAATCTCGACAAATACCACTCGTGCCGGAAATTTTTCTAGATAATTTTATTCTCAAGCCCTATTTTGCCCATTAGCAAAACCACTCGTACAAATTGGGCTTTTATTTTTAGAGATAAAATCCCTCGAGCTTCGCTCTCGGGATTTTATCAGAAAATAAAAGACCAATTTATACTCGTGATCTTTCTAGGCAAAATAGCGCTTTCGAATTATTCAAATTATTTCCCTCATACTGCTTGCATCCAATAAGGTAGCTCCTTCCATAAAAATCCAACCAATCATATTATGCCTCTGGCCATGCTAGCGATAAGCGATAATTGCACTTGTGCAAAAGCAAAGCGGTAATATCACTTGTGCAATTATCACTTAGTTGCTTAGCAACCGCGAATCTGTTCGATACAAACACGTAGGTACTTCTTAAAATTGGTGTGTTTTACACTGTTCTAAATTATGCAGCTTATAAATTATGTTGAGCTATGCGGTGGCCTATTATGTATAGACACCAGTGAAAAGTTTGCTGTATACCGTTCGCGATCATGGAGTACGTCATTTCGCAAACTGCAAGCTGCCCTCAAAAGGACATGTAACACCGTGATCGCAACATCCTCATTATAACACTGATTAGGTACTGCCTTAATTAAACCCCTGCCGACTCATCAAAGTGCGGTACCCCTTCCGCTCGATTATACATTCAGGATCCCGATCCCCTTTCGCGGCGCAATGGAGGATGTCTTCGGCGACGGCGGTTCCCACGGCGCGCACCGGATCGTGCCCGGGTCAGAAGGTCGTCGCGCGTCGCGCACGTGGGAACGGAACTACCGGCGGCGCGGCGCTGGCCCGCGTGCCGGCTACACGGGTACCGCGGGACCGCGAGGTGCCGCCTGTACACTGTATGTACAGGGTGGTCAGATAATAATGCAAAGTGCTGTATCTCGGAAACTATTCGTCGTAGAGACTTGCGGTAAAAATTTTTAGAATAAAGTGGCCAAGAGAAAACCTGGAAATTATTTTCAGATTTCCAAGATAGTCGCCAGGGGGCGTAACCGCCATCTTAAACTTTTAAAGTGATTTTTCACTGAAATCCACCTAGTAATATTACCAAAATAATATATGCTTTTTAAAGGTAAGCTTTATTCTAGTAATTTTTGTTTAACACTTTTTGACATATCTATTAAAATAAAGTGGTGGGGAGTGATTCAATGTTTTTTTAAATAAACAGCTGTAACTCCTAAATGACTGAACGGATTTTAACAAACTTGGTCTCGTTGGAAAAAGCATTTATTGGTCCATCAAACCCATCTTACCCGTGATAAAATGTCAGTGATGCCACTAGAGCGCGTTTTTTGATATAATTACAGAAAATTGCAAAATTCTCGAAAAAATTAAATGCAATATTATTACTCTTTTTTCATAAAAATGTAGTAAAATGATACCTAACTAGGCCAGTGAAAACCGTATCTCGATATCCTATACCTAGCTGAAAATATCAAAGAAATAAAATTTAGTTTTATCATAAAAATTTAAAAAGACGCTGTTACACGGGTACCTATTTATTCTTATTTGTCTTTTTTAAGATTTAATGATAAACTTTCATAATTTTATCATTTTTTAATTATAAAAGTATACTTAGTTCAAAAAATTAAAAAAAAACGTGTAGGGGCATAATAATCAATGCATTTAATATGCAAGTGCAAGGTAGGCAAAATACGAAGGGTAGGCTATGGAGGAAAAACAAATGCCTAGAAAAAAAATGTAGTAGCAGCATTGGATTCTACGTAAAAAAGTGCTTTAAGAATGTTTTTACAGAAGCACAAAATTTTCAACTCGAAAAAAGTCACTTTTCCGAAACGCACATTATCGAAAAACGCCTTGTAACTCAAGAACGGTGACAGATATCGATTTGCGGTTTTCGCCATTAAGTTTATCATAAAAAATGAGCCTCAGACACCACAGTTTTCGTCTATCTCCGTCAAAAAAAGGAGTTTCCCTTTGAAAGTGTCCAATTTGGCCCGCCCTGTACAGCGTTCTTAGAGCTCTTATAGAGCTAAAATGGGCACAGATTTATACAAAGTTTTCGCTCTAGGTACAACCAGTTCTATAAAAGCTGCAAACACATTTATATAACCATTTTATAGACGTTTACAAAAGGTTTATAAAACATCGGAGCAAAACATTATAAAAACTATTTTATAAAGGTGAAATAAATGTTGTACCAAACAACCTGTGTAAATTATCATGAAAGCTCTTTGATTCTTTAAACGTTTTTGAGAAAACGGTTTTGCTGTACTTTAAGTACTATACCTAAGGTTAATAAGACTATAAAACATTTCAATACCGTGCATGCACCTCTTAAGTTGCTTTTTGTAAAGTTAGTGAAATATAGACGACGCAATAAGAATGGCGGAATATTGTGCCAAAGTACAACGTATAATTAATTTTACTTGTGACATATATACTATTTACATGGTAAAATTTTTAAGCGCCTCTTCTAACATCGATTTCGTTGATTTTTTTTTATTAAAAATTAAAATAAATGTTTTTCTTTTAGTTAAAAATATATGTTATTATTGTTTCGGATGTCTAATTTTAAATTATATAGAAGATAACTGCTATGAAGATTCACAATTTAAGGAAATTCATAGGTTTCTTTAGCATAAATAATGGTATATTGGAACTTTACACCATAACTTTCAGTTATCTGTGGGGGCTAAAAAGTAGTAATTCTAATAAATGGCTAAGGATATTTTTCAAAAAATACTTACAATAATTGATTTATGGTTTTGTTGTAATACTAAATTTCATGACATTTGGTACAAAATGGCCGAAAATCATGGAATGGCGGCGCAGGAAACAGAAAAAGGTTGTATAAAATTGTAAAATTATTAATAATTGGATGACAATTTTGTTTATAGCAACAAGTTCTAAGCAAAAGCTTGGATTGACAAACGAAAATATTATTAGAAACAATTTAAGGTTATAATATTTATCAAAAGTGAAAGAGGAAAATGCTTAAAGGTTAGAAAAATTTATTTATGTTTTATCAAATTCTAAAATGTAAGAATAAAAATTATACTTAAATCTTGTATGTATATGTTCTTTTATTCCCAGCAGACGTTTCTTTATTAATTTCAACCATCTCTAGATAGTAATTTTGTTCGTAATTTTGATAATGTGGGGAATACGTCGCATCCATATATCCCCAAATGCCAAATGTCCAAACAAATGAGCTTTTTAACTTTTGTTTCTTTTATGTCATAATTTCTTTATTTTTGAGTGCAATATTTTGACTTGTGGATGCAATTATCTTCGTATTGGGTATACCCAAATATTAGCTAAATATCTAAATAATAATCAGTTATTTACTACGATTATAGCCAAAATAAGCTGAAAAGTCGAAAATCACTGGGAAAAAACACACAAAAATCATAACTCCTAAACTAAAAAAGAGGATACTATACATGGGGGTGATTCGAATTCCCAGAGGGGTGCTCTACCTCTGCGCTACTTCTTGACACTTGACAGTCCTCCAGATATATTTTATAAGAGACAATACTCTTATAATATAGTGAATGTTCTTTTGTAAATGCTTTGTTAATGGGGTTTAGAAAAGTCCTTATAAAACTGTCTTACCTTAAAGTGGCTTTCAATTCAAATTCAAAGTAGCTTCATTATAATAATATGACTGAAATACGTGCGATATTGCTTTATGGTAGCGTCAATAAGTGGTTTTATAACGCCTTTATAGAACATAAAAAAGCTAATAGTTGAGGGTTTTATGTTTACCTTCAAGAAAAGCAATTATTCTATTATAAATCCAAATGTTCTTTATATTTCCTGGATAAAACTTCATTATTACTAAAACGGTGGGTTAAAACTACGTACTCTTCGAATTCGTAAAAAAATAATATAAACCTACATGGGAGGATGTGTAATTGCGCCTGCGCGTTGTAGTCAGTAGCGCCGTGGCAATTATTTGTTGCAGCCTGTTTGTTACCTTCAATGAAAAGTGTCTTAATTTTTTGCTCAAGTGGGCGGTTGTTAAGAAAAGTGGGACATTTCATCGAAAATGGAAGAAGGAGAACGAAATTATAACCATCGCCTATCTGTGATTCCCGGTTTAATTTCTGTGCCTGTGACAATCATCGATGCTTCCCATATTATATGTACCTATATAACCTATTCAATTCTGTTTGATACACGGAAAAAACACTTCACTGCCTGCAGTGCGGTATATACATTCTAAACTTATACGTTATCTGTGGTGATATCAAAAACCATCATAAAACTAAATAGCTTTATGACGTACTTTTGTAAAGAAAAAAGACTCTGACGTAGGGTGTACACAGCAAAATCTCACCGAAAGGTGCAAATTGATCTTATAAGTATTAAATGCAATATTAATTATAATTAGTATTAAGATAATTGAAGTTAAGTAAATTTGGTTTTGTGACATCATTTATTGTTGCCTGTTGCATTTATGTAGAAGTGGCCATTTTTGTTCAAGACAAGCCAAGATGAAACAAATGGTGGCTGCCATATTGGATTATTTGTAAAATTAAAAGTTGAATATATAACGGTTTTTCTGTACTTTTTTTTAAATCCATTTTATTAAAATAATTAATAGAATAAGACTGTATTTATGAAAATCAGACCCATTCAAAAAATAATATTCTGAAAAAAAATCTCAAAGCGAAATTTCTTTGACTTTTTAGGCCCTTCAATTTTCCGCGCCTACCCTATGCTACTTTATTAGAAAACTAGGCTTTGTTTGCTATTTTGAGTAGGCGTAAAAGTGATAATATAATTCTGGCATAACAATTATTGTATCCTATAATGTTATTTATAAAACCATATTGCGCATCTTTGGAGACATATAGGAATGTCTAGCTCAAAGGCGTACGACGCGGATATAATATTATTTAGTCTTGTTTATGGAATATTATAAAATAAAATATACTTTCAATGAGGCTTCTTAAATTTGCAATAAAACTGGAGGAAAGTGTAGTTGTCTTTATAGAAGTTTTATGGATGTTTTAAGGCAGGTTTTATAATTAACTTGTAGTCGTTAAAATATTTCGGTCCAAGGCAAGTATGTCTTAAAGAAGTTTTATAATTTTACTCTTAGAGCTTCTATAAGATTCTCCACTTCAAGATGTTTATCGTAGCTCTCAGGATATCCTGCAGGCAAAATAGTTTTAATCCGCACCTTTTAAAAATGGTTTTATATCTTATACGCCACAATAAAAATTAAAATGTTACTTGGGCGACCCGATTCCGCACCTGACCCCGGTCACCGTCCGACCCCTCGCGACCCCGTGACCGAGATACGCGCCCCCCCCCCCCCCCCCCCCCGGCACGCACCGCACGCACCGCCAGAGGTCGAGGCGGGGTCGCGCGCCCTCGGACGAGGACGAGGGCGGCGGGGCGAGGTCGCGCAGGGCCGGCCCGCCAGGAGCCCAGAAGGTCGGGGCGGTCGGAAGGGAAAGGGACGGTCGGCGCCCTTCGAAAGGTGAGCCCGGGTCGAGGCCGAGAGAGAGTGCAGGGGGAAAGCGAAAACAGGGGATGGTTCATACAATGATATCTATAGGATGAATCTACAATGAGAGACTTTAAAAACAATGACACGGGTGCACCTACCTAACCAATATTTCTTCAAAAATTCTTTTTTTAGTATTGAAAATACTTCTGGGCGCATTCGTAAAATGGAACCGACATGCCACATGGTCCCGGATCGTCGAGTCGGCCTAGTTTTGTTTTGGGTTAGAAGGAATAAATAAACAGATTATGCTTAGGTGATGATATGTATGTACATGTCGGCAGCGTCGTCATGTTATAGTTTTAAGAAAGCAAAGTTCTCGATATTTATGCGTTTTAAAACCTTGGCCCCTAGCCCAATAAACATTTTTCGTTACCACAAGTGATACCTAGTTATATAAATGTCATATAAAGGTTGCGGAGTTTTATATGAAAGGAACCGCTTATCACCTCCAGTAATTGGAGTTTATAAGGGTTATATAATATCAATATAGGTACTAGATAGCACTTGGAGTGACCGTTACTATAAGATATATAACATGTTTGTATAAGAGTTTCCAATACCTATATTATAAAACTATGATTTCCCGAGTTATATAACAGCATTCCTAATTACTTCTATAAAACCCTGGAGCTAATTGTGTTTTACTGAACACATTATATACCTTTTGGTTGCCAATTTCGTACCAAAATAACCTTTATAGGCTTTTACAACTTTTAGTGATATAAATTACTCTTATACAAATATGTTTTCATTTTAAAGATGGCTGATTAAGCACTTATTATTGTTGATGCCTGCATGATGTAGAGCATTATATTAAAAAACGAATGAAAAATGTATAACAGGAGGAGAGTAAAAATAAGTGAAGTATGAGTTGTTAATGAGAAGAAATTGTTTGAAACTGTGTAAAAGTGAAACGGGTTAAAATAAATTGAAAATCATTGTCGATCTATCCACCGGTATAAATGAGCCCCACGCAAACTGAAATTTAGTTCAGAACGCGAAAATTAGTGTTTAACGGGTTATCTACCGAAGGTTATGAAATTATTCCAGCCCTACATCTCCGAGAGGTCTTTAAAATAGCTTTGGTTTTATAGTAACACTACTGGTAGCACTATATTACCTTTGGTTTTATAGTAACACTACTGGTAGCGTTATATTACCTTTGGTTTTATAGTAACACTACTGGTAGCGTTATATCACCTAAGGATATATAGGAAACTTATAGTTTTATAAAAAAGTACTAAAGAAGGTTTATAGCATTGTTTCAATTTATATGTAACGTTACTCTAAGTGATATTATTGTCACCAAAGCCTTTAAGGGTAATCTACTAAGAGACGCCATGATGCAAATATAGAACAGAATCGACACGACCCACAATTAGGAATTTATTAGCATATTTTATTTTATTCCGCAGAAATTTTAACAAAATATACTTTTATGTGGCACGGGCATATTTTTTAAACTTTTTTTCTCGTAATTTTTGAAAATAAAAAAAATAAGTTTTTTTAATGCAAACAAAATTGCTTATTTAGGAGTATTTCGAAGGCCCGTGAATTTTTTGAAGGTATCTTGTTCATATTTGCGGAAAAATTTTCTTGACACACACAATTTCAAGTATGCATAGGGAAACATCTATTATTATACTTAGCAAAAATATTCACATGCCCATTGACATCCCCAACCATAACATTTTGAAGTGATTGGAAAGGATATAGGCGCTCAACAATAGTTAAACAGAGATGGAAGTAGGCGTCGGATATCTAAATCCCGTGAAATATAACACCATTATAGGCAAAGTTTATAAGGGTAACTGCAAACCTTATAGAACCAAATTTAACACTGAAAGGAGCCGGGTTGTATAAGTAGGTTATATAAAGGTGATGGAAACATTTACTCCACTATTGGTTATATACTTTAAAGTCGTATAACGGTACTAAAATAGGTGCTAGTGACCTTTATAAATTGCTCCATTTAAGTGTTTTAATGGGTTTATAAAGGTAACCGAAATATTTCCGCGCAACTATATTCAATTACTAACAGTGGTTTAAGTTAGGTAATCTAATGGTTGTGGTTACTCTTATAAAACCAAAAATGTTTATTGGGAGGTGTTTTGTCGCAAATGAACCATGCTCATCTGTGGCTCGGTGTTCTTTGTTTCACATCCAGAACAATACATTTCAGTGTTGCTACTTGTTTTGGCTACATTTTGTGTTTATATGTTTTCTATTCATAAATCAAAGTGACACCCCAATTAATGACGGGTAAAATAAAATTTAGTGTTATTTAATATGTATTATTATATACTATAATAGGGGAACCCACGATGCTAAATGGGGACTTACTCGAGCGTCGTGGGGACCTATTGGATTTTCCATTTTCCACCGGTGGGGGGAGCGTCTACAGGCTTTCACAAATGTAAAAAAAAGTAGTCACATGGAGGTACTCGAGCGCGTCAGATATTGATAGTGTATACGTGTCTCCGATGACGTAGGTATATTAATCTGCCGGTTTGCATGGTGGGGGCGGCCGTACGGAGGGGTTAAAAATGGGAAGAAAACAATTTACTCGAGCGCGTCAGATATTCAGAAGGGATGTTAAGTGAACCCGAAAGAAGCTCCCATTCAACAGACTGACGATTCGGAATGTGACGCCAGCTCGTGGCGGCTTTTTGAAAATGCAAAAAAAATCGCCATTTTGAAATACTCGATCGCGTCAGATTTTCATATAGACGGCTCAGCTTGATGTCCTGGTCGTGCTGATCCATAATCTGACGATTATTTGGAGGGATTTTCTTAATCTGAAGGTTTGGAAAAAAATTTAATGATTTTTGTAATGAATATTTGCGTTTTCTAAGAAAAATATGTTGTCATATGCTCTTAATAATTTATTTTCTATATTACAGGGTGTTGAACGTTGACTTTTCAAATATTTTATTACCTATATTTCTTAAACTAAACAAAATTTGACAAAACGTCTAAAATAAAACTTATAGATAAAGAGCAGGTCTACCCAAATATGAAATAAAAAATGGACGTTCGTTACAAAAAAATTCGAAAGGCGACGCGACGCAAAGCGTCGTTTGTCAAATTTTCTCAATTTTTTCTTAATTTAGTCTTCGTTTGGGCCCATTCAAGACCCCGGAAGCATATATATTTTTCCCTTTTCGTTTGCCCACAATAGGCCAGGGACATCTAGTTTGAATAACCCTGTACATATAATACCACGAGTGCTGTGATCAGCTGTGATGGCGTGATGGCGGGCGTGTGGGGACGTTGCGAGAGAAAGAGTGAAAGGGAGAGAGAGGCGCGGAGTGGGGAATACAAGCTTCGCTGCAGCTAGCTGCACGCGCTAAACTTTATCGACGATTTTTGTTACTTCGGCTTGTGGAAATCGGCATATTATATTTTTCCCGTCATCCTTGAATTATTTCCTTCAAAATAAAAAAATATTCGACCGCGCTCGAGAAAGTCGAGGTAACGTTTTTTTTTTGCAAGTTTGTGATCCTCCCACCCCCTTACGTTACGCTCAAATCGTCAGATTATTGAAATGCACACTTTTCAGCATGTAATTAACCCATCATATCTTAATCTGACACGCTCGAGTATATCCACCTATCGATATTTTTTTACTATTCTGATCGGCTGCCCTACACGCGCGGCCCTGTATAGATGGCTTAGATATGGTGGAGGTACTCAACAGGGTGCAAGTCTCCTATTATTAGGTACTACTTATTAATAAAAACTGACTCATGCCGAAAAATAAAAATTAAAACGTACAAATATTGGACGATAATACATTAGAAGTTTCCAACGGAGAGGATTTGTTTCCTCCAACTTGAACGCGTTAATTTTATTGCCAGTTACTGGTTTTAATATCACTAAAAGCGGCATTTCTTTGGACACCGAGGTAAACTAGGTACTTGATTCTTCGACGAAAGCATCTTTTGATATTTCAAATTTGGATGCCATTTATGAGAATGACGAGGAACAAGCTATAGCTAAAAAAATTTCTAAACCAAATGCTTTTGGGATGGATTGATAACTTCACGCGTCACATTTTTTATATACAGCGTGTATAAAAAAGTTCTACACAAATGAAAAACTTTTTATTAGGTATGCGTTTTATAAAAAAAATTCTCGTCATAAAATGCTCTGATTGGTACTTACACAAATAAGATTATGCAACAAAAAGTGTAATATGTTGTACAGAGAGCACAAAATAGAAAAATTATCAAAACATTTCTAAATATGTACTAACAGAAAAAGCTTATAATGTTTTGACCGGATTAACAATTTTCGAGAGAACTGAAGTCAAAAATAGAAAATTTTGGACTTTTACACATATTACACAACTTTTTTGAAAACTTTGTTCCTGAATGTTCAGTGGTATTCAGTAAAATATTATTGCAAGTTATTCAAAGAGAAGTTAGTATAGATAATTAGATACAACCGTTGAGTGATCCTCACTCAACGATACAAGATACAACACAGGATACAATCACTACGTTAATCTCGACGCGTTCGATCCTATTAAGAGAAGTTTGAATTCACTGGAGCGGACTCAAATAGACGACGTAAACTCTACAGATTGAAATACAATCATATTTAAAATTTCAAGTCAAGGCGCTATTTCCAAAGAGAAGTTGGCCAGAATCTGCACCAACCTACTGTGGAATAAGTATACTAATAAGTTAATGTCCCTAGAGAGAACTGAAAACCGTATAGGATTCAATACTGATAATGTACCTAAACGTATTATTATAAAATATTTGCCATAACTCAATCGGATCCATTTCAATCCGATAGAGTTGTCACGAGATGAACGTGGTCAATAATATTATAGGTTATTTTTTCTGTTGTCATGACACATTGGGTTGACATTTGTTATTCTGTGATTTCACTTTGACTTTACATTTTCTTTGCGCGATAAAGGAAAAAGATTTATGCTCCAAAAGCTCAGAAAAAAGTGGTTGAAGTTTTTTTTGGGTTAACGTTCAAAGTTTCATTTTTAATATTAGGCATTAATGAATTTTCAAAGTTGAATCTAAACTAACCACTGACAAAGTGCCAGAGCTTTTTTAGCAGTGGTTTACCCCAAAAACTCGAAAAAGTTGTCCTTTAATCAGTTTATTTCAAGTTCCTGTAGTGAAAACCCAATTAAAAATTAAATACATTGCAATACTTATAATAATTGCTCTATTTTTCATGGAATTTGTAATTACTGTACTTTTATATGCGTTTCCGGTAAACCTAGGCCCGTCTTGTGATGCCCTCTACCATTACAAATACCCAAAAATATTTTTACCAGAAGTCCTTCAAGGGTGAATTTTTACATATCTTATTAAAAATCGAAAATAATCCATATTTATGACAAAAATTGTTCCAAACCGATCGCTATTTGAGATGCCCCAAGCCAACTCTCCAGAGTTCCTATAGCATCAAATTGTTTATTTCCACTCCAGCACCGTCTACTAGGTATGCCCACATTGTCAACTATATCAGGAACAGTTTGTTACGTAGGTTTTGCTGGTAAGTTCTTTAGGAAATCCCCATAGCAAGCGCCGTCGCTCGTCGCAGTGAATTCTAATCACCAGAAAAATTGGAAAGTGTTTAATATTGGTAGTGGCCGTTGCTTCTGTTTTGTGCAATGCATTACCATAAAATATACAATGAGCGCTATGGGAATGACAATTATGTAAAGGCCTGGGAAAGCTGATGATGCAAAAAATACGGTATTTTGTGAGTAAGATGGCGGGAGTTTCATAGTTTCCTAAGCAGATGAGCAAAAAAATTAATTAGTATTATACAACGCTCGGTTAACAATGAGTTTTCTAAGAATCCGAAATTTGTATTAGAAATTAAACCGGAGATAAGTAGACTGTTGTAATATTTGATATTAAAAAACTAAAGCAAATCAAGCACGGGGACAGAATCTTCTAATCTGTATAGGTATAACCACAGATATTGCTCTGACACAAGCTTTGACAATATTGTAACGAGAAATGCCTCGAAAGTTGTTATATCAGCATTTATTGACCATGTTTGCACTGTTTTTTAACTTACTCAAAGGTTTGGCAGATAATTTTTTTACGAAAGAACAACAATTAGTACAAAATGTTGTTATCTACCTGAAATTCATAACAAAAATTAATTTCATTATCTCTATTTGTTGAGAATATATAAAGAATGTTCGATGTACCTATTTCGGTCAAATGATAACATTATTTGTGGATCTGTATTTAGCTAATTGAAATGAAATTTTCGTTTTAAAATGTCATTTAAAAATGCGTGCCAAATTCTGTATATTGGCAATAAGCGTACAAAGCTACTTCGTGATAAATTTACAGAAATAATTTATGAGGTTCCACAAGGACCAGTTGCAAGGCCAGTTCTATGTGACACGTGGATATAAGTTGTATATTATTGTATAGCTTTATTACCATACTCAATTCCTAGGAAAAAACATAGGTATAGGTATATGCATAAAGATTAAGTATGCATATATGTATAACATGAGTTGATTTAATTTCAAAGGAGCACATTGCCGCAGTTGTCAGTTTTTATTGCTCCCTTTTACTGTTATTGTAGATAACTAAATTGTTTTCCGTTTCAGATATCTATCAATTTTATCGGGAATCAAAATTAATCATCTAAAGCAACTTCCCCTTATCTCGCAACACCACATCCTGCTCGAAACGTGATTGCATTCGAACAACCCAATTCATTATTCCGGTTCGGTATTATTTAGGACATAATTAAATCCAGCCTAAAAATTTCGAAGGATTTAACTTGCAAAACACTACTTAGCATTCGGGCAAAGTTTTTGATTTCAATAGCAATTGACGCAATAGATTTAGACCTATTGACCTCTAAATAGGGTTCTTTAAATAATTTAAGATTTTTTCATATTTAAATTAAACCATTAAGTAGTTGAAAATGAAATTCTAACGATACAGGCAACCAATCTGCGTTACTTCTAGTTTGCAATACTGTAAAGAAAGAATTATTGTTATTACATAGGGAGGTACATACTTACTGTTATTATATATATCGTGTTTCCTTCTTTTTCATTCAGAAGGTGATTATTTACACTTGGGTGCCTTATAAAGGCTTCAGATTCATTTTTTTCTTTCAACACGCCCTCTGACTTATACTTCAAACTTGGTTGGTTTCTATGCAGTAAAAATAAACGAGAAATCTTATGAGAACGACACCTGTGACCGTTATGAATTTTTTAATAATGAGATCGTGATTTTGTCGATATTCGATATCGAAATCACACGAGGCATAATATACACCTATCTACACAGGATTTCTGCTTGACAGGACTCTAACCAAAAGGTTTCTTATTTAACGGTGATTGAAAAACGAGAAGTGACAGATATAAGATATTTTCCAAGTTATATAAATAAACAAAAATAAGTATTTAAAATGGGATAACCTAACATTTCACGTCTACAAAAAATCAAAGGTCCTACGCATATGGTGAGCGAAAAAGTATCAGACGTGACAACTGACAGCCGTGAGCAGTGATCGGTGTTTATTAAATCTGTTTCGGAGAAAATTCGAAAAGTTTGTAATCGGTTTAAAACTATCGTACATAGTAGGTAGAAACATAGTTGCGACAGATAATTTTCAAGTTTGAGACGGCAATGGACGATACAACAAAGGTTGGCGATCCTAGTTGTTACTAATATCACAGACCTATATTAGGTCTGTGCTAATATGCTGTGGTATCTAAAATTTACTGCTTCCCAAAATGTATACCCCGATTACTGTATAGAAGTCCCGATTTTGTCAGATGACATTCTCCAAAAATCCCTAGGAATTTTCTGTTAACCATAGGTATACATTGGTATAATATGTCTCGACCAGTTAATGACGTCACTCATTGATTTATTATGTGAAAAGTTACCCAAGTGATACGAAAAAAAGAACATAATAATATAAAAACCCTATCGCAATCACGATTATACCGCTATAAATAAAACTAACTATGACTACAACTCATTTAAATAATAATTTCAAACGACATGGAAACACTTTTCGTTTTGGTATTTTGGTATAATCAGCTGCTTTTGGCAGCGTCTATGTGCGGACTCAGGCAAATTTAGCTTCGGTGTGTCAAAGTGACAGTGAAGGTTTTCCAGATCGTTCAACTACTGGTTCAAACATTCGGCAGTGAAAATATTCGCGGGTTTTCTACGTTTCGTGAGTTTCACCGTTATCTGTGTTGTTCTTTTCACTTTTCGTGTTATTAGTAGTTATTTATTGTACAAATGGGCTCGTTACTGACCTGAACTTATGACCCGGTTGCATTTTTTGCTGCATTGTTGCCAACTTAGGATATCGAAATTACCAACTGACAGTCCCAGTAAGGACTTAATAATTTGACTATAGCAGCTTCTAAATTGACGATAATTGAAGCATACAATAGCTAACATGTGTGGTCACTTTAAGCACTCATTGTAATAGAGTCGAATTTCCCAATTTTAGAGTTACAGTGGGATTGCCTGCTTAGGTAGGGTTCCTTCAGCTCAAACTGAAAATCCTAAAATATTTTAATTCATTTATTCATCACAGAAAATAATATCGATATGTTTCAAATGTTTCTATTATTTTTAATAATAAATCTCGAATATCTATTCGAAGAAGCGCTTGTATACACGTTTTTGTTTTTAAACTTTTAAAGCCTACTAAGCCAGTTTAATTTAACGTCATGATCGATCATTTATTTTCAACTAGATCTTACGTCAACAACAAATATTAGCAATAATGTCTTATCTATTTTCAGAGTAAATACAGAACAAAGTAGTAAGTGTGTCACATTAAATTAAATGCTACGTCTACGAGATGAAATTCGCCGCCATTTTTAACCCTATATTGACAGTTTGAATGGTGGCTAGTTTATTCCTTGTTTAATTTTTTTTATACTGAATGAATGAAATTGCATTACACTTTTTGAAGGCGCCGGTAAAATCATAAAAGTCAGCGTGACATGGTTTTTTGAGAGATGCGTTTTTAGTTTTTAATCGCGATTTTTTCTTTATATTTTGCACGGTTAATAGGTTTTCATATTTACAAGATCAAAAAATGACTTTGTAAAGCATTGTAAAAATGCGAATAAGTGACTTTTACATCCAGATTGTGATAAAATTTCATTCCATAGGTAAGTAAATAGGTATAATTTTTTGCCAAATAATATTGTTTTTTCATTGATATTATCTAATTTCTTGCCGATTTTAGGTTTTCAAGAGAAAAAATTAAATTTAGAAAGTGACTTAGTAGGTATCTACTTTATATAGGTGTCATCGACAATAATATTCTCTGGAAGGACTCTATGTATGCGTGTTCTATTCATTTTGATGAACAGGATTTTTAATGCAACACGAAAGAACGCGAAAAGTGGCGCTCTACCATCTAGAAACTAGAAACCTAACCGAAGAAGCAGTGGCGTTAAAATTGGTAAGACCACCAAAGAAATTCATTCCGGTTCAAGAAGTAGGTAACTCATAGAGATGAGGAAAATGGAGACATTGTAATTCTAGATACGACGAAGAGAGCCGCATTTCTGGAGCAAATAGATTTAATCGAAGAAATGCAAACAGCAACAGGCAGCAGCCAGTAAACCTGTTAACTGCAGATCACCGCCAGCTTATCAAAGAACAGCGTAATTAGAAATCACTTAACTTGCATTTTTGAAGCAAAGATTAAAGTGGTAGAAATTGAAGTTACCAAGTTTTCTTTTGCTTGTATTTTTTAAACAAACAAAAAGAAAAAGTTCTATGGAATAAAATTAGCAGCACAGACATATATAGCTTAGCGAAGCTATATATGTCTGTGCTAGCAGCCTAAAAATTCAGAAATAGATATTATGTTCCTGGAAAATAGGTTATTATTACCTAAGTATTCAAAGAAATAATTATCTCAAGTAATATTGTAGGAAAATAGTAGGTAATAAAAAATATTTTAATGTTTTTTATAATTAATTATTTAGGGGAGTATATAATGTAGCTATTGTATAAGGTATAATGTATACAATAATAATTAAATTAGTTCTCTTTTTTGGTGATTAAAATATGTTGTTTTGATTAAGTTGTATAATTTCTCAACCTAAAAAACCAAAACCAACAAAAATCTTGTACCTATGTTGTAATATGAACTAAAATAATTTCCATTTTGCACAAAACGACAACAAAGACATTACATTATTTATGGAACCCACCCGTATAAATTATTTCAAATTTCCCGCCTCCATTAGGGTTAAAAATGGGCCGCCAAATTATTCCCCCCGGTCGGACGTCTCCCTTGCGCGGTATAGGTTGCTAAGCTAAAGGTATTACACCCACAACGCAATTCGCAAGCAGTGACCGAGAAAATGTCGCCCGCCCTTTCTTCTTCTTCCATTTATTTCCGGCGCGGCGGTGGGAGGTCGAGTTTTCGTCGCGCCAGCAGTCGGAGATGCGCCAATTACAAGCGGCGTTGCCGCTGGTTTTTCCGCCCGCTGAACCCGAGCAAAAAGGTCTCAATTAGCGACCAATCGGCGACTTTCACTGTCATTACGGTTCATTACTGGCTTCCGCTGACGCCGCGCCGGGACAGCCGACACATAGCAGCCAATAGCCGAACGCAGTGGCGTAGGAAATACGTTTTTAAACTATTCAGTTGAGAAGTAAAAGAAGAAACGAAAATCGAAGAAACCAGTAAGTTTGGGTAGATTGATATAGTTGTTCTGCCCCATGGAGTCCGGCAAACGGCGAACAAACGAGTATGGAACACCCAGGTCTATACGTTTACATTAAAGGGTTAGTAGAGAACAGGGACTGTTTAAAACAAGGGGACCCAGCATTATACTTTACAAAGTGAGGCCTATTCTTTCATCATTCTAATGGTATCAGAGATGCCGCCAAGTATGCCATTTTATTGGAGAATCTATGAATATAAAAGGTACTTTGATTTTCGATTGTTAGTAAAAATTAATAATGGTATTTCCATGATTTCTAAAAATTAGACTTGACAATGTTGTGTCTACAAGTAGTGCAGAATATGGCAACTGTCAAATGAAACAAATTTATTATGACCGCATTACCTTTAATTGACACACCAGAGTATCTGGAAGTTAGAAAACTTAAAAATTGTGCACTGGCATGTCACATAAAACCTGATGACAGTTGGACACTGACATAATATATCATATCCTTGTACCAGCCCTCTTGTGGTCTCTTTGGAGTCGACAGAAAACAAACTTCCCCTCAAGGCTTCACTTTTCCTATGTGATAGACTGTGACATGTTGGGTCCCAGTGGCGTGCAAGCCACACATGCAGACCCAGCGGTGCGGGGGGGCCCAAGTTACCAGGGGCCCCGGGGCCCACAGCAAAAAATCATCGGGAAATCTCAGGCACCGCTCCACCTATCAGTAGTACACTCGTTGTCTCGCTGCTCATTATTCTCTCCTTTACCATTATCGTTGCTCTGTGTGTAACCAACCTTCTGACCAGGACCACAACCACAAATCATAGATACGTTAGGTTTCAGATTAGAGCTATAGGGCAGAGATATACAGGGTGTAACTTAAGTATGTTAAAAGATTTTAGGGAGATGGTCCTCAGCCAATTCTAAGAAAAAAAGT
Source organism: Pseudeuparius sepicola (assembly GCA_963920635.1). NCBI lineage: Eukaryota > Metazoa > Arthropoda > Insecta > Coleoptera > Anthribidae > Pseudeuparius > Pseudeuparius sepicola. Next base: position 9,286,243 of record OY987304.1, read on the forward strand.
TCATATAAACATGTGTCTTAATTCTTCGGTTTTGATATAAGGGGTGTTAAAATTCTCTAAAAAATCGTCTTTTTCCCATAACTTCTTTATTTGTAGAGCTTATTCAAGAAGAAAGTTAATACGGCCCTATACATATATACGAAATTAAGGTAGGTATAGCAGTTTTGGATTTAGCATTTATTTGTTTCTGAACAAAAAGTGTTTCTAGACTTATTTTTGTATCTATCGCCGTTTCGTGGCAAATTAGATTTTTTAAATTTACTTAATCGTACTTGCAAAAAATCTCAGGTATTTAAAAAGCGTAGGGAAGAGATCAGAATCTTGTTCCCAATTAAAAACAAAATTTTGGAGGTTTCAAGGAAACACAACTAATTTTAACTCGAAATAAGAATAGAAAAATTTAACACTCCGTATATCGAAAACGAAGAATTTTTGTACCTACACGTTTATATGAACTTTTGTTGTTAAATTTGGCCGAGGATCACAACCCTGAAATATTTTAACGTATTTAAATTACACCCTGTATATCTCTGAGCTAGGACCACTGTATAAATCCGCAGTCGCCAGTCGCATTGGCAGTTGTGGTACTGGTATAATTATAGGACTATTATATTATATTATTATTTATAAGTGTTTAGTGCTTAATGAAATATCGAAGAAATAGTTTCAAAATTTAACATCGATTTGCAGAGTTTATTTTAATAAAAAAAAAAAACAAATTTTTGGCCAGTATTTTACTGGATTTGTGCCCTGCCCTTCGCCTTTTCTTAAGTTTACCATCATTGAGTTTGGCAGTTTTGCTGTTTCATCCTCAACCGTAGAAAGGTTTTTTCCAAAATTAAAACTAATACAGCCATTTTTGCGATCGAAAGTGGCTAACGAAAGACTAACTTTCCTCCCGTATCAGTAAGAGAATGAAAGGGCTAGCAGCTCGGATTTGGACAACATTACCAAACAGTTTTTCAGTTTGAAACGGCGTTTATAGTTATTTATTGTTAGGGTATAATATTTTTGTATTTTACGTTCATATGGAATAAATCAGTTTAATTTGTTTCCGTATTTTTTGTGATTTGTGACAAAACTTCATTCGTCTTAAGGTTGCATAAACACACATGGCATTAAATACTACCAACCCAAGTGAGTTTTTTGTGTTTATTTTGAAAATCATTATGTTTTTCAAAAAACCAATGCCCAACTCAAATACTGCATTATATTTAGCATATTTGAACAAAAAATCAGCCAAATCTGATGTCTCGTTTGGAAAAACAATATACCTAAAATTTCTAGTAATTTTTTATTTGAGAAGAAGAAGAAAACACATTTCAGGTATATTGTTTTCGCAAACGAAACATCAGAATTGGCTGATTTTTTGTCCAAATATGAGCAATATAATGTAGTATTTGAGTTGAGCATTGGTTTTTTGAAAGACCTAGTAATTTTAAAAACAAACACCAAAAACACACTTGGGTTGGCACTATGTGTGATATTGCCCTCTTAACGAAAGTGGGGCCCCGCGTCTAGTTTTGCGGGGGGGCCTCATCACGGCGTGACCGACTCTTTCACTGAAGATTGATCTTGTATCGTTGACTGACGTATTAATAGATTGCTTACGGCTGTCAGGTCTGACACTGTTATGGTTCACCAAGCGCTTCTCGGAGGCAAAAGGCAATGCAAAATAGCCATCAGCGCCATCTGTTTTCCAGAACATAAAGCTACAGCCGCGAGATGTCACATAAATACGTCGGCGCTTGCATTCTAAGGCGAAAACTTCTGACTACGCCGCTGCGATGGCACGATCTCCGCCGGGCGGTCACGCCATTCCCACGATATCAAGAGCGCGACTTCCGTCCGCGATTAGCGATTGTTTTGTGCCGCACATGCACGGCCCGTCCGCGATTAATAATAATTTATGCCATTAAGTTAACGATTTTGTGATCCATCGCGGCCTCCCCGGTTCTCTGAATTCATGGATAACAGATTGCGTGTTTTCTTTTCGTATTTTAATATTTCCTTTTGTATGATATTGTCGTTGAACTGCCTTAGAGAACTTTGTTTCTCGAAAACACTACACCCCACTGCCGTTTTGATGCTAAGAAATAAAATTGTGGGGTTGGTTTCTGAAAAAGGGACTGCAATGAATCAATTGCAGTTGGACCTAATAGCAATGGCTGAACTCCCGCCAGGTAAAATAAAGGCTATTTATTTATAATTATTATAATTGAATTTATGCTTTAGAATCATGAATAATAGGTATAACAATTTACTCCTAAATGTACCTAAGTATAGCTAGAAACTCAGTGGCGTATTCAGGAGGGGGGGCACAGGGGGCAATTGCCCCCCCAGAGCTGTCGAGATAAACGAGATTTGTAATATCAAAATTAATAATACCAAAAATTATATACTCCTGACGTTGACTGATATATTATTAAAGACTGCTCACGGCTGTCACGTCTGACACATTTTTGGCTCACCATGCGCTTTCCGGAGATAAAATACAATGCAGAATACATTGTTAGCCATCAGAGCCATCTGTTTTCCAGGACATAAAGCTATAGCCGTGAGAAATCTTTATAAATACGTCAGTCAACGCTCCTGGCCTAATCTGAAAATGCAGTGAACATCAAATATCAACAATTTGTTATTTGTTTCATCTTGTCTTCTCGAAATTAAAACCTGTGCAGTAGATTTGAGAACGCGCCGCCGTATATTATGCACACACTCCGTCGGTCGCAGCGCGTAACCGTAAATTAGGCAAAACAACCTACTAAATTTATTTTGCACAATTATTACAGTGTGCACCGCCACGCCAGAAAGAACATTTTCAAAACTGAAAATTTAAAAAAATTATATTAGAAAGAGTATTAGCGAAAACCGACTTAATGGGTTAAAACTCCTTTATGTGTACCCTGAAATACCCATATCTCCAGAGGAGATATTTGACGAGCTCAAGACCAAAAAAAGAATACCTACTTGATTTTGTGATATAGATTTTACTGTTTTGAAGAAGAATTATTTTTATGTTATACAGGGTGTCCGGTAGGTAATAACTTAAAAAGTTAAAAAGAAAAATGGAAAATATGACGAAAAGTTCATATGAACATAGGTCCGCAGATGTTTGGTTTTCGAGATGCAGGGTGTTGAAATTGAAATTTTAGTTTCGATTTTTTAAGTAAGTGTTTGATACGACAAAATTTTCTTGCAAAATAAAAACAACAACAACAAGTTAATTAAACTGTCAAAAAATAAATGTGCTTGTTTAAATTTTATTTTGAATTTAATTGCATACTATAGTAAAATCGAGCAATCCGTACGCCTGGCGTAAATACAACCATGTGTTCAATGACAATCCGCCATTGGTCGGTAGGCTATAAAATTTCATCCGACTCGGCAACAGGGACGTGCTCGCTCGCAAAAGTGTAGATATTCGGTTTTATCTTGATGTTTTCAGCTATTTATACACGATGTTTTGAACCATTTTAATTAAGCCAATAATTCTTGTCTGAAATATTTTGATGTACACAATTGTAAGACTAAAATTAAATAAAGGTCGTACCTCCATGCGGCTATAGCGGATATTTCAACGCACGTGCTCTTGTTTACGCCAGGCGTAAGAGTTGCTCGATTTTAGTATAGTGTCGATATGCACCTGCATCGATGCAGAAATTTGAAAATTTCTCGAAAACGGTCACCTTTGGCGTTATTCACCAAGTATACCTTTTTTGCTTAGAAAACGTGTGGGAAGAGGATACATAAACGTCGTAAAAGTTTACTGTCAAAAAAGTTAGGGCAAATTAAATTAAATAATGATAGCGTACGCAGCGCCCTCTACGGATTGCATCAAAAATAATAGGTACTGAATAATTATGACTTCCCTTCCCAAAAAAAACCCGGCTACCAAATTTTGCAATAAAATTTTGTCGTCTCAAAAAGTTACTTAAAAAAATCGAAAATAAAATTTGAATTTCAACACCCTGCATCTCGAAAACCAAACATCTGCGGATCCATGTTCATATGAACTTTTCGTCATATTTCCCATTTTTCTTTTTAATTTTTCAAGTTGGTGCATTTATTTCCGGACACCCTGTATTTATTTATTTTAGAAAATATGTTTTTGTTCTGTTTTTATTCATTAAAATTATCGACAGAGTTTTGTTATTTATAACTGGTTGCCCCCCCCCTCCAGACGTTAATCCTGGATACGCTACTGTAGAAAGTAGATAATGGAAGTCAATCGGTTGAAAGGCGCCGAGCCGATAGTCATGATAAACATGTGGTTAGTGATATTTGAAATAACCGAAACAACAGAAGGTCATTGAGTGAAAGCATACCTACTCCATGTTAAACACACCATTAGGTCATTTTTTTTAAGTAGATACAGTGGCGGCTCGTCCCTATGGGGCTACAGCCAGTAAAGAATAAGTACGCAGGAATCCTCGGAATCACGATTACGATACACCCAGTAGGTATATCATGTTTGGAATGCATCTTCGTGGGGAATTAGTTGCCTTCTATCATTTCCTACTCCGATCGATATTGACGACAACGTTGTCAATAATTATACGACACCTCTCATTAAATTTAAATTGAAAATAAAGACGATTCCGATACATTTGGCAACAATGTCGGGCTCGTACTCCGTTGTTTTTGTTCAAAGAGAAATAGCGCAACGGGAGAAGTTGAAGGTACGGCTAGGAATATTGTCAGCCGGTTACGCGGTTATGCTCCATCTGCTTTTTAGTTCCGCGCCGCGTACGGCCTGTCTGTTCCCGCGTGATTCTGAACGGTGCCTCGCGTTGTGTAGTGTTCTACTGGTAATAAATAAATAAAATGAAAAACAGTGTGAAAGATGACTTTTTAAGTCTTTCATTGACCGAAAAAGTTTAAATAAAAACTTTTGGGCGGCCAACTCCAGATAAAAATGCAAGTGGCAATTTTACGCGACACTTTTCACAACAAGAACAAGTGGATATGCGAATCGGCGCTGTTTACTGTTATATATAAATTTGTTCATTATCTACGGAGAATGCAACAAAGTAATATCAAGAACATGCGATACATAATCTTCGTTTGTGTAATTTATTTTTGACAATAATTTATAAACCAAGTGACATTTCCTCAGGCGCGATTGTCTTTTCAAAGTCCACGTACTAATATGATTTTCCAAGCGTTAAGCAAACCCCGCATTTTATGGGCGAAAAGTGTGTAAATTAATCGAAAATTACTGCATTTAGGTATAGGAAACCTTACACAAAGTTGTCATCATTTTTAGTGGTGAATAAGATCGCATTAAAAAAATGGGGCATTTGAAAATTTCGAGATTTAAGCACATTTTGAATGTAATTTTTATTCATATTTTGTGAACACCCTGTATAGGAACGGATTTATTTCTCAGCAGAGATCACTAGGTCAGAGCTTCTTGTTACACGATGCCAAAAATTCGTTTTGAAATTTCGCGGTTTCCTCGTATAAATTGCTAATTGACTTTAGGTCTGCACCTGTAATTTTTTTCGTAAAAATGCAAATATATCAAAAACGGTTGGATTTAGACATAGGACATGTTGCATGTTTTTGTTCCAAAATGATGCCTATTATCCAAAAATGCAATAATATGCAGGGTGTTCCGTTGATATCGACTTCCGGTATAACCGGAAGTGCCAAAGTTACAAAAATATTTTAGTTTTAGCAGCGCCCATCGGCATTGGTGAGGTGCCAAATTTTCAGAATTTTCCTTCTTTTAGTTTTCCATATATAGATCGATGCAGTTCGTGGTGGGCCACCCTGTATATGAAAAAATAAAAAAAACACAGCTTTCTGTTCGGCACATGAATTGTTCTACAGAACTAGCATTTTTAGGCAAGGTTAATATTGCCGCATAGTTAAATTCCACGTGAGGCAAAACATTATTAAACATAACGAAGCCGTATAGATAAAAATATAAAAATAATACTAAACTGCATCAAATTTTGTGGAAAACTAGAATTAGCGCTACGAGAGCACAACAAAAAAGAAGATTTTCAATTCTAAACATCCTGGTATTTTTCTAGAATTAATCGAGCTAAATTCTATTATGAAAGCACATTTAAAAAGTTCTACAGTGTTCAAGGGTAGGTACTTCAAAAACGGTTGCAAAATGAAATTTTGAACAGTATGCTGAAAGTTTATCTACAAGAAATTCGAGAGCAACTAAACATTTCGAATCATTGTCAAATGGAAATGATATTTAATGGTAATGATACTATTATGGAAATGTTTGCGATATTATTTTTTTTTTAAACGGGAAAAATGAGAAATATTGTTTATGCACCTTTTTATATTATGTAATGACGCAAAAATACGTAATTACTAATGAAAACAAGAAATAAAAAAGCCCATGCTCTAAGTAGGTACCCACCTCAGTAGTCACCAATTTTTTTTTAACGTGGTGTTGCCTTTTCTTTTCAAAATGTAGCTTCTCTTGTGCATTAACCTACGAGCCGCCACTGAGTAGGTATAGTAACCTGTGCCAAGGTTCAGTTTTTTAAAGTAAAAAAATTGCATGTAACGATATACCAGTCGTTACGTACACCATTATTATAACACATGCCTTAAAAACGCTTTGGTCACAGTCTAGTGCTATGGCATGCTAATTCCGAACGTCACGTTTCTAACTTGAAGCCAACATAATCCCCCGACATTTTCCAATTATTACTTCCAATTAGCCACGTGCCTATAAATATTGCAAGGACCCGCAAGCGACAATTACACGTTCCACGTGCCGGCATTTTAAATCAGTGGCGTTTTCCCGCAATAATTATCGAGGGTATGGCTAGTAAAATTAATTATTCCATGTGCTGAATTGCGTGGAAGCTAGCGTTGATATATAGGCGCGTTATTTATTTATGATTTTAAAAGACCTCTGAACTGCTTGATTTTGGTAGATGAAAACCTCATCAATGACACAGCTGAATGTTGGAAAATTGTCCTGCAATAATAATAATTTGGGTAAATATTACATTTAAAATAAAAATTAGGAAAAATGGGGTTCTACCTTGGAAATGGGAAAAGGTTATTAAGAAAATGTATTCGTATATTTTTTTCAAAATATTGTAGATGTGTTTTGTGTAAATAATTACAACACTGGCCCAGGGCATGAACTTAACTTAAAATTGAAGAGTCTGTACTTATTATTGTATTACAACAACTATTTTAAATAATCTTCTTTTCCCCTGTTTTGCGTTGAAATTTATTTTTGTGATTTAGTTTGAAAGCAACAAGTAAATAAGTGTAAGTTATTTTGCGGGAAAAATATCGTGTACCAATTTGAAGAGATATAATGAAGAAAAAACAAATATCCTGATATCTTTCTGAAAATTAGTATGTAACACATTTTTTTTCGATATTTCCAAAGGCAAACCCAATTTTCCCAATTTTTAGTTTTAAATGTCAAATTTGACAGGCATAGGCTGTGATGGCAAGACTCTCTTCAGGCGTAATAAGCTCCAACATTTGGTGCAAACTCTGTAAACTGTATATTATTTATTAGAAAATAATGCATATACAAAAAAGTCATGTAAATATACTTTTCTTGAAATCGGCAGTGAAGTGTCCCAAAATCGTCATTAAAAGCTCAGAAATCGGCACTGAAGAAGCCCATTATTGTACGATTTTTTCAATAAGTAGGCCTTGGCAAGATGTAAACATCAAACGCAAGACGCGGAGCCATCGACCGTCAAAAAGTGACCAAATATTCAAAACCCGGCCAATAAAGGCCCATTTAACTATTCGTACACATTGCGAAATTGTTACCTATCGCAACGCAATCTATCAGTATAAATATTTTAGTAGGTTTGAATATCAATGGATTTGTTATGGAGGCTGCACAACAAGCAACAGTTTGGTTTTTCTGTTCGAAAGCGCCGTGTCATACTTGTTGGTCTAGGTAGCGCGATCGTCAAAGTCAAGCAACGCCGCGCGTAGTCTATTCATGGACGGGTGATCCCTTATTATTATTTTCTTGCCTAATAAAACTTTTTTTTTCCGATTTCGGCCAGAGGCCTTGGCAATTAAATACCACATGAGTCATAAAAAGTTGAACTTCAGTGCCTTGGTACATAAATAACTCTTTCTTGAAATCGGCAGTGAAGTGTTCCAAAATCGTCATTAAAATTTCAGAAATCGGCACTGAAGTAACCCATTATTGTACAATTTTTTCAATAAATAGGCCTTGGCGAGATGTAAACATCAAATGTCAGACGCGGAGCCATCGCCCGTCAAAAGTGACCAAATATTCAAAACCCGGCCAATAAAAGCCCATTTAACTATTCGAACACATTGCGAAATTGTTACCTATAGCAGCGCAATCTATCAGTATAAATATTTTAGTAGGTTTGAATAGATTTGTTATGGAGGCTGCACAACAAGTATTTGGTTTTTCTGTTCGAAGGCGCCGTGTCACACTTCTTGACCTAGCTAGCGCGATCGGCAAAGTCAAGCAACGCCGGGCGTAGTCTATTCATGGACCGGGGATCCCTTATTATTATTTTCTTGCCTAATAAAACATCTTTTTTCCGATTTCAAAAAAAATATAATATGTACCTACCTCGGCACTGAAGTTCTTCTTATGACTCATGTGGTTTATTTGCCTCGGCCAGAGGCCTCGGCAACTAAATTCCACATGAGTCATAAAAAGTTAAACCCAGTGCCTTGGTACATAAATAACTATTTTAATATAACACGTTTTTAAAAAACGGACGCAATAGATAATAATAATTATTATTGATGCATGCGCACTTAACACTAACAATTGTACACCTATTGCACCGCAAATAATGTTTTCCAATGGCAGCTACACTTCTTATTAGTATCTAATTATTGCACGCGCCCCATCTTTATGGGTCTAGGAGAGATTATTTCATACTTTTTAGTCCGATTTTATAATAGTTCAGTATCACTAAATTACCTTACCAGGATACCTACTATTTCTAAGTTGATGATAGTGCATAGGCTTAATAAGGCCAAAAAATATCAAACTGATGAACGTGATAAATTAAAGTTAATGTATTTATAGTAGGTATCGAAAATGTTCTTTTTCTATTTTAGAATCCTTTTCCATGTTTTTACATTTGTACCTTATCCATGCCTATATATTTTATATGATATTATCGCATAACCCAGTGATATTGCTATTGCCTGCCAGCCCAATTAAAAGCGTCCCCAACCCGCCTGTTGTATCTCTAATTCCATCTTCATAATTGGCAGATAAGTCGCGCATTCGCCTCCCCGGTCGGCTTTGATAAACGACAGGCCAAACCGAGAAATTTGTCTTGAAAAAGTCAAGGACACAAAAAAAGGTCCTATGCAAGCCCCGGCTCGCCGAGATCCTACCCAAACACCTGCCCGATTTTCCCACCGATCGGAGGAAGTGCGCGACAGAGACGGCGCACGTTCGCGGCCGCAGCCGAGACGGAGACGGCCCGCTATATAGATTACAATGTCCAAGAACGGCCGTATTTAATAACACACTAAGCTGCAGTTTATGCTTATTAGTTCTGAATTTATAATAATCCCATTTGCAAATTGGTTTATGCGCCGGTTTTTTTTGGGTTAAATTAATTTCGTATCGATTTTTTACATATTCGTAGGCGAAGGTTATACTCATTAATTATTGCGACCCGAAGGGATTTTCTTGTTTATTTTCTTGGGCAGGTTGACTCGAGAAACGGTGCCGTTCCTGAAAAAGGGGTGTTCACCAAGGAGCGGTACTAGGACCTGTTTGGAAGTTCTTGATAGAGTCCTTAGGTTGACATCTATTAGAAACCTTTTTAATAAACTTCCTTTAAACGCCATAAAAAAGCCGAAAATAAATAAAAACAAAAAAGCTAACAAAATGTTTTCATTAGCTTGACATCACTGCCTCAATTGAGAAGCGCGCGCGTCCCTGGGGCATATTGTACAGGGTTATTCAACAGCGGTATTCTACTCTAAAAATAAAGTGACCCGTGTTTTTTTATTTTTGTTCAAAACTCTATATTAAGAGCCCCACGGGCCCTTAAAAGGGGCCCTAAAATTTCGTTTTTTTGCTATATCTTTTAAACGGATTGATCGATTTTAATGATCTTTTGCACACGTTCATAGATAATTATGTCACATAATTATGTTATAGTGCAGTATCCACAACCGCCAAAGGGCGGCACTTGTGCCAACCAGTTTCATTTATTATGCTCAGAACTTTTTTGCCCACAGTTAACTTGTAAATTAATTCAAACCACTTTGTAAAAAATTGCATTCTCTACAAAAAATTATTCTAGTATTTTTCCATAAATGATGCCATTTCGGCACGGGCGTAGCCAGGATTTAGTTTTGGGGGGGGGGGTTAGTTTGAGAAGTAAATAAAACAACAAAAATATACTTACATTAAATTTAATATCTATATATTCATCCGAAAAACTACGACATATTTATAAAGTTCTTAACTTTAAATGAAATGGATAAATTAATTTCGTTCCTCTGCGCTAAAATCTAAAACCATTAAAGAATAAATCTTCGGCTTTTTCTTTTAAATATATCCACTACTTCATCTGCATGAATTTCTGTTCCGTAGTGAATGTTCATTAGAGCCAAACCATTAAGTCTGTTTTCACTTGTAGTGTTTCGTAAATAGTTTTTCAGTCTCCTTAGGCTCGAGAAAGACCTTTCTGGGGTAGCAGTGGATACAGGAATGGTAGCCAAGATTTGTAGTAATGTGCAAATATTAGGATAAAGGTTTTTATCGCACATATCTAGGCATTCCAAACTAGATTTCGGGGTAGGCAGTCTTCTTATCAGCATGCAAGGTAGCTGAAGCTTTGATAGCTAAATCCAAATTTGTTTCTTTATTAGAAACCCCTTGACCTTGACTACACCACTTTTTCCAGTAGTCCATACCTTTAAGTTTATCACCCTTCCTTTTTTTCCCCTCCATTTTTCGACAGTAATAATGATTCACGTATCTATCCTTAACAAGGTCATCGAATAACAGCGCACTAAAATTACTCACTTACACGGTACACTTAATTCTCTTCACTATTCGTTCACCACTTTTCACTTTTATTCGCTTCGAGTTCGCATGGAACAATACTGCCGTAAGCGCGGTCACGCGCCGCGGCGCCGCTTATATAGCAGCCCAGTAGCCGTCCAGAAACTTCCACAAAGTTCCGCTCATTTCGACCGAGGGGCGTGGCGAATAATCGAGAAACAACGCAAAGTGTCCCTACAATACAAAATAGTTCGGCTGCAACTGCGTCTGCCTCTCGTCAAAAGATGGCGCTAGGCGCTACTATTACTACATATATTCAAACGTAATAATAATTTAACTCTTCACTCCTCGTATTTTTTCGGTATAATATTAGGTAATATTTTGCTTATTTCGGGAGGGGTTTGAACCCCCGAAACCCCCCCCTTGGCTACGCCCGTGCATTTCGGAGATAACGCATAAAATTCAGCCATCATGCACGTACCTTGTACCCACGCATATTAAACATTAGTGGCATAATGATCTAGTTACCTTTGTAAACAATCACACTTACGAGGACTTATTAAGTATTTGACATTTAGTTTCAAGCAAATGCTAAGAATTTGAACGTTTTTGAACATTTGCTGTAGTTATTTCAATATTAGGTATTTGTATCATTATTTTATTAGGGAAACTTAACTAAATGTATTAAATTACAACAAAACTGTATTTGAATTTTAGAAAACATGGTCAAAAGGTAAATGTGATTGTTTCATTGTTTGTTTCCAAAAATAACTAGATCATTATGCCACTAATGTTTAATATGAGTGGGTTCGTGGTACGTGCATGATGGCTGAATTTTGGGCGTTATCTCCGAAACGGTACAATTTATGAAAAAAACAGTAGAATCATTTCTTGTAGAGAATAGAATTTTTTACAAAGTAGTTGAAATTAATTTACAAGTTAACTGTGGGCAAAAAAGTTCTGAGCATAATAAATGAAACTGGTTGGCACAAGTGGCGCCCTCTGGCGGTTGCGGATACTGCACTATAACATAATTATGTGACATAATAATCTATGAACGTGTGCAAAAGATCATTAAAATCGATCAAGCAGTTTACAAGATATAGCAAAAAAACGAAATTTTAGGGCCTCTTTTAAGGGCCCGCGGGGCCTTTAATATAGAGCTTTGAACAAAAAGAAAAAACACGGGTCACTTTATTTTTGGAGTAGAATACCGCTGTGTTACGGGTGCGGCATTTGTTTTTGCATAACCCTATATGTTACCCCAGCAGAGACTATCCGGAATAAATAGGATATATTTTCTGTGTTCCCACAATTTATAGGCGTTGTGAAACTGCATATGGTAGCGTCTGTATGCCTGTGCGACAGTGACGTGTCACTCGCTGTATAGCCGCGCCTAATTCTCTGTTATAAGACTCAAACTTTGTACGTGGGCGTAATTGTCTATTCTAAATAGTTTTTCAGGGTATTTACTAAGTACGTGTATAGAAAACACAAGCAGTTAATAATCCTTGAGCCAAAATATTACGATTAAGCTTAACACTACTGATCAAATCTCAATAGTTACCTACCTAGATTGTAGTTCTTTGTTTGAAATTGTGTTATGACAGGAACTCAAGCTGCTGCTGAACTGAAATTTGGCACTGCTGTGTTTTTGGGGATGGAGAATATGCTGAAAATGTCAATTTCTGCGTGTCTCACAGAGGGCGCCACTTGCGCTATTCTTGAATTGTTGCTCTTACTCGTAACCTTTTTCTTGTTGCAGAACGATAAAATCAACCGTTTGCTTTGAAACTCCAACATATAAAATACTCACCTACCGTCTCAAATGTTAGAGATCAACTTGTACCATTTAAAGTGAGAAAGAAATCCCTATCTAAATGTTATTCTCGTTTTCAATAAAAATTAAATTTCAAACAATAAATCTGACGAATATGTTACTATTTAAAATTTCTCATTTCTCTCAATTTCCCTTCTTCATTTTTCTCTGAAATCTTAAAATATTGTTTTCCAAAGCATGAATATTTATACTTGCAAACTGTCAATAATTATTATATTATTATAATTTGCCATTTGTCTTCCATGGCAACTTATATGACCCAAGGAGTAAATCCTTCACAAAAAGGCTCAGTTCTGAACGAGCGGTTGAAGCGAACATCACATATATTATATACTTCGTTGGAATCAGAAAAATGCGTAAAATTCAATAATTCAAAAATATGCAAGGTGTTCCATTTAAAACAACATAAGGTACCTATGTGTCTGCCATGGCTTTCTAGAACACACTGTATAAGGTCCAATAGCGCCACAGTAAACTTTGTTGCAAAATGAAAAGATGCACTAAAATGATGGACCTGCAAGACCAAAAAGATAACCTCAAAAAAGTTACGAGTAAAAGCACGATCCAAAAATAGCGCAAGTGGCTCCCTCTGTAAGAAACGTAGAAATTGACACTTTGACCTTATTCTCTGTCCCCAAGAACCCAGCAGTGCAAAATTTCAGTTCGGCAGCTTCATTATTTTGTTATTTTGGGAGATATTTCCACAAAAAATACTATAATACGGCCCTGTACAGAATTTTAATTTTCTTTTATGCAGTTGAATAACTTTTTTTCATTCTAGGCAAAAACAGTCTTTTGGCATTTTTTGTATCTGCCACAGTATCACGGCAAATTTGATTTGTCAGACATAACTCATTTTTGAAATGCAAGAAGAAAAATCTCGAGAAATGATTCCTTATTCGGTGTGTGATATTAAAAATATGTAATTTTATCGACAATTTGACTTTTGACTCGGTTTTAAAAGAAAAATAGGTATTAAAATTAGCTGGCCATTGTCAGTCGTTCATTCATGTGACGCAGTAATCAAGCTGTGGCTGTGGAGGTGTAACTTCCTCAAGCGCTTGTGTGTCTGAGAAAGACATTAGAAGTTGATTTCATGCCGTTAATCAATACATAATTGAAAATGACCTTCTTGAAGTCATTGCGTATGCATCTAGGGTTTACAATGGAGATGAAACGGGATTTGAACGAAGTTCAACAAAAGAAAACATAAGAGTCATGTTTACATTTTCAGCTGATAGTAAAATTTGTTGTCCTATGGTTATCTATCCATACCAGGGACTCTTTAAAATAAGGGGACCCAGCATGTCACAGACTATCACATAGGAAAAGTGAAGCCTTGAGGGGAAGTTTGTTTTCTGTAGACTCCAAGGAGACCACATAAGTGGGCTGGTACAAGGTTATGTTATGTCAGTGTCCACCTTCCATCAGGTTTTATGTGGCATGCCAGTGTCATAGATTCCAAAGGAGGCAAAATATTTCCCATCATAGTTCACAATTTTTAAGTTTTCTAACTTCAAGATACTCAACGATTAAAGGTAATGCGGCCGCCTGTAGTAGTCCTAATAATTGCAACCAGATTTTTCTTGTCTCACCTTTAGTAATCCTACAATTCCCATTACAAGGGCATTACGTATAAGTAGGTAGTTCGAAACAAATCGTATTTCGAAAATTTTATATTATTAAGCAGGTATAGCTTCAGTCAGGTCTTTTTTTAAACAGTTTTTATCTACAACTATAAGTTTATTTTACGTTTGTGAGGTACCTTGGGAGAGAAATAAAATTACAAAATTTTTATAATGAGCACCGAGAAAAACTACATGATTAGAACTAAGTACAAGACCTAATCTTGTTAGTCCATCCCGAAATCTGTGAAAGTTCTTTGGGTAGATACATTCAACAAGGGAAGAAAGTTCAAGTACGTACCTATTACATATTACAAATGGTTTGAGGAACCTGGTAACAAACTGCAATAGCGACAAATTCTCAAATAAGCAAAATCGGCACTGACTTACTATACCTACTTATATTACTTAAATTCCTAGAAATAATTGCAGGAAACCAAATTCAAATATAAAATAAATTTGATTCATTTGGCACTTGCCATATTCTGTGTTTGTTGACAGGACATTGTCAAGTCTAATTTTTAGAAATCATGGAAACCATTATTAATTTTTACTAACAATCAAAGTACCTGTTATATTCATAGGTTATCCAATAAAATGGCATACTTGGCATCATTGACACCATTAGAATAAGGAAAGAAAGGGCCTCACTTTGGAAAGTATAATGCAGGGTCCCCTTACCCCTTACTTTAAAGGGTCCCTGATCCATACCAAAGAATCCCTGAGAAAATTTAAAGGAATGTCAATCCTAATTGGGGAATTGGAAGAAGCGACAATGGATGGAATGGCATCTGAAACTTTCTACCAGTATAGCAAATCCCCATTTAGTTGAAAATAACATCCGATTTCTGGTCTTACTATTTGTTGATGGACACAAGTCGCATTTAAGTTATTAAGTTTGCTATGTAATGACCTGCAAATAGAAATTATAGCTCTTTACCCTAATACTACAAGAATATTGCAGCCTTGTGATGTAGAAGTGTTTCGTCCTATTAAGGAAGTCTGTGAAGGAATGGGAAGAACACCACTCTGAAGAAATAGTGAACAAAATCAGTTTTGCTTCAGTATTGGATAAAACAATTAAAGGTAGTGTTAAACCAGAAATTTTAATTAAAGGTTTTAAGGTTTGTGTAAGGTTTGTGTTCCCTTTCAATCCGGATACAGTTGATTATTCAAAATTTTTAGCGTTACCTATTATTGTCATCCACCTATTGCTTCCCAAGTTAAAAGAAATTCTATCAACAGCTGCCATGAATTATTCTACTTTTGTAGACATGAGACCTTTTTCCAAAACAATAGTGAAACTCAAAATGACAATGACAACCTTAGATTGCTTTATAACGTCTGGAAATATTTTGAGAACTAAGCTGTAGAAACGCCCAATCAAGTATAGAATCACCAGCAGAACAAGCACAATCACTCACACCACAAGCACGATCACAATCACAATCACCTACAGAGCAAACGCTATCACACTCATAACAAGCACAAACTTTGACAGAACCAGAACAATCTGCAAAAAAAAAAACAGTTCCCATCCAAACATATAACTAGAAAACTGAGAATAAAATAAACCTTATCAAGACATTATTATTAAACCAGGATGTAGCAAGGATTCAGATGATTTTGAAAAGAGTCGTGTTACTGAAAATTGTTCTAATGTTTTGTCTCTATTAAATACACCAGAAGGTAGTAAGAGACGGGGAAACAAAAGTTTCAAAAATATTGGTGAAAACAGTCTATTAGGAACATTCTTAATAAGCCCAGAAGAATGCAAAAGAAAAGGTAAGAGGAACAACTTTAATAAAAGAAAATTAAGGAGAACGATAAGAAATGTACTGTTTGCAAAAAAAAACAATAAAGTCTATAAGTTTTATTAAGTGAGACGTTTGTAAAAACTTGTTGTATTGTATTCCAAAAACACATAAGCATATTCCAGATGAAGAATATTGCGACTTATTTGTCAGCCATGTTTGTTATCATAAAGATAATAGCGACATGAGTACTACAGATGAACTGTAGGTACATTTAAAATGAAGAAAATGTCAAATGAGCTTTGGTCAAAACACCATTGGTTTTCTTCAATCCGTTCCAATTTAAAAGCGCGAAGGGATTTTTTTCTCATTTTAAATTTTGCAGTTATAATCTGTAACATTTGAAAGCGGTAGCTGAAAATTTTATTTTTCGAATTTTTGGAGTTAACATGTGTTTTGGGGTACGTTTTGCCAATTTCAACGCCAACGGTTGATTTTATCGCTATGAAACAAATATATTTTGTTCGTGTGTAATTTGATACAGATATCAAAATGTGAAAATATGAAAATATTGGAAATAAGAAACAAGAAGTATGATTGGAATAAAGATTAAAAATATAAGAAATCCCTCTTCAAAGCCTCAACAATTAACAACATTTTCATGTTAGGCATGGTAATTAGAATTCTGTGCCATTTATAAATATGTCAGCGCACAAGGCGTCTATTACAAACTTTACAAATTTTATTGCCCTTCGAGATTTTATAGGAAAAAATACATGGTAACTAAATGCCACGGCGTAAAAATAGCTAATCAAGCAACAGCTATAAAACCTCGGAATCTGAAAATTGCTATCGTAAAAGTCAACAAGCGTAGTAAAAGTCAGCGCGCGATGCTACCGAGATATGCTTTATAAATGGAAATGTTATTTCAATAAATCTTTGCGTTTTAGTTTTTTTAATTTGGTTAGAAATTGTTAAGTCGGTAATAAAAGTTACATCTCACAAATATTTTAATTACAAACATGCAAATTGTGAGGATTACCAATTCAACTTATCTCAGTTGCCACATAGAAATTATAATACAAAATTTGTATCTCTGAGTTCAAGAGTTCCTTCAGTGCTTTATTGTTATTAAACTTATATATGTTATCAAGCTAGTGTTAAGAAAGATAGCCTTGTGAACAATTTATTCGGAGCTTCAAGATAAAATCTTTGAATCTAGTGCGGTCTTTAAATGATTATTTTCCTCATACTGCTTGCATCCAATAAAGTAGCTCTTTAGCACTAGTGCAAATTATCGCGGTAATACCACTAGTGCAATTACCACTTCGTTGCTTAGCAACCGCGAATCTGTTCGATACAAACACGTACTTCTTAAAATTGGTGTTTTACACTTGTTCTAAATTATGCAGCTTATAAATTTTGTTGCGGCATTGTATCAATGAATTTCTCTAACTTTTACACTGCTAAATTGTTCTTATTAGATTAGACCTCGTTCTCTTATTAGATTAGACCTCGGTATAATCGCATTTGCCTTGGATATCCAAGGGTCATGTTTGTTTACTCGAATGCTACAGTCGAAGCTGTCAATAAACTCGTTCAAAATGAGTCGTACAAATTGGGCTTTTATTTTCAGAGATAAAATATACTCTTTTTAGGCAAAATAGCGCTTTCGAAAAAATTATCGACAAAATTTCCGGCAGTTGTGATATTACATACGACAACGTCTTTCTGCGTATCTAGTCGGCACCGTCTCAATGACAAGGCCCGGCAGCTGAAAGCGATCCAAGGGAGGTGGGCCTAAGGCGCCAAATTCAAATTTCAAAATGTCAACTTGGTAAATTTGGCAAAAAACACCTTAAAATGGTTGTTTACATATATAGCTCATGGTTTTACAACACGGATAATAATCTACGAGAGTGAAAGTCATATTTTCAAGGGCGTTTGGTGCATTTAGATATCTACCGGTAAAGTTTTCGTAAATGCCAATTATTTCTTATCTGAGTGCCTGGATAAAACTAAATTCGAATGAATAAAACCATAAAACATCTGATTTCAAGGTGGTTACGTTTAATCACGTAAAATTGTTAGCTATAACACTTTCCAACAGTCCAAACCAAAACCCTGGAAGACTGTGTAGGAACAAAATCTCTTTTGATAGCCTTAACTAACCAACTTTTCTCTTTTCTGGGGTCTTTAGGGAGGAAAAAGCGGACACATTAGGACCACCTTTGTAGTTTCCCTTCCAGTTGGGAACTGAACACGTCTTCCACGGCATTATTTAAATAAGTCCGAAACTATAGCCACAAAGCCACAACCTAAAACCTATAAACTAACATTCAATTTTAATCACTTTATTCTGAACCACTGCAGTTTTACCACCTTATTAATAAAACTTCACGTTCTATATTACTAAAAAACACAGTCCAACACACAACAAACAGGAAAATCGCCAAACAAATAAACGTACACCGTACACCTCCTCCTCCAAACACCTCCCTGTGATGACGTAGTCACGTTTCGCGTCGCCAGCTGGCAGGCCTTTATCATTGCGACAGTGCCGATCATAGATAAAGGATTTATATATAGGGTGCCGATCTAAGGCCTGGTTCATACAGCTTCTTTATCTTTTAATTTTTCTTTAAATGTCATTGGTCAGTTCAAATTAAGGGACAAATGCCATAGGTTATTTCTTAAAGATAAAGTATAATTAAAAGATAAAGAAGCCTGATGAACCAGGCTTAATACTCTCCGAACTTATAACCTATAAGTTTATAGTTGTCACAAACGTCCATCTTCGACAATCATTTGCCAGTGTCACACCAAATCTCCTCGCCTTTAGAAAAACGGGCCGAACAAACTCGTGTGGACCACGTTCTGACCACGCTTACCTTTCTTGTAGGTACGTCTAGGAGGGTATGGGGTGCATACACAATGACTCGTGTGTCTGGCTCGCCCCAAAAATCAGGGGGTGGCCCTTTCCCACGCTCGGAAGACGCACACCTTTCGATTATTGGGGTCTCAACCTATAGGGAAGCCCTGCCGCTCATACTTAAGGGTGGCGAAGGGAAAACGGCAACCAGTGGCGGAGGTGTCGACAAGATAAAATCGAAATAAATCTGATAATCATGCACGGTCGATATAATAAGTATACCCCGATTACTGTAAGAACTCCCGATTTTGTGACATTCTCCACAAAATCCCTAGGAATTTTCTGTTAACCATGGGTATATCATTGGTATATGCGTCGCAACCAGCTAATGACGTCACTCATTGATGTATGATGTAAAAAGTTACCCAAGCGATACGAAAAAAAGAACATAATAAAATAAAAACCCTATTGAAATCACGAATCACTACAAATAAAAATAACTAGGACTACAACTCATTTTAATAATAATTTCAAACGTCATGGAAACACTTTCATTTTGGTATTTTGGTATAATCGACTACTTGCGACAGCGTCTATGGTGCGTACTCAGGCAAATTTTATTTCGGTGTTGTGAAAGTGACAGTGAAGGTTTTCCGGATCGTTAAAAAAGGTTCAAACTTTGGGCAGTGAAAATATTCGCGGGTTTTGTAAGTTTCGTGAGTTTTACCGTAATCTGTGTTCTTGTTCGTGTTATTAGTAGTTATTCATTGTGCAAATGGGCTCGTTACTGACCTGGCCTTAAGACCCGGTTGCATTTTTTTCTGCATTGATGCCAACTTAGGATGGCGAAATTACCAATTGACAGTCCCAGTGAGGACTTCTTAAAATAATTTTACTATATACCTCCAATTCTTCTTTTATTTTTTAAGAAAAAAAATTGAAATTTGGGGTACAAATATTTCGTGAAAAAGAGGATTTTTTGCTATATAGGCATTTTTCTTCTTCCTGTTTTACCGGAAATAAGATCAACTTTGGATTTTTAAATGGAAGGACCTGTATATTTTTACATATTCGGATTCAGAATAAATTCTGTGTACCTACACCACAACTGACAACATTTCTGTCACACTTTGACAACTCTACGAATTTTTATTTAAAACTATATTTTTGCTTCTAGGAGGCCATGAACTTACTAAATATATGCCTAATTTGCCGTTCGTAACTACAGAAAAAAATTGAATTTTAACAAACATTGTTTTTACATTTTTGCAATTCATTTTACATGTAGAGATTCAATTTTTGCAAAATACTCATTTTTTTTAACAGGACCACTGTGGCTCCTAACGTGTTCACCAATTTTTTAAAAGCAAAATTAATGTCAAAGTTAAATTTCGCAATAGATCGTTAATACCCCAAATAACATTTTCGATTGCCGTTAGTTTTATAACAGCTTTTTAATAGTAATAAAAGCAACTAAAGGTTTCTATATAGATGACCGGTTACTGATAGATTTATAATAAGGGCACGATCTATTGTTTCTAATCTTTTTAATAAAACCTCAAGCTCCTGTTCCTGTTACCAAAGGTTTTATAACCGAGTTATATTATGGTCTTGGAAACTACTTTATAAAATCTGTAACAGAACTTCAAAAACAGTTAAACAAAATAACAACAAGAAAATAAAACAAAAAGGTGTTGAATAATTATTGTTGTTCATTTTATTCGGTCACTTATATCTTCTTCCCTATTTCGCCTTCAGTACTGGTATCTTCATCTGAATTTCCATTGCTTTCTGCAATTTGTAAATGGCCCATGCACTCAGTACAACTAATAACTAGAAGTATTTTTGCCAGGTTTTTACGTCTGCACAAATTTAAAAGACATTTTGTTTGTATAACTCACAATATCTAATCACAATTATTAATAATGTTTCTGATCAGGTGGCAGAACTAAATTAGAGGTTATGTCGTATATTCGTTTTTACTGAATATGCGCGTGCTATAATATGGGTTGTATAAGGGTTACATGTATTATCAATAGTTGCCAAATTTGCTTTTAGTTTGATTAAAGTATCGCTCGAACTCTTATTAGGTTTCCAGGTGTCACTAAAATTGGTTATTAGAGTTACTTAAATTTATTACAATGTGCCTTTCAGCAACCACATTTGTATAACAGTTGTTGGATAGGTACATCATAAAACTTATGGTGAAATGTATTACCAAAGGTTATAGGCTAGGTTTAAATTCATCTAAGAAAATTAACTGCATGGTTATTTTGTGATATAATTCGTTACTTTTCTCGACACAAACTTATAAATTAATCATTATGTATCATAATGTACAGCTGTTTAATAAAAGTAAATGAAAAGCCAAAATTACTAATTCTATCAAATCGACAATAATTAGGTAGAATCCAATTTTACCCGATGCAGAAAAAATTGCACGCGGATTTACTGCTCTCCTGGGGTCAAGTATTTTCTTCTACTATGGTCAAAATAGCAAACATGGATGATTTAAAGAAACAAAATATAATATATATCAACATTGAGAAAACGATAAAGATAAAATTACTGAATATCAGAATGGCATATAGAGAGACCAGTAATATGTTGTAAGACATGCGCGGTAACGATTTTTTTTATATTTTAATGGTCAGTGCATATGACAAAACTGTGAGATATACTGACCGCAAAAACAATTCGCGGCCGTAAAAAAAATATAAATGGTAATAAAACTGGATATTTAAAATATGGGAATACAGAGAGTCCATCTTGTTAAATATCATCGCACGCCAAGGCCAGTGGCGTAACATGAAATGCGTCCTTAGCCAATATCACAAAAATGTTAAAAATGAAAAGGTAGTTAATTTTGACTTTCATGTAATTTGAAATATTAAATATTGGTATTTATTTGCAGATAATTTCCCTTTCCCAAATGTAAAGCTAGCGTCAAGTGCTGCAATATATTTTTTTGTGACGATTTCAAATCAATCAAAATAATGCATAAATAATGCACACCCATGGAAACCAGCCCATATTTTATGAAACTATCGTAATCAGTTAAGAAGTTTCAATAAAAATGATGTTAAAAAAATAATTGTATTGGTCCTATTTACAAACAAAAAATGCACTATATCAGGTAAGAGGTAGAAGAAATTTGAAGAAGTTATATTGTTGTTAAATATATGAAATCCCGGGCTCTTGCTTTTTCACTTCTGCTTTTGCAACCAAACGCTGAACAATTTACCATTGTAAGAGTATATTTTCCCCTTAATCACTGTTAATTCACAAATTCACGAATTAACTCACAACATACTCGCTTTGTCTGCCACATATAAAATGGCCGCCGTTCAAAACGACGTAACGAAATCTATACATGACAGGATAGGCAAGCGCGGTGTCCTCTCTCTTTCCTTGTCTAAGAGCATAACTTTGACTTAATTTTTCACACACCCGATAAGATCGTTCAGATAAACTATGAAGTAAACTGCGTTCTTCATTTATTATAAATTAATTTAAAACTGAGAAGGAAGCTTCACAGTGACCTACAATGGATTAATTACCGTTTAAGGTTGGGCTCCATTTGACATAGGTATGTGACAAGATGAACGCTCTGTATTTTGGTATCATCTGTGGCGCAATATAAAAATGTTCCCCTATCATACGAATTTGTTAAAGGACAGTGTACCTATATGATTTTTAGAATCAGCGTCGATTTTGGGTATTAAATGGCAATGAAACAAAACATTTTTTTATTTTTACATTCTACATTTTACATTTTACATAGTGTCCAGTGTCACCAAGAAACTCGTCACCGTATAAGATTTTTTAAATATTAATAATTCATTTTATTTTATTATGTACCTACCTACCCAAAATCGGACAAAAAGTCCAAGATACAAAAATAGATAATATAGAAAAAATAGGACTATCTAAATATCCAAGAAAAACGGGCACCACCACACCGAAAGGTCTTTGTCAAAAATCTTCAGTTTTCTCTAAATGATATAGCTATACTAAAATCAAATAACTCTGACGCCTGGCGTAAATAAAAACACGTGTTCGATGGCGTGCAATAGGTGGTCAATAGGTCATAAAATATCACCCGACTCGAAGCGAGCCTGGCAACAGGGATGTATTATACTCGATGGCAAGTGTATTTATGCGATTTTATCTTGTTTTCATATGCGTGTAATATTTCGACACTCGTGCTCTTGTTTACATCAGGCGTCAGAGTTATTTAACTTTAGTTTAGTCTTTTTTTATGATTGCAGAAGCAGATACTTTGTGGCTCCTTTAGTTTGTCCAGAGTCCACAGTACGGCTGGGACACTGAGTTCGAATGACCCCGAACTTAGGCCTGTACCACGATACAGAAACAACGGTATGCTACTCCCGATGTAAAAACACGTCGAGTTGGCGCAGATGACGTCACTGCGAAGCACCAAGTCGGTTCAGTATCGTGAGTTCAGTTCAAATTAGGCGTCCGTCAAGATGTTTCGGTTGGTATCAATGGAATGTGACATAAATTATTTTATTATATTTAAATTGTGCTTGTTGTTTTATATTTTGCGCTTGTTGAACATAGACAAAAGACTGCCTTTTCGCGAAAAAATTGTTGAATAAACTTTAAACATACACTTTATGTTATATGGTCAAGCTTTCGGAATGAATTTATTCCTTCATTAGGATAATATAATGTTAATGTTACACTTACAAACTTGAGATTTAGTTTAAAATTCGCAGAAACAATACTAACAAAGTATCCTATACAGTAAATGCAGAAATTATATTATAGTAAAAAAAAATTCTTAGTATTCTTTCTGCGAATTTTAAACTAAACCTCAAGCATGTAAGTAGTCCTAACACTAACATTATAACATTTTTATAATGTATATTTATTGTAGCTATTGTCCTGATGAAGGAATAAATTCATTCCGGAAGCTTGACCATATAACAAACAGTATTTTCTTTTTGCCTTGCTGACTGCATCCCTACTACATACTTTTTTCTTTTTAACTAAGTCAGTCACGACTTACACCTGCTTATCAATAAATGTATGTAATAAATATAAATACAAATAATTTAGTATGTACAGGGTGTTCCCGTATATTTTGACCCCCCTAGAGTCTTTATTTTTGAAGTTAGAAAAAAATTACTTAAATGAAAGTTATAGGGTATCATGTGTATTGTCCCAAAAATAATGGATTGACAGGAATGCTCTTGCCTAAGTTGAAATGTTTTTCCATGGCAACCTTGATTAAATATAAAGATCGTAGTTATCTGCAATTCGGAATATCATGCGAGTGATTAGAGCAAACATATAACATATTTATACTGTTGGAATCGGAAAAATGCGTGCAATTCAAAAATCCACAAATATACAGGGTGTTCCATTAAAAAAAGTAAGTTTATATTTTTTCATAAATTTGCGACTCGAAAAATAAAGGCTCTAGGGGTGGGTCAAAATATACGGGAACACCCTGTACAGGTACATATTATTTCTGTTAGATGTGCCCTAATGCATTTGCTTAATTTTATTCAACAACTGCACATTCAAATCCAACAAACACCTACATGAAAATAAGAAAACAAACAGTAAACTTGTTAAACAAGGTGATGGGGTTGAAGTCAGGATAGGTTTGGAGACCTTCAAGGAACACCCTTGTTTGAAAAGTTGAGCTTTCGGAAAGTTTTATTTCCTTTTTCAAGACATATAAAAGTTGTACAAAAATTAAAGATGCCTTTTAGATGTATTGAAAAAAAAATTAAAACTTTCCGAAATTTTTCAAACAAGAGTGTTCCTTTAAGGCCTCCAAACCTATCCTCACTGCAACCCCAGCAACTTGTTTAACAAGTTTACTGTTTGTTTTCAACTAGCCAGTCAAGTCTACCCACCTCTATCTAGAAATAAAGAATCTAGATTACTAGCTGATTCCCACGACTTCTTCCGAGTGAAAAGACCCTTTCCTGTGCCCCCGTCCCGTACCTTCTTAAGGGTTGAATTTTGGAAAATCCTTTCTTATCGAATCCCTACGTCGTACCTGCCAAATTTCAAGTTTGTAGGCTTTATAGTTCCAGAGATTTCGTGACGAGTGCGTGAGTGAGTCAGTGGTATTTGGTATTTCGCTTATATATTATATATAATATAGATTTGACCGATTCATATATTAACAATTATTAAAAATGTTGGTCAAACCCCTCTTCGTAATAACCTTGGGTGAAACCTATATAAACGTCGCTATTTTTGCATTAAAACTGCGTTTTATTTATATGGGATTTATATTATTTTTATGCTGCATGCTTCCGAGGCCAACGATAAAGCCAGGCCACGGCGCTAACGCATAATCGCGTAGTCACGTGACCAACTTAGTTCTATATAATGAAAGGCATTTTTGGAGATAAGTAGAAAAAACGAATTTCGTAACAATTTGGCAAGTTTTCTTTCATCTATTACATTATTGGTTTTGTGCATCCAAGCTTTCTCTAATTGTTTTTTTTTTTCAAAATTTTCAACCTGCCTCAGCTGTTTTAGGCTGAGAGTTAAACTGCACTGCACTCACAATATTTTGGCACTTCTCAAAAATTGTTGGGACATCACCTTCCTTTAGCTTATGTGATATTCTCTATAGGTATTTTCCTCCCACAACACATTTGTCCACTTTAATTATTGTTTCACTTTCTTAAAAATGTGTTAGCCACACATACTTAAGGGTTTTTTAGAAATTAAATCTCAGTTGGGATTTGACGAATCCATTTTTGGCGGAAATTTTCATCCAGAGGCAAAACAAATGTTTGTTATGGCGACACTTTCTTCCTGGCTTTTTGTAATATGTATAAAGATAGTATAAACAGACTCAATATTTGGTATTTAGGTTATTTTTACGAAATAAAAATGAAAACTAACATAGGTATACTGCAAATATTGACGAGGTCTCAGATGTTCGGCAGCGTGAAAGACCGAATAGATAAACGATAAACCGTATCGGGGCGTGGGTCGACAACGAAAATCCTCGAGTACGTTACAACACTGATTTATTTCGCACAAGGTGAATGGTGAATACAATAAATACACAAACCCGAACGTGGTCAACGGGAACGGCTTCCAGCCACTCGGACCGTCTGAACTCGCGGATCTCCCGTAAGCAGTTCACCCCTCTGTGAATCAGGCTCCACTGTCCAATACGGTCCATGTCCATTACAGTCCATTCCGGAATTCCGGACTCCCTATTCTGTGGTTCGGGGGAGAATTCCCCTTTACAGCGCTCACGCGTCGGTGCGAGCGGCACCAATACTCTTGGACGCCACGACTCCCACCCAGAGGCCATAATAACACCTGGGCGGTTCCCCTTCGCCAAGACACACGCGCACTAGACACAAACTTGTTTCTAAACTATAAACTAAGACGTTTAAAAACACTTTAAACATTGAAAACTTCTCAAAACCCAAGCTGCCGCTTTCAGTTATGTGACAAATGACATGTAACGTCTGACTAAGATGGTCACGTGATTTTTGTGCGCCAGGGCCTGTCTTTATAGTAGGCCTTGGCATGCTTCGCAGTGACGTCAGATGTGGGAGGAGCCTAGGACGCGAGATGCGCATTAGCATGCCGTTGTTTGTGTATCGTGGCCTGTACCTAAACGATACCTATTTTTTCTGGGTTCCGTCCTCCCCGGCGCCCGTTCCGCCGTTGCGGAACGCGCAACATATGGCATATGCGCGTTCCGCAACACCGTGGGAACGTCTGCGGAAGGACGGCCACCCGGGCCACCCTCCGCGGGCGACGCCGCCAAAGCAGGGCGGCGGCGGGGGGGCGGCAGATGGCGAGGGGACGGGCGAACCCCTTCAGCGATAACGGGTTGGCCGCTAATTGCCAGAGCAGTGGGTTAGTCGGGTCTGGAGGCAGGTCTACGGCAACCGGTGCTAATGGGGACAATGGGGTAGTTGTGCTATGGGGTTAATTGGTGACGTGACGTTGCGCAAAATTATTATCCGTGTATTTTACAGTTGTACGTGCCTACCTAGATGGGGCATTCAGTAACGGTTGTTCTTTGACAATGGGGAACTTGCTCAAAAATTAAATTTGAAAATATTACTTTCAAACGTAATTTATTGTCATTAAATGAACCAAATCATTCTTGTAACGCGCCCTCTTTGGTTGTGACGTCAAGTAGCTCGTTGGTGGTGGCGCCTCTGGCGGACGGCGGCACCATATATAAACTAATATCTAATATCATTGAATAGGGAATTCGTATACCTTAATCAATGCTATTATGGGCTGCACATGCATAAAAACTAGGTACAGCACCACGCAATCTTTGTTTAGAAAGATGAACGAGAACGTCCCGCATCTTTGTCTATCCGTCTTATTATAGTCTATCTCAGTCTTGATATTGTTGATAATGTTTGAAAAGAGTGTGCTGTATTAAATAGTTTTTTATATTGCGCACTTTTTTGGGTCTTAAACAGGTCGAAATTGAAAATTTGCGCTTTTGGGGCATACCTCGTATCTTGGGAACGGTTAATGATATTGAAATGGCAGAAACTGTATCTTATAGACATTTTCACGTAGAATTCAGTGCTGTATTCAGTTTTTTACTAAAATTGCTAGTGTTCGATATTATGGACCAAACTTAGGTTTTTCCATTTCCATTTAAAAAAAAAACTAACTATAGAAATATGGGTCATTCCATTTGAAAAAAATAATTTATTGCTGTTTGAAATTATCTGATTTTGAGAAACCGTTATGAACACACTGTCATGCAAAAACCAATTTCGACATACCACACCACACACACGGTTGTGCTGTCATACTTCGGCTAAAATTTATCTTTGATATCTATTAAAATACAGCATTCAGTTTCCATAACCTCCACGAAGTCTCTAAATTCCAAGAAAAATTCGATATCTTGGCAACGCTGTATCTAAAATACAAAACAAAAAAAAACGGTTCTGTAGCAAATTTCATGGAGAATGCAAATATTCCAAAGGATTAATGCAATAATTGTCAAAATCTAAATATTTTATTTTTGTCCTGCAAAGACGAATCGCCCTGTATATGTGAAAATAAAAGAGAGGTTACGTCCACTGCCAACCTTACAACTTTTGTATTCAAGTTTTTTTCGCATCTCTTACGGTTCCTGAGATCCAGGGGGTAGGACAAACTATTTAGGACACGCTGTACCTGATTACCTTGAAAAAAAAAAGAAAATATGAAAAGGACAACCGAAATACTCAGTCCATAAAAATACGTTTCATACTTTAATTCTTACCAAATCCATAATAAATATCTATCTGATATCACATGCTTCCGGACAAATAATATGGCAATACAATAAATTATACTTTGAGGATAGGAGAAGCGATTAATCAGTATTGATTAATATTGGATATTGTTTTTAAAACCTGAGACATTTAAAATTATACCTATTCAGATTTCGAACGAAAAAATCCTTACTTTTCACCCCTATCTTTTGAGAGTAAAAGGAGCAATCCCTTAAAACGTTTTATTATATTTGAAAATATGTTTATTTATGAATGACCAGACTAGCCCTAATAGAGAATATCAAGAACCTAACACATTATTGAGGTTTTCTAACGTTAGTTTAGTCATGACTCCCTATACAGGGTGATTCAGTTCCGGTGCTCTACATGGGGATGTCCGAAACCGTAACAGATCCAAAGTCGGTCAAATGGGCCCGTAACAATATGCCGTTAAGAAAGTTAAAATATTTTGATGAGTTGCTGACATATTTAAGAAAAACCAAGTTTTTGAAAATTATTTTTTTTTCTGGCACCATTTGCGATAATATTGAAAAATAAATTATACTTTGTCATTGCAACTTTTTCTGGACTACGTCATGGTATTTTTAGATTTTAGGGGCGACGTTTCGTTTTTGAGATAGAAGGATCATCTTCATTTTTTTAAATACGGACCTGGTTTTTTTATTGCATATTTCGAAATGAATCGTTGTCCTGAGTACAACGATGTATGACACGTACATATTTTTTTCTGGTTTTAGCCGCTAAAATGCATTTACTAAGGAAAAAATTAATACGGTCCTGGACTATGCATTTTTCTCTTTTTTTTTTCAAAGCTTTTCCAGTTATAACCGGTGATCATTATTTTAATACCTACTGAATTAATTAAACTCCATGATTGTCATATTTTGAAATTATTTTTTTATACTTTAGGTAAATAACAACAATAATACAATAAGTGGAATACATTTTACCACAGAAAATATAGCTAGGCGGAAGCTAGATATTCTGTGATTTTACCTAAAGTATAAGAAATAATTTCAAAATATTATACAGGGTGAGTCACATCTAAAGTCAGAGCCGAAAACACGAGGTAGAGTTCGCGAACATAAGCACATATGCTTAATAAACATTAGCTCAAAAACGCTTGGTTCTCCATATACAGCGTGTTGAAACTTTTCCAAATATTTTTTTAATTTCTTTCGAGCCTGTTTAGGAATTCCAACAAAATTTGATACATATTATGGGTTGTAATTTTGTGCAATAATTTGGCCCTGTTCAGATGAGCAGCGGCGTAGATACAATAATTTTATTTTAAATGCCAGCATAATCACCTTGGCACTAGTTTAAAAAATCCGAAATTACGAATAAACTGTACCAGAAATAAAAAAATACCAAGAGGCGCTTTTTGTTCCAAATTGAATGGGCTATCCAAAAAAGGCAATTTTTTTTGTTTTGGCACAGGACCGTACTACTTTTTTATACAATTATTTACAGTAACTATTTGTATCCACGCCGCTGATCATCTGAACGGGGTCAAATTATTGCACAAAATGGCAACCGTCCAATGAATAATGTGTACCAAATTTGGTTGGAATTCCTAAATGGGCTCGAAAGAAATTAAGAAAATATGTTATTTTTGGAAAAATTTTAACACGCTGTATATGGAGAACCAAGCGTTTTTGAGCTTATGTTTATTAAGAATATGTGCTTATTTTAGGGAGTTCTACCTTGTGTTTTCGGCTCTGACTTTAGATGTGACTCACCCTGTATACATGGAGTTTAATTAATCCAGTAGGTATTAAAATAATGATCACCTGTTATAATTGGAATAGCTTTGAAAAAAGAGAGAAAAATGCATAGTCCAGGACCGTATTAATTTTTTTCGTAGTAAATGTGCATTTTAGCGGCCAAAACGAAAAAAAAATATATGTATGTGTCATACATCGTTGTACTCAGGACAACGATTCATTTCGAAATATGGAATAAAAAATACAGGTCCGTATTTAAAAAAATTAAGATAATCCCTCTATCTCAATAACAAAACGTCGCCCGAAAATATAAAAATACCATGACGTAGCCTAGAAAAAGTTGCAGCGAAAACGGCATATTGTTAGACGCCCAAAGGCGCCAGTTTTCCTCCGTTTGACCGACTTCTGCATGTTCTGTATCTGCAAAGAGGATACCAGAATATAGAGAGTTCATCTTGTCAAATATGTCAAATGGAGCCCAACTTTAAAAGGTAATTAATCCGTTGTAGGTCACAGTGGATCTTCTTTCTAAGTTTTAAATTAATCTATAATAAATGAATAACGCAGTCTACTTCATAGTTTAACTGAGCGATCTTACCGTGTGTGTGAAAAATTACGTAAAAGTTGGGCTCCATTTGACATATTTGACAGGATGAACTCTCTATATATTCTGGTATCCTCTTTGGTATCTGTTACGGTTACCGAGATCCCCATGTTGAGCACCGGAACTGAATCACCCTGTATAGTATAAATCCTTTATCTATGGTTGTTATGGCATTTACAAATGTAATTTTGCCCTGGTACGTATGTCACCACTTTTCCCTTCCCGTATAGTTATTACCTGCTTTCCGGTCTTCCCTAGGACCTCGCCTCTTTCTTCCATCCAAAAGAGAAGAAAAAAAGAAACGAAAAGGACCCCTGACAAATTCGGCCGGACTCGTGTGGATCACGTTCTGACCGCACGCTCCCTTTCACCGGCAGGCCCAGATGGAATTACGCCACCCTTCTCACAAAAAAAAAGGGCCCGCGCGACCGAGCGCTGCGCGTTCCCACGCCATCCGAACACCTTTCGTTTATTACGGATTCCCTCGGTTCGCAGCGCAGCGGTATAGACAGTTACTTTCGGGGGGAGAAAGTCTAGGGTTGGATAAAAAGTGACCTTGCGCGCGCTCGGTATATGGCGCGTTTGAATTTTAATGAAGTTTTACTTGTAGGGGCGCTTCGAACACCCTGAACGGATACAACGAACGAGGCCAACGATAAAGACAGGCCTCGGCGCTAACGCATAATCGCGTAGTCACGTGACCAACTTAGTTCTATATAATGAAAGGCATTTTTGGAGAAAAGTTGAAAAAACAAATTTCGTAACAACTTGGCGAGTTTTCTTTCATCTATTACATTATTGATTTTGTGCATCCAGGCTTTCTCTGATTGTTTTTTCAAAATTTTCAACCAGCTGTGTTGGGCTGAGAGTTAAACGGCACTGCACTAAAATATTTTGGCACATTCTCAAAAATTGTTGGGACAGCACCTTCCTTTAGCTTAGGTGATATTCTCTATAGGTATTTTCCTCCCACAACACATTTGTCCACTTTAATTGATTAACTTTCTTGAAAATGTGTTTTAGAAATTATATCTCAGTTGGAATTTGAGGAATCCATTTTTGGCGCAATTTTTCATCCCGAGACAAAGCAAATGTTGTTATGGTGACATACTCTTCCTGGCTTTTTTAATATGTATAAATATAATATAGACAGATCCAATATTTGGTATTTAGGTTATTTTTTACGAAATAAAAATGAAAACTCATCTCAGTATACTGTAAATATTCACGAGGCCCCAGTTGATCGGCAGCATGAAAGGCCGAATAGGAACCGTATCAGGGCGTGGGTCGACAGCGAAAATCCTCGAGTACGTTACAACACTGATTTATTTCGCACAAGGTGAATGATGAATACAAAATACACAAACCCAAACGTGGTCAACGGGAACGGCTTCCAGCCACGCCGGCACCCGGACCGTCTAAACTCGCGGATCTCCCGTAAGCAGTTCACCCGTCTGTGTCTCAGGCTCCACTGTCCATTCCGGGGGGAGAATTCCCCTTACAGTGCTCACGCGTCGGCGCGAGCGGCACCAATACTCCTGGACGGCACGGCTCCCACCCAGAGGCCATAATAACACCTGGGCGGTTCCCCTCCGCCAGGACACACGCGCACTAGACACAAACTTGTTTCTAAAATATAAACTAACATGTTTAAAAACAATTTAAACATTTAAAACTTCTCAAAACCCAAGCTGCCGCTTTCAGTTATGTGACAAATGACAAGTAACGTCGGACTAACATGGTCACGTGATTACTAACAAGTGAAGTTAAATAAGGTGAAGTTAAATAAAAGCTTGTAAATATATATATATATATATTATTTGGCGGATGCACTGGTAAAACAATTTTCAATATTAGAAGTATATATCTACAGAAAATTTACCGGGCATCCAACCAAACCCAAACTTTCTATGCCAATAATTTAATAAATAATTTACCTATAGACGTTGAATGCTATAGATAGATAGATGATAGACCAAATATTAATCGATAATAATTTTATTGGATAAATAATGTTTGAATTTGAAAGATCAGGTGTTTAAATGCTAAATAAATACGCAACTTTAGCACACATTATTCACATATTTAGGAATTTTATCACTGTTTGCATAAATACTATTATTTGTATTTACATAGGGAAACGCCCTATATACATAATATGAAATATCGAAGCAAATTTGTGAATCATCTATTTACCATATGATTTCACTTGATATAATGATATATGGGGTAAGTATCTACAGCGTTATTCATATAACCCCCGTTAAATTTGTTGTTTTAGTTTTGGGGGAAAAATGTAAATATGAAAATTGTATTAAATTTTCTTGCGATTTCAGTTACGTATTCAGAAAAACAAATGAATTTTGCGTTTTGGACATATAGACCAAACTTTTGGGGAACTATATACAGTGTGTCCCCGGATTGAGTTGACATAAGCTGTAAATAACAAAAAAAAATCGAGTTGAAATTTGAGCTTCTGGGGATCAGCCCTGCTTGGTTTGAAACTAGTTTGTGACATAATTTTACTTTCGAAAAATCCCGCATGCCTTGGAAATTATGAAGAAACTAATTTTCCACATCAGTAAAGTGCCTTTTTTGTAGATTTTGCTGCAAAATGTTATTAAGGAAACTTGTTCAGAATGAGAAACCGAATAGGTTTGCGAAATTTCGAATGTCTAAGCCTACTTTGATTTTTTGGCATTTTCCCCTGCCCTTTTTGTAGGTTCTACGACAGAATGTTATAAAGAAAACTTGTTCACCAATATCGACCAACTTATCGCCCAAATATCTCATATTTACATTTTTTTTTACAAAAATTAAAATCAAAAAAGTTAATTGGGTATATGAATAACCTTCTACAAATACAGGCCATTGAATTTGAAAAAACTGACAGCTAAAGTTATCGAAAAGGTAAATTACATATTACATCGAATTTTAAATTTAAAAATGCACTTAAACCCATTAATTTTGTCATTGCCTTATTTGACATAATGTTTGCAAATTAGTGCATGTAAGCAATGCCCAATACATGCAATAACTTGCGTCATTGCAGTATTAGTTACCTTCAAGTAGGTATACCACTTTGTTTCTAAAAACCCGCACCCGTTTTACGGCAGGTAGGTATAATAACCGGGAAAATGATAACAAATTGACGTCTCTCCTTAATAGGCTCTTAAAATAGATATTCTTTAGTCCGAATCCATGCGACGATGTTCCACAAAAACAGTTATAAATCATAGAATAGAGATCGAGATAATATCATCGATTTTATCAGTCAGTTATAATGATAAATCCAAACAAAACAAAAACCACGAAAAACTTGAATTAGGTAAGAATAATTAAATTTTCAGATTGCCGTCACTTATGTTGCTGAATTTGATCAATCAGTGTCAAAACTGGCGAAATTCATCTGATAAGAGTGATAATGATATTGTATAGATCATCTTCTACCTTTTGCTGGCTTGATTTTTAAAACACTTCATTCTTTGGCAATTTCCATCTTGCCCAGATGAAATACAGATTTAAGGTAATAAGAGATTGTCAAGTTAATCTCCATAGGCTTAACTTATAGTGGAGGGAATTGAAAAGCAAATAATATTTTCATTTCAGTTGTGTTTAAAAATTCTTTTGAAATGAGTTATTCAGATCCTGACTCAACAGTTTGTTTGATCTGGTGCGACCAAGCTAAGGATTTCACTGAACCAACTCTTCTAATAAATAATTCTTATAGTCTGCACTAAACTTATTTCATAAAAATACAAATAATCCTTTTTACACTAGAAGAATGAAGGGAGCGTAATTTTCAACGTAAATGGAATCTCTATGGCTTGGTTGCAAATAGAGTTGTTCCTCAAGGATCAACGCTTGGACCCTTTCTATTCGAACGTTTATCATTTGATAGATTAGCCTAATTTTATCTACATCTGATTCCACCGTGCAAAATATACCTACTGTGAGCAAGCACGCAGGTATGCGTCCAGCAAATATTGACAATTACTCAACAGTTTACAAACGACGGCGAAGAACACAATAAACAAAGATCCAGATGTAATCAGTGCTAGCGTGTGGGCATGAAAAGGTTCAAAATAGAAAATAATTTGTTATTATGCGAGACACTGGGAACGGGTTTCGGGCCGTTGCACATGAAATGTGCTTAGTAGGTTTCGATTTTGCGCTGTTGCCACTTGTGGCAAGACAACGAAAAGTAGAAGCGCCACATATTATTTCGCTATCGGTATTATTGGTACATCTTACCGTCACAAACTACTAATAACGTAGATATTAGTACCAGAGAGAAAGACAGAGAATACAGAGAGCTCATCAAAGAACATACTTACAAACCTAGCTACTCGCTTGTTTTCGAGTCCAACAGGGTAGTCTTCAGTTAGATTTTTTTATATGTACGGTTGAAATCAGACGCTATGAAGCCATTTTCTTGAGATTTTTTGCTTCTTGACAATGTCGTGTCCGTCGTTCGCTTCATTCTGAGCTAGACCCTAGACCCGCTGTTTGCTGAATGGATTTTGGGTATTCTTAATCCAGAAGTCTCAAGAAAATGGCTTTACATCGTTCGGTTTCGTCTGATTTGAACTGTACGTTCGGTACTAAGGAATGTCTGGCCCATAAAGAATATTCCGACGATGCGGCAACCTGGGCAAAAGTAATCGGACGCCCATCACGCTCACGCTCCAGCCGAGGGGCTGAGGGGGGGCAGAGGGGGAACTCGACTACCGTGGGAACCTGAGAAAGCACGTGCTCGCCTAGATGCACTGACGTCAGACAGTGTAGACATCCGCCTGTTGCTTTTGCTTGTAGTCCAGGGGACTTAGGTTTAAGTGGAATAAATGTATATACTCTATTCAAACTAAACGCAAGTGAAACATAAACACAAGTTGTTGCATGGCTAGAGCGTGAAACGCACGTAATCGGCTTGCTATTGGCTAGACGGCAATAAAGTCTGGCCCGGCGGGCGAGTGCAGCGAGTCGGTGTTTCTTACAGAGGTGTATTGAGTTGCAAGTGGACCTTTTTTTAGATATAATTGTTTCGATGTTTATTAATTGTTGGAGCTACGATTTGTGTTAATAGTAGAAATTTGCAGGTAAGTGCCATAAAAGTTTGTTTTTAAAGTTCATATTATTTTAATATTTTATATTATAAAATTCATAGAGATCGTCTGCCTCGTATTAGCCCTCAGAATTGTTCACGTGCTTCCATCGTGTAAATGTTTACGCGCCACTTGTATTTAGTTTGAATAGAGTGTAGGTAATTTTTAAAAAATAATAAAAGGCCATAAAAATCAATAATTACTCTAAAAGTGCAAGTGTTAGGTATACCTCTGAAACCGAGAACAATGTAATTAAGATTGTTATTGATCATTATTGGCGGCGAGAGTCGACAGAGGCACAGAGAAGACCAGAATACAGAGAGCCCATCTTGTTAAATATGTTAAATGGAGCCCAACTTCTACGTGATTCCCGATAAGATCGTTCGGATCAACTATGAAGTAGACTGCGTTCTTCATTTATTATAGATTAATTTAAAACTGAGAAAGAATAAGATCCACGATGACCTAGAATGGATTAATTACCGTTTAAAGTTGGGCTCCATTTGACATATTTGACAAGATGTATGTGTGATAAAGGTTATTGCATGCTTCCACTAAACCGTCCAATAACAATATTATTTTCATTGTTCTTGGACGCAGCTAACCTTGTTTGGTTGTACTACGAGGAGCCCAAGTAATCCCTTGTCAATGTCATTTTATCTCATTTTAGCGCGAGACTGTACAGGGGCGTACTTAATCTGTCGACGTCAGCACAGAATAAATAGCTTCACAACAGAAGCGTCCATAAAGACATGTGTCAAAAGGATGCTCGCTTTGACGCGAAATATCTTCTAAGGGGATAAATATTGTGCGTTTTATTTGATTTCACATTAATCCACATTGCAAAGAGATTGTATTAGGTGCAAATTTATGTATAAGTTATTGGTTATTTTTCTGTATATTGAAATGGAGGCTCGCTTATTTTTGACACAGGTCTTTATGGACGCTTCTGTTTTGAAGCTATTTATTCTGTGGCGTCAGGAAAAACGCTAGAGAAAACTAAAGGGAACGAAAAGCTATGTATAGAATTAACTGAATTGTTCATGCAGGAAAATATCCACGATTTTAATAAAGAATTGCTTGCATATTACAACAACTTTTCTTCATTTTCTTAATTCCTGCGTTAAATTTTACTTTCTGTAGCTATATAGTCACTGTTAGTGAGAATTGTGTTGCGAATTTTCTGCAGGTCATTAGATCGTTCTTCACTTCATTAGATACTTCTTCACTACAGAATATTATTTCACAATAATAAATGCTAAATACACATCCAACAGAGAAGGTAGTTGATTATATTTAAATGTTGAAGTGCTATTTATTTAATTATGCAATTTAATGCCTTCCCATAACAGCAGCGCATAGAAAGTGTTAAATATTGGACGGTTGTCTGCGATTTCCAATTTTTTAATCCTATCGCATTTTAAATATTGAAAAGTAATCTGGGAATTTCTTGACAATGAAAGCATATTTTCTTTGTGTCTTTTAAATGATAGTAGTAAGTAAATACACATGTATTTTAATTTCAATTTAAGTTACGTAAAAACTCTTCATATTAGTATAACATATTTTTCTTACTTACAAATTTTAGAAGTATTGTGTGAAATAGGAAGTAGTTTTTAACAAATTATTGAGAGATAAATTTTATTTTTTCCGCATTAAATAAACCACTCGCGTGA
The DNA here is from genome assembly GCA_963920635.1 of Pseudeuparius sepicola. Taxonomy (NCBI): domain Eukaryota; kingdom Metazoa; phylum Arthropoda; class Insecta; order Coleoptera; family Anthribidae; genus Pseudeuparius; species Pseudeuparius sepicola. The sequence continues at coordinate 9,323,720 of OY987304.1, forward strand.
TGAGAAATTGAATCCCATAGAAAAAATAATAAATAAATAAATGTGAGAACATTTTCTACATTTAGGCATTTCATCTTATGTTTGCATTTGGCATAGAGAAATACCTATATGCAAATATTTAATGTTTAAACTATTCTGTATTAATAAAAATATATATTTGCTAAATATCAGGATACACCTATTCCCAGAAGGTGCGTAATAAGATATTACGTGTTTTAATATAAACACTAGAAAAAATACTACATCAGTGTTCTGTATCCCGAATTAGACGGTTTTAGTTTTTGAGGGAGTTTTCTTATTTTCCGAAAAAGTAGACAAAATGTAGCTGAGGTGACCAGGCCTCGATTTTCGGGAAAAGTTGTGAACGTGAACGTAAAATTATTGTAATCCATTTGAGACTTGTCACTTAAAATCATTCTGCTATCAATGCTACAATATTAGATCCTTCTATATTAGAAACATAATAATTTATGTAATATTTTTATATGGAAATTTTTGCGGAAAAGGCACGATAATTTGAGTATAAATATCTATTTGGGTCAAACAAATTTCGTGACCTCAGAATATAAGATTTGTATTATTACATATTTTGACGACATCAGCTGACAGTCAATTTGCAAAACAAAAAGTTCCAGTATGTGAATTCTTAATATCTATAAGCATTGGCATAGATCGAAAATATAGCCACAATGTGTTAAATGAAAGCCAATATGGTTTGCGCCAAGGTAGGTCGACGCAGGATGCTATGGTTGAACTCCAGCCATATGTTTCTTCGTAGAGGCTTTTGATACCGTAAGTTATCTAATTTACCTACTAACTAAACTACCATGGCGGATTGATGGGTTTCAACGGCTTGCCATATAACTTAATTAAGAGTTATCTTTCCAAACGAAGTTAGTGTATGAGGGTGGGAGATAAAGATAGTAATTATGAAAGAGTATGTTTCGGTGTTCCTCAGGGTACCATTCTCGGGCCATTGTTTTTCTCTTTGTACGTGAATGATATTTTCTCTTCGAGAAGTCAAGGAGAAACAGTAGCTTTCGCTGATGATACAGCGATCTAATACACGGACCAGGATTGAAACCAACTGAAAAACAAAATTGAAAAGGACCTATTGCAAATATTTGACTTATTTTCTAGTAAACTGCTGACTTATGAGAAAACCAAATGTTTGCCAGTTATAAAGTAGGTATGTAAAGTATCCAATATGCAATATCAATAAAACGTTAATAAAACTATATCAATGGTTCTTTTTTTGTTATGCTTCGATCCTTGGCATTAATGTTGTATTAACTTCATGGGTGACGTCGCGTTATTTGTTTATACTCGTATTTTCAGCGCTATATTTTGGTATTTTTCGGGTTGTTGTTACCTTAAATAACTGGTGTTTTTGTGTATTATAAAATTAATTTTATGGGTACCTAGTGTACAGTGCTTATACAGTGACCGACCGGCAGAAAGTTGGACACAAATGGAAAACTTTTTATTATTAATTTCTCAGAAAATTTTATTCTTGATAAAAGTTGGTGCATTATTTCAAACTCAAAACCCACATATCAAAATTTAAATATCTCTTTTTTGATGCCAGGTAGATTCACAAATGTCAAAATAGCTCAAGAGTACCCTTATTTTTTGAAATACGGTAAAAAGTTACTGGAATCAAAGGTGGATGTCAGATTTAGTCACAGCCACCTAGTAAAAAAAAAAAGAAATTTAACTTTTTTGTATTTTTTTAAACTACCCTGTGTATCACAAAAAAAATACCGCAAGCGCAACTTATCATCGGATAACACATGAATTTGCTACTAAACTTTAATTTTGTTCGATTAGCAGCTAGAAGTTTAAATTAATCGAAATCAGAGTTTAAAATATTAAATTTTTGTGTCCAACTTTCTGCCGGTCACTGTATTATGAGGCACGCGCGAGCTTTGCTCTTGTGGACATATTATGTATGTATGTTTTTTCTTTTTTGTCTATAGTTACTTTTGCATATTGTTGATGTTTTTCATGTATATTGGCAAACAAATAAATGAACAAATTGAACTTTGGACGTTTCATTCAAGAAGTTGGAAAATCTACGCGTTATTTATGTACTTTAAATTAGGTACTACCTACTACCGTGCGTCAAAGCACCAATTTTTCATAAATTACAAACATTAATGTAGGTTGTGATTAAAATATACCTATACCGCTGCAAAGTGTAAACAATTTAAATACAGGATACAGTCAGTGGCGGGTGGACACATGGTTCCTTGAAAAACTTTTGTGTATTATACACTACTACCACTACTTATTTACCGATATAACTTTGTTATTGCGATTCAAAAAATGAATACTTGTGCTAGCAAAAATTAGACCAAAAAACGAATTTTAAATATATCGACAAATTAAATATAACTTTATTTGAAAGAAACAATTTCCTTTTATAATGGACTATCCTTTGCATAAAAACACATTCGATGTCCTACTTTCGGAGATATTACAAAAAAAAAGAAAACGATACCTAACTATTGCCGAAACTTCTTCGGCTTGTAACTTTTTCATTTCAAGAGCTATCGAAAACGTTTCTACATAAAACCTCTGAACAAAACACTATCAAAATTTAATACCGCTATTTAGTGGGTGCTCCTGTGCCCCCCCCCGCCCTCAGCCCTAACCCGCCCTCAGCCCTAACCCGCCCTTTGTGCTCTAGTGCAATTGCAAAATTGAACGTACAATCACGACAATATTATGGTCTATTATTTGTATTAGATATTTTTGCGTTATCCCCGGCAAATATTTCCTTTAAAGGAACGGTTGGCAACGCTGCTTTGTTCACTACTTTGCTGCGCCGCCGCTCTTGACTTTCCTCTTTCAGTCTTTCCTCGCTCTTCGAGTCGTCGTTACCTCCACCTCGCGAATTCATCACTCACCGTTGGCTCTCCTGCTCTCACTGTTTTGTTAAAAATATTTTCCACCATACTTTGCAACTGCCCTGGAGCAGAAAGGTCGTTTAGCAGTTAGCAGGTTAAACAAAATTTTGAATTTCCAAAGGTACCAGCGCCGGTTTTTAGGGGGGTGCTAGGGCACTAATAGCGCCCGGCGGTTAATTTTAGGAGGCGATATTATAGTTGGTCTAATAACTAAAAATAAATCATATTTTGTTGCTATGTCACTCACGACGCGACACCTTCATTTTCATCGTAGTCTGAAAACATAACATCTGAAACGTTCTCCTATTCATCATCTTATTCATCTGTACGTTGAAGATTTTACTCCCCCTGGATTTTTTGACGAAAATAAAAAATTTTAAGTGAAAATATCTTAAACGCAGAATATACAACATTGATTCATTAACTGAATATAAATTGGAAATTTGTCATGTAATAATTTGTAACATAGATACATTTATTGAAAAATATACCTACTTAAAAATAAAAACCAGTTAACAAGAATATGTTTTGCTTGGAATTTATTTTCGTTAATTTAAACTGTTTGACCTTGAATATTTGAAAAATTTTCGCCCTCGGCGCAATTTTGTACCACAAAGATTTAATTTATAATTTATAATTTGTTTTAATTTCTGACTACTTCCCAACTAAAAAGTTTTGTTTTTTGGGCAAAAGTAAAAAATTGAGAGGAAATATAACGAGTTTTTTAAACCCCGGCGGTAGTCAAGCTAAAACCGGCGCTGATCATTACTAGTATTAAATCAGAAACAGCGAAATTAATCAATTATGATAAGACAAATTTAAATCTGTAAAAACAAGAAGATTATTATTTTAGTTAAGTAGGCTGTGTTATTTTTTTGTTTATAGCTTTACCTAACTCATAAAATATTATATATTTTGTTTACTTTGTTAAAACAAAAAAAAATGTACGACTTTTTTGGCGCCCTTAAAATAGTTCGCCCCCTCCGCCCTTTTACCCACGGCACGCTACTGTATGGGGTACCTCAATTTCTCAGGATCTAAGGCGCTGTCATCTATTTGGTGGGGGCAGGCGCGGTCATATCCATTTGCGAAGGGGGGGGGGGGGGCATACCTGGGTATGTAGGCCCTAAGGCTTTTGTAGGACTTACTATAACAATAGAACTTCAAAAAGGGCATATCACAAAAAGTACATTCCTCACAAAAATAACAAAAATAGTAAAAAAAGATTTTATATAAAAATTATGAAAACAAAATTTTTTGCATGTGCGTTGGTTATATATAGTGAATCCACAGATTGAGTTCACATAAGGTGTAAATAACAACCAATTTTCGAGTTGAAATTTGAGATTCTGGGGATCAGCCCTATGCTTGGTTTGAAACTAATTTGTGACATAATTTTACTTTCGAAAAATCAATGCCTTATTGGAATTTATGAAGAAACTAATTTTCCACCTCAGTAAAGTGTCCTTATTGTATGTTTGACGGCAAAATATTATTGTGGAAACTTAAATTGTTCAGAATGAAAAACTGAGTAGGTTTGCGAAATTTCGAAAGCCAAGGCCTATACTTTGATTTTTTTAGCATTTTTCCCACTTTTTTTTTAGAAAAGTGCATTTTGTGTAGTTTTCACATCAAAATGTTTTTAATTTGGCTACAAAAAAGGTAAGTTAAATTATTGTATGTTGTTCAAAACGTGCATTATGGGCTAGTTTTGGCTTAGACTGGTTCTTTTATGTATATATTTGCTAATTTCTTAAAATCTACTTTTTTATTTTTACTACTGCCCTAGGCCTAATATGGGGTACTCTGGGAGTCCTAATTTGGGGTACCCCAGACAACGTTGGAAAGATGTAAAAATGAATGGAGCAGCAGAAGATATTGTTTATGGTAATCTTTGGCGGAAACCTGTTTTTCCGTTGACATGGAAAATGCAATCGTCAATCATGCTAGGGAAACTGAGAAAAAATATTTACTTTTGTGCGAATTGAATCTTTAAATAGTTTTATAGAATTATTTTTTGATAATTTTCGTTTTGTTTCTAAAATAACACCAAATAAAGACGTACTTACCCAACCCACCGTGTTTCTTTCGTAGGTATTTTATTTAAACACAACAAATTTTAATCATTTCTTAGGTACCCCATATTAGGAAATAGAAGTACCCCATATTAGGGATAGAGTTTCCTAATATGGGGTAGTTGCCTAAAAAAGTTTAAAAGCAAAAAACGAAAAAGTTAGAATTTTAATTATAGTTTCAAGTAGACAATCAGGTTGCGTAAGGGATGAAGTCCAGTTTTGAAAAAAGTTACGTTGATTCTTTTAAAAACACTCAACTTTTAGGGGGATTACAAAAATGTAGGTACCCCATATTAGGCGACTTTCCTCTACCTACTCAATTCTAGCAGGCCGATATATAGCGTAAAAAATTACCTATTTTATGAACTTTTAATTGATATATCAAGAGTTCCTGACAGTTTGGAAACTACTAGTTTCTCTTCTGTGACTTCCAATGAGTGAATATAGAAAAATAAAAATGCTAACAGTGGCTAGAATTTTTTTGTAAGTAGGTACGTGATTTATTAATAAGTAACCTGTTACCTACTTATTTTGTAGGTGTCAACACAAAAAAACGATCAAAACTGGCCTATTTGTTGGGTTAGAAACAAACACGTTAGTAATAAAAGTTATACAACCAGATAGGTATACCAATGATAAGTGTCGATTGTTCGCATAACTAGTCCCTGATCTGACAGTTTGCAAACTGTCAGGAACTGTTTGCTGACTCCTTGTGGAAACAAACCTGTTATCGATTTAAGCTGCTTGCTATTGCTTTTCAAGGCATACCAGAAAATTGTGGAAATGTGCGAGATGCAGATCTCTCACGGCAAATTCCAAATGTTTGCACTGTAGTGTGTTAATTCTCCTAAGAATTCTAAAGATACCGACTACCTCTCCCTCCCAAATCGTAATCCTGGAGACGCCGTTGTATTTAGTCGACAGCAATCAATCAAGACTCGACACCGCAAGATTATACAGGGTGATTCAGTTTTAATCTGCAACACTTCAACAGGTGATAGAAAACCAAGAAATAACCGCACTTTTGTCTATAAGCCATATCATTTTAAGGCCTTATAAAAAAGTTACAGGGTGTTTAAGTTGTAAGAAATATGTGGAATTTATTGAATATTTTACAAACTAGTTGAGATATTTAAGTCATATTTGGTACACGTTATAACGGCATGGGTTAGCATAAAACCTGTAAATATCAAATTTCTTGAACAACCAGTGGCGTAGAAATGGGTAATTAGTATAATTTATTTTAGAAAAAAAAAAGAATCACCTTGTGTAGCAATAAAATGTATTCAAATTCTTATGTAAATTTTAATTGTAACCAAAAACGTTCTCTTAGCATTTTTTCTTATGTGTCATGGTTTCATAGCAAATTTGATTTTTTCGTATTATTTCGGGGTACTTCTGAAAAATTAACTTAAAACTTCGCTCCATAAGTAACACTCAAAGCAGAAAAAATGTGTTTCTTACTTCAAATACAGTAACTTTTCCCAATAAACTTACCCATTCAAGGTTTTACTTTTCAAGACACAGAGCGTAACATTAATTGTATCTTCCTTAAATAATGTTTTAGACCCTGTATCTTCAAAAGTATAGCCTTAAATAGGTGAGTTTATTGGAAAAAGTTACTTTATTTCAGGTAGCAAACACATTATTTCTACTTTAAGTGTTACTAATGGAGCAAATTTTTTAGATAATTTTTCAGAAATACCCCGAAATAATACAAAAAATCAAATTTGCCACGAAACCATGACACTTACGAAAAATTACCAAGAGGGCATTTTTGTTTAAAATTACAATCTACATAAGAAATTGAATACATTTTATTGCTATACAAGGTGGTTCTATTTTTTTTCTAAAATAAATTATACTAATTACCCATTTCTACGCCACTGGTTGTTCAAGATGTTTGATATTAACAGGTTTTATGCTAACCCATGCCGTTATAACGTGTACCAAATATGACTTAAATATCTCAACTAGTTTGTAAAATATTCAATAAATTCCACATATTTCTTGCAACTTTAACACCCTGTAACTTTTTAATAAGGCCTTAAAATGATATAGTTTATAAAAGAAAGTGCGGTTATTTTTTGGTTTTCTATCACCTGTTGAAGTGTTGCAGATTAAAACTGAATCACCCTGTACATCGGCTATCGGCCACGGAAAATCCCCGACGCCGCGCGCCGCCGCTGTCCAACGCCGCGCCGCCTTCGACCCGTTGTTTTCGACGGCAAACAATCGTAGTAGGCATGTGCCGTGCGTCAATGGGCGTCCTTATCGGTTTTCGCTATAAATACCGCCTGCGTGACGAATAACGTGGTTCACGTGCCTGACCTCGCCACCGTCTCGACGCCGGTGACGCGGGTGACGCCAGGGCGGCATGAATGCGCCGACACGTGGGCCGGCCGCGCGTCGTCGTTCGAGGGAAAACAGGAAAACCGGGAATAGATCTGGATAATACCGTCGACGAGCTGTTGGAAACACTTCCCATGATATTTGAAGGATTTTTACTTTACCTATCCGATATCTTTTGATACACAAGCAAAGGTCATAAACTAACCTATAGTATTTCAAACATAACATATTATATTGATCTACGGCAGGGCTGTGAGACCATTATTGTGACCTTAGCCTGGTGTCGAGCTTGTCACTCTTCATCCCAATCCAGGCGCAGTCATATCCATTTGCGAAGGGGGGGGGGGGCATACCTGGATATGTACTCCTTTAGGCGGTTTTTAAGTACCTACTATAACAATAAAACTAAAAAATAAAAAGGCGATATCACAAAAAATATATTCATCACAAACATAACAAAAATAAAAAATATGTATTTTAAATAGACATTATGTAAACGTAAACAAATTTTTTTATATACAGTGTATCCACAGATTGATCACATAAGGTGTCAAAAACAGCAAATTTTCGAGTTGAAATTTGAGCTTCTGGGGATCAGCCCTGCTTGGTTTTAAACTAATTTGTTACATAATTTGACTTTCGATAAATCACGTATGCCTTGGAAATTATGAAGACACTAATTTTCTCCACGACCACTCGTGAATGTAATTATTCTAAAATCATTTTTAATAATAGAACTTAAAAATTCTGACTCTAGAGCGAGATGATTTATTCTTAAATACTTGCTTCTCGAGTGTTTTGCATGTATTTCCAGGATCTTAATATAATTTTTGTAATCTATTGAACATAAATAAACAATATAATAATAGGGATACTAATATTTCGTACTAATAATAATAAATCATTGCATTATTTTATATATTTTCATTCCATAACAGGACAATGAATGAATATACGCTAATCGAACTAAACACAGCATAGAGTGCCATGGATTTCAAGACTGTCAACCTCGCTGTCAATAATAGCGGCGCGGGGGTGCGCGTCATAATAAGTATTTTCGAACGTGGTTTAAGTTAAATAAAATGAGTGAAAAATCGAGTGATTTTGATATGGAATTTGGTCGTGGAGAAAATACAGTCTGTTACTCCGTTAGAATAAAAAAATTAGATACTCGTGGTTAAATCGTGGAGTAAATCTTCTACTCGTATCGAATTTTTTCATTCTAACCTCATTACAGAATCTACTATTCCACCTCAGTAAAGTGCCTTTTTGTAATTTTTTTTACGGCATTGCGAATTTTCGAAACTTTAGGCTATTTTTTTGATTTTTTGGCATGTTTCACACTTTTTTTAGAAAAGTGCATTTTGTGTAGTTTTTACGTCAAAATGCTTATAAAAACACTTGTTGACAATGAAAAACTGGATAGCTGTGAAAATTTTCAAAAACCTAAGTCGACTTTGATATATTTCTTCTAAAAAAATAAAACGTACAAAAATCAAAGTAGACCTAAGCTGTTGGCTGTTGGAATTTTTCACACCTACCCAGTTTTTCATTGATAACAAGTTTTCTTAATAACATTTTGATGTGAAAACTACACAAAATGAATTTTTCTAAAAAAAAGTCGGAAAAATGCTAACAAATCAAAATAAGTAGGTATATGTATAGGAATAGACTTTCGAAAATTCGCAAACCTACTCATTTTTTCATTTTGATCAAGTTTCCTTAATAAAATTTTGCCTTAAAACCTACAAAAAGGACACTTTTCTACTGATGTGGCAAATTAGTTTCTTCATGATATGCAAAGTGATTTTTCGAAAGTAAAATTATGTCACAAATTAGTTTCAAACAAAATTTCAACTCAATTTTTTTTTTGTTTTTTGTCTACACTTTATATTAACTCAATCCGTGGACACTTTAGGTTAGATAATATTATTAATAATATTTATATCTATTTTTTATTTATTATTATTTTTTCGTTATATTAGGGGGGGGCATGGGGGGGGCATGGGGGCATGGGGGCCATGCCCCCCCCTAAGACCGCGCCTGTCCCAATCACCCCTCTAGATTACATCTTACCGCTACAGACTAATGTCGGATAACTACTAATACTGGTCATCGAGTAACAGTAAATGTACTCGCTTCGGCGGTACATATACTAAAATTGGAACGATACAGAGAAGATTAGCATGGCCCCTGCGCAAGGATGACACGCAAAATCGTGAAGCGTTCCACATTTTTTGGACGTTCTCGGTTTGGATTCTATTTTTGCCTTCGAAGAAGGGCACTCGGAAGATTTTATTTCCCACTTATGGATGTGAGTATCTAAAGCTCTGGATTATGTTGCCATTTGTGTGACATAAATAATGAATACTTATATTGTTGATAAGTGCGAGTATCCGAAAACCCCTCTAATACCGGTGCTCTTTGAATGAAAATAAGTTTAGCTTCGTTCATATTTCCTCTATATACAGTGTGTCCATGGATTAGTTGGCCCCCAAAGAGGGAACACTTTTTATTTATGGCTTTATAAAAACTCCTGATTGTGATCAAACGATCAAAAACCATCTTAGTTTGTCAGATTTGTATACCGGATCTTCAGAATTTAGAAAAATGTGAGAAAAGCTAAGAACAAAGTAGCTACATTTATGTGTAAGCATTCTATAAAAAGTAATTAGTAAAAGTTTTTGGGTTTCCAAAAATATGCCTCAGTACCAAATTTTGACGGAATGTACAGGGACTGGCAAAAAATTCCACATTTGAAAATGTTTTTGCTGATACCTGCCTTTTTTCATTTAGGTACATTTGTTTAACACAATTTTTTAATCCTCGTTCGTTTTCTAATAAATTCATGTATTATGAATTGTACACGGGTTTTATTTTATAGCGTAATGATATTCCCACACTTAAAAAAGAAAAGTAATGGAATAGCTGAATCTAATTATTAAATATTTTTTTATAATAGACAATTCCTCGTGCACTATAAAGCTTTCACAGAGCAATTTTGTTTACAGACAAACAGGATTTTAAATTGTTCAGAAAAATTTAGAGGAAATTTATACGAAATCATATTTTATGAGGGGTGGAACTTTTTGCCAGTCTTTGTACTTTTAGGCATTGAGCCAAAATTTGGTACTAACTATAGTAGCTTTTCAAGCCCAACAACTTTTACCAATTACCTTCCATTAGTATCTTTACACGTAAAGGTACTTTGTTCTTAGCTTTTTTCATATTTTTCTCAATTCTGAACACGCAGTATAAATCTGACCAAAATAATATACTTTTGGGTCGTGAAATTGTTTTTTCATAAACCCATAAATAAAAAGTTTTCCCTCTTTGTGTAGATTCTATTTTATAATATTTACCCAGTGGCGCACCCAGGGGGGCAGGGGGCCTCGCCCCCCCCCCCCAGACTTCAAATATTTTAAAAAATTCTCTAGGGTGGTATCCTAGATGTAGGTACTGTTCTCTGTGCGACTCTCGGCAATTATTTTCCCAATCCGAGACCAGTATGCAATACGACAAACTTTTTAAACCTGCTTCCCCCCAATCATACTTTCTGGGTGCGCCACTGTAGTGACCTAAGTATGCGCTTACATCTCACCGGTTACAGACTAATGCTGCTAATGCCCACTAAGTGCTTATACAAGTCTCAACATGAACCATTATCGTACTCGCTTCGGCGGTACATATGCTAAAATTGGAACGATGCAAAGAGTATTAGCATGGCCCCTGCGCAAGGATGACACGCAAAATGGTGAAGCGTTCCACATTTTTTGGACGTTGTCGGTTTGGATTTTATTTTAGAGAATTAGAGAATTTAAAGATTCTGCGAGTGCGAAGAAAACTAATGAAAAATCAACAAATCAACCAAAGTTTATTTGAACTATGTCTTGCACCTTCTGGGACATTTCTTTGGTCTTGTAGTCAACGCTTTAGAATTTTGTCTCAAATCTTTCGTAGTTTTCTAAGATTTTACGTAAATCCAAAATAAAACAAAATATAATAAACCTATCTATCTGTTTTTGAGTTTGACTATATTATATTCATGATTCCCATAGCAATGTCTATAGATTCCATTTTATAATGGACTTATAAGTTTGCGCTTACGTCTCACCGCTACAGACTAATGCCCAATAAGTACTTATACAAAGTCCCAACATGCACTATTGTATTCGCTTCGGCGGTACATATACTAAAATTGGAACGATACAGAGAAGATTAGCATGGCCCCTGCGCAAGGATGACACGCAAAATCGTGAAGCGTTCCACATTTTTTGGACGCTGTCGGTTTGGATTTCGTTTCTTTTTTATCGTTAGTAACAATCACTTGATGGAATTTAGTAGGCTTTTTTCTATTTTTACACGTTGTCTAATATCTACTCTCCACATCCGGTGATCACGATCTTTCCAATATATCGGCTTCCTTTCCATGGCCAACTTGTCGCCCAATATAAAAAAAACTCAAATTGAGCAGAACTATTAATAGCCGTGGAATGTTTATTTTAAGCGACAGAGGAAAACTTTTATATTGAAAATTGATGGCACTGAGAATCTTTGTCCATCCAGGTGCTCAGATAGTTTCAGCAAATTACACAGGGTCTCCGGCTCTCTTGAGACCATGCAAATTTTCGTCGATTTGAAGTTTTTTTAATACAGCGCGAAAAGTTGGGCATGAAGGTCCATTTCTTTTTTAACGTCGCCTCGCTGACCAAAATTTCCATATTTTGTTTTCTTACGTATTTTCTGTGCGTCCCAAAATAAGCGAGAAAATCGCTTAATAAAGAAATAAACAAAAAAAATTCACAGCCTTAAGAAAGCCGAAGATTCTGTGTAATTTTCTGAAACTATCTGAGTACCCAGTTGTATAAAGCTTCTTAGTGCCATCAATTTTCAATATGAAAATTTTCCTCTATCTTTTAAAATAAACATGCTACGGCTATTAATTGTTTTGCTCAATTTGAGGTTTTTTTAATAATGCGCGACAAGTTGGTCATGGATGCCGATTTCTTTTGTAGCACCACTTAGCTGTCCAAAATTGCCACATTTTTGTTTCTTACGTTTCTTTTTTGTAGGGCGTAAAATAAGCGGGAAAATCGCGGTGGTAGTCCTATAAAAATCATCCTGTATATTCGTTTTTAATGTTTATATTTTTTTATGTAATAGGGGACTCGGAACTTAATAAAAATAACTTGGAAACGAACATATTTGAAAAAAAAACCTACTAAAATCCTTCTTATTTGACGACTCACCCTGTATAATACGACATTAAAAAGCACATCGTAAGCACTTTGAGCGAGTTTTTCAAATTTGTTCGTTATTTTCTGCTTGTGTGGGTCTAGACATAAAAAACGTGGTTAGGTTAGGTTAGGGTTAAGTAACGAACTCTATAACGAACACATTAAAAATGTGGGTCTCCAAAAATAAAATATTATGTCTTTCAGGACGTTATTTGTTATGTAAAATACTAGGGTTCAGCAGTTTTGATAAACTAACTTTCGTGCTAAACATTAATATTCAACAACTATATTATTGACGTCACTTGTTGTGGGAATCAAGTAGATGACATTTTATTTGATTGGTTGTTTTCAAGTCCGAAGTTCGTGTTTAAATGCACGTGTGTCGAAGAGCACGTGTTTGATTTTGGGGCGACTTAATAAATAAATCTGCCATGTTTAAAAGACCTACCTACCAAGACGAGGTATAGGTATCACGACTCCCTGGATGTTAATATATATATAAATATATTTGCCAGGTTCTTCTGTGTTGCGTGACTAGCTAACATCCATGCAACGTGACACCTTATAATCAAGATCAACTTGTTGTTTGCGTTGCCTTAAAAAAAGTTCCAACATATAAAGATTAGGTTAGGTATAAACATATGAGTACGTAACATCACACTAATCTTCGCGTGATATATATAGTACTTATTCAAGTAGTTTAGTCAAACTTTGGGTGCGTGATTATAGGTCCTCGCAATAACAGTAGATATACGATATCGACAAACACTTCCATTCAGAATTAATTCTGATTATTAAATTAAATTGAATTTAGGTTGTGAAATGTTAATGTCATTGATTTGGTTACAACCTTTGTCTTATAGGCTTTAATTTAAGTTCATCCTAAAAACCAATGAACTAGAATATACATGACTACATGACATATATTTTTTCAAGAAACCTCTTGTGCGATCTTTGGTTTTCCACAAATTATATGCAGGATACCAGATGTTATTTGTTATGTAAAGTACTGGGTTCAGTAAATAGCCTAGGGCGATTTCAGATTATCCACACGTGTATTAAATACGATCGAAAAAAATCTTTATACTTTTGATAGTCACTTTCGATCCATCAATATTCAAAACCATTGACGTCATTCGTGGAAAACAAGTAGAAGACATTTCATTGGTTCTTTTTATATTCGTGTTCGTGTCCAATCATGATATATTATATTTGTAGGTAAAAGCGCAAAGGATTGGGTAGTATTTAAAAAAGTTTTTATCCATATCTATAGATGCATCCATATAACGGGGATATAGAGTATAGTTCGTCAGCAAGGTGCCCTAGTTTTGTAAAAATTACATCAAAACAGAACAAAAATATAATATTATGTCGGTATATTCCGGATTTCTGGATATGAAAATATCCTGATGCCACTCTAATATGAGGTCTACCTGGGCTACCAGGTCTACCCCTTATATTTGCCGCTCTAATATGAGGTCTACCTGGGCTACCAGAAGGATTAGGTATTAGGCATAATTGTGGCCGCAACAAGATAAATAAAACAACAAAATATAAACACATTATCCAAATATTTTATTTTATTAATAGTACAAAAAAGAAATAAAAAAGACTCAGGTGTATGGGATTTAAATCTTTTATTTATAAAAAAATACGTATATTTTTCTACACCCTATAAACACTTCTAATATCATGTAAAAATTTTACAAACAAGTCAGGTTCAGTCCGGTTTACAATTTTCCAACTTATGTAATCTAAATGGGATTGCATGTGATGGATCGGTACACCTCGCATCTTCTCAGCCAAGCCCGTTCAATCGCTTGCGTGTGAGCACCTGATTGTGGATCGACGTAATTTTCCTGATGATTAACTGTCAGATGTGTGTATCCAATTTGATTTAAGCGGATGTAGGATGCCGACTCATCGGAATGAATTACCGATCCTGCTTGGACTTCTCGTTGTATGATTGGAAGTAGTGTGTTTGCATCTCTTCGTTGAACAACAAAAAACCTTGCCTCTGTTTTATTTCGCATGCCAAACACCCAGGGTCCATCAATTCGTCGGCCGTGATTTCTATTGTTCTGAACATCGGCGTCCGAATCTTCCGATTCTGGAGGGTGGTCACCTCGCAGTTGTCTTCCTCTGCCATATTTCCGGCGTCCAGCAAAGCGGGCCTCGTCAATTTGTATCGGATCATCTGCTGTTCCAATTAATTGTCTGCGTACTGTGTAGGAAACGACTGAAGTACATACCTCGCGGCACATATTAAACCAGTCTATTACAGTCTGCGTTGCTCGACCTGTATAAGTAGTGACTGCTTCTACAGGAATGTCCAATATGAGCAAATACAACAATTCTAATATCTGGCACAACGTCAAGTTACTGTTCATTTTTCCGTTTAGTTCTGAATAATGGAAAAATATCTGTTCCCACTCCTGACCGAACGTGTAGTTCGAAATTGAAATTTTCTAGCAGTTTTTAAAGTAGGTATAACTAGTAAAGTTTGGACCACCCTGTGTAATAAGCCCCAGGCACAATAAACAAACCAGAGTATTCTATTTTTCATCTGTGCATAAATTAAAGTATAAAATAAAATCTATATAGGAAGGTACCTAAGTAGGTATGGGATTAACAATGAAAATGATTTATGGTAAGTACCTATTTTAATCGATCTAAGGAATAACTTATTTTTCAAACTGGGGCCATAAGACAATTTATTACCAGTTTTCTGATTTTTTTTTTAGTTCATTGTGATGAGAACATACTTGGTTTGTTTAAAAAATTACCAGTGTATGGACAAAGCAGATGAGATAAAATAATCCTTTTCTACTCTTGACTACCTTGGTTTTGAAGAAAAAATTGTGCATAAAATTCAGTGCCAATAAATTGCTTGGAAGAAAAAATATCAAAAGAATTTATTCTTTTTTTTTTTTCATTGCAGAAATATTTTAGTACTTTTTATTAAATGTATTATAAATTAGAAGTGTGATGTTATTAGTATTAGTAGTTGCTTAGGGCATGCTTTGGCTGCATTGACCACTGGCCGCCTCTGCACATTATTAGGTACATCTTACCGCTATCGACTAATGTCGGATAACTACTAATACTGGTCATGGAGTAATGGTAGATGTACTCGCTTCGGCGGTACATATACTAAAATTGGGACAATTACAATTACTATTTAAAATCTTTATATTTACTTAGAATCTAATACAAAGGGTCGTTTGGTATACTGCCTTGCATAACATGTCATCCTTACATAACATTTTTTCTTCAGCCTCTACGTTTTGCAGTTATAAAAGCGAAATAATAGTAATAACCACCCCTTGCCAGCACAAGCTCGTTCATATACACACATTTTTTAGTTGACTCCTCAAGGCCCCATAACAGAAACTGTTAAGTCACCTTCAAAAATCCTCAGAAACGTGCGACTTATGTAACGACTCTAATCTAAACCCAGAAAAATTCTATCTCGATCTATCTTTTATGGTGTCGAGTTTTTCATCTTACACCCAAAACCCTAATGGCCCTTCTAGGTATATTACATCTTACCGTTACAGACTAATGCCCATTAAGTACTTATACAAAGTCCCAAGATGAACTGTTGTACTCGCTTCGGCGGTACATATACTAAAATTGGAACGATACAGAGAAGATTAGCATGGCCCCTGCGCAAGGATGACACGCAAAATCGTGAAGCGTTCCACATTTTTTGGACGTACTCGGTTTGGTTTTTGTTTTTATCGTGCAATTCAAACACCTATAAAGACTTTCTTTATCATTTACGCGTGTTTGTGTCTAAAGCTCTGGATTAGGCTTCTATTTTTACACATTTTGTGACATAAATAACAAATTAGTCCACACATGATCTCTTGAGAGATATCCACATCCGGTGGTCTCAGAGTGGATGTAGACATTCATCTCAAGCTGTACAGTTATATTTTTTCTATGTAGGTATAATAATAGTTATTTATGTACGAAGGCAGTGAAGTTCAACTTTTTATGACTCATGTGGAATTTAGTTGCCGAGGCCTCTGGCGGAGGCAAATAAACCACACGAGTCATAAAAAGAACTTCAGTGTCGAGGTATACAGGGTGTTTCAAAAGTCAGTACAAAGATTTTAAGGGCGTATTTTTGAGGCAAAAATAAGACTTTTTTCCTATAAACATGTGTCCTAAAATGCACCCCCTCCGAGCTGCAAAAAGTGTAGATTCCCCCTAAATCCCCTCCCCCCAAATTAGGTTTACGTCATTTTTGAGGCAAAAATGAATAGAGTGACTAAAGAAACAGGTGTTTGCAATTTTCAGGAGATTTGAGGAGTACATGTAGGCAAAGTTCAAAATAATCGTTTTTTTTTTCTGAACATTTACACAGAAAATATTTTTTGGTTTAATATTGTGCATCATGCAAGGAAGGTTTGTAGTATATCTTGGACTACTAATATTTGGTTTTGTAAATTTCTGTATGTTTGAAATTTGAGTGTCTTCTTTTTGCCCGATATTTTTGCTGTCTCATTTTTACACCACTTGACCCTATTGATTTTTTTTCGTCGTTTAGCGTCATAGTCCTCATGCCTAATTTTTTTTATTACCTCACCATTGAGACTTTGTGTATAAGTTCTTTATGTCCACTTGGACAATTTCTGATATAAGAAAATTCTCAGTGGCGGGGCGATTTTTTGGGACCCTTTCAAACTTTTAAGGGCGTCCGACAACGGAATTTCCCGAAATTTTTTGTCGGACAAGGTTACCACTTGATTTTAAATATCTTTATTAAACGATCCTGAAAAATCAACTGTGAAATATTATGACGTCATAACTTTTCCATATTAGGGGTATCACCGCTGATTATTTCAC
This sequence comes from Pseudeuparius sepicola, assembly GCA_963920635.1. Taxonomy (NCBI): domain Eukaryota; kingdom Metazoa; phylum Arthropoda; class Insecta; order Coleoptera; family Anthribidae; genus Pseudeuparius; species Pseudeuparius sepicola. The sequence continues at coordinate 9,341,153 of OY987304.1, forward strand.
AGCTGTTTTTTCAGGATCGTTTAATAAAAATATTTAAAATTAAGTGGTAATCTTGTCCGACAAAAAATAGTTTGAAAGGGTCCCAAAAAAAGCCCCGCGCGCCACTGTGAATTTTCTTAAGTCAGAAATTGTACAAGAGGACATAAAGAAAACATATTCAATGTTTCAAGGGTGAAGTAATAATATAAAACTATCAGTGGCGATAGCTTGAAACAGCACTATGCACATTGCACAGGTCTTTAATATACAGTGTGTCTGGTTTTTCGTGTTAACACCCCTGAAAATCTAAGTAGGCGGGGGGAATTTAACGAGGCAATTTTTTTATAAATATGTCCCTGAAAGGTCATCATTTGCGAGGTATTGGTTTGGCATTGCCGCGAAATCCTGGCCTACTGCGATTTTTTAAAGGGGTACGTTTTTCGAAAAACCCTATTAGGCATTTTTTAATTTAAAATCTGACACCACAGAGTTAATCAGGACACCCTAAAACCCCCGCATACCAAATTTGAAGAAAAAATATACAGGGAGTTCCATTCTGCAGGGTGTCAAAGTTGAGCAAAATAGGAATTTTAAAGGCATCTGGCGAGTCAAGTGTGCCATGGACTCCCCTCAAAACAGTTGAATGGTCAATGGGACCATTCAAGGTGTTGGTGTGCAAAGATTCAATGCAAAAATATACAGTGTATTTTTCTCTGGGCCATCTCAAAATGCTGAATTTTTATGAAACTTTATACTGGTCATGAGTGCTCTGGAATCATTGAAAAAATATTGATAAACACGAAAGTAATGTATTTCTTTACAAAATGCCAACTAACAAATAAAAACAATTTAAATTATTGGACCCTACTCAACAAAGTCACTGTCTAAGATGATACATTTTCTGTGCGTTTCCTGTTGTGGCACACCAGCCACCTTAACTGATATGGACTTACTGACTGGCAGACTTCTGTATTTTTTAGATTTAGTTCGTTTATAGTGTGTGTAGCGATTTTGATATACTCGATTTTTGACCAGTATAAAGATTAAAAAATTCAGTAATTTGAGATGGCACAGATAAGAACCCTCTGTATATTTTGTATTGGATCTCTGCACACCAACACCTTGAGTGGTCCTATTGACCATTCAACTGTTTTGAGGGGATTCCATGGCACACTTGACTCGCCAGATGCCTTTAAAATTCCTATTTTGCTCAACTTTGACACCCTGCAGAATGGAACTCCCTGTATATTTTTTCTTCAAATTTGGTATGTGGGGGTTTTAGGGTGTCCTGATTAACTTTGTGGTGTCAGATTTTAAATAAAAAAATGCCTAATAGGGTTTTTCGAAAAACGCACCACTTTAAAAAATCGCAGTAGGCCAGGATTTCGCGGCAATGCCAAACCAATACCTCGCAAATGATGACCTTTCAGGGACATATTTATAAAAAAAATTGCCCCGTTCAATTCCCCCAGCCTACTTAGATTTTCAGGGGTGTTAACACGAAAAACCAGACACACTGTAGATACTTTCATCTTGTTTCTTGGCCTCTCGCCTTGTCGCCTCAAAAATGAAATAATTTTAACAGCAACAAAGAATACCTATTTCCCAAACCCGAAATTGTACTTTTATGCGGCTATTGAGCATTACAAAATAGTCAGAACTGGTTTTGCACATTTTGAATTGCGCAAAACTAGTTTTGTGCATTTCTGAATGACCAATACTAGTTCCGCTGAACCCGAATGAAAAGTAGGGTTAGGTATTTTCTTGTTTATGTTTTGATTTTCGTTTGTGGATGTATGGATGATATAATGGTAGGATCGTGGAAGATTATCACCACGAAACGTAATGACGATTGTACGATTGTATATGTAGATACAATTGCCTGATGACGTATTTTACAAATTAGCAACAAAGACTGGAATCTTACAAAAACTGTATTGTAGAAATGATTTTCAATTGGCCGATAATAATTATTCTAAATGCCATAATTCAAGTTCTTGTTTAAATAAATAATTTGTGAATAATTACCTATATTTACGAATAAAAATAAAATAAAGCTTCATGTTTGTTATATTTCTTCTGTCAATATTTAAAAGAAGAAACTAGTTCTGCTTAGGAGTAAAACAAGCAGAACTAGTATTGGTCATTCGTCATTCAGAAGTGTACAAAACTAGTTTTGCGCAATTCAAGATGTGCAAAACTAGAGTGTTCTGACTATTTTGTAATACTCAATAGCCGCATATAAAGTACCTACAATTTCGGGTTTGGGAAATAATTTTTGAACAAAACTAGTTTTGTGCATTTAGGTATTTCAGGCATTACCCGAATTCAAGTATTGAGCGTAACATATAGGTACACCGATGAATTTTTGGAAAGAAAAAACAACGAAAACTGACTGCCCCCTTTTTTGTTTTTGAAGAAAAGGTATTTTAATGTTTTCTGTTCCTCGATGTAAAAAAATGTATTTTTATAAGAAACCTGATGATGATAACTAAGTTATCGAAACGTCGAAATAATCTTAATTAACAATAAATAGTTTTGACCGAAAACTCATGATTTTTAATTGGAAGAACAATTTGTCAAGAAAATTAATATATACTTTCATATAGTGTTGGTCTTGGTCCAGGTTTAAGGCTTCATATTGTGGGGCGGACGACCCATGAAAGAGATGCATAGCTTGCTCCCGGGTTTAACTTGTCGACTCGACAAGTTAAAGAACAACAACCGTCAACGAAATACGGTACAGTGCCCATACGCCGCCGACCGGTCTCCACGATAATCTCGCTCGAGCACGTAGCACTGCGTGAAAGCAAAAAAAGGCAGAGCCGCGCACTACCGTGGGAACGCGTGCGCCGACTCGTGCCGCGTCCTCGCCGCGCGGTGGTATCGTGCCAGCGCCGCGGGCCGATCGCGTGACCCCTTCACATTTCTCCGGTGCTACGTTTTTAGGGGTGTCATCATACCGTCGTCATCTCTGGGTTTTCTAGGCCCGCCGTTGTTGGACACGCGATAAGCGTGCCGCGATAAATGCCATGTTTTTCTCTCTCTTCGCGCCTTCGCGCGTTTTCCAGCGACTGCAGTAGAGCAGCAGCCAGGGCCGTAGCCAGGCAGAAACTTTAGGCAGGGAAAACGACTTTCCTGTCAGGACAGTACAGGGCTATTCATATAATATTCTGCCCCCCTTAACTTTTTTTGTTTTTAATAAAAAAAAACACGTAAATATGAAATATGTAAAAAAATCTTGCGATTTCAGTTGTGTATTGTGCGTACAGAAATCTACGCATTTTTTCTGGTTTCCACGATATCTACAGAGTGTCTCACTTAAGAGTGAAACCACCTTAACTATAACTTCTTTAATTTTTAACCAACCAGAACGAAATTATTTTTACTAAAGGTAGATGGCACTCTGGCCTACTTATTTCCAAAAAAATAGTTGCCTACTCCAAAGTCAAAGCTACCTGCGATGTCACAATCGAGGCTAAGAATCAGAAAGTCATAACAGGCTTTTTTTTTCAAAAAAATATACTAAAGAAAGTTGTTCAGAATCGATCCAGAACCCTAAATCAAAAATTTTGTCAAAATCAAAAAATATTTAATATTAAATAATAGCTTCGATTGTAGCATCGCAGGTGGGCAGCAATGCCATCTACCTTTGGTAACAATTTCATTATGGTCGGTTAAAAATTAAAGAAGTTTTAAGGTTGGTTCACTCTTAAGTGAGACACTCTGTATATGTTATATTGTTTGGTCTAGTAGTTGCACAAAATCGTCCTTTGATTTTGAATGTCGGAAAAATCAAAATGGCCATGGAAAATTCAAAACAACTATACGCGATTGAATATATACGCCCCCTGTAGTATATTATGTTTTCTGTTTTGTTCAAAATCAGTCAAAAAAGCTTTATTTTCCAAAGTTGACTATTATAATAATGTGGTAAATAACAACAGTTGAATTCAAATGTTTGAATGTGCCAAAAAAGAGAGAAGAGTTAAAGAAGAGTTGTTAGAAAATGAAATAAAGCGAGTAAAATGTGATTTTTATTGTGATTACCACTCCCAAAAGGCCTCCCACAGTTATCAGAAGCGGAATTTGAACATGCTAAAGTGTTATGCAGTGTAATTACGAATTTTTAGTGCGAGATTCGGACGAAAAACCGTCTTGATTCGATCGCCGAGGTCCTAACCTAAACATTTTTTGTTCGTTTGTTCCTGAAAACATTTTCGAGATGGAACAAGTTTCGAATCAATTTAATTTAACCAACAAAGTTCTCTATTTCGAATTCTGCTTTTAGTTCATTTTTAGTTGCCTGTTGCCTTTGCAATTACATAAATCATAAACAATAATGTTTAAACTTTATAATAACCGGTAAGTACAGTTCCCCGCGGTGTATGTCTGCGCCGTTTTTTTGAAATTTTGGCTACCCCCCTATTTTCGGGGTCCCTGAACACGAATCTGACCTTAGTTTTTGGTGCTCGGGCGTAATTTCCGAGAAAATGATATTCAAATTTCCTTTGACACCTCACTTTTCACGGCGATATTTGTGGTTATAATCCGGATGAATTTTTACTATATGCAGCTCAAACTGATCACCACACTATGTTGCACCTTTTGCAACATCGAACTTCGCGGAAACCCGCGGAAAATCCGAAATTTTGAAAGATTTGTGCCGTGTTTACGTCCGGCCCGGCCGCTGTTTTCGCCCCACAATCGGCGGGCGCCGATTGTCGGGGGGAACTTTTACCTAATAACCAAATAACTTTATGAAAACGACCACGAAATATATAGAAGACGACAAGAACAATGAACAAGAACAAAGAACAACGCAGTGTAAACCCAAAGTGTGCCCAAAGCTAGAGGTGACAATGGCCCATATAGTTAGTTCGCATAGTACCCGTCGCGTCGGGGCGTTTGCATCTTAAATTCAGTCGCGTATTATGAGATCAGAGCTTGATTTTGACAGTTTGTATCAGGTGTTAATTGTTGTGTTACCACATTGTGCTGTGAAAATGGACATTGTTGAATGTCACGTTTCTTACGAAAAGAATTCGAAGCGTGCAAGGCGTGAATACGCACGAATATACCGAGGGAGAGTTCTACCTCATCACGCGCAGGTATTTAGTTAGACAAAGAAAGAGACAGGACACCGCGCTTGCCTATCCTGCCGTGTATAGATTTTGTTACGTCGTTTTGAACGGTGAACGGCGGCCATTTTATGTGTGGCGGACAAAGCGAGTACGTTGTGAGTTTATTTTTCGTGAATTTGCGAATTAAAAGTATCACTGATTAAGGGGAAAATTATACTCTTACGATGGTAAATTGTTCAGCATTTGGTTGCAAAAGCAGAAGTGAAAAGCAAGAGCCCGGGATTTTGTTTCACAGGTAAATATTTTACAAGCTACCTTTAAAAGATGCCCTAAAACTTTTTTTTTCTCAATATAACTTCTTCACATTTTCCTTCTACTAGATAAAGTGCATTGTTTTGTTTGTAAATAGTACCAATATAATTATTTTTAACATCGTTTTTATTGAAAATTTTCTTAATTGATTCAGATTCATAAAATGGGGGCTGTTAAATAAATATATTTCAGCACTTGCCACTAGCTTTACCTACATTTGGGAAATTATCTGCAAATAAATATCAATATTTCAAATTACATGTAAGTCAAAATTAACTACTTTTTCATTTTTAACATTTTTCGTGATATTGGCTAAGAACGCGTTTTATGCTACGCCACTGGCCTGTCGTTCGATGTGACAGTCAGTAACACGGCCGCGAGCGATGTTAGGCGTCCCCTCTCTTTCCTTCTCTAAGGTTGGGCTCCATTTGATATATTTGACAAGATGGACTCTCTGTAGTCTGGATTTTTATTGTAGCCTTCACAAATAATCACCAAGAATATTTTTCAGCTCCAAAATTCCTACAAAATCACATCTTCTGACTTGCAGGCACAATTCCCCTTATATTCGCAAAAGGAAAAATGTAGATTTTCTTAGAAAATGCCTCTGGCCAATCATAGACCTAGTAGCAAAGTCCAGAGAATATATCTCTGGACGCTGCTATTAGCGTTGACTGACGTATTTATAAAGACTTCTCACGGCTATCGCTTTATGTCCTGGAAAACAGATGGCTCTGATGGCTAACAATGTATTCTGCATTGTATTTTATCTCCGGAAAGCGCATGGTGATCCAAAAATGTGTCAGACGTGACAGCCGTGAGCATTCTTTAATAATATATCAGTCAACGCTATTAGTCTATAGCTAGAAATCCTATGAAAGCATCACAGGGAAAACAATAAAACACTGAGAAAAATGGGTCTGTGGGGATCAGTAGAACATCAAAACTTAACGTTTAACCTGGACCAACACTATAATTAAAGATCCGAGCATGATCTCTTAATTCCATTTTTGTGAACTGGAGTGGGACTAGCGTACAAAAAATGGCGACTTATGGCGTATAGGGGAATATTCTGTGGTAACAGTTATGTCAGTTTCTTACATGTAGAATGTATTATATTTTAAATATCCGGCTTTATAACCACTAGCCACTAGCTTTACCTACATTTGGGAAATTATCTGCAAATAAATATCAATATTTCAAATTACATGTAAGTCAAAATTAACTACTTTTTCATTTTTAACATTTTTCGTGATATTGGCTAAGAACGCGTTTTATGCTACGCCACTGGCCTGTCGTTCGATGTGACAGTCAGTAACACGGCCGCGAGCGATGTTAGGCGTCCCCTCTCTTTCCTTCTCTAAGGTTGGGCTCCATTTGATATATTTGACAAGATGGACTCTCTGTAGTCTGGTCTTCTCTGTGATAGCACTGGATTTTTATTGTAGCCTTCACAAATAATCACCAAGAATGTTTTTCAACTCCAAAATTCCTACAAAAATCACGTCTTCTGACTTGCAGGCACAATTCCCCTTATATTCGCAAAAGGAAAAAATGTAGATTTTCTTAGAAAATGCCTCTGGCCAATCATAGACCTAGTAGCAAAGTCCAGAGAATATATCTCTGGACGCTGCTATTAGCGTTGACTGACGTATTTATAAAGACTTCTCACGGCTATCGCTTTATGTCCTGGAAAACAGATGGCTCTGATGGCTAACAATGTATTCTGCATTGTATTTTATCTCCGGAAAGCGGATGGTGAGCCAAAAATGTGTCAGACGTGACAGCCGTGAGCATTCTTTAATAATATGTCAGTCAACGCTATTAGTCTATAGAGTATTTCTAGAAATCCTATGAAAGCATCACAGGGAAAACAATAAAACACTGAGAAAAATGGGTCTGTGGGGACCAGTAGAACATCAAAACTTAACGTTTAACCTGGACCAACACTATAATTAAAGATCCGAGCATGATCTCAAAATTCCATTTTTGTGAACTGGAATGGGACTAGCGTACAAAAAATGGCGACTTATGGCGTATAGGGGAATATTCTGTGGTAACAGTTATGTCAGTTTCTTACATGTAGAATGTATTATATTTTAAATATCCGGCTTTATAACCACTAGCCACTAGCTTTACCTACATTTGGGAAATTATCTGCAAATAAATATCAATATTTAAAATTACATGTAAGTCAAAATTAACTACTTACCTTTTCATTTTTAACATTTTTTGTGATATTGGCTAAGGATGCGTTTCATGCTACGCCTAAGGTTTGAGCACAATCACATGTACTGGATCAACACAAGCTACGTAACAAATATTATAACAACATTACCAAATATGGCCAGCACCATTCCTCTGTCGACGTAAATCATTATGTAGGTAATTAGGATTGTTTCGTATTAGTTTATAAACAATAAGTGCTTACTTATAAGTTACAACATTAGGTTGTGTACTGAATTCATTTCATACAATATAGTCTGTCTAAAAACCTCAACGTGTTCACTTGCTTTAACCACCTACAAATGATCACCGAACAAGGGTGATTGCACACAATCAGGAGTTTTTATGAAGAATAACTTTTTTCATAAAGCCATAAATAAAACAGTTTTCACTCTTTATGGGAGTCATCTTAAGCCGCGTCCAGACAGTGTGTGTGGCGCTTGCAAGCATCTGCGAACGCGAACACCGCAAACATCGCAAACGCCTAATCTGGACGGTTGTTTTCGCTTGCGTGCGCCGTTCGCTCCGAGAGCGGTACATCAAAGAGATTCGCGCGCGCAGTTTGGACGGCAGATTGGGCGTGTGTGCTGTGTTTGCGTCGTTCGCGATGCTTGCAAGCATTTCTGAGCGCGACAGGGTCTGCCCAGTGGCGGACTCTAGTCTAGATAATGGTTTTGCGCAGTTTGGCGTTGGGCAATATAATATTTTTATTTTAAACACGGCACTGAGACGGCAGTTCTCGGCCAACTGAATACACGTGAAACCCTACCCGAACCTTTAAGTTGCGAACACTTCGCGCAGTGTGGACGACCCAAATATTACGCTTGCAAGCATTATTTTTTCACATGTTCGCACTGCTTGGAAGCACCACACACTGTCTGGACGCGGCTTAATCCATGGACGAACACACTCTATATTATAGACATCCGTAGCAATTACGAATAAAACTAATCTCAAAAACACGTAAATATAGTTTCGTTATAATTTTTTATTTTGTTTGGTGGGTATTGTATTTGTGTAAAACTTTAGAAAACTCAGAACAATTTAAGATTCAATTCTAAAGTTTAGGTTAATTAAAATTGAACATTGCTATTATTTAGTTTGTTCAGTAATGATGGTTCTGAAACGACAAAATGACGAAATGCCGTACAAAAGAAACTATGGAACTTTTTATATAGACAATGGTCAAGAAAGAACCACTTTCAATGGGTTATGAAGTGCTTAAGAATGAAAGAAATATATATAAAATAGTACTATCTACAACTAAAGAGTTGGTTATGTAGTATTCAAAATAATGCATAACACCCTGTAGATAAATCGGAAATGTTTAGAATGTTTCTATTGTTATTTAGATTTTATAAAATGCAGAAGCAAGACGATTCATCTGTTTTCTTAGCAAGCACTCATAATCTAATTCCCTAAAACAAAAGCCAAAGAAACAACCTCCAAAAAATGTGGAACGCTTCACGATTTTGAGTGTCATCCTTGCGCAGGGGCCATGCTAATCTTCTCTGTATCGTTCCAATTTTAGTATATGTACCGCCGAAGCGAGTACAACAGTTCATCTTGGGACTTTGTATAAGTACTTAATGGGCATTAGTCTGTAACGGTAAGATGTAATATACCTAGAAGGGCGATTAGGGTTTTGGGTGTAAGATGAAAAACTCGACACCATAAAAGATAGATCGAGATAGAATTTTTCTGGGTTTAGATTAGAGTCGTTACATAAGTCGCACGTTTCTGAGGATTTTTGAACAGTTTCTGTTATGAGACCTTGAGGAGTCAACTAAAAAATGTATGAATATGAACTAGCTTGTGCTGGCAAGGGGTGGTTATTACTATTATTTCGCTTTTATAACTGCAAAATGTAGAACATTATGATCCTACCGGGTATTTGACTTCGGCTGTTGTTTTTATGCGCCAAAACTGAATTTCTAAATACTGCGCAACAAACGGTAGCGCAGCGTGGTCAACCCGCCACGGAAATCACAGTGTAAGTAGGCGCCCGTAGCTAAACAGTTGAATAAATTTGAATCCGTTACAGTTTGGCGCACTTTCCCACGTTACTGTTAGACGTAATTGCTGACATTTTTGTATGCAAACCGCGCATAATTTATTCTGTTTGTTTATAATAATGTGCGTCGATGGCTTCCTGCCCACAACGCGGGACAAGGCTTTTATTTTATACAGGGTGTAACTTGTAGAGCGCCTATGTAATTATTAATTAGTTAGATTAAGTTATGTTAGTCTTTAAAAAATTGTCTGGTATTGTGCAATAATGGACAGTGTTGAGTGGCACAACAATAATAAAACCTCCTGACAAATGGATTGTTGCGACAAAAGTAATACCTAATGAAAAAAAGATGAGGGGTTGCTAGGAAGAAGAAAACAAGCAGAGGGGAGAGAGCTTGGCGAAAAATGGAGATGAAGAAAAAGTAAAAAGGAAATGTGCAGATCGCGCCTAAAAGCCGAGTGTTGTCCGGCTTGGCAGGTATTAATGCGAGAAGGGAGAAGATTTGTTTACGAAGAATTCTATTGAAAGGAAGCAGTGAAAGTAGGTCTGTTATTAGACATAGCTGGAGGGACCTTTGTTTTAGAGTGCACATTCGAACTTTGCGGGAACCAAGGTTAGTGTATAGGAAGGTTAGGACATTCCCCACTCTTTAAACAAAACCAAAGGCCGTCCCTTTGAACCGGCAACATCGCGCGACGGTGCCGCTCTCACCAGCTGCCCTTCAGCTTGATGCCAATGGCGTATCAAAAGGGACAACACGGGTATTGAAAACCGAAAACAAAGTAAAAACACAAACATGAAACAAAAATGCGATGCACCAACATACACCACAAAGTTCCGTTATTTCATTGCACAAACATTAAATTGAAGAAATAACAGAAAACAGCTAAAAAACATAAATATACACCATAAACAAAGTACATGCCAAAAACGTCTGTGTGCGCCTATGGCTGGAAGCGTTATCTATTTAGGAAGTTACTAAATCGCCAATTCACGTGTAAATGCTACCAACTTAAATTGCGGCCTTTGCCCCCTTTGCCCCCTTTGCCTCTCTCACCCTTCCAAGTCGTCGAATGTCCTAACCTTCCTATAAACTAACCTTGGTGGGAACAGCTAAATGTTAGCTGTTAGATTGACAGTTCACAGCGAGTTTTAAGTTTTAAGGGGGGTTAGAGAATTTGTAATATTATTCTTATAAATATAGCAATGTTTCCGAATAGTGCATAATTTTGAAAAAAAAACATAAATCTTGAACCGAGCTGGCCGTTAGCAAATTGAACTGATGGTCAAAAATGAAACCACATATTCTTGGAGTCAAAATAAGGGCACTTCTTCCTATTTTTTTTTTCTCCTACGGGCCATAGTTTTTTTTATACAGAGCGTAGAAGTTTAGAGAAAAATACACATATTTCTTCATATTATATTTTCTTCAAACTTGACGTGTCACATGAGCAGATGAGCCGTCAAACTTAAGGTTGATATGAAGCTTCTGAGGCCCCCAGTTGCGGAGATACAGGGTGTTACTAACATTAATTAGTTCAGAAAAATATGAATACCCTGTATAATCGCATTTTTAAAATTTGTTTTGACTGGTAAATCCAATGGTTAACAAAAAGTATCTCTTAGTATTTTTTCATATTCTCAGCCGTTTCTTAATTATTTTTGAAGAACGGCAATGCTGCTAATAAACAAGTCATTTCAAGAATAGCAATCTGTGGATGTCATTAATTAAACTTGGCATTATTTGAATCATTTGGCTGTCAATTTTGCACTTTAATATCAATATTTTGAAAAATGATATTGGGGTGTAGGTACGCGGGAAAAAGGTCCCTTCCCAAAAATATCGAAATATTCATGGCGATACATTTTGCAAATTTATAGGTTATACCTTGGATTTTTTAAGTATAATCGATGGAAGTTGAGGAAATGTAGCTGTGATAGTAAAAACGTACCTATGTCTACTTATTTTTTTCATTAAACTGTCATGTAAACAAAAACAATATACAGTATCACCATGAAAGTAGCACCATATTAAGGGACTTAAAAAAAGTTTTGGTTAAAATTTGATGTCGGGAACCGTTTTCGCTTCAAATTGGAGAAAAAATGACATTAATCGAATCTTATCGAATTTTAAAAAAAATATTTGAAAAAGATGTTTGTGTTTGTACTGCGATTTTATGTATGTACATACGTGTGCAAACTTGCCATTCGTTTACCATGACCAACTTACTGTTTTAACAATGTACTTAATACAAGAAATTATGTTTTTTTTGAAATCGGTGTCCTGGTGAAGTGTCCCAAAATCGTCATTAAAAGCTCATAAATCGGCACTGAAGTAGCCCATTATTGTGCGATTTTTTCAATAAATAGGCCTTGGCGAGATGTAAAGATCAAACGTCAGACGCGGAGCCATCGCCCGTCAAAAGTGACCAACTATTCAAAACCCAGCCAATAAAGGCCCAGTTAACTTTTCGTACACATTGCGAAATTGTTACCTATTCGGTATAAATATTTTAGTAGGTTTGAATATCAATAGATTTGTTATGGAGGCTGCACAACAAGCAGCAGTTTGCTTTTTCTGTTCGAAGGCGCCGTGTCTTGTCATACTTGACCAAGGTAGAGCGATCGTCAAAGTCAAGCAACGCCTCGCGCAGTCGGTTCATGGACGGGTGATCCCGTATGATTATTTTCTTGCCTATTAAAACATTTTATTTTCGATTTCAAAAAAATATAATATTATGTACCTCGGCACTGATGTTCTTTTTATGACTCATGTGAAATTTAGTTGCCGAGTCCTCTGGCCCGTTGAACTTCAGTGCCTTGGTACATAAATAACTATTTCAGAAAAGGTGCGAAAACTAATTAAAACAATGCCTTCGTTTGACAATTGCGCCTATATCTTACATCTATTTAATATTTCATAAGATTAAATACTTGTGTCTTTTCAAAAGAACGATAAAATTATTGGAACTTTGCACCAATCGTATGTCAACATTTTTTATGGTTGCAATTTTAGTTTTTAGAAATATGGAATGTAAATAAAATATTTATCATGGAACTGACATGTGACGGTAGGTATTACACAAATAAATTTTAATTTTTTCCGGTTAAGTAAACTTTGGATTTGTAAAAATATTTTATTTCATAAAAATATCAAAAATCGCTACTTCATCCCACGCTTTTGAAATTTTGCACATATAATACATAAAATCGCAATAGAAAAATTTTTTAATATTGTTTTTTCAATTTATGGACCGGGAGATAGTGACAGATTTTTTGACGTGATTTTACTCAGTATGCCTTGCAAAGGGCATTATGTGGCACATATTCTCACAATAATAAGGTAAGAATCAGAGAGTCATCCTGGGTTCTTCATGTGAAAAACTGAGTTTTCAATTAGTCGAAAAATATGCGTTTTGATATGATTTTATACAGGCTGCCATAGGTATGTTTTTTATTATGAAGTTCAAATAGAAAATTCCTCGGAAAACCATAGGCATACCGTTAGGGTAGGTCCAAAGGGCTATTATTGCCACGTGATCTTGTATTTTAATAATTAATTTTTCCACGTTTCTGAACAGGCTGCCAATGAGAAGTATGCAAGTTCTTATTATGAAAATGCTGAAAAAAAATAACATTCAATTTAAACAGTACTTGGACATGCGCGAAAGGTATGCCATCCTTTTTTCAGCATTTTCATAATAAGAACTTGCATACTTCTCATTGGCAGCCTGTTCAGAAACGTGGAAATATTAATTATTAAAATACAAGATCACGTGGCAATAATAGCCCTTTGGACCCACCCTAACGGTATGCCTATGGTTTTCCGAGGAATTTTCTATTTGAACTTCATTATAAAAAACATATGGCAGCCTGTATAAAATCATATCAAAACGCATATTTTCGAATAATTGAAAACTCAGTTTTTCACATGAAGAACCCAGGATGACTCTGATTCATACCTTATTATTGTGAGAATATGTGCCACATAATGCCCTTTGCAAGGCATACTGAGTAAAATCACGTCCAAAAATCTGTCACTATCTCCCGGTCTATTAGGAATGCCACTTTATGCAACAGATGTCAAATTTGACAGCAAACAAAAATCGCTTGGCTATACAACTATTAATGTCATTTTTGCTCTAATTTGAAGCAAAAACTGTTTCCGAAGTCAAAACCATTATACGACATATATTTTCATTAGTCAAAGTGAGATGTCGCCATTTATTTCATTACCCCTACAGATGCTACACAGGATGATGGCCAAGAAGTAGGTATGGGCGTATGGCCCAAATTAAATCATATGCACCATATTCCCCTGGTCTCCCTAACTTCAACCTGCAGTGAAATAGCCCCATTGGAATAATCATGATTTTCAAAAAATTCGGCGATCCAGTCGCTCATGCAACAAAAGTGAAGAGGCTATAATTTACACCGTCATTATAATAATTACGTATATGTGGCATAAATTTCGCAAACAATATACCATAATCATAAATACATTTTTTTCGTTGGTTATACCCAGGTCAATTAGTGTCGATCACAGAAAAAAATCAGGAAATCTTCAACTTTCGCACTTGGCGAGAATGGTCTTTACCTGCTTACGCAAGCCCTCTTATTTACATCGATTTCTTAAATAAAATGCAAGGAAATTAAGGTTAATTTTTGGGAACATTAATTTTAACATCTGTTCATCGTGAGGTGCCACAATATCCACTCATCTTCTATCGCGTCGTACGTAAAATATCGGATCCTTCGGTGAGTGGGCCCGAAAGTAAACTTGATAAATTCTCGGTGAGAATTTTGAATCATACAAGAATGCAGTTTTTGTAGGTTTGTTTGCTCTGCATACAAAATTTATCACGTGTTTAGAAAAGGCGATATGCTTGGTTTGAATAGCGATATGGCAAAATCATAGAGACAAATATTTTCGGATGGTATACAAAATGCCTTATCTGCATTGTTTTGGCTAATACTTTGTTATTCAAAATATCGGAGGTCCGCAATGTCAAACGTTCGAACACGCTTCGCCTTTGCCCATTTAAGCAACTTTTTTATCATTATTTTCAAAACATTAAGACTAAACTTTAGACTAAACTTAAATGCGGTCGATGTGCATGAACATATTATTATAAACGTAGATAGTTTCAGCAAAACGTAGCAGGAACATAAAAATATTCCTTTTTTTTCTTATATAGACCATACTCCCATTGTCTTTTGGTTTTCGTAATACAGGGTGTTAGCATTAATGATTTTTTTTAGAAACAATAATTAATTGTTGTTATTTTGAACATTTGCAATAATAATAATAGTTTGTTTTTTGTTAGTTGTTTTTTATTGTTACTACCTACGTTATTGTTTGAAGGTTTGGTTTTCTTCAATAAAATATTGAGTTCTTAATAGGGTACTTGACGAAATTTTACAAACTTGATAAAACAATTCCTGGCCACTTGCATATAAGAGCCTTCTAAAAAATAATACCTACTTATTTACTTATGTAGTTAGCAAGTTTTTAGACTTTCTTTCAAATTTGGCGAGAAACCAATTATGCCATTACAAGTGTTTTCAAAACGCAATTTGGCAACATGGCGATACCACTGAAATGTTCTGAATGTCTGAAAGTTGCAAGAAAAATTGAAATTTCAAAATTGTAACCTCAAACCCCCAGACTTAGGATGAAGTGCCAACCATTTTGCTATAGAGAAGTCAGTACACAGAACACATTCGTAATAAAATAGTATTTATGTGACAATATTATTGTGTGCAATTGCATTGGCTAAAGCTCAAAGGTTGCAATACATTAAATAATAGATATTCATAGGCAATCTGGAGACACAAAAGTACAATTTGCCTTTGTTCCACGAATTATTGCAAACGGGAACCGGCAACATTGCAATGCCGTTTCTCCTGACAGGCACAGATGTTGCTACGTTTGGCGTTCTATAGACAATAAAACGAAACTGTAGATTTAAGTCTGAAGAAAATTGTGCAACTTCATCTTTAATTATTATAGATAACTAAGGGTTAAAAGCCGTTGTTTCATTTATTACGTGCTATGTTTGTGCATCTTACTGTAAACTGAGTAGGTACGATTTTAGAGCATTGTGACGCAGGGATCATCGTTCGTGATATCCACTATAGGTGTATATAACATAGGTATTTCTCGAAAATGATTCCACTTCTCTGGGCACCTTTCTATTATAAAATATACCTATTTATATTATAAAATAAAAATTATATCAAAATACATTATTAAGAAAGTCCTAACGCTAAAAAAATTGTTATGTAAAATATCCCTGGAGAGCAGTCTAACTAACAGTCCTGTGTACCAACCTAGATGCCCCAATTTATTAATTTGGAAAATTTGATTTAATCAACATGTATCTCGAAAACGAAAGACGATAGGCATATTATGGTAATATGGGAATAAAATAGGATTATATTTGGCGTTCTATACCTGCCGTAGAATTATTGGTAGATTTCTCTGAAACACCCTGTATGTAAATGGCAGAAGTCAAATAAAAACTCAGTACGGACTGGGTAGTACCGATAAGTAATCCAATATATTTTGTTCGTGTTTTTTCTTACTCTTCAATTAATTTTTATGGAATTTTATACAATTTGAGCTATCTATGCCTGAAAGATGTGGAATAGGAGGACTCTGACTAGACTCCACGATAAAACTTTTTTATTTAGTATAATCTACCACTCACTATCCAGTGTATTTGTGGTTGTAATGTTACATTCAATTCTTCCATTAAATTCAAGTGTAGGTAACTTGTAAGTAGGTATCTATGAGTTCTTCAAAAATAATATAAAGCACTAGAACAACTCGTTGGTCTGTTTACCCCGTATTTCGTGCATGTGGCGTAGATCGCGTAGTAGGCGCAAGAGCCTCATCAAACGATAAACTGAGTGACGTCGTATTAAATCCAATATGGCTGCCGCCCCAAGATGGCGGATTACCTATTTCTTCACAACCTCCTTGACTTGGGTATCAAATGGAAGGTTTGTCAAGCAGAAAACGTGGCGGCATTCTAATTTCAATATGGCGGATGCCCCAAGATGGTAGCTCAAAACGAAAAAAATCTAGAAGAAACTACCTACGTTCCCCCTTTTCTCCACTTATAATTCCGCAACATCTAACCTCAAAAGTTCCATTCCGTATTTAAAATGAAATGAAAACGAATGAAAATGAAATAATAGTTATTTAACCAACAAGTGTATTAATAAGGCCTATTAATGATCGAGATATTTCGCTAAGCACACGCGTCTACTGTGCACTGTTTATTTATTAATAATTACAAGTAACTACAAATTTATTTATTCATATTAATTTGCATCATTCGATTTCCGTTTATTGATATTTTTATTTATGTTACAAATTCATATTAGAATTACTAAAATTGATAGAAGGTACATACAGTTGAATTATTATTAGTTTTGTATTAGTTAAGAGGGGGTTACCGACAGCGAAAGTGACGTTATTAGAGTTCGTATTTTTTTAAGTTGTATAGCATAAAATCTAATAACATTTTACCTGGCAAAAATTTGGTACAAACATCTCTGTCTTCATTTTAATCATAAAATCTTACAAGCACTCTTTTGTTTTATAGGTTATAAAAACCTTGGGAAAAATTACTACTACTAAATTTTTGCCAGGTAAAATGTTATTAGATTTTATGCCATACAACTTAAAAAATACGAAATCTAACGTCACTTTCGCTGTCGGCAATCCCCTCTTAAGGTAAAGTTTTCAACTTCCATTATTCCACAACACCTTTGAGAACTACGAAATCTAAAGCTTGACAGTGACAGATATATTGAAAAATGAAAACATGGCGCCTTGGCCGACTTTATTTGAGAAATCGTTTATTAATGAGAAATCATGCATTAATGGGAGTTATTAATAAATAAATGATTTTGCATTCGTTAAAATAACTATTTAATACACGGTCGGTGGAAAACAATAATTAACAAAACCTCAATAATTACTTTATATACCTTTAGACGCAATAAATGAACAACCATTTACTATATCAGAACTCTGAAACACTTAGGTAGGTATTACCTCAGGAGTCCGTACTTATTCCGATTTAATATGCCAGAACTCGGAAATTCCTATTTACTATCTCAATATTTGGAAATTAACAGTATTCTCACTATTGCATAAGTTGTTTCCACAGAGGTTTTATTACAGCATCATATTGATTTTACAGAATGAGAAAAACACTGTATTATTACATTATTTTTATCCATGTTAAGTGTAAAGACAAAAAAAAATTATTAATAAAAAAATATTTTTAAAAACAAGCTTTTATTTAAATGCTCTGAAAAGAAGAAAATAAACTTTATAATAAATCAAACCAAGGCAAACCCCTCGGCAAACCCATAATTTTGTTACATTATACAACTGTATATGATATAAAAGCTTGTCGCGAGAATATATATCTTGAAAGTATTTTTAAGTAGAAAATGTATTTTTCTATAAAAGAAATTTACACACGAAAATCTCGCGACAAGCTTTTATATCATATACAGTTGTATAATGTAACAAAATTATGGGTTTGCCGAGGGGTTTGCCTTGGTTTGATTTATTATAAAGTTTATTTTCTTCTTTTCAGAGCATTTAAATAAAAGCTTGTTTTTAAAAATATTTTTTTATTAATAATTTTATTTTCCACTTTTTAGTTCTACTCTTCAAGCCCTTTTATTTAATGCTCATATTAAGGGAAAAGAAAATCAAATCCGCCGTGTTGGAGCAGCGGCCATATTGAATTTAGTGTGATGTCATTAACTCTATCGTTTTCTACTCTTCAAGCCCTTTCATTTGATACCCATATTAGGGGGGTTGACAAAAAAAAACATTATCCGCCATCTTAGAGGGGCGGCCATATTGAATTTAGGGAGATGTCACTAACTTTATCGTTTTCTACTCTTCAAGCCCTTTCATTTGATACCCATATTAAGGGGGTTGACAAAAAATGCATCATCCGCCATCTTGTGGCGACGGCCATTTTGAAAGTATTACAATATTGAGTATTGTATATTGTATTGTCACCGGAACTAAAGGTGTATGCAAAATTTCAGCTCAATCGGATGTCAGGAAGTGATTCCAATTCAGCTTGTAAGATTTGACCTAAACATACATACATTGCAAGTTAAATAAAAGCTTGTAATAAAAATGACTTTAGTTCTTTTTGCAAGACAAGAGCATAACACGTGGTGGACTTCTCACCGACTTGCTTCTGCTCCATAGTTTTTGTAAATAATAATCACAGAAGAAAACTGTCGGGTCTTCAAGTTGTTTGCGGAACAACTAATAAGTAGGTAAGCGTTTCCGATTTCTGACGTAGTAAATGAGAAATTCCGCGAACAATGAATCGGGAACTCCGAAGACGGATCGCGCCACCGGGCTTGCCTTGACAAAAGGCCGGGAAAAGCGAGAAGCCGCCGAGTCTGAGTCCGAGAGCGTGGGAACGCGGAGCGCGTGCGACGGAGGGCATATGGCGTGTGCGCGGCACCCCGTCGTGGAAAAAAAGGGCAGGTGGCCGGGGGGCCCTTTCTGCTTCGCATGGGAATCGGTCCCGAGGGTACGCGTCTTGAGATTAGGTAGCATTCCTCGGTCGGCGTATCGCCATAAAAAAACTGGCAAGTCCCGAAAGTGCAGGCTGCTTCCTAGGTCTCCCGTGCTTTGTGAAAACCTAGTAACTCGGATTTTTCACTTTTGAGAAAAATGGAATTTATCAATTTTAACCTAGCCGTGGCAATACTTAATATTTATAAGAAGAGTAAAAACTTATTTCCCACAAAAAAATACCGCTCTATCTTACGGAGATGTAATTTAAAGTAAAAATTAATATACCTCTGTACTAACAGAGTTACTATTTTGAAATTGGTATATTTCTCAAGAAAAACAAATATTTTCATAGCATCTGGAGTTACTGTGTTTTGAAATTGTAAAAACTAATTTTGAAATTTTTATTTTCTCTATACCTTTCTGTTGTTTTTATTATTATTTATTTATATATTATCTAAAGAGGCATTCTCGTAATATCTACAATTAAAGGAGAAAAAATGTAGCGCAAATTGTCACGTTAATTCCATACTATTTCCTGTTTCCAATAAACAGTATGCCCACGGATGGGTATAGGTACCTAAGGTGTAAATGAAAAAAACAATTTCAGTTGAAATTCGAGCTTCTGGGTCGAAAACTAAGATATAGAAACAATTAGGACAATTAATTAATATACAGAGTGTTTTAGAGCCAATTTTCAAAAATCGCCAGGAGTAAACTACCTTTATTTTTAGAAAATATCAAAAAAATTACTCAGAAAAGTCGCTTAGCTTTAAAATATGTGTCTGATTGTCGCTTTTCAAGCAAATCGGTGGATTTTGATTTAAATAGGTAGGTAACAAAAAACCAAAGTCTGCAGATTTGCTTGAAAAGTGACAATTAACTTTTAACTATAAAACTTTCTAAATAAATGTTTTTGATATTTTTAAAATCAAAAAAGTAGTTTCACACTTGACAATAAAAAAAATCAAAGTCGGCTGAGATGTTTGAAAAGCGACAATCAAACACATCTTTTAAATATAAGCAACTTTTGCAAGTAAAAGTTTTTGATATTTTGAAAAATAAAGGTAATTTACTCTTGGCGATTTTTGAAAATTCGCTCTAAAAATCCCCTGTATATTCATTTATCGCCCCAATTTTTTCTACATCTTAGTTTTATACCACAGCTTAAATTTCAACTCGAAATTTTTTTGTCATTTACACCTTACGTAAACTCAATCCGTGGACGTGGACATACTGTAATATTAAGTTAAATATAAACACAATATAGTTATTTTTGTTACAAGTACCTAAAATGAAGTTTTTCAGGACGAATTATTGCTGTTTCCAGACGAGGTGTTAGCTGAGTCCGGAATAGCAAATGAGTCCTGAAAAACTTCATTTAGGTACGTGTAACAAAGACTATTTTTTGTCACACGCTACCAAAATTTTGTTATACGCTTTTTACAATTCTTCAGAACGCTTAAATTTGCAAATTTTCCATAATTTTTGAAATCATAATGTTCGAAAAAGTTGGCTTAGAAATTGATATCATAGCAACAAGTTTGTTTATTTGATAATTTTGTCATGTCATTCATTACTTTAAGGACTAGGCCGAAAAAGAAGCATTTTACGGTCTTAAATGAGTCTGTAAAATAGCTATTTTTGGGAGCATATGACAAAAAATATATTACTTACGTTTTTAAGCTATTGCAATAATAATTCTGCGAGTACGGCTGTTCTTTTTCTTGAATTAGATTTGTACAATTGCTCTCAAATTTCTGCCACTTGTATCTACCGACTGTTAACTTGTACCACAGTTTAGATAAATGTGACTCAATTAAAATGACAAAATCTAGCAACTGAGAGTTACTAAGCAAAATTTTTCAAAACTGTTATAGTTTACAGCGGCAAAACCTAGTAACTAAGGCTTACTAGGTTTTGGTGTAGCCTCTCATCATAATGTTACCTATTTCAAACCGTTTCAGAAAATAGTAAATCAACCTGCTGGAGTATCATATAGGAATAAATAGATTAAACCACAGTTACTAGGATTTAAAAGTATGTGTATCTCTGGTTCTATAAATCTTAGGGTAACAAAAATACTATTCCCAGGTAGATCTTTGTACAAGGATGTCATTTATGCATACAACGTTAAATCCTAGTAACTATAGTTGTTAGGTTTTCACCAAGCACGGGAGAGGTACGCGGAGAAAATGCAGGAGGGCAATGGTTGCGGGCAAAATAATCCGATATCCTAAAACCCTCCCCACCAAGTACTATTTTTCTAAAGAGAGAAGTTGAAATTTGAAATTGAGTTTGAACTTACTGTTTAACATTTGTACAATACCTAAGTACATAAAATATTGGATTCTACTTGCATAATATACCGACAGAAGGGTTTCCTAAAATCGTTCTTTCAATCCTCCCTAAGTATTACAACGGGGTGAAATTACCAACCACCTTTGGTTTTAAGTTATAACTTTTTAATGAGGTAACATTTTTTCATTCAGAAATATGCATTGTATTTTTTCGGTCAAACTATAATAGTAGTTGACAAAAACTTTTTTTTCCTATTTTGACAAGACATAATTTGTCAGTTGAACCACTGCTTCCAGATCGCTTTTTTTAAATTCAATATTTCACACTTGCTTGTAAAATAAATGGGATTTTTTTTTGTTGAATGCGTAACCTATGAAGAATACAACTATTAGACCGTCAGATAGTGACAGATTTAGGTGCCCCATTTTCGCATACAAGCCTGGAAGAGGGTTGAATAGTACATCGATGTTGAGTAGAATGAAGGGAAATTTACGAGTGGCTCCTGGGGAAAACATGGAAAATTCGATTTTCCTTTACAGAAATAAAAGGTGTCTGTTGCCCATATTTTCATTCAAGCCATGTTCACTAAATGATTAATTAATAGAACCTGGCTTCGGAAAACCAAAGGCTTGAGTGTTGCAGGTGGCTAAAGGTTTGAAATAGGGGCGTAATCTTGTAAAGAAAAATCGAGATTTTGACCGATGTTTCCACACAAGCCCATCTAAAGTATGAAAATGTACATTGTCACTAGCCCGAAAAAAAAACATATTATACATAATTAACATATTATTTAAAAAAAATCGAATTTTCCATGTGATCCAACTGATCCCCAAGGTCTACTCAACATCGATATACTTTTCAACCCTCTTCGAATGCGAAAATGGAACACCTTAATCTGTCACTATCTGACATTTGACAGTCTATATTATGTAAACAATCGATTGTGCTTCCTTCACCAATGTCCGAAAATTTGGAAAAAAAGATGGTTGGTATTACAAAAGGTAGGTATATATCAAACTGTCATTTATTTTTAAAAAATAACCGAAATGGGTACCTAGTTGTGTGCATATTCTTGAAAAAAGTCCTTAAGAAGAGTTTCTTAAGGGCTTCCCATTTGAGATACAGCTTTTCTGTAAATATAAATGAATAAATCGAAGCCAAACTTAGAAGACAACAATAAGTTGTTCTAGCTGGTTGGAATTGTGTTGCTTGACATTAATAAAATAACTTCAATATTCGATCACAAAACTCGTGTTTGCCTTGAAACTTTGACAGATATGAAAAAAAGGACTTTTGTAGAGCATTTTATGGTCTATGGTCTATCCAAAAATGTAATAAAATATTATATTACATAGGGCCGAATTATTTTTTTTTTCTAAATTAAGAAATGTCGGTCCTTCGTAACTACGTCACTGGCCGCCGCAGAAGACTATACCACCATAATTTGGCACTCTAAGTCTAGTGACTACCAAGTTTGCGGCTTAGATTTATTCATTTACAGGAAAGTTATTCAAAATTTTCTGTATTTTTCTATAAGTTTCAACATCCTGTATCTGAAAAAGGAAGCCCCTAAGCACAGACATATATAGCTTCGCAAGCTATATAGGTCTGTGCCCTAAGGAATCATGTACACATGAACTTTTTTTCTCGAAATAGACACAGTAATCTTCCCTTGAAATTTTGTGGCATACTTTAATAACACCCTGTCCCTGTATGTTATGGAAATTAGTACATTTTGCATTTTGATAAAAATTATTTACCATTTTTTTCGCCACAAATATTCAACTTCCGTGTTGATGGTTGGTTTGTTGTGACTAGTACAAACAAAGCCTTCGAATGGACACCTTTTTCTTTCCAAACTTTGTACAAATCATCTAGTACCTATACCATTTCTGTTCAGAATTGAGGTTTCATAAATCAAAACGTGGTTGTGATTTACCTGGGTACCTGCAACCTGTAAGATTTGCATAACTAGCTATTTAAAGGTACTTTACTAGGTAATAAAAAAATCTATAATAATACCTACTTTATAAAAGCTTTATTACAGGGTATACAGGATTTCCGAGAGTTCCAAAAATTATAGTGCTAATCAGGTACTAAAGTGGTGTACCTAAGTAAGTTGGAGAGTTAGCAAATTAGGTTTTCTATGAAAAAATAAACTAAGGACTGTAGATTTTAACGTATAAGGACCTTAAATTTGAAAAAGATTGTATGAAAAGTAAAATTGGATGTCAATGACAAAAACATTTTTTATTACCGAACTTTTGAGTACATAGTTTTAAAAATAGGGCTGTAGCTAGGCTTTGCCGATGATAATAATAATAATAATGGACCCATAACCGTTTTTCTGCACTAACCAAGAAGTAGTTATAGGTACCCAGTGTACCTATATAACTCTTTTTCCTTTTTCAGAAAATACGAACGTGTGAACAAAGTTATTGTTTATTAGTTTCAAGTGTCATACCCATACAAGAAAGTAAAAATGTTTAGTGCCTATATGTATATTGTTGCCAATCCCCTATACATTAAAATACCATGTCCTTTCAACCATGTTATATATCTATAATTTTTGCATAAAACATTTTTCCGATACATGTAGAGAGATCTCCGTTTACTAAAATTCACCACAGACCAATTTTTTTTAGAAATTTGAACGACAATATAACGAGGTATAGAACTAGAGACATCACAGTTACACCCACCTAGCGTCTACAGCAACACCACATCTTTTTTCTAGGAATGTCTGAACTGGACCAACACTATATTAGTATTGGTCCAGGTCTGAACATCAAAAATCCCCCCTTATCTACGGCCCTTAGCCTGTGAGCGTGTAAGTTGCGTGTTGATAATTGTAATAGCAATTTGTAAAAATTAATAGAAAAATCCTTCCAATATTTTTCTACTTATATTTCCATGTTCTGACCAGAAATTCGATAACATTAGTGCGATACGATCCTAATTATTATTTTAGTAGGTATAATTCGATTTTCTCTGGCGTCAGACAATTAAGTAATTGAACTTTGCCTCCATCATATTTATCAGAGTACTATAAATTTATTTTTCATTTGAATTTATTTTGGATTAGACAGTTATTATTTTTATCCTTATATCCTTTACACAGGATGTTTTTGTACATTTCTGCCATCGAACCATGTAAAACAGAGAAACACAACACAATTGGAACACCCTATAACTTACTATAGGGTGTTCCGCAGTTAGGTCGGTTCGAGCGATTTTCTCCGTAATTTTTAAGATAAATTAAATTGGTTGTTGAAAACCAAACCTGTGTAGCTTGTTCCAAGAAATTAAATGTTAATAAGAAAAAAATTTAAAATAAAAAACATTTTTAAAAACAAGCTTTTATTTAAGCCATGTACTAACACGAATAAAATAAGTTTAGGCATTCGTTAAGATAATTCAATTCCAAATTGCCACAAGTTTTTGCCAATTGAAAAGCTTGTCGCGCGAAATATTGATGAAAGTAGGTACCAATTAATTTTATTGGACAGTAATTGGTTGATAAGCAAGTACCTAGTTATTTGCCAAAATATGCATTTTTTCTTTACAATTCGCGCGACAAGCTTTTCCATTTGCAAAAACTTGTTGCAGTTTGGAATTGAATTATCTTAATGAAAACCTAAACTTAGGTTATTCGTTTTAGTATATGGCTTAAATAAAAACTTGTTTTTAAAAAGGTTTTTAATTTTATTTTGTGCTTTTTAGAACCTATTTGATTCCCAGGTCAGGAGGGTGGTAAAGAAATTTAGTCTGCCATCTTGGGGCGGCCGCCATATTGGATTTCATATGTCTTGGAGCGGCGGCCATATTGAATTTAGTGTGATGTCACTAACTTTATCGTTTTCTACTTTTCAAGCCCTTTCATTTGATACCCATATTAAGGGGGGTTGACAAAAAATACATCATCCGCCATCTTGGAGCGGCGGCCATTTTGCAAGTATTACAATACTGAGTATCGCATATTGTATTGTCACCGGAACTAAAGGTGTATACAAAATTTCAGCTCAATCGGATGGCAGGAAGTGGTTCTAATTCAGCTTGCAAAATTAGACCCACACATACTAACCCAGGTGAAGTTAAATAAAAGCTTGTAGAAACAATTGGAAAAGAAAAAAGTTATCGCACAATATCCGATTTTTTTGAAAAATCATGCTAGCGATTTTGTTGCATTTTTATTTTTTTATTAGTCTGGTAAAGTGGATAAAAAATCTACTCTGCGTACCTGAATATCACGTGTTTTTTTTTCTGTTCGTATATGATGTTCCTAGCGATTATCCCGATAATTTAAAAAAAAAATTGATGGTTCAAATATTATCTAAACTTTTGTAGTTTTTCCAAAGGATTGAATGCCACCTAGAAAAACGCAGTTGAATTTCAAAGATTTTTTTTACTCAATTTACTAGTGTAATGGAAAAATGAAAGAAAATCGCTTTCTAATTTATTTAAAAAATCGGTTATTTGGCCATCGCTTGCTTGTTTATCAATAATTTATCTTAAAATTTCTTAGATGATCTCTGGTAACCTTTTAACAGGGAAAAATCAAGTAGGTACAGGGTACAGGCTACTTACTTGATTTTTATAAAACCACAAAAAATAATATCTTTATCAGTGCATAATAGAACATGCCGTGGATTAATCCATGGAAATTATCGTCATGGCAAAACAGGCTTAAGCGACAATTAGAGTATAAGAAATTAACGTGAAAGAATTTTGCGTTGGATGCAGATATCGACCTAAATCTCCAACAAAAATCAGGATCTGCTTTAGTATCTAGCTCCTTTTGAAAGTATCTAGATACTTAGATACTAGATACATTTTTTAGCCAAGATGTCAAGGCGTGCCACGTGCCTATATTTAATTTTAAAAAATAAGCAATACAAATAATAAAATGGGGTGTGATTTAGTGATTTTTTTAAAATACCGTACATAAAGTACCTACTCAGTGCTCACTTTGGAGTGACGTACACGGTAAACTAGTAACCCACAACTTGTTTTGATTAGTGACAATCTAAACTTCACATTCACAGTTCTACTTTACCCACACACACACTTGATATGGTATATCCATCGTCTTGGCACGTTTGTCTATACCACTTGATAGTCGGGTGAGCCATACTGATGAGGGATCACCGTCCCGAAACAGTACTGTATATGGTCGACTACACGGAAAAAATTAAAAGTTATTAAAAAAATAATATTAATTAATGTAAATTTTAATACTCTATAGGACCAACATCTGGTAAAATAGTTGTTACAATAATTTTGCTTTACCATTTTTAATAAAATATATTATCTTTTCTTTTATATATTAAAGGATTCCTATATATTTAATATTATACGTTTCTCATGTATTTTACTATCTTATTTAGGACTAACGTATATAATTTTTTTATGTTAAAATATATTAAACAGTTATTATACTATTTAATACTGTTTACTAACAATACCATTAAGGTTTAAAATAAATAATAATAAAAGAGGGATATAGATATTATTTCTTTTAATATACTTTATTATAATCTCCCGTAACTTTTATTACATTTTCGAGTAGTCTCTATTAGCCGGTTTATTAAGAAATATAATTCATTATAATACAGTCTACAAAGTTTAGTTAAAATCTTTGTTGAAATAGATGTAGATATTTTATTTGGTGTATTACATATGATAATAAAAATTAATATTCATGGTATAATTTTTTGTCAAAACAAATAATTTAAAAAATTCGTTAGTGTTACTGAAGAACGATGTAATATTACAAGGTGATCAACGTGGTCATTTTTAAGAAAAAATGGTTCATATAAATATCTGTTCAAAGGTTCGCTATCTGAAATGAAAATTATTCTGGGTCATATATTGCCACTTAAGAAAAAATATTTTTGAACTCCTTCAATATACCTTTAATTTTAATTCAGAATGTTGTGGCAACTAATTTAATTTCAGGCGAGTGATTTCCCAGATTTTTCGTGTTAGTTACCAAAGGAAACCATAAACTTACTTCCTATTAGACCTATATATTCAGCATCACAAAAACTTAAGTGCTTGAACATTTTAAGTAAGAAGGTAAATATATCTTGCAAAAGTATCTTGCTTATACTTTTCTTACCTCATTTTTGTGTCGCACTTTTGCATTATTTCGTATGCAGGGAACAAGAAACAAAACACAATATTGATTACATACGCCCTGTATTAAAACCTTCATTTAAAACACAATTGCACGCCAGACATGGAAATACAAAACTTCCTGTAGTAAAGCCCAATGTCAATTGCCATAAGTTTTTCTTATCACGATCAATGCAACTATTAAGAAAATTGCAGATAAATACACCAAAATGATGCGCGTCACCTCGCGAAACTGTCGCTAGGAAATTCACCGATAAACTGTATTGTATTCCGTCTTCGCGGAGGGGTCAAGATAGCGCCGTATTTGATATTATTTCAGGTTGTAAGAAGTAACGCCAAAGATAATTAAGTTAAACACCATGGCAGACTTCGTAAAAATGCATATTTTATTAACCAGACATAATAGCACATATATAAAGTGCGTATTTTAAAATTGTTTTTAAAAGCAAACGCATTTTAAAACGTACAATACAATTATATTATTTAGTGCCCGTACATTATTTTATGTTATTAAATAATTTTTTTATACTGGCTTTTTGTTTATTAGAATTTTCTTTACGGGTTAAAGTATTGTCAATATATTTCTTATAGTCTAAAAAAATAATAATTGAAACAATGTTGTGTTAATAAAATTTATAATACAGTGTGACCCATTTGTTTTGGGGTCAGTCTGTAAAAAGTGTATCAATCGTGCGATTTGGCTGATTTTTTTTTTAAAATTGTAGAGCTCGATGAACTGCACATTTTGAACAAAAATTGCCTGGTTCGCATAAAATCCAAAGCCTACTATGACCGTTTTTATGAGCAAAATTTTAAGAAACCATATTAGCGTTTTTTTTTTGAAAAAATCTGTGTGCGCCAATGGATTGAGCACCCCTCGAAATGGGTATGTACAAAATTTCATCAAAATATTTCAAGTAATAACGATTTTGTAGAAAAATTAAAAATGCAGCCAAGGTACGTCTTTATTTTCAAAAATTCAAAGTTGGCCATGGAAAATAATTGAATTGTAATAATACAACCTTATGCTTATAAACACAAAACATAAAAACAATTAAAATTATAAAATTTTCGTTGTCGCCCACGAGTCGAACAATTTCTATTTTGTCTCTTATGCTTAAATATTCCATAATTATGATAATTAATTGTATTGAGCACAAACAATTTCTGAACTCAATTTAGACAGTTTGACACTTAATAAAAGTAAACAATTCAATTATTTTCCATGGCCAACTTTGAATTTTTGAAAATAAAGACGTACCTTGGCTGCATTTTTAATTTTTCTACAAAATCGTTATTACTTGAAATATTTTGATGAAATTTTGTACATACCCATTTCGAGGGGTGCTCAATCCATTGGCGCACACAGATTTTTTCAAAAAAAAACGCTAATATGGTTTCTTAAAATTTTGCTCATAAAAACGGTCATAGTAGGCTTTGGATTTTATGCGAACCAGGCAATTTTTGTTCAAAATGTGCAGTTCATCGAGCTCTACAATTTAAAAAAAAAAATCAGCCAAATCGCACGATTGATACACTTTTTACAGACTGACCCCAAAACAAATGGGTCACACTGTATGTGATATTACTTATTTTTTAAAACAAATTTTAATAAATCTATTTTTTCCGTGTACCACTATTTTTGTTTCATAAATATCTAAGTAGGTTGATTGCCTTATGAGGTATGAAATTTTCTTAATTAACTGATAGTATCTGAAAGTATCTAGATACTTTTTAACGTATCTGTACCCAGATACTTCGGAAAAAATGTATCGGTATGATACATCTGCCAGACAGAATCTGCATCTAGATACCGAAAAAATGTATCTGTTACATCACTGAACAAACCGTTACATATCTCCGAAGTCATCCCTACAACTAGCCGCCCTCCCGGGCGCCTCCAACCTGGCGCCCGTCCGGGCGCGCGCCCCGCACGAGCTGCGGCCGCCCCGACGCCGCCGCCGACGGCATCCGCCGGCCGACAAGGATGCCGCGCCGCCGGCCGCCGACCGGCGCGGCGGTCGTCCCCAGTCGGCCCGCGCGCCGGCAGCTGCACGCGCCGGCCCCGGCCACAGGTGGCGGCGGAGTGTGGGAACGCTCGGCCCGCTCGCGTTCCCACGATCCGGCCGCCTATAAGAGCTCCCACCACGCGCCGGCACGCTCACTCACCGTCCGACGGCCGTCCGCGCACCATGTCGTACGACGAACCCCAACCGATCTCGCGCACCTACCAGTACCGCAAGGTGATGAAGCCGATGCTCGAGCGCAAGCGGCGCGCCCGCATCAACCGCTGCCTCGACGAGCTCAAGGAGCTGATGGTCACCGCGCTGCAGAGTGAGGGCGAGAACGTGTCCAAGCTGGAGAAGGCCGACATCCTGGAGCTGACCGTGCGCCACCTGCACAAGCTGCGCAGGCAGCGGCGGCTGTCCGCCAGCCCCGTGGTCGACGCCGACAGGTTCCGCGCCGGGTACACGCACTGCGCCAACGAGGTGTCGCGGTGTCTCGCCGCCATCCCCGGCGTGGACGTGCACCTCGGCACGAAGCTGATGACCCACCTGGGGCACAGGCTCAACGAGATGGACCGCGCGGCGCCGCTGCTCATCCAGGTGTCCTCGTCCTACACGCCGCCCGGATCGCCCACTTTGGAGCAGTCGTCCTCGAGCGGGTACTCGATGCCGTTGACGCCGGCGTCGTCGACGTCGTCGGCGAGGTCGCCGTCGCCGGCGCAGCCGATCGACTGCTCCACGGCCGGGCTGCTGAAGGTGGCGCACAAGGAGGAAGTGTGGAGGCCGTGGTAGGAGGGACGCGGCGCGCGCCCGCTCGAGGATGGGATGATCTCTGAAGCTTTAAAGAAAGAAAAGTAGGTTTAAGACGTAGAGTTAGTTTCGATCGTGTGATAGTTGTCCGTTACGTCGTGGTACCTGTGATTGTTTGAAGGGAATAGGCGGCGGGTAAGGCGCCCGCCGGTGTGGCCTTACTTCTAAACTCTGTAGTTTCGTAGCCTTTTTGTAAAGTGTATTACGAGCCTAGTCTGTGATACATTGTATTTTTGATATTTCAAAGTACTTTGGATGAATAAATACGAATTTTGTTATCATACGCTTGTGTCTCCTTTAAAATTTCCCCTCCCCCAAAAAGATACAACATAAAATCTCCATTTTCATTACAATACAAAAGTGCAAATTCAGGATCAGATTTATTGACACCCCTACCAATACTCTGTTGAAAAACAGGTAAGTATAATCTTTTGTATTTAATTAAATTATATAATAATATTTACTTAAAGTAAAAAATTATGCTACTATTATTCTGTTCATTGTTCTAAATGTTTAACTTAGCAAATTATCTAATTTAATTGCCATCAAAACAAATAAAACTAAAGTCACTGTTTTTTATAATTATTATTGCTTCATAAACAAAATTAGTGACACCTATTTGTAATCTATATTTTATGCAAATCATTATCTGGGTAATACCTACAACTACTATTTATCTAAATTACATTTGATTAGTCACGATATAATAAAAAATGTAGAGTCAACTGCCTAGATCGACGATTTAACGATATAAGTGTGCCAAGATCTTTATACCTATACAATCTTAGCTCTAATTACTGCAGATCTTATTCAGAGATTAACTTCTAAAAGAAATATATACCTAGTATGTACAATATGTGCCTAATCGATATACAAATGCAACATTTTATCAAAACTGTCTTTAGTGTGGTGTGGTAGAACCACAGTAAAACCATGAACCAACTTACCGTTTATTTCAGCAAGATGTTCCGCTGGTCAATAATAATTATGTAGATTACCCGACTGCGAAAAAATAATAATTTTCAAGAGAAATGTATTATAAACTTCTTATAGCAGTGCAATTTATACGGTATAAATGCAAAATTGTGGCCTTCATAACAACAAAAAATACAAGTTTGTGAAGGGGAAATTTTAAAATTAATCGAGTAGCAAAACCCGAGTGTTCACCAAAATTTTAAAAGTCAAAATAAAACACTATAGTAAACGATAAATTAGGAGCAATAGGTTTCAATTTAATAAAACCACTACTAATACTGTAATATTTTTGTTGTATCTCTCTACAAAAATTTTTAAACAACAAATTGTTATCACGATTACAAATCCTAAGATGCAGCTTAATGGTGCACCTAAAAAAAGAGGTAAGTTTAATTTTTGTCATAGATTCAGTGTCCGCCAAGAAGTCTGCACTAAGAAACTTTTTTATAATTAATTTTAAACAATAGCAATAAGCGATATTTAAAAAAACGAAAAGTAAAAATATTCACTTAGACTTCTTGTTTGACACGATTATAAAAAACTATTTATTGTGGTTTCTTTTCTATTTTGAATAATAGCGTTTTGGGGAAATGATCAATCTTATCGACTCTTTTGACAAGCTTTTATTTAGCTTCATCTGTCAGTATATGAAGGTCAAATCGTTGAGAGAAGGAATAATAAAAGGGGTATCGGTTGCGGAAATTTCTAGCTCAATTTAGCGTCGAAATATAGTTATTTCGGTCCCAGTCAACTGCTTTAGGAGGCCCTCCTAAAGCAATTTACCGGGATATGTTATGTGCGTTAAGATTCCGGGCTCTCTATAATACATACGATCGTAGTAGATTCTTCTATGATACGATGTAGCGCCCCTTATTATTTCTTCATTCAACGGTCAAACCTTGAAACTGAATTTTAACACAGTTACACCTAATCCATGTGGAGCCGAAATTTTGCACACATTTTTGCAGGTGCTGGGGACAATAAAATCTAGTATACTCAATATTGTAATTTATACAAAATGGCCGCTGCTCCAAGATGGCATATTGATTTTTACTTTACAAAGCCTTCGATATGCATATCAAATAATGAAATGGTTTTATTTCAATACCATGTATTAAACTCATAAAATAAGTTTAGGTTTGCGTTAAGGTTGTAAGCACTTCCATATTTCATGTCAACTGAGGAAACAGAATGGAATATCTGGAAAACGGCAAGAGATGACCTTATAATGTTACATATTCATTAAAAAGGCAATTTTAGGGCCTATTTAATGACATTTTGACCTACATAAAGGTAACGAATTCTAATAATATTTTAGGTATTAGGTACCGATTAAACCGGAAGTGACATTCAAATATAGGAACAGATTTTATTTTGATTCTTAATATAAAAAATGTATTTTATTTATTTTTTCGAATAATATTTTTTGGCTTCAACTTTTCCAAATCACCCTGTATGTCAATTTCGAAGCTAGATTGGGATCCCCTGGAAAAACTGCAGAGCCCTGGCTTTTAGATGGTTTTTTATCTCAAAAATATTAATCGGAATTAACATTTTATTTGAGTCACAGTACAAAATGGCTGGCTTTTAATATTACTCTTGTAAGGTATCCTATGACACATGTTATATAGGTACAATTTTATTTCTTTCATTTTTTGCGAAATCCTCTTTGGGATATTTTGTTTACTAGCGTAATTCCTTGCACAGATAAGCACTTCAAGGCAAATTGGTTATATTTTCCGTTTCCTTATAACTTTTCAGGATTAAGATAGAAAAAAGTTTGGTATAAAAGTTGTTTGTAATCAAGGCAACTACCTATTTTTTAAGTATTGGTATATACAGGAAGTTGTGAAATTAGCGAAATAAGCACCGTTTTTTTTTTTATCTGGAATGACTCTCCTTTTTATACACTTTTTATATACTCACCTTTAAGAGAGAACTTTAGAGCTTTTTTGTCGTTTGCGGCGTTGCCAAGTTATTAGATATTCCCTATAATTGCATACATTTGGAAAATCAGTTATATTCCCGTTTCTGCTACATACTTTCCGAAGTTGATTTATATGGGGAAAACTACTAGTGTCTCCTATAGTATAGTGCAGCCAGAGTTGGATTTAGCTATACAGAATGTTCAATTATGATCCCCATTTTTTGTTATTTGGAAGAGGCCATAACTTCTTTTTTTTAACGGTACGATCACGTTTTGATTATGCGAGACGATTCTACTGTTTAATACCTACAATTTATTACAGCAGCGTTATATTGACATTTTCTGTAGTTTTCGAATGATTTGCAAATATTTGTGTTTTCATTTTCATTTTTCCCTCATTTTGCATCTTTATATTGTGCTGTAACTTTTTCAAAATTGGAAAAATATGTAAAACAAATCATACACAATATTGCTTTCGCCATGAACTAGATATAGTGTCTTATTGTTTTAATAACTAGCAACAGTAGCAATGTAAGTAAAAATTCGTTAAAAGTGATACAATTTGCTTTAGCAATTCTACGACATACCTTTACCAAAATAAGATAAATTTTGATTGCTTATGAAGAAATTCAATTAAGACTTTTTTGTTATTTACTGGAAGCTAACGAAAACTCAAACTGGAAGAAATGTCAGTACAAAAATTCAGATATAGGGATCTTAAAAATACCTATAAAGATGCAAAATGAGGGAAAAATACGGAACCATGTTTTGGAATCGGACATTAGGCCTATAAATCGAAGAAAAAAACAATATTTGCAAATCATGCGAAAACTATAAAAAAAATTCAATACAACCCTAATATACAGGGTGAGTCAGAATGCATAGTAAATATTTTAAAGGGGTGTTCGGCAGGTGGTTTTAAGGGGTCCTTCATGTGAAATTTTTCGATTTGGACTTTCCTTACCAAGTTATTCGGGTGTACACGGTGACCCAAAATAATTATTTTTATTTATATCTCAATAACGGCGCTACTTAAAAATTTGAAATATGGTATGTATTATCTACTTACTGGAAGACGACTTAGGGCAGTTTTATTCATTTAAACACTGCCCTAAAAAGGGTAAAAACTAACAACCCCTATTCATTTTTTTGATCGAACTTTTTTGTGGATCATTTTTACGCATAACAATAACATGATTTGTGTAGCCCTTTTATTTAAGAAACTTTTTTCCCTCTACATTTTTTCTCGAAAACACAATACAGTGTGTCCCAATTTGATACTGGACACCTCATAAATATATGAAGGGCAAGAAAAACAAATGGTCTCTATTTTTTTATTGGTAGTCCCAAGAGAGAGTATCTGGTAGGCGGTGGTATTTGGATGGGGTAATTATTTCATGGCCTGCTAGGATTTTTTAAAATAGCAAATTTTCAGGAAACCCGACAAAATGTTATTAAGAAAACTTGTTCAGAATAAAAAACTGAGTAGATTTGCAAAATTTCAAAAGTCTAGGCCTACTTTGATTTTTAGCTTTTTCGTCTTTTTCTTCCACTTTTTTCTTAGAAATGTGCCCTTTCTGGACCTTTTACGTCAAAATATTATTAAGGAAACTTGATTATAGTGTAAATTTTGACGTGAAAACTTCAAAAAGTACACTTTTTTAAGAAAAAAGTGAGAGATAAATCTAAAAATATAAGTAGGTCTAGACTTTTGAGATACTCTCCCTTGGGACTACCAATAAAAAAATAGAGACCATTTTTGTTTTCTTTGCCCTTCATATATTTCTGAGGTGTCCAGTATCAAATGGGGACACAGTGTATGTTTCCTACAAAAAAAATAATCTCAAGCCAAATACCATTCCCCTGACTGTTTCAGAAAATCAAGTAAAAATTCATCGTAGGCGGGCGTCAAACAATTTAATTCTTTTTATTCAGGGACCCTTTAAAATAAGGGGACCCAGTATTATACTTTCCAAAGTGAGGCCGTTTCTTTCCCCATTCTAATGGTCTCAGTGGTGCCAACTATGCCATTTTATTGGAGAATCTAAGAAAATAACAGGTACTTTCATTGTTAGTAAAAATTAATAATGGTTTCCATGAAGTAGACTTGACAATGTGGTGTCTACAAACACGGAATATGGCAAATGCCAAATAAATCAAAAATTATTTTATAATTTACATTGATTTCCAGGGAATTTAAGTAGAAATATGGTAAATCAGTGCAGATTATGCAAAAAGCTTAATTATAAGCACCCCACTTAACTTTCCACAGGTAAGAACCGATGTAGTTCTAGAGTGTTTCTAGTTAGGAAAGTAGGTACGTTTAATCAGGCCGTAAAATAAAGTTTATACTTATTTACAATTTGTCGCTAATGCACCATGTTACCAGGTTTGTCAATCCATTTGTAATATGTATAATTGAACTTTCTTCCCTTGTTGAAATGCGTCTACCCAAAGAACTTTCACAGATTTCGGAATGGACAACAAGATTATGTCTAATAGTTCTAATAATGTAATTTCTCGGTGTTCATTAGTCCTTATAATTTTTTTGTAATTTTATTTGTCTCCCAAGGGTACCTACCTCAGAAACTTAAAATAAACTCGTATGATAAAGTCTTTCAAAAACTTTGTAGAATGCTGTAAGTAATAAAGTGAAGACCTGACTGAAGCTACCTGCTTAATAATTTAAAATTTATGAAATACCATACTACACTACTACTTTCAGAGTTAAGTCACCATTGGGACAAAAGAACTTGCTTTAGATTACCTCTGAGTTTCTGGAAATTGGGAAACTCAAAAATGATTCGAATGCATATGTTGCTGAGTCCACAAGAAGAAGGTAAATCATTTCCAGAATTAAGAAAATAAATTGAACGACACATTTATAAACACTACTACTTTCAGAGTTAAGTCACCATTGGGACAAAAGAACTTGCTTTCGATTACCTCTGAATGCACACCTGAGTCTGAAGCCGACACTGGTGAACCTAGTAGGAAAAGGTAATTTCATATTTCAGACAATAGATATATCCACATAATCAAATATATGTACAGGGTGTGTCAAGGAAGAATCCCACCCCATTAACTTTTTAATTTTTCAGCATAGAAAAAAACGTTTCAAATGACAGTTGTGGGGAATTTTGTGTTTTTGATAGTGTCAACCGTTTTTATACAGGGTGTCTCAAAAAAGTAGGGCAAACCAAACTTGTAGTTTTTTATGGAAACTTTATATTTTTGAAATCCATAATTTCAATAATAATAATCATAAGTTCAATCCGTTCCATCCCCATTGTTCATAGATTTTTCTTTTGCCTTTTTGTTGCAGAATAAAAAGATGCACTAAAATGATGGACCTACCTGCAAGACCAAAAAGTTACGAGTAAAAGCACGATCCAAAAACAGCGCAGGTGGCGCCCTCTGTGAGATACGGCGAAATTGACACTTTCAGCTTATTCTCCATATCTCCATCCCCAAAACACAGCAGTTCAGTTCAGCAGCTTCATTATTTTGGGAGATATGTAGCCATAATTCAATTTCAAAAAAAGAACTTCAACGCCCTGTATCTCTAAAACAAGGCATGTTGGCCTCAATACATATTTTGGTCCCCCCTATCTTCGGGTTTCGGGATTTCCCATTCTCAATGAATCAATTTGTATAATTTGATAAACAGCTGATAACACGCATGTGCGTAAAGACAGGAAATTAAGTATAGTTTTATAAATAAAAATGTAAAAATTGTATTTATTAGATTAGTCATATAATATGTTCAACCTCAGCTTTATTTGTTTGTATGAGTGTTCAATATACATATTTTTTAAATTGAATTTTACTTTTTATACTTTTAGAAGCTCATAATGAAATATTATACATGTATATATCAAATTCAAAATTGTATTAAACAGACATCAATTCAATGGGAACTTTTATACGCTATTATTTTTTCCAAAATATTTCTTGTTATAAGAACTATAATAAGGGTAAGGTCGTTGGGTGAAGATTTAAAAAGAGAATCTACGCCCATGGAACAGCGTGCCGATTTAAAAACATCTCCGGAGCCCGCTGGCACCCTCTACATTCCGGACCAGAAATTAAAGCGGATCGATATCGAAAATCTTCTGGCATCTTCGCCGGAGCCATCTTGCGGCTAGCGGAAGTAACAATTATTCACAGTCGGTGTCGCTGACTCGAAAGCAAAGTCTAGAAAACAGCACACTGTTTTCTGGGGTATACTGGGATAGCTCGGTGGGAATTACAGATGGGACATTTCGAGTCTGGCAATATCTTGATTTTGACTTTTGACAGGGTTTTACTTGACATTAAGCCCTGGGAATTGGGCCTGGAGAAAGTGAAAGGTTAGAAAGCGATTTTGTGCGAATTTTGGAGCTGAAAGAATATTCTTGGGCAGTGACAGTAATCTGACAAGTTTATTTGTGATTTTTGAAGGCTAAACAATAAAGGTGGTAACCAAGGTAACGAGTTTGGACTGTGATTTTTGAGATTCATTAGAATATTATTTGCCCCTTTCACTGCTCCCTTTCGCGACCAGAAATTTACTTGGGGAAAGGACCCGCC
This sequence comes from Pseudeuparius sepicola, assembly GCA_963920635.1. Taxonomy (NCBI): domain Eukaryota; kingdom Metazoa; phylum Arthropoda; class Insecta; order Coleoptera; family Anthribidae; genus Pseudeuparius; species Pseudeuparius sepicola. The sequence goes on from OY987304.1 coordinate 9,379,074, forward strand.
CAAATACACTTATTAAACAGGGGTATCATTCCATCCTTTTCCCTTTAATAGAAATCGTATATTACATCAACCACACACGACCAGAAATTACAGACACAAAATTTTATATTTCCAGCTCCATAGATGGTGTTTATTTTCAACGGGTACGTTGGGATCTATAGTAAACCCTAGAGCTGCGGGCGAGACTTCGAATTTTTTTAGCCTTGAAACTCTTCTTACACATTGTGAAACTATTGACTAGTGGGGGACTATTATTATTGCCAAAACAAATAACATACAGTGTGTCCAACTTTAAAACTGTACAAATCCGTAAAATCTTCATTTTTGGAGACAATCGCCCAAACTTTTTTTTGTTTGAAAGGCCTTCAAAAACCGCTTCTTTTGACCGTCCCGTCATTTTCAAAATGCAAATCCAGGGCCGGCTGCGATTTTTTTATACCCTCGATTTTCACGAAAACCATTTAGCGATTTTTTTATTTAAAATCTGACCCCACAGCATTAATCAGAACACCCAAAAACCCCTTTACACCAAATTTGAATAAAAAATATACAGGGAGTTCCAATCTGCATGGTGTCAAAGTTGAGCAAAATAAGACTTTTAAAGGTATCTGCCAAGTCAAGATTGCCATGGAATCCCCTCAAAACAGTTCAATGGTCTATAGGACCACTCAAGGTATTGGTGTGCAAAGGTCCAATACAAAATATACAGAGTATTCTTATCTGTGCCATCTCAAAATGCTGAATTTTTATGAAACTTTATATGGGTCATGAGTGCTGTAGAATCATTGAAAAAATATTGATAAACACAAAAGTAATGTATTTCTTTAAAATTCCTATTTTGCTCAAATTTGACACCCTGCAGAATAGAACTCCCTGTATATTTTTTATTCAAATTTGGTATTTAGGGGTTTTGGGGTGTTCTGATTAACGCTGTGGGGTCAGATTTTAAATAAAAAAATCGCTAAATGGTTTTCGAGAAAATTGGGGGTATAAAAAAATGGTAGCCGGCCCTGGATTTGCATTTTGAAAATAGCAGGAAGGTCAAAAGAAGCGGTTTTTGAAGGCCTTTCAAACAAAAAGGGTTTAGGCGATTATCTCTAAAAATGAAGATTTTACGGATTTGTACAGTTTTAAAGTTGGACACCCTGTATAATAATTGTATATGCGTTAAAATGTTCTTACTTATATAATTTATTTATGTTGACAATATTTCTGGATTTGGTATTTAGGTATTTTTTTAATAAATGTGTTTTCTCATTTAACTATTTTATTTTATTCCTCTCTGTCAAAAAATGTTCAAGGGTAATTCTGAATGAAAATGGGTAATTACTTTCTGGCGTGTTCAGTCAATACCTACTTAAAAAATCTCAATTCCTACATGTAGGTACATACATAGTCAACAGTTTAAAAAATCCTTATTTACCTACTTTTACTATTTTTGTTTATATCACTAATAAAAGTAGCATTTCATAAAACAGTGTTAGTTTTTTTTATTAAGAAATTCATTTTCGTCAATGTAATTTGAGCAAAAACTGCAAATTAAACAGTTATAGAGGGCAGGCCGTTACCTTGATTTAACTATAGAGAAAAATCAAACGGCAGAACATAAAAAACGCGATCACGTAAATTCAACAAAGAACTTAGCACTTAGCAGCCAATTTTCTAGGAGCCAAAAATTTCAACGTTTATTTTTTGATGAATATTTTTCTTCATTCTCCGGTTTAATCTGCTTAGAAGGTTTAATAATAGTTACCCTTTCTACTCTATTTTTATCAAAATAAATTTGTGGAAATAAGGGCGAGGAAAATTTTTTGCTGTCAGAAAATCGGCTACTAACTTTACACCGGTTTAGTATTGATTTTTAAATGTCTTCCGATATTTGGCCCCGCCTGTTTAAGTTTAAATAGTTACGAGCCGCCACTGATTAAGTGGTGTGGTATCATAGTTTGGCAGATATAAGCAATAATATCGTTTTAACGTCCTAGCTAGCTAGCTTTTAAAATTGAGGGTACAGTTTACTCCGGCCTTGTTTTTTTTTCGACAAAAATACACCCTGTATACACTGTGTACTGATAGCAAAGTCTAGTATTCTCTAGACTTTGCTGATAGGTTCGGCCAATTATTGGGGCAACACCAAACAGAATGTCAACTTACAATTAGAATTTTTTTATCGTTTACACCCCTTGGGCACTGAATCGCAGGACACACAGTATATATTTTTATTAGTTACTTAAGCTAAAAAAATAAAAATAAATAACAACCTCTTTCTGTATTCAACATTTTTCCAGAAAAACGCCTAGGTACATTAAAAAATACTCCCTAATAGAGGGAAGGCAATCAGTTTTTTCACTTTTCTCAAAGTTTTCATTTTGGACATATGTTTTGTTTTTCAAATCAACGTAAGAAATTGAAGCAACATAATGTAGATCACTATATCCTAAAAAAGAGAATTTTAAAAATCTGCCAATCCGTTAAAATCGTCAAATATCAAACTGAAATACGCCCAACCCTGAATCTATTCCTAATTTTATAAAAGCCAAATCGTAGAATTATTTCACTGGCCCCTTCTCCCTTCTCCCCCCGTGTCTATTTTTAGACTTGTTTGCCCCGCCCCGAACACAAACGAGCCTTTTGGAATACGAAATTGTCGAGTACGAAATCTACCACTAATTATCGATTTTGTTAGAGTCATTGTAATTATCGAAAATAGATGGTGCTAAACAGTAGTACTGGACGAGAGCTAAATAGAAATAATAATACCGCTATACACCAGTAGATGGAGTAGGTGCGCGGAGGCGAATGACTACGATCATTGGAAAAAGTTTTAAATACAATCGAATATCCATAGTCCTTCGCCTCCAAAAGCGCTCGGCATTTTATCTGGATCCGTGAGAGGTCTTTTTAAACCTTCAGAAGGTAAGGTACTTAACTTTCTAAGATTTTTAGATCACGTTTATAACTAAATTCATTATTTTATAACGAGACAGCTATAGGTAAATATTCCAAGTCATTTTTATTCTGTAAAATTCGAAAGTTGGATGTGAATTATGATTGGAAATATTTTGCCCTCTTTGGAATCTATGGCACTGGCATGTCACATAAAACCTGATGCCATTTGGACACTGACATATAACATAACCTAGTACAAGCCCCCTTGTGGTCTCCTTGGTGTATATAAAAAACAAACTTCCCCTCAAGGCTTCACTGTTCCTATGCGATAGACTGTGACATGCTGGGTCCCCTTATTTTAAAGGGTCCCTGTTTTTATTAAACATTAAAACAACAAAAATATCAGGTAACAACAATTCAGCATCAGGATAAAAAAATGTGTTACAGTAGATGCTCAAAATGCTATGCCCATGACATATTTATTTAATTAACATTAAATTATGTTTTTTGAAGCACGAAAAAAGGTTATAAAGTTTCTGAGCTTGAAGTTATAGGTTAGAACCACAGAATATCAATGTTAAGGTTAGGCCTCTGTCAGAAGTTCTGACATTTCTGTCAGAGATGCTAAATACGCCCCTGGATGCGCCCAAAACAATGCTGCCTACCTTGGATTATCAAATTAAGAAAATAGGCAACCAAACTAACAGGACACCAAGGCTAGTTAGATTTTAGGCCGTTTCCCTTATATCCTTTTGTGTTATGTGAGAGGAACTATGGAAATGTTTGCATTTTCTGTTTCTATTTGTTTTTAGTAAGAAAACGCAAAATAAACGCCAAATGTAGCGACAAATGCATGGCTGTCTAGACCTTAGGTAGCACATAAAACAAATAAAAAATGTCTTTAATTTCAAACAATTTATCTCCGTTCCTTTAAATTTGCCTGTGTGTTTATTTGACAGTTGACTTATTAAAGTTGACAGTTGGCGAGTAAATAAGTAAATTAGATATACTATAGTCCAAGAGCCGGCCCCATGATTTCAACTCTCATAAGATAGAATAAGATGTTATGTAAAATGTAGAGAGTATACCTACCTATATTTCTTTACTCGAAGCGAATAGGTTGCCTCAGATAATATGGGCCCGATCATTGTTCTTTAAAGAAGTTGTGGATAATTTTAATTTTTTAATAGGTACAACCAGGAACATATTTACTTCCTTTTCGCAAAAGTCTTTTGATAAATTCGAAAACTGCCGTTCGAAAAATCGAAGAAGATGGTAAATTTCTTAATTGGGTCTTGTACTTTCTCCCAGTACCGAAAGAAACCTCGAAAATCCGATATTAAACCAAATTTTCCGACTCCCGATTTTCAAGTTTCGAGAAACGAGACCACTGTAGAATTAGCGAAATTGATGGGAAATCCTGAGGAGCCGCTCTTAGAAATTGCGTGTTTTTTCCCATTTTTTGATTTTTCGGGGGCACCGGAAGCATCTGCACCTGCACCTCACCTGAAGACTTGAGGGAAGCTTTAAAAATTCCAGCCCTAGAGCCCCGAGCCGAAATAACTTAGCTGTAGCTCGTCGAAAAAGGGCAATTTCTGACAGTTTACGGACTTTGGCTTTGAGGTGACGGGAAATGCCGGCCAATCGCGTAAAAAAAATGCGTCCCACCTGTGTTGGTCGTTTTCTTCGCCGAAAATCCTTAATACCTCGAAAACGAGAAATAATTTACCTGAAAAAGTTTCTATAAATATGTTGACCCGAAAATACTCCTCTCGGATTTCTAAAGGACCAAGGGACCCTTTTTTTATTGTTGCTTCATAGGACTTCTTTCCTATTTTGTTCTATAATCACATGAGAGTAGATTTGTCTAAAAATTGACCGCAACTTCTTTAAAATAACAATGATCGGGCCCATATAAATTGAGGCAACGGCAACCTACTCGCTTCAAGTAAAGGAATATACATACTCTCTATATTTTACACAATATCTTATTCTATACGTAAGCATATGAGAGTTGAAATCATGCAGCCGGCTCTCGTACTATTACGGTGGAGGTAGGACGAAAAGTACACGCGAGGCCCTTGACATCGTTCCAATACGTGCGGACGCAAATGCATTCAACTGACAACGTTGCAATTACCCCTCCCCTCTCTCGCGGTTTGAAAGCCAGCGATGACCTTAAAAGCGTAAGTGACGGCAAATCTAACATCTTATTACGCGACATTACCTTACGTGACATTGCCAGTTACAGTGCAAAAAACAGTAAATTCGGCGCTGTTAGGTTGGCCTTAGATTGCCTGAATAATAGTGGAAAATCTTATAAAACCCTGCCCACGGACATTGGTGGCTTTTTTCGCAAAAGTCTTTCGACATCCTCGAATAGAGCCGTTCTAAAAATCGAAGAAGTCGTACTGTCCTCCGGCATGGACGCCCATAGGGGGGGGGGGCAAGGGGGGGCACGTGCCCCCCCCTGGAGATTCTCAAAATCCCTTCGCGTTATATTTTATATTATTATAGTTGAGGAAAAGATTATTTTCATATCCTTCCAGGTATACAGGGTGTCCCGAAATTAGCCTGCCATAATTTACCAGCGTGTTCTAAGACCTAAAAAAATGAAAAAAGTTCCTATAAACATGGCCTTAAAAATTGGGGCTATAGCCCCGAAAAGGGGCAGTTTCACAAACGGTTTTTTCCAAATTTTTCCAGAACGAACAAAGATAACATTCTGAAATTTGGTGTGTGATGTACCTGTGAGATTTTACATTTGACGGGGTAGCGATAGTTAGATATTCTTAATAACAGGCGTCCTAAATGGGGGGGTTAAGTGGTTAAAAATACCCTAAATATTTTGTGTGTGCTTTTTCCCCAAATTTATTGTGAAATTATAAAATTTCAGGGTATTCTACGAAAAAATGGTGCTCTTGTTGAACTTTGATAGCGTGCACCGTTTTCGAGTAAAATCGTATTGAAATTTTTTTGCAGAGGGCCATGAAAATGCGTATTAGAAATTAGCCTGCCATATTTTACCAGCGTGTTCTGCGACCCAAAAAAATGAAAAAGTTCCTATAAACATGGCCTCAAAAGTGCCCCCTAAGAGGGCTATAGCTCCCGAAACGGACACTTTGGCAAACGGTTTTTCTAAATATTTCCAGAACGAGCAAAGATAAAATTCTGAAATTTGGTATGTGACATACCTGGGAGAATAAACCGTGAAAAAAGCGCAGGAAAAATTTTGGGATATTTTTAACCCCTTGACCCACCTCATTTGGGACGCTTACGATGAAGAATGTCAAACTCTGTCTACCTCGGTAAACGTCAAATCTCACAGATATATCACACACCACATTTCATAATTTTATCTTTGTTCGTTCTGGAAATATTTAGAAAAAACCGTTTGCCAATGTGTCCATTTCAGGGGCTATAGCCCTCTTAGGGGACTTTTTTGAGGCCATGTTTATAGGAACTTTTTTCATTTTTTTGTATCAAAAAACGTGGTGGTAGATTATGGCAGGCTAATTTCTAATAGGCATTTTCATGGCACTCTGCAAAAAAATTTCAAAACGAGTTTACTCGAAAACGATGCATGCTATCGAAGTTCAACAAGAGCACCTTTTCTTCGTAGAATACCTTCAACTTTCATAATTTTGCAAGAAATCTGGAAAAAAGTATACAAAAAAAATGGGGTAATTTTAACTCCTGAACCCCCCCATTTGGACTCCTATGATTAAGAATGTCTAACTATCGCTACCTCGGTAAATGTCAAATTTCACAGAAACATCACAAACCAAATTTAAGAATTTTATCTTTGTTAGTTCTGGAAATATTTATAGAAACCCGTTTGTGAAACTGCCCCTTTCGGGGGCTATATAGCCCCATTAGGGGGCATTTTTGAGGCCATGTTTATAGGAACTTTTTTCATTTTTTTAGGTCGAACACGCTGGTAAATTATGGCAGGCTAATTTCGGGACACCCTGTATAAAACAAGCCCCTGAAATATTTTATACAAAATTTAACTGGGCCACAATCACATAAACCAATTATCGATTCAGAGCTAGGTAGTTCTAAAAAGAACAAGGTTAGATGAGATAATTTTGCCCCCCCCCCCTAAAATATTTTCTGTGGGCGCCCTTGTCCTCCGGTACCAAAAAGAACCTCGAAAATCCGATATCTCAGAGAAATTCTCGATTCACGATTAACCACTTTCGAGAAACGGGACGGATGTAGAATGAACGAAACCGACGAAAAATCCTCTGAAACCACTATTGGAAATTGCTTATTTTTTCTAATTTCTTGATTTTTCGGGGACCCGGGAAGCATCAGAACCTCACCCGAGGACTCCAGAGAAGCTTTAAAAATTGAAATAAATCAAAGATTTGGTTCGCGGTTGAGATAAAGAAGTGTAATAAACCAATGTAAAAAAAAAACACTACGAGTTTCTTCTATAATAACACAATTAATTATACTTAGATATTATACCTTATTTAACTAATACCACTTTGACAATCAAAGAAATCCACCTAATTTCATGTTACGTGAATCTGAAAACACCAAGAAACTGCGTAAAACGTTAAATTCACTTTATTATGATAATGCAGCGATTTATTAATCTATTTTAGTTGACTGACGTATCGCAATTTTTATTTTCTACGGGGAGGAGCGGGTCGGTACGAGGGAATGTAAGGGAATTTGTTGATTTGAGAAGCCGTGGAATTGGCGCAACGTTGCCGCACTTACCCGAAATTCTTGATTTCTTGCGTATTTCTCATGCCTTGTGGAACGATTTATGAGGCCGCGCGTATACATATTAAGAGAGTGTGCAGTGTGAACCCTAACAGCCCAACAAGTTCAGGATAACGGGAGTTTCCATTCCCGCGTTCCGGCGAAAATCCCCAGCGTCCTCGCAACGCCGGAAAGCGTCTCGCGTCCTACAAGGAGGAAGGGCGCGAGGGCCAGGTGCGCGCGGCTCCACCGTGGGAACGCCAGGACCGAATCCTCGGTCGATCGAGAGTGGTGGCACGCCATCAGCCGTCAGCCGCGCACACGAACGCATATGGCCGGCGGACGACCCTATCCCTATACCGTGGGAATGTCGACGTACATGCGCCCCACACGAGCCGCCACCTGAGCTTCTACATTGCGTGCCATCGGGGGGACAGGAGGGGCGAGGGACGCTCGCGGCGAGGGTGTGCGTATACATTCCTACAGTGCATAGAGTTAGAGAGTATGGAAGTGGGCAAGTGGCCACTAATTAAAATACCCACCACATAATAGTCTGTAGACGTAGACGTCGTAGACGCAATAGATTGTCAAGTAGTAGCAGTAGCACAGAAAGAATGCGTCCGCGGGGAAGCGCGGGGTACGCTTTTGTTGCTATTATTAGACAGTTAAAGCAAATCCCAATACGTATTTATTACGTAGACGTAACTCATTGACGTAAGCGTGCAATGATCGAATACGTCAAGTTTCAAAAGTACAGTTAAAGCATGTTTTAAAACGTAACGCTAAGACGCCCCCTGAAGGTAACTTGAAGGTTATTTATATTCCTTTATTGGACGTTTTTTGTTCCTCTCAAAATCGACGAAAATAAGTTTTAAACGTTTGAAATATTTTTAAAATGCGATTTCTAGTTGCTTCTTCACGGTTCTATGTTCGTCTATTAATGTCGCGTATCTCTATTCCTAGATTCTAATCACTCGGCTCACAGTCGGCTGTTTCCGCACCAAGGTTTCGGCTCGATACCGCTGCGTTTCGGGTGTACGTACGTACACGTAAGTTTACGTCAACCGTAAGTCCACTCAACGAACGTACGTTCGAAAACTCTTTAACATGCGTAGCTGTCATTTTCTACGCCTACGTCTACGTATAGGGCGTTGCTTTAACTCTCTATTGGCTGGCCGTAACAACGCGATGCATTGCGCTTCCCTATTCGCAATATTATTAGAACCACGCGACGTTGAGATCAGGAATGATTATCCTCAGGCGTGCGCCTCGAAATGTATAGTTTTGAAAACTTTGTAGTCGTAGTATCAAAGAATAAGTAGCTTTGCAACAGAAGCCTCCTTACGGACAGAAATAAGCAAGTGTCCATTTCAATTTACAGAAAGACAGACAGTATTTTGACCATGAATTTGGTTCCAATACAATCTCTTTGCTATGTAGATTAGGTACCAAAAGATCAAACAAAATGCACATTATTCATGCCTTTAAAAGACATTTCGCTAAAAAGCGAGTCTCCTTTTGACACATGTCAAGCTTATAGAATAAGATATTAAGTAAAATGTAGAGAGTAGATATATTTCTTTACTTGAAGCGAGTAGATAATATAGGTCCGATCATTGTTATTTAAAGAAGTTGTGGATAATTTTTAATTTTTTAATAGGTACAACTCGTCCCACGAACATACTCGTATTTACTACTTTTTCGCAAAAGTCTTTTGACAAATTTGAAAAGTGCCGTTCTAAAAATCGAAGAAGATGGTAAATTTCTTAATTGGGTCTTGTACTTTCCTCCAGTAGGTACCAAAAGAAACCTCGAAAATCCGATATTTAACCAAATTTCCCGACTCCCGATTTCCAAGTTTCGAGAAACGGGACGGCTGTAGAATTAGCGAAATTGACGGGAAGTCCTGAGTAACCGTTCTTAGTGTGTTTTTTCTCATTTTTTGATTTTTCGGGGGCACCAGAAACATCTGCATACCTCACCTGAAGACTTGAGGGAAGAGGGAAGCTTTAAAAATTCCGACCCAGAACCCCGAGCCGAAATAACTTAGCTGTAGCTCGGCGAAAAAGGGCAATTTCTGACAGTTTACGGACTTTGGCTTTTAGGTGACGGGAAATGCCGGCCAATCACTTAAAAAAGATGCGTCCCACCTGTGTTGGTCGTTTTTTTCGCCGAAAAACCTTAATAACTCAAAAACGAGAAATAATTTACCGGAAACAGTTTCTTTAAATATGTTGACCCGTTCTCCGGCCATCTCGCCGTACCGTCAGATCTCCCGAAAAACGCGTTTGAATTTTTTTTTCCTGTGCATCAAGCGGTATATATGCACCGAACTATATTCAAGTTCGGTGTATATATGGCACTGGCTGTAGTATATAGCGGGACTTCGCACACAACTCGCGTCCCCGACGTCCAGACTTGCCCCCGTCTTTCACGTCGTATTTAACAGCAGAGGATTTTCGGGGCCCCGAAAATACGCCTATCGGATTTCTAAAGGACCAAGGGACCCTTTTTTTATTGTTGCTCCATGGGCCTTCTTTCCAATGGTACCTATTTTAAGCATTTCTTAGCTTGTCCTTTAGTAGGGTCAGTGGGGTATACGGCGTGTTTTACGTGATTGTATCCGATTTTCTATTTTGTTATTATACAGGCGGGTGATCGAAACTCGACGTCCCAGGCCTACAGCGGGAACCCGAAAACTCAAAATAAAATCTTGAAAAGAGGTTCTTAAACGAGACATAGAGGAGAGTGACCCAAAATGATCCCCCTAAGGCAAAAACTCAAATATATAGCGTCCACGATAAGTGTGGTGACGAAATATAAAATTATCTCTTGCATTCTTTAGTTCTTATGCCAGTAAATTAATATCAGTTTTTTGTTTCAAAACTAATGTGTAAGTACCGTTTTTTTTTTCAAAAATATAAAACTGTGTAAAGAGATCATTTTACCCTAACAGGTTGGGTAAAATGATCCCTTAGGGTAGGGCAAAACGATCCCGCCATTTTATTACCGAAAAAATATGTAGGAAAATTAAATGAATTAATCCAGCTCTGCCTTTCAGTTTTGCGCTTGTATTTATACATCATTTTTACACATGCAATGAATCTGCAAAAAAAATAATAATTATTTTTTTTTTCATTATTCCAAAGTTCGGGTAAAACGATCCCTAGATCATCATTTTGACCAAGATTTTGAGGGATCGTATTACCCGACAGCGTATAACGGCATTATCTACCAAAAATGGCTACGCCGGCACAAGTATTAAACCGTTGGATTAAACCTTCTAAATTAAAGCCAAATACATGTGTTTCTTACAGGTAAATTGCAAAATTGTGAGAGATATCCGTTATACTATAACTTACAGAAAATCACTTTTTTAAGTTATAAGCGAATAACGATATCACCCACCAGATCGGTAATTGCTATACTACTGAAAGCAGCGCCACCTAAGACAATATTAACGATGTTAGGACCTAAAGTCTATCCAAGATACAGAGGCAGTGGATCAAAACCATCGAATTGATAAGTTGTCATTTCAATGATCAAAACATTGGCCACCACGTGACCTATTCCCTCAGTCATCGAGTTTACTGCACATTTTAGATCGGATCGCGAGCAGTATATTCTGTAAATTTATTTTGCTACTTAAATTAAGGAAATTTATAAAGATACACGAAAGGTAGAAACACAAATTTTAGAACTTCTAAAAGAATTAGTTCAGAATTGCAAGCCACTTGGAATCTCATATTAGTCCGACTCTGGTAATCGATCGCAAGGCATGTGACTTTGTTTATATCTACTGACGCTGTAACTTGGATTTGGATAGACTTTAGAGCAGCACTAGTTTTACGAATAACATGGGAGATCATGGGATCATCTTACCCGCAGGGATCATTTTGGGCCACTTTCTCCTACTATAAGCGTTGACTGATATATTATTAAAGACTGCTCACGGCTGTCACATATGACACATTTTTGGCTCACCATGCGCTTTCCGAAGATAAAATATAGTAAAATTATTTTAAGAAGTCCTTACTGGGACTGTCAATTGGTAATTTCGCCATCCTAAGTTGGCATCAATGCAGCAAAAAGTGCAACCGGGTCATAAGTTCAGGTAAGTAACGAGCCCATTTGCCCAATGAATTACTAGATACTAATAACACGAACAAGAACAACACAGATAACGGTAAAACTCACGAAACGTACAAAACCCGCGAATATTTTCACTGCCCAAAATTTGAACCCTTTTAGACGATCCGGAAACCCTTCACTGTGACTTTCACAACACCGAAATAAAATTTGCCTGAGTACGCACCATAGACGCTGTCGTAAGTAGCTGATTATACCAAAATACCAAAATGAAAGTGTTTCCATGACGTTTGAAATTATTATTAGATATTTTTATTTGTAGCGGTATAGTCGTGATTGCAATAGGGCTTTTATTTTATTATGTTCTTGTTTTCGTATCACTTGGGTATCTTTTCACATCATAAATCAATGAGTGACGTCATTAACTGGTTGAGACACATATACCAATGTTATACCCATGGTTAACAGAAAATTCCTAGGGATTTTGTGGAGAATGTCATCTGACAAAATCGGGACTTCTTACAGTAATCGGGGTATACAATGCAGAATATATTATGTTAGCCACCAGAGCCATCTGTTTTCCAGGAACTAAAGCTATAGCCATGAGAAGTCTTTATAAATACGTCAGTCAACGCTATAAGGTCCAATTATGACCGAAAGTGGGCTTTTTTTGATGTTTGAGAAAAAGGCCGCTGTGACTTCATCGATATTATTTTCCCAGAAACATACCATTTTTTCCCTATGTATATTGAAAGTCCTTATCATTTTCAACAACTTTTTGTAGGAAAATAGATTTTCTGTATCTTTTATTGTTCAAAATCTACACGGTCAAATAATATGTAAAAAAACATGGAATTTTCGTCCCACCTCCACCTTAAGTTTAAATTTACTTACTTACTCGCCAACTGTCAACTGCAATAAGTCAACAACTGCCATTCTCAGCTTTTAGTTTTTCTCAATAAACATATTCACCATTCTGAATTTTTATTGGTAAACGCAAATGCCGATTCGAATTCGCGTTTTGTTTGATACGCACGTGCGTTCGCGTTTTCAAAAAATTGATTTCGTGTATTTGTCTCGCTATCTATCGGGCAATTGCTAAACTCAGAACTCAGATATTTCTGTTGAATAAGAGGTGGATACAGGATACAGACGTCTCAGAATTTACCCCGCCATCTGTCGGACAACTGCTAAAGATAGTCCATAGTAGTTGATGACACTAGTCGACGGATGTCGCGCCGTCTCAGGATTTGATGCGCCACCTACCGGACAATTGATAAACCTGGTTTTTGGAATTATGCATTATTTTCTGTATTTTTTCCACTTATCGATAAATTCGGAATCTGCCCGACCCCCCGACCTGCCAAAGGCGAAAAAGTCAAGCCGTTTGTCAATCGTGTTGTCAAGTGTGAGAAAATTGCGAACGACAGCAGACAGCAGCGACAGAAGTAGCAGTGGAAAAAGTACACCAGCAGCACCTCCCATGTCCGATGAAATAGGATCCGTTTCCCCGATTTTTTTGTAAATACAATACGCCGACAGAAAGCCGAAGATGATCTTACTAGAGATAAATAACAGGGTAGTCGAGGAAACTTTAACCGTGAAAATAAAGAACGCACAGGCGGGGTAAGTGTGGGGCTTTTCTCGTATGTGTTTTCCCCGGATATAGGCCGGTTTTCGAATCTGGGTGAGGCCTTTTTAACCCCCTTTTCATACGCCAAATCAATTTTTATTGTTTCATTCATGTGGTCCATTTGTTATCCTGTTATCCCAGCACTTCCTGTGCAAAGAAGACAAAATGAGTCATATACGTTCTAATGTTAGTAATATATTTTTTAGATTGAAAAACGAAAGCATAGACGTCTTTATAGCAGATTTCGACGGCGTGATATACCATATATCTAATCTAAATGGAGATAAGTCTAAGATTAGGGTAAGTGAGCTTACAAAACATATTTTCAACTGCTAAATATCGTCTTAACCTACCAGATAAGTATCGCACTGAATTTCTACAAACAACTGCAAGAGTACGGTGCCGACGAACTGTTAAAACGAGAGTACGGGCCGTACTTAATCGAGCCACAAAGCGGGTACAACGTTTCAGTGTTAGTGGACTTAGAAAATATCCCGGAGAACTGGCCCGAGTTAGTGAAGAAGTTGGGGCTTTTAAAAAGGAACTGTTTCGCCTCAGTGTTTGAGAAGTATTTCGACTTCCAGGAAGCGGGAGACGAGGGGCAGAAACGGGCTGTTATACATTATAGGAGCGATGAAACATTGTAAGTGCCTGTCTTCTGCGAGGAATCAAACGGTAAAAATGTTACTTCTTTCGCAGATATGTTGAAGCCAAATCGGATAGGGTGACTGTGGTGTTCTCGACGCGGTTTCGCGACGAAGACGACGTCATTATCGGGAAAGTATTTATGCAGGAGCTGAAAGAAGGTCTTCGCGCCTCCCACACTGCCCCACCTGTTCTTTTTAGTCACCGTGAACCGCCGCTAGAATTACAAGACACTGATGCCAGGGTAAGGAACAAAACTTGTAAATAATTCGACAAGGTTTTACGGGTGGTGCCTAACTGATTGGGAGTGTTGAAATTAAAAACATTTTTCCGATCTCCGCAATATTTTGACGATGGTCTAAGTATGTTGAAAATATTAGCATTTTTATGGTTTTTTTTTTATTACGATGGTATAGTATTTCTAAAGTCACTTGGAACAGCATAAAAACCTTTTAATTTTGTACGGGTGTAGGAGAGCGTGGTAAATGCTATGAAATAGATCGCGCTCCTATATTACAAGTGAGTTCATTTATATTTTACCAGGGTAGCTCGAGAACAGGCGCTTCCGGCAATAAAATACCAGACAAAACACTTGTTTAACCATATTAAACCGCACCTGGTATTAGAAGTAAAAGGAAATGAAGGAGACAAGAGACGATAGATATTGTAGTAAAAACAAATGACTACATGCTCGCCTAATTAGAGATGCGAAGGAGGGAACGTTCCCGTTCGTGCTCGGAGAACGTTCGCGAACGTTCCCTACCCATGTGCGCGCACGTACCTATTCTCAAGAGCACGAAAAGGAACGTTCCCTTTAAAATGGTCAAAATGCTCGAAATTTCAAGCACAAGAATAAGGTGTAACGACATTTGAAAAATTTGGCAATATCGCAATTTTAGAAATCTACGTGGCACCGCTGCTACCGAGGCACGCGCCAGTGCAATGGAGCACGCGCCTGCGCTTTCGCGTGCAGTTTTATATTACTGTGGCACGGGGCACGCTTATTGTAGGTGGGTAATATATGCTTTCTGTTGTGAGTTGTTGTGAATAATGCTAGGCGCTACGACTACGAGTGCTACGATAGTCGAACTTCATACTTGAATTGTAAGATATAATAAATTATATCTTCAATACCATTGAGTACGATCGTCGAACTTCGTACTTGAATTGTAAGACATAATAATATACCATTGAGTAAGATTGTCTAGCATTTTTTTTTTTTGTAAGACCCGTTCTTCCATATTGACAAAGGCAAGACGGAGACACAAGCGCACTGCGAACTGAGGTAAAAGGGCAAGTTTGCAGATCCCGCCATCATCAATCTTTGAGCATTTTAGGAATGTGCTCGAGAATTTTCAGAAAAATGAGAATTTTCAGAAAAAACATTTAATTGCTTTTTTCTTAACCTCTGAAAGGAGCTGATCATTTTGCTACAATAAAACACCTATCTATGTCGTTTATTTTCGTTTATTCTCGTTTGTGCTCGTTCGTTCTTGCTGAAAATGCTCGAAATATAAATGCTCGAGCATTTTGCATCTCTACGCCTAATATAATATATCACCAATACTTGCATGGGCTACACTGTTCAACGGCTGGCCATTTGTACAGCGAAATGCGATGGATAGGCGTGCGATAATTTCACAGATTTTAGGATATACTTGTGTAAATAGTTTTAATCGATATGGTTTTTAGAGACTTTTTGATAATATTGTATGGTGCATTAACCTTTACGTTGTGTTTGACGACAACCTTAAAAAACCCTTAAAAGTGAAATATTATGTTGCTTGTAGAATATGTATATCTTTAAAAAACTGCGTGACGTTTATGTCCTATATTAGAGTTTTTTATGCAATTAGAGTTTTTTATGCTGTTTCAAGTGACTTTAGAAATACCATACCTAGGTAGGAACTTTTCAGTCTTTAAAAAATCCTAATAGGCCTATTTTTTAGTGTCTGAGTAACTATCTTTAAACAAAAAAAATCATTTTGGTAAATTCTACCATTTACAGGAAAAACTCATCTCAAAAATTTAAGTAAAGCGTTTATTTTCAATAAGTAAGACAAAATCGACTATCATTATATAGTTAATTTTATGATGCAACAAATGAAAACACAACAGCTATATAGTATAGTTGTAAATTACAAGTTACAAAGTCAGCATTACTTTATCTCTTTTAACACTGCAGGTACCTAATATAATAAATAAACCAAGATCGGTTATGAACACATTATGTTGGACTCGAAAATGACATCACCCAATGGCATCACTTGGCGAATAATTGTGTAATAACTATTGTCATACATAATACATTTGTTTTAGAAATAAGGTAAGGGTGATAAAAATAATTATTCTCTTTGAAATTTTTAATTTTTGCAATAAAACTTGTAAATGTCATGTGATATTTTTGTTGAAATAGTTGAAACCTAGGTACATGTCATTTATTTTTTATAGTTTATAAACAAAATAAATAAATTTATAAACAAGGTTTTTATCTGTATTCTGTATTTTGTCATTTGAGTGAATGATAAAAAGAAGCTGGTTGTCAAATTATTTTCCAAAAAAAAAAGCATAGGTGAAAAAAATGTCAATTGTCAATATAATTTCAGTTTTCGGTTAAGGTATTCTATTTTGAGGAAAAATTATCTGTCAGATTTGACAGCTGCTGTTGCTTCCCGTACTAAATATTGTACTCAATGGGTTGCCGCAAAAATAATAATATGCTTAATTTGGAAGAAATTAAGCAAATGTTATGTATAGAGTAACAAAATTCGCATGTATTCCTTTACTCAATGATTGCATTCAAATCAAAGATCATAATACTCGAATATCATGATCTTTGATTCAAATAAAGGGTATAAATTGAACACTAATCAATTCGGCAAACAAGTTTGATGACAGCATTAAATGAAAGTCGATAAAGCGTCTTTTTCATGATTTTAATTTGAAAATAAAGCTAATAGATATTTTTCTGGACTATTTTACAACCGAAAACTAACGTAGGTGGATTTGTTTGAAACTTTAGATTCTAATGTAGCTTAAAATTTAAAATAAAGGTAGTTTACTATTAGTATATTTACTAACCGCAAAACACCCTGTATATTAATCCACTTGAACAGACAGCACTTTAAAAAGCCTAAAAAGAGTTGAGACATTAGAAATTATTATCAAACTTGTTATCATACCGACTTTCAAATAAAAGGTCAAAATTGAATGCTAACTAATTGAATCGTTTATTTCAAAAACCCCTCATCTCCAGAATATTACATTTCGAGTAAACAAAGAAAAACTGCGCAGTTTTTCCAAAAAAAAACTTTTTAGTAATAAAAAAAATATAGTTTACACTCAAATGATTTTTTTCAAATTTCGGCATAAAAATTTCGAACTTGTTTTACATTTTTCGGCCAAAAAAAATAATTTTTTTTTTTCATCCACATAAGGGGTTTCTGCAGTAAACATGACAATTTCTGATTTTTTTCAATTTTTTGACACTGCGGCATATTAAACAAGCTATTTTTTGTATATTTGTTTATGAACACAGATTTTATTTATAAAAACTAAACTTAAAAACCATTTTTTAACTGAAAACGATAAATGCTACAATAAAAATTTGTTTTATTAATCTTCAAATTCTGAGTCTACGTTACACTCGGCTTCTGTAGTAGGCCACTTCAAAATGTCATCGTAAAAATGTTCATAGGCACGTGTATATTCCATAAGCTTTTGCAAATCATCAAGTATCTTTTTATTTATTGGGACCTTATGAGCAGAATAGGCTTTTTGTGATGGCAGTTCAGGATCAGTATCAGTTTTTAGAAGGCTAAAAGTAGAAGAGGTAGCACCATCAATAAAGGTATTTGTTATTACTTTTCCACCTGATCTTTACTGCGAAACGATCTGAAATATTATACAAACACGTGTTTATTGACAAACCGCACTGTTGCCAGCTAGATGGCTAAATTCAGATGCACGTTGGTCAACTTCGGTGCAGAAACACCACATGTGTCGTCGGTTAAGGGGTTTCTGCATTAAACGAGAGTTTTGAAGCCGCTCGACAGGCATTTATAGTGTTTATAGTGTGTACGGATAGGGGCTTTTTGCACTAAACGATGTGTTTACCTAGACATTTTAATTTTAGATAAAAGTCAATTTCTAATATTTTGGTCGATGTGGGGTTTCTGAAATAAACGATTCAATTTGGCAAACCTATTGGATTACAAAATTCAATGAATTTAATGTGATAATAGCTTTTTTGCACCGCAGGTATCTAAATAAAGCTGAGAAAAATTGTTGTACCATTAAAAAATAATTATTGGTGGTTGTGTGAGGAGTAAAACATTTTAGGCCTTCACAGACCATCAGGATGACAAATCCTTCTAGTAGGTGCATAAAATTTTGATTAGTGCTACAAGAATATGATTATGTTATTATAGATGTATTAAGGTATAGAAATTTCTTCAGGTGAACTGAAATCTATAGGCAAACCAGTACAATTTAGATACCAAAATGTTTAACAATTAGATCTAAAGCTAAAGAAAATAAAATAAGCAATAACCAAATTACTGGCAGTAATTCTCAAACCAACAGTCTTCATGACAGGATTGATCACCCCGGAGCGGTAAAATTGGTAAAACGCCCTAGGGACGCTTGTTACTCCCTCTTTTGTGGGATTAAAGTGCGGAATTTACTCCCTTGAGATTAAAATATTTTAGTCCCAAGGGAGTAAAAAATTTTAGACTCGAGATTTAAAGTAATAGAAACAATAGAAACTATGACCAACTATAATGTACTTTATTTTTATTTTTATTCAATAACATTAATTAAATAAACAGTAACGAAATGCAGCAGATAATAATAAATTCAGAATGAAGAATATAATTTAAAAAAAAAGTAGATTCTGAGCTATGAACAGTTGAAAATAGGTATTTTGACTACTTTGCACTGTTTTAACGACAAAATTGGTTGAAATAGAATAAAATGAATTTCACATTCCAATCACTTTTCAAGAGTTTTCCGGAGGTGTAACCGATGGTTGGTAGCAAGGTACCAACTTTTGGTACCTACCAATTTTTGCAACAGGTTACCAATTGGTACCAGCACCATCAGGTAGGCCTTGAAAAGTTAAGATAGAAAAATGTAAAATTCATTTCGATATCTCTGTTTCCTCACTACAACGGTGCAAAGTAGTAAATTGGTAATGTCGAATGTTTCTTTTTATATAATGTCTTGTGGATTTTTAAATTTTAGTTCCTGCGGTGCAAAAAATAGCATATGTGCCACGGGACTAAAGTGATTCTTAATCCCTCGAGTGATTCTGCGCCGTCAGGATTAAAAGACGCACTTTAATCCCTTGATATTTGTTATACTATTTATCACAATTTTATTTTATAAGTGAATGATGAAAATTTATAAATTCGAATTTGTCTTATTGAAACTACTGGAAAAAGTTAGCAGCTTTGACATACAAATGAGTACATTCATTAGTATAAAATGCTAGTAGGTTTAATTTTTGTAAAAATTATCTTGCCTTATAACATTGAGTGAAAGGATATAAAAAGGCGTAATGGCTATCAAATCTCAACAACAATGTGAATAAGAATAATGAAAATAATTACAGAATATTCGACAAGGCCAAATAATACTTTTAAAAAACCGAATATTTGGCTAATTATTATTCGGCGAGTGAGTTCAATTTGTTATAAATTTTTTGATAAATTATACAATTTATAGAAAAGTAAATAGTAAGATCTGCATTTTTTGCAAAATGTACATGGTTCCCGGATCGTTGTTATAATACACCTGCTTCGTTGTATTGAAGGAAAGAATATCCCAATAAACATTTTGCGTTACCACATGTGAGACCTAGTTATATAAATATCATATAAAAGTTGCGGAGTTTTATATGAAAGGAACCGGTTATCACCTCCAGTAATTGGAGTTTATAAGGGTTATATAATATCAATATAGGTACTAGGGTTATAATTAAGTGGTGTAAATGTTTCCAACACCATTTTATAGCACTTGGAGTGACCGTTACTACAAGATATATATAACATGTTTGTATAAGAGTTTCCAATACCTATATTATAAAACTATGATTTCCCGACTTATATAACAGCATTCCTAATTACTTCTATAAAACCCTGGAGATAATTGTGTTTTACTGAACACATTATATACCTTTTGGTTGCCAATTTCGTACCAAAATAACCTTTATAGGCTTTTACAACTTTTAGTGATATAAATTGCTCTTGTACAAATATGTTTTCATTTTAAAGATGATGATGTGGAGCATTATATTAAAAACGAATGAAAAATGTATGACGGTAGGAGAGTAAAAATAAGTGAAGTATGTGTTGTTAATGAGAAGAAATTGTTTGAAACTGTGTAAAAGTGAAACGGGTACAAATAAATTGAAAATCATTGTCGATCTATCCACCGTTATAAATGAGCCCCATGCGCTAGTGACACATACCTATATTAAAAACAAAAACAAGCACAAATTTAGTTCAGAACGTGAAAATTAGTGTTTAACGGGTCATCTACCGAAGGTTATGAAATTATTGCAGCCCTACATCTCCGAGAGGTCTTTAAAATAGCTTTGGTTTTATAGTAACACTACTGGTAGCATTATATTACCTTTGGTTTCATAGTAACACTACTGGTAGCGTTATATTACCTTTGGTTTTGTAGTAACACTATTGGATATATAGGAAACTTATAGTTTTATAATAAATACTACAGAAGGTTTATAGCATTGTTTCAATTTATGTAACGTTACTCTAAGTGATATTATTGTCGCCAAAGCTTTTAAGGGTAATCTGCTAAGAGACGCCATGATGCAAATATAGAACAGAATCGACACGACCCACAGTTACGAAATTTATTAGCATATTTTATTTTATTCCGCGGAAATTTTAACAAAATATACTTTTATGTGACACGGGCATATTTTTTTAAACTTTTTCTCGTAATTTTTGCAAATAAAAAAAATAAGTTTTTTTTAATGTAAACAACCTTGCTTATTTAGGAGTATTTCGAAGGCCCGTGAATTTTTTGAAGGTATCTTGTTCATATTTGCGGAAAAATTTTCTTGCCACGCACAATTTCAAGTATGCTTAGCGAAACATCTATTATTATATTATACTTAGCAAAAATATTCACTTGCCCTGTGACATGCCCAACCATAACATTTTGAAGTGAGTGGAAAGGATAGGCGCTCAACAATAGTTAAACAGAGATGGAAGTAGGCGTCCGATATCTAAATCCCATGAAATATTACTAACACCATTATAGGCAAAGTTTATAAGGGTAACTGCAAACCTTATAGAACCAAATTTAACACTGAAAGTAGCCGGGTTGTATAAGTAGGTTATATAAAGCTGATGGAAACTCTACTATTGGTTATATACTTTAAAGTCGTATAATGGTACTAAAATAGGTGCTGGTGACCTTTATAAATGTGTTTTAATGGGTTTATAAAGGTAACCGAAATATTTCCGCAACTATATTAAATAACTAACAGTGGTTTAAGTTAGGTAATCTAATAGTTGTGGTTACTCTAATAAAACCAAAAATGTTTATTGGGATGTGACTATAGCAAATTTGCTTTTTGGTCGTTGTCCTTCTCTCACTTTGATTGGCAATAACAAATCGATCAACCTCGATTGATGACTGCCCGATCTCTACCCGACAGGTGGACAACAACGTGGGCTACGTGACGTTTGTGTTGTTCCCGAGGCACACGTCGCGCGACAGGCGCGACAACACGATCAATCTAATCCACATGTTCCGGCACTACCTGCACTACCACATCAAGTGCTCGAAGGCGTACATCCACAGCAGGATGAGGGCGAAGACTTCGGATTTCCTCAAGGTGCTCAACAGGGCTCGACACGAGAGCAAGTCTACCGACAAGAAGACTATCACGTAAGTAACTTTGTTATTATTATCATCAGGTCCCGCCAATACCTTTTGTTCAAGCTCTCTGAAATGCCCAGAATAAGTTCCTTGACCTAAAATGCACTGCTTATTTTTCACTTTATTTACAGGGGAAGAACGTTTGTAAGACGGGATTAACCTAATCAAGTTACAATAGATTAAAATGAAAGTTGGCTCAAAAGTAAATATGGACAAGAAATCAACTGCCAAGGTTGTAACTTAAGGAAAAAACTAGTGCTAAAAAAGTAAGAACTGTTCAATTTTCTCTACATATTTTTTACGTTATGATTTATTTTTCTATTTTTTCAAATAGTATTTGCCAGGTAAATCATTATTTTTTTAACTAATAGATGCAATAATTTATTATACATACATACTACAGCTCAGTTTTTTTTTGTTTGTATAACATAATTTTAGTTTTTTTTACAATTATTTGTTTTTTTATCTCTGGTACTGAACCCAGTTCAGTTTCACGACTTATCTTTTTGACTTTGATTTCAAGGCTCAACGGCAAGTTTTTATGTAGGGCAGGTTGGTGATTTGTGTTTTTATAAACAGTATCAGTGAAGTTAAACATTGCAATTGACTGATTTTCTTGAACAAAGTAGTATTTGTAAAAAGGAGTGGATTTACTGGTTAGTGGAAAAGTCGCTATTGTGTATTTTTTTAAAGTGCTAAGTGAGCACCTACTAATTCTGATAAAGCAGTCTTAAAGCAATCAGTTTTGACCACGAATTTGATCAGAAATTTTTTCAGTAACTCTTGAAATAAGCAAGGTTACAAGCCCAAGAAGTTACAGCAATTTTTGGGGTTTTCAACAATATCTCGGGAAGTAGGCCATAGATCTCGAACGTATTTTACACAAAGGTAGGCCATCAAAAAGGGCGGCAATTTTTTCTTGTCTCTCTTATATTTATCGAGATACTTTTTTCGAGTAGGCCTCCCATGAATAGACACTAGGGAATCCACTCCCGGGATCATGGGATCTTGTATTATTTCGAGATATTTTACAATCGTGAGGATCCCGGGATTTACATAAAAAAATCCTGGGATTATTTTATGATATTGCAGACTCTAGTTTTGTTATTTCATGGGCCTTGGCTTTGATTAGAAATTTTCACATTGTGAAAACACAAAATTCAATATGTGGATTAATTCTTTAGTTGTTTTTGTTTTAAGTTTTAAACTTTTATTTCATCTATATTTAAACTTTTGATATTCTTTTTTGCATTAGTATCCTCTTTTTTGAAGTTTACGGGAATTAACTACACGTTATAAGTTTTTTTTTTCAATAAACACTTAAGATGCAAAAACTACCCATTACTTGTTCTAAAAAAATACGAAAATAATTCTATTACGGAAATCCCGGGATTTGATTTAAAATCAATCATCACGAAATTCCGGGATTAAATTTTTTATTGGGATCGGATTCCCTAATAGACACAATGTATATCTTACGCTGATATTTCTTTAGAGCCTATTCGACACATTTTTATTTGAATGCTTATTCCTAATGTTTCGCAGAAACTGTTTTCATCAAAGCAACCTCGTAGCACAAAATACCTTGTACTTTTTACTTTGCAATCATGGACTGAACAACTGAAAACTTGCCGTTTGCCTCAAAATGCTGGTACCCAGCGCCATATTATGTATATAGAATCATTTCTACCTGTGCTTCCTGACTCAAGGATTTGGCACGTTCTATTGAAAGTTGTAAATTTAAAGGATTATACTAAAAAGCCTATGTTTATATGTTTGCTTTATTTTTTTGTGTGTACATTTCCGATTTTTATATTGCTTTTATTACATAAAAAATTAGCTTCTGTCTGTTTTACACGGAAAGTATTACGTTCTCGTGTGTACAATGAGAATCGGGTCAATTTGTATTTAGAAGAAGATAACGCAGATTGTTTCCATCAATTTAATTAGATCGTAATGGTTTTCCTTTGAAGAATTTTTCAAAGTTAACAGATTTAGACATAACCATTGTTCTCTCCAAATAATAGAAAATAAAATGTTATTTTTAATGTGAAATCGTTTTATTTTATCTCCTTTGAATTAACGACAACTGATACAAATATTTATTAAAGGAATCCTGTAAATCCACATCCCGGCTTGTGTAAATACACGAAATATCTGAATTTAATCACACGTAATTTTTGTACTTGTAACAATTGATTTAACATCTACCCATTGTGTTTACATTTTAAAGTCGTTAACACAGCGAATAAAGGTTGCTTATTTGTTCGATGATAAATGGTAAGCCTCTCACTGTTTTTTACAATATTGTTACAGTACAGTAGGTAAAAAACTCTAAACAAATTTTTATTTCCCAACATTTGCTGAAAGAATAGTATATAAATATAGCATTGATAAAAAATATTAATATATGATAAATAATGACTTATTATTTAATAACAATTATTATTATCAAATGACTACTAATATTTTGATTCTTGATAATATTTGATTATCTATCAATAATTTATGGTAATTTATAAAAAGTAAATGTGCATCTATTAAAAATGATAGATGGAAAATATAGGCGGAAGCAAAGACAATCCCATGGATTGTCTTTGGTGGAAGTTTTTTATTTGTCACAGTCAAAGAGTAAAATCTGCCACTTTGTAAAAAGCCCCTAGTCATTTTCTAAACGACTTGGCAATTGCATAACCATTTGAAACATCTGTAGAGTTTGTCAACGAATGTACAGCGTGTCCCAAATTGGACGCTTTTGAGGCTATCTCCTATAGACAAAAAGTAGCTAAGGTGTCTCAATTCGTTTTTTAGTAGTAATAATATACAATAATAATAATAATTTCCCCTAACACTTTTATTAAAACATGTTTTTGATATGAGGAATATTTTAAGAAATATAAGCAATATTCCACAATTTGTATCCACACTGTATTAAAAACCCGAACATGACGTCATAATTTCATTGTTGTTTGTGAACTGGAGTGCCAAGGTGGAAAACACAACGATATATTTTATATTTTAAAAATAAGTAATGTAAACTTTTATCTTACAATAGCCGAATAACTATTCAATATTCGTAAATAGTCAAATTGAAAAATTCGCAGCTATCTCAAAGCTTTTAAAATATGCCAAGACGTTTTTAAAATGCCTATGTGCTAATCGAATTTTATATTTCTCCTACAACAGATAAAAAGCTTTTCACCGTACGAAATGGTTATAATAACTAATGAGTAAAGTAGTAAAATAATTGTGCAAATATACAAAAAAATATTTAACAGATATTAACAGAACCATGCTTTATCATTTTTAGAAGGGTGTCCCATTAATAATAAAAATAATACTTTTACATTGTGGACGCAAGAGTTAGCATAATAAAAAACCAAAGTAAATATTCTCATATTCATTGATTTCTTTGATATGGATCTCTTATAGCTATGGAATATATACACAAATATTACTAATCGGGCACCCTGTATATATAACAATAACAAATATTCTATAAATAAATGATAAATGTAAAAAAAGAGCAGCCTTTAATATGCGATGCATTGTTTAGATTTTTTTTTGGTAACTAAAGAAGTAGTTTTATGTTTTATATTTTTTCTATTTCTCAATAGTTAATGGAAGACAATGATAGAAAAATAACTGAGATGAGAAGTATTATAACTTGGGAAAAAAATAATAGATAAGTTACAAAACAATATCAGAAAACAGGTACTAGTTGAGTCCACCTTAAAACGAAAATATTTAACAATAAATATAAATATTTTTTGGTTTAGTTTAGTTTCTTACATTCTTATTTTTAGTTTATATTCATTTTATATTAGATTGTACTGTATTTTAGAGCCCTGATGAAAATTATACATTAATCGAAACGATGGCGAAGAAATAGTGTTTTAATAGCGTTTTGACCCTTTTCCCAACTAACCTAAACCAAAAAATATTTAATATTTGGGTCACCAACCTTTACTAATTATAATAAGTATAAACTAAACATTCCCCCATTTGATGGGAATGAACGAAAACGCTTAGAAAAAGAAAAGTGTACTCGAACACTTGCTTTAAACATTGCGCAAGGATTCAAAAACTGTGTAGATAGAAATTAAGATATCGATGGTGTTTTCAAAAAAATAATATTAATAAACAATTCCTTATTTTTACCTAGATGTAGTCTAAAATGTAGAATGAAAACTACCTTTTTTAAAATTTATGGCGATTTAAAAATACATCTTAAAATAATATTTGTCAGAAGGAACCTATAGCTACACAAAGAAAATTTACAACTGCATTTGCCTTCTTTTAGATTTATATACAGGGACCGGCAGAAAGTACACACCATATGGGATTTTTTCATTTTACGCATTTACCAGAAAGTTTTATTCTTGATAAAAGTTTGTGCATTCCCTCTCTGAATCGAACTGGCGTATCAAATAAAGTGGTTTTATTTTCTATACAGGGTAAATAGAAACCTGAAACTTCATTTTTGGGCTTACCTTTCAATTCTAAATAACTTTTCATAATACACGTTTTCTCTAAAATTAAAAATTTGGGTACTTTACTCTTATTGGGCCTTTTTTATATTTTCGAATGTCCCCCGTATATGAAATGAGATATTTAAATTTTGAAAACTGCGTTTTGAGTATGCGGGGATGCACAAACTAATATCAAGAATAAAATTTTCTGACAAAAGTAAACCAAAAAAAATCCCCTATGGTGCGTACTTTCTGCCGGACACTGTATTTAGGTCCTTTGAAAATTTCAACGAGCTATTTTTCGTTAGGAAGACATATAATGTAAATATTACGATAATGAGAAGTTTTTGTAAGAGCTTAGGCATCACCAGAGCCGTAACTTGCCTAGATTGCGCCCGGTGCCAAATCTGATAAATGCGCCCCCGCATTTTCAGAAATCTTATAAAACTTTGTATATTAAAAGAATTTGCAAATATATTACATTTGAAATAAACTTGCGGTTATTTTTTTGTTTTCTACCTGTTGAAGTGTCCCTCTTTAAAACAAAACTGTAGTCCAATAAAGATGTCAGTTTTGCAAAAAAGTTCCAAACAGGATGATTGCGGACCGCCTCCTGAGTGTCCAACCAAAAGATCACACTCGATCTCCTGGTACGAATTGCGCTATAGGGTGGTTTCCTAAACATTTTTTAGAGCAAAATGACCTTAATAAAAAATAAAAGTTGTAGGGGATCAAAGTATGAACAACTTTGCCTCATAAGTCTTTCTTTTATCTCTAATAATACGTAATGAGTTACAGCTCATTACTTATTTGACAAAAATTCCTCACACTGCAAGGCTGGTCTTGTAAACATTTTTTTTACAAAAAAATTACCTTAATAAAATTTTATAGGATGGACTTCTGGTAAACTTTGTCAAAATTTTTTTTTTGGCTCTAATACTTTTACAGGGCATTATATGACAAAAATTCGTTAACAATATAATGCTCTGTAAATCAAATAGTATTGGATACACAAAAAAAAGTTTAGAAGAAAAAGTTTACCAAAAGTTCATCCTCTAAAACTTTCATTAAGGTCTTTTTTTTGTAAAAGAATGTTTACAAGACCACCCCTGCAGAAATGCGCTGTACCTCGTTATGTATTAGAGATACAAAAAAAATTAGGAGAAATTGTTCATACTTTGATTCCCTACAACATTTATTAGGGTCATTTTGCTACGAAAAATGAAAAATGTTTAGGAAACCACCCATATTGTTTAGGAAACCACCCTATAGCCCAATTTGTACCCGGAGTTTGAGTGTGATCTTTTGGTTGAACACTCAGGAGGCAGTCCCCAAGCAACCCTGAACAAATAATCCTGTTTGATTTTTTTTGCGACCCCCATAAGCTGAACACATCTTTATTGGACTATGCAACATATTTTTTTGCAGCCAAAAAATATTTAATATATTTCTTTCAAATAATCAAGCTTTTGTTCAATGTTTTGAACTTCTTCGGGGCTAAAAAATGTGTATTCAATGTAAAAAAATCAAATAATAATAAAATACAGTTGTATTTTGCATTTTATAAACCTAGAAATTAATACTTCAATCTAATAGTAAGTATCTTTTAACAATTTTATTCGAATCTTTTACATTTAATCATTTAATACATATTTTTTAGCCTTGAAGTAGTACAAAACATTGAACAAAAGCTGGGTTATTTGAAAGAAGTGTAGTAAATATTTTTTTGGCGTTATTCTCATTTCTACAATTACTCAACACAGCCCTATTACAAGACATTAATAAATGATAAAGAAAGATTTTTTAGTACCTGTAATTAGAAATAATAAAGAATATTTTAGTGGCATATCAGGTAAGTGCCTACAGTAGGAGTGCCGTGTTCGAGTCCGGGCTGGAGTGCATTTTTCAATTGATATCTTTTACCTGGTATGCCCCTAAAACATTATTTATTATTTTTAATTACTAAAAAATCTTTCTTTGTTAATATTCTTGACTGGACATTGTAGGTTAATTTCCATGTTCGATACTTGCATTAAGTCGTTATATGTCGAATTTTGTGGGCCCGGCCCGGCCCGGCGCCCCTACCATGATGCGCCCGGTGCGGGGGCACCGGTGGCACCGCCCTAGTTACGGTACTGGGCATGACTTTAAATTTTAAATAAACAATATTGATGATAACCCCTATTATTATGTATACGATATGGCAGAAATATGACAGATAGATTTTGCAAAAATTAAATTCGTGCAATATTTTTGGGTAAATTTTAAAATTCAAAAATTATTTTTTGGCGACGTCTGTCGCTAATATCGCAAAATATCCTTGTAACATGTTAGCTAGCTAGGTATTTCATAAACAAGAATGATACAAATAGAGACCGATAACTGGAACACCTTATTTGAACATACACTTCCCCCAAAAATTAACGCACCACCAAAAAATACCCAAAAGTTTAGAGTAAATTTTTGTCAAAATCAATAGTCCGATTTGGACGAATTTTTTTTTGAATGATAGGTTGTCTCTTCCAGAACGTTGGTGTACTAACCATTATCTTTCTTATTACCCGAGAAACACAATTTTATAGCACAACATGATTTTATTGATTTTAATTAAGTAGCAGGCTATAGAAAAACAAGGAGTACCACTAATTAATTGTCAAATACACATGCGTACCCATTGTTACTTTCAAATTATTGATCAATATGCAACGTGAAACACGAAATCTTACTCGCAAAGAATCTGCTCAAACATTAATATTGTTTGAGGAAGGTTGGAGTTACAGAAAAATTAGTGGACGATTTAATGTAAGTCACACAACCGTTTCTCGAGTCATACAAAGATATAGAGACTGGGAGTGATGGTCGCAGGCCGGGACAAGGAAGGAATCGAATAACAACTCCGATTCAAGAGCGCTTTTTAAGACTCTCAGCCTTAAGACAACGTTTTGTAACAGCTCGGACCCCTCAAACTCAGCTTCGAGATGCTAGTGGTTTACAAGTTTGTACAGAAACTGTTCGGCAGCGACTAAGAGAAAGTGATTTAAAACCCAGAATTGCTGCACGAGGTCCAGCTTTAACTAGACTTCATCGGAGAACGAGGCTAAATTTTGCCAGGGAGCACTGTAACTGGTAAGAGGCTGATTGGGAACAAGTATTATTTACGGATGAGTCCCGATTTTGTTTATACAACAATGACACACGTATGCGTGTATATCGACGCCCTAACGAACGGTATGCTCAGTGTAATTTTTCACATACCACATTATTTGGGGGAGGATCTGTGATGGTCTGGGGAGGTATTTCTTTAACTGGTCGCACGGAACTTGTGATCATAAATGGAAGCCTTACAGCTGAAAGGTACATATTGGAAGTTTTAGACCAACATGTAATGCCATTTGCGCCATATATAGGGCCAGGATTTTTGTTGATGCAAGATAATGCCAGGCCTCACATTGCCCGAGTTGTAAGAAATTATCTAGAGGAAGTCGGTATTGCTACCATGGCATGGCCAGCTCACAGCCCGGATCTAAATCTCATAGAGAACCTCTGGGACACTCTTGGGAGGAGATTACAAGAGGAACGTAACGTGAACACTTTGGAAGACTTAAGTCGGAGACTGATTCAAATATGGGAAGAATTGGACCAAAATGATATAAGGTCTCTTATTTTAAGTATGGGCCGTCGTTGTCAAGAAGTTATTAGTGCCAGAGGCGGAAATACTCGTTACTGACACTTTCGTTTAAATTGTTATTTTGCATTTTGATTAGTTTTAGTTGTTAAAATCAGCTATTACTTTTCAATAAAATCATGCTATGCTATAAAATTGTGTTTCTCGGGTAATAAGAAAGATAATGGAATAACTAAAAAAACAAAATGTTAAAAAAAGACAAGGCGAAAGTGTGATTTTAATTCTAACTTGATAATGTAACTGTTGAACTCTACAGGATGTTACAAAGTTTATGAAAAAATCAGGCTATAATTGAGACACCCGGTATTTATAAAAAAGAGGTTTCTATGCAAATACAGTTAGTACACCAACGTTCTGGAAGAGACAACCTATCATTCAAAAAAAATTCGTCCAAATCGGACTATTGGTTTTGACAAAAATTTACTCTAAATTTTTGGGTATTTTATGGTGGTGCGTTAATTTTTGGGGGAAGTGTATTTCAAACGTAACAAAACCAGAAGATATGATTTGAAACAGGCTACCTCAAACTTCCCAATTTTCACAACCATATTTTAGCGTCCTCGAAGGCCCCACGCTCAGGCGGCCGCGGCGCTCGCGTTTACGTTCGTCACCCGCCACTTCTGGAACACCGAGTCCCCGCACCGCTGCACCCTCACCCCCCTCCCCATCTCGACGCCCTCGCTGCTCAGGCACCGCCCCGTCGCCGGGTTGTATATCGTGCCGTTGGGCCGCAGCGCCCAGTATTGCTCGCGCCGGTGCCCGTGGCACTCGGTCAGCTGGACGTCGCGCGAGTCGAACACCTCGGCGCAGAAGTTCTCCTTGCGCAGCTCGCCCCTGGCGCTCAGCGAGAAGTACTGGGACATGGCGAGGTACGGGTGGCACTGGTAGAGGCCGAGCGGGCCGACCTTGTCGTCGGCCAGCTGCAGGTCGTCGAGGCACATGTCGAAACTGGTCCGGACCTGGCCGTACGCCTGCACGTTCTCGTCGGGGATGAACTTTTCCGGGTAGACGTTGTCGAGGTACCTATATGCAACGGAAGTATGAAGAAGCAACTTCGATTTTCTTAATACCAAACTCAGATCCGTCATTTATCATCATGGAAACATAGGAACAAAGGAAAAGACTTACAAGTTGACATAACAAATATGTTAACTGTGATATTAACACTGTGTTAACTAGAGTGTATTGTATTTTTTTCTATACCTTTTTAAGTTCAAATTGGCGCTAATCAGAACTGGACCAACAATATTAAAGACCTGTGCATAGCGCTGTTTCAAGCGATAGCCAATGGCGCCACACGACGAAACAAATTTACACGGTGGTTTAATGTTAAAACACCATTGTTGCAGAATCTTTTATAAAATAAAAACATGGAAATGTGTCTGTTACAACAAATTTAATATCCAAAATAAAATATTTGTTTGTTATGTCCCTCTAATTTGACAAGTTCACATGGCATATTTCCATACATTTTCTTAAGAAAAGCGAGTGTAAAAAGCAAGCAAGAGTATTTGGTACCTTTTAGTTTGAAATGAAGTCCATGGCTAGTTATAGTGTAAGTAAGCATAAAACACATTCGATTTTTCAGTTTCTTCTTTATATGGAGGACTATTGGTTCGCTTTGGAGCTATAAACAAAATTTTCTATTTTTGTTCTTGCATGTTACAAAATACTCTTCCAAAATAATATCTAGAATTTTCGCTTCTTCAGCTGGTTGATCAGATCATCCCATAATTACAAAATAGTGTTTATTCTTCAACAATTTATCTAATGGTCTGTGCAGTGTGCATACCATTTTCTTCATGTGCATGGAAATTTCATGTTATCACAAATAAATCTACCTATAAATGCTAAATACTGGATGCAAAGACAATTCGTTACCGTAAAAAAAAGGCAAATCGTAATAAGGCTGGATATTTAAAATTTGGGACATTTTAAACGTCAGTAACTGACATACCAATAACCACAGAATACCCCCCTATAACCTATAATAAGTCGCCATTTTTTTCGTCGAGTGGCGCCACCCCAGTATTTATAAACAACAATGAAATATGACGTCATGCTCAGGTCTTTAATATAGTGTGCAGATCAGAATCAAAATGACATTAGTCAAAATCAAAGTGACAACATCAATTTCAAATCAATCAAAATTAAATTGGCATTAATCAAAATCAAATTGGCATATTAATCAAAATCAAGTTGGCACTTGTCGATTTTAAGTTGGCATTAATTAAAATACAATTAGGGAAAACAATTTATTGAATGATAGACACAGTAAATAACAATAATTAATTAAAAGCATTAACGACTTTTAAATAACAAATTTTCTTAAAAAAAATCATAAATAATTAATTGAAACCATTAACGATTTTTAAATATTTATTCCTTTACTCAATGATAATAACACAATTTTCTTAAAAAAACATATCTTGCATATATCAAAGATCATGATATTCGAATATTATGATCTGCCTTGATAGTATATATATAAAATGCACAAGGAATAAATCTTTGGATATGTGCAATGGATTTTGCACATGTTATTTAGCTCAGAAATGTTTGCTTTTACTCCTGCCTTTAATACAGGCCATGCTTGTCAAATGGGATTGATTGAACATAATGCCAATTTGATTTTGATTAATGCCAGTTTGAAATTGATGTTGTCAATTTGATTTTGACTAATGCCATTGTGATTCTGATTAGCGCCAATTTGAACTTGAAAAGGTATAATCCCATACTCTATTTGATTTCGATTCATTAGAAACTTCCTACCTATACTATACAGGGTGTTTCCCTAAACATGCAGCAAAAATGTAAGGGAATAAAAAAACGCTTTTTTATACAAAACTTTTAACACCCTGTATTTCGGAAATGACCGTATTCTGGTCATATGTTTATAGCAATAGAAAATCAGAATTTCCACAGCAATATGCGGTTAATATCTAGATTGCCATGACCATAACATAGCAGATTTAAAATTTATCAATTTTAACAGTTCATAGCTACTGTTTAGGTACTTTTAAATATCTAAAATGTAATATTATGCTTTTTCACAAAAAGTCTGTTAAAAATAGTGAGAGTGAAATTGAGAATTATTTAAAAGAAAAATTAATATCGATATTTCCCATCTCAAATAATAAGAGTGGCGTATTATAGATATTGATAAATATATAGTAATTTCTCTTGGATTAGAGCATCTGTAGATCAGTGGTATAAATCGCACATGACACAAAACTTTTTTTATTTTCTATTGACAGTATATTCTGTCCTTAAACAATCTCCTTACATTTTGCCATGTAAATAACTACATTACCTGTAAAATCAGCAAAAAACAAATGAAACATTTTATTGAAAATCATAGCATTTACTTAATTTTATTATCATGGCTGGTCATAAAAAATGGTGTGTGCAACTCGCATGCAATGGCTAGTATTCGCCTATGGCTCGTTCCGTAATTCTCACGCTTACATCTTAATAGCTACATATCTTTAAATGTCTGTTGTACAAAATAATATATAACAAATTGTGTAGAATAAATATTGCCCTACAGGAACCATAACACCAAATTAGCCCTTAATTTTTTTTTAAGAAACTTACCATTTGAAACTTTTGCATCTCAGCTTTTGTCGGAGTTGTTTTCTGTGAGTTATATCTCCAACGATAGGATTATTTTCTAGAGCAGGCTGATACATAAAGAACAACCTTTTGTAGTCGTCCATCCAAACATGTGCCAATCTAACACAAAAAAAATACAAGTAAAATTTTAAGTCATACTTAATTTTAAGAAAGTACCTAAACACTAAAAATGTACTAACCTTGCTGTATTTATACCGTGCGTATCTTTGTTATCTGGGAATGAATAAGGGTGGAAGTCACGGAAAATGTGTCCAACCCTCGAACAGGGCACCTAAAAAGGATTTTTTTAACCAATTTTTGCAAGACAGTTTATTGCAAAGAATGGCAACAATAATTATTGTCAATTATTATAAATCTAAGAATAGATAATATTTATAAACTTTTACAATAATTGTGTTACATATCAATTTCATACCGTTTCTAATCTTCCTCCGCACTGCCATATCCTGAACGACATTTCTAAATTTTCACCACCCCAACCGTCCATCTGCTCATCGTAGGATCCGATTTCCCAGAAAAATTTCCTTTCTATGGCAAACAGGCCTCCCGCCATCGTAGGCGACTTTATTGGAGTTAGTTTTCCTCTATCATTTTCATCTTGGATATCTATCCAAGTAAAATGACCTGACCAAGAAAAACCTCCAACTTGGAAGGTTGTATCGCCTATAAATTGGAGATGTGACTATATTATAAGTTGTAAAACTATTAAGAAAGTTTTAAAAACTCTCAATGGAAAATGCAAAAATACGGGTCAAATCTTTGTTAGAATAGCAAGACAGATGTGTATTTTGATTACTTTAGGCTGGACCAACACTATATTAAGAGGGGGTTGCCGACAGCGAAAGTGACGTTAGATTTCGTATTTTTTTAAGTTGTATAGCATAAAATCTAATAACATTTTACCTGGCAAAAATTTAGTACAAACATCTATATCTTCATTTTAATCATAAGATCTTAAAAGCATATGCACTGGAATTATTATTTTTCCCAAGGTTTTCATAACCTATAAAACAAAACGCTGCTTTTAAGATCTTATGATTAAAATGAAGACAGAGATGTTTGTACTAAATTTTTGCCAGGTAAAATGTTATTAGATTTTATGCTATACAACTTAAAAAAATACGAAATCTAACGTCATTTTCGCTGTCGACAACCCCCTCTTAAAGACCTGTGCATAGCGCTGTTTCAAGCGATCGCCACTGGCGCCACACGACGAAACAAATTTACACGGTGGTTTAATATCCAAAATAAAATAAAATATTTGTTTGTTATGTCCCTCTAATTTGACAAGTTCACATTGCATATTTCCATACATTTTCTTAAGAAAAGCGAGTCTAAAAAGCAAGCAAGAGCATTTGGTACCTTTTGGTTTGAAATGAAGTCCATTGCTAGTTGTAGTGAAAGTAAGCATAAAACGCATTAGATTTTTCAGTTTCTTCTTTATATGGAGGACTATTGGCGCTTTGGAACTATAAACAAAATTTTCTATTTTCATTCTTGCATACATTACAAAATCAAAATACCCTTCCAAAATAATATCTAGAATTTTCGCATCTTCAGCTTATTGATCAGATCATCCCATAATTCCAAAATAGTGTTTATTCTTCTGCAATTTACCTAATGGTCTGTGAAGTGTGCATACCATTTTTCTTCATGTGCATAGAAATTTCATGTTATCACAAACAAATCTACCTATGAAAGCTGTGTTAGTAGGATAAAACTGCTAAATACTGGACGCAAAGACAATTCGTTACCGCAAAAAGAAGGAAAATTATATTATTGTAATAAAGCTGGATATTTAAAATTTGGGACATTTTAAATATCAGTAACTGACATACCAATAATCACAGAACACCCCCTATAATAATTCGCCATTTTTTTCGTCGAGTGGCGCCACGCCACTTCGTAAACAACAATGAAATGTGACGTCATGCTCGGGTCTTTAATATCATTGAATTGACAAGTAGATGGAAGGAGTGTAGAGAGAGAAACTGGCAGCCAAACTTGAGTAAGTGAAATAGTAAATAAATCAGCTGATTCCGGCAAAAACCACATAACACAAAAGAGGTGTTTGTCCTAACTTTCTATTTTTGTGTCCTGTGCTTCAAACGAGTTCCGCTGTCAAACGTCATTTTCCTTCTGTCCCAAGTACAATACGAGTAATTATTGTATTATTTATATTTGATTTGAGTTCGTGTCGTGGTGGCAGTTTCGTATAAAACGGCGTTGAGTTTTCTTAGTTGTATTATTTTTAGATCGGAGAGAAAATTTACAAAAAAGATGGTCAACTCCTGTTGTCTATTTGGATGTACCAAACGGGGCGGAAAGAATAAAAGTAGTGGGTTTCTTTTCATTCCTAAGTCCAAAAAATCTTTGCTAATAACTTTGCAGTTTTCCAAGATATAAGGTGATATTAGAGACAAGTGGATTGCAGCAATAAAAAGGAAAAATTTTGTACTGTCTACAAGTATTTACTTGCATTTGTAGTCAACATTTTATCGAGAGCGATTTCTTAGAGAATTTTGGGCAGCGCAAACTTAAAAAGTATGTAATTACTACAGTTTTTTATTTTCCAAGTCATGATAGAAACTATCAAGGGAAAAACTGGCAAAATATTATGCTAATGAACCTAGCTCTTCGTAGTCAAAGATGGAATTAATCTTGAGGTTCTGGTCCCTTTAATAAGGTAGGTAATTATTTGTAATTATTTTTGTTAGATGCCTAAACATATAAAATAAATTTAATTAATAATAAATAAGTAATTAAAAGTTGAAAATGTATACCTTATCCTAGATATTTTGTCGCCTTTATTTTAAAATAAACTTTTATTTTGTAATTTGTATTTTCTTTGTCTCAATTTACTTCCAGGTACATAAAATTGCCATGTAGGTAATTTTTTTTAATCAATTCACTACTTTTTTCTGTGCAATATTTACATAATTGTGGTTATATAGAAAAATTCTCATTCCTACAAACAAGCCCCGAATTTCGGAATACAGATCATACAATAAAGATAATTACCGAACATGCCCATTAAATTCGCCCATTAATATGCAACATCCCTGTATAGCTCCTTTGCCTGAATCAGCTGACACTTTCATTAAGCGTCCTTGTCTTACTTATTGCCATTTGAAACCTATCTCTCTCTAGAGTTGGCTGCCCCAAACAACAATGAAAGTGGTACCTGTGCGACTTCCATTGTACTTATCAATTCGATGTTTAATATAGTGTCGGTCCAAGTGTATTTTAACCTAAAGTAAACACAAATATAACGGCCAGAATGCACCTTTTAAACGAAACTATATTTTTCTAAAACCTACCATTTGTCGAGTAACCCAAGTTATTTGCTTCTATTACGTCAATAATAGGTACTAAAACAGCTGTTCTATCCTCCTCTATCCTAGATAAAAGCGGTTCTGCCCATCCTTTGGTAGCTTCACAGTGAGCATCTAAAATATTCCATTAAGATCTCGGAAATAGAAAAAAAAACTAAAACCGACCTAAAAATATCAGTACATCGCCCACAGCTTGCCTAGCACCCTGAAGCCTAGCCCGTATCAAACCTAGTCTATGTTTAAGTCTTATCAGTTTAATGTTGTGGTTTTTAAGTCTTGTCGCTATGTAGTATTCAAGAAGACCATGGAGGCTCTCTGGAAAAAAAATCGGACTTACCTTAAAAATACTAGATAATGAATACGTACCATCAGTGCTCGCATCATCGACCAATATAATTTCCTCTAAAAGATGTGGGGGTGTTTGTAAAATAACACTCCACACGGTTCTTAATATTACGCTCATCAGTTCGTTGAAAAATATAATTATCACTGATGTTTTTAGTATTGGATTGTAAGTGAATTCTTTACATCTAAAACAGAAATAAACCAAGCTCTAAACTCCCTCATTACCTGTTATCAGCATACAGTATTCGCCCGAGCATTCGGCATTCGCCACTCGGAACTGTAATTTTTTTTTATATTTCAGCGATTTCATTTACATTTATGGGTTATGTAATATTTTTGTTGATGTTTTTGTCACTTCTTTTGCATGGCAGAGTTAGGTTGGGTTATCTAGCTTGAGGGTCTTGCACAAAGATATCAAAAAATATTTTGAGAATAGGTATTAAAAAAATATATGTTTTCCTGCTCCCTCCCCCGTAAGTTCACTTTACATGCTCTCCAACAGGTCCGAAAGCGAAAGTGAAATGTTCAAGGTGCCCTGTTGCTAGGTACAAAAAGTATTGCCTAGCAACGATTATGCATCAAGGACCTTAAAACCATTAATAAAATATATGTAGCAACTTGAAACTGGCCGTCAAATTTAATATTTTCACATAGATTGTTAATTATAAACTGGTTTTGATCAAAAAGAATACGAATTATGCCAAAGAAAAATTAAGAATATGGTTATATCTTTTAGTGTCAAATAATGTGGCTAAATAGGAAAGCCAAGCAGCAGTGACCGTAGCGCTGTGTTAAAAGCGTCAGGATAGTAATCTGTAGGTCACGGGTTCGAGTCCCACACAAAACCCTTTTTTTTTTATTATTATCGCTGCATATTCTATTTATTACTGATTTTAATTTTTAGTAGTTGAGCAATGGTTATTTGAATATTATTACTGACAATCTACTCCATAGCGTTTAATTAAAATTACCTATATCTTTTTTATAATAGGAACTTGTCGGAAGCAGGAAAAATATAATACATTGCACGATGCGTAAGCTCTTTTTTGGCCTCGGAGGTTTTTAAGGACCGAGGCAACGCGGGCGTTGCCTCGGTCCTCAAACAACCTTTTCGGCCAAAAAAGTGGACTTACGCATCTTGCAATGTAAATAACTATTAAATGCCAAAAAAGGCAGTAAATTGTGAAATACAAAAAAAATTAAAACAATATATTCTGAAGAAAAAAATAGTGAGAAAGTGTTTGCATTCATTTGCATTCGAGGAGGGCTGTCATTAGCTTATTGATATCACTGCCGCAATTGGAAAGCACCCCTCCGCAGTGGAAACTTAACTATCTCATCATAAATAGGTTATATTTTCTGTGCTTCCACAATAAGTGCCATACAATTGTAGATAATAGTGGTTGCATGCAGCATATTGTGGGCGCCAATGACCTGCACTCACCCTAGCTGTTTTATAGCCTTGACAAATTCGCTGTTTCTATTGCATTTGTTTCGGTAAGAATTTTATTCAAAGTGGTTTTATGATTGATACATGTTTCTATAGGCTTATCTATCGATTTCGATTACAACCGTAATAAACACACCTATTATACAGTTACACAAAATTTTACAAACCATAGTTTTTCATTATGCAGGTCTTTCATTTCAAAACAATATCGCATCATTTTAAAGAGTAGAAATCTCTATCCGACATTGTCTACAAAACTTGAAACCACAATTTAAAAATAATGTCTTTTGATGGAAATAGGTACTTAATCTGGCAAATAATATTGTGTAGCCTCGTGTGTAGCTCATTGAATTGTTAAAATTAATAACCACCAATATCTATAGTTTCATACCAGACTATAATCCTTACATGATTTGAAGAATTTTTTTATATGAACATGGGTTCGCAACCGCTTCATTTCTGAGATACAGGGTGTTGAAATTTACCAAACAAAATCAGTCTTCCCCGAGGTCTTCCCCCAATATCTCTAAGACCGCTTTGAATATTTTTTTCACTTTTGGTACATTCAAAGTACGCAAAAAAATACATTTTCCAGGTTAAAGGTTCTTTTAGTTTTCGTCAGTGGCGTTTCTGTCAACATGCCCTGCAATATTTTTAATCAAAAAAATTATACGCTACTGGTTATTTTTTAAATAAATATTATTCTTAAAATAGCCCTCTACCTTCTCATAAAAATGGTCTCGACTTTTTTCGTCTGGTAGATGGTTTTCGCTTTAAAAAATAAAATTCATTCATTTGCTTGTCCCTAGACAAATTTATTATTTAATTTCCTTGTAGGCTAAAAACACATTTCTTTGTTTAATAAATTAATAAAAAAATACAAAGCGATTTTAGAAATATTGGGGGAAAACTATTTTTTTGTTAAATTTCAACACATTGTGATGTGCAAATATTTGGGGGAAGTGTTCTACAGGTAGTTTTAAGGGGAATCTGTCCTGAAACTTGAATTTTGGGACACGTTACCAGAGGCTGGTAGTTGGAAGACACTCTACCGTAGAATTACTTTTTGCACCCTGTTCTATACAGGGTGTAACTAAACTGATGGTCAAAAATGAAACCACGTATTCTTGGAGTCAAAATAAGGGCACTTCTTCATATATTTTTTCTCCTACGGGCCATAGTTTTTTTTATACAGAGCGTAGAAGTTTGGAGAAAAATACACATATTTCTTAGTATTTCTAGAAGTATACGAGATATTTTCTTCAAACTTGGCGTGTCACATGAGCAGATGAGCCGTCAAACTTAAGGTTGACATGAAGCTTCTGAGGCTCCCAATTGCGGAGATACAGGGTGTTAGTAAAATTAATTAGTTCAGAAAAATATGAATACCCTGTATAATCGCATTTTTTAAATTTGTTTTGAATGGTAAATTCAGTGGTTAACAAAAAGTATCTCTTAATATTTTTTCATATTCGCAGCCATTTCTTAATTATTTTTAAAGAACGGCAATGCTGCAATGAACAATAGTCACTTTAAGAATAAATCTAGCATTCTGTGGATGTCAATTAAACTTTATTTAACAAAATACAAAAGCAAAAACAATAATAAAAGAAACGTATTGCTATTAGAAAATTAAATTATTAAATATATTTCTGTTACTCCGTGTGAGTCCATTTTTTGGTGAATAAAAATTAAGGTCTTGATATTCTCACAGCTGAAATTTATTTTTTCAAATAGGCGACCGGTTTCGTGATTTTTTAAAAATTATATACCCCGGTCCTGTTTGTTAACAAATAATTTGTTTGTATAATGTTTGCCCCTCTTTTTCTACTTTTAAATTTACCTTATGACATATAGTTTTGAATGTACAATGCCATTATGGCTGCTCTTGGCCTGAAGATGTGATTAATCTTTAAAAATCACGAAACCGGTCGCCTATTTGAAAAAATAAATTTGAGCTGTGAGAATATCAAGACCTTAATTTTTATTGACCAAAATTATTAAATGTTCGAAATGACCGCCGTCTCTTTCAATACACGCAACTATTATTGTCATTCGCAAGTCCATAGCAAAAGTGCATATCAGTCAATTCTTCAAATGAAAATATAATTTTTCAAAATATTGATACTAAGGTGCAAAGTTGGCAGCCAAATGATTCAAATAATTCCAAGTTTAATTGACATCCACAGATTGTTAGATTTATTCTTAAAGTGACTTTTTTATTGCAGCATTGCCGTTCTTTGAAAATAATTAAAAAACGCCTGAGAATATGAAAAAATACAAAGATACTTTTTGTTAACCATTGAATTTACCATTCAAAACAAATTAAAAAAATGCGATTATACAGGGTATTCATATTTTTCTGAACTAAATTTTAATAACACCCTGTATCTCCGCAACTGGGGGCCTCACAAGCTTCATATTAACATTAAATTTGACAACTCATCCGCTCATGTGACACGCCAAGTTTGAAGAAAATATCTCTTATACTTCTAGAGATACTAAGAAATATGTGTATTTTTCTCTAAATTTCTACGCTCTGTATAAAAAAAACTATGGCCCCTAGGAGAAAAAAATATATGAAGAAGTGCCCTTATTTTGACTCCAAGAATACGTGGTTTCATTTTTGACCATCAGTTTAGTTACACCCTGTATAGCCCAATACATTTAGAAACTTTGTCGACTCTTGTTCTTTTTTAATTAACATAATAGTTTCCTTGGAAAAAATAAAAAATAAAATTACTTTTTTCAAGACGTTTTTGTTCCGTGTTTAAATACAGTTATTGACACTCACGACTGAGTAAAAACATAGTAGGCAGGTGTAATTTTTATAACTTTCATGTTTTACTGTTTATGAGTGCGGTAGGCACGGCCCTCGTAAAATACACTGGACTGCTTTTCCAATACAATCATTTGCCCCACCTATACGACATATACCTATGTCTCACCGACAGGTCGGCCATATTGGGTGCACATGTTGGCTGTCAAATGTTAAATGCACGAGGGCCGTGTTGGTCGTGGTCAAATGTCATTTTGTGTTGCCACCACAAATTTCGCTTCTCCACTAAAATGCACACTAAATCCCCTAGAGTGCACCCAATATGGCAGCTGTCCAGGCAGACGCCAGCGCCCTTTACCGGGTGGCTAAAAATTGGTGGAGGGATTAGGGCCCAATGGCAGTCCAGTTTATTTTACGAGGGCGGTTGTGGTAAGGAAATACTTTTTTCTACATTACATACAATTAAATAGAAAAAATGTTTCAGGTAAATTTATAAAATGAAAATGGTAGGCAAGGGTTGAAATATGTTTATTTACTTAAATGTCTTTGAATGTAGAAAAAAGTAGGTATTCCCTACCAAGCTCGTAAACAGTAAAATACAAGTTACAAAAATTACACCCTTCTACTATGTTTTTATGGAGTTGTGAGTGTCAATAGTTCTATTTAAATAGGGAACAATAAAGTAATTTTATTTTTTCCAGGAAAACTATTAAGTATTAATGAAAAAAGAATAAGAATAAAAAAGTTTCTTTTTATTAATGTACCGTATAATCGCCTTGATAATCGCTGCCTTAAATTTCTGGAAACCCTTAAAAATCTTAGAAATCAAATTGGTAATTATGGAATATACCGTATGCACCGCCCGATTTTCTTGAAATTTTGGCTACCCCCCATTTTCGAGGTCCCTGAACACGAATCTGACCTCAGTTTGTGGTGCTCGCAAGTAGTTTCCGAGAAAATGAATTTTCAAATTTCCTTTGACACCTCACTTTTCACGCCGATATTTGTGGTTATAATTCAAATGGAATTCAGCTCAAACTGATCACCACTATCACCACCCTATTTTGCACCTTTTGCCACATCGAAACATCGCGACAACCCGCGGAAAACCCGAAATTTTGAAAGATTTCTGCCGTGTTTACGACCGGCCCGGCCGCTGTTTTCGCTCGACAGACGGCGCGCGCGGGTTTTCCGCGGGTTGTCGCGAAGTTTCGATGTGGCAAAAGGTGCAAAATAGGGTGGTGATCAGATTGAGCTGCATACATTAAAAATTCATCCGGAT
Source organism: Pseudeuparius sepicola (assembly GCA_963920635.1). Classification (NCBI taxonomy): domain Eukaryota; kingdom Metazoa; phylum Arthropoda; class Insecta; order Coleoptera; family Anthribidae; genus Pseudeuparius; species Pseudeuparius sepicola. Next base: position 9,421,950 of record OY987304.1, read on the forward strand.
TATAACCACAAATATCGCCGTAAAAAGTGAGGTGTCAAAGGAAATTTGAAAATTCACTTTCTCGGAAACTACGTCCGAGCGCTAAAATCTGAGGTCAGATTCGTGTTCAGGGACCTCGAAAATAGGGGGGTTTAAAATTATTTATTATTAAAAAGTGTAGCTTTAAAACCAAAGGGTCAGAATATCAAGAAATACCTAATAGTAAATACTTCTTTTGCTTAACTCCACACAAAACTTTGTTTGATTAATCATCTCCTGATGACATGGTTAGCGAAATGCACGTCGAGTGCAAAAAACAAAGTTTTGGTGTGTGGAGTTAAGCAAATGAAGTATTTTCTAAGTGCCAAAGGTTCCTGATTCCCAACCTAGTAAGAAAAAATAGATTTGCGACTTACTTGCTGTTTCTTGGGTCCCTTAATTTCCTATCCAAAGGCATTCTATCACTAAGTACGGTGTTTAGAGCAAATTTCTTCAAAGCGTTCTCCCCGGCGATCGCATCTTCCCCATCCAACGACGCTGGCTCCCCATCGTCCCCCAACCCTGCTATGATTTTCTTCTCGTATTCCTGCAGCTGCTTCTCATATTGAGCTTCTACTGTCGACGTTTTGCCGCTCTTTGGTAAAATCCTTCCATCTTTGAGTAACCTCAAGTAAAATATCACAAAAGCGAGGATACATATCGAGAAAATAAATTTTACGTGGATCCTCTTTAAACGGAAACATGTTAATAACATTTTCTGGGGTCTATCTACTCGAGCAGAGACGTACACGCATCGTTTTTATTATTAATAAAAACGCACCGTCTGCCAGGTCATAAGTGCCAGCTCGCTAAATTGATAAGGAGTATTTAATTCGTAGGCAAATAAAAATTTAATTATAAACACTTGTCATAAATAACGATCTCGATTTTGCCACTCAACTTCTCCGTAACAATAAAAATATTTTATTAATAAATAAAAATCAGAATTTAATTATAAGGTTAGGATTCTTTGACAATTTATGACCTTCCAAATGTCAAACAAAAGCATCGCTGCCAGAGCTACTTTATAAATTGTACTAGAATATAAGTGAAAATGTAGCAGTTTGCAACTTTGTTGTACTAAAACATAAAAATTATTAAAAAACAATAACCTTTAACACAAGGAAACAAAGAAAAAATATAAATCTAAGTTCTTAAAATAAGGACCAACAAAAGAATTATGCAACTAAAAACAAATAGTTACTGAAACTCTGAAACAAACATAAATTATTAAAAAGAAATAAAATATGTACTAGATTCTGGATTAGTACAATTACAGTTATTGTCCTAACGTTGGCGACGCCACAAAAGTCAAAAATGTTTAGGGACTTCCGCGTCTCTATTTTGTTTTGGCATGAGTGGAAATGGAAAATGACAGCAATTGCAATCGACGCCATCGCCAATATCGCCATCGCTTTTCTTCACAAAAATTCTTTGGGAACGTGTTTATCAGAATTTCATCATTTTCCAAAAAAAAAAAAAACTATTGAAAACACTAACACACTAGAATTAGTAATTGTATTGCACAGTGGTGTAGTTGATAACTATAGACAATTCGAAAAAAATGACCTCAAAAGCTTATTATGGCAATAATAACCAACGGAATGATAGAAACAACACCTGGTCTCGTGACGGTAAGTTACGACGTAAATTAATACCTGGATTTTCCCGAATTACCATCGTTTTCCATTCCTCTAGAACGAGATTTCCGTAATAATAGTAATAGAAGAGTGACATTCAAGCAAAGTGGCAGACATGGCAGCAAGCAGCATAGTAACAAAGACTGGAGTACAGCTATTAGAGAGCACCTACAAGAGGAAGATGTGGACATGGGGATCAGTAGTGGCAGCAAGGGGTTCGTCAAAAAGAACTTTAACAATAAGAAAAGGGGTGGCGGGCGGAAGGGGTCTCCAGCACCGATCATCAAGCGGAAGCTGCTGGAGGGGCCATCTAACTGGTACAGAGTTTCGGTAAGTTTTTTTTTATCTTCTGCTCTAATTTCAATGATATTTTAAATATATCTGTTGTCAAAACGCAGCCCAAAGCAAAGTCACGGACTAAAATCGTGTAGTTAATGATTAGCTATTTCATAACATTAGCAATACCAAATCAAAGATTTAAAACATAATTATTTAATCTTCATGATGTCATTAAACACAAATGCTTTCATAAAAGATTTGTAAACTCACGTGTAAACATCTTTAAAACTATAGATAACTCGCTAGATAACCATAAAACCATTGACTGACTTATTTGTAAAGACTTCTCACGGCTATAGCTTTATGTCCTGGAAAACAGATGGCTCTGATGGCTAACAATGTGGGTATTCTGCATTGTTTTTTATCTCCGGAAAGCGCATGGTGAGCCAAAAATGTGTCAGACGTGACAGCCTTGAGCAGTCTTTAATAATAAAGGATGTTCCTAAATATCATGTACATACGGAAGGGGGTAATTCTTTGGCCCATTTTAAGAAAAAAACTTCATATGAACGTATGTCGTAAACCAAGGTTGTTGGAGTGGAGAGGTTGCATCGTAACTAGGGAAACGAAAATACCCGATCTTATCCGTATCGGGACGCCATGTTTGTGACGTCCGTCAGTTCCTTTTAGCCGCTTTAGTGCGGTCTGTGCTTTTAGTTTTCGAGTTTTAAGATTCGAATAACTGTTTTTTATAAACGTAAGTAAGAAAATTCACGTAGGTATTTTAAATTCTCAATTCATATTTACATAACTTTGGTAGATGCCTGATGGACACTCCTGTGGGATTGCTAGTTGCTCAAGCAAATACCGTAAGGTTGATGGCAAAGAAAATATTGAGCGGGTTAGCTTTTTCACCTTTCCTAAAGATGATATCATCTCCAAAGAGTGGATACGACTGTGCCGTCAAAAGCCAGCTTTTGCATATAAAGTTAACAAACGTATATGTTTAAAGCACTTCCAACATGATGATTTCGAAGATGGAATTAAATCCAGGCTTATGGGTTGTGCTCCAAAGAAATTGAAGAAAACCGGTAAGTTACAAAAATGTGCATCCAACTTTGATTTAAAATTATACAGTGTTATAGACTTTTTTGAAATCACGGCTTGTCGTATCATGTTAGATCAAAAAGTTATCATGGATATGCAGCCAAATGTAACTTTATTTAACTTCTATTAAAAAGCTAAGCCTTCCTTCGTATACCTTTGGCTGCATACCAGTGATAACTTTTTGATATATACAGTGTGCCCAGGGATTGAGTGCACGTGGGGTGTAAATGACAAAAAAAATTCGAGTTGAAATTTTAGCTTGTGGGGATCAGTCCTTCTTGGTCAATCTGGCATACATTATTTTTAATTATAATTTATATTAATTATTTTTAAGTCTGAACGACTTTTCTAAGTAATAATTTTTGATATTTTTAAAAACAAAGGTAGGTACTTTACTCTCGACAATTTTTGAAAATTTTGAAAAACATCCTGTACCTACATTAATTAATCGGACTATTTTTTTCAACTTTTTAGTTCTAGCTTTGATTGAGATCCACGGTTTTAGACCAAGCAGGGCTGATCCCCAAAAGGTCAAATTTCAACTCGATTTTTTTTTATCATTCACACACCCTACGTGCACTCAATCTGTGGACACACGGTATATACTTTTGTCCCCGTTTTTATCTAAATATAAGTACCTATTGAAATAGAAGAGTTTTCTAGTTTTTAACAAATATTTTAATATACTCCTGGACAAAATTAACGCACCAGCATAAAAAATTTCAAATTATATTTTAAATTATTTTGCGTGTCTACCAAGAATATAAATAGTAGGCTTTGGACATTTACTACTGTTAAACTAATTAAATAATGTAATTTGTTGATTTTCACTTAATTTCCATTAATTTATTATTCCATTAATTTAGTTAAAAAAAATTCAATTTTTGTGGGGATTTATTATGTTAATTTTGTCCAGGAGTTTATTATTATTGTTACATTTTAGCTATCCCATCTTTGCATTTGCCACCCGAAACCATGCCTTCTGAGACAAGTATACGGACAGAGATGCGCCAAGCCATAACAGAACAAAAAGTCCTGGTGAATAATTTGTTAAAATTTGTTGAGACGCCTTATGAAAATCCTAATATTCCTTCAGTAGTAGTTTGTGAAAATAAAAAACGTATTCCAATTTTTTTCAAATGACAAAGTTTAAAGTTGTCTTTTATTACAGATTGTGAGGCCTCCTCAGAAAGATTAAATATGAATAATAATGCCGCTATAGAATTTGTAAAAACTGCACAGCCTTCTCGAAATGAAGAATGCGAAGAGTTGAAAAAAATTGTGGAGGAAAAGTCTTTATTAAAGAAGAAAAATCAATTACATTTCGAAACCTTACAACGGAAAATAGAACAACTTACAACGGAAAATGCTTTGATAAAAAAGAAGAAAGGGCAAGAATTCGAAAATTTTACAAATAAAATACGAAGGCTACAAAAAGAAAATGAAGCCCTTAAAAAAAGGCTTGAAATTGCTGAACAAGCTATGAAGCAGATTGTCCAAAAATTTGAGGATCAGGCTGCTGTTGCGTTCAAAATTTTTTTAAGCGTTAATCAAATCGCCATAGCCTTAAAGAAGAAAACTAAGGCCAAATGGACACCAGATGAATTGTCAATGGCATTTACTATTAGATACTTGAGCAAAAGATGTTATGTTTTTTTAAGAGAAAAATTGAAATATCCACTTCCTGGAATATCAACCTTGCAACGTTGGGCAGCACAAATAAATTTGAAAAACGGAGTATTGAAAGACATTCTTAATGTGATGGAAGTGGCAGGGAGACTAAAAACGGATTTCAATAAAGTTACTGTGCTGTCTTATGATGAAATCAAAGTAATAGGTTCTTTTATCTTCGTTTTCAATAATAGGTATAATTTATGTCCTTTTGCAGATTTCATCCCAATATGAATATGACCAAAAAGAAGATACAGTACTTGGTCCACATAAGAACATGCAGGTAGTGATGGCGCGTGGGCTGTTTGATAATTGGAAGCAACCCATTTACATTGGCTTTGATCAAAAAATGACAAAGGAAATTCTCGATGATTTATTAATACGTCTCCACAACATAAACTACAATGTAGTGGCTTGTGTGTCAGATTGTGGAGGTGGGAATCAGGGCTTGTGGTCATCGTTAAATATTACACCCAATCACTCATTTCATGATCACCCTATGACTACAGAGCCAGTCTTTTTCTTTGCTGATGTTCCTCATCTGCTCAAATTGATACGAAATTGGTTACTGGATACTGGATTTGTTTTAGAAGATGGAACATCCATAAATATTGAGCCCATAAAAGAATTAATACAAATAACTAAAACAGAAATCAGTTCTTGTCATAAATTAACTGACCTCCACATTCAATGTGCTCAAACGCAAAGGCAAAACGTTAAATTAGCCGCCGAGTTGTTGTCTCATTCTACCGCAACAGCTTTAAAGCAGTATGCCCCTGGTCAGAACAAAAAATTATCTAAAGATGTGGGAAATTTCATCGAACTGATTAATAATTGGTTTGACGTTATGAACAGTTATAAACCTTCTGCAGCCTTAGCTCTACAAAAACCATATGGATTATGTTTAGATCAACAAAATTACGTTTTGGAAAACATTGAGAAAACTATATCTCGTATGTTATGCACGGGAAAAAATACCCTACAAGTTTTCCAAAAAGGTATTTTGTTATCCATTGAATCCCTTCAAAGTCTATACACACATTTGCAGACGAAATATGATGGCTTTAAATTTAAATTGACACATCGATTGAATCAAGACTTTTTAGAAAACTTTTTTTCTCAGGTATGAACTATTAGGTACATAGGTTTGTATTAAAGTTATCCTAATACTTAATATTTTTTCCAGTTGAGAACAAGAGGTGGCTTACATGATCATCCATCTCCCCTGAATGCGATTTATAGAATCAGGATGATCCTTCTCGGCAAAAATCCGGGTATAGTCCAAATAGGAATTTTGTTAAAAGGTATGGTGGATCAGACTAAAAACGCGAGAAAATTCTGTGTAAACTTTATATTGCTCTTTTCAGTACAAAAGCTTCAATAGAACTAACTAACTGGCGGTGTTGGTACGTTATTTCATGCTCCGCAATTTGGGCTCACATATCAATAATTCGAAGAAAAATATAATGATATTTTTCTTCTCTATAGAGCAAGAAGGCCATCCATTGATTTAGCGGATACATAAATTTTGTCCTTAGACTAAACATTCTGCGAATACATTTTTGCTATATACCAACACACCCCCTCAAAAATGTATGAGCTAAGTTTACACTTTACGGGGAAGTTACATTATTGGTCCAACATTCGTTGCAAGTGTTAAGGGAAAACCCCACAAAAACCTTAACAAGACCAAATATCAATTTTGAAAAAAAATTTTAAAATTATACAAAATAAAAATAAAATAAAGAAACTTAATATTAGGCTACAAATCTCTCTTGGAGTCCTAATTTCCCTCTTAGTTCCTTGAACTGCTGTGGTGGTAGAGGCTTTGTCAGTAGATCAGCCTCTTGAGCACCTGTGGGTAAATATTTTAAGCAGACAATGTTGTTCTTTATTTGTTCTTTTATAAAATGGTACTTAATGTCGATATGTTTAGAACGTTTATGACTAATTGGATTATTTGCCATTGCTATACAACTTTGGTTGTCTTCATACAATGTTATTGGTTCTGCCATATTGACATTAATACTCATTAATAAAGATTTAATCCATAAAACCTCCTTCACAGCCTCAAATACGGCCATGTATTCTGCCTCAGTTGATGAGGTAGCAACTGAATTTTGTCGTCGTGTAATCCAAGTGATACAATTATTTTCAAATAATTTAAATAAACAACCAGTTGTACTACGACGATCTAATTCATTATTTGCCCAATCTGCATCAACATACCCTATTAATATTTTCTCGTAATTTATATTACGTTTATATATTAATTTTAGATCAATTGTCCCTTTAATGTACCTTAATACTCTTTTTAAACATTGCCATAGTTCTTGATTACATTTACTTTGATATCTGTTGAGTAAATTTACCGCAGTACACAAATCTGGACGTGTACAGAGCATTGCGTACATTAAACACCCTATTTAATTTCGACAAGGTACATCTGAGCTATCATCTGAATTTAAACTTGAATAATTTAATTTTATAGGTAATGGTGTACTGACCGGGTTGCATTCACTCATATTAAATTTGTTTAATACTGATTTTAAATATGCAGTCTGATCAAGAGAAATTTCGGAATTAGACCTTTTTATTCGAATTCCAAGAAAATAATGTATTTCTTTCAGATCGACCATCTCAAATTGTTCCTTCAAAAAGTTTTTAAAATTATTCATTGTTTTTATGTCCTTAGTTACGATTACTAAGTCATCAACATATAAAATTACATAGATGTTTTTGTAAACATCACCTCTGTCCAAGAAATATAAACAATTATCAGCTGAAGAATTTACAAAACCTTTTTCAATTAACACATTATTGAAACATTCGTACCAACACAAAGCTGATTGCTTTAATCCGTACAAAGATTTTTGCAATTTACAAACAATATTATTGTTTTGAATAGCAACACCGTCAGGTACCCTCATATAAATATCTTCTTTCAGTGTACCGTTTAAGAATGCTGTTTTAACGTCCATTTGATGGACCAACAACTCATATTGATTTGCCAGTGCAAGTATACACCTAAAAGTTTCAATACGTACAACCGGGGCAAATGTTTCGTCATAGTCAATTAATTTTCTTTGACTAAAACCGCGCGCTACTAAGCGAGCTTTATATTTTACTCGATTGCCCTCGCCATCGCCTTTTATTGTAAACACCCATTTACAATCGACGATGTTTACATTATTTGGCTTGGTTACTAAGGTCCAAGTTTTGTTTCGTTCTAAAGATTCTAATTCATCTTTTATGGCCGTTTCCCATTGTTTTCTATACGCGTTATTTGCAACATCTTGAAAACATTTGGGAATATCGGCTTCAAAAGTTTGGTCACATAACATAAAATTACTAATACTGTCATCAAAATCGTGATCTTTATAAGATATTGTTTGTTTACCTTTTAATCGATCACTTCTCCTCACATCTTGTACTCCTTCTGATTTTCTCAACTTATTTGTAGAAATACACGGACTTTCATCATCACTGTTTGAGCTCCTACTTGTCGGTTCAGGGACATCCTTTATTGAGGACGTTTGACCTTGAATGCAATTTTCAGGGACATCTTTTTCATAAGATGTTTGTTTGCATCTTTTACTGTCCGTTTGACCAGATGTGATATCTACAGATTTACCATCAGTAGCACCCCCTACTGAAATGTTATCTGTATTTATTTCTCTATTTACCAGATTATCAATTTCTTGCCTAGAAATTTTATATGTAACTTCGTCAAAAATTACATCGCGTGCAACTATGTATTTGGCTAATTCTGGTATAAAAATTTTGTACCCATTTGGTACATAACCTACGAGAATACCTTTAGATGATTTACTATCAAATTTACCTTTTCTCGTTTTATTGTGTACATACGCTGTGCAACCAAATATTTTTAAGTGACCTAACTTTGGTTTTTTATTGTGCCACATTTCATACGGTGTTTTATGTAATTTTATGGCTTTTGTTGGTGACCTATTTACCAAATAGGTAGCAGTTAAAATTGCTTCCCCCCAAAAACATTTGTTTAAACCCGCACTGTGTATCATCGCACGTGCTTTCTCAGTTAAAGTTCGATTCATGCGTTCCGCTAAACCGTTTTGTTGCGGAGTGTACGGCACTGTAAGATGATATGTTATGCCGTTTTGTTTACAAAACTCTTTCATTTCGCCCGATAAATATTCTCGACCATTATCGCAATACAAATGAACTAATTTCAAATTAAAGAGAGCTTCACCTTTTGCAACATAATCTTTAAAACAGGTGAATACTTCCGACTTATTTGTCATAAGATAAGTTACTGTATAATGTGTATAATCATCGATGAAATTAACAAAATAATTCTTTTCATCTATTGTTGATGGTGTAATCGGCCCACACACGTCCGAATGCACAACAAATAATGGTCTTTGAATATATTCCTTATCTTTTACCTTGGCGAAAGGAAGACGCGCTTGTTTTCCGTTTATACAAGCTTCACATAGTGAATCAATAGGGATTATGTCTTTTAAACAGGTATTATCAAAAACTAATTCGTTTACTTTTAATGTAGTAAATTTTTCTTTATTTATATGGCCTAAACGCTCATGCCATAATTTGTTTTTGTCAATATTGGTCTCAGCTACGTGGCTCGCGGCCCGTACTGTACTGTGCGCATTTTGTACTAATAATTCAATAATATATAAATTATTTATGCGCTTACCTTTTATTATTGCCGTGCCTCCTCTCCTGACTTCTACTTCGCCAGTTTCCAGGAATACTACGGACATCCCAGCTTCCTGGATACGCCGTACTGAGATGAGGTTGGCCGGTATACTCTCGCTATAAAGAACATTGTTCAATTCTCCCTCGTAGCCCAAAGTAGTGTTGACTTCTATTTTCCCGACGTGTGTTGCTTCGATCGTCGTTCCTTTCTTCGCTACTGTTATTCGTGTAGGTTCCGTCAACTGTTTGTATTGGCTATAAAGACTTAAGTCATTTATGATGTGTTCCGTTGCACCTGAATCTAAGATGAAACGATATTGTAGTTCAGATTCGTCTTCATTGTTTAACATAAAAGCAAAAGATTCGCTATTGGTGGCAGTTGACGCACTTGCTTGATTATCAGCCTTTTTGGGTTGCTTTTGATATTGCAAGCTTTGTTTATAAAAATAGCAATCACGTTTCAAGTGATTTTTTCGCCCACAATGAAAACATTTTTGTACTTGTTTATGTTTTTTGAATGCAGGCTTATTTTTCGAAGTAAACTTCATTTTCTTTTTGACACTTTCGTTGGAACTTATAGTACGGAAATGAAGGGCTTTCATGCTAGTGTCTGTACCTTCTCTTAATAGGTATTCCTCATGTTCTAGCAGCATTCCCTTTACAAATGCTAAGGTAATCCTATCGTCGCTCATTGTTTTAATTGCAGCTTTCACTGGTGCATAACTCATTGGTAATGAGTTTAGTGTGTACCACACTTTAGTTATTTCGTTGACCTCCATGCCGCAAACAGCTAAATCACGAACCAACTCATCAATTTCTGACATATGCTTTTTTAGCGGTGTGCCTAGTTTTAGTTTACAATTAAACAATCTATCCTGGAGACATAGCTGTGTCGAGATCTTCTTGCAAGCATATAGACCGTCGAATTTCTCCAAAATTTGTCGAGCTGTTGCACGACCTGGTGGCACTTGGGATATTACTGAGTCATCTAGAAATTCAATCAGTGTTCCTCTAGCAAATCTTTCCCATTTTGTCCACTCATCTGTGATTGGTGTTGGAGGATCTTCGGTCAGTACTTTGCTAGCACCTTCCTGCTCTATAATTTCTTGCAATCGGAATTTCCACATAAAATAGTTCTCTCCATCAAATAGTCTTAGATTTCGCTTAACCGCACTTCCACTATTTGCCATTATTATTAACTTTAATAATTTTATTGTTTCAAAAGTTTTAATTCATTCACTCGCGGTCAGACGCGATGTCTGGGCCCATAACCTTTTGTTAAAAGGTATGGTGGATCAGACTAAAAACGCGAGAAAATTCTGTGTAAACTTTATATTGCTCTTTTCAGTACAAAAGCTTCAATAGAACTAACTAACTGGCGGTGTTGGTACGTTATTTCATGCTCCGCAATTTGGGCTCACATATCAATAATTCGAAGAAAAATATAATGATATTTTTCTTCTCTATAGAGCAAGAAGGCCATCCATTGATTTAGCGGATACATAAATTTTGTCCTTAGACTAAACATTCTGCGAATACATTTTTGCTATATACCAACAAGGAACGAACGTAACTTTGGCTCCTGATGATTCTCTTCATGAGGGGGCATATTTATTAGTTGAAGCCCTTCAGAAAGCCAAGATAACCACTGAACTTGAAGAAAACCGCCCTGTTATAGAAGAAATTGAGAAAGAAATTTTCGACAATTTAAGTATTGCCAGTACAAGCAGCTTATCATCAGTTTCTTCTGTTAATAAACCTATTTGTGAAAAGGATGGGCTGATATATATAGCTGGTTATCTAGCTAGAAAGCATAAAAAGAATTACCCCACTTTGGGCCAGTATACATATATATCAGAACAGAAACGAGATAAAATTTGTCATTTGGAGGTCTTACTGAGCCTTCCAGTGAATGGATGATTACTGTTAAAAAAATGGAAAAATATTTTTGCAAGTTGCACAAACAAGATTTTAAAGATAAAATCAAAGTTGTCACTAACACTATGCAATATACATATATCAGGGAATGTTGACGTACCTACTGATTTATTAAAATCTTTCTGCAAATTAAGGGTGTTTATTAGAATGAGGTTTTTAAATTACAAAAGAAAAGAAGATGATATGAATAAAAAAAGAGGAAATCAAATTAAAAAGCAACAGCAAAAACGATTATATTCATTTTCAGTGCAAGCCACTTCGTCACAAGTAGCAAAAAAAATGAGGAAAATTGTGAATTAGTACTATTATTTTTATTATTAATATATAAATCCAATAACCCAATATTATGTGTATTCTTCTTTTCCTGATTACAACATTATTTCCTTCGTTCTTTCCGCTTTACTGCCAGTTTTTTGAATATGAATTTCACATTTCGAAGGACCACTGTAGAGAAAAATTTATAATTTCATAAAAAAGTAAAAAGTAAGAAATTATATACGACGAAATTATGTATAATCCTTGTATATTCTATATCCAGGCTATAATATTAAATAATTTCTTACTTTTTTACGAAATTGTACATTTTTCTCTGCTGTGCCTCTTCTACGCTGTCGTACAAATGCCATTAAAAATTGTATCTTCACCTTAAATTGGGCGAAAATCATTAATTATTTATACTCGTATTCAAACTTGGGAACTGAGTGACGTATTCGCGCGCTTTTTTAATCTAAATTCCGATTGGCCGACCTCCCGATGTGGTTACGATGCAACCTCCACTCCAACAACCTTGGTCGTAAACGTCCTAACTTTTGCGATACAGGGCGTTAAAGTTCATTTTTTAAAATTGAATTTTGGCTACATGTCCCGAAATAATCAAGCCGCTGAACTGAAATTTGGCACTGCTATGTTTTTGGGGATGGAGAATAAGCTGAAAATGTCAATTTCAGCGTATCTCACAGAGGGCTCCACTTGCGCTGTTTTTTGATCACGCTTTTACGCGTAACTTTTTTGAGGTTATCTTTTTGGTCCTGCAGGTCCATCATTTTAGTGCATCTTTTCATTCTGCAAGAAAAAGGTACTCTTGTTTCATAACGATTAAATCAACCGTTTGCTTTGAAATTGCCAAAATGTTCTCCAAAACACCTGTTGACTTCAATATTCAAAACATAAAATTTTCACCTACCACCTTCAAGTGTTAAAATTTAAAAATAATTAAGAAACGGCTGCGAATATGAAAAAATACTAAGAGATACTTTTTGTTAGCCATTCTATTCCCCACTCAAAACCTCGCTCAAAACAAATTTAAAAAATGCGATTATACAGGGTATTCATATTTTTCTGAACTAATTAATTTTACTAACACCCTGTATCTCCGCAACTGGGAGCCTCAGAAGCTTCATGTCAACCTTAAGTTTGACGGCTCATCTGCTCATGTGACACGCCAAGTTTGAAGAAAATATCTCGTATACTTCTAGAAATACTAAGAAATATGTGTATTTTTCTCCAAACTTCTACGCTCTGTATAAAAAAAACTATGGCCCGTAGGAGAAAAAAATATATGAAGAAGTGCCCTTATTTTGACTCCAAGAATACGTGGTTTCATTTTTGACCATCAGTTTAGTTACACCCTGTATACTCAGCAGGATATTAATAGGTTACAGCACAGAATAGCCACCCGTAGCTATTCTGTGGTTACAGTTACAATTTACAATGGGTATGTTTTAGGAGGTTTTAGGTGACCACCATTTAATGTTCGAATTTAAAGGAATGTGGGGGAATTTCTATAATCGTAAATAATAATTTATACCCGTTTATAAACTATTTTTAGTTCAGTTGCTATTTTTTTTTTGTCCTCAGATACCTCACGGAGATAAATACGAAAAGAATTTCCTTCTAAAGTTGATACTTGACAAAATAGCCCCTCAGCCATTTTGGCCGGTTGCAGTAAGTCGAATCTTCCGCCAACCGTACCGTGAAAAACTAACGAACAAATTTTTTAGTGGCAAACCTTCGGAACGACTTGCGTTTTCTACGTAGACGATTTCAAAGCGGCCGAAAAAATCCACGACCTCGACAGGCAAGTTCAAATGCCAAACGGCTTCAGGCTCTTCCTCAAAGTCCATCCCGGTACCCCGAACGTGGATATGAGCGCCGAAATAAAGGAAAAAATGAAGCTCGTAATGGCGGGCAGATACAACGCGGCTACCAAAGCGTTGGATTTGACGAGGTTCCATGCCGATCCGGCGTTGCAGGATGTGTTTTGCGCGTTGTTTAAGCCGATCATTTTTCTGACCGTTATCGACATCATAGCCGAGAATATACCCGAGTTGGAGGCATTGAATTTGTTCGATAACAAATTGGCGAATTTGGGTATATGCAAAAAGATGAACAAAAAGGCACCACATCTCAAGATTCTTCACATGGGAAACAACAGGGTGAGAATTTGCATTATTGATTTTACGAGTTTGGCATTTGACAGGAATTTGAAACACTGAACATATTTTTTTACTAATTAATAGTGAGATGATAAAGTTGTACTTAACCGTTAGTTAGTAGGTAGTAGACAACATAGTATAAACCACTCGTTAAGTAATATACAATAATAATTGTGTACGCTTTTCAAAATTCTCTTAGTTTGAAAAATGCTAAAAAGAATGTTATTGATCCATGAAGGAAAAATTCCAGAAAATTACTTGTTACCTTACAATCTTATTTGAGGTTTAGACAATTAATTCATTATCATCTTGATATTAATTTGAAGGAAAATTTAGAGGGAAATATTGTTCCTCTATTATAAATTATAATGGGCACTCATAATCCTTAACAAACTTTGTGCACAATATTACTAATAGGATTGGGTGATTTCTTTATCAGATTCGAGATATCGCGTCTCTGGATGCTCTGATTGGTCTGCCTATAGTTGATCTTCTTTTGGATGGGAATCCTCTATGTGATAAATTTAAGGATCAAGCATCGTACATAAGGTATGAGTTTTGGGTCTTTTAGTTTTTTTTTATTACTACCAATATTTATATCTTTATTTGATGTGGAAGATTGAACATAAAATAGGAAAAAGATCGGGAATTATTGGCAACTTATGGAAGCAACAGTTTTTGGAATAATAAAAAATTTATCCTGAAAATGATAACTATGTTTAACCGTTAGATAAAAATTTTATGTGGTTGATATTTAGACATTTCTGGTAGTTTTTAATCATTTGTTGCATTTTTGCACACATTATTTTGAGATATGGTTCCATTATGTAAAAAAACGAAAAAAAAAATCGAAAAAAGAAACAAAAAAAAAAGAAAAATAGAAGAAAAAAAAACAAAAAATCTAAACAAGTTTCTACAAGATTCTAGTAAGCATACAATTTTTGTAAATGAATGCCACAATTTAAAGTAGCCAGCTCTCTTTTGATATTGAAAATGTTAAGAGCATTGCAAGAATTTGCTCACCAGTTCGAGAGATTATGAAATTCCTCAAATTATATGCATTTATCTGCATTGAGGTGAAACTACAAACGGACCTTACACCAAGTCATAGAAGAAGCGGTTTCTTTCAAATAAAGAAACTAAAAGTGGAGATGCTGTCGAAATAAAAATGTGGCATGGAAGAAAAGTTTAGCGTTTCTAATATTGTTTCTTGATTGATGTGGAAGCTTGTTTGGATAAAATGTGTACCCACAATAAAAATAAAACATAAATAAAAAAAACATGGGACTATATTTCAGAAATGCTATTTTTAAAAGAAATATTTATGGAAATGTCTAAATGCTAAAGCACAAAGTTTTAAAAAGTATCTGAGTAATTTTTTTGATACCTCAGAAAATTTCAGTTCATAAGACAAATGTCGTCATGATTTAAAAGAAGACTTCCTTGGCAATGGTTCGTATTTATATTTTTCGTAACGTTTATTGGACAATGCTTTCCAAACCAACACCATCGAATAAATGTTATGGCACTTTTGATTTAAATGTCCTGGTTTTGGTTCACGAGATTTGACATTTTTGACAGTTTGTTAGGTCCTCTTCGTGCATTGAAAATGTGGGAAGAAGCTGTAACATACTCGTCAAAAATATTTGTCAAAACTGGCCTGAGACCAATGTCAGTTCCAAATCGAAGTGGCCTGTTGTCCATATTTTTCTGACAAGTGCTAATTCTCATACTCTTTATTTGGTGGTTTTAGCTGTTACTTCTAAGTGATACCAAAGAGGATACCAGAATATAGAGAGTTCATCTTGTCAAATATGTCAAATGGAGCCCAACTTTAAAAGGTAATTAATCGATTGTAGGTCACTGTGGATCTTCTTTCTCAGTTTGAAATTAATCTATAATAAATGAAGAACACAGTCTACTTCATAGTTTATCTGAACGATCTTATCATGTTTGTGAAAAATTACGTAAAAGTTGGGCTCCATTTGATATATTTGACAAGATGAACTCTCTATATTCTGGTATCCTGTTTGGTGATACTTATGTTTCAAATGGATTCTAAAACATAAAGTAAAGTAGGTACTTATCATAATTATTCGTTTTCCAGTGAAATGTTGCTATAAGTTTGGCATCCTCTTGGCATATTTCGCTGGAGGAACAGCAAAATAAATTTGATTTATCATTTTAGTTTTTATACTTGGCGAGTTTTCATTTCATCATCAATGTAATGAAGCATGGGCTGTATTTTCTGATGCAATTGTAGTTTAACATTTACGGGATATATTTTTTCCCTAAAACTGCTTTTTTTGCAAAGACTAAAGACTATATTTATGTACCTGTCTTTTTCTTGGATGAAAGCTATGTAGGTGTTTCTTGAAATGCAGCAGGGCAATTAATTTTCGATTGAATATATTATGTGTTTTTGACATAATCTACGCCCTGAGAGTGTTTCAGGACAGGTATTATAAACCGATTTGGGGCCGGTATGGTCCAACTTTTCTGTCTGCAGTGAAGTGAGGAAGAGGTTTCCCAAGTGCATCAAACTGGTAAGTTATTTTCACATTTTAAATTTTTATTTTTTTTATTTTCTATTAGTTTCATATATTTAGAGTGTCATAAACATCCGAACGAAGGAAATAAAGTCATAAATACAGTTAAGTCAGCCACGGGATATAACGGACACTCAGTTATAACTAGTGATGGGTTTACTCCCGGGATTTTTAAAAACTCCCATTCCACCCAGCATGAAACCTCCCACCGCCATTTTAATTAGCTGTCAATACTCCTGGAGCTTTGTAAAAACTCCTGGGATTTTTCAAGAAACCCGGGAATTTTCAGGACAATGATTCATCATTCAACTGTATTCCTTACATGTTTCACTTTAAATCGATATATTATATAGGATATAGTACTTCTACTGAATTTGCATAAATTAAATAAAGAATAGAATATTAAAGGTTAGGTTTCAGCATTGAGCATATTATATATTATATATTATGCATATGATGTAAGTATTTAATTTTAGTGATGGAAATCAATAACATGGTTATCGGCAAGCAACAGTGTTTATTACAGTAATCTTTAGTGAACCATAATTATTAATGTTCCAAGCTTTCGCCCTTTGATTGACTGCTTCGTCAGGGAATTATATTCATAGTTCAATTATTGCAAAAATTATATAAATTTGGTGTTTCAATATGGCCGAAAAATAAGTAAAATGGCGGAAGAAATTTGATATATGATTCCAATGAAATGCGAAGATAAACAAATTGCATAAATATCAATTTTTTTCCGCCATATTACTTCTTTTTCGACCATATTGAAACACCAAATTTATATATTTTTTTGAATAATTGAACTATTAATATAATTTATAATTTCCTGATGAAGCCCCCAATCAAAGGGCGAAAGCTTGGAACATATATAATAATTATGTTTCATTAAATATTATTGCGATAAACACTGTTGCTGATAACCCTGTTATTGATTTCCATCATTGAATGCCGTACACAGCAGTTACCTTTTCCACTAATTATTTAATCAACAAAAACAACTCCAACTGAAAACTTGCCTATAGTCTATCCAAGTTACAGAAGCAGTAGTATAAACAAAATTACATAAACGCATTGCGATTGATTACCAGGGTCAGACTAATATATGAGATTCTGCAACAAGTCTGCGCGTGATCCTACCTATGCAGGAAACTCGACTGAGGGAAGAGCTGGCCCTGCATTCCACTCGCCGCCTAAACACTTGACATTTTATGACGGCCAGACCAATAAGAGAATAGGTCACATCACGACATTTGAGGTTAAATTCTCAATCAATTAGACAATTGACAGCTTAATGGCGGCAAATTTAAAATTTGCGAATGTTCCTGGGAGTTTTGGGAGTTTTCGGGTCAATGCTCCCATTTGTTGGGAATATTCCCTATTTTTTAATGCTCCCGTCCAGGATATATTTATTTATTTATTTATTTAGCACACTACAGTAGAATAATACTAAAAAATGGTACATACCTACAAACTAAACTAACCTAAAAATTTCTATAGATAAGTAACAAGAAAAATAAAAGAAGAATCACACAAAAACTCATAAATTCAAATTCAAAGGGGGTCCACCACCATACCGACTTGAATCCTAACCCAGTTGAGAGTCATACTGAAGATGTCGTAAGTCAGAAAGTATTTATTATAATAATTACAAACTAACTGATCGACAAAAGCACTTTGACCATAGTTAGTTCTATGAGCCCGTTTGTAATATTCCCAGTGACCCATCTCTAGTTTTAACGAACAAATTTGTAACACCCGTCCAACGTCACTATGAATCGCGTATATTTTGTTCGGCTATAACAAAGTCTGATGTAACGAAAACTCTGTTATAACGAACGAATTTGAAATACCTGTCCAAAGTGCCTACGAATCGCATATCTCTATACTCTCGAAAGGAGTACCACTATTCTAGCCCAAAGAATCTGTCATTATCGAATGCATACCCCTTTGTAAACACCCCGCGTAAAACGTAGGACGGAATCGACCTGCCGCCGCCGATAAGCTTCGACATATCGGAAGAGGCCACCCTGCCGGACCGCATCCAGACGTTCCTGTGCGGCGCCGAGGGTGAGGGCATAGTGCGCCAGTTCCTCGAGCAGTACTTTGCCATTTTCGACGGCGAGAACCGCCAGCCCCTCCTGCAGGCCTACCACGAGGGCGCGATGTTCTCGTTCACGATGACCTACCCGTACGGGTACGGCAAGGACAAGAACGTGTCCTGGCTGAACTGGTACAACACCGACAACCGCAACCTGCTCAGGCTGCAGGACGTGGACAGGCGGCACAAGCTGCTCAAGCAGGGCCAGCTCGCCGTCGTTTCGTTCTTGCAGGATATGCCGCAGACGAAGCACGACATACACAGTTTCACGGTCGACCTCACGGTGTTTACGGTAAGTTTCGTCTACGAATTAAAATATACACTCTGTCCCGGATAAGAATGAACAGCATGGAGATATTGCAAACGGTGAGAGATAGAGCAACGGTTAAATGGGGAAAAAGTTGCGCAATTTCGAGGTCAATAAAATGGCACAAACAGATTTCTAATATCTTTTTTCGTTTTTGAGTTATTTTGAAAAAAGTAAAATTTTGCGTTTTCGATTTTATTTTTTTCTCAAGTTGCTATCACAGAGAGAAAAAAAGAAGAACACTTTGTTATAAGTAGCACTTTTTAACGGGCTTTAAGACGGCGTTTTTAGATTTGTTCTACAACGTTTCATTTTTGAGAAACCATCTTCAGCTTAATTTTTTTAAATATGGACCTGGATTTATTTTTTGCAGATTTTGAAAGCACTTTTCATTTCATTGCAAATACCATGATGTATGACACAAAACATTTTAAAAATGTTTTGAGACAATTATACTGAAAATTCCCTTAATCAGTATTGTCAACAATTTAACTTACAGTTTATTTTGACTTCGAAAACTAAATATTTTTAAATACGGCCCCGTCTGGTAAGTGTTTTCCTCTGTTGTACAGCAAACAGTGTCGCATTGTGTTTTGGAGTAAGTTCTTCGCTTTTTCTAATTGTGAGAAGAAAGCTTTAAGCCAAGGAAACCAATAACATTTGCCATTTATTAATTGCAACAATACATTCGTTCGGCCTCTACACTATTTCTGTGACACAAGATATAACATGGTGACATGTTAAATTTGTCGTCATTTGAAAAAGCACCCCCCATTTCTAATGATACAAATTGATAATACTAAATGATACAGTGGGAGTTATGACAAATGACAAGGGGTTGGTTTCGTTGTTTCAAAGCCTTCTAGGTGGAGGATTTTTAATAATTTTTTATTATCGTATGACTGTTATTAGTCTTTGCCGTCCTTTTTTTTTAGTTTTCCAATTGAAAGATAAATTGTAAGTTAAATTGTTGACAATACTGATTAATATTTTTAGACTTCTTATTATTAAATACAGGGCCGCATTTGAAAAAAATTAATGGGAAAAGGGAATTTTCAGTATAATTGTCTCAAAACATTTTAAAAATATTTTATGTCATACATCATGGTATTTGCAATGAAAAGTGCTTTTAAAATCTGCAAAAAATAAATCCAGGTCCATATTTAAAAAAATTAAGCTGAAGATGGTTTCCCAAAAACGAAACGTTGTAGAACAAATCTAAAAGCGCCATCTTAAAGCCCGTTAAAAAGTGCTATAAGAAAGTGTTCTTCTTTTTTTCTATCTGTGATAACAACTTCAGAAAAAAATAAAATCGAAAACGCAAAATTTTACTTTTTTCTAAATAACTCAAAAGCGAAAAAAGATATTAGAAATCTGTTTGTGCCATTTTATTGACCTCGAAATTGCGCAACTTTTTCCCCATTTAACCGTTGCTCTATCTCTCACGGTGTGCAATATCCCCATGCAGTTCACTCTTATCTGGGGCACAGTGTATAAACTAATATTGATTTAACAGTATAAACAAAGCTATGTGCAGAAAATCTGAGTTTCTTCCGTTTTTTTCAGCCTCAAATGATAATTTTGACGGTAACCGGCATGTACAGAGAAATAAAAAGCGGCCACAAAATTCCGCCGATTCGATTCTTCTTCAGGGCCCTCGTGATAGTTCCCGCCGGTTCGGGATTCTGCATAGCAAACGAATGCCTGCATGTGACCAACGCGCTGCCGGACCAGGCCAAGGTAAACAGATGAACGTAAAAAGTGCCGATTGTAAATTATATTCCTAAATGTGTTTTAGGAAGCATTTAAGATACCCGTCGGCGAACCGCAGCCAAGTACTTCAGCCGTGAGTTCGCCGGTAGTCCAAATTCCCGCACCCGTGCTCGTCGATGACACGATAAAACAAGAAATGGTCAAGCAGTTGTCAATAAAGAGCGGGATGAACCTGGAGTGGTCAATGAAGTAAGTACAAATATAAATTGTTCCTTTTTCTTGTGATTGTTTTGATCGAAAATTTACGTGGTACAAAATGTCCTAAATGTTTGGAGGAGTTTGTAAAACGTGTTGCACACTATGCTTTTTTCTATGAGTGTATATGAAGATTATCCTAAAATAAAAAACATAATGTTTGACTTTGGATATTGTTTCTTGACAGTTGCAGCAGTTCACGGTTCATAGATGATTGTTTACAAGTAGAGATGGGTTTACACTGGGTTTTTTCATATTTGGAAAGGGTGTCAAGGTTTCCACCCTTTTTGGCACCGGGTGTCAAATTATGACACTAGTTTTTGGCATATTTTGATTGGTGACACCTAGACGTTTAATTTAATACCAAATACTCATATCTAAAAACTATAAACAACAAAAACATTGCAAGGAAGATATAAAAAGTAAAAAATATGTTGCAGGCAAATTAGAAATTTAGTCGTTTATCTTATTACATTATCCTAAATTAAAATAACGATGACTAAGTATTATAAATGAATAAATGTATTCTAGGGCATACAAAAACAAGATTCATCCTGCATTATTAACTTTAATAAACTAGTTAACGATAAATTTAAAAAAATGTCGTCAGTATACAGGGTGAGCCTGAAATAACTGGCAGCCTTTAGAGATGGTCCTTCTGAACCACTTTTCTTAATAAATTTTTTTCCTAGTGCCGAGATTTTTCTATAATTCATCCCCTCAAAATCCCCCCTCTATGATAACACGGCACTGGCGCCCTGCCAACAACCGAGTAGAAAATGGCAAATCATCAACTAGTATAGTATTTTGAAACCGAATTTACGCTATTCGTCAGTGCCGTGTCTTCATAGAGGGGGCATTTTTAGGTGGGTAAATTAGAGAAAATATTCGGCGAAATCGCGTTTCTTCTACTTCTCCAAATCCAGTGGCTTTGCTTTCTTTAAGAAATTCTATCCATTCCAGGATATATTTTGGCTTTTGGTGACATTGAAAACACCCATTTTTGGTTGTCATTAGTTTACAACCTTTGAAACCACCCATTTTTGGGTGCCAAACGTTTCCACCCTTTGAATCCACCCTTTATTTTAAAAATTAAAACACCCTATGGGTGTCAAAGGTTTGCCACCCATAGGTTGGCACCCATAAAGGGTTTAAATACAAGTAAACTTAACGTATAAAAGAGAGGTTGGTTAGAAATTTCACAAGTCATCTCATATGATCAGGGATTTATAAACGTTTATTATTTGCGATAATTGTATTAAGAGCTGAAAATGTTCTGTGTTTATCTAAAAATATGAACAATAGTAAAGGGGACCTCGACCTAAAAAATTACATTACGAAAAATATAAATTTGGTTAACTCCCACGCTAACATACATGTTTATCCTACCAGAAATAATACTAATATTGTACCCTCCTTTCATAGACTTCTAAGGTCTAGAAATGGCTCTTGGTACCTTGTTATAAAATTTTGTAAAAGTACTTATGTATGCCTTTTAGCAATAAATCCATCTATCTATTTATTATAATTAGCAACCACATAACATTAAAGTTAGGTATACAGAAAAAACAGGTTATGTCAACAGAAACAGCATTGAAGGTGTAAATTTGGCTTTAACGTTAATGAGAAGCTAGGGTTTTAGAGTGTGATTTTACCACCAGATGTATTATCCGTTGCCTATTTTACTATGAGCCAAAAGCTAAGTTTGTACAATTGCGAATTGCGGTGTAATATTCGCCCAATAAAATCGTAAAATCTGCACGTATTTCGTATACTCACAATATATTTTAAAGGAAATAATAATAAAATATAAACATAAACAATTGTTGGCTTTCAAGTGTGTTTACAATGTCGTTTAGCGCCATGTACACGCGCGGCCTCATAAATCGTTCCACTAGGCCTGAGAAATAAGCAAGAAATCAAGAATTTCGGGTAAGTGCGGCAACGTTGCGCCAATTCCACGGCTACTCAAATCAACAACTTCCCCTACATTCCCTCGTACCGACCCGCTCCTCCCCGTAGAAAATAAAAATTGCGTTAACTGACGTATTAACACGCCAGTCAACAAAAATAGGTTAGATAATAAATCGCTGCATTATCAGGGGTAATATAACAAGTGGTGTGCCTATTATCGATAATACCTTTCGTTAATTTTACGAATTATAATCCCAAAGCTGAAAATACCACGACTGTGCAGCAGGCATACCACAAGTTGTATTTTAAAAGAGAATTTAACAACTGCAAATAGTTAGTTTGACAGCTGCTGTCATTTAGATTAAACTTTCGGTTCTGAATATGTTATTGGTTTAGCGTAACTAAGACGTAACTAAGAGAGTAGGATTTCAGCGAAAATACCACTAGTGGTATTATTGCTGAAATCATCACCTGATTGGTTAATATTTCAAAAATCATATCATTTCATTGGTTCATATTGGCAGGCGTTGAATTCTCATTATAATTAAGTGGATTTAAAGTTTTACACAGTTTCTTGGTGTTTTGAGATCCACGTAACGTGAAATTACTCAGATTTCTTTGATTGTCAAAGTGGTATTAGTTAAATAAGGTAGGTATAATATCTAAGTATAATTGTGTTATTATAGAAGAATCTCATAGTGGTTTTTTACATTGGTCTATTACACTTCTTTATCTTAACCGCGAACCAAATATTTGGTTTATTTCAATTTTTAAAGCTTCCCTGGAGCCTTTGGGTGAAGTTCTGATGCTTCCCGGGCGCCTCCGAAAAATCGAGAAATGAGAAAAATAAGCAATTTCCAATAGTGGTTTCAGAGGATTTTCCGTCGGTTTCGTTGAATCTACAGCCGTCCCGTTTCTCGAAATTGGTTAATCGTGAATCGGGAATTTCTCTTAGATATCGGATTTTCGAGGTTCTTTTTGGTACCGGAGGAAAGTACTACACCCAATTAAGAGATTTACCACCTTCGATTTTTAGAACGGCTCTATTCGAGGTTGTTGAAAGACTTTTGCGAAAAAAGCCGCCAATGTCCGTGTGCAGGGTTATAAGATTTTCCACTCTAAGGTCATCCTAACAGCGCCGAATTTACTGTTTTTTGCACTGTAACTGGTTATCACTGGCTTTCAAATCGCGAGAGAGGGGAGGGGTAATTGCAATGTTGTCAGTTGAACGCCTTTGCGTCCGCACGTATTGGAACGATTTCAAGGGCCGCGCGTGTACCTGCGAGTACCTTAAGTCTATCTTGTATAATCTCAATAGCCTTACGTAAAACTCTCTTCGAAAGGTGCCTAGAGGAAACTCAGTGGGACTTCAACAGGGCTTGTATAGTGTTCGATGACTTGCACCAGAAAGGGGCAGTTCCGGCCGAAGCGTTTGAGAAATGACAGCTTGACTTTGTTTACATGAGCAGTTATCATGAATAGTGTTTTCATTTTTTTAACGATAAGTTTTAGACTTTGTGAGTTTGGTGGGCTGTAAGAATAATATATTAGTGCTAGTTAAGTATATTTTTCGATATTGTGTTGAGAGTTTCATTTTGGTCGCTTGTAAGTAGGTGTTTGTCAGATTACGTACAGGGTGTCCCTAATTCGTTTCTTTTGGAGTGTTTGTCCTATTTTCCGAAGAAATAGACAAAAGTAGCTAAGGTGTTCAGGGCTCGAGAAAAGTTAAATGCTGCAAACTGCATCGTGATATTTCGATAATTTGGGAGGTACAGGGCGTTTTTGCCGCATTTTTTAAACATGCCGTAACTTTTTTGTTTCAATATTTTCGATTTCGGTAAAAAAATTGTTATTGTTTGTAAAGACAAGAAATGCACAGGCATTTCTTGCCTTGTTCAAATTGAAGACATTTGAGGGCATTTTTTTCTTCGCACTAACCAATGAATTGTAAGTAAAACTAATCAAAAAATGTTTTTCCGAAATCTAGAATATTCACAAAAAAAAAGGAAAAAAGTTATTGCCCGTTTAAGAAACGAGACAACCTGTACATATTACATTTTAATCTTTATTTTATTTGTAAAAAAATCACAAAAATAAGAGCTTTTCGCATTTACTACCTACAGGTGACAAAATGATTGTATCTTATAAATTATTGTTTTAAATCTTAACTTCCCTGTTGAACTTGCTCAGGATGAATAATTTATTAGAAAGGAAGTGTGATTAATAAATAACCATTGTTTTTATTTTTTGTGTATAGTAATTATATCAATACATAGAATTTACATTTTTAATTTTTATATTATATTTTTCGTATATAATCTCAATTTGTTTCGAAGAAATGTTGTAGATTTAGAGCCTAATAAATAAGTATTGTGTGTTACCCACATAGTAATTTTTTGTACATAAATTAGAATAATAAAAAAATACGTTTTGTAAATACTAGTCTACAATTTTTATATAAATATAAAAAACTTTTGTCCTTAATCTGTGTTTTATTATTTCTGAAGTGCAAATAAAATTTAACATTTTACACTAAAGTATCATTGAATAGAATTTTCCAAAATGTTTTTGCTTCATTTTTTTTTAATTGGGATGTTGGTACGTCTAGAACTAAGTACATTAAGTGGTTTACGAAATTATCCCTTTTCCTTTTCACTTATGACCTATCAAATTATCGCTCCTAAGGGCCCAATCAAGATGATATTATTGCATTGTATATGTCTATTTTAATAAAATATTTTATTCTAAACTCCTGGACAAAATTAACGCAACATCATAAATTTGCCACTTATTTGATGCTATTTGTTTTCTGAATTTATGATCCGATTTGAATGATTTTTTTTGCATTGTAGGTTGGTTCCTTGACAATGTCAGTTTTCGCTGTTTATGATAAAAAGTTCATTTTCGATTTATACCGGGTGTAACAAAAATGTTATGTTTTTTTACGAAAATTCGTATCACCCTGTGGAGTATACTAGCAACCAAAACATATAGCAGTTGACAATAGACGGTAGGTCCATCTTTCTTCAACATTTTCTTTTTTCGTTTACTTCATTATCTCTGTTATTGAAGGAGATACACTGTTTTATAGCGTAACATGTTTTTATAGACTTTAATATTCAACACATTCATTGTTAAATGTTTTCAAGTAGGCTATGGAACTTTTCAAGCGATGTGTCAACAGATGTTGTGTTTTAAAGTTACAAAGGTCAAATAAAATTCGCCATACCGATAAAAACTGTTCGGAAACTGTTTATTAAACATTCGTTTCATATGCCCAGTTGCCTGACGAGTATTTTAAACTTGAAAAATGAATCGACCAAAAAATTTATCGGCAGAAGAAGCAGTAAGAGCTTTAACTTTGGTGGATGAAGGCTATTCGATGTGTCATGTTGCTAATGGGATAGCAAGACATCGTTCGACTATAATAAGTCGTATGGTTGAACGATTTAACGAGACAGGATCTTACTCTCGAAGGTCAGGCCAAGGGCGAAAACGATGTACCGATCCAAGGGACGAGTGTTTTATTAGGCAAACTGCTCTAAGAAACAGGAATATCACTAGTACTAGGCTAAAAAGTGAGCTTAGAACTGCTCGCCATCATACAATATCGTCTCGAACAATCAGAAGACGTTTAAATGAGGCTGGTTAAAAAAAAACTACAGAATAGTCGGGTAACTGGGCATATGAAACGAACGTTTAATAAGCAGTTTCCGAACAGTTTTTATCGGTATGGCGAATTTTATTTGACCTTTGTAACTTTAAAACACAACATGTGTAGTTGACACGTCGCTTGAAATGTCAGAAAAGTTCTATAGCCTACTTGAAAACATTTAACAATGAATGTGTTGAATAATAAAGTCAATATAAACATGTTACGCTATAAAACAGTGTATCTCCTTTAATAACAGAGATAATGAAGTAAACCAAAAAAGAAAATTTTGAAGAAAGATGGACCTACCGTCTAATGTCAACTGCTATATGTTTCGGTTGCTACTATACTCCACAGGGTGATACGAATTTTCGGAAAAAACATAACATTTTTATTACACCCGGTATAAATCAAAAATGAACTTTTGATCATAAACAGCGAAAACTATGACATTGTCAAGGAACCAACCTACAATGCAAAAAAAAATCATTCAAATCGGATCATAAATTCAGAAAAAAAATAGCATCAAATAAGTGGCAAATTTATGATGTTGCGTTAATTTTGTCCAGGAGTTTATTTAAATATATATTTTAATAGCATATTCTAGTAAAACATATTTTAATAGAATGTATATTCTTTTACTCAATGGCACTGCGTTTTTACAAACTACAACAGTAGAAAATAGGAAAAAAATAATTTAGTTCAGCCACTGCTATGTTCTATATTTTACTTTCCCGTTCCTTCCTAATTAAATTGCTGCAACGCCGGCTGCGAGGCAAGCGTCACGTTCTTACAAATTCGCCTCGTGTTATAACATTTGTGGAGTGGCTAAACACTAATTTCCAAGGCAGATGGATAGGTTGTCGAAGACCTGACTCTACTTTTGGAGGGTAATAAAAAATAGGGACTACAAAAACAGGCCGAATAACTTAGATGACCTTTGCCAGCGGATACGTGAAGCCCGCCAAGATATTTCAATAGAAGAATTAACAAAGGTAGGTAGTTATCAATGAAAGAAAAAAAGTTGAGAAATGCATTGAGTTGGAAGGTGACTTAGTAGAGTGCACAAAAATCCGTCGTTAGACCACCCCCCGAGTCTTCAGGTGAGGTTCCGATGCTTCCGGCGCCCCCAAACAAGAAAAAACATGCGATATCTAAGTGTGGTGATTCTGGAGGAACTATAACCGAGAATCACGGGGTGTATAGTTGGTTGATGGTTGACTTTCTGTCTTTGTTTGTAGCATGTTTTTAGAGTAGTACGGATATATTTAATCTTGGAGTCAAAATAAAGGGCATTTTAACAATGGGGCACCACATCTATATAGGTTTTGACGTCATTGGATAAACTGCTTGACTTGAGTAGCAGTTTTTGTTGTATTGAAACCTTTATAAAAAGAAAACTGATCGTTTTTTTTTATGAAATTTGGTATACAGAGGTTTGAAGTAACGCCAAATCCCTAATATGGTATTTTGAAAATAGATCATTTCAAAAAATCATAGCTAGCCATGGAATAATCACCCAACCAAAATAGTGGTGTCTGTGAGATATCTTCCCTTAGATCAATCTAAAAAATACAGGGTGTTTCAAAACTATGCGGCACCCTTCCAGAGGCGTACTTTACTCGTTAAAATGTTCATATTGACATGGGCCCAAAAACTCTTCGTTTACGAAGATACAGGGTGATTAAACCTTCAAAAAATATCGATTAGCAATCTTTAATCGTTGACTGACGTATTAATAAGACTTCTCACGGCTATAGTTTCATGTCCTGGAAAGTAGATGACGCCTATGGTCAACAATGTATTTATGCATTGTATTTTGTCTCCGGGAAGCGCATGGTGAGCCAGAGAACTGTCAAACATGACAGCCGTGAGCAGTCTTTATTAATACAACGCTTTAATGCTATTATTTTTTTATTCCTTAGTGGTAACAAAAATTACATGCTCCTACTGCCATTCCATTTGAAAATCATTTCGTTTACTTAAGATAGTAGTTACATACCTCAATCCGAAAAAGCGTTAAGAGTCCAAAAAAGACGACAAATCGGAAAACACCTATTTTCCGCGAAAGGGGGAGAGATATGAAAAAATTAAACAGGCATTTTTTTTCCAAATTGTATTGTTTATTCAATAACATAATAAATTGTTGTATTGTACAGGGCCGTAATATTTTTTTTACCAAATTTGGTTTAAATATTCTATATTCAATATTCTTATTGGTTTGGAAGGTATAAACAAAAATCAATATTTTTTTGAAAGTTTAATTACCCTGTATCTTCGTAACGAAGAGTTTTTGGACCCATGTTAATATGAACTTTTCGTCTTATTTTAACGAGTAAAGTATGCCCTGAAAGGGTGCCGCATAGTTTTGAAACACCCTGTATATACAGTGTGTTTCACTTTAAGTGGCGACAATTCATTATTTTTTAACGGGGCGGCCTATTTTCGAAAACTTTTTTTTAAATATGGTACTCCAAAAGCTCTACATCCTGGTACATGCTATTTTAAAATTTGCCCTTTCCCTAGCCTACTAGCACAGACCTATATGGCTTTAGCGAAGCTATATATGTCTGTGCTACTAGGATAACAAATAAGCCCCAAAAATGAAGAAAGTATATTAGGCATTTTTTACAAAAAAAAAAACAAATATCTGTCGATTTAAGAACATCTGGATACCCCGAATCCCAAGTTTCAATGTCGTAACTTTATACCGAGTGTTCACAATTTAGGTGCAAAAAAAATCAAAAAATCGACTTTGAGAGTGCCTTGTGTAAACGATACTGAGTCCCTTCCAAATGTTAGGTTGCCAATGGATTGGGAGCCACCTACTCTATCAATTTGCACAATATCATCCGCTTATCTAATACGAGTGTTCATAATAAATAGGGAAATATCGAAAAAATCGGTACGATTATTTTGTTACTACGTGTGCCACGAAATTTTAAAAACTAAGTCTATCTTTTTATTCTTGCTTCTAATTTGCAAAAAATATCCATTGTGTTACTTTAAATCAATTCAATTTAAATAAAAATTTTTAAAATACCTAATTATTTAATTTTTACTTTTTTACAGACTAGTACAGAAAAGTAAGGAAAAATAACAGAAGGTCGGTACATTATTAAGCTTTAGAAGCAAGAATAAAAAGATTGACTTAGTTTTTAAAATTTCGTGCCACACGTAGTAACAAAATAATACAAATAATTTTTTCGATATTTCCGTATTTATTATGAACATGTATTAGATAAGCGGATGATATTGTGCAAATTGATAGAGTAGGCGACTCCCAATCCATTGGCAACCTAACATTTGGAAGGGACTCAGTATCGTTTACACAGAGCACTCTCATTTTTTGCACCTAAATTGTGAACACTCGGTATAAGTTACGACAATGAAACTTGGGATTCGGGGTATCCAGATGTGCTTAAATCGATAGAGATATTTGTTGTTTTTTTTTTTCGTAAAAAAATGCCTAATATACATTCTTCATTTTTGGGGTCTTAGTTGTTATCGGAGTAGACTAGGGAAAGGGCGAATTTTAAAATAGCATGCACCAGGATGTAGAGCTTTTGGAGTACCATATTTTAAAAAAAGTTTTCGAAAATAGGCTTCCCGTTAAAAAATAATGAATTGTCGCCACTTAAAGTGAAACACACTGTATAAAGACGAATCTTTCTCGGCTCCTCATAGATTTCTGGAGTGTTCACAAGCAAACACGGACACAGTACAATAACAATACTACGAATGATAACAGCCAGATGAAGCGCAGGCTGTTGCACTGACTGGAACTGCACTCGAAAGATTTAAATTTACTTTATTTATTTAAAAAAGTTTTGATTTTTGAATAGGTATCTATACAAGTTTTAAATTTAAAAAATTTCATAGATACGTAGTTATGTAAAATTCAAAATAAATTTTTTGTAGTAAAACTTTTTGAAACTTTAACAAAAAGCCCATTTTAAGCAATGTATTTTTTTCGTTTTTTTTTTGACAGAGAAATTAAGTCATGTGACCAGGTTTGAGTGAGCTATTTTCATATCTTTTAGAGCAAAAGTTAATATGGCAAAGAACTTTTCTAATAATTTTTTTCTGATAGAATTTGTTAATAAGTATTTATGGTTGAAGTGCATAATAAAGCCAAATTAGAGAGTATATAAGGTTGCAGGAAAGGAAATACAAGTTTAAGCATTCTTTAGGGTTGCATTTTAGTTAGAGTTTTGTTATTTTATGTTTTATTGTTTTAAAAATGTTCATCCTCCATCCATACCAGGCAAAAGTTAAGTCTTATTATGTAAAAACTGCACTGCATTATACAGGGTGATTAAATTTTATTCTGCGACACTTCAACAGGTGATAGAAAACCAAAAGATAACCCCACTTTCTTCTATAAACTATATCATTTTAAGGCCTTATAAAAAAGTTACAGGGTGTTAAAATTGTAAATATGTGGACTTTATTGAATATTTACCAAACTATTGCGAGACGCAAAATTTACCATTTTGTATTCTCCTGTATCTCAAAAACGAAAGACTAGGAACATGCCAGTGAATTTTCTAAACACGTGTACGTGTACTAAAGTCTAAGCCTTGTCTATTGCCTAAGAATGAATAAAAGGTCCTATACCCTATAGGTGCTTTTATATTATTTATAATTTACAGTGTAGCTATAGGAACTTTAAAAGTATGCAAAAAAAGTATACTTGAACCAAACCAAAAGCAAAGGAGCAAATCAGGCTAATAAGTATATGGCTCTGAATTATTTGAATTATTTTTCAATTTAACCAAGTCTTTGAAACATCTACTTTTTAGCACATTTTTGTAGATTCCCGCTTAGGCCATTTTGCCTTATTATCTGCAACAGAAGTTTTACATTACACCCTCCCTGTCGAATCTCAGGTAATTGCAAAGGCCTTAATTATTGTATAACAAAGCCGGATATATTAATGTCATGCCTCAATCAAAAATAAATAACAAGACATTTTCACATCATTGAGAATTAACGGTATCACAAAACTCGATGGCCTTCACCAATGCCCCATTCTGTATATTTATTATATCGGTCAACATACTTCTCCATTTCTTCGCATAAGCCACCTTATCAAAGTCGTTTCCTTGGCTGCTTTGGTATAAATTAACGGACATCTTGTGGAAGTAGACAACCATCTCAATAACATGCCTATGGCTGTCCAGCACCTCCCATTGCAAGTTCGACAAATTAAGTCTTCGTTCCTCTTCTTTGACCACTTCTTCGTCTATTTCGATTTCTTCATCGTCTTCGTCTGTTTGAATCGACATCACGGTATCGTCAATGTTTTCGTTCGCCACCAACTCCTTCACTCTGTCGGCGTATCGCAATGTATTCAACGTGTGGTCGACGGAATAATTACCCGGACTTATCAAGGCGATCATGCAGGTTCTTGACTTTTCTCCGATGAAGGAATCCCTCAAAACTTGTGTGAGTTTGCTGCCTCTGAAAGGCAAATGTGCACCTTTTCTTCCGAGAGCTCTAATACATTCTTTAAGTGCCAATAGACTTTTGTTAATGTCTGCTCCTTCTATTCTAGTTTGTCTGTTTGACTTGCTATTGTCCGCGCCGCGTTCATTTCCAGCCAGATCGATGAGTGAGAACTTTCCTTCGATATTCTTCGAGCCATTCTTCCTGAGGATTATTTGGAAGACGGCGTGAGATCTAGAAGAATTCGAATTAGCGGAAGTTTGCCCGGATGTCCTCTCCAGACTCCCTTTCTGAATTAGCTCCAAGACGTCTTCAACTTTTGATACGATCCGTTCGGTAAGTCCCACCACTTGGACCTGTTGCTTGCCGTCTTCGAGCACCCTGAGTCTTTGTTTCTTTGCTAGAAGATCGAAGACCAATTTGCCGTATATTTCGAAGAAGCTCGCAGAGACCATGTAGTTCATTTTTGAGTACTTTGGGTGGTTGAGAAGTTTGAAAACGTCGGAAGCCACCAAGCCGTAGATGCCGTTCTTGAAGTTTTGCAGTTTTCCTGTAACAGCAAGGATACGTTTGATAGAAATTTCGTTGGACTAGCGGAATGATTGACCCAAAAAAAGCGCAATGTTTTAAAATACGTGTAATTATTGGGAAGTAGTTTGTAATTGCACAGACCTATACAGGGTGAGTTTTTTTCGATGACCACTATGGGGATCTCGGAAACTAGCAGAGCTAGGACAAAGGTTGAATGGGGAAAGAATTGCAGTTTTGATTGCTCAATCTAATGCCCCTTTTGGATTTTTAAGAAAGTTCATGGCTCACTAGATATTTTGAAAAGAGTGATTTTTTGCTACCCTATTTCATCAGATCTATGTAGCTCCGATATTTCTGATTATACAGAAAAACTGTAGAGACAAAAATTGTAGATAATTTAAGTTAATCTATACAATTTTTTTATGTTGTTTGTGATTTTTGAGATATGACATAAACTTGGGTTTTTTTAAAATGTAAATCATAGTTGGCTGTGGCCTTAAAAAGTCGGCCATTTTTTAGCTTTACAAAAATATAATACTCGGCATAGTTATTATAAAAAATAAAAGAACTATGGCTAATTTTCTGATTTTTTTTTTTAAATTTTCCCATAGTCAGCCATGGAATACCTATTTTCCTAATTACGTTCTATTAAATTAGACATACCTACTTCAAACTTTCTAATATTTTATTTTTAGTTGGTAACTGTAATATACTCACCGTATAAATATTAAATGATTGTTACTGGTAAAATTTAGATATTGTCATTCTGCATGGTTAGTCCAGGAGGCAGTGAATTTTTTTTGCACTTATTTTCCCAGTCGATGAATGTGAAATAGTTTGTTCGGATGGTGACACAAAACGACAATTTGTGAGTCTGGCTAAAATTTTCGGATGGATTCACTAGATAAAAAAAAAGACAAGTCCACTTATTTTCCCAGTCATGAATATTTGACATTAATTAAAGTGAATCATTTTATTAATGAAAATAACAGTCTGGCACATCCCAAGTGGAGGAACGTCAGTCTGGCTGAAAATTTGCGGATGCAAAAATTTTACCGATTTTTCAAATCCGTAACCCTTATTTTCCCATGCTTGAAATTTAACATATCATTTGATACTATCATAAACTATAACCAAAAGTAAGTCTGGCTGATTTACGAAATTGGCAAATGAGTCTGGCGGCATCTTGAAAATTGTAAAAATTACAAAATTTTTGCTCTTATTTTCCCGGATTTGAAAATTTGTCACATGATGAATAATATTATAATTTCATGGAAAATACACGTCTGGCTGTCATTTACAATCACGAAAGCCCCGCCAGACTCACAAGTCAGATAGTTAAATGAGGAGGGGAAGCGGTAGGTGCGTATTTAGGTAACGACGCTGGAATGCGAGTGACCTGAGAATAGCTGCCTAGGTCCTCGTCCCTTATATCCCTATCTCTGTCAGTTACTTGCATTTAGAGATCGTTCTTATAACTTATAACCACGTGACTCGATGCGTCATTGTCGAAGGACAGCTACCTAAGGCCTAAGCCCTCACAGCATCAAGCGGTAGTACGAGTTACAAAGTTATTCGCGAATAAAGTTTTTTGATGACGGACGGACGGACTGACATTTTGCTAAAACCATGTTTTTTGGTATCCTGGGGTCTCAAAACGTTGAGAAAAGTGTTTTTTAGCCATAATCAATTTTTGCCCTAAACCAATACTTTTCTTATCATAAATTATGAAAAGTAAAAACATGTAGAGATGACAACAATCACCTGTATAATTGAACATGCCGAATTTAGCGCGCCTGACGAGCGTTGGACGAGTCTGGCAAGGCTTTCGGGGTGTTCCACATTAACCAGACTATATTTGCAGCTGTAATTATAATATAAACTATCATCTGACAAATTTTTAGGACTGCGAAAATAAGGGCAATGGTTTTGATAATTTTTTTCCAATTTTTCACCTGCCAGACATATTACCCATACTCACAGATTAGCCAGACTATTTTTTTCTTAACTTCACTATATCTCTCACAAATAGAACTATTTTTATCACTGGAAAAAAAAGTGCAGTATATTTGTATTTTCTAACGCATTTTCCGCCTCAACCCATCGGAAAACCCCCCCCTACATATATATGAATTTTGCTTAGAATAACAAACCGAATAATTCTATCGGTGTTTGCTGACTGGGAAAATAAGTACCGAAAATCTTCACTGCCTCCCGGACTAGGTCATTCTGACTGAAATAAAGTAGAGTATTTATTGAATCTTATAAGGGATTTTATTACAAATGGCGCAGTCGGTAAATGAAAGGGAGAATTTCATACGAATAGATTTATGAGAAGGGTGAAGATAGGAGTGAAGTTAAGATTTCCATTAGCAAGAATGATTTAGATGAGATTATGTCAAAATGGTTAAAAATTGCTAAAGATGATAAGAAAACAAATTTAAAACCATTCATATTCACTGGAAAAAATCAAGACCCAAGTTCATGGATAAAATCATTTGAATTTATTTCTATGGCAAACAATTGGAGAAATGAAACTGAAAAAATTTATAACATGCGAAATTATTTGGAAATTGCATTAAAATGGTACGAAGAGTTTGTTATTATTCAACATGAATTTAATTGGGATAAATGGAAAAAGAACTTTATTGTAACTTTTGATGAAACTGATGTGTATGAATGGAATCAAGCAATATTTTATAGATACAAATGTGGTTCCATATTAGAATATCTCTATGAAAAGCAAAAATTATTATATTGGGCAGACAATAATTTCACAGAGAGATCCATCATTGCTCTCATAATCCAAGGTTTGCCACATTATATATAATCTCAAATAAATAATTCTTGCATTAAAAGTAAAGAAGATTTAATTAGTTCACTGAAAGGAATAAAGAAGGAAACAAATATAGTGAGAAACCCCATCGAGCAGCAATTTAGAGAGGAAGGTAGCAACAGAAATTTTCAGCAAAGATATTTTAGGAGAGATGAAAACATAAATGGAAATGAGCGTGAAAGGACTTATAGAAAAGATAATAAGAGAGATACCTAATAACAATTCGGGAAGAAATATTGTAAGAAACTGTAATGCTTTAGAAATGGAAAATATTGTTGAAGTAAATGAATATGAAAATTATTGCAGTTTTTTTATTTCTATGCAATTAAAAGATGATTTAGAAACTGTATATCTTAATGGCTACAAATGTAAAGCATTATTAGATACTGGATCTCAATTAGATATCTTAAGTAAAAAATGGATAGTTCGTCACAATTTGCCATGTATAATAGCAAACAACGATAATTAAGAGTTTGGCAGGTACCACAAAATGTGATTTGAAAGCAGAATTAGATCTCATGATAGGTAAAAAAGTTACCAAAATTAATCCCATTGTTACCCATTGCTCTTCGTTTTGATCTGATAATTGGAAAACATACTATAAAAAAACTTAATTTATTTACAAAAAATTTTAATATTCAGAGTGCATTTTCAATAAAGAAATATAAAATGGATTTCCAGGCATATTAAACACAGAGGAAATTTCAACCCCAAAATTTATTGTGGATTTTGAACTAAAAGAAAAACACGATATTATAAAGTTAAAACCATATCGGTACTCCACAGATAAGAATAATTGGTTAAAAAGTAAATTAAAAGAGATAATGTTACAACAAGGGATAATAAAAGTATCTAAATCTCCATACGCAACTCCTTGTGTAATTAGAACTAAAGAAGACGGTTCTTATAGACTTTGTATTGATTATTCGAAATTAAATGAACAAACAGAACTAGATCCTTTTCCATTTCCAATGATAGAAGATATAATTCAGAAGTTTGGAGGATGTAAATTTTTTACTAAAATTGATTTGAAAGATGGGTTTTGGCAAATTGGAATTTCTGAGTCAACTACAAAATATACTGCATTTGTAACAGAAGATTCTCACCATGAATTTACAAGATTACCATTTGGATGGAAAAATTCTAGCGCAAAATTTCAACGAATAATGCAAAATTGTCTCATACTTTATTTTGTACTGTTCCCCACAAAAGGCAATCCAAAACAGACAAATTGGGGGATCGGGGCTGCCAGGAAATAGGTATTTTTCTCCCTATTATATTTGGATAGAGCTGATCTAGGTAATTTCTTACGGGAAAATAATTATGTTGTGGAGCTCCATCATGATATTTTCTAAAATTTATTTGTGGCGCAAACAGATCCATTTAATTTTTTAATTGGTTTTTTCGCCACCAAACTGATTGAAAGACAACTTTTTCAAGTTTTCCTCAAAAATTCATAAATTCTTAACACTAAATGAACGAAACTTTAAACGTGTAACTCAAAAAATAACTTCAACTTATTTGTTTTCTGAGCTTTCGGAGGATAAATCTTCCTCCTTTCTCAAAGATCATGTCACGTCACATGTGAAGTTTGGTGGCGAAAAACCCAATTAAAAAATTAAATGGCTCCATCATGATAATTTTTGTTTTATTTTGTTACATTTTGTTACCAGCTAAAAATAAAATATTTTAAAGTTTGAAGTAGGTATGTCTTATTATAAAATAGAACGTAGGGTAATTATGAAAATATTCCATGGATGACTATGTGAGAATTTAAAAAAAAAATCAGAAAATGAGCCATAGATCTTTTATTTTTATAATAACTATGCCGAGTATTACATCTTTGGAAAGCACAAAAAATGGCCAATTTGATGAGGCCATAGCCAACTATGATTTACATTTAAAAAAATACAAGTTTATGTCATATCTCAAAAATCACAAACAACATCAAAAATTGGATCAGGATTATCTTATTAAACCCAAAATTATCTACAATTTTTTTCTCTACAGTTTTTCTGTATAATCAATCAGAAATAAAGGAGCTACAGAGATCTGATGAAATAGCAAAAAATCACTTTTCAAAATATCTAGTGAGCCATAATTTTTTTTAAAAATCCAAAAGGGGCATTATATTGAACATTCAAAACTGTAATTCTTTCCCCATTTAACCTTTGTTCTAGCTAAGAGTCCCTGGTCTGTTGTAATTGTAATGATGAATTTTGGTATATTTGAACATAGACAAAGCTGATAGACTGACAGAACTATTGTTGCAATTTCCCCGAGGTGCACCAAATATTTTTCATAAAATTTGCAAACAATTTTCATGTCAATTTTCCGTATGTCAAAAAATAAAAGTTGCAGTGGCTTAATAATGTTGAATTTTTGGATTTTTCGCCATAGTTTTCGTAGGTGGCCATGGACAGCAAACTTTCATGGTGACAAAAAAAGGCCACCGAGAATGCCTATCGATTTTTTCTGTCGGATATTTTCAGTGAGCCACTTACGCCAGCCATACACGTAACGATATACTTGCGCAAGTTTAAACTTGCACAAATATACAGTAACGTGTGTTGGAAGATTTTTGCGCAAATTCTAGACTTGTACAAGTCTTTAGAAAGTTTCAATTTTCGATTCCAGACTTGGGCAAGTTTACGTTTGCACAAGTTTACTTGAACGTGTGTGGCATCATTGCGCAGATGAACTCATTGACGTTCGTATGCACGTCTGTTTGGGTTTTTTGCGCCAAAATGAGTGACGAGACATGTGGAGTGCGAGAAAATTTGGAAGATTTTATAAATATCTAGAAATGAATTATGCCTCTGGCAAGTAAAGAACAAAGATTACCACAATAGAGATAAAAAAACAACCGCTTATAACAAACTAGTTGAAGTGTATTATAAAAAAATAGATCCAAGTGGTGATATGGCTCTTCACATAACAGTATCTTGCTTTATAATAAATGGCGTAATCATCGACAGAACCTTCAAATAAGTGTCTTCGTCCATACGCAGATAGTTGTTATGCCAGTCTTTGGGTGCAAATTTCAGTTCAGTCGATAAATTGATGTGTGAATAATGTTCTCTTTTCATTAACCAGTCTTTACACCATATAGTTCGGTGTCTTTTAAAGTCTTTTCAGATATTTTGTAACACAAAACACAACTGCCTGCTCCACTGACTTTCTCATCAAAAATGATGTTGTTCAAGTATACTTGTGCCGTCTGTGCTCTCTACCGAATGATGTGTGTTTGCGCAAGTCTAAACTTGCGCAAGTATATCGTTACATAAGCCACTTGTACCATAAACATAAATAATTATTTACCTTTAAATTCTCCGCCCATCGTGTGAGTTTTCCCAGACCCGGTCTGCCCATAAGCGAAACAGGTGGCCATGCCCCCCTCAAAAATCGTCTTCACCAACGGCTTGGCGGTGAACTTGTACACGATGTCGTTGCTGCAGGTCTCGTCGAACACGTAGTCAAACCTGAAGTGTTGGTTCTCGAGGAACTTGGTCAGGTCGACCTTCTGCTTCGGCTCGTGCACGATCAGCTGGCTCCTGGTGTTGACGCTGATCACATCCACTTCCCTCCTGTGCGCCTCCTTGTCGTTCAGCGGCCTCTTCCTGACGCACACCGTTATCTGATTCTCGACGACGCCGTCCGACTCGCGGAGCGGCCTGAACTCGAGGCCCTCGCGGAACTCGTAGATCATCTGCGCGAACTCCCAGTTCGGGTTGTTCTGCTCGATGTGGAGGATTTGGTCGCGGATGGCGCGTTCCGCCTCCTGCTTCTGCCGCCGCACGTCGCGGTTCTTGGCGATCAGCTCGACCTTGCGGGCGGCCTCGGATTTGTAGTCGAACGACTCGCGCTTGCTGGACCTGGTGGACTTCTTGGGACTTGACGGAGACTTTGGCGAGCTCAGGGGCGGGGAGACCGAGTCTGTCAACAGGAAAGCGAGCTAGATTAATGAACGGGTTTCGAATGACTTTAGTGGCAACTATTCTCATGGCATATTAGTTAAAGAATATAATCAACTGAAAAAATTTGAACATAACTAACAATAAAGAATGTTTACTATAGCTAACCCCTTCTAGTAGTTGTTGCAGACGGGGAAGTCTTCGATATCTCACCGCTACACACTATACTTGTGTTAGTTAAAACAAATACAACCTAGCCGATGGAAGCCATATGTTCCAGTGGGTGCCACAGTAGGAGTCCCGTGTTCGAATCTCGGCTGGAGTACATTTTTTTCAACTGATTATCCTTTACCTGATATGCAACGAAAACATCATTACAGGTAGAAAACTCCATTCTTCTTGTGATTTGCATACAATATTTTTTATACAACCAGTCATAATAACAAAGATAAGTATTATAAGTACTAACTATATAAGGTAAAAAATTTCACTGCTGTGTTTCTCAAATTATGTAAATGCAAATCATGGATCCTTTTAGCAAATATATTCTTCAGAAACTACGTAAATTCCAAGCTGTCGTTCTTGGTTTTAGAATTTCATCAGGGCAGCTACAGAGAGTGTAAAATTGTGATTGCAGTAGATGGTAGGTATAGGCACTTGGAAAATTTACTTTGACTACTTTTTCTAATTTGCAACCATGTGTTGAATTCTTCTAAGAATTGAATGAATTGAGAAATGCATAAGAACGTAAATAAAGTGTAAAATTAAACGACCTATTTATTTCTCAAAAAAATGTTATGTACCATACCAAAAATCATCGTTCTGTAAAAAAAATATTAGCTCTTTCAAATGGCTCTATCAAAAGTGAAGCTTACGATTTAAAAAAATGTCGATGATGTCATTTATCTGCGACACGGATGACGTCACATGACGCATTTACAAGGCCTACTATAAAGACAGGCCCTGGCGCACAAAAATCACGTGACCACCTTAGGCCGACATTACATGTCATTTGTCACATAACTGAAAGCGGCAGCTTGGGTTTTGAGAAGTTTTAAATGTTTAAATTGTTTTTAAACGTGTTAGTTTATATTTTAGAAACAAGTTTGCGTCTAGTGCGCGTGTGTCCTGGCGGAAGGGAACCGCCCAGGTGTTATTATGGCCTCTGGGTGTCTGGGTGGGAGTCGTGCCGTCCAAGAGTATTGGTGCCGCTCGCACCGACGCGACGCGACGCGTGA
Organism: Pseudeuparius sepicola; assembly: GCA_963920635.1. NCBI lineage: Eukaryota > Metazoa > Arthropoda > Insecta > Coleoptera > Anthribidae > Pseudeuparius > Pseudeuparius sepicola. Next base: position 9,462,200 of record OY987304.1, read on the forward strand.
GCGCTGTAAGGGGAATTCTCCCCCGAACCACAGAATAGGGAACCCGGAATGGACTATTATGGACATGGGACAGTATTGGACAGTGGAGCCTGAGACACAGAGGGGTGAACTGCTTACGGGAGATCCGCGAGTTCAGACGGTCCGGGTGGCTGGAAGCCGTTCCCGTTGACCACGTTCGGGTTTGTGTATATATTTATTGTACTCACCATTCACCTTGTGCGAAATAAATCAGTGTTGTAACCGTTGATTTTCGTTGTCGACCCACGCCCCGATACGGTTTCTATTCGGTCTTTCACGCCGCCGAACAACTGAGACCTCGTCAATAAGTATTTACAGTATACCTACTGAGGTTAGTTTTCATTTTTATTTCGTAAAAAATAACCTAAATACCAAATATTGGGTCTGTTTTTCCCTTGCCCATATAGAGATTTTATTGAATTTATTCCAACTTCCAACCTTCGCGGGCTCACTGTATCGTAGAATTGTACTGTCGAACACTAACAATTCATAAATCGAACAGAAATCTCCTGTTTTTTTTATATACAATGTGTCCCACTACAGGAATAACTACCCCTGTAAAATTTTTATTTTTTATAGCTCGATTTTCATAAACTTTTTTTTATTGGGTAGAGCACCAAAAATGACATTAAATGCATAACTCAGGCGCCTCGTGCGTTAAATTCATGGCCCACTGAGACAGTGTTTTTGTGCTGAAATTTCGAGAAGTACTATTAGGGATTTTGTTTAGAGGCAAATTAATACTAGATTCTTATTCAGCGTTCTTGGAATAAGAATCCGGCATTGATATTCCTCTAAAAAATCCCAAATAATAGTAGGTACCTCCGTAGGTACCTGTACTTCTCAATTCTCAAAATTTCAGCACTAAGACATCGCCTGAGTGGGCCATAAATTTAACGCAGAAGGCAAGTTATATCAACAAAAAAAAGTTTATGAAAATCGAGGTAAGTATAAATAAAAATTTTACAGGGGTGGTCAGTCTTTAAGTGGGACACACTGTATATATTTTTAAATCTTTGAATCCAATTTTCTAGCCCATGTCTTGTCCATTCTTATCCAGTTTACAGAAAAACATCAATAATTATTATTAGGTACAATCGAGCAACGTCTTTCTTTATTTTCTCAACTACTATTTCAAGAAATAAAAAACCCATGTCCAAATATATCACATATACAGGGTGATTCATCTAAAATTTCCCTGCTTCATATCTCAGCAACGGAAAGAGATATTTTAGTTCCATAAAAAGGCAGGTATATACTTTATTCGTAGGCTCAAGTTGAATTTTTCTATTGCAAATTGTAGATAGTGCTGGGGTCAAAACAGTTTTTTCGTTCGCAGTCTTGTGTCCGAATAGTAACTCAATTTGTAGCAAATTATATGCTATAAACAAATTTTGAAAAATCAACAGTTTTTTAGTTACCTACCTAAGTATATACTTTAAAATTGACGGTGCATGTATATTTAAAACCTGCTGTACTAAAAAATCCTAAGATTATTTCCAAATCTAAAAACGAGAAACTATAATTTTCTGAAGAGTTCTTACAACTATATCCTATTATTTCACAGAATTGTTTTTTATTTTAAATATGTACAAGGTGTTCCAAGGAACAATCCCACCCCCTTAACTTTTTAAGTTTTTTAGATACAAAAAACTTTTCAAAGAAAAGTTGTAGCTAAAAGCCGGGCAAACCAAACATATATATGTGTTTTTATAGTTTTTTAAATGCACTTGTTACTATACGGTTAAAGCGGTATAAAACTTTATAAAATTATCTTTTACCGTTTTGAAATAAAATATAATTTTAAAGTTTTATACTTAACCTATATAACTTTGATTTGTGGTTCGCCAGATAAACATAAACAAACCAGGCAATGTGCAATAACAACAGGAAGAAAGAAACCAATGTAAAGTAATATTAAAATTCTACAACGTTTTAATAAGCTATTTGAGATGTTACCGAAATTCTGAAAATAAAAATATTTTATACCTGAATTTCAGTAATATCTAAAATGACACCTAATACATTCTACAATTTTAATGAATGGCACACATTCCTTTGGTTACATCAAACATTTTTGTTATTGTATTGGCTGTGTATGGGCGGAGTTTTTAAAGTCAGCACAAATATAGTGATAGAATCCATCAAGTGCAGAAATTTTTGAACAGTCCAATCACATTGCATTGATGGATTCCATCACGTAATGGTATAAAGTTTTTAAAATGGTAAAATGGTATAGGTACCATTTTAACTGTAATGAAACAACTAAAATTATATACTAGGGTGTTCCCATTAAAAAAGGTATATTTGGTTTGCTCCGCTTTTAAGAAATGCCCTGTATGTTCATAGTACAGGTCATAAAATACTGTTTTTAATAATCTACAACTTTTGCTTGAAAAGTTTTTTGTATCTCAAAAAATTAAAGAGTTAAGGGATGGTATCTTTCCTTTTGACACCCTATACAGTTGGTCATTTAAGTGTGCAACATATGGGAATTTTTTTTATTAATTGCACAACGAAAATACAAATATTCCCAAAAGTTGGTGCATGTACAAGAGTGAAGTACCCTTTATTCAGAAAATTCAGCAAAAAGTTATTAAAGAATGTTGTCTAGAATTAAAAGTTATGCCTAAATACCAAAACATGGCCTCCTAACAAAAAGAAATATATTTTTTTGAAAAACATTAATAATTTCCTAAAAGAATATGTTTATTCACCCTAAACAATTTCATAAATCAATCAAAATTATATCAATTTCGCATAACTTTGTTCAAATTCAAGCATATTTGTAAAATTAACTTAGATATTAATTTTTTTACGGAATCACAAACTTCATGTTTGTTGCAACGATATTATAAAACTTTAAAATTTCGCAAAAATTCTTCTGAACAAGGTAAAACATTAGTAATGATAATGTGTATATTAAAAAACTCTCATTTAAGGTGCAAAATTTTTATTTTAAATGTTTATTATGAAACTGTGGAAATTAATTGACGAAAAAATTTTTTTCTTATGAGGCTATGTTTTGTCATTTTGGCATAGCTTTTAATTCTAAACAACTTTTCTTAATAACCTTTTGCTGAATTTTTTGAAATAAGGGTACTCTACTCTTGTGCAATTTTTATATTTTTTTACCTACCCTGTATGCTGTTTAACTTGCAACCATTCTAAGTGCACCTAATATGATTACTGAACATACATCCACAGATTGTTAGATAATGACTTGTTTATTGCAGCATTGCCGTTCTTTGAAAATAATTAAAAAACGGCTGAGAATATGAAAAAATACTAAGAGATACTTTTTGTTAACCATTGAATTTACTTACCATTCAAAACAAATTTAAAAAATGCGATTATACAGGGTATTAATATTTTTCTGAACTAATTAATTTTAATAACACCCTGTATCTCCGCAACTGGGGGCCTCACAAGCTTCATATTAACCCCAAATTTGACAACTCATCCGCTCATGTGACACGCCAAGTTTGAAGAAAATATCTCGTATACTTCTAGAGATACTAAGAAATATGTGTATTTTTCTCTAAACTCCTACGCTCTGTATAAAAAAAACTATGGCCCGTAGGAGAAAAAAATATATGAAGAAGTGCCCTTATTTTGACTCCAAGAATACGTAGTTTCATTTTTGACCATCAGTTCAGTTACACCCTGTATATCGACAAATTTAATCAACTATTTTTATAGATTTTTTGGCGCAGAATCGAATGGAATAATTAGTTTTTTGGTAGCGTTAATAGTTTTTGAGATATGAACTATGGTTTCCATTTAAAAAAAATATAAATTTGGTTCATCATATCTCAAAAACTATTAACGCTACCAAAAAACTAATTATTCCAAAATAGTTGATTAAATTTGTCGATATATATAAGTTGTAGCCAGGAGAGAGGTTTCCAAAAAATCGAAAATTTCAGTCCTGCGCCAATGCGCGGAAACTATAAAACTTATCTAAAATCTGATTGGTCCACCAAATTCCTCTCAAAAAAGTAGTACAGTGACGTGAAAACCGCAACCCTCTAGCTTTAATAATAACCGAGATTTTTGAGAAAAACACCCAAAAACACCCAAAATGGGACACCCTGTACAGGTTGTACAAAAATTGTCAATTTTGAAATTTTGGAATTAAAAAAAAAGTTAGTTTACTAATTACCTTCCTGTATACGTATTTATTGTTTTCATGATTAAATTTGATAATTATTATTACAAAATATTTTAAATTCCTAATTAAAATTAGTCGTTTTTTTTTAATCAGATAGTACTTCCCTTCTAAACTTAAATACGTTTATCAGCAGTGACATTTTTACTTCTTAAAAACAGTTTTTGTGAGAAAACATACGGAGTATTTTTGTTGAGACAAATCAAATACTTTTGGTACGTAATAGGCAATTTCCCACCAGATGTCAGAAAACTCGCAAAACTAGCCCGAAAAGTACCGTTTTCTAGCTAGCTTTTAATAGTTCTAGTCGTCAATATATGACCATTTGCCATATTTATTACCCACAGTGTGCACATAATAAGCCTTATTTTTGTTACTTCTTCAGAATCGTCCTTGTAGCGAACAAATCATTAAATCCAGGTAAAAAATATCTTCTTCCACATTATGGATGGTTCAACAGACATTTTATACACTTCATAGGTTTAGGGTTCATGATATAGTACAAGAATTTTATTAAAAACTTAGTCTCTTCCTCTATGCTATATTTAATGAGCCCTTATAGCCACAAACCGCACGCTATACAGACTAAAAATCGCTGATACCCACGATTACAACGAGACTGTTCCGAAGCGCACTGTTCAAAGTTTTGGATGCATCTACTTTACTTACTGTTTATCTTGAGGTTGGAGAAACTACTGCTGTATCTCACTGACTTGCTACCGCTCTCTTCATCCTCTTCTAGCTCCCTCCTCTTGGCCCTGGTCGGCGACGGCGACTTGGTCATTTTCTTATTCCCCCTTTCTTCTATGAGGTACGGGAACATCTTCCCTCCTGTCAACAATCTCTGTCAGTCTCCAATGTCACGGGAAATTTTAAATTTTCTTAACTCTACAAATCTACCACCTCTGCGTCTAGGAGATACAGTATCGATCACGTAAAAGGTAAGGCTACGATGTATAAAAATGATGCCCGTGTGGAATGTTGTGTTTTACGTGAATTTATCTCGCATGGTGATGTTATTATGTTGGGTGAAAATTAGTAACCTTACCAAACGTCAACGTGAAAATTTTGTTCATTGCGCCGAAGAGTATAACTGCGGCGATAAGAACCAGCAGCATTTTCCTTGAAATCGAAAGTGCACTGTGTGTTGTTTAATGGAACGGTACTAACATGTGTGTGTCGGTGCGATGATTAATAAACATCGTAAAAGGAAATTCGCGTAGGTGGCAGGTATTGAAATACGTAAATAAAATAAGTATTCGAGATTTGCGCATCTTACAAATGTTAGGATTTATATTATAATCGAAAAAAACTACGTAGGTCACGAATTGAAACATTTTCACCTATTAGGTAATTATTATCCACCAGCTCTCAGTGCCTAACATAAAATTTCTTTATCTTTAGTACTTTTTCATAATTTTGGCCAATATGAATATATTTTTTTTAATTTTGCGTCACGAGTTGGCCATGGATGCAGATTTATTTTTCAGCTTTACCTAGCTGGCAAAAATTGCTACGTTTTTGCTTCTTATGTTTTTTATATATCCTTTAAAAATAAAAAAACATGCAAGGTCCAGGAGTAGTAGTCTATGGTACAAGGACGAAAAGTTGAGTTTTTTAGACGACTCGGGAATTTGTAGTACGAAAAACTACTTTTTGCACTTTACTCTCTCTTTTGCGGGACTGAAATGCGGCATTTACTCACTTGGGACTAAAATACTTTAGTCCCAAGCGAGTAAAAAATTTTAGTCCCTTAGGATTAAAAGTAACAAAAATAATAGAAACTATATGACCAACTATGTACTTTATTCAATAACATTAATTAAATGAACAGTAACGGAACGCAGTAGATAAACAAATTAGGATTCTACGAAAATTAGTAGATTAGTAGATCTTATAACTTTTCAAGAGCTATCCGGTGGTGTAACTGATGGTTGGTACCAAGGTACCAACTATTGGTACCAATTTTGGCACTATATATGGTACCAATTATTGGTACCAGCACCATTAGGTATAGCCACAGAAAATATACGCTACGCGTAGCGTATATTTTCTGTGGGTATAGCCCTTAAAAAGTTAAGATAGAAATGTGAAATTCATTTTGATTTATCTCAAACAGTCTCCTCGCTACAACCGTGTAAAGTAGTAAATTGGTATAATGTCGAATGTTATTTCTTTTTTTACAAGCTTTTATTTAACTTCACCTGTTGTTGTGTGGATCGGAATCTTGCAAGCTGAATTAGAACCACTTCCTGACATCCGATTGAGCTGAAATTTTGCATACACCTTTAATTCCGGTGACAAGTGCAATACGCAATACTCAATATTGTAATACTTTCAAAATGGCCGCCGCTCCAAGATGGCGGAAGATGTATATTTTTTGCATTGAGGTAGTATTGGAGGGGAGAAGCTGTGACGTGACCCGAAACGTTTTCACCTACGTCATAGATTACCAGAACAACGTCAATTTGTTGACTCGGTGCTAAAAGTGCATTAAAAGTGGCTAAAAGTGCAGTTTTCCTTGTTATTGCGCGAGCTATTAACCTCTGGAAATAAATATGTAATGTGCTGTACGTTGTTGCAGTAGCAATTTTAAAGTGGACAAAAAGAAATTCACAGGAATTACATTTCACAGGTAATGTAGGTAAACAATAGGCAGAGCCGTATCAATATAATTTATAATATCCACTTTGGTACTTTGTGAAAAGAAAAATATTACCTTTATAACGACTCTAGGTATGTATTTTTCAAGGATTGCCTACAGGCGATTCAAAATAGCCCCATATTTTCTTTCGTAGGTTTTTTATAATTTTACTAGGAATACTGTTTAATCAGACCCTGGCGTGTCAGCCATATTGATCATAGACTTAGCCACACCCCCTGAACCCGTTTGCTATATGCGACAAAGTAATGTTATGGCGCCTCCCCCCATACTATCTCAATGATTTTTGTCAACCCCCTAAATATGGGTATCAAATGAAAGGGCTTGAAAAGTAGAAAACAATAAAGTTAGTGACATCAAACTAAATTCAATATGGCCGCCGCTCCAAGATGGCGGATGATGTATTTTTTGTCAACCCCCTAAATATGGGTATTAAATGAAAGGGCTTGAAAAATAGAAAACGATAAAGTTAGTGACATCACACTAAATTCAATATGGCCGCCGCTCCAAGATGGCGGATTACCTATTTGATACCCAACATGGGTATCAAATGAAAGGGCTCGACGGGTCGAAAACAATAAGGCGAATGACTATATACATACGAAATCCAATATGGCGACCGCTCCAAGATAGCGTACTAAATTTATTATCCTCTTAACATGGGAATCAAATAGGTACTAAAGAGCACAAAATAAAATTGAAAATAAAAAAACCTTTTCTTGAAATCGGCATTAAAATGTCCCAAAATCGTCATTAAAAGCACAGAAATCGTACAATAATGTAGCCCATTATTGTACGATTTTTTCAATAAGTAGGCCTTGGCGAGATGTAAACATCAAACGTCAGACGCGGAGAAATCGCACGTCAAAAGTGACCAAATATTCAAAATCCGGCCGATAAAGGCTCATTTAACTTTTCGTACACATTGCGAAATTGTTTCCTATAGAAGCGCAATCCTTCAGTATACATATTTTAGTACATTTGAAAATCAATAGATTTGTTGTGTAGGCTGCACAAGAAGCAGCAGTTTGGTTTTTCTGTCAGAAGGTGCCGCACATCATTATACTTGTCCTAGGTAGAGCGATCGGTAAAGTCAAGCAACGCCGCGCGTAGTCGGTTCGTGGACGGGTAATCCCTTATTATTATTTTCTTGCCTAATAAAACTTTTTTTTTTCCGATTTCAAAAAAAATATAATATGTACCTCGGCACTGAAGTTCTTTTTATGACTCATGTGGTTTATTTGCCTCGGCCAGAGGCCTCAGCAACTAAACTCCACATGAGTCATAAAAAGTTGAACTTCAGTGCCTTGCTACATAAATAACTATTTTAAAAACAAACTTTTATTTAAGCCATATACTAAATCGAATAAAATTAGTTTAGGTTTTCGTTAAAATAATTCAATTCCCAATTGCGACAAGTTTTTGCAAATTGCAATTTTTTTCAGTGAAGCAAGAGGGTAAAATTAAAACAAAGTAAAATTCTCTCAGTCAAAACTCCACAAACGGTTTTCCGTTTTCGATTTCTATTCCAAGCCATGGACTTGACTGTTCATTCTTTATTTAATAATAATGCTTTTTTGGTTCTTCGGAACCCTCAAACGTACCCGTTATAAACACAAATATGTTACTGTGGTCTGTGGCCATGTACCTACCTACACTTGGGTTTTGACGTGTTTGTTTTTGAAGTATTTTACTGGTGCTTGATTGAGGCCTTTTGGTTTTTGTTTTTCAAATTTGGGTTTTTATCGACGTCACTAAACGTTTACTACAACAATTTTAATATCCTCAAAGTTGCTTGGAAGCTTTGTCATTTATCTTACTACTAAATGAATTGTTTACTGCTGAAGATGAACCCTTAGCGGTTCGAAACATATGTACAGTTTTCCTTAAAAAAATCTGATTGTGGAGTTTTGACTGAGAGAATTTTACTTTGTTTTAAGTACCTATTTGCCAAAGTATGCATTTTTTTCTTTACAATTCGCGCGACAAGCTTTTCAATTTGCAAAAACTTGACGCAATTTGGAATCGAATTATCCTTCCGAAAACCTAAACTTATCTTATTCGTTTTAGTACATGGCTTAAAGAAAAGCTTGTTTTTTAAAAGGTTTTTTTATTTTCAATTTTTTACATAATGTCTAATGTGAATTTTTAAATTTTAGTTCCTGTGGTGCAAAATATAGCGTATGTACCACAGGAATAAAGTGACTCGTAATCGCTAGAGTGATTGTGACGCACTTTAGTACCTTGGTACATAATATACCTACTATTACATACAAAAACAATCCAAAGAACTCAACTTTTCGTCTTTGTACCATAAACTACTAATCCTTGTTATTGCATTTGTTCTTTTTTATTTTAATGGATATAGTTAAAAACACGTAAGAAGCAAAAACGTAGCAATTTTCGACAGCGAGGTGAAGCCAATCACAACACACCATGACTTTTTCGGAGGCTCACGGACCAATCACGATACACTATATAAATATCCTTCTTTTCGGTCATAGATTCCGTCCGAAAAATGTCAATATTTGACACATACGAACAAAAAATCAATATTTGGCACAATCGACAAAAAAACGTTATTTTTCTATATTAAACTAAATAAACTAAAATTTTAATTTTCCTGGGAAATGGTTAATTAACTTGCAAATAAGAATAGATCCACCTACATATTTTTCATATAAAAATAAATATACCTTTAACATATCACACAAATTTAAAAAATTAAAATTGAATTGATAAGCCTTCCATAACTTCCCAAGGATCATAGACGGAAAAATTGATAATTTCACAACAAGGGTGTTTTCTTAGAATGAAACTGACGCATAATTTTTAAAATCAATAAGGAGATAATGAATTTATTAGAGAAAAACTGTCTAATAAAAATAAAAGGGTTCGCCACCACTCAGGAAACCTTAGGTTACTATTACCTTGGCAAGAGTCAAATTTGCATTATACCGTCTACAAAATTTGCATATAGAACATATTGAATATTATTAGATTTCTAATAAATAAATTTACTTACTTGTGTCATGTAGAAGTAAATACTTCTGCAGGAACATCTTCACTCGCACTAAGCTGCTCATAAAACTGTTAATACAAAGAACTATAGGTACAGGAACTAACCAGAAGTTATAAAACCGGTGTACAAAAAATTATGACAAAATATACGAGTTTGGCTAAACGGTACACAAAGAAGTTTGTGTGTATTTAAAACTCTTTTGTTGAATTGTTTGAGGAGGTAACAATGGTTTATTGACCAAACATAGGGCGCAAGTATCTACTGCCAAAATATTAAATTCGTTGACTCAACAGTCAATTTTAGAATATCTAAGGAAAATCTAAACGATAATAATTTTTGATTAACAATTTTGATTAATTTTGCAAGGAAACTTGCGGGTTAAAATCATTTGTGATACACACCCACGTATAGAAATTAGTTCGGCTTGTTAGGATTCATCATATTAGGTGTTCCATTCGATTCAAATAAATGTTATAAAGTTTGATAAGGACATTTCTTTTTGTGGTGATTTTAATGTCAGCATAATCTTCTTTATTTGGGAATTTGACCAAGATTGATATTTTGCACAAAGTTTTTATCCAAGAAACTTTTAAAAATTATTGTTTTGTGCTTGTATAGAAACACTCTCACGTGCATTTTTGAGTGAAAGTACAGACTAGTGTACGTCACATAAATAACTATTGTCTTTTTAGTAAACGTGTACCTATATTAATTTATTTAAGAACTTTTAGAATACTTTAAGACTGAAAATAAAATTAAAATTATTATAGTTAGAAATATGCAAAATAAGTTCGACGAACACGAGCAAATAAATTCTGATCGATGATTGTCTTCAGCCATACGTGACAAAAAAAGACAAAAATCAAGCTGAAAAACTAGTTTAGAAACTTAATGAACCATAACATTACTTAAACAATTTGATCAATCGACCAATATCACATTGACTGATGGCATGCCTCATACAGGGTGCGACTACTTTCTTAGCTCTTCTATCAGCATATACAGGATGTCTATACTTTCAAACATATCCAAATCCATGACATCTTTATTTTTGGAGATAATCGCCTGAACTTTTTTTGTTTGAAAGGTCTTCAAAAGCCGCTTTTGAAAAGCAAATAAAATAAAGCCATCTAAAGCAATGTTTTTGCCTTTTGCATACAGTTAGAGGTGTTAGTGTGCCTTTCAGTAAATCGAGATGAGTAGTTATAAAGACCCAGAGACAAACATCCTGCATTGTATTGGATCTATTTGCACACCAACACTTTCAGTGGTCCAGTTGAGTGTGGCGATTCCATGGTACACTTGATTCGCCATATGCCTTTAAAATTCCCATTTTTCCCATCTTTTACACTCTGCAAAATGGAACACCCTGTATATTTTTGGTTCAATTTTTTTTATTGGTAGATTAACAGGGTGATTCAGTTTTAATCTGCAACACTTCAACAGGTGATAGAAAACCAAAAAATAACTGCACTTTCTTCTATCAACTATATCATTTCAAGGCCTTATAAAAAAGTTACAGGGTGTTAAAGTTGCAAGAAATATGTGGAATTTATTGAATATTTTACAAACTAGTTGAGATATTTAAGTCATATTCGGTACACGTTATAACGGCATGGGTTAGCATAAAACCTGTTAATATCAAACATCTTGAACAACCAGTGGCGTAGAAATGGGTAATTAGTATAATTTATTTTAGAAAAAAAAATAGAACCACCTTGTATAGCAATAAAATGTATTCAAATTCTTATGTAAATTTTTATTGTAAACAAAAACGTTCTCTTCGCATTTTTTCATATGTGTCATGGTTTCATAGCAAATTTGATTTTTTCGTAATATTTCGGGGTACTTCTGAAAAATTATCTAAAAAATTTGCTCCATAAGTAACACTTAAAGTGGAAATAATGTGTTTGCTACCTGAAATAAAGTAACTTTTTCCAATAAACTCACCTAGGCTATACTTTTGAAGATACAGGGTCTAAAACATTTAAGGAAGATACGCAATTAATGTTACGCTCTGTATCTTGAAAAGTAAAACCTTGAATGGGTAAGTTTATTGGGAAAAGTTACTGTATTTAAAGTAAAAAACACATTTTTTTCTACTTTGAGTGTTACTTATGGAGAAAGAGAAAAGTTTTAAGTTAATTTTTCAGAAGCAGGTAGGTAGGTACCCCGAAATAATACGAAAAAATCAAATTTGCTATGAAACCATGACACATATGAAATGCTAAGAGAACGTTTTTGTATACTATAAAAATTTACATAAGAATTTGAATACATTTTATTGCTATACAAGGTGGTTCTATTTTTTTTCTAAAATAAATTATACTAATTACCCATTTCTACGCCAGTGGTTGTTCAAGATGTTTGATATTAACAGGTTTTATGCTAACCCATGCCGTTATAACGTGTACTTGAATATCTCAACTAGTTTGTAAAATATTCAATAAATTCCACATAATATTTCTTGCAACTTTAACACCCTGTAACTTTTTTGTAAGGCCTTAAAATATAGAAAAAAGTGCGATTATTTTTTGGTTTTCTATCACCTGTTGAAGTGTTGTAGATTAAAACTGAATCACCCATTATAACTATATGTTTGAAAAGTAGATACCCTGTATATGAATTTCTGCAATAAGTTTTTTAAATCAGTAAACTATTTTTAAAAAATAATTATTCTTTCTTGAAATATGTAGGTACATATAGTATATATCTATTGTTCAATACAATCCTTAGAGAACTGCTTATTTCTCCAGAAGCAGCTTTGTGAATTGGATGCTTGGTGTGTCGTTAATCACCTGGATTTAAACCCTGCCAAGTGCAGTGTGGTTAGGTACTCTCGAAAAGAGTCAAATATAACATTTGATTACAAATTAGGTAACACAAGTCTTGCTTCTAAGGACAGTGTTGATGATCTTAGGGTCCGCTTTGATAGTGTCATGTCGTTCAATGAGCATTTCAATAATATTTCGATGTCTGCCTACGAAACTTTGGGTTTTTTGTTGAGACACTGTCGAGGCTTCACAAATATTGCGGCTTTGAAGACTGTTCTTTTCACTCGTCCGTTCTAAACTGGAATATTGTTCTGTTATTTGGCATCCAATTTATGAAACCCATGAAAAGCAATTAGAGTATGTTCAAAGAAAATTTCTTAAATTTCTTTATTATAAAACTCACGGCATGTACCCTCCTCGTGGATATGACCATCAGGCACTTCTTAATGAATTTAATGTGTTCATTGATAGTTCGCCGATCCGTTTCTGGTGTTTCCTTTTTATATAACTGTATCCGAAACAATATAGATTCTCCTTTTTTTCTTTCTAGACTAAACATACGAGTACCAAGACCTAATTCACGGCTAACATCTACATTTTACGTTCCCTATGCTCGTACTAATATAATGTTTAAGTCGCCAATTTATTTTACATCCAGTCTCCATAATATGTTGCCTGATGAATGTGATCTGTTTGATTGCTCCAAGCCTTCCTTTTTGAGGTGTGCCATTGAGTGCTTTTCATAATTTCACGTTATGTGTTGGGTAGTATTAGTATTAGTCCGCTGATAATTGTACTGTACAGGGTAGATACCCTGCGTGGGGCTCCCTATACTATGTTGATTATATTGATTGAGCTGTGCTTACTTTATAATCAGTTTTCTTTATTTTTTCTGTGGTGCTATGTTCCCTTTATATTTATCTTTGTATGTTGTACTGTAAATGGATTTTTCTGTTGGGCAATAAATAAATAAATAAATAAATAAATAAATAAATAAATAAATAAATATAATAAATCTGTATTGTTTTATTATTAGGGGTTGCTAAGACTGGCGTCTGATCATAAGCAGAGTTACCTGAATAAAATATTGGTTCCTCTAGCGACTGGAGGTCGAATTATAAATATGCGCTGCTCCTGTTTCCTACATACTTATCGGATTCTTCTTTGTGCGGCCCGTGCCTTCTCCGGTTGGAATACCATTGAACTTGCTGTAGAGTTTAGAAACTTGGGCAACTGCGTGGTAGATGTCGCTCCACGGACTATTATAGAATATTAAGGGCGCGAACATAAAGTTATGCGGCAGACGTTCGGTAAGTCGGTAATTGACGATTGACGCAACAAAAATGAAGAACTCCTGACAGGGCTTAGATGGAAATTGTTCATTGCTTGGCTTGGTATCTCAATTTTTAATATACTGTGTGTAACCCATTTGTTTTCGGGTCTCCCTGGAAAAAAGTTTACTGATTGTGCGATTTAATCCGGATATTTGATAAACTGTGTATTTTTTCAACAAAAATGACCTCTTTCATACAAAATCCAAGGCCTACTATGACAGTTTGTAGCAGCCAAATTTTAATAAATTACATCAGCGATTTTTTGAGAAAAAATCTACGCACGTCAGTGGATTCAGCACCCCTCAAAATGGGCCTGTACCAAATTGTAAGTACAATGTTTCAATTTCAACGACAATCCCCCAACTAATGGGTGTCCCATTAAGAACTTTAATTTTTGAATAGAATGCCATGGCGAACTGTCAAATGTTTAGTCGGTCATATTTATTGCGCGTCTTATAGAAACTTTAAAATTTACGAAATTGCCTCGTATTAATGACGTTTAGTATTAGAACGGCTAGTTTGGACGTTAATATCCCCATAGAAAGTATTAGGTGTCTCTGGAACAAAACAAATTAAAAGTTTGCGAGCTAAAACTTTTGTTTGGAACTTTTTTCCTAATCTCAAAAATAAGTATATAAAATAAGGGGGTGTAAAAAATGTAACGAAAAATGCCTCTAAAGTTGTTATATCAGCTTTCAATGACGATGTTTGCACTGTTTTTTTAACCTACTCAAAGATTTAGCAGATTAATTTTAAGTTTCGGTATTCTACCTACGGTTTTACCATTTTTATGATTAGTTTAGAGGCATTTTCTGTCACATCTTTGTTAGCCTGAGGCCCCCATGGCTCCATTTTCCTTTAGTTTTCATTGTTTTCCTTGTAGAGCTTCCATAACTTTCTAGAAAGTTTGCTAGAACTTTATGATTTGTGAACTACCATTGGCCAGGAATATTCTAGAGTATTCTCCAGTCTTCCATTTGAGTATATATATAAGCCTTGGGAATTGGGCATGGAGGAAGTGAAAGGTTAGAAAGCGATTTTGTGCGAATTTTGGAGCTGAAATAATATTCTTGGTCATTGACAGTATCTGACAAGTTTATTTGTGAAGGCTAAACAATAAAGATGGTAACCAAGGCAACGAGTTTGGACTGTGATTGTTGAGATTCAGTACAATATCAATTGAACACCTAGCCGATAAGCCGATAAGTCATGGTTAAGTGCCTACGGCTACATTAGGAGTTCCGGGTAAGAGTCCGGGATGGAGTGCATTTTTTTTTCAATTGACATCCTTTACCTGATGATAATATGCCACAAAAAAGATCCCTTATAATTACAGGTATACTAAAAATCTCTCTTTGTTAATATTCTTGGCTTGACATTGTAGGTTAGAATTTCTAGTTTCGATACTTGCATTATGTCGCTAAATGTCAAATTTTGTGGGTCGATGAACAAATAGGAATTTCACATAACCAACAATCAGGGGCGATCTGACCCGGCAGCAGAGGTCTGCGTCGCAGACGGGCGGCCATATCCAGGGGCGGCCACAGGCCGCCCTTCCGTCGCGAAAAAATATTTTTTCAGAAAAAAGTAGTAAGTCTCGTCTCTACATTACTTGCATTCGCCCTCAAAAAGAATATCGTCAATAATGCATCATTTTTGCTGTCATGTCTATTTTCATTCCTTATTAGCCTTCAAAACTTCCATGGCACACTTTTCTAAACGCAAAAAATTATTAAATTGCTATTTTTGGACTTATTTAATTTTTTTTTATTTTAAAAATGCCTAATATGACTTTCGGATTTTTAGCCTCGATTGTGGAATCGCAGGTGGCTATGACCTTGGAGTAGGCACGGGCGTAGCCAGGATTTAGTTTTGGGGGGGGGGTTTAGTTTGAGAAGTAAATAAAACAACAAAAATATACTTAAATGAAATTTAATATCTATATATTCATCCGAAAAACTACGACATATTTATAAAGTTCTTAACTTTAAATGAAATGGATAAATTAATTTTAATTAATTTCTTAATTAATTAATTTCTTTTAAGTATATCCACTACTTCATCTGCATGAATTTCTGTTCCATAGTGAATGTTCATTAACCATTAAGTCTGTTTTCACTTGTAGTGTTTCGTAAATAGTTTTTCAGTCTCCTTAGGCTCGAGAAAGACCTTTCTGGGGTAGCAGTGGATACAGGAATGGTAGCCAAGATTTGTAGTAATGTGTAAATATTAGGATAAAGGTTTTTATCGAACATATCTAGGCATTCCAAACTAGATTTCGGGGTAGGCAGTCTTCTTATCAGCATGCAAGGTAGCTGAAGCTTTGATAGCTAAATCCAAATTTGTTTCTTTATTAGAAACCCCTTGACCTTGACTACACCACTTTTTCCAGTAGTCCATACCTTTAGGTTTATCACCCTTCCTTTTCTTCCCCTCCATTTTTCGACAGTAATAATGATTCATGTATCTATCCTTAACAAGGTCATCGAATAACAGTGCACTAAAATTACTCACTTACACGGTACACTTAATTCTCTTCACTATTCGTTCACCACATTTCACTTTTATTCGCTTCGAGTTCGCATGGAACAATACTGCCGTAAGCGCGGTCACGCGCCGCGGCGCCGCTTATATAGCAGCCCAGTAGCCGTCCAGAAACTTCCACGAACTTTCACAAAGTTCCGCTCATTTCGACCGAGGGGCGTGGCGAATACTCGAGAAACAACGCAAAGTGTCCCTACAATACAAAATAGTTCGGCTGCAACTGCGTCTGCCTCTCGTCAAAAGATGGCGCTAGGCGCTACTATTACTACATATATTCAAACGTAATAATAATTTAACTCTTCACTCCTCGTATTTTTTCGGTATAATATTAAGTAATATTTTGCTTATTTCGGGGGGGGGGGGGGTTTGAACCCCCGAAACCCCCCCCTTGGCTACGCCCGTGGGAGTAGGTAAGTAATATTTTGAAAATAAGTAGGAAACAATACCATCTACCTTTGGTAAAAATTTCGTTCTGGTCGGTTAAAGATTAAAGAAGTTATAAGGTTGTTACACTCTCAAGTGAGACACTCTGAATATACAGGGTGTAACTTTGATAGGTACAAATATCTTAACCACGTAATCGAGGACCTCCATAAAGGAAGAAAAGACAAAAAAAATATACTCTATGTTTCGAAAATAGGTCATATCAACCTTAGCCCCCGCGTAATATGTAATGTCACTATACCGGCGCACTAGCCACCCTGGGTGGCTACGTTGACGCATTTCTGAATGAAAATTCCTGTTCCTCTTGATACTACCTATCCACGTTTTTGTGGTCTCACGAACTGGTTATTCTTTCTTCAAGCGCACATACGATTAGTTTAAAAAACACATCCATTTTTATTACTTTACCGATATTTTACGTCCCCTTTAAAGGGGTTGGGAAGGGTCGTCTATGCCCGGCAAATTTTGTAAGAGTAATTTGTGTGTTCGAATTCCTTTTTCAAAGAAAAATACACTCATTCGTTAGAAAGAAAGAAACGAACAAAAAATTGAATATTTTACGATTCTTCAAATACCTTGAGTCGTGACGAAGCGATACGAACGGCAACGTTGCGTTAATATGCACTTTTAAAAAATTTTAATTGCAGATCCGTAACAAGCGCATTTTTCTCCACCTGCAATTAAAATATTTGTATCTATCAAAGATACACCCTGTATATTTTTGAGAATACCTATTATTATTTTTGTTATACCTATCTAATAATTTTTGCAATTACGTCGTAGGTACTTACAAGAGACGGAAAAACCTAGATATTCAAGATTTTTGAAGTTTTTATAATCTGAAAGAAATTTTTTATTATACCTATTCTGCAGACGGGCGGCCAAACATCTAGGAACGCCACTGCCAACAATCATGACTCGTTACCGTATACCCTATAATCTCTAATCCCTTCTAGTAGCTGGAGAAAACGCCGAAGTCTCCTACATCTCACCGCTACTAACTAATATCGATTGGAATAAATAACACCTAGTCAATTGAACCCGTATCTCCGTCTCGGTAGCTTAGTTGGTTAACTGTTAAGTGACTACGGCCACAGTAGGAGTTCGGAACTGTTCCGGGTTCGAGTTAGAGTGCATTTTTTCAATAATTGATATCTTTTACATGATATGCCACAAAAACATCCTTTATTACTTATAATTACAGGTACTAAAAATCTTTCTTTGTTACATTTATACTTATGGATACTTCCCTTCTTTCTTGGATTAAAGTTAATAGGGTTACACATAAAAATATGTGTTTACTTCAGCCTTCAAATGAAATTTGAAATACGAAAAAAAGGCGTTTTGTCCTCCTTCTCCCCTGCTCTAAAGGACACTAAAAATCGCCATCGACAACACTTTTTTGTGCACCGACTCTTTGTTAACTTCGGGAAGAACCAGGAACCCAGTTCCGCGGTTGTCTAAAATGCCATCAAAAGTTGGTCCCTTTTTTAAGCCGTAACCCATCGCCGTTCGGTGTAGAAACCCCCGCGGGCCGCCCCTTTGGGTCGGGGGCTGCGCAACCCCGCTAGGGCTTGTTCGGTTTACCTCGGCGGTGACAACCTTCCGGACCCCGGCCCGCAGGTGGACCCCGCAGCGTAACGGTTGCTTTTGTTGCCTTTCTTCGCCGGAATGAATATCCTTTTTATTCGCGGGGATACGAGTAGGTATGGTGAGGTAGATTAGAGAATGTTTCACAGTATACCTAGCCTACGACGATACGATTCAAAACAAAGTTATTAAGGCTTTTCGACGTTTTTAAACGGCAAATTTCACAGACAGGTACGCCGAAACGAAAAAAATGTTCTAAGGACACGAACAGATTGATAACAAAATGAGAAATACTAAAAAGTATACAAAGGTTTTAAAGATACTACAAGATTTTACATTTATCAGAAAATTTTATTTTTGATGAAAATTTGGGCATTCCTACAAACACAAAACGCAGTTTTCAAAATTCGAATATCTCATTTCGTATACGGGGGAGGTTCGAATATGAAAAAGGCTCAAGAGCACCCTTATTTGTAATTTTAGAGAAGACATGTATTATGAAAAGTTGTTTAGAATTAAAAGATAAACCCGACAATGAAGTTTCAGGTATCTATTCCAATAAACACCTTTTCGGCATTGTTTATGATTTACCCCATATAGAAAAATAAGACCACTTTATTTAATACGCCAGTTCCGTTTCAGAAAGGATTTATCATTTGTAAACGTGAGTCGTGAGTGCCATAAAAATGAATTTGTTTGAATAGTAGTTATGGCTCCTGAAAAAATAAAAACCAAAAACACTAATTTTTTGGTGAAAACATTCTGCTGGTCACTGTATACAGTGTGTTCAAGTTTGCTTGTGAACACTCTAGTAATCTATAAAGAGCCAAGTAAAATTTAGCATTATATATTTTCTTGGATTCACCCATTGATTAAGAATTCCTTATTCAATGATTCACCTAAAGGAAGATATCTCACAGCCACTACTATTTCGATTGGGTGATTTTCCATGGCTAACTATGATTTTTTTAAATGACCAATTTTCAAAATATCATATTAGGCACTCTTTTAAGAATAAAATTGATAGTACCATCGAACTGGCCGTAGCTCAAAACCTTTGGTGCAAAATATCAATACTCTAAGTTATAGTAGACGTTCACAAAATAGGGCCAAATTAAAAAAAAAAAATCTAGAGTACCCTGTATAAACCACGGGGCACAGGTTGGTGATCTTTTTTTGCAAATCGGTTAGGCTTTCCCAAGGTATTATTGTACGTAGTATAGCAAGTCTAGCTCAAACAGGTGTTTGAAAAAAAAATCAAATTTGACATAAAAGCATTTATTAAACAATTATCCAAAGAAAAAATGGATTTTACGTTAGGTCCCTAGATAACTGGTTTTCATGGTATTCATAGCACACCTGATTTGATTGATATGTTGATGATAATAAAGCATAATTAAGGATGGAGGATGATGCCTCCAATTGTAAGGAAATGTTAAAATCAAGTAGGTACATATGTTTTCCAAGGGGGACCGACAGAATGCAGTGACATCCCGATTTTTTTAAAATATTTTTTTAAGTACATGATTTTTTCTTTGATTATTTTTTCAAATACACAATTTTTTTGTCAAATTTGATTTTTTTACTAACACCCTGTATGAGCAAGAGGGGCTATATACCAGTTACATTAATACCTCAAGCAAAGCTTGGCTAAAACTTTGTGACTTTGTATAACTTAGAGTATTGATATTTTCTACAAAAGGTTTTGAGCTATTCGTACTTCGATCATCAATTTTATTCTTTTCGTCTATGCTAATATGATATTCTGAAAATTGGTCATTTAAAAAAATCATAATTAGCCATGGAGTAATCATTCAATCGAAGGAGTGGTGTCTATGAGATATCTTCTCTTAATCTAAAAAATATATAATGCTAAATGTTACTTGGCTCTTTATACATTTCGAGAGTGTTCACAAGCAAACGTGGACGTCGTGGACACACTGTATTTAACCGAAATATTGCAACTTATAGGTACAGAATGATTAATAAGAATGGAAAATCTCCAAATTAGAGTTACTATGACAATTATTGATACATGTGTCGTTCAAAAAGTGCTGGTGTCAGCTATACAATTTTTTTATATAAATAATTATTTTATACTTAGCTCTAATTATTCGGTTACATTATCAAATATTTACATTACAACTCTGAGTTTCATCAATATCAGACAAGAGTAAACCTGGATTTTCATTTATCATGTGTATGTTTCATAAATTTGTTTGCTCACAAATTCGCCTTTCAAAATGGAATACATATCAGAATTTAATAAATAGAGTGTTATTTAACTTAAGGGCAGTTCAATAAAAATTACAGGAAAATGTATTATGCAAACAAAAACTAAATAGGAAACCATCTTTCGTATTTTCTTCAAAGAATTTTGTTTTAGTAAATGTATTTTCATTATATAGGCAGGTACCTATATAAATATGAAATGAAGCAAAACACTTTGCTAAATAAATATACATATATATGTAGGTATCTATGTATCTACGTAATTTAAAACCCAAAATTTTCAAAAAATATCTTTGAATATTCCCCTAGTTGAATAAATAAAAAAAAATATATTGCCCCACACTGTATAACCTTTCATTTTTTCATCTAAAGAAAAATGCAAATAAAAAATATTAAAAATTCTCATTTTCTTTTGTAGCTTTGGATTCTCGATTCCCCACGATACGCCTGATGGGTTTTATTATTCATCTTCCAGGTGCTTGTATTTTGCCCAACTTTCTTTTTTTTTTAGGGAAACCCGGATTTCGCAATATGAATTACACGTGCGAATGGTCATATTCTTTAATCGGCTTTCTGACAAAGGTATTGACGGCTACAGTCGTGCTGGGCGTATACGAGTGCCGGCAGAATCGGGAATAACAATGGATTAGGATCTTCATGCATCCAATATCGCATAATTCTGCGCCGAATGCCCGAATTTAGACGTCAAGAGCTCGTCACAAATGCTGATGGGACGGCCGGTATTAGGATTTGTTTGTCGATGTCGGCTTCTTTTCTGATGGGGGAATCTTATGGAATTTCATGCATTATGTATAATGTGCTGTAAGTACAGTATTGGCCATCGCAGGGTGATGCGTGCAAATATTTGGGGAATGTGTTCGGTAGGTGGTTTTAAGGGGGGGGTTTTCATGTAAAACCTGCACAATTTTTCCAGTCTTAAGAAGATAAATAATTTTTTGCGGAGAAAAGATTGAATCTAGAAATTTGAATTTTGGGGTACGTTGCCTGCAATTTGGAAGACATTTTTCTGTAGAATTAGGTACTTTTTGCACCGTATGCATACTATGGTAAGAAGCCCGAAACCATTATGCCCCTTTTTTAAAGAATCAATTTAAGGATTTTTTTGACTCTTGATATTCTTTCATTAACTTAAAATTTGTCTAGAATTAAGTGTAAAATACCTAATATTACTTATACTTAAATAACAGGTTCACAACAGTTTTTAGGTATACCTACCTATACACGTCTTGCCGAATACGCCCATCCCGGAATTGACATAGGCATTGGCAATTTAGTTCATACACTGAAAGAATTACTTTGCTAGGGTTAGTAAGAATTCAATTATCGCAGCAAAATATCTGCATTAAAGAAGCGCCGAGTGAGTTAATTTGCTACCGCAGCACGCTTTGCTAAAGACAACTCAATTTCAGTAAGTAAGTAGATTTCTTGAAAATCACTACGCTGTTATAATTCGACTCTTGTATTAAGGCAAGCAAGTCAGCTCACTAATCACAAGTAGCAAATAATTTGATTGTGGTTATGTACTTAGGTTTTGTTGCTGTAATTGAAGCAGCTCAATAATGATAATTAAGCTGCTCACTAGCCACAAGTGAGTTGCTTACCTACCATAGCAAATAATTTATTTGTGGTTCTATTAATTTCTTTGCTGTAAATGAGTCCAGTCAGTAATGGTAATTGAATTGCTTAGGAACTCCAGCAAATATCCAATATATTTAGTTTTATAATAATAATAATACTTCTTTTGCTTAACTCCACACACCAAAACGTTGTTTTTTGCACTCGACGCGCGTTTGTGTGTTAGCATCATCAGGAGATGATTAAGACTTAATCATCTCCTGAACTACTAACTACTAACTAGTTAGTTAAAATGGTAACTACTTTTTTAACTACTTTGAATAAAACTTGGTAGGAGAAGTAAGTTTATTGATTACTGACTATTAATAAAAAAACAAAAAAAAACAAAAAGAAACATATCCTAATAAATTAACCACTACATTTTTGATACAGTGATGAGTACAGCGATATACAGGGTGTCCCGAAATTAGCCTGCTATAATTTACCAGCCTCCCAAAAAAATTAGAAAGTTCCTATAAACCTGGGGCTCGACATGGCCTCAAAAATGACCCCTAAGGGGGCTATAGCCCCCAAAATGGACACTTTTTGGAAAACTGTTTTTTATAAATACTTATTTCCAGAACGAACAAAGATAAAATTCTGAAATTTGGTATGTGATATAAGTACATGTGATATTTGACATTTACCGAGATAGTTATAGTTTTACATTATTTATCATAGACGTCCAAAATGGGGGGGCCAAAGGGTTAAAAAATACCCCGAATTTTGTGTGTGTGCTCTTTCTCCAGACTTCTTACGAAATTATGAATTATGATGCAGGGTATTCTACAAAAAAAGGTGCTTTTATTGAACTTCGATAGCACGCACCGTTTTCTAGTAAAATCGTTTTGAAAATATTTTGCAGTGTGTCATGGAAACAGGTAGGTATGTACCTACTTATTAGAAATTAGCCTGCCATAATCGTTCGTTCTTTCTGCAACCAAAAAAATGAAAAAGTTCTTATAAACATGGCCTCAAAAATGCTTCCTAAGGGGACTATAGCCCCCAAATAGATCGTTTCTCAAACGGTTTTTTCTAAATATTCCCAGAACGAGCAAAGATGTGAGATTTGACATTCACACAGGTCGAGATAGTTTGGCATTCTTCATCATAGGTCATAGGGGTCCAAAATGGGAGGTCAAGGGGTTAAAAATACAGTAAATCTTTTTGTTCGCCTTTTTCATGACTTCTTCTCCTAGGTATATCACATACCAATTTTCAGACTTTCACCTTTCGCCTTTAAGTTAGGTAGCTAATTAGATTACTGGAAAGTAGTTAGATTAACAAAAAGTAGTTAGATTGGTACTTTAAGTAGTTTTTAGGTGGTAGTCAACTACTTCCTCAACAACATTCTTGAGTAGAATATTTTACGGAATTAAAAATGTAGTTGAGTATAACTACTAATATGAAAAAAGTAGTGTGAGTACAACTACTTTTCCTTAAAAAGTAATTAACTACGTAGTTAACTACAAAAATAGTTAAGTACTGCCCATCTCTGCTGGTAATAATATTTTACTAAACATTGAGCAACACAGTTGTCCGTATTTCCTAAAATAAAGGCGGATTCCTTAATTTTAAATCATCTACTCTAATGTTCCCATATAATAAATATGTCATCTACATAACTCCACCAAACATTAGGTTGGTCAACTTATACCTAGTCAACTCAAAAATCTTCTATGAATAAACTTATTATCCAGTTAACGGCAATTGCTTACCTATCCATTCTTTAGGATGTAAAGAAACAGGAAAATACAGGGTGATACTTACTACAAGCATAAACTTGGAAAATCATAGGTTTTGGCAAGTAATGACTAACAATAGTGAAAAGATTTAATAAAAGCATTTAGTTTCCAAAATATATTCAGTATTATTGAATTTCAAGGCATTACCTACTATAGAAAAAACTATATAGACTATCGCCCACTCATAAGGGCGTGTTTATTTGCGACGGCCTTGTATGCCTCGGCAACTAAACTCCAAATTCCACATTCAACTTCACTGTCTTGGGACACAAATAATATCTAAAATAGTCTGTGTACGTAAAGATCTTCTGGCCTGTAATTTTGCAAACGCAATTTTGATAGTGGTTACACCAGTCTAACCCCCTCGTACAATAAATTACAGTAATAAAGGCAAACCGTACACCGAACCCGCTTATCTCGCATCTTTTATCAGGGCGCATATTCACGATTTGAAAAGGCGAGGACCATAACGCAGCATAAACGTCAGATTAGGATCTGCGCGCGAGACCGAATGAATTGAAACAGACCCGGCGAGCGAACCCTTCCACGCCCGCCGAAAAGGACGCAGGGCCGGATTTCTGTGACCCTTTTTTAAGGGTTATTCTATGAAAAGTCCATAATAAGAATGGGGGGATTGTGCGGCATAGGGTTTAACGCCTGGAAATGGCCGTATAAAGATGTTTTGATTGATTCTCTATGGAGGATGTTGGGCATATAAGTTTTGTGACGGGTGAACAAAATAAAGAATGAATAGAAATTATATCACCTTGTTATATGCTTCCAGGGTCTTCGAGATGAGAACCAAAGTGGGCGAATCGCACAATTTTCAGTGCTGTGAATTTTAAGCTTGTGAACTATTTAAAAATGGATAAAATCTGTGCGGTTTATAGATATAAAAAGCTGCAGAACTGCGTCGTTTACAGAGCCGAGTAATACAGGGTGTCCCATAACTTATCCGCCATAGGGCAACAGGTGGTACTAGACGTCAAAATATACCGAGTGAGCCGAAATGCCTTAGTAAAATGTTGTAAAATGTAAAATGTTAGTAAAATGTTCGTTCGTTTAAAAGATACACGGTGTTGAAAATTAAACTTGATTTTCGAAAAATTGCAATAATTCAAAACCGTTGAAGGTATCTTATTCAAAATTTACATACTTGGGTTTCCGAAGGTGAGAAATCCGAATTCGGTACTATTTTGGACCTAGTTCCTAGAGGGCGCTTGGTGATGAATTAAATTCTGCATAATATTTTACCCTGGGAATATTTGAAGACCTCGGTGCAAAAACCGGACAAGTCCATAGTTTACAAGTTTTGGGAAAATGAAAAAGAAACTCCCGGACGTGTCTGGTTCTTGCACCCAAGAATGCGAGCGGCCAAGTCCTAAAGCTATATATCAACGTTATTCTGCTTTGGACTTTGCTGATTCTTACAACAATCGATCGGCGATATTTTAATACATAAATGTAGTGGAAAAAGTCAATTTTACCCATATTTATAAGTTTTGGGAAAATGAAAAAACTCCCGGACTTGTCTGGTTCTTGCACCCAAGAATGCGAGCGGTCAAGTCCTAAAGCTATATATCAACGTTATTCTGCTTTGGACTTGGCTGATTCTTGCACCAATCGATCGGCGATATTTTAATACATAAATGTAGTGGAAAAAGTCAATTTTACCCAAAAGTGGACTTGTCCGGTTTTTGCACCGAGCTCTTCATTTTGACTTCGAAATAGAGAAGAGTCATCATTTCCACGTAAAAAACATACTGTTGGTCAATATTGATATCTCAAGCCGTTTGCGTGATATTCGTCTTTGAATGTAGAAACACCGGAAAAAATCTCTTTATTAAATGACGCCTCACATTTGGGAAGATATTTTCGGCATTTTTAATATTATCGGTCGCTTGTTGTATTTTTCCTAATTAATAATAAGTTAATTGGGATTTCTCACCTTCGAAATTATTGCAATTTAACATTTTACTAAATCATTTTTGGCTCACACGGTATATTTTCACGTCTAGTACCACCTGTTGCCCTATGGTGGATAAGTTATGGGACACCCTGTATATCCATGGGCGCAGAGATGCATGGTGGGGGCGATTGCATAATACATTTGATTGATATTATACAAAAATACGTGGAATTCCTAATAAGCACGTTTTCAACCTGGTGGCAATGCCAACTTCAATTCAAATTAAATTTCGATCATGACCTTTTTTTTATAAAAACAAATAGGTATTCAAAATTTCTGCAATCTACAAAAAACGTTTGGGAATGGCTGGTTCAGCTTTATAGAAAGGTATTCACAGTAAGGTATGCAAAGAATGTGCGAGAAAATTTACATGAAAGTTGTGTACCTACGTATTTTCATATTTTGAAAAGGCGCGAATAATAAAATGACAGTTTTTAAATTTTTAAGCCAACCAATAAATAGGATATTTTTGGGGATGTTTTTTGGCAAATTTCAATTTAATAATTAGGTACAGGGTGGCCCATCCAAGCGGAAAAAGTGTGCTACGTAGAGACTCGTTAACATAAAATCGTCATTCAAAAAATGAGATTGTAGTAAAAATTAAGGGGAATTCGAGGACACACACACACACACACCCTAATTTTGTATATGGGGGTCGGTAAAAAAGTTATCGCAAAAAAACATTTTTTGCAAAATAAAAAAAAATATTTTTTTACCTACACATCCATTAGAGAGCCTTTAAGTAGTATTCCCGAATATTCAGTTTTTTAATAAAACTTCCGGTTATAGCGGAAATGAAAGTGGTTTTCTCTATTTTACAACTTACACATTTCCCTTAACCATCACAGGATTCCCTTTTTAATTCTGAATCCAACGATATATAATTTGACCTATTTATCTCCAACCGTTTCCGAGATATTTATCAGAGAAGCTCCATCAAACTAGATACCTACATGGTCTCATGGTCGGTGTCTGATGTTCGATCTGAGTAGGCCAAACAATAAAACTAAATTTATGACAAATCAAGTCAGCCATGATAGTAAAACTGACAATCGAGTAGGCTGTCAATTCAATATTTCTATTTACGTGTCAGATTAGTCTAAAATTTTGTTGCTGAAGCTGTTAGTAGTTGCAGTTTAAAAAATGTTTTTGAAAGAAGAATGCTGTGATATTTTACAGATCTTCATCAAAAATGATAAAAGATACGTAGAAACTTTGAGGGAGTATTCTCGTAAATATCCAAATAGAAATGTTCCGAGTGCTTCATTTATATGTAAGCTGTATCGAAGATTCAGATCGACAGGAAGTGTGATTAGTAAGAGAAAAAAAGGGTTTAGAATTAGTGAGGACGAGAGAGAACGAATTTTAAATTATTTCAGAAGAAATAACGAAAAATCTCAGAGAGATGCAGCCAGAGACTTACAAATTCCCCGGCCTACAATACAAAGGGTAATGAAATTAAGCAAATTTAAAGCCTTAAAGAAGACTGTAATATTGTCAAACAATGTTAAACTTTTATTTTGCAAGAGGTGGCGCTGGATTTTTTAAAAAAATTATTTGGTCCGATGAAGCTACATTTACAACGGCGGGAATATACAACCGGAAAAATAGTATATTTTGGTCTGTTGACAATACACGGGCATTTCGTGAAGTTGTGAAATCCGGCAGAAATTCCGTGGGTGTTTGGTGCGGAATTGTGGGAAATTTTATAATGGGCCCTCTATTTTATTCAGGAAGTATGACAGGTAGGAAATACCTACATTTAATCCAGAACGAATTGGAACAATACTTTGACCAGTTGCCATTAATTTTTCTTAACCAACTCCAAGAAAGACAATTAATGTGGCAGCAAGATGGCGCTTCCTTCCATAACTGTGGGCCCATAACGGAATTGTTGAACAATTCGTTTGAAAATTGGATTGGTAAACATGGAACGATAAGGTGGCCGCCACGTAGTCCAGATTTAACCCCCTTGGATTTTTTCTTGTGGGGGGATTTAAAAAATAAAGTTTATAAGAACCGCCCCGAAAATGTTGAGGAGATTAAAAGACGAGTAAAATTAGAAATTGATAGTTTAAACAATCGTCCCTTAATCTTTGAAAATGTCCGAAAAAATTTCTTAAAAAGACTTAGGTTATTTGTAAATAATAATGGAAACCATTTTGAACATTTAATGTAAATGAACTTCTAACTAATTTTTAATAACTAATCATATTGTTGTTGTTATAATAAATATGACAGTAGTAAAAATAATAAATGTTTCATAATTTCCAGGAGATTTTTAATTAAGTTGAATGCAGTTGAATGGCTATAGCCACTTTAACATTCAGCCTACTCGCTTGTCAGTTTTATTATCATGGCTGACTTGATTTGTCATAAATTTGGTTTTGTTGTTTGGCCTACTCAGATCTTATTTTGGCTTTCTAACTCACAAACCGCTTGAAAAAGTAAAATTTTTAAAATTGCACCATGCCTTGTGACTAGTTCACAATTAATCGCCCAATATAATGGTTCAGTTTGTCTACGCATGTCAGAAAAAAAAATTTTTTTGTGGGGTGCCAAAGTAGGCAAATATTTGGGGTTACTTTGGCAGCATATTGAAATTGCATTTGCGCTAATGTAGGCACGGTCTAAAGCCTTCTTTGGCACAAAAAATGATAAATTTTTTAACCAGCTTCGAGTTTAATTTAAAAATATTTCTGATTTATCTGAGTTATTGAAATTACGAAGCAAATTTCTTAATAATGCATTTATTAGTAAAGTAAACTAAATCACAAAATTATTGCACAAACCTGTAATTAGACATAAGAAATAAAAAAAACTGAACATTAACTACAGTTTGTTCAGCGAATATCCAACGCTACGTCACAACTACCGTCCTTGTCTAACAGCGCACGTTTTAACCTCCCACCACAACGAATGTATGCGCGTGACAAAGAGGGAAGCTGTGACGTAGCGTTGGATATTCGCTGAACAAACTGTAAAAATTATCTTTCAAATCATCGTAGATATTGCAGTAGACCCCTGTTATAGGGAGAAATCCATGTCCTGCACCGAGTCGTCGCTGTCAAAATCGTTGTTTGTACAATTGTAACAAACATAGAATGGGTCATCACTCGCTTCGTTGCACACACCACATATCCATTTCTTGCATTCATTACAACAGATCCAATCAGGACCTGTGTAGGTTTTCCATTTTTTAAAACAATTTGCGCACACATCATCTGTGGATTTAACAAGCCGTTTGGCTTGTTTTCTTATCGGTAATATTTTTTTAGGCACTTTAGTTGCAAGTGGAGCTTCGTCGCTATCTTCATCGCTGTTGCTAATGTTTAAGTTCTGGATCCCCGAAGGACCAGCAACTGGCTCTTGGCTAGTAGAAGGTTCTTGATCATTTGATGGTTTTAAGGCATCTTTCGTAAGTCGTTTACCAGGTTCTATTTTCTTGCCACGCTTTTTCGAGACTTTTTCTTTATTTGTACCGCGCAGATCTTGGAGCAGTTCAAATAAGCTGTCACTCATCTTAACCTGGGCATTTTCGTCTAATGCTGGATTGGTGGGAATTCTTTTAAGAACTTCCTGTGGCTCAAAAGGGCAAAGCCCTGTAGCTCTAAATCCTGATTTTAAATTTGTGCTCACATTTTCACTTATTTGAATCCACAATCGGTTTAAAAGTTTTGGAAAATATTCCTTTGGAATGGCAACACTTGATTTGGTTTCGCTGCGCCACTTGTCAAGAATTTGACGCCACTTCTTTTTCATCGGGGCGAACACTGCAACATCTAATGGCTGCATAATGTGTGTGCTATTTGGGGGCAATGCAGTCATGTAGACGTTGTTTTCCTCACAAGCTTCGATTACAGCAGGGGAAAAATGGGAAGCTAGATTATCCCCAACGATAACTTTCTTGCCAGGATTGTTTATTTCTTTAATTTTAGGTAACAAAATTTCGAAAAACCACTTTTCAAATTGGTCCATGTCGAACCAACCACTAGGGGTGTTGCTGTAGACAGTGCCAGCAGGACCTCCTTGTGTCCAGCCGGTGTATAAATTAGCAGCTTTGTACACCACCATAGGGGGCAATAAATCTCCTGCAGCGTTTCCACATGCCATAATACTAATAGAGGCTTTGGAGTGTTGTTGAACTCTTTCTATGCGTTTGGTGCCCCTTGGAACCACGACTTTTTTGGCACCAGGATCGTCTTGAACGTTAGTCTCATCGTAGTTGAAAACTAAACTAGGATCAATATCTTGCAAAACATCTTTAATATTATCAAAAAATTCCTGAATTTGGTGTGGTCCAACCGCTGCACGAGTTCGCTTTATGTTCGCTGCCAAACGGACACTCAGGTTGTTCCGGATAATGAAGTGTTCCAAGAAATCGTACCCAGGAACATTCTCCTTAAATTCCTTAACATTACGACCTTTCTTCTCTAAATATTTGTGGAGCAATTGGCGAATATCGACTTTTGTGAATGGAAACCCCCAGTCGCTCACTGTTAATAAGGTCTTCGTTAGTAATCGTTCTTCATCAGGTGTGAAAACTGTTGGGTGACCTGGCGGACGGTTATGTTGACCCTTCAACTTATTTTGAAGGGTACCACGCGAGATTTTGAATCTTTTGCTTGCTGCTGCCTGACTCATGCCGCCTCTAATGGCTTCCAACGCTCTTTCAAGGTCAGCATCACTAAAGTTCCTGTAAGTTCGGGCTCCAAGTGTTTTTTTGTAATGTCTAGGCATTTTGTATTACTTTAGACCTGTAACAATAGAGAACCACTGAAAAAAACGCAAAATAAAAAAACGGTGTGGGAATAACAATAATATTAGGTAAATAAGACAAACTGCCAAAGTAGGTCGAAGGTGCCAAAGTAACCCCGTTTTACGGTACTTTTAACAAAAGATAATACAAGGTAGATCACTCAAAATATTGTAACAGAAAAAATTGGTGTTTATATGTGTGTTTTCTAAAGCAAAATGTCCCATTGAATTTGATGATTGAATTTGTATGATGTTGTTTGTTGTGGAAAGTTTGTGTAAATACTAGATGTTCACTGAGCAATTATTGTAATATAGAACAATATTTTGTTATTGCCAATTTTAAGATAATTGCTATGGCATTACGTTATAGGCTACGTTAAATTGAAAAAATTAAGTAATTTTAATTTACCTACTTTCATAAAATAAAAGAATGTCTAAGAGTTTAGTATTTTTTATTATTTAAAATAACAATTCTAGATTTGCTAATTCCACATTCGATTAAGCGCACGTAAACTACTTTATTTTCAAAATTTTAAGGCCTACTATATCTACTTTAATGTAATAATGGATTATTTATTTCCATGCGTAACTATAGATTTTATGCCAATCAACAAACTTTATCAACAATTTTTCTAAATTTTTTATAGCAAATACAGACCAAACTGGCATGTGTGCCAGGTCAAATATAATGGTAATTTAATTTTTGATACCAAGAGGGCCTAAATTTAGTCATATCGAATATTTCAAAACTGATTTGACAGTCTTTGCAAATAATTTTTATGTTAATTTTGAACCTTTTTGATTTTTGGCCATAATTTTCGTAGGTGGCCATGGACAGCAACTTTAATTAGGTATGACAAAAGAAGGCCGTTCAGAAGAGATATAGTTCGCACCCGCCACAATTTTTTTCTGTCAAAAAATAGCCGAATTATTTTGAGTGAGCCACTTATATAAGCCACCCTGTATATCTGGGGCATCTTCAACTTCAGAAAACTGTAGGACAACTACAAGCATTTTTTGTTCTCAAATTGGTTTCTTTTTTTTTTCGTTTTTGATAGGTTCCGAAAAAAAAGGCATAAAACGAGATTCAAATGCACTGTTCATAAATTAGCAATTTTCGTAAATCAGAAGAAAAAAAAAACAAAAACTGTCAACTAGAAAACCCATTAGGTACATTGTAATACATCTCTGTTAAGACCCATATACCATATACAGTGTGTCCACGGATTGATGTCGGAATAGGTGTAAATGACAAAAAAATTTCGAGTTCAAATTTGACCATTTGGGGTTCAGCCCTGCTTGGATAGAAACTAATTTGTGCCATATTAGTAGTTTCGAAAAATCAAGTAGGCCTTGACAGGAACGATTTATTTATTTTCTGTGTAGGTTAAGTGCCTTTTCTGAACAAGATATCGAAAAATGTTATTAGAACAAGTTGCTTAGAATTCAAAATTATGTCCCTGTGCAGATTTTCAAAATAATTGGCCTACTTTGATTTTAATCCATTTCTGGCAGTTTTTTATTAATACGCTAAAACCCAGAGGATATAACTACCAAACTGCACTGAACAGTTTAAAAAAAATAATAAAAACATGCCAACTTGACTGAAAATGTGTGTTCGGCAATATAAAAGTTCAACTACCTAAATGAAATGGATTAAAATCAAAGTAGGCCAATTATTTTGAAAATCTGCACAGGGACATAATTTTGAATTCTAAGCAACTTTTTCTAATAACATTTTTCGATATCTTGTTCAGAAAAGGCACTTAACCTACACAGAAAATAAATAAATCGTTCCTGTCAAGGCCTACTTGATTTTTCGAAACTACTAATATGACACAAATTAGTTTCTATCCAAGCAGGGCTGAACCCCAAATGGTCAAATTTGAACTCGAAATTTTTTTGTCATTTACACCTATTCCGACATCAATCCGTGGACACACAGTATATGGGTTCTCATTTTTCAAGACTAAGTATTCAATCTAAAATTTACTGGCTCAATAAACGAATAAATCCATAATTCCATAATGGCAATAATGAGCCCACGATTTTGTAAAGGCCACCTCACCACGCGATGGGAATTTCCATTTTTCCCGAAATAACAAAAAAATCGGAGCCAATAAAACCATTACGACGGAATTAGCGGCACAAAGCCCTTTCTCGGGAAAACGTCCCCAGTAAATTACCGCCAACAAAAGTGACAGATAATAAATGTCTCTTTGGCCAGTAATCGGCCAGAAACTGGTGTAAATTGTTGACGTTTGCCTGGCCAAGGAATGGTCCGCATTTTGCACGGTCTGGGGTTCAATAGTCAGTGCTTTTATTTTAAAACGAGAACGGCCTTCGTGCAGACCAATTTATGACGGTTTAGAAGCTAGAGTTAATGTATTTTTGTGTGGACGCAATGTGGCAATTAGTACAAGTGTCCATGTCTCCTATAGAGCCGAGGGTTTAGATACCTTTTCTGTGGTCTGGTTTAGGACAACTGACTTTTAGTTTTGTCTCAGAAATGAAACATTCGGTATCGGCCAAAAGTGAAGAAACAAATAAATAATTTATTAATTATTAACAGATATCGATTCATAATATTTTGGAATCGATTAATTGGCCTCTAAAAAAACCTCCAACTGCGGCAAAAACACGACACGATTCCGTTTTTGCTAAATACATGTTTTCTCTTGATTTTTATGGGACAAAAGTAAAGACAGATTTGAATTTACTCTCATTTCTAATTCTGCCTAAAGGGAAAAGTTTGTCAGAAGATATGAGAAAATCAATTATCGAAAAATTTCGATCTGGCGAGAAAAAGGTTGGAATTGCAAGGCAATTAAAATTAAACCGCTGTGTTATCACAAAAAAATTGCAATGTACAATCAACGAAAAAGCTTAAATAATGCTCCAAAATCAGGAAGGCCGCGTAAAACAGATAAAGCTGCCTATTGTAGTATAAAACTGAATTCTTCAAGAAATCCATTTTGGCAAGCAGGGTGAATAAAAAAGGAAATTCGACAAGTGAATTTATCTGAAGGATCTATTAGGCTTTGGTGGAATCATTGATTAAGGTATTAATTATTATTCAATGATATTATGTAGCAGCGATATTACGGGCTTCGACTACTAAAGTGTAAGCTGCCGGAGGGTCTCAAAGCTCTCTCATTGTCTAGTTTAAAAAATATATACAGTGCCCGCCAAAAAGTCTGCACCATATATGGGAAAAATTTTTAGTAAATAACTTACGGTTTTGCTTGCTCTAGAACCAAAATTGACATAATCAAATGTTGTGACGTAGTCTCTTTTATATGTCAAATTTGACATTAATGAAAAAAATGTCCGAAAAATGGGCTTATTTAACCGAATTTCGAAAAAAGTCATAAGAAAAATATGTTTTATCTGTAAAAATGAGATCAGTTTTGCACCAAGCGTGCTTCTTCAACAAGCCCTCATTTTAATTTTTTTGCAAAAAAAAAGAAAAGAAGGATATTTAGACCGTAAACTAAGTATTGTGCAATATGTATTCAGTCAATGAGTGTTTTAAATTACATAGGATCGACTTTTATGGATTAACAAATACGGAAAAGAGCAACAAAGGGCAAAATATGAAAATCGTAGTAGGCTCTTGAAATTTTGCACAGGTGTATAAAATTGCAAAAGAAACATATTTTTCTTATGACTTTTTTCAAAATTCAGTTAAATAAGCCCATTTTTAGAACATTTTATTCATTAATGTCAAATTTGAAAAAAAAAGACTACGTCACAACATTTGATTATGTCAATTTTGGTTCTAGAGCAAGCAAAACCTGATGCCGCAAACAAATTTTCCGTAAGTTATTTACCAAAAATTTTTCCCATATGGTGTAGACTTTTTGGCGGGCACTGTATATAAAAGATTTTAATAAAAAAAACATTTTTAAATTTAAACATTTTTAAATATATTTTAAAGTTGGTTTTTATTTATACAGGGTGTTTCTAAATTATGGTGCCACCATGACATGTAGAAAATGTCATTTTGAACAAAAAGTTTCCTATAAACAAGGGCCCGAAAATGCATAATAAAAAAGTTACAGGGTGATAAAAGTGCAGTTTGAAAAACATATTGTTCGCAAAAACTTCTACAGAAGTTATGCAATTTAAATAAAACTTGGTGCAGTCCTTTAGTCGCTGATGTGTAACACCTTCGTGTAAACGCAATTTATTCCCATCGATCAGAGGCGGAGGGCGGGGTAGCTTATTGTGTTTTATAGATACTCATAACTTTTTTGAGGTTATCTGTTTGATCTTGCAGGTTCATCATTTTGGTACTCTTGTACTCTTGGGTACTCTTGTTCCATAACGATAAACTCAACCGCTTGCGTTGAAATCGGCAAAATGTGCCTCAAACCACCTGTTAATATCCAAAATTCGAAAAATAAAATTATCGCCTACCGCATTTAAATGTTATAGATGACTTGTACGTTTAAATCTAAAAAAAATACTAATAGGCATTGAGTAAAACATCACTTCTTTTCTTGAAATAGGGTGTCAAAATATTGTCGAGCTCAATCCGTTCTATTTTGAAAGGGAACAATTTTTGGTACACTGTTCATAGTTTTTTTTTGTCACTTTAAATGGTACAATTATTCTGTAAAATTTGAAAGCGGTAGTTGAAAATTTTATTTTTCGAATTTTGAAGTCAACAACCGCTTCCAAATTTTACAGAATAATAATTGTACCTACCATTTAAATAATGGTAATAACAAATAATAAAAAATACGTATGAGTATAAACCTTGGGGGGATTATTCTCGTAAATGTATAAATATAGATATTCCGAGTGCTTCATTTATAATGTAAGCCATAACGAAGATTTATTAGAGCGACATATAAATAGAAAAATAGAAATGTCGAATTGACAGCGTAGGTAGGTACTTGATTGTCCGTTTTATTATGTCATGAATAACTTTATTTTTCATAAAACCGGTCTCCATGTATCCAACACACTTTTTCGGTCATACCTATCTAACATAAGAAAATTACGTGATTGGTTTTGAGCGCGTCATTTTGTCATCATTTTTAAACCAAGAGCCACTGGCAACATCAAGATTTATGTACTTAAATCTAATAATAAAAAATATAACTTAATTGTTCAAATGTTAAAAGTCAAACAACAAAGCAATTATTATATTATTATTTAAATGTCTGTAATAACAATAAAGAGATTTTTTATTGTTCTTCTACATTATAAAGATAACAGACAGCATCATCCCAAATTTCCATTTTTAAACTGACTCGGTTAAAATTTAAATAGGAATGCCAATAACACAAAAAACTGAATCCTCGCCAACATCTTGAAGCTTGACCCAAATATTCCGAGACAAGACCACATGTCCAAACAGACACTTTTGTTTGCGGGCATTTTTTGAGATTTCGGGATATTTATTGCGTAATGTGTGTGGCCAGCTGTTTGGTTTAGGCTTTGTCAGCACTGCCCACTTTCTTGTTTCCGGATTAGGCTGAGGCTGACACATCCGTAAGATTAAGTGACTTTCTTTGTTTTGTCCAATAACAGATAATTTCGCTCAAGTGTCACCCCCGGCGGCATAGGTGGTCTCTAACGTAGAATTGACAGCTTCCAATACGTTAAAACTAAGTAGTAGGTACATACTCGTACATTATGTCCACGGTTAGGGTAAATAAGACGAACAACTTTTTTATTTTACATTTTTATTCACACTTGAGAAAAAGTTTTGGTTATGTATTTAAAATGAGGTTGCCATGAAAAAACTGTTTCATGTACCGGATGTCCAGAAAAATGTTACTTCAGTTTTTAAATGAAACAATTCACTAGTTTAATTTTAGAACGTGATACTTTGCGAAAATCTCGTTGTTCGGCATAAGAACCGACACAGAGCAGAAGCATACAGGGGAGCCCACGCAACCTACCTCTATTCTAAGTTGAACCCCTGAGAAGTTAAGCCTTGCAAGGTGGGCTTTAAAATTTCGAAAAAATCAATATCTTAGTTATTTTTGAACCAAATTTGGTACACGTTGTGGGTGTGCCAAAGGCATTAATCGACAGAAAACATAGTTTAATTGTATACCATTTTAAAGGGTATGGATACAGAGTGATGTAACCTAAAAATGTGGCCGAACTTTTTTGTTATTTGGCGGACTTACAAAATTGTTACTTTGTGTTACGAAGAATTTAATTCTACAACTTTTTTTACTCTAGTTATTTTTCGAAAAACTTCATCGCTTTCGCTAAAAACGCGAATAACTGAAAACACGTATTGCAGATGTGATATTTAAAATTTTTGAAAATTCTAAAGTTGCCTACGAAATTAAATTAAATACGCACATTAAGAGAATATATTATATATATTATATACAGAAGTGTCTCACTTAAGAGTGAAACAACCTTATAACTTCTTTAATTTTTAACCGACCAGAACGAAATTTTGTGGCTTACTTATTTACAAAATATTAGTCGCCTACTCCCAAGTTAAAGCCACCTGCGATGTCACAATCGAGGGTAAAAATCCGAAAATCATATTAGCATTTTTTTTTTTCAAAAAAATTACTAAAAGAAGTTGTTCAGAATCGATCCAGGACCCTAAATCCAAAATTTGGTAAAAATCAAAAAATATTTTATACAAAAATAATGTCCTTTTAGAAAGGGTTGCCATGGAAGTTTTGAAGGCTAGTTGTTTTCAAAAAGTGATCATTTCAAAACAAAATTAAAAGCTACAAAACAAATTTTATATTTTTTAAATTTTTACTTATTTTTTTATTTATTATTTTTTGATTTTGACAAAATTTTGGATTTAGGGTTCTGGATCAATTCTGAACAACGTTCTTTAGTACATTTTTTTGAAAAAAAAAGCCTAATATGACTTTCGGATTTTTAGCTTTGATTGTGGCATCGCAGGTGGCTTTGACTTTGAAGTAAACAACTAATTTTTTGGAACTAAGTAGGCAACAATGCCATCTACCTTTCTTAAGTGAGACACTCTGTATAAATATCTTAAAAGTAATTGTTAATATAAAATGTATCTTTTTATAAAAGAAATTTTCACACGAAAAGAAGAAAAGACAAGCTTTTCATATACAATAATTGTATAATGAAACAAAATTATGGGTATTTGCTTTGGTTTGATTTATTTCAAAATTTATTTTCTTCTTTCCAGAGCATTTAAATAAATCCTTGTATTTAAAAATATGTTTTTCTATTTATTTATTTATTATTATTTTAGTTCAAGAAAATGCAATCCGCCATCTTGGAGCGGCGGCCATATTGAATTTAGTATGATGTCACTAACTTCATCGTTTTCTA
Organism: Pseudeuparius sepicola; assembly: GCA_963920635.1. NCBI lineage: Eukaryota > Metazoa > Arthropoda > Insecta > Coleoptera > Anthribidae > Pseudeuparius > Pseudeuparius sepicola. Next base: position 9,500,406 of record OY987304.1, read on the forward strand.
CTCTTCAAGCCTTTTGATTTAATAATCATATTAAGGGGTTTGAAAAGAAAATTTAATCCGCCATCTTTATTGTGATGTCACGAACTTTATCGGTTTCTACTCTTTATTAAGCCCTTTCATTTGATACCCATATTAGGGGGGCTATCTTGGAGCGGCACTAGCGGCAGCCATTTTGAAAATATTACAGTAATGAGTATTGCATATTGTATTGTCACCAGAACTAAAGAGCAAAATTTCAGCTCAAGAAATGGTTCTAAGTCAGCTTGCAAGATTTGAATAAAATAAATTAACTAACATACATTGCTGGTTAAATAAAAGCTTGTAAAAATAAAGGTAGTTAGATAATATAGTCTTAAATTAGGACATTCTAATATTTTTTATTTTTCCGGCTGAAATGTTAAGTTGCCCTGCCAACCTCATTTTAAATGCAAGCAAAACTTTTTATCAAATGTAAAATAAAAACCGCCCCTCTTATTCACTCTAACCATGGACCCTAGATAATATTATGTAGATAGGCACAAGCATTGTTTAAGCCGTCCACAAAAATCTATTTTAATTCAGTTACCTATTAGTTTTTACATATATAAAATTTAATGCAAAATATTTGGTGCGCCTCGCGGTCATTTCAACAATGGTTCTGACAGTGTAGCTTCGTCTATGTTTGTAGTTTGTATGCAGATCACAACGATTTTTCGGATATGGTGATGACACAATTATGTGTTTCAGTAAGTCATCGATTATAATAGTTTATATAACGAAAAGAGTAATTTTAATTTTAAGGAGACACTAAACCCCAAAATTTCCATATTTATGTCTTTCGGTGATCGACAAATTATTTTTATATTCTCAACGAAAACTTGTTAAATTAGAGAAAAATCCTGAATGAGGATGACTGCCATCAAAAGAACATTAATTTACTAGACCGATCCGTCGAAGAAACATACCTATCCAACTTATTTAACATAAAACATCGATTGCCAAAAAATCCGAACAAGTTTACATAAATACAATAAAATTTGATATCCGTGAAGATTTTTTTTTGACAATAAAATAAAGTATTTTAACAGCTCGAGTTAACAAGTATAAAAGCCAAACCCCTACCTATCGTTTCTACACTCTTCGAAAATGAAGTGCTTCGCGATCTTACTTCTCGCTGCCGCAGTCAGCGCCCAAAATCAAAATCCCTTTTCACCCGCCGTGAAGTACAGTGTACGGACCAACAGGTTCGACAGAAACTTCAACAACCTCTTCAACTACGAAAGCGACGTCATCGCCAACAACCAGGAAGCCAACTACATCCAGCTAGAGAGCAACGTCACCAATCTCCGCCGAGGCATCTTCGACGTCACCGCCAACACCTTGCACCTCCTGGCCTCTGGAAGAGGCATCCGTTTCATTCAACCCGGAGCATTCGAGGGCCAGAGGTTCACCGGACAACTGCAGTTGCACAACAATCAACTGCAAGCTCTGTCGAAAGGTACCTTCGTCGGTCTGGACGTTTACGAAATAGATTTGACCAACAACCAAATCAAATTCGTCGATCCCGGTGCGTTCGAGAATCTGCCGCTCTTGAGCGTGCTGCGATTGGACAGAAACGGCCTAACAACCTTCAACTCGTTTTCTGTAGTTAATACCCCAAACATCTACTACCTGTCTTTGGCTTTCAACAACATTAGGAAGATCAAGGAAAATGACCTTTCTATTCTGAAGGCTGGCTCGCCGGTGGTTTTGGAACTCAACAGTAATCAACTCGAAGATATCCACCCGGCTGCATTCAACAATGTTTATCAGTTCGACACGTTAAACTTGACAGAAAACAACCTGAGGTTTTTATCAGGTGAATTGTTCAAGGCGCCAAAATATGAGTTTTTGTACATTCGGAACAACGGTTTGATTTCGATGCCGAAGGAATTCTTCCAACTTGAACATATCGCGAGGGCCGATTTGAATGGGAACAACTTCATCTGTCCAACCATTAACAGTTTGAAGCTCTTCAGAGAGGCCGTGAGTAGGAACGTGTACTTCGACGACAAATTTTATTGTGGTAATACTGTGTTCCAATTTTGAGAAATATAATACAATATTATAAACAGCTATTTTTCGCATTTATTTTACCACCCACCTTGTCAAAAATTATTTTTCCAGATGCTAATTAGTGCTCTTTAAAAAACATAGAGGGTGACTAAAAAAAACCACCCGTAGGTACTAAGGGAATCTACAGTAAATACAACGAATTCAACCATTCATTACAAACATTTTATACATGCAGTGATAACGAAGTAAAAAATACCTATGTGCCTATGTAGGTACTTTTTTATTTCCTTGAAATAAAAATAGAAATAGAAATAGAAAAAAATAGAAAAAAATAGAAAAAATGAATGGAAAAAAAAGGAATTTTCAGTATAATTGTCTCAAAACATTTTAAAAATATTTCGTTTCATACATCATGGTATTTGCAATGAAAAGTGCTTTCAAAATCTGCTAAATAAAATCCAGGTCCGTATTTAAAAAAATTAAGTTGAAGATGGTTTCTCAAAAACGAAATGTTGTAGAACAAACCTAAAAAACGCCATCTTAAAGTCCTTTGAAAAGTGCCGTAAGAAAGTGTTTTTCTTTTTTTTTCTATCTGTGAAAACAACTTCAGAAAAAAATAAAATCGAAAATGCGAAATTTTACTTTTTCAAAATAACTCAAAAACGAAAAATGATATTAGAAATCTGTTTAAGTATACCATCTTATTGGCCTTAAAATTGCGCAACTTTTTCCCCAGTTAACCGTTGTTCTATCTCTCACCGTTTGCAAGATCCCATGCTGTTCATTCTTATCCGGGACACATTGTATATTCAAAACAATGGGAAATATTTTGAAAATAAATAATATTATCAATAAGGTAATAATAATATTATAGTGAAGGCAGCCCTAAATATCATGCGCTTGGAACTGTTCAAAAGTAAAGCATGACCCATATTCTCACATATTTTTAAAACTATGTCCTATAGAAGAAAAAGTTTAAATATATTTTTTTTCGTGTATTTTTGAATTTTTCGTAATTATTATATTATTATCATAATTATTATAATAATAATTATTATTAATATTATGATAATATTATTATCATAATTATTATAATTATAATTATTATTAATATTATGACAATATTATTATCATAATTATTATAATAATAATTACGAAAAATTCAAAAATACACAAAAAAATGTATTTAAACATTTTTTTCTATAGGACACAGTTAAAAATATGTGAGAATATGGGTCATGCTTTACTTTTGAACAGTTCCAAGCGCATGATATTTTTTATATTATATTATTATCATGGATTGCCTTCACTATAATTTTCTATATTCTTCTATTCCTTTCAATAAACATCTACGACACTTTTATGAGCACATACATCACATTAAGATGTCAGTTTCTCCACACATTCAGCCACTGCTCGGCTTCCGGCCTATTGTACCGTCTAAGTGCTTGTGTAATACTTTCTGAAGGCCCTATAGACCCTAAGTAATTATCAGAGGCCCACCAAAGCCCATGGGATCCCTTCCTTTAAGTCTAAATACGGTTTTGATACAATTTAAAATGATTTCCTGTCGAGACCATGGCGAATTTTCGATTCCTTTGTTGGAAGTGATTGAGCTGAATATAATTTTGATATAAACCGGTGCAGAAATACAGTTTTTTGCCCATTTTTTTTTATAATAGCACATGCTAAGGAGATTATCCTCCGAAGTAATGAAACACGATATTTATTTGCGCAATTTAAGAACTAAATCCGATTTTATGCACAATTCAGCTTCCTTGTGAGACATCCGATATGTTTATTTATATCAGATCAAAGATAGAAAGTCCTATTGCAAGGTATAAACAGAACAATGGGTCTTTAAGCTAAGTTAAGGGCTCTTTGAGGACAAAAAAGAATGGTTCCTATTTTTTCACCTGGAGATCCTTATCAGCGTGGGTAGGTATATTTTAGGTGTATTTTTACATTTCAAGGAAATAAAAAAAGTACCTACATAGGCACATAGGTATTTTTTACTTCGTTATCACTGCATGTATAAAATGTTTGTAATGAATGGTTGAATTCATTGTATTTACTGTAGATTCCCTTAGTATCTACGGGTGTTTTTTTTAGTCACCCTCTATGTTTTTTTAAAGAGCACTAATTAGCATCTGGAAAAATAATTTTTGACAAGGTGGGTGGTAAAATAAATGCGAAAAATAGCTGTTTATAATATTGTATTATATTTCTCAAAATTGGAACACAATAAAAAGAATTACCACAATAAAATTTGTCGTCGAAGTACACGTTCCTACTCACGGCTTCTCTGAAGAGCTTCAAACTGTTAATGGTTGGACAGATGAAGTTGTTCCCATTCAAATCGGCTCTCGCGATATGTTCAAGTTGGAAGAATTCCTTCGGCATCGAAATCAAAACTCATATTTTGGCGACTTGAACAAATCACCTGACAAAAACCTCAGGTTGTTTTCTTTCAAGTTTAATGTGTATTTAATAATAAGAAATCTAAAACCCCTATGGGGATAACATATGGAATCAATTCCTTAGCAGAAATAAAAGGTGTCTGTTGCCCATATTTTCACGCAAGCCGTGTTCACTAAATGATTAATTAATAGAACCTGGCTTTAAAAAACCAAAGGCTTGAGTGTTGCAGGTGGCTAAAGGGTTGAACTAAGGGCGTAATCTTGTAAGAAAAAATCGAGATTTTGGCCGATTTTTCCAGACAAGCCCATCGAAAGTATGAAAATGTACATTGTCACTAGCCCGAAAAACATAAAAAAGCCATATACATAATTAACATATATTATATACAGGGTGAGTTACGTAGGTCGCTGTGGTCTATATCTTCTACATTGTTAATGCTAGAAAAAAAGTACAAACAAAACTTGTAGAGACATGAGTACCTACTACATTTCGAAAATGTTTTCCAATATACATAGTGATCCAATAAGTATATAGCGACGACCCAAAGTTATGTTTCTTTTTTAAATGGAACACACCATATTTTGTTACATTTTTAGAAAGCTCCTAAAGAGTATTTTCTTTTTGGTACAAATAAGGTTCTTGCGAAGTGTGGCAACATTGCAGATTTTAAATTAGGATGGTGTGTGGAACAAGAAACGAGATCAGCGGTCCCGAAACTATTGAAATTATTTTCTCTGTGAAAACGGAAAATATTTTTTGAGTTAAAACAAAATTACTTCAGAGCCGTGTTCTAGGGATTTAAATTTAACGCTGGTTAAAATGTGTGTACTAATCAAACATTAGCCCAATATAGTCTATCCAAACCTGTTATAGCCAAAATAGCCAACCCCTATATGACCCTGATTTCCAGATTAGCCCCTGGAAACTGGGGGGGGGGGTGAAAAAATCGGGGAGACGTCTTTGGGGGGCGAGACGCGTCCGAGAAGGAATAAACCCCGAAATTAGGGATGGCTTATCGCAGCGATTTCCCCCGAAAAGGCGGCAATAAAGTTTTGGACGATGTCCCTTCAGACCGGGGTTTTATTTGGCGGAAAGGGTGATGCCCTTTGGCAGGGACGTAGGGAAGGTTTTTTATCGCAGATGCGAAACTTATCCATTCAAGGCAGAAGATACAGAACGTAGCATTACTTTTGTATAATATAATGAATATTTTACACTCGTTGTATCTAGAAAACTAAATATTAGGGGAGAGTCAGGTAATATCGGACAGTGGGTAGTATCGGACAACAAAATTTTCTCAATTTCCCTAATAGATGGCGTTCCGAATTTGTCAGAAAATGCTTTATTAGAATTGCCGTAGACACATATATGTTCAGTATGAGGCCGAGCTTTGAACGGTACGCGTCGTGTGCTTTATTTTTTATTTTTTTTGCCCAAAACAAATTTCCCGGACATAAAATTTACCAGTCTATATTTTATATAAACGTTAAGTTCTTTTAAAATGTTCATATTATATAACATTTGTTGGTTATTTTGGAATATAAAAATGGTTTTACAGAAATTATCGGACGGTCGTAAAAAATAAGTTGGCCACTTTTTTCCAACGGTGCTGTTCGGGTAGTATCGGACACACATATTTCGGGTGATATCGGACACACTGAAATTTTAACTGAACATTCTTATTTTCATATTAACTTTAAAAAATGCCCAAGAACACAAAAGAAAAAGAAAAATTGACCAACTAGAGGATTACATTGGAAAAAATAAAAATGTAAAGGACAAAAAATATAGCAAAGATAATGTGCTCTGAACAGCAACAAGAAGCAACGGAGTGTATCATCTGTGGTGAAGACTTCGTCGCAAATTAGATACAATGATGAAAACATTTCACGTCCCCAATAGATTTTTACAGAAAGAAAGTTAGCGGCTTTATGGGACTATAAATTTTGGCAACTGGTAATATCATACCAACATCCAAGTTCTAATGGATGTGCCGGTGTTTTCATATTTGAATCGTTCGAGAAGGTAGACTACGACAGCTGTTTCCCCTTATTAGGTTCATCAAGGCAGCCATAACCTTCCCGAACGACTCAAACCGAAACGGTAGCACTTATAATAGTGTAACTTGCACTTGCACTTGCACTACATTGCATCTAGTGCCATGGTTGGACCCATAAAAATTGTTCTGGGGCCTGGGGCAGAAAAACATCAGGTTTATTATAAATACGGCATTTGTAAGGGGAATTAATTCATGTCCGGTACTACCCGACATTTTCAGAAAATTACAAAAAGAGGCCCACTTTTGTTTAAGGTTTTTTTGTTTAATTTTATTATGTATTCTATTCTGCAAAGAGTATAGTTTATTTTAAGCAAAAATATGTTAATATATCATTTTTTTGATAAAAATTATTTCAATTTTTCGAAATATGTCCGATATTACCCGACTCTCCCCTATATTGGGTACCTAATTTTATTTGAAACGGTTATGTTTTCACAAGATGACATATTAATCACTAATCAACTAGCATATAAAATACGAAATGAAAACTTTCTTTAACGTTGCAACAGCTTATCAATCCAGATAGTATACATAATAAATGATAATGCATCCTATACTTAGGAGCAACGCCTCTGAACTCAATTCCGAAAGGTTGTTGACAACCGCGTTATCAGCAGGTGTACTACTATGAGACCGTGATCCAGTGACACTAACAATGTTTCAAAGTATAATAGCAATTTTGTCATATTTTTCGTGCTTTTTACACTATTTTACATTATTATTATTATTATTATATCCGGCCTCATGTTACGAAGAGACTGAAACTCGTCTCACTGGATCGTGTATGAATGTCCTATGTATGAATAAACTCCAGACAAATTATTGGACTTGCAAGGCTTGCGGCTTGAGATTTATGTAGGGAGTGTGATCGGCACCGTCGCAATGGTAAAGGCCTGCCAGCTGGCGACGCGAAACGTCTCTACGACATCACAGGGAGGTCGGGAGGTTGCTTTTTAAAGTTGTTTACTTTTACTTGTCTGGCCATTTTCCTGTTTTAAAGAACGTTTGTTGTGGGTTGGACTGTTTTTTAGTAATATAGGACGTGGAGTTTTATTAATAAGGTGGTAAAACAGCCGTGGTTCAGAATAAAGTGATTAAAGTTCAATTTTAGTTTATAGGTTTTAGGTTGTGTCTATAGTTTCGGACTAATTTAAATCATGCCGTGGAAGTGTTCCGTTCCCAGCTGCAAGGGAAACTACAAAGGCGGTCCTAATGTGTCCGCTTTTTCCTCCATAATAAAGACCCCATTTTAAGGGAAAAGTGGGTTAAGGCCATCAAAAGAGATTTTGTTCCTACATAGTTTTCCAGGATTTTGGTTTGGACTGTTGGAGAGTGTTATACCTAACAATTTTACGTGATTAAACGTAACCACCTTGAAATCAGTAAGTTTTATGGCTTTATTGATTCGAATTTAGTTGTATCTAGGCAGGCAAATAAGAAATAATTGTCATTTACGAAAATTTTACCGGTAGATATCTAAATGCACCAAAACCCCTTGAATATGTGACTTTCACTCTCGTAGATTATTATCCGTGTTGTAAAACCATGAGCTATATATGTAAACAACCATTTTAAAGTGTTTTTTTTACCAAATTTACCAAGTTGACACCTTGAAATTTGAATTTGGCTCCTTGGGCTCACCCCCCTTGGATGATTCATCGCTTTCAGCTGGCGGGCCGTGTTATTGCGACGGTGCCGGTGTGATTAGGTATAATATTGGGCTTTGGACCCTGGAATTCGAAAGTGGTTCGGATTCGTACGCCACTGGTGCAGAATAAAAGCAGTAAACGGGGGCCTGGGTTAAGCTGGGGTACGTTAGAGATATGGCGGTCATCAAATGACCATTACTGGGCAATGGTCATTGCCGGTTTATCGACTAGAAATAACCGGTGGGCGGATGCTGCATACGTCGCCATAAGATTATAAGATATACAGCTACAGCTGGGAGCATGTTACAATTTGTACATTTTCTAAACTGATGGAAATATAAATAGATTCTCCTAATATAACCTATTATAAAGCATAGTCTGTGGTAGAGGAGAAGACAATGAAAGTACCAGTAGTATCAAGTAGAAACCAGTTTCAGGCCTTTGCCTTTTTTATTAGGTATTGAATCTTATACCACAGACCTATATAGCTATATAGGTCTGTGCTTACACTTTTGCAGCAAAATTTATTTAGGTAACATAGAAATAAGTTAAGTTTGTTACGTAAAGTTCGTTACCTAACAGGTAACAGGTTACGTAGAGTTGCTCTCGTCACTCACTACAGTGAAATATCTAAAATATCTAAAGTATTTAAAATATAAAATATGGATATAACTGAATATCGTCATATAGAATTATCCATATAAATATTTTTCAACTATCGAAAAAATCATATAATATACATTCAGGACGTAGCGGGATAGGTGTAAAACCAAAGGTGTGAAAGACAAACAAATTTTGAATTTAAATTTGATTATTGGTTCTCCGGCCTCGCTTAATTTGAAAGTAATTTCTCTAATATTTTCAGTTTCGAAAAAATCAAAGTACATTTTTTATTTTTCATCCGATTTTAACCGGGTTTTTTCTAAAGATAGGTCACAAAAACTCTTTTTTTACTTTGGTGCAAAATTTCAGGTCTGAATCTCAATTCGCAGGCATACTATGATTTTTCCTTAGTAGGTATAGTAAAAAATTACGAAAGCCATTTAGCAATTTTTTATCTCAAAACTGACATCATGGCATTCGGGACTCTCTAAAATGGGATTGTACCAAATTTTGTAAAATAATAACATAATTAAAAAAAGACTTCCGCATAATCAATAATTTATGATAATTTATGAATCTTAGTTCTGCCGTCGAAGGTTCATTTTTCGTAGGATTGATATCAATTTTTATTTTTGCTGTTTAAACATAAAAACTGTAGTTTTTCTTAATAATTTTAGACAAATAATATTTTTTCCTTCAATTTACGATTGACCACCAGGTTCATCATCCTATATAGGAATGATTTTCAACTATCGATATAGATTTAGGTAACCATTTTTCATAACTTTTTTGGATTTTAATGCCCTCCGCTTCGCGTCAAGTAATCCTCTGGTGGGATTAATAATAATATATCCTACCTACCCCTGGTCGAAATACTAAATTTTGGTACACCCTGTGTAGGTCTAGATTTAGGTTATATTCAAATATTTAGTTACCTATACTATGCTTTGCTAGGTATAATAGTTAAATCGGTATATACCTACCAGTTTAAGCACGTGCCCATTTTTATTGACAGTGCATTGTACATTTTTGGGCCACAATGGCTTTGAACTGGACCAAAATTCGTCGAAAATGTGGTAAAATTTTGCCCTCAATAAACGCTAAAGGTGCGATTTTGGCGTAACACTGGTAACTTTCAAGCTAGATACCTAACCTACCTACCTAAAATCATAGATTAAAGGAGGCACAGATATTCAGACACATTGTGATAAATGGATAAATTGTAATGATATTAGTTTAATATAAAATTGTAGGCAAAAAATTGGAGTGCCTCGAGAGACTTTCAACAATAGCTCTGACGGCCTGGGTGTACATTTGTCTATGGTAAATATAAAAATCAAACTGAAATCTATTCCTGGTAGGTAAAAGATAGATGTAAGTAAAGAGAAATACAGAATTGTAGACTAGACATTTGTGTATTTTTACAAGCCTTTACTTAACTTGCAATGTATGTTTGTTTAAGTCAAATCTTGCAAGCTGAATTGCATACACCTTTAGTTCTGGTACACATGGTACAATATGCAATAAAAAATAATGTAATACTTTCAAAATGGCCGCCGCTCCAAGATGGCGGATGATGTATTTTTTGTCAACCCCCTTAATATGTGTATCAAATGAAAGGGTTTGAAGAGTACAAAACGATAAAGTTAGTGACACACACTAAATTCAATATGGCCGCCTCTCCAAGATGGCGGATACATTTATCTTTTCAATCCGCTTAATATGGGTATCAAAAGAAAGGGCTTGAAGAGTATAGAAAACAATAAAGTTAGTGACATCACATTAAATTCAACATGGCCACAGCTCCAAGATGGCTGATTAATTTTCATGCACTAAAAAAATAATAAATAAATCGTAAACAAATTTTTTAATTGAATGATCTGAACAGAAAAAAATTAACTTTGAAATAAATGAAATCAAAGCAAACCCATAATTTTGTTACATTATACAATTATTGAACATAATATAAAAGGTTGTCGCGATAATATGTAGATATACATATATACAGGGTGATTCAGTTCCGGTGCTCAACATGGGTATCTCGGAAACCGTAACAGATACGAAGACGGTCAAACTTGCGCCTTTGGGCGCCTAAGAATGTGCCGTTGAGAAAGTTAAAATATTTTCATGGGTTGCTGAAATTTAAAGAAAAACCGATTTTTTTCTGGCGCCATTTGCGATAATATTGAAAAATAAATTATACTTTTTCATTGCAACTTTTTCTGGACTACGTCGTGGTATTTTTAGGGGCGACGTTTCGTTTTTGAGATAGAGGGATCATCTTCATTTTTTCAATACGGACCTGTATTTTTTTACCATATTTCGAAATAAATCGTTGTCCTGAGTACAACGATGTATGACACATAAATCTCGTTTTGGCCGCCAAAATGCACATTTACTACGAAAAACATTAATACGGTCCTGGACTATGCATTTTTCTCTCCTTTTTTCAAAGCTATTCCAATTATAACAAGTGATGATTTTTTATACCTACTGGATTAATTAAACTCTATGTTTGTCATATTTTGAAATTCTTTGTTATACTTTAAGTAAAATGTATCTCATTATTGTTAGTAAATTGTTGCTATTTACCTAAAGTATAAAAAAGAATTTCAAAATATGACAAACATGGAGTAGGTATAATTATTAATCCAGTAGGTATTAAAATAATGATCACCTGTTACAATTGGAATAGCTTTGAAAAAAAAAGAGAAAAAATGCATAGTCCAGGACCGTATTAATTTTTTTCTTAGTAAATGTGCATTTTAGCAGCTAAAACGAGAAAAAATATGTATGTGTCATACATCGTTGTACTCAGGACAACGATTCATTTCGAAATATGCAATAAACAATGCAGGTCCGTATTTAAAAAAAATGAAGATGATCCCTCTATCTCAAAAACGAAACGTCGCCCCGAAAATCTAAAAATACCACGACGTATTCCAGAAAAAGTTGCAACAAAAAAGGATGATTTATTTTTCAATATTATCGCAAATGTCGCCAGAAAAAAAATTAAATCATTGAGTAAAGGAATATATTCCTTTACTCAATGATTAAATCTAAATTTCAAAAATTCGGTTTTTCTTAAATATCTCATTAAATTATACAATTATTGTATAATGAACGTAACAAAATTATGAGTTTGCTTTGGTTTGATTTATTTCAAAGTTTATTTTCTTCTTTTCAGAGCATTTAAGTAAAAGCCTTGTTTTTAAATAATTATTTATGTACCAAGTTCAACTTTTTATGACTCATGTGGCCGAGGCAAATAAACCACATGAGCGATAAAAAGAATTTCAGTGCCGAGGTACATTATTCGGAAAAAAAATTTTATTAGACAAAAAATAATCATAAGGGATCACCCGTCCATGAACTGACTGCGCGCAGCGTTGCTTGACTTTGACGATCGCTTCCCAACAGAAACTCCAAACTGCTGCCTGTTGTGCAGCCTCCATGACAAATCGATTGATATTCAAACCTACTAAATATTTATACTGAAAGACTGCGCTGCTATATCTAGGTAACAATTACGCAATGTATATACGATAAGTTAAATGGTCCTTTAGTGACAGGGTTTTGAATATTTGGTCACTTTTGACGGGCGATGGCTCCGCGTCTGACGTTTGATGTTTACATCTCTCCAAGGCCTACTTATGGAATAAACCGTACAACAGTGCCGATTTCTGAGCTTTTAGTGACGATTTTGAGACACTACTATTAATTTTTAATATAATAGTTTAAAACTAGACGAAATTGTATGTTTTCATTTGAATCATCTTAATATAGCAGAAGCAGATGTCTTTTTTGTCTTAACAAATTCCATCTGTTTCTTCGGCAACTCTCTTTCTTCCTCTAGGTATAATTTGTAATTTGCTTAACTTTTTACTACTTAGTAAAACTTTGTACTTAATTGTTGTATTTGTAATAGAAGTTTGAACTGTATGTTGTCAATTATTGACACGTTTTAATTTGACTTGGAATCTTTCTTTTTATATTACTTGAATTTAGATGGTAAGTAAATTATATGAAGTTTCTAAAATCCCTCTTAATGTTGTTTTATTCAGCATTACTGTTTAGGTAACAAGCTCGGTAACAAGATATGGTATTATCCCCTATTTAGCCCCCCCTCGCTTTATGAGACTTTTATCAAAGAATCTTTCAGAGTTTGTGAAACGTACACACCCTAAGCGAAAATGAGACCGTATTGTAAGCCTTAGATCCTATCTTGCACCATTCACCGAAAATTTTCGCCGCGCAGGCCAAAATTTAGCACTTGAACGTGTCGGCTGATGGTTAAAGTGGTGGGAAGATTTTTTATGTTGACACGAATTTCGGCTTGGAAGAAAAGATAAAAAAGCGGAGGCTTCTTTTTGAATTATTCAAAGTACATTAACTCGATACAAGTAAGGTTGAATAGGGGGTAGCTGCTCTCAAAGAAACGTACAATTATGTGATATTGATCTCTCTATACTTGTAACAAGCGCTGTTAGCTATGGGAATCGGAAGTTTTCAAAGGACTATCTGAAGATCTAGTCATCTTAAAGAAGATACTTCTTTTTTGTTGCAGTGACCATTTTAACAAAGAAGTATTTATGCTTCATTAATCTCTGAAAAAATGTTTTCGTTGTATATGTACCAGGTATTCAGAGAAAATCGGGGTTTTGGCATGTTTAAATTTATCCTTGGGACTCCCTGTATAAACTGTGACATTGATCGGTATCTGGGGTTATAAGGTATGGCAAAACCAACTTCACTATTCATTTTTTCCATAAATAAATGATTAATATATAATATATTTACTTTTATTTTTGTGGTCTTATTTCAATCATAGCAGGCCATGGTAATGTTTTTTGTTACTCCCCGTATACTCATTATTAACATTTCGTGTTAAAATCCAACTTACAGTTTTTTGCAAAACGGTAGATATTTTTTGAAATAACTTTTTAACACCCTATATATTAAGTTTGACGTCACATTCGAATTTCTCGGAAAATTCTACACAATTTATCTTTAAAATTACGGAGAAAATCGGGTTTATCACGTTAACTGGGACACCCTGTATATTAATATAGGCATAGGGTGGTACTTTGATACATACCATAATATAATAAATAATTAGCATGGCTCCTATAGTTCAAGTAGTAGTATAGAAGTAGAAGAAAATATGTAACAAAACACTCTCTATTTTATGTATCACAGGGCCATTATTGAGTAGACATAACTTTAAGATGTCTCCAATATATTGGATGTACCTTACCTTAAATTTTTTAAATTTTATATGATGAATTAAAGAGATGAATTAAAAATAATTCATTATGCCAGGGGGATCTACTAAACCTTCATTATCTGCCTGCATGTTGTTTTATATTAGACCAGATACACCCATTTTTATGACTTTCGAAGGAAGAAGGAAGTAAATTTAATACTTATTACGTTTTCCAGGGCCAGGATCAGGCGCGGTAATATCCATTTGCGAAGGGGGGGGGGCATACCTGGGTATCTACTCCTTTAGGTGGTTTTAGGTACCTACTATAACAATAGAACTTCAATAAGGCAAAATCACAAAAAAATATATTCCTCACAAAAATAACAAAAATAAAAAAAATGTTTTAAATAAAAATTATGTAAACAAATTTTTTTGCATGTGCGTTGGTTATATACAGTGTATCCACGGATTGAGTTCATATAAGGTGTAAATAACAACAAATTTTCGAGTTGAAATTTGAGCTTCTGGGGATCAGCCCTGCTTGGTTTGAACTAATTTGTGACATAATTTTAATTTCGAAAAATCACGTAGGTACTTATGCCTTGGAAATTATGAAGAAACTAATTTTCCACCTCAGTAAAATGCCCTTTTTGTAGGTTTGATGGCAAAATGTTATTAAGGAAACTTGTTTAGAATGAAAAAATGAGTAGGTTCGAAAGTCATTTTCCCCACATTTTTTGGAAAAGTGCATTTTGTGTCGTTTTCGCATCAAAATGTTATTAAGAAAACTTGTTGACAATGAAAATGTGGATAGGTGTGAAAAATTTCAAAAGCCTAGGTCGACTTTGATTTTTCTGCTAAAAAATTAAAACGCACAAAAATGAAAGTAGACAGTTTTTATCCAGTTTTTCATTGTGAACAAGTTTTCTTAATAACATTTTGATGTGAAAACTACACAAAATGCACTTTTCTAAAAAAGTGGGAAAAATCCCAAAAAATCAAAGTAGGCCTAGACCGAGGCCTAGACTTTCGAAATTTCGCAAATCTACTCAGTTTTTCATTCTGAACAAGTTTCCTTAATAACATTTTGCCGTAAAATCTACAAAAAGGACACTTTACTGATGTGGAAAATTAGTTTCTTCATAATTTCCAATTCGATTTTTCGAAAGTAAAATTATGTCACAAATTAGTTTCAAACCAAGCAGGGCTGATCCCCAGAAGCTCAAATTTCAACTAGATTTTTTTTTGTTATTTACACCTTATGTGAACTCAATCCGTGGACACTGTAGGTTACGTAATATTAGTAATAATATTTGTATTTATTTTTTATTTATTATAATTTTTTTCGTTTTGTAGGGGGGGGGGCATGGCATGGCCCCTATGCCGCCCCCCCTAAGACCGCGCCTGGCCAGGATTAGAAGCAAGTACTTTTTGGCTAGCTATGTTTCTGCGTTCCTTTATTAAACGTGCGGTTAACAAGCGGTTAACAGCAAGAGGGCCGAGCAAACTTATCAGCGGTCCAAATAATGGTCGCTTTCCCCTTTGTGCGTCTAGTTTCCTGTGCCACCCGTCGCTTCTCGGCATGACAAACGCCGTACCTACTTAACGTCTTCATACAAAATGCTCGCATTCCTAGACTAGAGGCCGAGCTGGCCGAGGCATCTAACCTCGTTCCCTGAGCCTACCA
Organism: Pseudeuparius sepicola; assembly: GCA_963920635.1. Lineage (NCBI taxonomy): Eukaryota > Metazoa > Arthropoda > Insecta > Coleoptera > Anthribidae > Pseudeuparius > Pseudeuparius sepicola. Next base: position 9,516,065 of record OY987304.1, read on the forward strand.
CTACGCCAGTAACGTGAACGTAGGTACATACCTTACCCAGTGGCGTATTCAGGGGGGGGGCAAAGGGGGCAATTGCCCCCCCCCCCCCAGAGCTGTCGAGATAAACGAGATTTTTGTTATATCAAAATTAATAATGCCAAAAATTATATACTCCTGGCCTAATCTGAAAATGCAGTGAACATCAAACATCTACAATTTGTTATTTGTTTCATCTTGTCTTCTCGAAATTAAAACTTTTGCAGTAAATTTGAGAAGGCGCCGCCCTATATTATGCACACATTCCGTCGGTCGCAGCGTGTAACCGTAAATTAGGCAAAACAACCTACTAAGCATATTTTTCACAATAATTACAGTGTGCACCGCCACGCCAGAAAGAACATTTTCAAAACTGAAAATTTAAAAAATTTGTATTAGAAACAATATTAGCGAAATACCTGAAATACCCATATTTCCAGAAGAGATATTTGACGAGCTCAAGACCAAAAAAAGAATACTTGATTTTGTGATATAGATTTTACTGGTTCGAAGAAGAATTATTTTTATGTTATACAGGGTGTCCGGTAATAACTTAAGAAATTAATAAGAAAAATGGAAAATATGACGAAAAGTTCATATGAACATAGGTCCGCAGATGTTTGGTTTTCGAGATGCAGGGTGTTGAAATTGAAATTTTATTTTCGATTTTTTTAAGTAACTTTTTGAAACGACAAAATGTTCTTGCAAAAAAAAACAAGTTAATTCACCTGTCAAAAAATAAATGTGCTTGTTTATTTAAATTTTATTTTGAATGTAATTGCATACGAGTGTCAATATGCACCTGCATTGATGCAGAAATTTGAAAATTTCTCGAAATCGGTCACATTTGGCGTTATTCACCAAGTATACCTTTTTGCTTAGAAAACCTGTGGGAAAAGGATACATTCACAAAATGTCATAAAAGTTTACTTTCAAAAAAGTTAGGGCAAATTAAATTAAATAATGATAGCCCTCTTCAGATTGCACCAAAAATAATACCAAATTATGACTTCTCTTCCCAAAAAACCCCGGCTACCAAATTTTGCAAGAAAATTTTGTCGTCTCAAAAAGTTACTTAAAAAATCAAAAATAAAACACCCTGTATCTCGGAAACCAAACATCTGCGGACCCATGTTCATATGAACTTTTCGTCATATTTTCCATTTTTCTTTTTAATTTTTCAAGTTGGTACATTTATTTCCGGACACCCTGTATTTATTTATTTTAGAAAATATGTTTTTGTTCTGTTTTTATTCATTAAAATTATCGACAGAGTTTTGTTATTTATAACCGATTGCCCCCCCCCCCCCCCCAGACGTTAATCCTGGATACGCCACTGACCGTACCTACACGCAAAAGTAATGCCTACGCATGCGCAGTAAAGTGGAAATTTTTTATTATCAATTATTGTTTTTGAAGTTTTGTGTCCCCAAGAAAATAGTGTGTCTGTGGTTTTTGTCCCAATGACATTTTCCACTAGATTGAAGTTAACTAAATAGGTACCTAATTAAAATTTTGGAGGAGGCCCATTATTCTCATACCGAAAATAATTCTTAAATTTTTTAAATTATTGTTTCTTTTTTATTCGGTGTAATACTTACCTAATTTTCAATTTCATTGTATATTCTCGCGACAAGCTTTTACAATTATTGTACAATGTAACCAAATTAAGGGTTAGCTTTAATTTGATTTATTTCAAAGTTTATTTTCTTCTTTTCAAAGCTTGTTTTTGAAAATATTTTTTACTATTAATTAATTCATTTTTTTTTAGTTCAAGAAAATTATTCCGCCATCTTGGAACTGCGGCCATATTGAATTCAGAGTGATGTCGCTAACTTTACCGTTTTCTACTCTTCAAGCCCTTTTATTAAGGGGGTTGAAAAGAAAATTTAGTCCGCCATCTTACTGAATTTAGTATGATGTCACTAACTTTACCGTTTTCTACTCTTCAAGCCCTTTCATTTTCATACCCAGATTAAGAGGGTTGTAAAGAAAATGTGATCCGCCATCTTATTGAATTTAGTGCGAGGTCAATTACTTTATCGTTTTCTACTCTTCAAGTACTTTCATTTGATACCCATGTTAAGGGTTTTGACCAAAGTGAAACTTTGGTTTTGACAAAAAAAATCATGATCCGCCATCTTTTAGCGGCGGTCATTTTGAAAGTATAAAAATACCTACTGTTGTTAAGTAGATACAGGTACATAATATTGCTTTAAGTTAGGGCTCAGATAACCAGGTAACCAAATATTTTATGACTCTTGTTTATAATAATAATTACATATGGACAATAAAATTTAACCTCAAAATGTAGCCGCTGCAATTTTTTGAATAGACTCTTTACACGGCACAAAGATAATCGTTCGGTAAAATTCGGACGTCAAAATCGTTACCGAAGAAAGGTTTGAAAATTTTAATTTCTAATTATCTAATTATTTAATTCTCAGAGGCAATTTCCGAAAAATTAAATCATATATCAATATGTATCAACATTTTGAGCCATGTTTGCCATTATTTAGCAATTCACTTGGAAATTCCCAAATTCCGAAACACACCTATTAAATGCAGTTTTGACATTTACAAAAAAAAAGTTTCATCGGACTATTTCAGCACGTCAAGCAACCGGTCTACTAATATGGATGTACCGTTTTTTTTTATTCGAATTGTTCGAAAAGGTAGACTCCCACACGGGATGCCTATATCGAGATACAAACAAATGAGGTATACAGGGTGATTCACGTAAGTGGTTCATTAGAAGTTTACGGGGAAGGAGTGCGAATTTTGATTTGAAATTTTTGGTTACTTATATAACACGTTGTAAACTTTCTTTCTAAAATATTTTCAACTTCCGATCACTTCCGGTTATACCGGAAGTCAATAGCAACTTTGTTATTTCAAATAGAACACCCCATATATTATTACACCATTTGGTTCCCTATTAAATTCCAAATCTTTTTTTTTAACATAATGTGTACCCTATTCCTAACCCTTTTCGAGATATTCGCAAATATTTGATTTTTTTGAGTGTTGCAACCATCGACCATAGTGATGATAACTTTGAAATTTATGAATCTGGAAAACTGAAATTTTGGACTGTCGCATGTCGTAGGCGAAAGTCAACTTTATTGAATGGTCTGTATGCCATTTCAAAATATTTTACAGGGGGTGTTCGGGAAAAAATTTCCAATATCAACATCGAAAAATTGAAAAATCTCTTTTTTTTTCAAATGGAACCCATATTTTTTATTGCACCATTGAAATGCTTGTGAGAAGAGAGTTCAAAAAGATATAACACACTATATATGTCTAAATGAAGCGGTTGCTTCGTTATTACGCAAAATACGTATTTTTGCTGCTCCATATCAAGAAACAACGGACCTTTTCTAATAGGCGGCCATGGAGTTTTCATTTGTGATTGTCATTTATTGTGTTCCAAACAATAAAATATTAACTGTTGACAAGAATGGCTCAAATTAACTATTCTAGCGAAGATATTTTGAATATGTTTTACACTCATGTTTTACACTTAATGAAAGGCATTTACATTTACCACCTTTGACGAAAAGAAAATTCAGAAAGTTCGAACGAAATTTCATAGTCCATGGCAAGGTCCAAACAAAGAGAATCAAATGTAAATACGTAACAGAGAAATAGCATAATATGAATAAAGTGTTTTACTTATATTGTAGTTTCTTGTTTTTTCTTCTAGTTAGTACCTATTATTATGTAATTGTTAGTATTATTTAATTTTGTATTGTTGCTTCTCAGGGAAAAAATATTATTAAATAGCCCTTAACCTTGTCATATAATTGCGTTATTTTATTTTCCATGGCCCCCTCTAATGTGACGCTCCTTGAGAAATTGCATCTTTTTTGATATACAGAGCAGAAAAATACGTATTGATATACAGAGCAGAAAAATACGTATTTTGCGTTATGACGAAGCAACCGCTTCATTTACACATATAGTGTGTTATATCTTTTTGAACTGTCTTTTCACAAGCATTTCAATGGTGCAATAAAAAAATATGGGTTAAATTTGAAATAAATGAGATTTTTCAATTTTTCGATGTTAATATTTTGAAATTGCATACGACCATTTAATAAAGCTGACTTTCGCCTACGACAGTCCAACATTTCAGTTTTCCAGATTCATAAATTTCAAAGTTATCATCACTATGGTCGATGGCTGCAACACTCAAAAAAATCAAAAATTTGCGAATATCTCGAAAAGGGTTAGGAATAGGGTACACATTATATTCAGAAGAAAGATTTGGAATTTAAAAGGGTACCAAATGGTGTAATAATATATAGGGTGTTCTATTTGAAATAACAAAGTTGCTATCGACTTCCGATATAACCGGAAGTGATCGGAAGTTGAAAATATTTTAGAAAGACAGTTTACAACCTGTTATATAAGTAACCAAAATTTCAAGTCAAAATTCGCACTCCTTCCCCGTAAACTTCTAATGAACCACTCACGTGAATCACCCTGTATATAGAGGTTCCTCTACCTTGGCCAACTTCTGAGCGGCCACACCTCGGACGCCGCAATCCCAACCCCCGCCGTTCGTCCAGCGGCATCCGCCCGGTTACGAATCGCACCGCTAACGAGACCGAAGATAACAATTGGCACCGGCGACAGACGCCGCCCTTTATCTGGCCCCATCTGCCCCGGCTTGTCAGTACAGTCCGCAGGTTGACGTATGCGTCTCGCTTTTTACGTCTGCCAAGCCGCAAGGACGGGCCTCCGGCGGTTGGTCCTCCACTGACAGGTATAAGGCATGGAGTGGTGTTATCTGGACGGTCAGACTTGGTAATTCGTTGCGGGGATAATGATGGGTGGGTTTCACAGAAAAGTTGACACAGCTACTTTTAACTACATAACGGTTCCCCTTCAAAATAAACAATCGACAAATTCTCGAGTTCTATACGCCTATGGACCAATTCGCAACACTTCGTTACTGCAAGCTTTTGTGTGCTTTACAGTACCTAATCATACCAAATTTTATCAAAATCTTGCAAGGCGTTCAAGAGTTCTAACCATATACCTATAGAGGGTGGCCCACCACGAACTGCATCGATCTATATATAGAAAACTAAAAGTAGGAAAATTCTGAAAATTTGGCACCTCACCAAAGACGATTGGCGCTGCTCAACTAAAATATTTTGGTGAATCTGGCACTTCCGGTTATACCGGAAGTCGATATTAACTTTCTTATCTCAAATGGAACACCCTGTATATTATTGCATTTTTGGATTCTAGGCATCATTTTGGAACAAAAACATGCAACATGTGCTATGTCTAAATCCAACCGTTTTTGAGATATTTGCATTTTTCCGAAAAAAATTACAGATGCAGACCTAAAGTTAATTAGTAATTTATACGAGGAAACCGCGAAATTTCAAAACGAATTTTTGGCATCATGTAACAGAAGCCCTGACCTAGTGATCTCTGCTGAGAAATAAATCCGTTCTTATACAGGGTGTTCACAAAATATGAATAAAAATTACATTCAAAATGTGCTTAAATCTCGAAATTTTCAAATGGAAACCCCCATTTTTTTTAATGCGATCTTATTCACCACTAAAAATGATGACAACTTTGTGTAAAGTTTCCTATACCTAAATGCAGTGATTTTCGATCAATTTACGAAAAACCCACTTTTCGCCCATAAAATGCGGGGTTTGCTTAACGCTTGGAAAATCATATTAGCCGTGGACGTTGAAAAGACAATCGCGGCTGAGGAAATGTCACTTGGTTTATAAATTATTGTCAACAATAATGCGGGCGCGCTTAAATTACACAAACGAAGATTATTTAAGTTTGTTTATTATCTACGGAGAATGCAACAAAGTAATATCAAGAACGTGCGATAAGTACATAATCTTCGTTTGTGTAATTTAAGCGCGCCGGCATTATTGTTGACAGTAATTTATAAACCAAGTGACATTTCCTCAGCCGCGATTGTCTTTTCAACGTCCACGGCTAATATGATTTTCAAAGCGTTAAACAAACCCCGCATTTTATGGGCGAAAAGTGGGTTTTTTTCGTAAATTGATCGAAAATCACTGCATTTAGGTATAGGAAACCTTACACAAAGTTGTCATCATTTTTTGTGGTAAATAAGATCGCATTAAAAAAAATGGGGGTTTCCATTTGAAAATTTTGAGATTTAAGCACATTTTGAAAGTAATTTTTATTCATATTTTATGAACACCCTGTGTAAGAACGGATTTATTTCTCAGCAGAGATCACTAGGTCAGGGCTTCTGTTACACGATGCAAAAAATTAGTTTTTAAATTTCGCGGTTTCCTCGTATAAATTGCTAATTGACTTTAGGTCTGCACCTGTAATTTTTTCGGAAAAATGCAAATATCTCAAAAACGGTTGGACATAGGACATGTTGCATGTTTTTGTTCCCAAATGATGCCTGGAATCCAAAAATGCAATAATATACAGGGTGTTCCATTTGAGATAAGAAAGTTGATGTCGACTTCCGGTATAACTGGAAGTGCCAGATTCACCAAAATATTTTAGTTGAGCAGCGCCCATCGGCGTTGGTGAGGTGCCAAATTTTCAGAATTTTCCTACTTTTAGTTTTCCATATATAGATCGATGCAGTTCGTGGTGGGCCACCCTGTATAGCAACCTATACCGCGCAAGAGAGACGTCCGACCGGGGGAATAATTGGGTGGCCATTATTAACCCTAAATGGGGCGGGAAATTTGAAATAATTTATACCGGTGGGTTCCATAAATAATATAATGTTTTGGTTGTCGTTTTGTGTAAAATGGAATTTATTTTAGTTCAACGTATAACATAGGTGCAAGATTTTTATTGTCTTTGGTTTTGTGGGTTGAGAAATTATACAAGTTAATCAAAACAACATATTTTAATCATCATAAAGAGTACTATAATTTAATTATTAGATACATTTATACAATAGCTACATTATAAATAATTACTTATAAAAAACATGAAAATATTTTTTATTACCTAACATTTTCATAAAATATTACTTGGGAAAATTATTTCTTTGAATACTTTTAATTTAATAATAATAACCTATTTGCCAGGAACATATCTATATACCTATTTCTAAATTTTTAGGCGGCTAGTTTTATTTCTTAGAACTTTTTCTTTTTGTTTGTTAAATACAAGCAAAAGAATACTTGGTAACTTCAACTTATACCACTTCTTTGCTTCAAAAATGCAAGTGAAGTGATTTCTAATTACGCTCTTTTTTGATAAGCTTCAATAATTTTGCTGGCGGTGATCTGCAGTTAACAGGATTACTTGCAGCTGCCTGCTGCTGTTTACATTTCTTTGGTTAATTCTATTTGCTCCAGAAATGCGGCTCTTTTTGTCGTATCGAGAATTACAATGTCTCCATCAGTTACTTCTTGAACCGGAATGAATTTCTTTGGTGATCTTACCAATGTTGACGCCACTGTTTCTTCGGTTAGGTTTCTAGATGGTAGAGCGCCACTTTTCGCGTTCTTTCGTATGTTGCATTACAAAATCCTGTTCATCAAAATGAATAGAACACGCATACATAGAGTCCTTCCAGAGAATATTATTGTCGATGCCACCTAGAGTACTAAGCCACTTTCTAAATTTAGTTTTTTCTCTAGAAAAAAAAACAATATTATTTGGCAAAAAAATTATACCTATTTACTTACCTATGGAATGTAATTTCACAATCTGGATGTAAAAGTCTCTACGCATTTTTGCAATGCTTTACCAAGTCGTTTTTTGATCTCGTATATATGAAAACGAAAAGCTAGTAACCGTATGAAATATAAAGTCATCTTTATCGCGATTAAAAACTAAAAACGGGTCTCTCAAAAAGGCATGTCACGCTGGCTTTTATGATTTTACCGACGCCTTCAAAAAGTATAATGCAATTTAATTCATGCAGTATAAAAAAAATTAAACAAGGAATAAAGTAGCCACCATTCAAACTCTCAATATAGGGTCAAAAATGGCGGCGAATTTCATCTCTTTTAGTTCCCTGCGCCTTGCCAAGCGCAATAGGGCCAAAAGCGATATATGTTAATATACAGATACCTATGTGGTTCTAACACGAGTACCTATTGTGCTTTCTTCGTTTTGTTCCAAAGATATAAATAATGATTCCATATAGATTTTACCATTGTCAATTCTTTTTTTCAGGCACTTCCTCAACGCAGTTTCTCCTCAACAGATTATACTAATCTCTAATAATTGTTCTTGTTGAAACTTGTGACAAACATCCACTACTAACTGACGTCATAAACACGGGGACACGGCCCCCCTCTATTCAGCTCGTAATATCTCATTTCTCATCCTAGGCACGGTCTATTAACCAACTGAATAACGATATAAGTTTCGTAGCGAAGAGGCCTCCAGGCAGTAAGATCTAGATTGCCTGCTATATAGGAGGCAGGAACTTGTTATTATGTAAAAGGGTAGTAACGTGGCCCTCTGTACGCCTTGGTCCCCCTACGACTGACAATGTCTAGCTAATGCAACTTGATTCTTGACATTATTATACAGAAATAAGTGTTAAAACTCGATTTATATTTGGTATTTTTCCCATTAAAATGTCACTAACGAGTTGCTTACGGCAAAAAACAACAACCTAATGTAAGACAGTCGTCATGATTCACTATCTGCATATTTTTTTAGGTTATTATTTAGTCTACCAAGAGTCAAGAGTTTTTAATTATGTTATTTATGGAACACCCTGTATACTTACGATCAAATTCATAATTGAATCGTTCATCATCTTTCTTTCCAAAGAAACCAAAATAAAAAAAAACATCGTTAATCATAAAAAAAACATACATATGTTAGCATTATTAGAGGATATTACGTTATCTATGGTATTATGCAAATACATTAGGTATACCTAGCAGAGCTGTGAAAGGTCGCGCCAGAAAAGATCTAGATCATAGATCAGATCGTTTTTCAAAAAAAGATTTAAGATCGTTTAAAAATAGATCTTTTCATGCAAAAACGATCTTAGATCAAAGATCGTCTAAAAATGATCTATTTAAAAAAGATCAATCGATCTAAGATCTTTTGAACGATCTAAGATCTTCTAAACGATCTAGGATCTTCTAAACAATCTAAGATCTTCTAAAAGATCTAAGATCTTTGAACAGAATTGATGATATTATATAGTTAATAGATATAGATGTCTATAAATGCTTTTCCTAATTTTGACATTGTATAAAGTGACATCTTTCAAAACCTGAGCAAGTGATGATACGTCCAGTTTTACGTAACTAGTTGTATAAAGTAACATTTTACGTAACCAGTTACGTAAAGTTCCTACTCTAACTGAACTGCGGTTACGTAATCAATCAGTTGATATATACCTAAGGAGAATTAGATTTTCTTGTAAAAACGTGTTCACCCATTATTTATGCAATTTATAATTTTATACCTTAAATTATAAAATTCGGAATTTTGAGAAATAGATAATAGAAAAGAAAATACAAATTAACATAAAACATTCATTTAAATTTGACCTCACAATAGTGTCTTGTAGTTGTAGGTAAAATGTACGTCAGTTTGTTTATATTATTTATCATTTTTCGCGAATTCTGATAATTTGCACTTTAGCTGAGACTTAGAGATCTCCTGAGGTAAACTGCTTTAAATGAACGCTCGTTAGTAATGTAAATAAGTGAATTCGTAATATATATACAGGGTGATTCAGTTCCGGTGCTCAACATGGGGATCTCGGAAACCGTAACAGATACGAAGTCGGTCAAATGGAGGCAAACTTGCGCCTTTGGGAGCCTAACAATATGCCGTTGAGAAAGTTAAAATATTTTCATGGGTTGGTGAGATATTTAAGAAAAACCGAATTTTTGAAATTTAGATTTTATTTTTTTCTGGCGCCATTTGGGTTAATATTGAAAAATAAATTATACTTTTTCATTGCAACTTTTTCTGGAATACGTCATAGTATTTTTATAGATTTTCGGGGCGACGTTTCGTTTTTGAGATCGAGGGATCATCTTCATTTTTTTAAATACGGACCTGGATTTTTTATTGCATATTTCGAAATGAATCGCTGTCCTGAGTACAACGATGTATGACACATATATTTTTTCTTGTTTTAGCTGCTAAAATGCACATTTACTAAGAAAAAAATTAGTACGGTCCTGGACTATGCACTTTTCTCTCTTTTTTTTTCAAAGCTATTCCGATTATAACAGGTGAACATTATTTTAATACCTACTGGATTAATTATTCTCCATGTTTGTCATATTTTGAATTTGTTTTATACTTTAGGTAAAATGTTCACTATTGTTAGTAATTATTGTCGTTATTTACCTAAAATATAAAAAAAATCAAAATATGACAAACATGTAGTATAATTAATCCAGTAGGTATTAAAATAATGATCACCTGTTATAATCGGAATAGCTATGAAAAAAAAAAAAGAGAGAAAAATGCATAGTCCAGGACCGTATTAATTTTTTTCTTAGTAAATGTGCATTTTAGCAGCTAAAACAAGAAAAAATATGTATGCGTCATACATCGTTGTACTCAGGACAACGATTCATTTCGAAATATGCAATAAAAAAAATGAAGATGATCCCTCGATCTCAAAAACGAAACGTCGCCCCGAAAATGTAAAAATACTATGACGTAGGCCAGAAAAAGTTGCAATGAAAAAGTATAATTTATTTTTCAATATTAACGCAAATGGCGCCAGAAAAAATAAAATCTAAATTTCACAAATTCGGTTTTTCTTAAATATCTCAGCAACCCATGAAACTATTTTAACTTTCTCAACGGCATATTGTTAGGCTCCCAAAGGCGCAAGTTTGCCTCCATTTGACCGACTTCGTATCTGTTACGGTTTCCGAGATCCCCATGTTGAGCACCGGAACTGAATCGCCCTGTATATATTTTAGAATATACAGAAAAATCCTTGTTCACACAAAACTATTCATTCTTCTAAAAAATATATACCTACCTTTCTATCTACATTATTTTGTATAAAAAAATCACAGAAACGTTTAAAAAATGAACGAAAACAAATGAGGAAAAGGTCTTAGATCGTTATAACGATCTTAGATCCTTTTAAAGATCTTAGATCTTAGATCTTTAAAACGATATTAGATCTCTAAAACGATCTTAGATCTTTAAAACGATCTTTTTTAAATAGATCTGCCCAGCTGTGATACGTAGCCCCTTTGCCGTCGTCCTGTAACAAGAAGGCCACGGCCTAAGGGTTGAACCGGCAATATCCAAGGGTCGTCCGATCGCTTCTTCGGACGACAGGTCTAAGGTGGCCATTACTGGGCGATATAAGTGCAACCCAGAACGCGCTGCTACGTGCTCTCCGGGGGTAGTTAACCCCTAATTGTGCGATCTAAAGGGCAGGAAATTTGAAACTGTGCAGCAAGATAGGTAGATTAATTACTCGAGCTAAAATGTTGCACCCGAACTCTGTTTCGCCCAGAGGAATAGAGTTAGATGTTTCTCTCGAGGGGGAACTGAACTTCTCTAACAAAGTTTTTATCATGAATAATAATTTTTGCAAGTAGGTACGGGGCGATTATGTTTAGGTAACCTATAATCTTTATAATTTTAAAGATACCTAACAGTTTCCGTAGACAAATGTTTGTGCTTGTGATTTGGTGTTATCATAATCTATAATAAATTCGACATTATAATGCCATAACATGTGTGAAATGAAGTTGAATGAGTTCGATATTCTTGGAAATATTTTCTTCCTCAAGGAGAGAAAAAAGCAGAAAACGCTATTTTTAAAAAATATCGTAGAAGAAATAATTTTTAATATCAAGCTTGAATAATTTGATTACCTACTACTATTTAAAAATTATATATTGTTGATTATTTCCCTCATACTGCTTGCATCCAATAAGGTAGCTCCTTCCATAAAAATCAAAAATCCAACCAATGATATGCCTCTGCTAGCGATAATTTGCATTAGTGCAATTACCGGTAATTGCACTTGTGCAAATTATCACTTCGTTGCTTAGCAACAGCGAATCTGTTGGATACAAACACGTATCTACCTACTTCTTAAAGTTTGTGTTTCACACTGTTCTAAATTATGCAGCTTATAAATTATGTTGCGTAATTATTAAGCATTATATCAATGAATTTATATAACTTTTACATTGCTAAATTCTTGTTATTTAGACCTCCGCCTACGTTTAAATTTATGACACATTCAGAAAATAAGCCAACGCGACAGGGTGTAGGTATAATCGCATTTGCCTTGGATACCGAAGAGTCATGTTTGTTTACTCGAACGCTACAGTCGAAGCTGTCAATAAACTCGTTCAAAATGAGTCGTTTTGGAAATGTAAACATAGAAAAAATTAATACAGAAATTATTAAATCGTATTCATGAAATAATCTCGACAAATACCACTCGTGCCGGAAATTTTTCTAGATAATTTTATTCTCAAGCCCTATTTTGCCCATTAGCAAAACCACTCGTACAAATTGGGCTTTTATTTTCAGAGATAAAATAAAAGACCAATTTATACTCGTGATCTTTCTAGGCAAAATAGCGCTTTCGAAAAAATTATCGTATGTAATATCACTAGTGCCAGAAATTTTATCGATAATTTTTTCGAAATCGCTATTTTGCCTAGAAAGATCACGAGTATAAATTGGGCTTTTATTTTCTGATAAAATCCCGAGAGCGATTTTATCGCTTTAATTACCGGTAATTCCACTAGTGCAAATTATCGCTAGCAGAGGCATATCATTGGTTGGATTTTTATGGAAGGAGCTACCTTATTGGATGCAAGCAGTATGAGGGAAATAATCGATAAAATTTCCGGCACTTGTGATATTACATACGAGAATTCAACGCCTGCCAATATGAACCAATGAAATGACATAATTTTTGAAATATTAACCAATCAGCTGATGATTTCAGCGACTATTTCCCTCGTCTTAATTTCCACCAATCACAAACGCGCAATTTTGAATTACAATTGGTTTCTAGATGGAAAAACTGTATGACAGCACCTGTCAGCAGTTTTTTCGAGTTTACCCGCGGCAAAACTTGACAGCTGTTGTATAATAGGTAGTATGTTTTGTAAGCTATGTGTATGCAGAATAATCTTTTACTCACGAAATAGTCTTGTCAAATACCATTCGGGCATCTAATTTTTCCTGTGAAAGAAATCCAAAAAAACACAATGCTAAGTAATATTTTTTAACAAAATGCATTCGTGCAGGTGCAAAAATCCTCGTCTTCGACTCGGATTTTTGTTGCCACCAGCACTCATGCTTGTTAAAATATTACTTAGCAACGTGTTTTTTCGATTTTTTTTTCGGAAAAATTAGATGCCCTTATGATATTACTTACGATAATACCACTAGTGGTATTTTCGAGAATAGGCACACCACTTGTTATATTACTCCTGTGAACAAGCTCTGTGTCGTGATTAATATAGAACCAGAATTTCTGTTTCCCAAATGATTTAAACATCTATGTGGTACGGAATTTTAAATTTGGGCTATTGAACAAACATTTTGTTACCTACCTCCCAAATATGTATATTGTTCTCCAATCCATAAGGCTAAGTATTGTACCGGATGCCAACAATTAACAGTCCAAACGCGTTTCCTTGGTAGACCAAGAATATTTCTCAGCTTCAAAATTTGCACAAAAATCGCGTTCTAACCTTTTACTTACTTCTAGGCCCAATTCCCAGTGCTTATATACCTTCTCAAATTGAAGACTGGAGACTACTATAGAACATTCCTGGCCAATGATAGATGCAATAATCATAAAGTTATAGCAAAATTCTAGAAAACCTATGGAAGCTCTGCAGGGAAAACAATGAAACTAAAGGAAAATGGGGCCCTCAGGCCAACAAAGCTGTAAGGAAAAATGCCTCCAAACTAATCATAATAATTATAAAACTCTAAGTAGAATACCGAAACCTAAAATTTATCTGCCAAATCTTTGAGTAGGTTAGAAAACAGTGCAAACATGTTCTTTAAAAGCTGATATAATAATTTTAGAGGCATTTTTCGTCACAGTATTATATCTGTTGGCTGTTGCCTTCTAATGCAAATGCTATAGACGCACGAGCAATAACCCCCAGGGTGACGCAGAAAATTGCGAATTGATAAATTGAAGTGCAGTACGAGAATATGATACAAATATTGGAAAAAATTAATTTTTTTTAGCTTTGTTAGCTTACTACTATGGTTGGCTGATGAAGATGACCTCCTAGGTGGGTTAAAACATGTACAGTTTTTCTTAAATAAACTGGATTAGTGCAGAGTTGTAACTACAAGTTTTACCTTCCTCGTCATAAATACTTAATGTTTATTTCGACAAGGAAAAAAATCAGTGTTCTCAAAACTTTTGAATTTTTTTTTCATGGAAAAATATATATATTTTTTGATTTTTTTCAAAAAATAACTTAATAGGGGTTCAACTTGACCACTGGTTAAAATTTTTGTACGGGTCAAACACTCACCATGTATTTGTTTTCGATCTATAGAGTTGTGTGTTTCCTTTCTGTCGTTTTGATCAACCGCAAACCATTAAAACCTAATTTTAATCTTTTTTATTATACTTCTTTGAAAACACCTTATTTTCATCAGTTTTAGCAATAATGAAAGATGGGGTATAATAAAAAATATCGTTCATTACACGTCTTGCATGACTTCCCGTGTTCGGCTGCGCCTCACACGGGAATTTGTCACGCGCGCACGGAAAAATCTTTATTTCCAGAGTCGTAATGAAATATACCATTGTATCATGGTGTTCCATTTTCCGTTCTCCATTAGGTATACCCATGCGACACAACCTAAATACCTGTGCCGAACCCAACTTATTTTCTCCGCAATTTAACGAGATTTCAATTGCCGGATTTTCCACCGTTTCCAGACGACAATTTTCGAGGGGCTGTATGGGCCGGCGATCCAAACCCCGGTCACGGCCGTCATTTGGCGGGTGGGAAATTGCCAGAGCGCCGCTTCCGCGACTTAATGAGGGACGGCTAAGGCCATCCCCCCCCCCCCCCCGGCAGTTGGAGTTTCGCCGCCCCACCTGTCCTGGACGCGGAATAATGTCTAAATTCCGGCAGCCCATTGCTAGATTTCCTGGAGCGAGGCGGTTGCGACGATCATTGTCGTTTAATGTGTCTTCTTTTACAGATTTTGCCAAATTCCAGACAAACAGTCAATATCACGACTGCTGATACCTGCGTCACGACGTTTGCCTTTGTTTGACTCATGAATAATTATGACTGGTGAATATAATAGTGTTGATCCATGCGTCACGACGTTTGTCTTTGTCTGACTCATGAATATTCATGACTTATGAACATAGTAATGTTCATCCCTGCGTCACGACGTTTGCCTTTGTTTGACTCATGAATATTTATGACTCATGAATATAATAATATTGATCCATGCGCCACGACGTTTGTCTTTGTCTGACTCATGAATATTCGTGACTCATGAACATAATAACGTTCATCCCTGCGTCACGACGTTTGTCTTTTTCTGACTCATGAATATTCATGATTCGTGAGTCAGACAAAGGCAAAAGAATATTCATGAGTCAGAAAAAGACAAACGTCGTGACGCAGGCACCAACATTCGAGATAAAAACTATTTATGCTTCCTCTAAATTCAATTTTGAGCGAAAACATTACATAATTTAATACCACCGAGTAAATCAAAATAAAATAAGAAGAAATTGTATACAGAGTGATTCGCCTAAAATTCTCCGGCTTCGTATCTCTGCAACGAAATGAGATATTTCTGTTCCGTAAAAAAAGCTTGTAGAGCTCTTTGAAGCCTTTATTTGTAGAATTTCCCTTCGTTTTAAGCAAATTATGTGCTATAAACAAATTTTAAACAAATTCGAAAGTTGTTTCGTTATCGCACTTTAATGTTAGCAGTGCATGTATGTGGGAAATCTGTAGTAGACAATTCTAAGATTATTTCCGAAACTAAAAGACTCGCAACTAATTTTCTGATGAGTTCTTACAACTATCCTAATATCTCACAGAGTTGTTTTGTTATTTTACATGTCGTATAGGGTGTCCCAAGGAACAATCCCATTCCATTAAGGTCTTTAAGTTTTTGAGATACAAAAAAAAATCAAACAAAAGTTGTAACAGCTCTTTTTAACCCATACTATGAATATAAAGGGCCTTTGCGGCATAAAAGCGGAGTAACCTAAATGTACCTTTTTTAATAAGAACACTCCATATAATAATATAATATGTTTTTAGTTGTATGAAGTCTATTTGTCATTACGGATAAAACAGTATAAAACTTTATACTTACATTATCTTTTACCGTTTTTGAAATATTTAATTTTCAAATTTTATACTAAACCTATTTAATTTGGAATTGTGGATCGCGTGCTGAAGATAGACGATGCACATAATATGCAATAACAACAAGCAACAAGAAAAAAACTCAAGATAAAGTCATATTAACAGTCTACAACTTTGGAAACTATTTGAGATTTTACTGAAATTCTCAAAATGTCTTAAAATGGCACCTAACATCCAATATTCTATAATTTTAATGATATAGGTACTCCTTTGCTTACCTAGGTAGATATCTTTATGACGTGATCTATAAATCCAAGTTAAACAGGTTTAGTATAAAATGAAAGTTAAATATATCAAAAACGGCAATTTACCCATTACAAAAAATATCCCATCAAAAGCCGTTACTTACTTTCTAAATTTGACAATAAATAAATAAAAAATAACGAGCAGGATTGTGCAATCTAAGTGAAATTTCTGTGAAAATAACGGTAGAAAGCATAGTCTAAATCTTTTTAAAAATGTTGTATTGTGTCCATTTTTACATCTTTTTAACCCTTTTTTAACCAGGCAGGTAGGTACACTATTGTCCAGAAAACGGTACACTTTATTATTAGTTTGTGGATATTAAGTTGGGGATCAGGAACTTTTGGCACTTAGAAAATCAAGGGTGGATATATTGATATGGGTTGAGCACATCATTGGAGGGCGATATGGACATTCCACTCGACTTGGACAGTTTTTCTACGCTAAACGGATATTTGGATAAATTAAATTCAAAAGTTGCTTGCATGATTTTCTACCACTGACAGGAGAATGCTTAAAACTGTGATCGGTTGATTTTTATCATAGTAAAGAAAAATGAGTTACTTTAAAATTTTTAAATTTGTGACCCCAAAGACAAAGTGACAAAAATGAATGTTGTAAAGTCGCTAAAAATTATGGTAATACGAATAAAAAAACAACTTTTTCAAATAACAAATAAAACAAAGCAAGTCAAACATTATTTATGATGTATGTATTGCCAAAATCATATGAAATTATTCATTAGTAGGTTACATATGAACCACCCAAATATTTGACAATAATTATAATAAATTGTAATAGGTAGAGTCCATTTTTTAAGAAGCCCTTACTAGGGCTGTCAATTGGTAATTTCGACGTCATAAGTTGGCATCAATGCAGCAAAAAATGCCACGGGATCATAAATAAGTTCAGGTCAGTGACGAGCCCATTTGCACATAATAATACGAAAAGTAAAAAGAACAAGAACAACACAGATAACGGTAAAACTCACGAAACGTACAAAACCCGCGAATATTTTCACTGCCGAATGTTTGAATTAGTTTGAACGATCCGGAAAACCTTCATTGTCACTTTGACATACCGAAGCTAAATTTTCCTGAGTCCGCACGCTGCCGAAAGCAGCTGATCATACCAAAATACCAAAATTAAAAGTGTTTAGATGACGTTTTAAATTATTATTAAAATGAGTTGTAGTCATAATTATTATTGTTATTTGTACGGTATAATTGTGATTGGAATAGGGTTTTTATTTTATTATGCTCTTTTAGTATCACTTGGGAAACTTTTACCACCATAAATCAATATTAATAATAATAATATAATAATTCTCACCCTCACAATACTCCAAACTAGGAGTACCCCAGAAGCAATCACATGCTTATGAGTGACGTCATTAACTGGTTGCGACGCATATATTGACAATGTTATAACCATGGACAACAGAAAATTCCTAGGAATTTTGTGAAGATATACATACATACAGGGTGATTCAAAACTATGCGGCACCCTTTCAGGGGCGTAATTATTTACTCGTTAAAATAAGACGAAAAGTTCATATCAACATGGGTCCAAAAACGCTTCGTTACGAAAATACAGGGTGATTAAGCTTTCAAAAAAATATCGATTTTTGTTTACACCTTCCAAACCAATAAGAATATTTAAACCAAACTTGGTACACAATAATACCCTCATAGGGTGACATGGCACATGTTAATATCAGGTCTCCAAAGTAACCAGTGGCGGAGGTATGGGTAATCAGTACCATTAATTAAACAAAAAAAAATAGTACGGCCCTGTACAATACAAAAATTTATTATCTTGTCGAATAAACAATACAACATGGAACAAAAATGTCTCTTTCATTTTTTTTTCTTATCTCTACCTTTCGCGGAAAATTTGAGTTTTTCCTATTTCTGATCTTTTTGGACTCTTTACTTTACTTTGATGTAACTATTATTTTTTAAGTAAACAAAATGATTTTCAAATGGAATTGCAGTAGGAGTAGGTAATTTTTGATACTAGAAAGGCGCTAAGGCACAAAATAATAATAATAATAATAATATTTTTTTGAAAGCTTAATCACCCTGTATCTTTGTAACGAAGCCTTTTTGCGTTGACTGAAATATCTTCATTCAACGCTTCTTGGACCCATGTTGATGTGAACTTTTCGTCTTATTTTAACGAGGAAATTACGCCCCTGAAAGGGGCGTGGTTGCAGTACCTATAGGTAATGCTTATTCAGACTGTCTTAATGAAGTCATAAAAATAAATTTAAAAAAATAAATTTAAAATGACAATAGACATGTTTTCAAAATGCCCACTTTTCTTGAAAATTCATACAAAAAGCAATAGTGCAAAAAAAATGACATAATCCATTTCATAAAATATTCATTCCACCAGTCTTATCTTTTAAGATTGTATAGGTACCTAGTTATAGTTAGAAAGAACCAGAACGTAGAGTTATACCTGGAATATTTATAGAAAGCGATGTGCCTTCTTAACCAACACGGTCACTATGCAAACTCAAAAATACCGCAAAAGTCCAAAAGTCGTCGCCCGCTCAATTTTATTGTTTTATTGATGAAACCAGAAGCTGGTAGAAAGTCCACAAAGAAGCCGACTCCACTTTTCCCAAGTCCCCTAGATCTGGTATTGTAAAATTTTATAATTTTATATCTATATTACTGCAGTTTGCGGCCTCACCAAGCTACCTGCCTGCCCGATCGGTATATAAAAGTTTTCGGAAATTTATTGGGATGATTGATATTTTCTAACCATAAGAAAGGTTGTAAAATATAGGTAACTTTGGCCTAGTTAGATAACCGGCATCGCATGGAAAAATATTTTGTTGAAATATACAGTTTGGCAATAAAAATGCATTTGCACATAATTTCTTCAGCAAAATTAATGTTTATACAGTATATTCACGGGTATACAACATCATATACAGTGTGTCCCCGGATTGAGTTGACATTATAAGGTGTAAATACAAAAACTCGAGGTGAAATAAGTAATTTGTGACATAATTTTAGTTTCGAAAAATCATGTATGCCTTGGAAATTATGAGGAAACTTGTTCATAATGAAAAACTGTATAGATGTGAAATCCTAGGTAAACTTTTGTGCGTTTTAATTTTTTGGCAGAGGTTTAGCAGAGTCGACCTAGGCTTTCGAAATGTTTCACACCTATTCAGTTTTTTATTATGAACAAGTTTTCTTAATAACATTTTGCCGTAAAACCTATAAAAAGGCAAATTTTTAAAAAAAGTTTGACAAATGCCAAAAAATTTATTTTTCTGAGGACTTTATTTGAAATAAATAGACCGGGAGATAGTGACAGATTTTTGGACGTGATTTTACTCAGTATGCCTTTCATAGGGCATTATGTTGCGTATATTCTCACAATAATAAGGTATGAATCAGAGAGTCATCCTGGGTTCTTCATATGGAAAAATTAGTTTTCATTTATTCGAAAAATATGCGTTTTGATGTGATTTTAATCAAGCTGCCATATGTTTTATAATGAACTTCAAAATAGAAAATTCCTCGGCCCCAAAAGGGCTATTATTGCCACGTGAACTTGTATTTTAATAATTAACTTTTCCACGTTTCTGAACAGGCTGCCAATGAGAAGTATGCAAGTTCTTGCTATGAAACTGCTGAAGAAAAGATGGCATACCGTTTGCGCATGTCCAAGTACACTTTAAATCGAATAACTCGTTTAAATGATTAAATAACCTTCAATTTAAACAGTACTTGGACATGCGCGAAAGGTATGCCATCCTTTTTTCAGCATTTTCATAACAAGAACTTGCATATTTCTCATTGGCAGCCTGTTCAGAAACGTGGAAAAATTAATTATTAAAATACAAGATCAGGTGGCAATAATAGCCCTTTGGACCCACCCTAACGGTATGCCTATGGTTTTTCGAGATTTTCTATTTTGGACTTCATTATAAAACACATGGCAGCCTGTCTAAAATCATATCAAAACGCATATTTTTCGAATAATTGAAAACTCAGTTTTTCACATGAAGAATACCCAGGATGACGCTCTGATTCATACCTTATTATTGTAAGAATATGTGCCACAAAATGCCCTTTGCAAGGCATACTGAGTAAAATCACGTCCAAAAATCTGTCACTATCTCCCGGTCTAAAATGATTGCTTTTATAGGGGAACTTTGTGTAACATTCGAGATCCATTTGGCCTACTTTCAGACATATTTTTGAAAAACCCGAAAACTGCCGAAATTTTTTCGGTTTGTAACTTTTTTGTTTCCAGACTCGCATATTATATCTTGAGGCGCGTAGCTCGGTAAATAATAATGGCTCACTTCTCCCTTCTCAACCTAAGTGTATATTATACCAGTATTAGATTTTTTTGAAAATCTGATTTCGGGCTATGTTGGGTTGGTTTTGGGTAGGTACGCTATTACCATTGCGCCTGAGAAGGGTTGTGACGTCAGAGGCTATGCCTGTCAAATTTGACATTTAAAATTGAAATGGGGGAAAAATCGGGTTTGCTTTGGAAATATCGGAAATAGTTATTTATGCATCAAGGCACTGAAGTCCAACTTTTTGTGACTCATGTGGAATTTAGTTGCCGAGGCCTCTGGCCGACGTGGTTACACAACAACCATTTTAAAAAATCCTATTTTCTCCTTAATTTTGCATTTAAAGCAATAAACCAATGTTATTTAACTAACTAATAAAGATTAAGATCCCGCACATCCCCGGGTCTATTCTTGTCCACCGCGTAGGCGTTTTTATTTACTAAACAGCATTGAACCCTTCTAAAACCGATACCGCCTCTCCCCTTACCCTTTGCAAGCAATTCCTCAGACGTGCTAACAGGATTAAGTGGAATTAAGGTGAAAAGATGTTTGCGGACGCCCGGTAGGTGGTCGAGCTAATGGTTAGCGCGAAGGTCCGGCCCATTGTGCGCCTTAAAGGGTGACACGCTTTTATCACTCACAATGGGAAGGGTTGCAAGGGGTTTTACGGCCTACATTTGCCAAAAACTGGCGTATTGCTGGACGATGTCTTTATTGCGACAATCTCGGATACTTTCACCGAAGCTAGCTGGGAAGGGTGCAGGCATGAATATTAAGTGTTTGCTACCTACCTAACCCTATCCAAAAGCTTGCGCTTGCAGGTTTAAGAAATATGCAGTTTAGCAAGCAAACCTACCTAAGCATTCTCTGCTCTTGCTTCTTTCAATTTGAGGCATATTCACGGGTTTCCTTTTAATAAACATAAAACCAATATAAGTTGGTTGAAAAATAATTATGTTGCTATACACAAGGAACTTTCCCGTATACAGTAAGAAAACCTCAAAAAAAAGTCTCTATCAGGTTTCCATCGCTTCTATCAAACATTCGAATTGAGCAAAGGAATGCATACACCATACCAGGGCCGGATTAAGGAACTTTTCGCCCCTGGGCCAAAATTCTTTTGCGCCCCCTACCTCAGTAATAATTTTTACCGAAATTATAAAAAATACAAATATCTAAAGAACTAGAATTTATTAACTACAATTTTTTTTAATTTTTGGAAATAAATTTTGATATTATGCCCTCCTCATTTAAAGAGTCAAGCAATTCAACTTTGAGTGTTAATAGGTATACATCTGCACTCTTATAGTTTTTAACAATTCAGATTGTTTAAATTAAATATTCTTTTTTTAAACTTTCTAAGAAATACTTATTTAAATTGCACGCATTCTTCACCTAAGCATTTATCAAGTTCAGAAGGATAATTTGTAACTGGTTTTGCTGCTTCCTTGCAGAATGGCGTAATAAGTACTTATCTTTATACACCTTAAACCATTTACATAAATAATAATGTCTATATTTTTCTTTTGAAGCGTCTTATTCGCATTATTAAATTGACTAAGTAACATATTCCAAGTTACTAGTAAAATTCCAGTTTCTAGTTTATCCATAGTACTTTTGAAACCAGTAGCTTGAGCTTTTACAACAGGTGGTTGGCTATGATCTTCAATTAATTTGTTAAAAGCACAGTAATAACTCCTAAAACATTCATAGAGCGCCCGAGTTACGTCTGCTCTTGCTGAGTTGAACTTAATTTGTTTGGAAGAAGTTCTTTATCAGATGCACACAAACATTTTTTAATATTTCTCATCTAGTATAGTTGAAGCAGAGAAAATACATACAACTCGTTCAAAAACATGGAAAATTTTGTTGATTTTAAACAACATTCGGCTGATTTAACGCCCCCTGAGAGCGTGGCGCCCCTGGGCCATGGCCCCCATGTGCCCTTAGGTTAATCCGGCCCTGCACCATACACAAAATGGTTTAAAATAAACTAATATGTAATTGTTATAGCGTTGACTGATATATTATTAAAGACTGCTCACGGCTGTCACGTCTGACACATTTTTGGCTCACCATGCGCTTTCCGGAGATAAAATACAATGCAGAATACATTGTTAGCCATCAGAGCCATCTGTTTTCCACGACATAAAGCTATATAGCCGTGATAAGTCCTTATAAATACGTCAGTCAACGGTTATATTGTATTTCTATTCGAAAGGAATTGACAGCAGGCTGCCCTCATTATAAATTTATAAGAGACTACCTGGGTCCGACAAAAGGCAGTGCCATTTGTTCAATGTATTTATCTGCGTTCTTCCTTGGGCGCACCCCGTAATCTCAAAATCAGAATAGGAAATAAAATGAAGAGCCAGGGGGACAAACGATGAAAGTCCATATGAGGCAAAAAAAGTATTCAGTGCAAAATGTAGCTTTTAACCTATGCTTTGTTGTGACAAACTCGTAAGGCGAAATAATGCTGGCAATCCAAAGTTTTAACGGATATAAAATTAGGCGTGCTAGGAAAAAACGTTGAATGTCCATCCGTCAGCAGAAAAAACGATGAGAGTCCAATGTGTCGTGACGGGCGCCGTCTAATTGAATCATTATATTAAGTATTTTAATGTTATTGGCAGTTGATCTTTGAGTCTAATCCAGAACAGGTGCGTTTGGTCGTGGAGAATAATACTGTGTGTGGTGTTTCGACAAAAAAAAAACGAAAAAAAAAAAAAAACGGACGAATATCTGATGCCACAAAGAAACTTTGATTGCAATGTAATGTAACTTGCAGGGACTCTAATTTTCATATAATACATTATGTTTTTTTCTTACATTAAAGAGTTTTTCTTAAATCTGAGGCTTTTATAGAAACAATAGAATCTCTTGAAAATAATGGAAACAATAAATGAGAGTCACTGGACCAAGGGGAAAAACCAACGATATAAAGCAATAGATGACTCACTCTAATACAAATAAATCGGTTTTATTTTGCTTCTCTATTAGCGGGTCGGGGGGGACGAAGACGAGGTAATTTGTTTACATTGGCATTTCTTAAATTCAGTCTTTCTTATTTTGTAATGCATAATAAAAATAGTTTTTTGATAGACTTGTATCTTGTTCTCTGCTTGTATATCTTATATATGCTTTGAGATACTTATATTTACAAAATAACCTAAATCGTATAAAAAAACTGGAAAACTTGAATGTGCCAATAATAACATCTTTTCAATATCGTGAAACAAAACAAAACCTATATATCGTTGGGAAAAACGATGCGAGTCACTGGACTACCATCTTTCTTTCGCCTTTTTTTGCGCATTAGCTAGAGTTTAGTATAAAACTATGGAACTATAGCCAATAGTATACTACATTCTTTGTGTGAATATATTTTCAGTTAAATTTACAGTGGTTTCAAACTTAAAATTATGAATTTCTCGATTGTATAAAAAAGGGACTTTCATCTTTTTTCCCCCTGGCTCTTCAAATGCTAATAAAGGAAATTGTAAGCCCATAGCCGGAAGGTAGGGTAGTTAATTTGTTGCAAGTAAATATTTTATTTATTCAAATAACATTACCATTAATTCAAAATATAAAAGATCATCTTCGGAAAATTAAGAGGCTTAATTTCCAGACTACACTTCAATTCATCAAGATTCCATATTTTATTTTCTTCCGCTATAACATGTTGTATCGCATTTCGCCAACTTTCTGCAGTAATAAGTGATTTGATCATCAGCTGCCGCATATGAGTAGTGTTGTATCAGAGCATATAAAACAACCAGCAGTATAACTTACTCTTGAAAAATCATCCGTAAATTCTATGACCTTGAGCCATATTGGTGGAATAGAAGTCAGAGGTGTAGTCGGGAAAATCAATTCAGAAATATAGAGTAGTATACAGTGTGTGGTAAGCACAAGCAGCTTTTACTCCTTCCTGGGATTCTTTATTTAAAGATATTAGCAAAAAGCACAATTTACATAAAAGCACACTCCACGGCACTGTAATATCTCTCAAACAGCCAAAAAAGAATTGCCCAATCGCCCCGTCACTGCATCAATTTGACAGAATCTATTCCCACATGGCGGCTGCGCGAACAGGTGCGCAGAATTTTCCCGCCATGGGGAGTGTTACTGCTGGTTGTTTTATATGCTCTGGTTATATCTTGCAACATGTCCTTTAATTTGGGTCCATATAAGCTTTATATGGGTTAATCTCACAATGGTATGGCGGCCATTGACCATTTCTTCTTCAAATTCGATAATATTCTCTTTTCTCCAAGAACTTGTTGGAAGCTTCTCCACTACTGTCCACTAGTCTAGAATGATAACTTGCATTATCCATTACAAGTAGGAATTATTTGGTAGGTATACCTACTGTATTAACTTATTGCTTACAAAAACAATTTCAAAAAACAGTTATTTTGCGACATACTATAGAAAGCGCCCCTATCATTAAAATAATAAAAAAGGATACTTATATGGTACGAAAGGTTTATTTTATTATCTGCGATAAAAAAATACAGTTTTTCGGCACCCAAAATTTTTATTGGAGGCAGACTTTTTTTTAACTATGAATTGACCCCTTCGCTACCGACTTCTAGAAAATGGCCAAAAAATTGTTATAACCTAATAAAATAATAAAATACCTAAAAGACACCCTTTTTCAAGGGTTAGAAACAGTTATAAAAATTAAACGTGGATGTTAAAACGGTAGAAATTTTTAGGTAGGTAGGTAAAAAGGGTCAAAGACTTCTGTTTGAAGATATGGAACTCTTTACCAAAAAGCAACTGCACACCATGTAGTGTGTATGTAATAGTATATTTCATTACGAGTCTGGAAATAAAGATTTTTCCGTGCGCGCGTGACAAATTCCCGTGTGAGGCGCAGCGTTTCTTTCCTGCAAGATATACAGGGTGTTTATAAATTATGGTAACGTAATATGACGGTTTATAAATTTTGGAACAACAGCTTCCTATAAATATCTAAATATTTTTCGCAGTAACTTCTGTTATGCGATTTAAATAAAACTTGGTGCAGTCCTTTAGTCGCTGAAGTGCAACAATTTCGTGCAAAAACAATTTATTCCCATCGCCCAGAGGCTTTAGACTAACATATTTTTGAGGTTAACTTTTTGGACCTGCAGGTTTATCATTTGCATCATTTCAATTTGCAATAAAAGTATATACTTGTCTCAACGATAAAATCAACCATTTGCGTTACAAACTCCAAAACAGCTGTTAACTCCAAAATTCGAAAAACAAAATTTCTACAGCAGTTAAATGTTAAAGATAAATGTACGTTTAAAATTAAGAAAGAAATGCCAAATGGACATTTTGTCGTGTTTAATCCGTTCCAATTTGAAAGCGAAACATTTTTGGTTCATTGTTCATAGGAAATGTTTTGTCACTTTAAATGGTTCAATTAATCTGTAAAATTTGAAAGCGGTAATTGAAGTCTTTCTAAGTGATAGTAGGGGGACTTTTATAGCCACATATATATTCTTCCACGCCACAAATATCTCAAACTTTACGAAGCCCATCTCCCCCAGAAATATTTTCCCACCTTCATTAAGACAATAACCCTAATATTTCCCCTTAAGCCCTTGATTAACTCCCGCCGAAACTCTTGAAAACTGCGCCGGCTTCATAACCTGTTACACCTCCTTCCTCCTCCTCCCCAGCCGGCGATAAATCTGCGGCAAATTAACTGCTTATCGCGGGCTGCCTTGGAAACGAACGAAGTCGGCGCTCGAGGCCGGATTCTTCCATCTCCGCCGCCTTTGATTTAATTAAAAAAGGGGGGGCGGCCGCGGAATGCTAAGCGTTCGGCTTTTGTTTTGGGGGGTCGCTCGTTAGCAGGCGGTTTAAGTGGTAGGGGGAAACTCGGCGTTTACTTTTTTTTTTGTTGCTTTGCGTTTGACCTGGGGGCTTGGGGATTTTCGGGGTATTTTAGAGCATCCCTCTTATACAGAGTGTTATAGAGTTCTTGAAACTCATCATAAAACTGCTTCATATAAAATTATATATTATATAGCCGCCATTATTCGCAGTTTTACGGCGCCTATTGTGGGGACACAGCATATTACCTATTTGTGCTGCGATAGTTAGGTTTCTACTGTCGTAATATGCACAGCAGCTGAAGTAGTGATGTCAAGCTAATGAGGCAGTGTTCGGCGAATTTAAACGAATTCGTACCTACTTTTCGCTATTTTTTCAACGTAATAAATTGTTTGATTTTATTTGTAACTCACAGATTGACGTTTAAACAATAATCTATTTTTTTATAAACATCTCTACGGACCTTTTGCTGGCAGTATGCGTATAGTCTAAAAGAATCATTTGGAATATATTTTCGTACGTTTCCGCACAAAGATCACTCAGAACACGAGACATTCAGTTCTGAGTTTAAATCCTCTGTCTGGAGCAACTTTTTATTATTATTATATCCTTTAGCAAAACAATAATTATGCCTCTTGATTTACATAATTGTTACAGATAGAATAATCCTTTTTTTGTCAAATGGTCATCATTAGTTACTTTAGAAGCTATACAATAATTATTACATGCATACACTTTCCTATCTTTTACAAACCACAACTACGTCCTCTAGTAAACTTTTTTTACAATACCGGATAATGACATATTTTGTAAAATATTAATCGATCAGGTGACGATTTCGCTAGAAACAAAATATCTGACCAGAAAATACTCATACCTACCTTCAGTTGTTAACAATTTGATCGTTGAATATGGAGTTTGGTTGTTAAATTATGTGTACACACTGAAAAGTTATTTAAAGTTGTTAAATTATCTTCCTAAATACAACTAGTGGTATGCACAGATTATACCTTTCATTAATTTATCAACTCATTATAAAAGCCCAATGATAAGAAAAATACCACTTCTATGCTGTGCAGGTATTTTCAGCTTTGAGATTATAAGCCATAAAATTAACCAAAGGTATTATCGATAATTTAGGCATAGTAGGTATACCACTAATGAAATTACCGCCGTTAATAATGTAAGAATATGAAGAGGTCCCCTAACTGAAATTGATAACAATTTTAAAAATTTGAAAAATGTGTGAGTGGTATGACTTTATTTTAAGAACTATTAAAAATAATATTAATAAACATTGTTTCCAAGGAGAGCTGAAATAATATATTAGAATTTTGATAAATTCCATTGGACTATATAAATTGTCTAATAATATAAAATTTTTAATTTTTATGTAAATGCTCTAAAAAAAGAATAAAATAAACTTGAAATGATTCAAACCAAAGCAAACCAATAATTTTGTTTCACACAAAACAACACGACACAAAAATCTATACACAAAACCAAAATCCTAAAATAAAACGCAATCCTTATTTTCGTGCACGGCACTGGTTACACTGGCCTAACTGGCCTACGTCGACACCTGCTCAGTGGATCTCCGAAACGCCGACCAACCAAATCGCTACGCTCGCTTTCTTATTGGCTGCCTCCTTGACTAGGTCGACGTACGACCGCATAAAAACCTTTGAATTTTACACGGGTGATTTCTGCTGATAAGTCTGGTATTGTTACCAGTAGCAGCCATGTAAATAGATCTCGCCATGGAATAGATCGCGCCCCGTATATCGCCGTGTTCCAAGTGAGTTCATTTATACTTTACATAGTTTTATACATAATATAATATAGATAGTTTTTATTTTACCTTAAAAAAATGTGCTTCTGGGAACACAAAAAAGTTAATCGTTTTCGAGAAATAAATATGTCATCGTACCTATTTCTAGGATTTAATGGCCTTAAAAAGTTTATCAGAATATTCAAATTTTGGCTAATAAAAACAAAGTCAGTAATAGTAACAACTAACAAACACAAAGAACGATAAGGTATGATACTTACACTTCTACTACTATACAGGGTGATTCAGCTCCGGTTCTCAATATGGTGATCTCGGAAACCTTATAACCATTGGCGTAGCTAAGGGGGGGCTGGGGGGTGCTAAGCCCCTCCCTGGTATAAAAATAGCCCCCCCTGACAAATTCTACCGTTTTTCGACATTATAGGTTTACTTTAAAAAACATTACTAAGCTGATTTAATCTTGTTGCGTGTTCGTGTTATTGCGTATAGTAATAGACACTGACTAAAACACTAATAACAAAATAAAATAAACTAAACAGCGGCAACACCGAACACTGGCAACACTGCCGTCACGCACTCACCCCGCACCCATTCCCGTCAGTCCGCCACACGCCACACTCACAGCATTACAGCATCACTGCGAACCTGGACGGCTGGACGTGACCGGTGACTGCTTACTGTCACGATAAACTTACCCACGGTATGTCATTGCGCATCTTGTGACGCGCCAGTTGCGAGTCAGAATTTAAATTGCTCCATATGTCTTGTCTGCGGCATGCAGCAATCGATTTTTTGGCAAGATTATTGTCCTTGGGAAATCTATAGTACTTAATTTCCGTTCCCTTACTGTTTCTGTTATTATTTGGACAAACGCTGACTGCACATCCCGGCATTTCTGGCCTATTTTAAAGCACTGTCGAGCTTGACTGGCAGTTTTTTATACTTTTTTCTTGACACATTAAACTGGTAAACTATAAAAAATCGTAAAACACAACCGCATTTTGAATCTGTGACTTGCAACTGACGTAGATGCGCAGATTTGCCTTATTTTCTGATTCGTTACCGACATACCGTGGGTAAGTGTATCGTGCTTACTGTGATTGATATGTAATAAGTACTGGGAAGACGCCAATGTACATCTATATTTTTACTTATGCAGTATCAGTATACAGGGTTTCCCAACGAACGAAAACTTGACCCTCCCAAAAATTAGAAAACCGAAAAATATTGGAAAATTCGCCGAGACCCGTCGATTTTTGTTTTTGGGGGGAGCTTTTTTGACAGTCAAGCCAACCCGATATGCTCATCCCCCTAATCACTAGCAACCCCAACTTTAAAATTTTAAATGGAACCACCCCCCCTTGTGGCGCATCATTTTAAAGCCGTTTTTATTGCGAATTCAGTGATGTATCGTTTTTAGAATTCTGTTGAGATTTGACAGAATTATTGGCTAAAATCGGAAAGTTGACAATCCGCTGTACGCATAGTAATTTCTACATACATGCCCGCCACTAATAAGTTTTATATCTACTACACACGCCCAATTTGCCTAGTTTTTATTGACGTGTCGATCAGTTTACAGAACAGTGACAAATGAAAAAGCTGAAGCCAAACAAAAATAGTTCATACGAATTCAAACCTTATATCTTTTTAAAATATGTAACAAAAAGTCACTGTCACAAAAAAAGTTCCCGTTTTTTTGCTTGTAACCACGAAATCGTTAGTCTGCTATTGAATTGTTAGTGTTTGTTGTCGTTTTGGAGCCGTACAATTTTAAGAAAGGATTAATGGACAAGAGTGGGTCAAATTTTGGTTAATATGGACATGGTCCGATTGGTCCAAAAAAATTGTCTACGACGCCACACTGGCATCTCTGGACGCTGCTTATAGCTTAAGCGGCGCTCCGGAGCTTTTGCGGCTTTTGCGGGTTACTGAATCTCATCTCCTTCAGGGGCTTAAGCCCCCCCGGAGAAAAAAGGCTAGCTACGCCTATGCTTATAACAGACACGAATACTAGACAAAATTAGAAAAAAACCTCTTAGTTTAAACCAAAATGTACAAAAACGAAAAAGTCACCTTTTATCCATTAATAATTATTTTTAGTTAGGACAAACAACGTAGTTAATTTTTAAAAAATTCAAATGTGTACAACATTTTCTGAATAGAAATTTAGTTATTCATGGTATGCCCTGAAATGGCTGTCAGGTCTCTTTTATTTTACTGTATATGGTTTGTAGAAATCTCGGTACTGTTTCTACTAGACAAAATTAGAAAAAAACCTCTTAGTTTAAACCAAAATGTACAAAAACGAAAAAGCGACCTTTTATCCATTAATAATTATTTTTAGTTAGGACAAACAACGTAGTTAATTTTTAAAAAATTCAAATGTGTACAACATTTTCTGAATAGAAATTTAGTTATTCATGGTATGCCCTGAAATGGCTGTCAGGTCTCTTTTATTTTACTGTATATGGTTTGTAGAAATCTCGGTACTGTTTCTACTAGACAAAATTAGAAAAAAACCTCTTAGTTTAAACCAAAATGTACAAAAACGAAAAAGCGACCTTTTATCCATTAATAATTATTTTTAGTTAGGACAAACAACGTAGTTAATTTTTAAAAAATTCAAATGTGTACAACATTTTCTGAATAGAAATTTAGTTATTCATGGTATGCCCTGAAATGGCTGTCAGGTCTCTTTTATTTTACTGTATATGGTTTGTAGAAATCTCGGTACTGTTTCTACTAGACAAAATTAGAAAAAAACCTCTTAGTTTAAACCAAAATGTACAAAAACGAAAAAGCGACCTTTTATCCATTAATAATTATTTTTAGTTAGGACAAACAACGTAGTTAATTTTTAAAAAATTCAAATGTGTACAACATTTTCTGAATAGAAATTTAGTTATTCATGGTATGTCCTGAAATGGCTGTCAGGTCTCTTTTATTTTACTGTATATGGTTTGTAGAAATCTCGGTACTGTTTCTACTAGACAAAATTAGAAAAAAACCTCTTAGTTTAAACCAAAATGTACAAAAACGAAAAAGTCACCTTTTATCCATTAATAATTATTTTTAGTTAGGACAAACAACGTAGTTAATTTTTAAAAAATTCAAATGTGTACAACATTTTCTGAATAGAAATTTAGTTCTTCATGGTATGCACTGAAATGGCTGTCAGGTCTCTTTTATTTTACCGTATATGGTTTGTAGAAATCTCGGTACTGTTTCTATTTCTACTAAGTATATCTAAAAACATTAAGGAAGTGGGTAAATTTACAACAGTTCCAATCTAGGCACCTATCTCTATACCGTACAAAATATAATCCTGCTCTATTGTGTGCATCTGAGCATTTTCCAGACAGAGTGGCACCTTATACACGTGCGGTCGTCACTCGGGAACATTTCTAATCCGATAAGGAAACTCGGAGATGGAAAACCCGAATATGAAATTTCCTCTACCACTCCGACAAATTGGCACTCTTCTTTGAGAGCGGGACAAATAAATAAAATTCTTGCGGGGCCGCCAACGGCGGCTGATCTGCATGTCAAAGAGTTGGACGCGGCGACGGTTACGGCCTGTAATGAGGGTTTTTCGAATCTGATCAAAGGGCCCTTATTATTTCGACCACAAGTGGCGATGCTTTTAACTTATAATTGAATAAATCCGGTGGATCTGAAAACGATCGTTGAATCCAAAATAAATTATTTGCACAGAGAAAATGGGAGTCGACGTCCAAACCTTTTCAGAGCAGCACGATTATTTTTTTAGTTACTTTAGAAGCTATACAATAATTATTACATGCATACACTTTCCTATCTTTTACAAACCACAACTACGTCCTCTAGTAAACTTTTTTTACAACACCTGATAATATTTGTCTTAAAATATTTGTTCATAAGTCATTTGGGGCATACCTTTTTCCAGTGACGCCTCGACAGGGGAGGCAGAATAGGCAGTGTCTCCTCTGCCTCTGTCTTTATTGCATTACAAGTTTAGCTTTAAGCTAGTCTTACAGAGGAAGAAAAAAGAAGTATACAATACTAAGAATAACAATAAGGGTATAAAAAGACAGATGGGTAAACATAATAATAATTATTGATGTTGCAAGAAATACAAATGTAACTATATAAATTTTTCAATACTAAAATAGACCACGTTTTATAGGTATTCCTTTGGAGACAATTGAAAACTGTTGTAGCAGAGAACAAGAAATTCTTATGGAAAAGACAACCTCTTAACATTTCTGTTGGTTCTAGCCTTTGAAGTTACAAGTTATCGTAAGCGATTTATTAAAGAATTTCAGCAGTACATTATGATGAACAGCGAGGGACTTAAAATAGAACCTTTTGGCACAGCTGTTGGTAAATGAGCAAAACCTGACACTGAACCATTTATGTTGACATACTGATAACGATCAAACAAAAAAAAATCGAAAAAGATAAAATTAATCCGAATTAAAAGCATACAATTTCAGAAGAGGTATTATTAAATATTGTGGGAAATTTCTTTATGGGGCAAACAGAACCTTCTATTAAGTTTACCCTAAAAGTAGAAAATAATAATCAATTATCTTTCTTAGATGTTTGTTTCTGTACTAAGATCAGATAGTATAGAAACTAGTGTCTATATTATAGAAAACCAACACATGCTAATAGATATCTAGATATCTGAATTGAATTTTTTAGGGTTGCCAACAAAACAACAATGCTAATAGAAATTAGGGAAATAAATCTGGCGAACCGACCAGTAAATTTAATTATTCCTTATATTCCTGATCCCTGGAACAGTATTTAAAACAAAAATACATCAAGATCGATGCTAGTTAAAACGAAACCATTTGATGAGGTACAAAGTTAAAAAAATGCATTAATAAAATTCCTTGTGAATGTGGAAAGTTCTATGTTGGGGAAACTTGGAACAAACATAATGACATTTATATCGTTGTACAGGGTTTTCTTATTACAAAAACACTCCTATAACTTTTCTATTTGATGTTTAATTGTTTTCCTAAAAGCAGATTTGGAAAATATAGAAAAAAATTACATATTTTTTGTGTAAAACAATGCTCAAAATTATTTGAATATACAGGGTGATTTAGTTTTATTCTGCGACATTTCAACAGGTGATAGAAAACCAAAAAATAACCGCACTATTTTGTATAAACTATATCTTTTGAAAGTCTTATAAAAAAAGTTAAAGGGTGTTAAAGTTGGAAGTAGGTAATAAGTACAATTGTTTTTAGAAAAAAAAAATAATCACCTTGTGTAACAATAAAATGTATTCAATTTCTTATATAGATTTTAATTGTAAACAAAAAGAATCTCTTAGCATTTTTTCATGTGTCATGGTTTCATAGCCAATTTGATTTTTTTGTATTATTTCAGGGTATTTCTGAAAAATTACCTTAAAAATTCACTCCATAAGTAAGACTCAAAGAAGAAGAAATGTGTTTCTTACTTTAAATATAGCAACTTTTCCCAATAAACTTACCCATTCAAGGTTTTACTTTTCAAGGTACATAGCAAAACATTATTTAATCGCCCCATGTATCTTCAAAAGTATAGCCTTAAATAGGTAGGTAAGTTTATTGGAAAAAGTTACTTTATTTAAAGTAGTAAAATCATTATTTCTACTTTAAGTCTTACCACAGAATAACTAAATCTGTGGTCTTACTTATGGTGCAAATTGTTAGCTAATTTTTCAGAAATAGGTACCCCAAAATACTAATACAAAAAATCAAATTTGCCATGAAACCATGACACATAAAAAATGTGAAGAGGACGTTTTTGTTTACAATTAAAATCTACATAAGAAATTGAATACATTTTATTGCTATACAAGGTGATTCATTTTTTTCTAAAAACAATTGTATTCTAATTATCCACTTCTTCGCCACTGGTTGTTAAAGGTGTTTAACATTAACAGGTTTTATGCTAACCCATGCCATTATAACGTGTACCAAATATGGCTTAAATATCTCAACTAGTTTGGTAAATATTCAATAAGTCCACATACTATTACACCTTTAGCACCCTGCAACTTTTTTATAAGGCCTTAAAAAGAAATACTTTATACAAGAATAAAACTGAATCACCCTGTATAAAGAAATAAGCGGGGATGTTAGCCTTGGGTGGGTCACCCTGTACAGGGTGATCCATCCAAGAGGAACACACCCCTTAACTTCTTTATTTTTCAAGTTAAAGAAAAAATTGTAGAGATAAAAGCTTTAAGGTTTCTCGTGAGCTTTTCCATGAACTTACTGAAATTGACACAGGGTGTTCCGTAAAAGCTGGACAAACCATGCTTATGTTTTTTCACAAGAACACCCTGTATATTATTGCATTTTGGAATCTACACTTCGTCCTGATTCCAACGACATTTATATGTCATATGATTGCTCCAGACGGTTTTACAATACCGGGCGTTCGAACTCCATTTATTTCATGTTTTCACATCCTGTATCTCTGAAACGAAAAGTTTGCGGAGAAATTGAATATAAGAAAAAATGATGAAAATAGGTAGTGCCTGTAAAACGCTCATAGTGATTTTGAACCCACTCCGCATCAAGGTTCATATTTCCATATTTTGCCTTGGACTAGAAAAATATCAACCTCAAATTTTTTGTGTGGATGATTACAAAATGACTATTATCGTTATACAGGATACGGGATGTGAAAACATGAAAATATGAAGTTCGAACGCCCTTTATTGTAAAAACGGCTGGAGAAATCATATAACATATATATGTCGTTGGAATCGGGACGAAGTGAAGATTTCAGAAATGCAATAATATACAGGGTGTTCTGCTAAAAATAAACTTGGTTTGTCCAGCATTTACGGGACACCCTGCGTCAATTTCAATAAGACCATGGAAAATTTCACCAAAAACCTTAAAACTTTTGTCTCTACAATTTTTTCTTTAATGGATGGATGGATGGATCACCCTGTGCATATACCTATTTCTAATAAGACTCCGTCGAATTTCCTTAAACTGCCGCATCTAAAATAGGCAAATCTCCTATTATAAGTAACCTATAAATTTCCCCCAGGCAGTCCATTAGCGCTAAAATTAATGCACCGGTATATCCGGAACGGTAGACCCATTACTTGCCAGACAAATCCTTTCTCTTAACTTCTATTTTGGTCCTGCCAACCCCCCGCCCGTGTATCCGTTTAAGCGGGGCTTAATTCCTGTTTCGTGACCCATGTCGCAGCTTTTCGGCCGGGAGATTAAGCGGAGGCTCAGGGCCTAAAGGGCTTTCCTTATTTGTGGAAGGCCGTACGCGACGACGGAGGTGCGTGTGCGAAGTGCGTGCCCTGTGTTGTACCTATCGGCCAACCTCTAAGTTTACATGGGCCGACATCGATACTAATAAGATCTGAAATGAACCTCTTAGGAAAACACGCCCCTAAATTATTATACTAGATATATTCTTTTGTTTTCTTCCTGGCAGTTATAGATCATTTAAATAAAATATCCTGGGTACTCTACCAAAATCTATTTAAAACGACAAGCAAAACTTTTTTTTCCTTTACATATCCTCTTGTACAACGTACGTTTCGGCGTTTTTAAATTTATTATTTTTTTAAATTGATATAAACGTATAATAGTGAAAGGTAAAACATAAATGTCGAAATAACTACAAAATTACTTACATTTTTTAATCATAACAATTACTTGAACATTATACAGAGTGTAACTGAACCGATGGTCAAAAATGAAACCACGTATTCTTGGAGTCAAAATAAGGGATCTTCTTCATACATTTTTTTTCTCCTACGGGCCATAGTTTTTTTTTATACAGAACGTAGAAATTTAGAGAAAAATACACATATTTCTTAGTATCTCCAGAAGTATACGAGATATTTTCTTCAAACTTGGCGTGTCACGTGAGCGGATGAGCTGTCAAATTTAAGCTTAATATGAAGCTTCTGAGGTCCCCAGTTGCGAAGATACAGGTTATTATTAAAATTAATTAGTTCAGAAAAATATGAATACCCTGTATAATCGCATTTTTTTTAGTTTGTTTTGAATGGTAAATTCAATGGTTAACAAAAAGTATCTCCTAGTATTTTTTCATATTCTCAGCCGTTTATTTATTATTTTCAAAGAACGGCAATGCTGCAATAAACAAGTCATTTTAAGAATAAATCTAACAATCTGTGGAAGTCAATTAAACTTCGCATTATTTGAATCATTTGGCTGCCAACTTTGCATTAGTATCAATATTTTGAAAAATGATATTTTCATTCGAAGAATTGACTGATATGCACTTTTGCTATGGACTTGCCAATGGCAATAATAAACATAAACATGCGGAATGGCTTGCGTGTATTGAAAGAGACCGCGGTCATATCGAACATTTATAATTTAATTTTCTAGTTTCTAGTAGCATTACGTTTCTTTTATTAACGTTTTTGCTTTTGTATTTTGTTAAATAAATAATCTTTAATTGACATCCACAGATTGCTGATATTTATTCTTAAAGTGACTATTGTCCATTGCAGCGTTGCAGTTCTTTGAAAATAATTAAGAAACGGCTGCGAATATGAAAAAATACTAAGAGATACTTTTTGTTAACCATTGAAGTTTCCGTTCAAAACAAATTTAAAAAATGCGATTATACAGGGTATTCATATTTTTCTGAACAAATTAATTTTAATAACACCCTGTATCTCCGCAACTGGGAACGTCAGAAGCTTCATGTCAACCTTAAGTTTGACGGCTCATCTGCTCATGTGACACGCCAAGTTTGAAGAAAATATCTCGTATACTTCTAGAGATACTAAGAAATATGTGTATTTTTCTCCAAACTTCTACGCTCTGTATAAAAAAAAACTATGGCCCGTAGAAGACAAAATATATGAAGAAATGCCCTTATTTTGACTCCAAGAATACGTGGTTTAATTTTTGACCATCGGTTCAGTTCCACCCTGTATATGTTCTAAATACGGTTTTATCTCGTCAACTTCGATATGATCACACATTCATTAAAGTCAAACAAAATTAAAAGGTTAATCCATAAGCATGTTCTGGAGGATGTAATTTTTCAGTATACAATTTTTTTTTCTTAAATGAGATGTTTCATAGGAGGCAGACATGTTAGCAAATGGTCCGAAATGTGTTCAGGTACTGCGCGTTAAAATATTTTATACAAATAAAAAAGGTGGAACTGATACGTAGTGGTTTTTTTTTTAAATAGATTAGAACATAATGTTCAAGTAATTCTTATGATTCAAAAATGTAAGTAATTTTGTGGTTATTTTGACATTTATGTTTTACCTTTCTCTATTATACGTTTATATAAATTTTAAAAAAATTGTAGACTCAAAATTTTAATAGGTATGTACCTGAAGATGGTTTAAACGCCGAAACGTACGTTGTACAAGAGGATATGTAAAGGACAAAAAAAGTTTTGCTTGTCGTTTTAAATACACTTTGTTAGAGTACCCAGGATATATTAGATATAAGCTGCGCCTTTAAATATTTTCTAAAATTTATTTGCGGCCCAAACAGATCATTTAATTTTTTTTCTACAAGCGTGCGGAAAAGTACACTTTTCCGCACGCATTTTAGTTTAGAAAGTGTCACTTTTCCGCACTAGTGCGGAAAAATACTTGTCGGTAATACTTTTCCGCACTAGTGCGGAAAAGTGACACTTTCTAAACTAAAATGCGTGCGGAA
The DNA here is from genome assembly GCA_963920635.1 of Pseudeuparius sepicola. Classification (NCBI taxonomy): domain Eukaryota; kingdom Metazoa; phylum Arthropoda; class Insecta; order Coleoptera; family Anthribidae; genus Pseudeuparius; species Pseudeuparius sepicola. Next base: position 9,554,348 of record OY987304.1, read on the forward strand.
AATACTTTTCCGCACGCTTGTAGAAAAAATAGTGTTCCTAACTCTTGCGGAAAGTGTCTTTTCCACACTCGATTTCTTGACTGCAATCGCGTGCGGAAAAGTGGCACTTTCCGCACTTGTTAGGAAATATACTATAACTGGGTTTATCGCCACCAAACTGATTAAAAGACAACTTTTTCAAGTTGCCTAGAAAATTCATAAATTAATAACAGCAAATGAACGAAACTTTGAACGTGTAACTCAAAAAATAACTTATTTGTTTTCTGAGCATTCGCAGAATAAATCTTCCTCCTTTCTCAAAGATCATGTCACGTCAAAGTGAAATGACAGATTTATAAATTTCAGGTTAAAATGTCATGACAACAGAAACAATAGCCTAGCCACCTGTCTGATATTGTACCCTGTGTTCTATTTAATTATCTATACTAAAACATGCCACTAATGTTTAATATGTGTGGGTACAAGGTACGTGCATGATGGCTGAATTTTGGGCGTTATCTCCGAAATGGTATAATTTATGGAAAAAATACTAGAATATTTTTTTGTAGAGAATGGAATTTTTTACAAAGTGGTTCGAATTAATTTACAAGTTAACTGTATGGGCCAAAAAGTTCTGAGCATAATAAATGAAACTGCGGTTGGCAAAAGTGGCGCCCTCTGGCGGTTGCGGATACTGCACTATAACATAATTATGTGATATAATTATCTATGAACGTGTGCAAAAGATCATAAAATAAAAAAACGAAATTTTAGGGCCCCTTTTAAGGGCCCTGGGGCTTTGAACAAAAAGAAAAAACACGGGTCACTTTATTTTTGGAGTAGAATACCTACCGCTCTGCTACGGGTGGCATTTGTTTTTGAATAACCCTGTATAATGATCCAGAAATTGATGTTCCCAGTTTTTTTCCAAAAAATGATTACAGTTTCTGATAAATGAATTGGAGTTTTTTTACTAAGTTAGTAATCAGTTTGGTGGCGAAAAACACAATTAAAAATTAAGTGGATCTGTTTGCGCCACAAATAAATTTCCGAAAATATAAAGTTTTTCTTGAGTTTCAAATGTGCCTATAGAACGAAAACATTTGTTGAAAAATAGAAAACATTTTACTTTCTAGAAAAATCATTACAAATGCGTTAGATTCGTACTGCGGGCATCAGACAATGCAGCAATAAATCCCTTGAATCGACGAAACTCCTTTTGTCCGACAGTTACGACCGCTTCGCAAAATATTTACACCCAATAATAAAAGGCCGCTCCCGTGTGCAGGGCGACGGGGCCCCGGCTACGTAATTTTCCGCATTTTATAGCTTAACGACGGCCATAATTGGCCAAAAGTCGCCCGTCGTCGCGGCCGTAAACCAAAAATCTGGTCCAATTTCGAAATTTCTCCTCCGCTTCCCGGAAGCCGGCCGAGCAACGAACGCTGTCCTATTGCACACTATAAACCAGTGGCGGCGCGTGCTTGTTCGAAGAACGACTTGAAATCATTCGCAGTTACACTCGCTAATCAAAATATAAAAAGTTCCTTTGCACTTTGCAGATTTTGGATAAAAAATTATCGCACATTTTTCAAAGTATTGTTGGCCGTTTTCTACTTTAAAATCAACGTTCTTATTTGAATAAATCTGATATAGGGGAAAGGCGTATCTACCCTTTAGAAATAAGTTTTAAAAAGTAACTAACTGTTTTAGGACGTTATGGAAATACAGCACTTATATGTAAAATTAGACAATGTGTATTTATGCAACAAACCTTTAAAACAATAAAAACTACTATAATAAAAAACAAATTTAAATAAAAATTCAAAATTCATTTTGCATCTGTGTGGATCTCCTTGCAAGGTACATTTCAAGAGAAAAATATGCGTCACAAATAAAATTCTTGCAATCCAGCAGTGCATTCTATACGGACCCAATCGCTGTATTGGAGCCAATAGGCTTGGTTTTTACTTTTTGCCTAATAATATTCTAATATTCATTTAAGTCTATGCTCACTTGCTACTACATCCCCAACCCTTTGTTGTTCCATAAATCTAATACGTTTCTCCTTTTTTTTTTCATTTCATAGTTTATGCAGCATTCATATCTCTTTTAAATGGTATAGTTAAACACTCATAGATGTCACAAGCATACAAGGAATTTTAGCTGTGTCGTTGTATCCAACTATGTCACTTTGTACACCACTCCCAAATAGTTATTTATGTACCAAGGCACTGTAGTTCAATTTTTTATGACTCATGTGGAATTTGTTTGCCTAGGCCTCTGGCCGATGCAAATAAACTACATGACTCATAAAAAGAACTTCACTGCCGAGGTACTTATTATATATTATTTTGAAATAGGAAAAAAAATAATCGTAAGGGATCACCCGTCTATGAACCGACTGCGCGCGGCGTTGCTTGACTTTGACGATCGCTCTACCTAGGGCAAGTATGACGAGGCACGGCGCTTCCAACAATAAACTCCAAACTGCTGCCTGTTGAGCAGCCTTCATGAAAAATAGATTGATATTCAAACCCACTAAAATATTTATACTGAAAGATTGCGCGCTATAGACAACAATTTCGCAATGTGTACGAAAAGTTAAACGGGCCTTTATTGGCCGAGTTTTGAATATTTGGTTATTTTTGACGGGCGATGGGCTCTGCGTCTGACGTTTGATGTTTACATCTCGCCAAGGCCTACTTATTGAAAAAATCGTGCAATAATGGACTACTTCAGTGCCGATTTGTGAGCTTTCAACGACGATTTTAAGACACTTTGTACTACTTAACTATAGCTACCCACTTGCAGTTGACAGGCAGAAAATGTGCATCATATGTAATAATATGTTTTTACGTTGTACTTTCTGCATTAAAGTACCTTTATTTTTAAACACAACAATGTCATGTTACATTAAAACAATAACTTTCTATTATTTCTGCAGGGAGTCTGCTGAGATACAAGGCGAGTAACAGGAAACGAGACAACAAACTCTTTGAACGACCAGAAAAAGTCTTCTACCGTACTCTGAAATCTAGCGACGATAGGTACTCCAAATACGAGTTACCCTAGCCGAGAACAGGTTGACGGTTTCTGGAGAAATCAAATTGCAACATGAGCTATTCACAATTCACAACCGATGAGGTCTCCAATATCATCGTCGATGGCTTCCTCAATCAACGGTATCATCAAGAATTTGACGGGATTCTCACTTGTAGAGGAAAGTCGCCTAATATGGGGTACCTACATTTTTGTAATCCCCCTAAAAGTTGAGTGTTTTTAAAAGAATCAACGTAACTTTTTCAAAATTGGACTTCGTCCCTTACGCAACCTGATTGTCTACTTGAAACTATAATTAAAATTCTAACTTTTTCGTTTTTTGCTTTTAAACTTTTTTAGGCAACTACCCCATATTGGCAACTCTATCCCTAATATGGGGTACCTAAGAAATGATTGAAATTGGTGTTTAAATAAATTACCTACGAAAAGAACACGGTGGGTTGGGCAAGTATATCATTTTTGGTGTTATTTTAAAAGCAAAACAAAAATTATCAAAAAAATAATTCTTTAAAACAGTTATAAAACTATTTAATATGTTTTCTTCGTTTCCATAACATGATTGACGATTGAATTTTCCATGTCGACGGAAAAACAGGTTTCCGCCCAAGACTACCATAAACAATATCTTCTGCTGCTCCATTCATTTTTACATCTTTCCAACGTTGTCTGAGGCACTCCATGTGTTTGGGAACTTTTAAAGTATCCCATTCTTTTTTCCCTACAAGCTGATAATATAGCAGCTATCATATTTATCGGATCCCAAGACTCTCTTTCTTTGTTTGGCATCTGAAATTAACAAGGAAAGCCAAATTAAATTAAGTGCAGCTTATTATGGGGTACCCCAAATTAGGATTCCCAGAGTACCCCATATTAGGCCTAGGGCAGTAGTAAAAATAAAACAGTAGATTTTAAGAAATAAACAAATATATATATATAAAAGAACCTGTCAAAGCCAAAACTAGCCCATAATACACGTTTTGAACAACATGCAATAATAATTTTACTTACCTTTTTTGTAGCCAAATTCACACGATTTTCTAGATGCTGAAAATTTTCAATACGCTCACTAATTTTGTTGCATCGCGAGATGTTACATGTCACTTCTAGAAGCTTAATATAGCTCCCACCAAATAGATGGCAGCACCTTAGATTATGAGAAATTAAGGTACTGTACAACTATCAGATCAGTTATAGTTGTCGAAATTAGTAAAATATTGAGTTTCCCTGATACTTATGCTTCGATTTAACTGGGTACCCATGTGCACATGTTATATTGTTCCCTAGGAAGTGCGAAGCGAGTGTAAACGCATTGTTTTAACCCAAGAACGGTAGACGCACAGGATTGCTCGATCGGGCAAATCTCTCCGCCGGCGTGACGTCACCGCTAGACTGCTATCTGCTAAGCGCGCCGGGAGCTACCGTTTAAAATATAAAAAGGGTGGGTTTTCTGTGGATGTTCTGTGTTTTTGAGCTTCTTTTGCCAATCCTTTGATTTTTATACACTATTAAGAGTACAGAGAACTTTTATTTTTTACTTAGAATGTATCAAGACTAAGGGATTAATTTATAAAATTGCCAATATATGGAATAATTGCATACTGAAGAAAATTTCGAAAATAGTTATTTATGTACCAAGGTACTGAAGTTCAACTTTTTATGACTTATTTGGAATTTAGTTGCCGAGGCCTCTGGCTGAGGCAAATATAAAATATTATTATTATACAAAGTATTTTGAACGTTTGAAAGACGGTAAGTAGGATACTAATCTTTTGCGATATTATTTTATAAATTAATATTAAAAATAATGTATGCCAAATTTTAGTTTCAATTTATTACGAGTATAATACTCTTAATAAACACTATGAAAATTATGTTTCACAAAAGTTCGATAAAAGGCGCTTATAGGACTTGACATTTGGTTTTATTGCACCTGTACTGGTACACACTCTGTGATGCCTGTTTTACATTCACAATTTCTTCATGAATTAATTCATGAAGTCGCTTCAAGGGCAAATTATTATACACTGTATTACACTGGCAATTTCTTCATGAATTAATTCATGAATTTCTTCATGAAGTTACTTCACGAATTAGAGCATGTCCTATTTTCCGTCAAGTTTTGCGTGAACTTCAGGAGTACTAACATTGAAAATTTGAACACAAGAAAGGTTATATTTTGATACTAGTTTTGTTTGAGCCATTAGACGAGAAAGAGGAGAGTACATAGTTTTAAAGATAATATACTTAGATAAAAAGTGTGTGAAATGTTACAATATGTTTTATTTATGTATTCCGCTGCCAAGGCACAGCTCCCTCATTCACGAAATAATCACAAAACTCCTCGTGGACAGCAACGCAAGCATGTCTTGGTGAGCATGTTTGGTAAGAAAGTCCAAATTGAAATATATAGTCTTTATGAAGCTCTTCTAGGATGGAAGTAAGACATTCGGGTCTCAAAAATTATGTAATGTGCAACATGCCAATGTTATGGTTTGCACTTTTTCCACATTCAAATTAATTTTAGTCAAAAAACTCTAAATCGTTTGGCTAAAATGCCAAATGCATTTTCAACTACTCTTCTTGCCAGATTTAATCTGTAGTTAAAGAAGCTTTGGATGAAGATGGAAAGGTTAAACTCTTTTACCTAGCAGTTCACTCTGTAAATCTCTTTCATAGTCATTTTCCGTAAAATGACGAGAACAAATATGACTGTTATTAGGGTTGAAACTGTCCATTCTTTTACATCTTGCCACCCATGCTCTCCTAATCGTTGGTGAAACCATATCTTTTGACTTGGGGAAGGTATGGAACATAATATTTTCGCCTGCTTTTTTTAAGGCGTAAGTTGTATTACAACCATAAACAGCACACCTCGTTCCTGTCATAATGTATTCTAAATAAATAATAAAAATAAAGCATAAGGTAAAGTGTATTTAAAATGATAAAATATAAGTACCTACCTATTAAATAATCCAGTATCTACAAAAAAATCGAAGACAATGACGAGGAGATCTCAAATCTAACTTCTAACCTATAATGGCACAAAACATTCGATATTAGAGAGTTAATTTGACAAAATATATTAGTTCTTACGTTTTTAATACTTAGCAAGATGGTACTAATTTAGTATAAATATTCAATAATAGATTGAAAACTAAAAACAGGTTACATAAAATAAAGAAAACACAGTCAAAACCCGCGTCAAAACCCGCACCGCTGATGTACAAATAACACCGTTAGTCTAGCGCTGACGTCACACCCATCTGCCGACTGGCGAACATTACGCTTACGAGATCGAGCAATCCTGTGCGTCTACCGTTCTTGGTTTTAACCCTAAAAAGTTTATATTTGTGTATTAGTGCAACAGAAGTTATATATTATCTACAGTTATATTTTGTCTGGGGTTTGCTCCCTATCAATTTGGGAACCGACTTAGCCAATCCACCCCGGCTCGCCTCCACTGCCCCCATTTTATTATGTCCCTTTTTTGGACAATAGCTTTATAGGCCCGTCCGGCCAGAATTTACTGCTTAACACGCTTCCATCGGCAGGTTTAGGCCCCGTAAACCCAAATTTGGGCCATAGCGTCACCGGGCGCGGTACAAACACTCGGGAATTGGGTTAAACTCGGCCCTTTGTGATGGCCAGTTTTTGTTTTGCAATCGATTCGACGCGCACCGCTTTTGCTTTTTGGGTACGCGTGTTGGGAGTTGTAAATTGTGATTGTGCCGATGATAGTTCTGAACGAAGAATTTTAAAAGATAAAATAATCCGTACATATAGAACATTGCTTCAGAAAATTTGACCAAAGGCTCCCATACCTCAATATACGTCAATGATATTATACCTACAATCTATTCAAACTAAATGCAAGTGGCGCGTAATCATTTACACGATGGAAGCACGTGAACAATTCTGAGGGCTAATACAAGGCAGGGCCGCATTAAAGACGATCTCTATGAATTTTATAATATAAAATATTAAAATAATATGCCCCAGAATTAAGAACTTTAAAACAAACTTTTATGGCACACCTAGTCATTCACTTACCTGCAAATTTCTACTATTAACACAAATCGTAGCTCCAGCAATTAATAAACAGCGAAAGAATTATATCGGAAAAAATAAAGGTCCACTTGCAACTCAATACACCTCTGTAAGAAACACCGACTCGCTGCACTCGCCCGCCGGGTCAGACTTTATTGCCGGCTAGCCAATACCAAGCCGATCACGTGCGTATCACGCCCTAGCCATGCAACAACTTGTGTTTATGTTTCACTTGCGTTTAGTTTGAAAAGAGTTTAGTACTTGAATTTTCTTCGGTATAAAATTATTCTCGGCAGGGAAACTGAATTCTGTACCAAAGATCATGTAGGTAGCAAAAATCAACCCCTTGTTTTCTCGCTTAAGTTTCCTTTTTGCAGTATTTCTGAATATTCAGTTTTTTTAACTAACTTACGCTTTTAGCGGAAATGGAAGTGATTTTTTTGTATTTTACTACTTACATATTTCATTTGACCATTATAGGATTCCTTTTTTAATTCTGAATCCAACGATAAATTTCACCTAGGTATTTGTCTCCAACCGTTTCCAAGATATTTACCAAAAAAGCTCCATGAATCTAGATAAACATGCGGTCTTTTACGTGCAGTGCCTGATGATCGATCCAAGTAGGCCAAACATTACTTAAAACCAAATTTATGACAAATCAAATTATAGCCATGACATAAAACTGACCTGTCAGATTAATTTGAATAATTTGAAGTTTTATTGCTTTAGCTATAGCACAGAATAAATAGCTTGCTATAGCTATAGTTACGAGTATTATAGTTAACTACTTAAAAGATATGTATAAATTTTAAAGGTGTAATTTTGTGAGTGTGAATGTAAATACAAGAAAAAGTGATAATGGGGATAAGCACTCAAAGTTAGAAAACAAAAAAAACTAGTAACCGCATACACGTGTTTCATGCTATTTGGTAATCATCGGTACGGTGTAACATCAACCAAATCAAAAAGATAGTAATTATTTGGGAAGCCTGGACTTCATTTGTTGCTTTCCAAATCAATACTATCTTTTTCAATTGGTTGATGTTACACCGCACTGGTGATTGCCAAATAGCATGAAACACGTATATGCGGTTAGCAGTTTTTTTTTGTGTTCGAACTTTGAGTGCTTATGCCCATTATCACTTTTTCTTGTATAAATTTTAAGGGAGTATTCTTGTAAATATAATAAATATTTATATGTATCGACAGAAAGTGAAGTTGTCGTTAGTCTGTACTGGCAGGTAAGTAGAAATGTTGAATTGGCAGCCTACTCGTTTGTCAAATTTATTATGTCATGGATATCTTGATTTTTCATAAATTTGGTTCTAATGTTCTAGTTTTGATGAAGCTTCTTTAGTAAATATCTCTGAAACGGTTGGAGACAAACATGGCAAATTATAATCGTTATTGGATTCAGAAATTGAAAAAGAAATCCTGTAAATAATGGCAACGCTGTTGTAATTAATGGCAATGTTGTTCGAATTAAAATAAATGTAAGTAATACAAATCACGAATTCTTCAATAGTGTTTTACGTTCTCAATAAATTTTGTCTTTTGTATGAGTTAATTCTAATTTTTTTTGGATATAGGCCTAGTCGATTTGTTTTATCACGATAAAACCGTACTTTCACCGTTTTAGTATACATAGCTATGGCTGGGCGCCGCGCCGCCGTGTATTCGGCTAGGTTCGTCAGTCGTTGGCGGGGGGCGGGGCGTGTTTTTTGTTCGCAAAACTCGACTGATAAGCAGTGCGGGACTACTGTGTACTCCCCCCGCCAACGACTGACAAACCTAGCTGGGCGCACGGCGACGCGCGGCCTATTCACCTATGTATACTAAAACGGCGAAAGTAGTAATTTAAGAAGTTGTTACGAGTTTCAGATCTTAAATTTTCAAATTAGGGTATGAGGGCTGCTTAAAACTCCTTGGCGCCTCACTATAGCAATTCGTTAATGTCAGATGTAGGTATTGTTTTTTCTACCGAAAAAAAAAAGAAGAAAGAACCACCCCATGTATGACCGAGTTAACTAAGAGTCAAAAAATACACGAACAAGTGTTACCTATCCAAGGAAAAAATTAGATCAGAAATTTGATAGGGCATCATGTTTCTTAACTCTCTTAAATAGTCAGCAAGAATCAATTACGTTTTTCTAATTGGCTTGTCCCCCACTTTTCGGGCTCCCTATGATGTAAAATATGAAGTTCACAGACCACTTGTGAAAAATAATTTTGTTATACCAAAATCCTTATGGTGGCAATGGACGCATCTGAGAGAGCGATGTATTCAGCTTAAAATGTTTACCTTTTAAATGGACAATTTTCGATTGAACTTATTTAAACAACAATTAGTTTTAGCTGATATTGCTATAAGCATATTTGGATTTATTATACAGTGTTTTGCAGCCGTTTAATTAATTTAAATCAACAATCATAAATTAATTAGAAGGAACGTTTTCCAGTACGGTCCTGCTCGTAATTTCCTCTATTTTGACGTTTATTTGACATAAAGTTTAAAATCATATTTCTGTCAAAATGCTTTATATTAATAATAATAATACCTCTAATTCTCACCCTCACTCCAAACTAGAAGTACCCCAGAAGCAACTGAATGCTTGTGCGGGGGAGGGGGGCAATTACTATTATTGATATTTTCTGTGATTATTCTACTTAACAGATACATTGATATCTCCGAAACGATTTATTTTGAACGAGTTTACTTTTTTGAATAATTATCGCCATTGAATAAGGAATTCGTACCTTAATCAATGTTATCGCGAAAGTGTCGCTTATTGCATGTCCAAAGCAAGCGCGATTTTCTTACCTTTTTAACATTAGTTTATTTTCTGAATGTGTGTCAAAACCAGGGCTCTAAATATAATCAGTTTCGTAATGTAAAAATTATATAAATAAATTCATATCATAATTATTTTCAGTTGCATAATTATTTAGAACAGTGCAAAACAGACCAATTTTGGCAAGTCTGTGTGTGTATTGACCAGATACGCGGTTGCCAACCAACGAAGGGATGAATCCCCTACTGCTTTGCGCCAGCCAGGGGAATACGTTTGGTTGTTTCTTGATGAATGGAGCTACCTTATTGGATACAAGCAGTATGAGGGAAGTAAACCGAAAAATAATAAGACCTGTTTCACCAGCCTTAACTTAACATTTTGTCATTTTTGAGATATAGGCATTAAAAACCCTCCCCGCGAAAAGCGCCGCTGCGTCCGCCGCGTCACCGCCGCCACCCCTCACCCCCATGCAGTCGCGAATGTGTAAAAATCGATTCATTACGCCGGAGCGGAGGTCCGGGGAGTGGGGGGCGCGGGGACGGCGGGGCGGGGGGGGGGGGGGACACCGGCCAGCCCGGCCAGCGCCATCGATATTTGCCGGGCCTGATTGACCAGGTAGGCTAACTTGATTAGCGATTAGGGCGATTGTGACGCGCGCTCAAAGGCGTAATTAACAGAGCCGCCCGGCGCGCGGCGCCCCACGGCCTACTGCGATCGCGACCGAGGCCGGAAGCCGTAGGTACGGTCAAAGTTTACAGAATAAAATATATTCTGGAAACTTTGGTACGGTGAAGCGGAATTCGTTGTGGTAACGGCGACCGAACCCTGGACCAACACTATATTAAAACGAAAAAAATCGAATGTTAAAAACACCATTGTCTCAGAATTTTTTATAAAATAAAAGCATGCAAATAAGTGTTACAAAGAATTTAACATCCAAAATAAAATGAAATGCTTGTTTGTCACGTTCCTTTAATTGATAAGCGTAGGTACGTGGCATACATTCCTAGATTTTATTAAGTAAAGCGAGTCTAAAAAGCAAGCAAGAGTATTTTGGTACCTTTTGGTTTGAAATATGAAGTCCATAGCTAGTTGTAGTGTAAGTAAAAGTAAGTATAGAAGGCATTAGATTTTTCAGTTTCTTCCTATACCTACAGTGGACCATGGGTTCGCTTTGGGGCTATAAACAAAATTTTCTATTTTCATTCTTGCATTCGTTCCAAAATACTGTTCCAAAATATAATATCCAGAATAATTCTAGCTCCTTCAACTGGTTGAACAGACTATCCCTTAGTTCTAAAATAGTGTTTATTCTTCTGCAATTCACATAAAGGTGTGTGCATAAGATTTTCTCCATGAGCATGGAAATTTCATGTTATCACAAACAAATCTGCCTATAAAAACTCTGTTAATAGGACAGCACTGCGAAATATTGAATGCAAAGAGAATTCGTGACCGCGAAAAGGACCGAAATGAAAATAAAGCTGGATGTTTAAAATATGGGACATTCAAAACATCAGAAACTGACGTACCTATAACAACAGAATAATAACCTATAATAAGTCGTAATTTTTTTCGTCAAGTAGCGCCACCCCAGTCCGCAAAAATCAATGAAATATGACGACATACTCGGGTCTTTAATATAGTGTCGGTCCAGCCAGAACGATAATTTTTACCAAGGGACTAAAACTGCAACTTTGAAGCCCAAGTGAAGAATTAAAAATTAAAAATTATGTGGAAACATTCTCTTGGTGAACAAAAATTATTAATAAACTGTTAGTTCCTTAACTGCCACTTTTAATCCCTTTGTCCCTTGGGGCTAAAAGTAGGAATTACAATATAGGGTGTTTCAGTCATAAAGTAAAACAGTTATTACGTTGAAGCAATTTTTTATGAATGAGCGCCCCTGACTGTTACTGATATGAATTAACTGCTGTTGAACAATTCGCAAAAACAATGCTCCTACTATCCGATATCAAGGTGAGTAGAGTCGGATATACCTATATCCGGCGGTGTCAGAACCTGCTCTCCTGTATAAGCAATCGTGTCATAATAATTACTGTCTTTTCTTGACTTAGAACCAACAATAAAAAAAAACGAACATGTGCAAAAGGAGATTGCGGTAGGCGTCGTCGTTACGTGTTGCCGGTAGCATTAGAGAAGATTGTAAATAAATAAATGTAATTTGTCTTTAAGTTAGCTCCACAATTTATTAACATAATAGTTTATTTAAATTCAGGTTTTCTCGGTTTATATGGTCTATTGTTTTGTACTTTTCCGGCCAACATCCTCTTGTTCTTTCGCCATTCCTTCTTCTTTGGACATTGGCTAAGCTACCTTTCTGTTTCAATTTAATACTTTGATAGTCCAATCTTATGGTTTGATAATTGAATTTTATTAACACAACATAAGTTTCCCCAAGACAATTTCTTTCTGCTGATGATGAACACCAGAGTTATTCGAAACATATACGAAATTTAAATAAATTATTATTTTAATAAATTGTGGAGCTGACTTCAAGACAAATTTAATTCATTTATTCTCTTAATATGTTTTTGTTATAACGCCTGAATCAAGACTGAAAACACCATAATAATGCAGATAAGAGGTATTTCTTCAGTTTCACCCTCCACCTCCACAACCAAATTGAAGATTGAAATGTGGCAATATAGCTCCCCAGAGCCAACCTTGACCTTTTATTTTGAAGCAGGAGTGTCGATTTACTCAGGTACTAAGAAATTTCTTGTTTTTCTTTCCTGGTCGTTTTTGTAGTATTATAGTTTTCTTTTGGTTACTGGGTTGGCGACCATTAATTACGCATTTTTAAAAATTTCTTTTTGTCATTTAATGAACAATTATAATTTTTTTTCCATTACACAACACGTGTTTCGGCATAGGGCCATCATCAGGTATATCAAAAATAAGTACTTACGTAGTGTTTGTTAACATTACGGATTTTTCTTTTTATTTTTTAAAATTTATTAATAAGTTAGGCAGACATGGAAGAATATATCAAAATTTTTAAGTGTATCGTATGGACGTCTGCAGGTATATGAATTTCAATACGGCAGGCGGTACAAAAATAGCATGGTTGTAGTAAAAAAGAATGAGTTTTTTATATAAAGTGAAAATATTTAATTTAATAGGCGTAGTAGAATTATTTTTAGATAAATCTTTCTATAAATAGTAATAGTAAAATGCAAGAACGGATTTCTAGTTATTTTATTAATATGTATCTTTGAAAAATTTTTTTTATATTAATTTATTAGATTTAAATATATGTGTGATAGGTTTTCGGTGTCTGTTCTGAAATTTATGGTGTTATTATGTTTTTTAATATTTAACATTTCTAACACATTTCTTTTTGAGTAATCATTTTCTTTACATAATATTTCGGTGTTGTTAAAATCGAAACTATGAACATTTTCTAAGGCATGTTTGCATAATGCGGTGGCATTTTTATTATTAGTTTTAATATCATATTTATGTTTATAAATACGTTTGTGTAAATATTGTTTAGTTTGGCCTATATATATTGATTGGCAGTCTAAACAAGAAACTTTATAGATTAAATTTGATTGCATATCTTTGTTTACAGTAGGTTTAGGGTTTGTAAAAAATTTTTTGGTACTGTTGATAGTTTTATGTCCCATATTTATATTATGTGTTTTGAAAATTTTAGATATTTGTTCTGATGCTCCATGTATACTACTAAGGTTCATTTGCCACATGTTTTAAACTTCGACAACAAAAATTTTCTTTCGCATTTTCCATTTTAGTAGGCCTGCCGCACTGTGTGGTTAAATTTTTTTACATCATTAGGACTAAAGGTAGGAACTAAAAATGGCATTAAAATCCAGGATTTTTTGTGAACTTGGCGAGGTATTGGTTAAAGTTTTCAAGTAACAATAATCTCACCACGGATAGATCTCATTACTTACGATATCGCCACTAAGCTAATTTCCAAAAGTAGGTACAGGGTGTTCATAGCAATAGGCGTGGCGCAGCCAGGATTTAGCATTAGAGGATGAGGGAGGTTCACAGATAAAGAAAAAATGCCACTCACATATTATTACCGATATACAGGGTGTCCCGAGTATGAGTGAAATAAGAAGTGTGAATGAAAAAATATTTTCTTTTTGGCATATATTTTATTTTATATATAGGCAAGGTGCCTTTCCTCTGCAAGATGCAGGAAGTTCTTATTCTGAACAACTTTCCTTACTAAAATGCATCTTACACAGAAAAGACACTTTGCCTAGAGAGAAAATGAATGTTTTCCTCATGCCACGACCTACCTACTTTAATTTTTCGTAACTGAAAATATTCCAGAAGTTGTCAACTTATTTATCCTGGGACACCCTGTATGCATAAGGACTATATGGCATATTCCATTTACGCTATGAGTGAAAAATTAAGGGAAGAAAGAAAGAAGAAAATATATAAATCATTAAGTAAACTTTAACTTTTTTATTTTTTGAGCTACAAAAAAATTTAAAATAAAAAAGCTGTAGTAGAAATATGTGTAAAAATATACAGGGCATTCCACTTAAGTTTGGCAAACTAAACATCTTCAAGAAGACAGAGAAAAACTTTTATATTGAAAATGATGGCACTAAGAAGCTTTATGCAACTGGGGTACTCAATACTCAGATAGTTTCAGAAAAGAACACAGGATCTTCGGCTCTCTTGAGGCTATGAATTTTTTTTGTTTATTTCTTGTTAAGTGATTTTCTCGCTTATTTTGGGCCTCACAGAAAATGGAATAGGAGTGGGCCTCCATGCCCCTCCATGCCCGTCCATTCCCAACTTTTCGCGAGAGATACGAAGACCCTGTGTAATTTGCTGAAACTATCTGAGCACCTGAATGGATAAAGCTTCTCAGTGCCATCAATTTTTAATATAAAAGTTTTCCTCTGTCTCTTAAAATAAACATTCACGGCTATTAATAGTTTTGCTCAATTTCAGGTTTTTTATATATTACGCAAAAAGTTGACCATGGATGCCAATTTATTTCGCAGCACCACTTAGCTGTCCAAAATTGCCACATTTTTGTTCCTTACGTTTTTTTTGTAGGGAGCAAAATAAGCGAGAAAATCTCGGTGGTATTCCTAAAAAATCATCCTGTATATGATACTTGGTATGTTCATCCGAAAGCTTTTTAAATACTAATTATTTTAATTTATTTTTCGGCAGCATTCTTAGTTATTGGCTATGAAACAAAACTTTATAATTATTGGCAGATAGGTAATGTTGTTTACTTGGTGACATCTATGTCATAGTATTGAACCAAATATTCATTCAATAATAATTATGTTTTAAATCGTAATAATAATAAACGTAATTTGCTTACTAAATCAACAGGTTGTATATCAAATTTGGAATGTGCGGAAATGCATCCATATTTTGACGGCGAATGCTCATGGTCATTTGTGATATTTTCTTTTGTACTAGGTAAGGTACATCCGCAAAAGTTTCATTTTTGAAACAATGGTCATCAAAAATGCAAGACTCAAAGTTTCAAGGTCGAATATCTTCCAAAGGGCTGGACCAAATACAAAACGTATAGAGTGAAATAGTTATTATTTCTTTCAATTTGTTGTCTGAAAATGCATTCAAATAATAGTTTGTTGGAACCATGCAACTTTTCTCTTTAACATTTTGTAGGTAAAAAAATAACAAAGTTAAGGGGTGGGGGTAAAAAGTAGCTATGAACACCCTGTGCCAAATGGAAAAATTTAGAAGCTAGAACAACAACGAAAAAGTTTAGGTAACACAAACTTGCCCATAAACAGTATTATTAATAAGTATCAGGACAGGATGTACAATGTACCTCGTATCCAGAATTAAGGTCTGGGGGGGGGGGGGGATCAGTTATAAATAACAAAACTCTGTCGATAATTTTAATGAATAAAAACAACAAAAACATATTTTCTAAAATAAACAAATACAGCGTGTCCGGAAATAAATGCACCAACTTGAAAAATTAAAAAGAAAAATGTAAAATATGACGAAAAGTTCATATGAACATGGGTCCGCAGAATAGATGTTTGGTTTTCGAGGTGCAGGGTGTTGAAATTGAAATTTTATTTTCGATTTTTTTTAAGTAACTTTTTGAGATTACACAATTTTCTTGCAAAATTTGCTAGCCGGTTTTTTTTTTTTGGGAAGATAAGTCATAATTTGGTATTATTTTTGGTGCAATCCGTAGAGGGCGCTGCGTACGCTATCATTATTTAATTTAATTTGCCCTAACTTTTTTGACAGTAAACTTTTACGACATTTTGTGAATGTATCCTCTTCCCACACGTTTTCTAAGCAAAAAAGGTTTACTTGGTGAATAACGACAAAAATGACCGTTTTCGAGAAATTTATTTTTTGACAGTTTAATTAACTTGTTTTTTTGCAAGAAAATTTTGTCGTCTCAAAAAGTTACTTAAAAAAACCGAAAATAAAATTTTCAATATCAACACCTTGCATCTCGAAAACCAAACATCTGCGGACCTATGTTCATATGAACTTGTCGTCATATTTTACATTTTTCTTTTTAATTTTTTAAGTTATTACAGGACATCCTGTCTAACATAAAAATAATTCTTCTTCGAACCAGTAAAATCTATATCACAAAATCAAGTATTCTTTTTTTGGCCTTGAGCTCGTCAAACATCTCCTCTGGAGATATGGATATCGGTACTTCAGGGTACACATAAAGGAGGGTTAAGCCATTCAGTCGGTTTTCGCTAATACTGTTTCTAATATAAATTTTTTAAATTTTCAATTTTGAAGATGTTCTTTCTGGCACACTGTAATTGTGCAAAATATGTTAGTAGGTTGTTTTGCCTAATTTACGTTTACGCGCTGCGACCGACGCGACGGAGTGTGTGCATAATATGCGGCGGCGCGTTCTCAAATCTACTTTTTAATTTCGAGAAGACAAGATGAAACAAATAACAAATTGTAGATATTTGATGTTCACTGCATTTTCAGATTAGGCCAGAAGTATATAATTTAAGTGTTATTAATTTTGATATTGCAAATCTCGTTTATCTCGACAGCTCTGGGGGGTGGGGGGCAATTGCCCTCTTTGAATACGCCACTTATGGATACAATCCGTATTCTGCATTTTTTCCTGTATCCGAAGTTTAAAACAATAGAACTCCCACATAGTAGGCTTACCCTAGTCATCGACCACCGTCTCTCCGGTGCGGAAAGAGAGCGCAACATCAAACAGCCCGGACGGCGGCAGCTTTTGATTTTTGGCAAACGCGTAATCACGTGTCGGGCCCGGCCGCCGCCGCCGCCGGGCTAATCTCATCCTTACGCCCCTCGACACAAGGGCCACGGGCGCGAGTTTATTAGCCCGTGCGAAACCGCCGGCACTGTCGAAATTTATATGGAGAGCGCTCGGATATTCGGCCGATTTTAATAAAAATAGAAGCGCGAAAATGAAACGGGCTCGTCCCGGGGCTAATGAAATCGTTTTTGATGCGCGCTGCGCGATATGTTATTGTTTTTTGTTCGCAGTTTAGTTTGTTCGCGGGAATGCCGAGATTTTTTTTAGTAAAATTATCTTTCCAACAAACAAGTAGGTCTACTCATTTTTTGCTTTGTTGCTATCGGAACGGAGGAATGTGGGGGAAAAACATTGTTTTTCATTTTGTCTCCTTTTCACTTCTTTGGACTAAACTAAATTTCGTTTTTCTAAATTTAGCTTCTCAGCAGGCGCGGCTTCTCCATAAGGTCATTTGGTCAATGACCCACCTAATTTATTTAATTTTTTTTTCAATGTAGGTATAATAATAAACTATATTTTAAAAATGCAATAATATTTTCATACAAAAACTTCACAATTATTTCTAACGGAGTCAAGATTACTAATGTCTAATAATAATTCATTCCTACGCGCCCGCTCTGAAGCTGAAAAGAGACAAGTAGATGACGAAACCGTCGACGGCCGACCATTCATAATGTATGCGTTAAGCGGCGGTTTCACATAGCAGTCAACTGCAATCACAGTTCAACTGTTCGACGGGGGAGGCTTATACTATATGCTATCCTGTTTCTTTTGATTAAAAATAGTCAATGTTAAATATTAGACGTAAATATAAGACAAGAACAGGTATTGGATTAAAACGCCTTTATTAAGCGGACTGAATTATATTAACAGTAGACGGAGACTTCCAAAATTTTACACGTCTCCCATACGAAAAACATATTGAGGTGACCTTAAATGTCCCATAGATATTCATTGTAGGTGCGATACATTTTCCATCTGAAAATTAGAAATATTTGCAGTTATAACAGTAACTGCGATAACAGTGTACTCTGATCACATCGATATTCGCTTGGCAGCGGAACCACGCCCACCAAACAGTCACTGCGATCGCAGTCGAGTGCTATGTGAAACCGCCTCCATAGGCATACCTAAGTAAAGAGTAATAAAGTAGGGTAGAGAGAGTACGTCGTCGCGCGCCGAATCTCGGGCATGGGCGAATTTTGCAAAAGGTGCAAAATAGTGTGGTGATTAGTTTGAGCTGCGTACAGTAAAAATTCATCCCGATTACATTATTGGCTAATGGATATCTTTATTTGCTCTATTAAAAAAAGTCCAAAACATTAAAAAATACATAAAAGTTAGGTAGTTTGTGCGTAGCACTCCAAAAAATTTTCGAGTGTGGGACTATCCGCCCTGATTTGACCAATCTCTAGGATAACTCACGAGCCGTATGCCTGTTTTTAAGGTAAACACAGATAAAACACTACTTTACCTAGAATTAAGAGTCATGTTTTTGCAACTTGAGCTATTTATTGTAGGTACCTACTATTGTTTTGTGATGTAACTTTTTTGTTTTTTTTTGTTTGTTTGTACTTTTCTCCTGCCCTATTAATGGGTACACCTGTTGGGCAGTGTATTTATTAAATAAATAAATAAATGTGTTCGTTCTTTAACGCGAAAAAGCTTAGCTTTGCATGTGAACTTGCAATTATCACAGAAGAACTAAGTATGGAGCATATTCAAAGCTACCATGAACAAATAATAGGGATGTTCATAAAAAAAATAGTTGAAACGGCATAAAAAAGGCCGTAAATGGTCTCCAAAGTCTTCAAATAAAAAAAAGTATTTTTCTTGAAATCGGCAGTGAAGTGTCTCAAAATCGTCATTAAAAGCTCAAAAATCAGCTCTGAAGTAGCACATTATTGTACGATTTTTTCAATAAGTAGGCCTTGGCGAGATGTAAACATCAAACGTCGGACGCGGAGCCATCGCCCGTGAAAAGTGACCAAATATTAAAAACCCGGCCAATAAATCATATTTAACTTTTCGTACACATTACGAAATTGTCCCCTATAGCAGCGCAATCTTTCAGTATAAATATTTTAGTAGGTTTGAATATTATTCTATTTTACATGGAGGCAGCACAATAGGCATCACTTTGGATATTTTGTCAGAAAGTGCCGTGTCTGTTCATACTTGACCTAGGTAGAGCGATCGTCAAAGTCAAGCAACGCCGCGGGTAGTCGGTTCATGGACGGGTGATCCCTTATGATTATTTTTTCGCCTAATAAAACATTTTTTCCCGATTTCAAAAAAATATAATATGTACCTCGGCACTGAAGTTCTTTTTATGACTCATATGTGGTTTATTTGCCTTGGCCAGAGGCCTCGGCAACTAAATTCCGCAGGAGTCGTAACTTCAGTGCCCTGGTACATAAATAACTATTTTGTAGAAAAAATAGCGACAAGCACCCTTAGATATTATGGTGTCCAAAATTGTAAAAAAAAAACTTCAAAATCGGGAGATAGTGGTAAGTTCTTTTGATCGTCCAATATTTGACGAAAATCGGCTGCTTGGTTAATTTTAGAGATAACTATATAAAAAACTATATGATTACATGATGAGAAACTGGCATATTGGTAACTTTCTTTAAAGGTTATTTTTTACAATTCCTTCGAAACTGTTATAAACAGCATAATAGTCGCTATTTATAAATAAACTTTTATCTGTTTGTTATATACGCTTTATTTACATAAGTTTCCCAAAGGTGGCGTCGACGTTAAAAGCCAATCACGAGTTTTTCGCAGTTGTGATAACTGCGGCTGCGGAAAATATAAGAGACCCTGCTGGGAACAAAGTTCCTCCAACGAAACTGCCACCCTCCTTTTTCAGGGAACACAGTCCCGGCGACAAAAAGTTACCAAATACACCCCAGCCATCTACAAATCGTCCGCCGACACAGTCACACCCGGCAAAAACTGCAACACTGCACCCGGTCCCCGGAGGACCCGGCCAACACGCGTCCGCATGAAAAATGCACCGGGGCCGGCCCCGCGCTCCCCGCGCCGTGTTCGCCGTATTTGTTTCAATTTGTCCCCATCAATTTGCCGGCAATGGCCGACGGACGGCCGGCGCCGTTTGATCGACTGATTTTTTTGGTCGCTTTTGGCCGGCCTTCGGATTTTCGGGCTGCACTAGCCCGTAAGTATCGATTCGACGTGACTTTGGGCGCTGCCGAAGTCGCGGATTTTCGAATTGGGAGCGAGAAAAAGAAGAAAGGCGGTTGGTTCACCACCTAGCAAACAATGATCATTCGCATAATGGCTAATGAATGCGGTCTGTACTCTATCTTTACACTTAGGCCTTTTTTAGTCTCTTCTTCATACATATACTGGGTGCCTTTAATTTGTTTCTTCTTTTCTTCTTGGTTGGTCATCATAACATCTTCTTTGAATCATCAGTTTTTCTAGTATTTTAGAATATTATATTATAAACATCTACAAATCACAATATTCTAGGCTACTTCTAGAAAACTTGTGGAAGATTTACAGGGGAATAATGAACCATCAAACCGTTGACTGCCGTGTTAATAAGACTTCTCACGGCTATATAGCTTCATATTCTGAAAAGTAGATGGCTCCTATTGTCAACAATGTATTTTGCATTGTATTTTGTCTCCGGGAAGTGCATGGTGAGCCAGAGAACTGTCAAACATGACAGCCGTGAGCAGTGTTTATTAATACGTCAGTCAACGATCAAACTTAAAATTTAACTGGCAAATCTTTGAGTATGTCATAGAAAACAGTGCAATGTATGTTGGTTCACCAGCTAGCAAAAAGTGATCATTCGCATAATGGGTAATGAATGTGGTCTGTACTCTATCTTTATAGGCCTTTTTTATTTCCTTCTCATACCTATACTATGGGCGCTAAAAAAAATCCTATGATTACATTGTGATATAACAGAGATATATGCAGTAAATACAGTATATTTGGAGTAAAGTATGATTTACCGCATATTTGCTATGAATATTCACAATGAACTTGTAAAATATTTGTATAATATGTTAAAAATTATGTACTAAATGCAAAATTAACAACTATTCTCGTACTATTTCAATATTAGGGAATAAAACATGCATATCTAAAATTACATTAAGTTTGGAAATTTACGTTGTATTGGTATTTTCACAGATATTTTTTGCCAGTTTCACAAGATATTTGTGATTTCACGTAAAGTTTTTACAATGATATTTTAAAACTAAATTTTGTACAGAAAAAATACATGAAAACTTGTAATCATTATGAGTAATTACATATTGTTGGTATTTTCACAGTTGCTTTGCTGTTTCTACAAGTTGTTTGTAATTTGACGTAATGGTTTTACAACGATACTGTAAAACTAAATTTAGTATTGAAAAAAATACAGAAAAAATTTTGTAATCCTATTAAATAATTACGTTGTGTTGGCATTTTCACAGTTTTTTTTACCAAATGTTTGTGATTTCACATTTACAATGAGTTGTAAAACTAAATTTTATATTGAAAAAATACAAAAAACTTGTAATCATGATTAGTAATTACATATTTTTTGTATTTTCACAGTAGATTTGCCATGTTCACGAGGCATTTGTGATTTTTCGTAGAGCTTTTACAGCGAGACTGTAAACCTAAATATTATATTGAAAAAATAAAAGAAAATTTTTTAATCCTATGAAATAATTATATTCTCTTGGTATTTTTACAGGAGTTGCTACATTTTCACAAGATATTTGTGATTTTACGTGAAGCGTTTACAACGATACTGTGAAACTAAATTTAATATTGAAAAATACAAGAGGATTTTGTAATCCTCTTAAATAATTAGGTTGAAAACATAGTGAAAAACTAAATTTCTTAATGAAAAAATTCAACAAAATTTTGCAATGCTATTAAAGAACTACATTCCCAAGTAACCATTTTCTGTTTTATAAAAGCTGTAAGAACGTTTATAGAGCATAACCTTATAAAACATCTGAAGTCCGATAAACGTTTTTACAGCGTTCTTAGAGCCCTTATAGAGCTAAAATGGGCACAAATTTATACAACGTTTTCGCTCTATAACCAGTTCTATAAAAGCTGCAAACACATTTACATAACCATTTTATAGACGTTTACAGAGGCTTTACACAGCAGAAATAAATGTTGTACCAAACAACCTGTGTAAATGATCATGAAAGCTCTTTGACTCTTTAAGCGTTTTCGAAAAAACGGTTTTGCTGTGCTTTACTACATTAAAAAGACTATTAGACTATTCAATACCATACATGCACCATGCACCTCTTAAGCTGCTTTTTGTAATGTGGATGAAATAAGGACGACGCAATAAGAATGGCGGAGTATTGTGCCAAAGTACAACGAATAATTAATTTTACTTATGGCATAGTGGGGTGACATAATTTTTAGTGCATATTATGATTTATTGTGAAATGTATACTATTTACATGGTGAAATTTTTAAGAACCTCTTCTAAACATCGATTTCGATGATTTTTTTATTAAAAATTAAAATAAATGTTTATCTTTTAATTAAAAATATGTGTTATTATTGCTTCGGATGTAATTTTAAATACAAAATAAACATCGTCAACTAATGCAGTATTATTTTTTTGTTATAAAATGCATTTTTTACATTTTATGAAAATGAGACACTGATCCAACGTAAGCTAACCACACCAAACATGGCGTAAATTCTTATAAAACAGTTTAGTCTTTCAGTTGGTCTTGCGATGCTTATATAAAACAGGCAACTAGACGCATTTTAAACATTTAACATTGAGCGTAATAATAAGTATTTTTTTAAATCTTACACACAATGAAAAAACTTTTACATGATAAAATTTCATTTTCTACGTATGTACCTATAATTTATCTATGCTATATAGACAACATTTCATTGAACTTTGAAGACTTTTGGTGAAAATTACAATCATCAGCAGCATATGCAACACAGCTGAAAGAATTGTCGGTATTTGATTGTCGGTGGAGTGATTTTATGATTAGCATTACTGGCAATGCTATTATAGGTATTTATTATCCGAATAAATATTTTGCTGAATTAAATGATAATTTTCTTCTTTAATTTTCTACGAAATGCACCCATTTTCTCTTGAAAACAACATCATACACACGCTTTAATGTACCTAAGTTTTTAGGTTAGGTGTTGAGAACACACCTAAACCGTTCTGTAATGATTGCAATGCGCGCTTTTTGGTATTTATGCTTGCTTCAATGCTGTTAATTTAAACACGTGGTAAGTACTTCTATAAAATAGTTTTTAATCTTTGGGAGTAAAAATATATTGGAAGGAACTGAACTGTGATTTGCCAAACTCTTACAAAGCTGATTTATAGAGTGCTTAATTACGTTCTTATAAAACAGTTATATACGCAAAACTAACCGAACCATTTAGTTGTAACCACTAAACAGACGTGTAGCAGTCGTATACGTAGTACTATAAACGTTTATAGAACAATTAAAAAACTATTTTATAAACGTTCTATAATTTAGCTGAAAGAACGTTCTAAGAACTATATTACAGAACAAATTAGATGCACACAGCAAAATGGTAATACTCGAGACGATAACACAGCGAATTAACTATTTTTAAGCACTTATAAAACGTTAATAAAACTTTTCCGTTCGGTAAGAAAAAATTAATACAGCTACTTTGCTACTTGGGATTGTCTTGGTATTTTCACAGATGTTTCTACATTTTCATATTTGTGATTTCTCGTAAAGTTTTTATAATGATATTGTAAATCTAAATTTTAAATTGAAAAATACAAGAAAGTTTGTAAACCTAATGAGTAATTACACAGTATTAGTATTTTCACAATTATTTTGCCATTTTCACAAGATACCTATTTGTGATTTCAATATTAAATGTGCGGCAACACCGGGCGCGGTTGCTTTTTGGATGGGTGACCGCGAAGTTTCACTTCTATCAGGTGTACGGTGCTGCACGCATCAATTTTTTTTGTGTATTACCGTTTCTAGTTTGTACGTCTTTTTACCGATCTACAACCCTTACTACGCAAAAATCTCCGATTTTTATAACTTTTTTGCATATATTCATGTTTTTAAGTTATTTTAAGTTACTTATGTTGTTAAACTTCGGAATATCTAGAATTAGGTACTATACCGCGAAAAAGTTTTCCCTAGTTTTCACATTAAAAAGAAATGAAGATCCAAATACAGTTTTTTCATTTTCCTCAAATTAAAATAATCTTTTTATTATACTTCTTTGAAAACACCTAATTTTCATCTGTTTTAGCAATAATGAGTGATGGGGTTTTTCGGGCTAGCGCACGGAAACAGAGCATGGAAAAACTTTCCGTGCGCTGAATAAAAATACCGAATATATGGCTTTAAAATAGAAATATACAGCACAAGTAAACTAAATTTAAGAAACTCTATATGCTCTCTGATATTTAACATGAAGGTACCTATTTTGTATTTTAATTCGTAAGTGTTTCAATATTTAGATACATTTCTGTAATATTTTTGACGTTTTATTCACCTTATCTGACAATAACTAATTTACAAGAAAGCACCTTTGAAATAATTTGAGAGTAAGCATGGAAACGCATCATACATACCAAACACTATATTGTCTGCATTGTTTATTTTTTGTCAATTAAATGTATTATAATATGCCGATAAAATGTTTTAAGTTTCCGTTTTCAACGAAGTATAATAAAAAAATATCGTTCATTACACGCCCAGAAATAGATTTTTCCGTGCTTGCATGACTTCCCGTGTTCGGCTGCGCCTCACACGGGAATTTGTCACGCGCAGACTCGTAATGAAATATACTATTACTTATCCCTCGGCCATTTTGAAAGTATTACAATGTTGAGTATTGTATATTGTATTGTCACCGGAACTAAAAGGTGTATGCAAAATTTCAGCTCAATCGGATATCAAGAAGTGGTTCTAAGTCAGCTAGCAATACTCGACCCACACATACATACATACATAAGTACATACATACTAACAGGGGAAGTTAAAAAAGCTTGTAAAATATTTAAATCGAAATAATTTCTGAATCGCAGAGCTCCGGCTTGCATTTTCCCTCGCCCCCCCCCCCCCCCGTATAAAAAGGGTCCGCACGGGCCCCGTCCGCCGTTCGGCCCTTTGTATCACGCAACCCCACCAGAACTAACCCCCCGACAAACCCAGTAGGGACACCGCGCCGGCCTGGGCGGCTAGCCCAAATATCATTAGCCCTCGTCGAGGGTGGACCAAAGGGAGGGCTGCGAGCTACCCCTTTATCCTCTTTAAGCCTTCGGTCCGGCGGCTATCGATTGACTTTCGGAACGGACGGGTTGTGGACCTGTTTCGGTTGGAGTTTGGTAGTAGAAAAAATAACGTACCTAATGTTTGTGTTCGATGCTGGAAAACGGTCCCTTATTGTTGAAAAATTGCTCGCAAACAAATGAGAATTCTGTTTGAAATAATTTTAGTTCGGTAGGTATGGGTGCATCCAGAATATACAGGACAAAAAGTAAAAAAAAAACATTTTTTTGTATAATTGTAGTCGAAACATTTAAACAACAAACGGTCTCCTATTTTGTTTACTAATTTTTGACTGTAGTAAAATGTTGGTTTAACATTTGGTTTATACGATAGTGCAACTTATTTGGCTATTGTCTCTTTTCGGCTTCAGAGCGGGCGCGTATGCTGTTGTCTCTGTCTTACTTTCAATGCATTTATCCTTGTGGATTGCCATAATAACCCGTGAGGTCAATTTAAAATACGGCCAGGCAGCTGAGGATAGTAATGAATTATTATTAGACACTAGTAATCTTTTTGCATGAAAATATATTTTAAATATAGTTTATTACTAAACATTGCAAAAAATTTGAAATAAATTAGGTGGGTTGTGCAAATGGGCTCGTTACTGACCTGAACTTATGACCCGGTTGCATTTTTTGCTGCATTGATGCCAACTTAAGATGTCGAAATTGCTGACTGCCCTAGTAAGTGCTTCTTGAAAAAATTGACTCTATCTATGTCCGCGGAAAAAAGAAGTGAAATGGACCAAAAAGGGAAAAATACGAATAAAGTTATTCTTGATAAAAGTTTTTGCTTGTTTGGAAAATACGATTCATCAGAAACATCAGTTTTGCTGTACAAGATGAGGTAAAAAATACAAAATATTTTTGATACTCAAAATAATTACATTTTTGTATTGAAGTTTATAATGGTGAATTGTATTTTCTCTACAAGCAAAAACTTTAATAAAAAATGACCTTTTTTACGTATCTTGCAAAATAAGGTATGTCAACTCGGGTATGTTCTTACGAAAAATAAAATTTTTCTATTTACCCACCTTGTACAACAAAATTGAAGTTTCTCATGGTGAATCGTATTTTATAAACAAGCAAACACATTTATCAAGAATGAAAGAACTTGTTTTCGCATCTTTCACTTTTTGGTCCATTTCAATTCTTATAATATTGTTTTAACAGAGAGGATAAAATAATAAAATTCCGAAATGTCAGGAGCTTTTAAGATTATAATGATATTCTTGAAATAAAATAAGAATTTTAGGAAAACAGTAAAAACTCTTAAAGTTTTAATTTTATTAGGTTATTCTCTTGATTAAAATAATTATT
Organism: Pseudeuparius sepicola; assembly: GCA_963920635.1. Taxonomy (NCBI): domain Eukaryota; kingdom Metazoa; phylum Arthropoda; class Insecta; order Coleoptera; family Anthribidae; genus Pseudeuparius; species Pseudeuparius sepicola. Next base: position 9,581,169 of record OY987304.1, read on the forward strand.
ATTTGTTACTGTATCGATTGTCTGCCTTTATCACTAGATCTACAAGTCCAAGTTAAATATTTTTTATTTATTATAAAATTTGAAAATGGAATACTTCAAAAACGAAAAAGATAATAATACAAAGATATGTACCATTTTAATGGTCGTGAGGAGCAGGGTTCCAAAATGCAAATAAAATATAGTGTGTTCCGAAGGGTGTTCCATTAAAAAACATATGCTTAGTTCGCCACAGTTTTGTGAAAAACTCTGTATAAAGTTTGGTATCACCGTAAAAAATACAATTCCTTATCTAGGTACAACTTTTATACGAAACATTTTCTTCCATATCGAAAAATAAGAAAATTAGAAAGGATGTCAATTTATCATGAACCATCCTGTAGCTGCCGAAAGGATATTTAGATAAACGGTGAAAATAATGTAACAGATCACAGTGACATATTTAAAATAAAATATCCAATCTATATAGATACCTTAAAAAGTATTTGTAAAGTATTTGAATAAAGATTTATTGCATCTAAAGTTCGCTCTCCATCTGCACATTGACCTCGTAGACACGTTTATTATAGCAGGGCTACAAGAAGATTAAGAAAATAATATCACAAACAATTTGAACAAATTAAAAACATTAAAACTTAAATAAACTAAGTGTACCTATCGCAATATGAAACGAGGACACGAAACTATCTCTATAATTATTATTTTTACTAATAACCTACCTATAGAGTATGTTAAGATAAAAAATACGATTTTATTTCATACCTTTTAGACTCTAAATTACCTACGTTGTCCAAAAAGATTAAAACTGTCCAAACAAGATCTTTTGAAATATGGCACCATCAGTTCGGGGCAATACAAACCTATTAGTATGACGTACACTTCGACCAGTTTATTGCCGAAAATATCTCAATTTGTTCCCAATTTTCAAACTTGGCCCACTTTCTAAAATTTACAGCCCCAATAAAGGTACCCTGCATGTCAATGAAGAATCATGGGTTACAAGAAATGAGGGATGATCTTGTAATAAAACGGCGTTGTTGTGCTCGTCAATAGGACGGAGTTTTTTATTATATCTGAGAAGCAGTTCAATAAATGCTACTTAGTAGAATCACTATTGCACTAGCCCTGACGGTATGGGACAAGACCTGATGGGACAAGCAAGTGAAAAAAAAATCCACTTTTGTTGGCTTGGTTTGTCAATTTCAGTTACGGAATTTCGAAAATACCTTCCCGAATGGCGTCATTTAATAAAGAGCCTAAGAAAGTGTCTTGAGGTAAACGGGGGCACTTTCAACACCTGTTGATATAAATTGGAAAAAACATTTTGTATTTTGAATAAATTGCGTTGTACAGGGTGTCCCATTTTGGGTGTTTTTGGGTGTTTTTCTCAAAAATCTCGGTTATTATTAAAGCTAGAGGGATTGGCAGGCGTTGAATTCTCGTAATTCGTAAAATTAACGAAAGGTATTATCGATAATAGGCACACCACTTGTTATATTACCCCTGAAAATACCACTAGTGGTATTAACGCTGAAATCATCACCTGATTGGTTAATATTTCAAAAATCAGATCATTTCATTGGTTCATATTGGCAGGGGTTGAATTTTCAACACCATGTGTCTTTTAAACGAGCAACATTTTACTAAGGCATTTTTGGCTCACACGGTATATTTTGACGTCTAGTACCACCTGTGGCGGATAAGTTATGACACACCCTGTATATATACTAGACATGGAATAATTGACATGCCGCCCAGTTTTATACCAGATTATTATTTTCTAACTCGAAGCATTTCTGTTGAAATTTGGCACATGTTCCGAGCACTAAATATTCGAATATAAATAAAGAACAAACTAATAAATCACTTACAAACCGCTGAATGTATTGTATAAGCAGTATTTTAGCACTGACCACATTATACGTTAAAATTGAGTATCTCTACTATACACACAGGATGTGGTTATTTGGTGCTACAAAGAATCTCAGGTGATATAAATATGTTTATCAAGCGAGAGACTATAATATTTATATGGAGTGAATAATTTTCAAGCCCTTTCATTTGATACCCATATTAAAAAATGGCAAAAAATACTTCATCAGACATCTTGGAGTGACGGCCATTTTGAAAGTATTACAGTATTGCTAGTTAAATAGAAGCTTGTAAAGCAGTGTGACCCGATAACATATGGATCACACTGTATATTGATTGTGGTTACAATGACACTACACTGACATAATTTATTCTATTGTAATCGACTTCGTCAAGTTGCTCCATCGCCTCTGCTCCCAAATTTGACAAATTTCCCACGTCAAACGCTCCTCAACTCCAAATCGTGTATCACAATCCGTGCAGCGCACATCTAACCCGATTCGCCACGGTCTGAATGCGATTCTTGTCTTGTCGGTGCCAGTGGTTTCTGGTTTCCCGATGGAGACGTTAAGGTTAAACGATGACGGCGACCTTTGGCAATGCCTCGACGAGGAAAACGAAACACCAGCGTTTGCCCAGAGGGGAAGCACACGGTGCAACAACACGGGGTGCATATATTATAGGGAGGCCGATTTTGGGGTTTGGGTGGGTAGAAAGTAACATAGGAAGCTGTAGTTATACTTACTTATACTGTGTTGCAGAGAGAAAATGTTTCTGGTCTTCCCGATCAATCTTATGTCAGAGGCCAGAAATCGTTTGGGGGACGAACAATTTATTATTGTTTTTTATTTGGAATACTTGAGCGCAATTGATTTAGTAGTTTTATATATTTTTTCGTCGGTATAGTTATCTGGACAGATTTTATATTTGGTGATGTCATGGCCAGTAATATTATATTTTGATGAAATTGGTTTGTAAGTTTACTGTATGTAGATTGAAAAATTATCGAAACCTCTTTAAGCTGGCTTTGGAGGGAGTGTTAAACTTATATATTTAATATTATAGTATAATCCTTGTCTATCTAATACGGTATAATCTGTCTACTCTGGTCCACTTAATTTTTTAACTGGGTTTTTCGCCACCAAAAAAACGAAACCCTATTTAATGAGATACAAATTTCCTTGCGGATATGGAAAGTTCTATGTTGGGGAGACTTGTAGGCCATTTAGTTCGTTTAAAAGAACATAAAAATTACAACAAACAAAATCTATTTTCGAAGTCAAAAATATGTGAACACTATTTTAATAACAATCATAGGATTTTGTGGAATAGGTCCAAACCAATTCTCAAAGAAGAAGTATGAAATCAGCATTTATTCTAGGAAATACGGACAACTACTGTGTTGCTGAATGTTCAGTTGAATTCAGTAAAATATTATTGCCACTTATTCAAAGAGAAGTTAGTATCAGACAGGTGTCTAGGCTATTGTTTCTGTTGTCTTGACATTTTAACCTGAAATTTATTAATCTGTCATTTCACTTTGACGTGACATGATCTTTGAGAAAGGATGAAGATTTGTGCTCCGAAAGCTCAGAAAACAAATTTGTTGGAGTTATTTTTTGAGTTACACGTTCAAAGTTTCGTTAATTTACTGTTAAGAATTTATGAATTTTCCAGGCAACTTGAAAAAGTTGTCTTTTAATCAGTGTGCTGGCGAAAACCCCAATTAAAAAATTAAATGGATCTGTTTGCGCTACAAATAAATTTTAGAAAATATCTGTCTACTTACTTTGGTTTTAATATTTTTGTTCATTCAAAATGTGTAGGCAATTACTATACTTAAGGTGTTTTCTAAACGTGCGGCAAAAATTTAAGGGAATATTTCTTATGTCAAACTAAAAAAAAAAGGTCCTATAAACATGTGCCCAGAATTGCTTCATTTCCGAAATACACTGTGTCACAGTTTTGTAAAAAAACGTATTTTACAAGCTTTTATTTAACTTGCAATGTATGGTGAACTATGTATATACCTATGTTTAGGTCAAATCTTGCAAGATGAATTAGAACCACTTTCTGACATCCGATTGTGCCGAAATTTTGCATACACCTTTAGTTCCGGTGACAATAAAATATACAATACTCAATATTGTAATACTTTCAATATGGCCGCCGCTCCAAGATGTATTTTTTGTAAACCCCCTTAATATGGGTATCAAATGAAAGGGCTTGAAGAGTAGAAAACGATAAAGTTAGTGACATCACACTAAATTCAATATGGCCGCCGCTCCAACACGGCGGATTACATTTTCTTTTCCCTTAATATGGGCATTAAATGAAAGGGCTTGAAGAGTAGAACTAAAAAAGTTGAAAATAAAATTATTAATAAAAAAATATTTTTAAAAACAAGCTTTTATTTACCTAAATGGCTCTAAAAAGAAGAAAATAATAAAAAAAATCAAACTAAAGCAAACCCATAATTGTGTTACATTATAAAATTGTATATGATATAAAAGCTTGTCGCGAGAATATATACAGGGTGAATCAGTTTTTTGTAGCAGGACTTTAACGGGTGATAGATCATCAAAAAATAACGGCACTTTTTCGTATAAACTATATCCTTTTAAGGCCTTAGAAAAAAGTTACAGGGTGTTAAATTTGGAAAAAATATGCGGACTTTATTGAATATTTACCAAACTTGTTGAGATATTAAAGTCATATTTGATATACGTTAAAACGGCATGGGTTAGCATACAACCTGTTAATATCGAACATCTTGCACAACCAGTAGCGGAGAAGTGGGTAATTGGTAAAATTATTTTTAGAAAAAAAAAAGTATCACCTTGTATTTTAACAAAAAGGTATTGAATTTTTTATGTAGATTTTAATTGCAGACAAAAATGCCCTCTTGGTATTTGTTCGCATGTGTTTTAGTTTAATAGCAAATTTCATTTTTTGTATTATTTCGGGGTATTTCTGAAAAATTATCTAAAAAATTTGCTCCATAAGTAACACATAAAATAGAAAAAACGTTTTTCTTATTTTAAAAAAAGTAACTTTTTCCAATAAACTAACCCATTCAAGATTTTACTTTTCAAGATACAGAGCGTAACCTTAATTGTATCTTCCTTAAATGTTTTAGACCCTGTAACTTCAAAAGTATAGCCTTAAATAGGTAAGTTTATTGGAAAAAGTTACTTTATTTAAAGTAGCAAACACATTATTTCTACTTTAAGTGTTACTTATGAAGCAATTTTTTTAGATAATTTTCAGAAATACCCCGAAATAATACAAAAAAATTAAATTTGCCGTTAAACTAGAACACATGCGAACAAATACCAAGAGGACATTTTTGTATGCAATTAAAATGTACATAAAAAATTCAATACCTTTTAATACAATACAAGGTGGTTCATTTTTTTTTCTAAAAATAATTTTACCAATTACCCACTTCTCCGCCACTGGTTGTGCAAGATGTTCGATATTAACAGATTTTATGCTAACCCGTGCCGTTATAACGTGTACCAAATATGACTTAAATGTCTTAACTAATTTGGTAAATATTCAATAAAGTCCACGCATTTCTTACAATTTTAACACCCTGTAACTTTTTTATAAGGCCTTAAAATGATATAGTTTATAGAAGAAAGTGCGGTTATTTTTTGAAGATCTATGACCTGTTAAAGTCCTGCTACAAAAAACTGATTCATCCTGTATATATCTTGAAAGTAATTCTAACTAGAAAATATATTTTTCTATAAAAGAAATTTACACACGAAAGTCTCGCGACAAGCTTTTATATCATATACATTAATGTACTTAACAAAATTATGGGTTTGCTTTGGTTTGATTTTTTTGATTATTTTCTTTTTGGAATTTGATAGGGAACCAAATGGTCTAATAAAATATAGGGTGTTCTATTTGAAATAACAAAGTTGCTATCGACTTCCGGTATAACCGGAAGTGATCGGAAGTTGGAAATATTTTAGAAAGAAACTTTACAACCTGTTATATAAGTGACCAAAATATCAAATTAAAATTCGCGCTCCTTCCTAGTAAACTTCTAATGAACCACTTACGTGAATCACCCTGTATATGCACGTTATGAAAATTGCGACTTGTCCCGTGAACACGCCCCGGGAATTTCTGGATCAACTCTAATAATATGTCTAAAAGACACCCCATAGAATTACTAAGAAACTCTATAAAGTTTAATGAAATCGGATGAAGCATTTCTTAGATAGTGATAAAAAACGTTTTTTTTTACAAAACTTTAACATCCTGTACTTATAAAACAAAGCAATTCTGGACATATTATGTTTATAGTACCTTTTTTTTAATTTTGACCCAAGAAATATTCCCTTAAAATTTGGCCGCATGTTTAGGAAATACCCGTTATATGTATAGTGTGTCTGTTTATCGTGTTAACTGCTCTAAAAATCTAAGAAAGCTGTGGGAATTGAACGCGACAATTTTTTTTATTGATGTGTTCCTGAATGGTTATCGTTTGCAAAGTAAGTATTGGTTTAGCATTTCTACAAAAGCCTGATCGTTTGCGATTTTTTAAAGGAGTGCTTTTTTCGCAAAACCCTAGTAGGCATTTCTTTAAATAAAAAAAATAACACATTAGGATTATTCGGCATCCCTCAAAAGAGTCATGTAGCAATTTTGGTGAAAATATATCCATGCGTTATTTTTACAAGCTTTTATTTAACTTGCCCTGTTCGTGTAGGTCGAATTTTGCAAGCTGAATTAGAACCACTTCTTGACCTCCAATTGAGCTGAAATTTTTCATACACCTTTAGTTCCGGTGACAATACAATATGCAATACTCAATATTGATGGCCGTCGCCACAAGATGGCGGATGATGTAATTTTTTGTCAACTCCCTTAATATGGGTATCAAATGAAAGGGCTTGAAGAGTAGAAAAGGATAATATTAGTGGCATCACACTAAATTTAACGTCGCGGTAGCCCGAAAATTACCTATTTCTGTACAACCTACTTGACATGGGTATTAAATGAAAGGGTTTGACGAGAACAAAATGATAAGGAAAGTGAAGTCATATTAAATCCAATACCACGGATGCCCGGGATGCCCTAAGATGGCGGACTAAATTTCTTTACCATCCTCCTGACATGGGAATCAAATAGGTACTAAAAAGCACAAAATAAAATCAAAGATAAATAAAACCTTTTGTTTAAAAAGCTTTTATTTCAGCCCCTAAAGTGAATAAAACAAAATAAAATAAGTTTAGGTTTTCGTTAAGATAGTTCAATGCCTAATTGCGACAAGTTTTTGTAAATCAAATAGCTTGTCGCGCGAGTTGTAAAGAAAATACAAACTTTGGCAAGTAGGTACCTAGGTACTCGCCATATACCTATAGCAACCATACAGGTATGTGGTACTTGCTTATCAACCAAGGACTGTCCAATAAAATTAATTTTACAATAATTTTCTGCATTTCGACGAAACTGTGTAAGGGCACCCCCACCGCCACCCCCATGAGCACGGCATACAGCGTCAGTGGGGACTACCCTCGCTCAATATGTACCCCCTAATGTTACTGTTTCCCCCTACACGACCCTACGCTGAAGTGATTTGATTAACAATATGTGTGTTATACCGGAGCTCAAGTGTTCGAAATTGATTCTGGGGCACAGCGGAGCGGTGAAACGAAAGCAGACTGAAGGAAAAATAATATGTAGGCACAGGGCTATACATACGTCTACATTTTGCACTATGTTCAGCACTGTAGGTACAGGGCATTTTGGGAGCTACGGAAAAAAGTTTCGTATAAAAGTTCTTTGCAATCAAGGAAACTTTATATATTTTTATAAGTTTTGTTATATACAGAGTGTTGCGAAATTTGTGAAAAACATCAAACTTGCGTTTTTAAATGAAATGGCCCTTCGTTACTCATCTTTAAGAGAAATTTGAAGATCAGTTAATCTAAATAATAATCTAAATATTATAAAAATATATAAAATATAGATATATTTTACTGGACAAGATACTATATTATTTGATCTTAAGTCCTTAAAATGATATAAACTTAAAAAACAGGAAATTCCTTTAATTTAATAATAAAATAAAAACATCTTTTGTAGAAAACTTTTTTCCGTAAAATGAAAATTTTGATATGGTAGGAAACTACAATTTCTATTTAATTAAGAATAAAAATATAATAGTGAAAAAACTGGTAAGTACGTAGTTTGTATTACTTTTCTAACTATTTATAATTAGTCACAAAACTGCCTTTTCGCCATTTTCGGACAAAAAGTTCCTGTAAACAGTGCATATACAGTGTGTTTCACTTCAAGTCGAGACAATTCATTATTTTTTTACGGGTTGACCGATTTTCAAAAACTTTTTTAAAAATATAGTGCTCTGAAAGATCTACATTTTAGACACTAATTTTTTTCAGATTCGTCTTTACCATGACCTACTACGATCAAAATTATACGCCCAAAAACTGCAAAAGTACATTAGGCATTTCTTTAGGAAAAAATGAATAGCACTGTCGTATTCGTCATACCCGCAAACCACACATACCATGTTTCACAGTAATAGCTTATACAGGGCGTTGAGAAAATAGCTTCAAACATGGCAAAAATACGGTTTTTAAAAAGTACCCTGTACAAACACCGAGAGATATTTTAAAATTATTTCTTTGTAGTTTGATTAGGGCTTACATAAGCCATCAAGTCTCACGGTTTCATGGATCTGCCGTATACAGGGCATTTGCATTAAAAATGCAAAAATCAAAATTAATCGTTTTTTCTCTTGGTGTTTTTTTTACATTTTTTCTATATTTTTACCTTATGCCTATTAAAAAACATAAACAAAAATAGAAAGTATTTTCAATAAAAAAAAACCCTTTTTTGTATTTGAAAAAATTTAAAAATTGATTGTATCCACGTGTCCAGGGTGCTCTATATTGAAATTACTTTCTAAAATTTAATATTGATTATGTTTTTTAATAGGCATAAGTTAAAATTGTAGAAAAATATGTAAAAAAAGCACCAAGAGAAAAATCGATTTTTTTCGATTTCTGTATTTTTAATGCGAACGCCCTGTCTAAGGCAGGGCCATGAAATCGTGGAAATTGATGGCTTATGTGAGCCCTAACCAAACTGACAAGAAATATTTTCTAAATATCTCTCGGTGTTTGTACAGAGTAGTCCGAAAAACCGTATTTTTGCTATGTTTGAAGCTATATTGTGTATAAGTTATGACCCGTGAAGCTTGGTATGTGGGGTTTTCGGGTATGGTCAATACGACTGTGCTATTCATTTGTTTCCTAAACAAATGCCTATAATGTACTTTTGTAGTTTTTGGGGGTATAATTCTGATCGTAGTAGGTCATGGAAAAAACGAATTTGAAAAAATTAGTGTAAAAAGTAGATCATTCGGAGCACTATATTAAAAAAAAAAGTTTTTGAAAATCGGTCAACCCCTAAAAAAAATAATGAATTGTCTCGACTTGAAGTGAATGAAACACACTGTAGATACAGAGCGATTAAAAAGTAATTATTTTAATATTTAATTTTTCACCTCTCGAACGAAAGAGATAGGTACTGATACTAACTACTATTACTATTACTTTAATTAATACTATTTTAAACATAATTTCTACTTCAACGACTTTTGAATTTGTCTACAAGCACCGAATATTCTATACGCGTGTTTTATTACATCATTGCAGCGAAGAAAATTCCTTACCTACACACCATTTCTTCAAAAAGAATAAGTTTTATCAAATCCTCCGTCCCAATTCCCACATTTTGACCAACACAAGTAACAGGGCGAACCGCCCCGTCCCCGTATTGAAAGCGAATTTGATTTATAGGGCGAATTGTCCTGTAGGGATCGTGAATGGGGCAGGGCAGGTACATAAAAGTCAAAATATTTCAATTCAGCGAAATTTCTCTGTGTAAACACTCGCAAGAATAAGACATCAAACGGCAGTATTAATCTTCGAGGACACATATAGGCATGAATACCTGTCCACACCACAGTATTCGCCCTTCTAAGGTCTTGTCTTGTAAGAATGAGACTGTAAGAAAATTCTGAACCGGCTGAGTGAGAAAAAGAAATGCGTTTTATTGCAAAAATTCAAAATAGAAGATATATTATGTCCTATTTAAGTCAGTATTTCTCTATAGTAGATGATGATTTTTGAGGTTAGTATTTACTTTTCAGATTCTGCCAAGATTCTGAAAACCAATCAAATTGTTCAAAATGTATCCAAGAACAAGTATAAAAAATGTGATTGGTTTACAGGAAAAAAATCATACAGAAAGCTGAAGTGGAAGGCGCTCCTTAAGGATTATAGTTGTCAAACTGTTATCGTTATCCATTCCATATAGCTTCCATCAGGGCACATACATCTTGCTATTATTTAAAATTCAGTAGAATATCACGTTTATGTTATGTTATTTAAAAAAACCGGTTTACTTTCATAATAATTTTGTGCATTAAATTTAAAAAAAAATGAATAATTGCCATGAAACCGTAGCGGATACGAAAACATAATATGAAGAATGCTTTTTGTGGGAAATTATTGAAATGATGATATTCAAAATGCACCTTTCCGTTTACACATTGCTGGACAATTTTTTTTTCACTAATTACCCATATCTCCGCCACTGGTTTTTTGTATATTTCAACATTTTGTGTCAACCTATACCAGTAACAAGTCTGCCAAATTTGGCTTGAATAGCTTTATTAGTTTCAGAGATATTCAAAAATATCCTTTCTGCAAAATTTATAACACTCTGTAACTTCCATAGGAAGCCCCAAATACATTAAGTTTATATAAAAAAATTGCATTATTTTTTTAAAGTTCTATTGTTCCTCAAAGCTTGTCAATTTAAAACTAAAACAACCTGTAGATATTTGTTGAGCTAATTATTGTAACTTTGGTTTTTCTTTGGTCAAATTCGATAATTTATTTGAAGCCTGTTGACAAAAAACCAAATACAATTCAACACTGTTGTATGTAGTTTTATATTCCTGTATTGAATGCAATACAGGAATATAAAACTACATACAACAGTGTTAAATATCTAATAATCATCAAGAAATCGTATATAGGGAAGACTTTCCTTAAGGAGCCCAAAAATTAAATGTGCTAAATTCGGCTGTGGAATTTTTGAATTTTTATTATACGTATACATTGACATTTGCTAGGCTAATGAGCTCCTAAAATATTATGAGATTCTAACAAGCTGTGCAATAGTCATTGCCTGTAAAAAATATTGGTCAAAACTGAAAAATCACCCTGTAAACCTGTAAAAAATGATAATTGGGAGTTTTTAATTTGATTAATCGAACTAGCCCTGTCCGCAGTAACACTATGTCCCCTTTTTCCCGGGACACTCTGTATATTACTTTAGAATAATATCATATGTACTTTAGATATTATCTGGATTTGGGTATTGTATATCATCCCGTTCAATATTGACAACTAGTTCCAAATCACCCCTTGTGTGATAACCTAACAGTTTCAGTAAAGAATTTTCTAATTTTAAATTACCTGTACCCCATTCCCCATTTGACCAAAACCATAAAAATCATTTTTATCTCTGGCAAAAGTCGCGATGAATCGCTCCCAGATGGCCCGTGTCGCATTCATCCCAAAATTGAATAACTTCTAGTTGACTAGTTTTCACGCTGGCCTGATCCTCAAAAGTCCAGCAATTAATATCGACGATCGATTGTGACGTTCCACGGTCCGATCCGTGGCCATTTTGTGTCCCGAAAAACACATGCAAAGCCTAAAATTACTCCCGTTGTCAGAAATACAGATCAGTATTCCCAACGAAAAAAAAAAAACAGTTTGTCCTAAAAACCAAAGGGAAAATAACGACATCTTACTTGTAGCTAAGAACCACTTTGTGTACTTCCAGTTTGACATCAAAAGAAGAAAATATAACTGCTAGTTTAAACTTGCAATTATATATATAATTGTCAGTAAAAATTGACAATTATCTAAAATTGCAAGTTATTTCCAGCTGCGAGTATAAACTATCAGTTATGTACCACCGCATGTTCAATCCGACAGTTGTCTAAATCTTGCTATTAGATACCTATTTAAAATTGTAGGGTTAAACTGACAATTATCGTTGATTGAGGATTCCTTCCTCCATCGACGCAATTATCTAAAACTAACAGTTATATAAAATTGCAAGTTCAAACTGACACTAATTATCTAAAATTGTAAGTTTAAAGGGCAATAATTGACAGTGTAAGCTATCCTTAATTGTAATCTAAAATTGCAAGTTCAAATTGACAATTATTATGATCCTAAGTTACAAGTTTTAACTGTCACCTAGGTAGGTATCAACAATTGCAGGTTAGTACAGACAATTATTAAAAATTAATAATAATAATTCTCACCATCACAGTACTCCAAACGAGGAGTACCCCAGAAGCAATCACATGCTTGTGCGGGGGAGGGGGGGCAATTACTATTATTTTGTCTTCGTTGCCATTTGCGACTAGGGCCGACTTTTCCCGATAGCATTCCCTCAAGTAGGTAATACGGAAAACCCTAGGAAACCGTAGTAATCCCAGTGAGTGTAAGACAAAATTAGTAAATCCCACTGAGATTAAACTCTTAAATTACAAGTTCAAACTCACAATAATTATTATCTAAAATTGCAAGATTGCATGGAAATGATCTAAAATTGCAAGTTTAAGCTGACAATTAGGTACCTACTATCTAAATTGTGAGTTTATATAGCATAATTGAAAATTCAAACTGACAATGAATTATTTAAAATTGCAAGTTCAAACTGGCAGTTATCTAAAATTGAAAGTTTAGATTGACAATTATCTAAAATTTAAGTTCAAACTGACAGTAATTATCTAAAATTTCAAGTTTAAATTGGCTATTACCAGTGACTATAGTAGTCACTGCTATTACCTATCTAAAATTGCATGCTTTAAACAAAGAGTTTTTTAAAATTATAGTTTATTTAAACTATCAATTATCTAAAATTGTAACTTTAAATGGCAACAATCTAGAATTGCAAGTTTAAACTGAGATTTATTAGCTATATATTGTAAGTGTACATACATAATTATTTAAATTATATTAATTTAAGTTCATACTGTCAATTATCTAAAATTTCAAGTTCAAACTGACAACTATAGCTACATAATAATTATTGCAAGTTGATACTAACATCTAAAATTGCAAGTTTAAACTGATAATGATCTAAAATTACATGTTTAAACTGACAATTAGCTAAAATTGCCAGTTTAAATTAGCAGGCACCTAAAATTGCAACTTCAAACTGATTATTATCTAAAATTGGCAGTTGAAATTATATATTATCTAAAATTGCAAGTTTAAACTGACAATTAGGTATCTACAACGGCAAGTTTAAAATGACAATTATACTGTCGTGTTGGGGATGCATAACCATGGAAGTAAGACAACTCCAGAAAAACAAATATAATTTATTATAAAAAAATGAAAAAATAAAGGTAGAAAAAAAAGGATAATAAAAAAAGAAATACTGAACTGAAGAAATTTTGAACAAGAGTAACTAAACCTTGACTTGGACTCTCTTGACACCTTTCACCGAACACTACTAGCACCCAAGTGTCGAGCCAATTCGTGCTCTCGATACGCGAGGCCACCAATATTGTTTTGTCAGCAGAATAAATTTATTAATGTTTGTCCTCATTAAAAATCTCGTCTACAGGGGATTGTAATTTTCACGACAATACCTATATACTGAGAATAATCTTAAATTGTAAGTTTAATCTAACATTAATCTAAAATTGCAAATTTACACTGACATTTATCTAAACTTGTCAGTTTAAATTAGTAGTTATCTAAAATAGCAAATTCTAACTGTCAATTACCTAAAATTGCAAGTTTATATACTGACAATTATCTGAAATTGCAAGTTTAAACTGGCAATTATTTAAAATTGCAAGTTTAAACTTAGAACTGTACCTACATAGTAATTGCAAGTTTTTAATGACATCTAAAATTGCAAGTTTAAACTGATAATTATCTAAAATTCCCAATCTAAATTAGCAATTTTCAAAATTGCAAGTTCAAACTGAATGAATATCTAAAATTGCCAGTTCAAATTGACAATAATTGTCTACAATTGCAAGTTTAAACTAAAAATTATACATACGTAACTGCAAGTTAATACAGAGAATTATCTAAAGTTGTAAGTTTAATCTAGCAATTATTTAAAAAACCACAATCCAAGTTCAATCTGACAATTATTGTTTTTTTTTTCGGTGTCCGTTCAGCGCTGTCGTACAATAAAACAATAAAAAAGTACACTCCAAATTTATTTGTCACACCTGCCCTTTGGCACATTGCTACAGTCGGCCGCATAAATAATTTTCAAATTATTAGGCATTCCAGATTCCGGCCTGGATCCCGTCACCGTGACCACAGCATCGCCAGTTCGGATGTACCCAACGTATTTTCCGTACGTCACGCCGAGCTGCACCCTCTGGTCGACGTCGCACTCGTAAGGCACTATCAACGGCTTCAGATAAACTATTGGGTCGACCGCTCTGTATATCCTCAAAATTCTCGCTACCCTGGCGTAGCGGGTGATAGCTATCACTGGACACCTTGGTTTAAATCTAGGAGAAATACAAAAATAGCATTTTTTCACTATTAGATTCAAGTGTTCAAAACACTTGGATCAAGCCAGTGCTTGTTTCCTTACCTGGAAATTAATCTGGCGCTTCTCCCAGATGCGGTCAGTACAACAATTGCCGCGGCATTCGATTTCAAAGCTGCCTCCACAGCAGCAATGCACAGTGAGTATATCGCCTCGACTGGATTTCCCACTGCATTGACTAATTCATTGAATATTTGCTTCTGAAATAGTGCTGGTTCTGCTTCCTTACACACGGTACACACGTCCTTCATTATATCCTTGGAGCATGCTTCAAGTGGGATTTGAAGACAATCTGCACCGTCTATGACTGCATTTGCGATATCGCAGACTTCTGATTTGGATAAGCTGGTCACGTTGGTGATATTTACAGAACAAATCGAGGGAACGCCTAGACAAACGATATGAAACTTTGGTTCGCTATAAGTAGTGACATAACCGGAGAATTCTTTATTTCTAATATTCCAGAGAATGCTTTTGGTAGGTAAAAGTTTCTGGCATCGTTTGAAACCCAAAGTGCTCCTATCAAAATTTAAATATCTCTTTCCGTCTACGAGGCAAGTTTGAAAATATGAAAGTGACTTAATGACAGCAGTTCTGAACCAGTTCTAACCAATCAGAATGCAAGAAGGTAATTCGAGAACAGAGCTGGGCAGATCTATTTAAAAAAGGTCGTTTTAAAGATCTAAGATCGCGATCTTGATCTTAGATCTAGATCTTTTTTGTTTCACTAAAGAACGATCTTTTTTAAAAAGATCTGATCTTTGATCTTAATTTGACGATCTTAGATCATTTTAAAGATCTAAGATCGTTTAAAATATCTAAGACCGTTTTAAAGATCTAAGATCTAAGATCTTTAAAAGTATCTAAGATCGTTATAACGATCTAAGATCTTTTCCTCATTTGTTTTCGTTCATATTTGAAACGTTTCTGTGATTTTTTTATATAAAATAATGTTTTATTTTTGAAGAATAAAATATAGTGCTCTAGGTTGTTGTAGGAATAAGAGTTTTTATTTTTATATCTACATATTTGTAAAATATGTTCTCATTTTGACCTCAATTGTTGTAAGTAGTTCGTTTTTGAAACGTTTCTGTGATTTTTTTTATACAAAATAATGTAGGTAGAAAGTTACGTATATATTTTTTAGAAGAATGAATAGTTTTGTACGAACAAGGACTCTTCTTTTTATACATATAATCTACATATTATTTATAAAATATGTATTATGAATTCAGTTACTTACGTCACTAACGAGCGTTCATTTAAAGCAGTTTACCTCAGAAGATCTCTAGGTCTCAGTTAAAGTGCAAATTAACGAAAAATAACAAATAATATAAACAAACTGACGTACATTTTACCTACAACTACAAGAATCTATTTTGAGGTCAAATTTAAATGAATGCTTTATATTAATTTGTATTTTATTTTCAATTATTTATTTCTTAAAATTCCGAATTTTATAACTTAAGCTATAAAATTAGAAATTGCATAAATAATCGGTAAACACGTTTTTACAAGAAAAGTCTAATTCTCCATAGGTATATCAACTGATTGATTACGTAACCAGTTCAGTTAGAGTAGTAACTTTACGTAACTAGTTACGTACAATTTTACTTTACACAACCAGTTACGTAAAACTGGACGTATTATCACTTGCTCAAGTTTTGAAAGATGTTACTTTATACTATGTCAAAAGTAAGAAAAGTATTTATAGTCATCTGTATTTATTACCAACATTAGAAGATTTTAGATCGTTTAGAAGGTCTTAGATCGTTTAGAAGATCATAGATCGTTCAAAAGATCCTAGATCGATTGATCTTTTTTAAATAGATCATTTTTACACGATCTTTGATCTAAGATCTTTTTTTTAAAAACGATCTGACTATGATCTAGATCTTTTTTGGCGCGATCTTTCCCAGGTCTGTTCCAGAACTCTTTTCAAGCTATTAGATCGCTGAGAACTGATTCAGATCTGTTATTCGAACAAACCCAATAAAAAAATTAAAAATAAAAGAACTTTATGAGGGACCATAGACAAAATTGTAACTAGAATGTTAGAACCATTATTGAAATTTCTGCCAGGCAAACCAAATATGTTGCATACATACATTTTATATAAAAATTAATAACTAAATTAAAATATCTATACTTCAACTTAGTATCGAATACTAAGAATTGTAACACATTACCATTCATCTATTTCAATTTGTTTTCGTTCCCAAATTAATGTTTGAAAGTTTTCGTGTGAGGATTTTTGCGGAAGGTTTCAATAATGACTCTGACCATGTCTTCTTTAATCAATGGTACGGAAAATTTTTCGTTACCTGCTAGCATACATTTGGCTAATATGGACTTCTGTATGAGGAACACTTTTTCTTTGGGCAACTCAATCATTAACCTTTCGCAGTCCACACATATTCCATCTGATAGTTTAATAATTTCATCAACAAACTCGATAGCTATTGTATTTTCAATTTTAGATATTATTTGTATTTTTGTCCCGACAATCCCAAGCGCGTCTTTTATTTCACAAATACTATCTTTATTATACACACCACTGACGTACAAAAAATCGACATTTTGTTGGATGCACAAATCCATGATTTCCTTGTCTTCGGCAGAAATTAGAGGCAGCTCTATCGGAGCGTTTGGAACAATGACGTTATCGCGGCTTATGATGTCACCAGCTCTATCTACTATACACCTGATGATACTTTCCACCGCTTCTATCGTAGACAGTGCTACGGAACCCCTACCAAGTATCAACTTGTCTCCCGATTGAACGATATCTGGTAATTTCTGGTAATCTACGTAAATTATATTTTCGTCAACGAAGTCTTGATACGAAGGATCCGTAGTAAGTGTTGTAATTTTTCCTTTGGGAAGATGCAGTTTGTCCTTATCATCTTTTAGGTTTCCTATGCGGATTTCGGGACCTCTAATTTCTAAAGCAATAGCCACAGGACATATTCTACCAATTTTTCTGCTAAAAGATTCGTTAACAGCCCTTACTTTAGACATAGTATCCAAAATCTTGCCTTTATTGTAATCAGGGATGTTAATTCTAGCAACGGACATGCCTCTGGCCATAAGGTCTTCAATCGTGTTGCAAGTTGAATATGGAGGGATGGTACAGACCAGCTGGGTAGCTCTGAAATCCGGCGTTCTCGATTTAACGTTCAGGGCACTCAGGTATTCCAGTGTGGTGCTGGCGAATGCTGCTTTCAGTTGGCCATTGAGTACCTCACCGTCGTCGGTGCTGTGGAAATCTACCATCCAGGGTAACTTTGGGCACTCCGGATTGAAATCCATGGTGGGAATGGAATGAGATGACGATGAATTTTGACGACATAACACGAACAAAAACTAAATATAGAGCAGTTTGGACGTGTGGAATTTTGGCATCGTGTGACAATTAGGTGGCATATTAATTTGGCATGATGTCATTTTCATAAGATACAGTGGTTATTGCAAAATGTTTATTTTGCTTCCTTGTTAGGTCCAGAAGATGATATTATGTGATCATTTCCGGAATGGAAAATATTGGTACTGAAATTTAATAATTCAACTTGATCTTTAAAACGTGGGTTTAAGTTGATATGTAAAGAAAATAACAAATTTAATTGTAGTCGGCAGTGGAACAAGAAGTTAAGTTCTGCAGTGAAAGAAATTGGTTTACTGCAGTCTAATGCTGATCCCTGTGTTTATTACAAGGTGGATAAAGATGGCATATTATTTGTGGCAGTATATGTTGATGATATTTTAATATTATCAAAATAGAAGAAATTAAGTTGTTAAAAATGAACTAATGAAAAGATTAAAAATGAAAAATATTGGACCGGCAAGAAACTGCATAGGGATGAGAATAACACGATATAAACATAAAAGTCAATTCTAGAGAAATTTAATATTGTCTGATTGTAAACGAGCAGTTACACCGAGAGAATAAAATAAACCAATGGTTATTTTCTGTGATAATAAAAGTGCAATTAGTTTGGCATTAAATGATGGGTATAGAGCAAAAACAAAACATATTGATGTTAGACATCATTTCGTCAGGCAGAGAATTGAAAATGAGGAAATTGACATACAATATATTTCAACAGAAGATATTGCAGCTGATATACCACTTTTTAGAAGAAAACACGATGCGTGTTTGGGAAAAATAAACATTGTTCAGAAAGCAGTCATGTTTTAGTGGTTGTTTGTAGGGGTTGTTAGTTTGTATATTTTACCTTATATACCTATGTACCAACTTTAAAAGTGTACAAATCCGTAAATCTTCATTTTTGGAGATAATCGCCTAAACTTTTTTTTGTTTGAAAGGCCTTCAAAAACCACTTCTTTTGAACTTCCTGCCATTTCCAAAATGTAAATCCGGGGCCGGCTGCGATTTTTTATACCCCCGATTTCACGAAAACCATTTAGCGATTTTTTTATTTAAAATCTGACCCAACAGCGTTAATCAGAACATCCCAGAACCCTTATATACCAAATTTGAATAAAAAATATACAGGGAGTTCCAATCTGCAGGGTGTCAAAGTTGAGCAAAATAGGAATTTTAAAGGCATCTGCCAAGTCAAGTGTGCCATGGAATCCCCTCAAAACAGTTGAATGGTCAACAGGACCACTCAAGGTATTGATGTGCAAAGGTCCAATACAAAATATACAGAGTGTTCTTATCTGTGCCATCTCAAATTACTGAATTTTTGGAACTTTATACGGGTCAAAAAACGAGTATATCAAAACCGCTCCACATACTATAAGCGAACTGAATCTAAAAAATACAGAAGCCTGCCAGTCAGTAAGTCCATATCATTTAATGTGGCTGATGTGCCACAACAGGAGACGCACGCAGAAAATGTATCATCTTAGACAGTGACTTTGTTGAGAAAGGTCCAATAATTTAAATTGTTTTTATTTGTTGGTTGGCATTTTGTAAGGATATAAATTATACTTTTGTGTTTATTAATATTTTTTTAATGATTCCAGAGCACTCCTGACCAGTATAAAGTTTAATAAAAATTCAGAATTGTGAGATGGCTCAGAGAAAAATACCCTGTATATTTTTATAGGAAATTTTTTCAAACCATCATTTTGAGTGGTCCTGTTGACCATGCAACTGCTTTGAAGGGATTCCATGGCACACTTACAAATTCCTATTTTGCTCAACTTTCACACCCTACAGAATCGAACTCCCTGTAGGTATACTTTTTGTTCAAATTTGGAATATGGGGGTTTTGGGGTGTTCTGATTAACGCTGTGTAGTCAGATTTTAAACAAAAACATCGCTAAATGGTTTTCGTGAAAATCAGGGATATAAAAAAATCGCAGCCGGATTTGCATTTGCATTTTGAAAATGGCAGGAAGGTCGAAAGAAGCGGTTTTTGAAGGCCTTTCAAACAAAAAAAAGTTTAGGTGATTATATCCAAAAATGAAGATTTTACGAATTTGTACAGTTCTAAAGTTGGACACCCTGTATATATTAGCGAGACTGGTATGTTGTCACTGTCTATATAAAAATATATTTCATTAGATGAGTTAAACTATTCTGTGCTTTACTGCTTTACTGCACAAAATAAGAAATTTAATTGTTAACTGAAAAAATATTATTTTTATTTCTTAACTTAATATTGTTATAAATAACTGGTTATGTTAGAAAATGAGATGAGGAAGGCGTCTTTATAGACCACAAAACATTACAAAGATGGAACGAATTTCAAAAAACTTTTTTCAACTTACAGTATTCGAAGAGCTCTACATTTTGGATTATAATTTGTTTGAAATAGTCCTATTCCATGGCCTACTGTTATTAGAAGAAGACCCCCAAAATCACAAAATCATATTACCTAGGCGTTTTTTTAAAGAATAAAATAGATGGTGCCATAGAATTGGCATAGTTCAAAACCCTTGGTGCAAAAGTTCAATACTCTAAGTTCACCAAATGTGGCCAAAGTTCTAAATATTTTTCCGAAGTACCTTGTATAAACCACAGGAAATATTTTGGAATCAATTAAACTCTGCCTAATATACATATAATAGCCAAAGTAGCTCGTACAGGGTGTTCGTAAATAATATATTTTCCAAGCGAGACTATATGTTATATAAATACCTATACAGGGTGTCCAACTTTATAACTGTACAAATCCGTATAATCTTCATTTTTGGAGATAAAAGCCTAAACTTTTTTTGTTTGAAAGGCCTTCAAAAAGCGCTTCTTTTTGATTTCCTGCCATTTTCAAAATGCAAATCCAGGGCCTGCTGCGATTTTTTTATACCCCCGATTGTCAGGAAAACCATTTAGCGATTTTTTTAATTAAAATCTGACCCCACAGCGTTAATCAGAACACCCCAAAACCCCCATGTACCAAATTTGAACAAAAAATATACAGGGGGTTCCATTCTGTAGGTTGTCAAAGTTGAGCAAAATATGAAATTTAAAGACATCTGGTGAGTCAAGTGTGCGATGGAATCCCTTTAAAACAATTGAATGGTCAACAGGACCACTCAAAATGTTGGTGTGAAAAGATTTACTACAAAAATATACAGGGTATTTTTCTCTGAGCCATCTCAAAATTCTGAAATTTTATGAAACTTATACGGATCAAGAGTGCTCTGGAATCATTGAAAAAGTATTGATAAACACAAAAGTAATGTATTTCTTTACAAAATTCCAACTAACAATTAAAAACAATTTAAATTATTGGACCTTTGTCAACAAAGTCACTGTCTAAGATGATACATTTTCTGTACGTTTCCTGTTGTGGCACATCAGCCACCTTAACTCATATGGACTTACCGACTGGCAGGCTTCTGTATTTTTTAGATTTAGTTCGTTTATATAGTGTGTGGAGCGGTTTTGATATACTCGATTTTTGACCCGTATAAAGTTCCAAAAATTCAGTAATTTGAGATGGCACAGATAAGAACACTCTGTATATTTTGTATTGGACCTTTGCACACCAACACCTTGAGTGGTCCTATTGACCATTCGACTGATTTGAGGGGATTCCATGGCACTCTTGACTGGGCAGATGCCTTTAAAATTCCTATTTTGCTCAACTTTGACACCCTGCAGAATGGAACTCCCTGTATATTTTTTATTCAAATTTGGTATATATGGGTTTTGGGGTGTTCTGATTAACGCTGTGGGGTCAGATTTTAAATAAAGAAATCGCTAAATGGCTTTCCTGAAAATCGGGGGTATAAAAAAATCGCAGCCGGCCCTGGATTTGCATTTCGAAAATGGCAGGAAATCAAAAAGAAGCGGTTTTTGAAGGCCTTTCAAACAAAAAAAAAAGTTTAGGCTTTTATCTCCAAAAATGAAGATTTTACGGATTTGTACAGTTATAAAGTTGGACACCTTGTATATTTTTTGCAATGCAATGATTTTATCATAAAATTTTATTTTTTTTTACGAAACACCTTGTATGAGCTAGGCTGGCTATACTATTTAAAATAATACCTTGGAAGATACTTAATAGATTTGAGAAAAAAAGATCACCAAAATAAATCTTGTGGTGTTATACGGAGCTACTCCGAAAACCCAAATTTTTTAGAATTTTTTCCCCAGTTGGCGAACACCCTGTGTAACTTAGAGTTTTCAAATTTCGTACAAAGTGTTTTGAACTATGGCACTATCCATTCTATTATTAAAAAAATGCCTACCTTTGGTTTTGTAATTTTTGGGTATATTCTTTTACTTAATAACAGTAGGCGATGGACTATTTAAAAAAATTATAACCCAAAGTGTAGATCCCTTTGCGAACTATAGGTTGAAAAAAAGTTTGTGAAAGTCGGCGCATCTTTCTGCAGTCCGGCAAACGAAAGAAGTCCAATGAAAAACTCAGTCTAAGCGCCATCCGTATGTTATTAATGTGGGCATATGGGTGGTTAGACTGAGTTTTCATTGGACTTCTTTCGTTTGCTGGACAATAAAAATACGGAATTGTCTTGACTCAAAGTGAAACACACTTTATAATTCTACATAAAATCTTAGGTTATGGCCAAACAGTCTGTTTTTTTTTTAACCAAAATGGTTGCTTATTGCAGTTTTATTATGGGGGAATAATTTAGCTTAATAAAGCTAGTGATATATAAAAAAGTTTTTACGAAGTTACAAGTTTATAAAATTTTCATAAATTTCATAACTATTATTAAAAATTTTCAAAAAACTAAATCTTTCATTAGAGCGTTCAAATTTGGTACAATTACGTAAAATTGAAAAAGAAACCACTTTTTCAAGTAAAACTTTTTGATAATATTTTAACAAATAAACCCATTTTTAGGGATATATTTTTTAAATGTCATTTTTGACAGATAATGTAAGTCACATCACCACGTTTGAGTGGGTAATTTTTCATCTTTTTTCAAGCAAAAGGTAACCCCAATATTAAATTTTAAAACAAAACATTAATTAAAAATGTCCCCCCTATGCTGCGAACGTTTTGGAGGATCCTGTATTTTTTGTCTTAATTTTCTGAAAAGTGCATAGTTTACAAATCAAGCAATCTACCAAATGATGTAACATTTCATGTTTCACGTGTAAGTACCTATGTACATAGTCCTTGATTTGGGACTTTGGGTTTAGAATTCATATTTTTCGTTGGATATTTTAGCATTGCTTCATTATTTAGTTTAACTACACTACGAAAAAACGTGAATTCATCAATGATTAAAGTTATCATATTGATTGTTATTGTGCTGAGCCGACAGTTATAACACAGCAATAATTTATTTTCAATAATTTCCTGTTTTGGTACAGCACCACTGTTTTGTGTTAACAGTAGTTTTAAATATTTTGGACATTTTCAGGAGTCACACAAAACTTACATATGCCATTTCTATGTTTTTTCTGATGAGAAAAATCTAATTAAAAATTCAATGGATCTGTTTGCGCCACGACAATCTCCAAACACTGCCACACGTAGTCGCAACTTTCGGGCACTGGGTGCTAGGGCCACGGCGGGGCGAGGGGGGGTGAGGGGGTCGCGCACCCCTCCGAGCGTCAGCTTGTTCCCGCAGGGGTGGACCGCTGCGGGCCCCCTCAATCATACCGCGACCCCTAACGCGCCCCGACGGCTACGATAATGCGCGCCCCCACCCCCTGGCGCATGCATAAGTAGCCTGGACAGTGGCGGGGAGATGGAATGAAATTTCAGTTCAAGCTTTTCGCTCGGAAAAATATTAGCAAAGAAAATGATACTACGCATAGAAGAACCATCCTTATGGGCGACCTTGAATCACATCGAGACGTCGACGCGCTAGAAAGCAAATAAAATACGGATATATTTCAGTTCGCGGGACCACTCGGAGACGAAATGAAGCGCGACGTTGTCGATTTCGCCAGTTAAAAAGCCAGATTAAAGAAAATCTCACTTATATAAAAGAAAATAGTTGCGTATGCGTAGTAGCAAAGAAAATATTGTGTCTCTATTATCAGAATGTTCGTTTTTTCTAAATTATTTTTATTTTTCCCGCAAATAAAACTCAGAAACATTTATTCAATCAATTATTCAATCATGACGAAACAAATCAATATCAACGCAAAATTAAGGAGAAAAATAAGATTGTTTAAAATAGTTGTTGTGTAACAACGCAATATTGCTGCAAAGACTAATTTTAAGCCAAATTCATGTTGAAATATTTGTACAAACGCATCCATATTTTTTAGTTTCGATTTCAATAATTCAATACGAACACATTTTCTTAATAACTTTTTCCGTTATTTCTGAGATAAACCCGCTTTTTCTCACCAATTTGGTAAATATTCAATAAAGACCACATGTTTCTTAAAACTTTAACACCCTGTAACTTTTTAATAAGGCCTTAAAATGATATAGTTTATAAAAGGAAGTGCGGTTATTTTTTGGTTTTCTATCACCTGTTGAAGTGACGCAGAATAAAACTGAATCACCCTGTATATTTTTTAATTAACTACTGTATTCCATATTTAATAAAAATCCTAAAACAATAGGTACCTACCTATACAGGGTGTTCGAAAAATAGACGGAGATATTTTAGAGGGTGATTCCCTGTTAAGAAATATGAAAAAAAGTTTCTATAAACATGGGTCCGGAAATGCAGAGTTTTCAAGATACAGGATGTTAAATATATTGCATGTCACTGGACAAAATTGGTTTATCAATTTTTGCAAAAAAAATCACAAGTGCCTTGGAAAACAAATAATCAAAAGCATTTCTAGGAAAGAGTGTTATTGCAACTTTTCCAATATCATAACATAAAGTACACTACAACCAATTTTGTCCAGTGACATGCTATAAAACGGTTTTTATTTTTTTTTCTCGAAAACGAAGTGAGATAGGAAAACAATACAAGAGGGAAAGAAGTTGTATTTTTAGATGCTTAATCAAACAAAAAATATTAAAGTTACAAAAAGGTAGTGGCGTACATTTTTTTGATAATAATATTCGCTAAGGTGCCCCCCGGGACGCCACTGGACTTAATAAATTTAATCTAGTTAGGGCGAAATTAGCCTCTTAATACAACAAACAACATTGCCAAATTTCAACAGAATCGAGTAAATAATTTTTAAGACATTAATTCATGTTTTATTTTTTTTTATTTAACATCCTGTATCTTGAAAACTCTGCATTTCCGGACCCATGTTTATAGAAACTTTTTTTCATATTTCTTAACAGGGAATCACCCTCTAAAATATCTCCGTCTATTTTTCGAACACCCTGTATAATATAATTATAAAAACCATCATATTGACATTTTCTGCGAGACACTCAAAATTCGTTTGCTTAAACTTTGGTTCTCGACATATTATTTAATCATTTATGGCCTAAACTCTAAACCATACCGCATCACGCGAGAATACGCGCCGCGCCGTCCTGCCGACAACAATAATTCGAGGTCGAGGCTCGATTGACTATCGATGCCCTGACTGGCCTGACTGGGCAACACTGGACGCCGAATCGGTCGGCTCCGTGCGTTCTCGTCGAGGCCAGCCGATTGGAGCCCAACTTGTGCGTGGGTAGCACAAGTTGGGCTCCATCGACGGGGTCTAGAAATTAACACGGGATGGGTTTTCTATGCGTAGTATCATTTTCTTTGATATTAGGCAAGGATTTAAAAAAGCAATCGATAATAACAACGCGGTGAAGCGAATTGACACGGACCGGGCGGCGATAGAGTGGTACGTGTGGCTACGCGTCACAGCAGGATGCCCCTGAATTTATGATCTACCTATATTTGAAGTATTTTACGATTAATTCTAGCACAGTTTTCTAGCATAGTATTAATAATAATACCTAATAATGTTTATTAGAAGCAAAATAGTACAATTTTCCTTTGTAATCTAACATTAAATAAACATGGAGTACCCCACTGAAGCAAATTGCTTACGTGGGTAGAGCATGATCTGATCAATGAATAAGTATCGCCCTTGAGTTGCAACTAAATGTAATTTCAATAGCTAAAAATTTAAAAAATAAAAACAATTTATAAAAACAGATAAAAATCGGGAAGTAGTCGTAATTGTGTATAAAGTCATAGTCAGGTAAATAGTCTAAATCAAGTAAAAGTTTGTACCTAATCATATTATATACTATTTTCTTAGGTCTAAATTATCTTATAAATCTCAAATCAATGATATCAGTGAACACCTTTCGTCCTTTTTTTCAGAAGCCACAATTTTACAGATTTTTTAAATTTAGCGTAAGGTCGTAGACTTTTAATGCTATTTGTCAGTAGTGTATAAATCCTTGGGGCGTAATATCCTACTGAACGTTGTCCAATAGTTTTAGAGGCATGGCTCGGGTACACAGAACTTCCTCTGGTGTTATATTTGTGGTCGCTTAAATGAACTTTGATTTGCCCCTTATATATTGATTTTAATATATTGAAGCAATATAGCTGGCCAGTATCTACTATCTTACTTTCGGCATATAGCTGGTTACTAGAATCAGTAATTTCTTTGTTGTATATTGTCTTCAAGAACCATTTTTGTATAGTTTTTAGCTTTTTTATGTGACATTCTGCCACGCCTCCCCATCCCAAGATCCCGTAGTTTAGATGGGATTCTACGATTCTACCAAAGAGTATAAGGTCTTTAATTGATCTATGGATAAATGATCACGTAGGTAAGTGAATTTAAATAATATTCCTCTGATTTTGTTTGTCACATTTTGTACTTGCAGGTCCCATCGAAGATGTCGGTCTATTACTACACCGAGATATTTGGTTGAAATAGCCTCTGGGATTTCCGTACCATTTTCTATTTTTAGGGCATCCAGTTGTGGCAAGGAAGACTCATAAGATGTGAAGGGTAGATAATACGATTTATTCCAATTTAGTGTTAGTTTATTTAACTAAAACCATTTTTCAAATAGTTTAAAGTCACATTCAATAGTATTTTTAATTTCTTCGAAAGATTCACCTTGGTATACTATGGTAGTGTCATCTGAAAAAAATAACAATCTTGCCTCTCTCACTCAAACTCATCAAGTCATTGATATACAGAACAAACAAAAGAGGTCCCAGAACCGTTCCCTGTGGCACACCATATGTCACCAGCTTTGGGTCACTCCTAACATCGTCCACACTTACATACTGTATTCTACTAGTTGGATATTTCTCGAGAATAATGGAGACATGTCCCCTTAATCCATATTTTGCTGCCTTCCCTAGAAGAGCAGGATGGCTAACTGTGTCGAATGCCTTAGAGAGGTCAGGGGCGAGCTGACCAGGGAGCCGGGGTCTGCGTCGCAGACGGGCGGCCAAATCCAGGGGCGGCCACAGGCCGCCCTTCCGTGACAAAAATATATTTTTTCAGAAAAAAGGTAGTAAGTCTCTACATTACTTGCATTCACCCTCAAAAAGAAGATCGTCAACCATGAAACAACATCATATTGACATGAACCCATAACCAGTCGGCCGTCGGCACTACCTCTATTCTAGTCTTTACTCTGTGGCAACTGCGCTGCGCGGCGTGGCGTTGGTATAGACCGCAAATTTCGTAGGGGATATCGACGCTTCAGACCTGAATAATAGTGAGCTAAAAAATTTAAATATCTTTCTTCCATCAGAATATACTGCAAGTCCAAGAACTATTTTAGAATACTTGTTCAAAAATTCTCTCACGAATAATTTTCTGAACACCGCAATAGTCTTCCGAATACTTTTGTGCTCGCCAGTTACCGTAGCATCCGCGAAGAGACCATTTTTCAAATTAAAAATTATAAAAAACTATCTAAGGTCTTCTATGAGATTAAACGATTTAGCAATAATTTCCATTGAATGTATCCTACTTGATACAATAAATATCAGTGATATAATATCAGTGTTAAAGCGAGAAAAGTACTATTCATTTAACTTGTATATTGTGCCTTGTACCTAAGGGATAACCCAATATTCTAAAAATATTTTACTTTTTTGTTTCATTTAGAAGAAAAGGTTTTATTTATTTTTACAAGTACCTGTATTTTTCTTTTCTGATGGAAGCTATATTTATTTTTAGTTTTATTATGACTTTGTAAACGTAATTGTTTACATTTTTAGTACCTTTTTCTTAGAAAAAGCATTTAATTTTATGTATGCATTTGTATTTTGTTTAAAAAGGTTATTTTTCTAGTGTAAGTGATATTTTATGTTTTACTTGTAGTTTTTGTTTTTATTTTTTATATTTTAAAACATTTTTTATTTTAAAGAAACATTTACCTTGTTCCTTTCAGTTTGGAAATTCTACCAGACCCAAAACATATTAATCATTATAACAAGACTGATTGCCTGTGGTATTTTCTTGTTATAAGATGGCATTGTGGCCTACTTATTTCCAAAAAATAGTTGCCTCTTCCAAAGTCAAAGCCACCTGCGATATCACAATCGAGGCTAAAAATCCGAAAATCATATTAGGCATTTCTTTTTTTCAAAAAATTTACTAAAAGAAGTTATTCAGAATAGTTCCAGGACTCTAAATCTAAAATTTTGTCAGAATCAAAAAATATTAAATTAAAAAATTCATTTCCAAAAATAGCAATTGAAGATTTTTCTACGTTTAGAAAAGTGTGCTATGGAAGTTTTGAAGGCTAGTTATTTTCAAAAAGTAATCATTTCAAAATAAAATTGAAAGCTACGAAACAGTTTTTTAAAATTTTTACTGAATTTTTTTTTATTTAATATTTTTTGATTTTGACAAAATTTTGGATTTAGGATTCTGGATCGATTCTGAACAGCTTTTTTAGTACGTTTCTTGAAAAAAATGCCTAATATGACTTTCGGATTTTTAGTTTCGATTGTGGCATCGCGGATGGCTTTGGCTTTGAAGTAAACAACTAATTTTTTGGAAATAAGTAGGCAACAATGCCATCTACCTTTGAGAAAAATTTCGTTCTTGTCGGTTAAAAATTAAAGAAGTTATAAGGTTGTTTCACTCTTAAGTGACACCCTCTGTAGGTATTTTTGAGAATATCTATTATCATTTTTGTTATACCTACCTAATAATTTTTGCAATTACCTCGTAGGTAATTACAAAAGACCGAAAACCCTAGAAATTCAAGATTTTTTAAGTTCATATAACCTGAAAGAATTTTTTATATTCTGCATACGGGCGGCCAAACATCTAGGAACGCCACTGAGAGAGGTCTATGAATATTCCGATGGCAGGTTTTCTTTTGTCTAGTGACTTATTTAATTCCGAAGTTAGTGCTACTATTGCATCTTGAGTTGATCTTCCTTTTTGAAAGCCATATTGGTTATTTCATATGATTTCAAATCTTTCTAAAAATCTTTCTATTCTGATCTTCAGAATTTTCTCGAATATTTTAGAGAACACATAGAGTAGCAAGACGGGTCTATAATTTTATCACTGACACTCATCCTTTCTCCACCCTTCTCCCTTCTTACCTATGATCAGTTGTATTAAACAACGTTAAGAAAACCTTAAAACATATAACACTTTTTATCATTCAGTATCTATACAGAGTAAACGACGTTCATCAGACCAGCTGTTAAACTCGCGCGTCAAAGCTGCCGACACGGGGCGCGAAGTTGCCAGTTGCACAACATATTATCGTAAATTTACTTTTTTGTACCTTTTCCCAAATATCTCAAAAAATGTATGCAAGAAGTGAATGTATTACCTTTGATTTTCAATGTCCATCAGTAGTGATTGGTGAGTGTGTACTTAGGAGTACAGGGAGCTCTTATAGTTTCCCACAATGGATGCACGTTGTTTGCAGAGGCTGCCGTAGCAGACAAAACACAAAACTAAGCACAAAAATGTGAAAATATGCATCAAAATTAAAACACTCCATTACTGTTTACTGTACACGCTACAGTCCACACACTTGTACTCAAACTCAAGATATTGCCAAGACTGAGACGACTACTTTCTTAAGAATACCTTGAAACAATTTTACTGATATGAATTAGCTGCGGTTGAATTCACAAAAACAATCCTCCTACTTTCCGAGATGAGTGGAGCCATCGCCATCTATCCGGCGGTGTCTGAACTTGCCATCCCGCATAAGCATTGAATTGACAAGTAGATGTTGTCAAACATCAATTTCCTTCTGTCTTATAGGTATTAATATTTGATTTGAGTTCGTGTCGTGGTGGTAGAGTTGGTGTTTGGTTTAATATTTTTTAGATCAGAGTGAAAATTTAATTTAGCTATGGTCAACTCCTGTTGTGTATTTGGATGTACCAAACGTGTGGCGGAAAGAATAGTGGGGTTTCTTTTCATTCGATTAAATACAGTGACCGGCAGAAAGTTGGACACAAAAATTTATTATTTTTTTAACTCTGATTTAGATTAATTTAAATTTCTAGCTGCTAATCGAACAAAATTAATGTTTAGTAGCAAATTCATGTGTTATCCGATGATAAGTTCTGCTTGCGGTATTTTTTTTGTAATACACAGAGTGGTCGAAAAAAATAAAAAAAAAGTTAAATTTCTTTTTTTTTTTACTAGGTGGCTGTAACTTTAAATCTGACATCCACCTTTGATTCCAAACAACTTTTGTAAGTAACTTTTTACCGTATTTTAAAAAATAAGGATACTTTAGTTATTTTGACAATTTTGAATCTACCTCGTATCCAAAAAGAGATATTTAAATTTTGATAAGTGCGTTTTGAGTTTGAAATGATGCACCAACTTTTATCGAGAATATAATTTTCTGAGAAATTAATAATAAAAAAGTTTTCCATTTGTGTCCAACTTTCTGCCGGTCACTGTATATAAAGTTTCGAATAGATAAGGTGATATTAGAGAAAAGTGGATTGCAGCAAAAAAAGGAAAAATTTTGTACCGTCTACAAGTATTTACTTGAACCTATAGCTCTTCGTCGTCAAAGATGGAAACTGAGGTTCTGGTCTCTTTAGTACTTTTTTGTAATTATTTTTGTTACGTTATGTCTAAACATTAAAAATTATATTATTATAAAAATATGTAAAAGCTACCTGTTTTAGATGTTTTTTTATTAAATTGAATTTTAAAATTAATAAATCAATTAAGATAAGTATTATTAAAGATGAAAATTTACACCTTATCCTAGATATTTTGTGACCTTTTCAGTTTCCATGTAAATTTCTTTAAAATGAATTCACTACTTTTTTCTGTCGTATTTTTACATGTGGTTGTGGTTATATTCAAAAAGCTGATGAAACCATGGAATTGAACTACGAAAAAATTTTCATTATTACAAACAAGTCCCGAGTTACGGAATACAGATCGTTTACAATAAAAAGAATTACGGAACATGCCCATTACAATCGCTTATTAATATGTAACATCCCTTTGTACATCCTTTGCCTGAATCAGCTGACACGTTCATTACGGGTCCTTTTCTTACTTATTGCCATTTGAAACCTATCTCTCTCTAGAATTGGCTGCCCCAAACACAATGAAAATCATCGTCGTCGTTACGCAATTTAGAAATTGTGATACAAATGTGTGTGCGGAAATGCGCGAAAACACCCCAAGCAAATATGCTGGTGTTTATGATCTGAATAAAACATTTTCTTAAGATGTTCGAAGTGTTATAACGCCTGCCCTTTGCATAATCAAGACTGAGTACACCACAAATGCAGATGAAAGTTGTAGGTATTTCCTATTTCTTCAGTTTAACCTTCCACAAAAAAAAAGATTAAAAGTGGCAACAAAGCTCTCTAGTGCCAATCCTGACGATTGACAATAAAGCAGAAGCGTCGAGTTACTCTGGTATTTAAAGTTCCTTTGCCCCACGTTTTAAATTTCGAGAACAAAACTTCTTTCGCATTTTCCTTTTTAGTAAACCTCTCCCACCTGTGGTTAAAAATTTTTACATCATGATTGAATCACCCTGACTTTATGTTTATAAAATTTTTCTTCTAGAAGCAGTATTCACCGGGTTTTAAGGTTTAGTAGATTCTAGGCTTAATAGATCGTTTGCATATTAATTTAATGTTTATAAAAACAGTCAAAATTCAAATATAAAATGAAGCCAAATATTTTCATAAACTGTAAATACAAGTAGGTAGCTTTCGTCATGGGCGCCCATAGGGGGGGGGGGCAAGGGGGGCACATGCCCCCCCTGGAGATTCTCAAAATCCCTTCGCGTTATATTTTATATTATTACAGTTGAGGAAAAGATTATTTTCATATCCTTCCAGGTATACAGGGTGTTCCGAAATTAGCCTGCCATAATTTACCAGTATTCTAAAAAAAACGCAGAAAAAAATTAGGGATATTTTTAACCCCTTGACCCACCTTATTTGGGGCGCCTATGATGAAGAATGTCAAACTCTCTCTACCTCGGTAAACGTCAAATCTCACAGATATATCACACACCAAATTTCATAATTTTGTCTTTGTTCGTTCTGGAAATATTTAGAAAAAACCGTTTGCCAAAGTGTCAATTTCGGGGGCTATAGCCCTCTTAGGGGACTTTTTTGAGGCCATATTTATAGGAACTTTTTTCATTTTTTGTATCAAAAAACTTGGTGGTAGATTATGGCAGGCTAATTTCTAATAGGCATTTTCATGGCACTCTGCAAAAAATTTTCGAGTTTACTCGAAAACGATGCATGCTATCGAAGTTCAACAAGAGCACCTTTTCTTCGTAGAATACCTTCAACTTTCATAATTTTGCAAGAAATCTGGAAAGAAGTATACAAAAAAAATTTGGGGTAATTTTAACTCCTGAACCCCCCATTTGGGACGCCTATGATTAAGAATGTCTAACTATCGCTACTTCGGTAAATGTCAAATCTCACAGGAACATCACATACCAAAATTTCAGAATTTTATCTTTGTTCGTTCTGCAAATATTTACAGAAACCCGTTTGTGAAACTTTCGGGGGCTATAGCCCCATTAGGGGGCATTTTTGAGGCCATGTTTAGGTATAGGAACTTTTTTTCATTTTTTTTAGGTCGTAAAACACGCTGGTAAATTATGGAAGGCTAATTTCGGGACACCCTGTATAAAACAAACCCCTGAAATATTTTATACAAAATTTAACTGGGCCACAATCACATAAACCAATTATCGATTCAGAGCTAGGTAGTTCTGAAAAGAACAAGGTTAGATGAGATAATTTTGCCCCCCCCCTAAAATATTTTCTATGGGCGGCCTTGGCTTTCGTTCAATCGATTATTTTTTAATTGGAAGGAAAAACATGGGACGCTACTGCGTGCGGGGCCAGCTCCAGCTCGCTGCAGCCTTTGTAGCAGCGTTCCACATCGGAAATCTGGGGGTTAAATATTGATAAGTTCGGGGGAGCGGGAGGGTGGCGTGTGGGGGGGGGGGGCGGCGGGGCTTGTAAGGCCGGATCTTATGGGGGCGAGGAATGGATGATCTTGAGTCGCGCGCGCGTGTGCATGGGTTTAATGAAAAAGCTTTTAGGGGTGGCGCAACGACGGCTCACCCCCCAAAACGAACAATATCAGACATAGCGGAGGCTGTTTATTAACCGAGAGTTCAATCAATGCGGGGGGAGGGTGTGTTGAGCAGAAACATACCATGGAGATTTCGAGTGCAATATAGAGAACTCATATATGCAATGCAGAAATTTCCCATTTCTATTGAAAAATACGCTCTCTGTACACGCAATTATTGCACCTATTACCGGTTAGTAGCCAAAAGTGAGTAGTTATGAACTCATGACCACACACATTTTGGGCAATCACGAACCTGTGTTCAACCTAAATATTCGTTACGAAAAGTGCTGAAATTTTGCATACACTTTTGGTGCTGGTGACAATACAATCTAGTATTATAATTTGTTCAAAATGTTTGAATGAAATATTTTTTCACAACCTCTTTGACATGGGTATCAAATGAAAATGATTGACGAGTAGAAAACGATAAGGCTAGCGACTAAATCCAATATGGCGGCCGCCTCAAGATGGCGAAATACCTATTTATAAATATTTCCTTAATCTACATATATAAATATTTACGTGACGTCATTCTAATTTCAATATGGCAGATTCCGCAAGATGGCGGACAATGCGTTATCAGAAATACTTATGTATTTAATCTATATTATGACATACTAATTAAAACAAGCTTTTATTTAAGCCATTCTTGAATTTCTCGAAACTAAGTTTTATTAGTATACACCGGATAAAAAAGCGCAAAAAAATTGTAAAAAAAGTGCTTAAAAAACACAAAATTTGTCAAAAAAACATCAAATAAGCAAATTAAGCAAAAATAAATACGTGAAAAAGTTCAAATAAGCACAAAGGAAAAAAGCACAAAACCTCAAAAAAAACATAAAAACAGCTATCACAATATACTTAGTTTTGGGTAATTCGTGATGCTTAAAATCCTGTCGTTACTACAGACTGGAGAAAAAAAACAACAAAAAAATAATAATGAACTTGTGCAAATACAGTAAACAAAACACATTCATATTATAACCCAAAACAAAAAAAATATAATGAATTTAAAAATACAACAACCAAAAACAATATTCTTTTTATAACACAAAACAAAAAAATAAAAATTAATTTACAAAATATAACAAAAAAATAATAATAATACCTACTGCTTGGACGTATCCAAGTTGGATACGTCGGGATTTGAGTGCCACGAATTTAAGCACATCAAACTTTGCGCGCCGCTTCTTTTCAAGCAATTTCAAGAAATTCAAGAAATCTTGAATTAAAGTCAAGACTTTTGCTTTCCAGAAACCGTAGAGTCAAGACATATTTAATTTCTTGATCTTGAATTTTAAGTCAAGTCAAGAAATTACGTTCAAGTCAAGATTTCTCGACTTGATGAAACCCTATGCCTAATCTGCGTGAATTGTTTTACTTAAAAAGGGATTCCAAATAAGCGTACATCATAACGATTGGTAACACTCCGTAGATACTCCTCCACTTCTTTGTTGTGCATTTTACTCTTTTATTGTGTTCAGAAATGGGTTAAGTCAAAAAAATATGTATAGGGTGTATCAGAAATAAGTGTAAAAAAATGTTGCAAATTATTCTGGCATTAGCACTCGTAGTGTAGTAGACTGGTTTTACAGCACAATACCTATATCAAAAGTTTTCTTAATTGGGGTCTTGCGGAAAATAGAGAGTTAATAGCTGAAAAGTATAAAAAAGTAAATTTGCAAATTTCCTAAAAACAACAGCAACAGTTATATAACATGCCCAGTGATGTAACAGATACATTTTTTTTTCGGTATCTAGATACAGATACAGATACTGTCTGGCAGATGTATCTAGATACAGATACCGATAAATTTTTTCCAAAGTATCTGGGTACAGATACAGATACGTTAAAAAAGTATCTAGATACTTCCAGATACATTCAGATACTATTAGTTGATTAAGAACATTTCAGACTTCATAAGGCAATGAATATACTTACCTACTTAGATATTTATGAAACAAAGTGTGTGTGTAAGTAAAGTAGAACTATTTAGACGAATGTGAAGTTTAGATTGTTACTAACTGAAACAAGTTGTGGGTTAGTAGTTTACCGTGTACGTCACTCCAAAGTGAGCATTGAGTAGGTGCTTTATGTACGGTATTTTAAGAAAATCACTAAATCACACCCCATTTTATTATTTGTATTGTTTATTTTTTACCATTAGCAATATTTCTAAGTTTTCATCGCTGAGCCTGTTACGCCTTGGCGTTAAAATTTGTCCTCCTGTACTAAAGAGGCGCTCGACTTGCGCAGGTGATGGTAAAACTGTGTTATATTTTTTGCCTCATCGATTGCACAGAGCATGTAATCCTATTTGAATTACAATAAACTTAAAATTAATTTTTGCCCATAGGAACGGTTTAAAAATTAAAGGTACGTGGCACACCTTGGCATCGTGGCTAAAAAAATGTATCTAGTATCTAAGTATCTAGATACTTTCAAAAGGATCTAGATACTAAAGCAGATCCTATCTCGATACATTACATCACTGAATATGCCAATGTTATTTATACCCATATGGACAACAGACAATTCATAGCGATTTTGTGAAGAATTGTCATCTGACAAAATCCGGACATATTACGGCAATCGGGGTATAAGTATACACATGAAAATCAGGTGTTTTTAAAGAAGTACAATAAAAATAAATTATTCTTATCTGCAGACAAGTAGGTACCTTCACAC
The DNA here is from genome assembly GCA_963920635.1 of Pseudeuparius sepicola. Lineage (NCBI taxonomy): Eukaryota > Metazoa > Arthropoda > Insecta > Coleoptera > Anthribidae > Pseudeuparius > Pseudeuparius sepicola. The sequence goes on from OY987304.1 coordinate 9,617,285, forward strand.
CCTTGAATCTGAATGTCTGTCATACTGTTCCACGATCAACAATTAAATCCCATGGAACCATAGACGTAACTAGGTCGTATTTTTAGGGGGGGCTGATCAGGACCGGCTCAAGATTTTGCGGGGCCGGGTGCCGCATGAAAATGCGGGGCTCCGACAAGGAATTATTTAATCCATTAAGAAGAAATTTCTGAAAGTCGGTATGCTACTTACAAAGGTATATTTTTTACATGTCATTCTGTAAAATGGTAGGCCGGGGCTACGACTTTGGATCACTTCTGTGACGTATATAAGAATTAATTTCGAGTGGTGGAGGGACAATTTTTGTCTCTTTCTTAAACAAGGGCATTTAAAATATTTTCTAAAAAATGCGCCACAGGCGAAGTTTTGAAAAAATTTGAAGAAAAATTACATAAAATTAGTCTTGAGAAATCTCAATATCTTCAAATTGGGTTCGGTCCCGCCCTTCTAAATACCTTACTGATTGGATCACCCTGTAGCACCCTTGAGGTGCTTTTAAGGCTTCAGAAATAATGTATAGGTCTATCTACTGGTAATTTTGAATCATCTTTAAGTCATTTAAAATAAATTAAAAGTAAAAAAATATTTTTAAAAAAAGCTTTTATTTAAATGCGCTAAAAAGAATAAAATAATCTTTTCTTTTAAAACTTTTACTATCAACTTATAACGTCATTCCACAATTTATATGATATAAAAGCTTGTCGCGAGATTTAAGTAGTGGTATTTACTTAGTTTGAAAACTTAAATCTCGCGACAAGCTTTTATATCATATAAATTGTGGAATGACGTTATAAGTTGATAGTAAAAGTTTTAAAAGAAAAGATTATTTTATTCTTTTTAGCGCATTTAAAATAAAAGCTTTTTTTAAAAATATTTTTTTACTTTTAATTTATTTTGTAATTTTTAGTTTGGCCAGGTGTCTGAGTCTATTCATCTCAGTTAACGCATCATTGTTGCAAGGTCGTTTGCCGGTTAGTTTAGAACAGTCTAGCTCTTCAATGAGGAGACCTTCTAATGACCATCTTGGGTGTTCCGCCATGTTGGATTTAGAATGACGTCACACATATAATCATGCATTGTCATCCAAATTAAACGTGTGTACAAAATTTCAGCTCGATCGGTTGAAATTTAACTAGTCCGCCATCTTGAGTGTTCCGCCATGTTGGATTTAGAATGACGTCACACATATAATCATGCATTGTCATCCAAATTAAACGTGTGTACAAAATTTCAGCTCGATCGGTTGAAATTTAACTAGTCCCCCATCTTGAGTGTTCCGCCATGTTGGATTTAGAATGACGTCACACATATAATCATGCATTGTCATCCAAATTAAACGTGTGTACAAAATTTCAGCTCGATCGGTTGAAATTTAACTAGTCCGCCATCTTGGGTGATCCGCCATGTTGGATTTAGAATGACGTCACACATATAATCATGCATTGTCATCCAAATTAAACGTGTGTACAAAATTTCAGCTCGATCGGTTGAAGATATCTGCTTCAAAATTGAGTTGCAAGATTCCACCCGAACAAATTACATACATACATACATACATACATACATTGCAAGTTAAATAAAAGCTTTTAAAAAACATTATGAAAAAGTAGAGGTTTCCGAGTAGAAACCGGAGAAAAAATGTTGGGAATGTCTGCTATTTTGTGATGCAAGATTATTTACATAGTACATATTATAACGAAACAACAATACACTGGATGAATAACAAAATAAAAGTCTGGAGTCTGGCACAGCAAAAGTACATTCTCCGACGCCCGTCTCGTCTCTCTTTCTCTCGGCAGCAGGCACAGTGTGTTCGCTCTCGCTTGCGCGTTTAAATTTCAGTCGGATTTTGTGGGGGCACAAGGCGCAAGATTCCACAAGACCAAGCGATTCGTCGAAACTGGTGAATTTAAGAAGGCGCGTGCCGTGTTCGCCGTGTTGCGTAACGTTGCGTTGTCAGAATGTTAGATCTATTCTGTTTACGAGAAGCATATCTTCGCACATCCTTTACATTTTAGGGGGGGCTAATAGAAATGTAGGGGGGCTAAGCCCCCCCTAGCCCCCCCCCTAGTTACGTCTATGCATGGAACGACAGGCAACTTAACAAAAAATCGCAGCCAACTCTGCCAACTTCGCCCCGCATTTTTCGACGCCGCATCTGTCCCCGCTTAAAAATCGACATAAAGAAAACGGTCGGACGTCGGTTCGGGGCCAGGGCTCGGCGTCCGCGATTGCCGCGAGGGGCCCGCGCCGCGTTTCATCGAATTTTCCACCCGGACGCACCTTTTGTGCGGGCGGCCCGACCCCCCGCAACCCCCCGACCTCGCCGGGCGTCAACATAAACAAACACTGCCCGCCGGGGTCGCTTCGAGAGCGCCCGCATGTTTCGGCTGCAGAGGGAATATATATCGGTTCGAAAATGATGCACGTCCTCGAAAATGCAGATTCGATGAAAACGAGAAGGATCATAGCTAGCTGTCGAGTGTGAAAGCGATTTGCCGCCAAACTTTAATATGATGGCATAATAAAGCTAATCTAAAGCTCTTAGATTAATTAGCTTTTTTTACTACTAACCTGAGAAATCACCATTATTTACCTCATTCCTCTAATGACAAGTAATATTTCTCTCCCTAGGTAAATAATGATAATAAAAAAATACCTAGGTAAATAATGAAAAATTTTCTATATGACATTTAAAAATTAGGTTAATTTTATCAGCTTCACAACATGTTATCAGCTTGACAACTAAACTCAAATCTAATCAAATAATATGTAAAATATGGCAATATTTCAATGCTAGTAGTAAAAAAAATTCTATATTCACTTCGGTTGAGAAGACCATTATTGTACCATTATGTACCAAGGCACTGAAGTTCAACTTTTTATGACTCATGTGGAGTTTAGTTGCTGAGGCCTCTGGCCGACTACGCGCGGCGTTGCTTGACTTTACCGATCGCTCTACCTAGGACAAGTATAATGACGTACGGCACCTTCGCACAGAAAAACCAACCTGCTGCTTCTTGTGCAGCCTACACAACAAATCTATTGATTTTCAAATTTATTAAAATATGTATACTGAAGGATTGCGCTTCTATAGGAAACAATTTCGCAATGTGTACGAAAAGTTAAATGAGCCTTTATCGGCCAGATTTTGACTATTTGGTCACTTTTGACGGGCGATTTCTCCGCGTCTGACGTTTGATGTTTACATCTCGCCAAGGCCTACTTATTGAAAAAATCGTACAATAATGGGCTACATTATTGTACGATTTCTGTGCTTTTAATGACGATTTTGGGACATTTTAATGCCGATTTCAAGAAAACATGCATACACATAAAAATTGAATCACTCTGTAGATATACATAGTTTCATTTAAATCCGTAAACACATTAACAAATTTTATTGACTTATATACGTTTATCTCGTGACAACTCGATCGAGTTATGTCAAATCTTTTTAATTCTACGTTTACATGGTCAGTACTGAATCCTACGGTTTTCGATCCTCCCTAGGGACATTAAATTATTCTACTTATTTCACAATAGGTTGGTGCACATTCTAGCCAACTTCTGTTTGGAAATAGCTGCTCGACTTGAAATTTTAAATAATGATTGAATTTCAATCTGTAGGGTTTACGCTGTCTATTTGAGCCCGCTCCAGTGAATTTAAACCTCTCTCAATCATATCGAACGCGTCGAGATAAACGTAGTCATTGAGAATACAATGCCTGAAATCACACGATTAATATTGTAATCCAATAAAGATAACTTCTTACTTTTATTTTCTGTGTGTAAAAAGGAAAGTTATCCATGAAGATATGGTCGTTGTCTGAAAGAGATTTTGACAATAAAAAAACAAAATTCCGCATACGCTACTCATTTGATTGACAACATTCATATTTTTAAAGATAATTTTTCTACTTTACACATTGAAATAAATTGAAAATAAAAGAGAATAACGCCGCCTATGGTTTACGAATATTTTGTAGCCCTGGAACCTCCTCTGTGAATTTATATTCTTTTGAACACAGTTGTAATTCTCCAAACATGCGAATATGGAGTTCTGAAAACCAGAAAAATTTTTTCGTCGAAACCTCCCTTCATATCCCCAGAAAGTTGGTGTTTGATGTGCTGTCGGCCGAAGAAAAATAGTCTGTTAAATTTTTTTTAATGGAAGAAATTACTACATCTTTTTTAAATCAGCTTGACGATGAAGAAATTGGTAGTTTATTTTCCAAAAGATGGTGTTAGAGCACACACTGCAGGTGAATCGAACATTTCGGAACATGAATTTCGTCAGAGATCTTACGACATACCTAACACATTTCGATTTCCTTTTGACTATTTTTCAAGTTCGTGTAAACTACATGACTCAATTTTGGAAAAATCAATGAAATAAATGCTAATCTTCAAATGGAAGGAATTCGCTTCATACAGGGTGAGTTTTTTTTGACGATCAGTATGGGGCTTTCTGAAACTAACTTCGTTGTTTCTGATTTTAGATAAAAAGTGTAAATACAAAAGTTGGAGGGAATTGTGTCCCCAATGCCATTGTCATGTCCTACTTTCTGTGACAGCTGCCATTTTCGAGATATGACACAAACTCGTGTTTTTTTAAAATGGAAACCATAGTTGGCCATGGTCTCGAGAAATCAGGCATTTTTAGAGCTTCCCAACGCTATAATACTCGATATGGTTATTCGGAAAAATAACGGAAATAACTATATGGTTTCCATTTAAAAAAACACAAAGTTTGTGGTAGATATATCTCGAAAATGGCAGCTGTCACGGAAAGTAGAACACAATTCCCTACGACTTTGGTATTAACACTTTTTATCTAAAATCAGAATCAACGAAGCTAGATGGATTAGAAAAAAATTGCCAAAATTTCGTTTTTTTTTATGGGGATCTCGGAAACTAGCGGAGATAGAAGGAAGGTTAAATGAGGAAAGAATTGCAGTTTTGTGGGCCCAATTTAACGCGCCTTGGGGATTTTTGAAAAAAGTCATGGCTTACTAGATATTTTGAAAAAAAAAACGAAATCTTGGCGATTTAATCTAATCCATCTAGCTTCGTTGTTTCTGATTTTAGATAAAAAGTGTAAATACAAAAATTGGAAAAAAATGTATCTTCAATGCGGTTATCATGTCCTACTTTACGTGACAGCTGCCATTTTCGAGATAGGACACAAACTTTTGTTTTAAATGGAAACCATAGTTATTTCCGTTATTTTTCCGAACAACCATATCGAGTATTATATCGTTGGGAAGCCCTAAAAATGACTGATTTTTTAAGACCATCTCCAACTATGGTTTCCTTAAAAAAAAAAGTCTGTGTCATATCTCGAAAATGGCATCGCTATCACGGAAAGTACATGACAACCGCATTGGGGACACAATTCCCTCCAACTTTTGCATTTACACTTTTTATCTAAAATCAGAATCAACGGAGTTAGATGGATTAGAATAAATAAATAAATTAAATATCTAGTAAGCCATGACTTTTTCAAAAATCCATAAGGTGCATTTAATTGGGTCTACAAAACTGCAATTCTTTCCCCATTTAACCTTCCTTCTATCTCGGCTAGTTTCCGAAATAATAATAATAATAAATAATAATAATTCTCACCCTCACAATACTCCAAACTAGGAGTACCCCAGAAGCAAACACATGCTTGTGCGGGGCAGGGGGGCAATTACTATTATTTTGTCTTCGTTGCCATTTGCGGCTAGGGCCGACTTTTTTCCGATAGAACTAGGATAGCATTCGCTCAAGTACTACGGAAAACACTAGAAAACCGTAGTAATCCCAGTGAGTGTAGGACAATTAGTAAATCACACGGATAAAGCTATTTAGGAGCAATACCCTGAACCCACATTTGTCCAGCGCTCTTGGCCATAGCGGTGTTTTTCTTTAAAGACATATATGCATGCGCCTGCCTCGAACCAAAGTCGATCGAAGGCAGAAAAACATGCAGTCTAAAAAGTCAGCGCCGGTACGAGCGACGCCACCGCGGCCCCATAGTGATCGTAAAAAAAAACTGACGGTGTATATTGTTTACATGGCAGCTGAAAAAAATAAAGTGGGACATATTATGTTTTCACTATCCCAGCTTACTTGAACGCTCGATAAAAAATTCCTTTTTTCTTCTGGCCCTCCATGTAGAAAGAAGAAGCTAACATTTCATACACCATAAAATCCATCATATATCGCAGTGCCGCCTGATCCCCGGTAATGCATTATTTCGGGCTAATTTGGGCCAGATTTCGGCCCCTCGGCCAGCGGCCGAATCGATAGCGGCACATGTGCGTCCGCATATGAAAAATGCTGCCGGCGGCGGCGTACGGACGGACGGCCCAAAGAGCATTGTGCGCTCTCGGACAAAGGGGGCCGTGGGGCCCGGGGGCGCGTCATCGAGAGCGAAGGGGGTGGCATTGTTAAAAACTGATTTTATGTCGTGTCTGCGTGCACCCTCTGGGTGATTACGGGATCCGCGGAGCCGGCTGGGGGTTTTTAGGGTGGGGTGGGGGGTTAGCTGAAATATCGAGCTGACGATAAACTCACTACGGCATTTGGGTTTGCTTTAGCTTATGGAGGGCAAAATAAATTCCTTATAAATTATTGTTGTTAATTATTGTAATTAACTATTGTAACATTATACAGGTTTTTAAGTTGGCACTATACATATAACTTCGTTATTAATAGAGCCAGTGGCGTAACTATGGAAGAGTAGGCTCGTGTTCAAAATTTCAGGTGGGCCCTGTGTTTTTTTATGTTTGAAAGTGGTGTAACAATGACAAACATTGTACAGGATGTCCCATTTTCGATACTTTTGCAAGGTATATTTATATTTTGAAATTCTTACCTCCTAGAAAAAACCCGTGTTCGCCACTGAATTCTACGTGAAAAAATCTATAACGGTCGATTTTTACCATTTCAACGAGTTAGCGTATAACGGATATAGGGGGGTGCCAGAAATGGCAAATTTTGAAAATCACCTTGTGTTTTTAAAACCTAGGGAGGTCGTATGAAAATTTTGTATACGAACCTTTCTTTTTATGAAAGAGTAGGCCAGTGTCCCAAAAACCGCAACTCCCTATTTTTAAAAATAACCGAGATACCTCGCAAAACTAGCGAAAATAGGACACCCTGTAGGATAGAGAATAATCAAACTTAAACTTTGTATTGACCAACAGTTAAAAATAATGCACATTGCTCACTACAGGTCGAAAAACGCCATTTTATAGGTCAAAATGTTGACTCACCATGTACGTTCTGTACAAGGTGATCCAAACTCGACGCCCCAGGCCTACTGCAGGAACACGAGAACTGAAAATAAAATTTCGAACAGGGGCTATTAATGGAATGGAATGAAAAACATGGAATTTTTTATATTCACTAGGATCGGTTTTCCGAAATCTAGCTAGCCATGAAAACAATAATTGCGATAGTCAGAAATTATTTAAGAGTATGTTAGGGTACCTTGTGCACCATTAAATTTGTTCGACTGGAGTATTTTTTAAATTTTTTAATTGTGCTTGTTACTGACTTGTTTGCTATTATAGTTTGTTACAAAAATTGTTTATTAATATTCCAGTTGAAAAAATTTAGGGGTGCACAAGACAACCTGTAACATTCTCTTAAATAATTTCTGACTATCAATTGTAAATTTTGAACAATAAAAGATACAGAAAATCTTTTCCTATAAAAATTGTTGAGAATGATAAGGACTTTCGACATTTAAGAAAAAAATGGTATGTTCTGGGGAAAAATATTATTGATGACGTCACAGTGGCCATTTCCCCCAAATAACAAAAAAGCAAATTTTCGGTCATAATTGGGCCTTATAGTATGTCCAATTTAAGAACACCTATTCGAAATTTTATTTCCAATTTTCGTGTTCCCGCAATAGGCCTGATCGGGCGTCGAGGATGGATCATCCTGTAGGTACATTTACTCTTAAGTTATTATACATGTTTTGTACTACCCTTGAATTTTCATTGTTGCGAAATTTCAATGGCCCTCTATGTAACCGATTAGAGATTCTGACTCGTCGGTTATTACGCAGCACCACATCAATCGGCTGGCATCGGAAAAACCGAAATTTATGCGCCCTGCATGAATCTTGGTGGCGGTGGGCCCCTAGCAGCTCTGGGCCCGTGTTCACTGCACACTCTGAACACCCTGTAGTTACGCCACTGAATAGAGCTACGAAGTCGCAGTTAGATGGACAAACTAGATAGTACTAATTTTTCCCTACGATGGCAGGACCTATATAAAAGGAATAAAAATCAAACGTCGCGTTTTCGGGTTATTAAAGATTTTCGGCGAGAAAACGACCAGCGCAGGTGGGACGCATCTTTTTTCCGTGATTGGTCGGCATTTCCCGTTACCTAAAAGCCAAAGTCCGAAAACTGTCAGAAATTGCCCTTTTTCGCCGAGCTACAGCTCAGTTATTTCGGTCCGGGTCTCTGGGGTCGGAATTTTTAAAGGTGAGGTTGCTTGAAAAATCCAAAAAATGAGAAAAAAAAACATGCAAATTCTAAGAGCGGTTCCGCAGGATTTCCCGTCAATTTCGCTAATTCTACAGCCGTCCCGTTTCTCGAAACTTGAAAATCGGGAGTCGGGAAATTTGGTTAAATATCAAATTTTCGAGGTTTATTCCGGTACTGGAGGAAAGTACAAGACCCAGTTAAGAAATTTACCACCTCCTTTGATTTTTCGAACAGCACTTTTCAAATTTATCAAAAGACTTTTGCGAAAAAGTAATAAATATGTTCGTGGGACGTGTTGTACCTGTTAAAAAAATGTAAAATTAACCACAACTTCTTTAAATAACAATGTCGGGCCCATATTAACCGAGGCAACCTACTCGCTTCAAGTAAAGAAATATACTGTACATTTTACATAACATCTTATTCTATAATCTTATGAGAGTTGAAATCATGCGGCCGGCTCTTGGACTATTACACTGAAGAAAAAATGCCTTTCAAGTATTCGGAAAAATGTGATATGATGGAATGTTATATGTATAGTTTGTCAAAAAACTAGACACCGGGCTCGTGAACTTTTTGACATAAATCGCACGCCACGTTCGTTTTTTATTCCGTTTTCACCATCACAATCAGCGGAAAAGATACTATTAGCCTTGACTGACGTATTAATAAAGACTGCTCACGGCTGTCATGTTTGACAGTTCTCTGGCTCACCATGTGCTTCCCGGAGACAAAATACAATGCCAAATACATTTTTGACCAATATAGGCGCCATCTGTTTTCCAGGACATGAAGCTATAGCCGTGAGAAGTCTTATTAAATTAATACGTTAGTCAACGCTATATATTAGTTTGCCTATTTCACTGAGTTTGTGGCTCCAATAATAACGAAGCAATAGTGCCAACTCAAGTTTAAAAATCCTGTATACAGTATGCCCGAGGTGAAATGGACCAAAAAGTGAAAGATATTACGAAAAAAATTCATTCATGATAAAAGTTTTTGCTTGCTTAGAAAATACGAATCACCATGACAAACTTCAATTACGTTGTACAGGGTGGGTGAATAATACAAAAATGTTATTTCGAGTAATTTGGTATTTTTATTTTTTACCCACCCTGCACAATAAAATTAATTGCAGTTTGCTCAGCAAGCAGAAACTTCAATCAAGAGTGACTTTTTTACGTATCTTGCAAAATAAGGTATGTTTACTTCGGTTTTACTCTTATACAAAATAACATTTTTGTATTTTTTTCCCACCCTGTACAATAAAATTGGAGTTTTTCATGGTGAATCGTATTTTCTGAACAAGCAAAAACTTTTATCCAGAATGAATTTATTTCGAATCTTTCATTTTTAAATCCATTTTGGTCCTCTTGTAAACTCCATCCGCGGCCATACTGTATACAGGGTGGTCCAACTTTTAGTGACTAGGTACCTAAAGGTCATGCACTTTATTGGTGCGAAAAATTTCCCATAGGACACATGATTTTTCCAATCTAGAAACCTTTTTGTACTTAGGTTTTTAGGACAAATGTTATTAACGAAAATTGTTCGGAATTAAAAACTCAGTAGGTGGGCAAAATGTCGAAAGCCTAGACCTACTTTGATTTAAAATGCACCAAAACGGTAGATATATTTTTCGAAAACAAGTCAAGAATATTTTTTTCCTATAGAATGAATTGGGAAATTCAGTGAAGGAAGAAAAGATTACTTTTCCAGTGGCGTACCATTTTTTTATTAAAAAATATGAGGGTTGACCCCCGTGTTTCCGGCACTGGTGGAAGTAGATGGGCTGAATTGTTTTTAATTTATAGTATTTAATGAGTGTCTAAACTAACAAATACGTTTGCCAAAGAAAACTTAAAAAAAAAGAACTGTGACGCCCTGTATATCGAAAACCGTTAGGATTTCGATACATGATTGTTTCCCTCTCAAAATGATTTTTTAAATTAAAAAATAATAACACCTAATAAAACTTGAAAGATAATGTATTATTATCCAAAAAAGGAATAAAAAAGATGGCAACAGCACGCGGTGTTTCTAAGAAGCTATCTATCCAAGTAGGTACATACTTACCGAGCCCGTGGTTCCTTATTGTCTTGATCAGACGGGAGTTGGTACCTTCATCACAACGAGGTATAGCGGCCGTTGCCTTAGAAACTCGTGTTCTCTTTGCATCACCAATAATATCTATACCATTCTTCTAAGGGGAAACTTATTTGTAATTATAAATAATATAGGCAAACATAATAATAACAACAATAACTCGAACACTAAGCGACGATTTTATAATACTGATTAATAATAATTTTATTCTATAGTTTATTACGAGACCAGAATCATATCATTTGGCCCAGCCAATACTTGTTACATTATTGAATTTAGTGTCCTAAGCATCACGGGCGTAGCCAGGATTTAGTTTTGGGGGGGGGGGGGTTTAGTTTGAGAAGTAAATAAAACAACAAAAATATACTTACATGAAATTTAATATCTATATATTCATTCGAAAAACTACGACATATTTATAAAGTTCTTAACTTTAAATGAAATGGATAAATTAATTTCGTTCCTCTGCGCTAAATCTAAAACCATTAAAGAAGAAATCTTCGGCTTTTTCTTTTAAATATATCCACTACTTCATCTGCATGAATTTCTGTTCCATAGTGAATGTTCATTAGAGCCAAACCATTAAGTCTGTTTTCACTTGTAGTGTTTCGTAAATAGTTTTTCAGTCTCCATAGGCTCGAGAAAGACCTTTCTGGGGTAGCAGTGGATACAGGAATGGTAGCCAAGATTTGTAGTAATGTGTAAATATTAGGATAAAGGTTTTTATCGCACATATCTAGGCATTCCAAACTAGATTTCGGGGTAGGCAGTCTTCTTATCAGCATGCAAGGTAGCTGAAGCTTTGATAGCTAAATCCAAATTTGTTTCTTTATTAGAAACCCCGTGACCTTGACTACACCACTTTTTCCAGTAGTCCATACCTTTAAGTTTATCACCCTTCCTTTTTTTCCCCTCCATTTTTCGACAGTAATAATGATTCACGTATGTATCCTTAACAAGGTCATCGAATAACAGCGCACTAAAATTACTCACTTACACGGTACACTTAATTCTCTTCACTATTCGTTCACCACTTTTCACTTTTATTCGCTTCGAGTTCGCATGGAACAATACTGCCGTAAGCGCGGTCACGCGCCGCGGCGCAGCTTATATAGCAGCCCAGTAGCCGTCCAGAAACTTCCACGAACTTCCACAAAGTTCCGCTCATTTCGACCGAGGGGCGTGGCGAATAATCGAGAAACAACGCAAAGTGTTCCTACAATACAAAATAGTTCGGCTGCATAATAATTTAACTCTTCACTCCTCGTATTTTTTCGGTATAATATTAGGTAATATTTTGCTTATTTCGGGGGGGGGGGGGGTTGAACCCCCGAAACCCTCCCTTGGCTACGCCCGTGCTAAGCATATATATCTAGTTTTCTAATTATAATCTTAGTAAAAATTGTTTATAAAAATGTCTCAAATTACAATAATAATAGTTTGATTTAATAGTTTTCTTTTGTTTTTAATAATATTGTTTAAAATAAAATAAAAAATAAAATATTGGCTGGGCCAAATGATATGATTGGTCTGGTCTCGTATATTAGCAAACCTGCCTCGTTCTCAGTTCCCGCACCGGCCTCAGCCCCCGCTCGGCCCCCCGCCCCCCATCAACCCCTAATCGCCCGCGCCGGCCGCCGCCGGCCCCGAGAGTGAGTCAGCGCGGACGCGTGGCTCGGCGGCCCGCAACGCTCCCACGACGCCCTCAAGCCGGGGGCGACTCCGCAGGGGGCCGGGGGGTGCACGCACGGACAGGAGCAACAGACGCGAGCGTTGTACGGAGACTCGTTTTGGCCGGCCGTGAGAAGCAGGGAGCTGTGAACCTTTTGGAAAGTATTTTCCAGATATTAGATATACGGGGTGATTTTTTTCCGATGCCCACTATGGGGATCTCGGAAACTAGCAGGGCTAGAGCAAAGGTTAAATGGGGAAAGAATTGCAGTTTTGAATGCTCAATCTAATGCCCCTTTTGGATTTTTAAAAAAGTTCATGGCTCACTAGATATTTTGAAAAGAGTGATTTTTTGCTATTTCATCAGATCTCTGTAGCTCCGTTATTTCTGATTATACAGAAAAACTGTAGAAACAAAAATTGTAGATAAGTTTGGGCTTAATAAGATAATCTATCCAATTTTTTATGTTGTTTGTGATTTTTGAGATATGACATTAACTTGTGTTTTTTTAAATGTAAATCATAGTTGGCTGTGGCCTTATAAAATTGGCCATTTTTTGAGCTTTCCAAAGATATATTATTCGGCATAGTTATTATAAAAAATAAAAGAACTATGGTTAATTTTCTGATTTTTTTTAAATTTTCACATAGTCAGTCATGGAATATTTTCATAATTACGTTCTATTTTATAATTAGACATACTTCAAACTTTCTAATATTTTGTTGTTAGCTGGTAAAAAATGTAACAAAATAAAACAAAAATTAAAAAACTCAAATTTAAATTATTATTATTTTAAAAGGTCACCTTTTAAAATAAAAGAGGTGTTCAAACAGTCCACCATTATTATTTATGCAAATATTGCATCTTTTTAAAGCTGAATTTGTCGCCTTTCTTAGAGAGCGCCTGTCAATACTGGCAATTGCTTCTAAAACAGCGGCTCTTAATTCAACAATTGTCTCATACTTTATTTTGTACTGTTCCCCACAAAAGAAATCCAAAACAGAAAAATGGGGGGAGCGGGGCTGCCAGGAAATAGGTCTATTTCTCCCTATCCAACTATTTGGATAGATCTGATATCTGATCTAGGATCATTTCTTACGGGCAAATAATTATGTGGTGGAGTTCCATCATGATAATTTTTGTTTTATTTTGTTACATTTTGTTTAAAGTTTGAAGTATTGTCTAATTATAAAATAGAACGTAATTATGAAAATATTCCATGGCTGACTGAGAAAATTTTAAATAATCAGAAAATTAGCCATAGCACTTTTATTTTTCATAATAACTATGCCGAGTATTATATCTTTGGAAAGCTCAAAAAATGGCCGATTTTATAAGGCCACAGCCAACTATGATTTACATTTGAAAAAACAAAAGTTTATTTCATATCTCAAAAATCACAAACAACATAAAAAATTGGATCAGATTATCTTATTAGGCCCAAAATTATCTACAATTTTTGTTTCTATACAGTTTTTTTGTATAATCAGAAATAACGGAGCTACAGAGATCTGATGAAATAGCAAAAAATCACTCTTTTCAAAATATCTAGTGAGCCATGAACTTTTTTAAAAATCCAAAAGGGGCATTAGATTGAACAGGGGCCGCGGTGGCGTCGCTCGTACCGGCGCTTACTTTTTAGACTGCATGTTTTTCTGCCTTCGATCGACCTTGGTTCGAGGCAGGCGCGTGCATATGTCTTTAAAGAAAAACACCGCTATGGCCAAGAGCGTTGGACAAATGTGGGTTCACGGTATTGCTCCTAAATAGGCTTTATCCGTGTGGTTTACTAATAGTCCTACACTCACTGGGATTACTACGGTTTTCTAGCGTTTTCCGTAGTACTTGAGCGAATGCTATCCTAGTTCTATCGGGAAAAAAGTCGGCCCTAGCCGCAAATGGCAACAAAGACAAAATAATAGTAATTGCCCCCCTCCCCCGCACAAGCATATGTGTTGCTTCTGGGGTACTCCTAGTTTGGAGTATTGTGAGGGTGAGAATTATTATTATTATTATTTAAAACTGCAATTCTTTCCCCATTTAACCTTTGTTCTAGCTCTGCTAGTTTCCGAGATCCCCATAGTGGGCATCGAAAACAACTCACCCTGTATATATCAACAATTCTGGACGATTCGAGACCAGCACATCTCAATCAACGGCATATATGTAGCAAATGAGCTAATTCACCACTTTTTTGGTTATTTATCCGAGTGTGACCATAAGTATTAAAATTCAAAATATTCCGTTACTATATCGGATAAAACATATGGCAACACTGCTCGTACTCCCGCCGCACAGACCATTATAAAGCGGCATTTTGTGAGCATACGCATTAACTCCCACGCCGGCCTTTATCCACTGTCAAAGTCAAAAGCAAAGCCCATGAACTGTCATCGCCATCAAAATTAACAGAATTTCATTTTCATTACATGTTTTGTAAGATGGTGCCTTAATTCCATTTTTGATGAAGTCGGTAGGATACCGTCCCAAGAAATCAATAATTTTTACCAGTCAGGAATTTCACAAATTTTTAATTGAATCTCCAGACAATAAATAATATCTAATGATCAGGGTAGATAACACCACAGAAAAAACCAGACTACAGAGAGTTCATCTTGTCAAATATTATGTCAAATGGAGCCCAACTTTAAACGGTAATTAATCCATTGTAGGTCACTGTCCCAACCTTCTCAAGCCTACAAGCCCTGTGCAAACATGTGGCAACGCCGCAGCGGGACGGTCCAACGGGTCTATGCAGTATAGAGCAGTCTGCACTTTGGCTTAGTTTATCTTTTCTAATAAATATTCAACCCTCTTTTTAATTATAATTAGATACATTTGTGAACTTTGTTTCAATAATTGGGTACCTAAGTAAGTAGGTACGTTTGTTTAACAGAAAATAAAAGCAGTAACAAGTAACAAAATATACACAGAAGTATAAGTATTCATAAAAAGTACGATTCCTGGTGTGGAGAGGTACATTTTCTACAAATAAAATGGTACATTTGGGCAAATAGAGAGGACTACATTTTATTGTATGTCGAATTTTTATGATAATTTTTTGCAAAGTGCGCCATCAGGCAAATGATGATTACTTATCTTCCTTTATGGTTAAATTTTCATAAAAATACAGACAACAAGCGAACAGAGAACAGCATGTTGTGAAGGACAGTAATCTCTTCTGATTGTAATGTCAGTTAGGGTCAATTTCATAATACATTCAACTAAATTCTATTTTGACTTTAACATTAGGTTAAGAAACTTTTGCAACAATACTAAATAATGGTTGGATTCTTAGAAACCTCCTTTAATTTGAAAGGGTACTTTAGTTTGTCTATGTAATTGGCCCTTAATCATTGTATTCTTAAATTTTCGTCCTTTGGAAAGCCCAAAACGAATGCAAGTTGACCGGTTTCCGTCAAGCAAAGAAAACCTAGTTATTATTACGATTTGAGTAGGCATCTTGAGGCTTGAAATTGTAAAGGAACGATTCTTCACTTCGAACTTTTAGAGAAATGTTTAATTTTTTCACAAACAAAACAAATTTATAAAAAAGCTGTCGACAGCACCTTGGGCTGTCTGTTTCCACTCAGAGACACACTGCCCCATCCTAGCCATCTGGCGACGATAGCACTGCCCGCACTACACAAATTAATTCTAGTAAATGTCTTGTAAAATCAACTGACAGGGAGTGACAGGCCACGCCGCGCAGACCCTCCCAAGCCATGTTGCCAGCTTTCTCAACTTCAGGGCTTTCCTAGAGTCGGCTGTGTCAGTGTAGATCTTCATTCTCAGTTTTAAATTAATCTATGATAAATGAAGAACGCAGTCTACTTCATAGTTTATCTTAACGATCTTATCGTGTGTGTGAGAAATTACGTAAAAGTTCACAATCATTGAACTCACGGGCGTAGCCAGGATTTAGTTTTGGGGGGGGGGGGTTAGTTTGAGAAGTAAATAAAACAACAAAAATATACTTACATGAAATTTAATATCTATATATTCATCCGAAAAACTACGACATATTTATTCTTTTAAATATATCCACTACTTCATCTGCATGAATTTCTGTTCCATAGTGAATGTTCATTAGAGCCAAACCATTAAGTCTGTTTTCACTTGTAGTGTTTCGTAAATAGTTTTTCAGTCTCCTTAGGCTCGAGAAAGACCTTTCCGGGGTAGCAGTGGGTACAGGAATGGTAGCCAAGATTTGTAGTAATGTGTAAATATTAGGATAAAGGTTTTTATCGCACATATCTAGGCATTCCAAACTAGATTTCGGGGTAGGCAGTCTTCTTATCAGCATGCAAGGTAGCTGAAGCTTTGATAGCTAAATCCAAATTTGTTTCTTTATTAGAAACCCCTTGACCTTGACTACACCACTTTTTCCAGTAGTCCATACCTTTAAGTTTATCACCCTTCCTTTTTTTCCCCTCCATTTTTCGACAGTAATAATGATTCACGTATCTATCCTTAACAAGGTCATCGAATAACAGCGCACTAAAATTACTCACTTACACGGTACACTTAATTCTCTTCACTATTCGTTCACCACTTTTCACTTTTATTCGCTTCGAGTTCGCATGGAACAATACTGCCGTAAGCGCGGTCACGCGCCGCGGCGCCGCTTATATAGCAGCCCAGTAGCCGTCCAGAAACTTCCACAAAGTTCCGCTCATTTCGACCGAGGGGCGTGGCGAATAATCGAGAAAAAACGCAAAGTGTCCCTACAATACAAAATAGTTCGGCTGCAACTGCGTCTGCCTCTCGTCAAAAGATGGCGCTAGGCGCTACTATTACTACATATATTCAAACGTAATAATAATTTAACTCTTCACTCCTCGTATTTTTTCGGTATAATATTAGGTAATATTTTGCTTATTTCGGGGGGAGGGGGGTTTGAACCCCCGAAATCCGCCCCTTGGCTACGCCCGTGATTGAACTTCCCCATTATTTAGTGCAACAACGTGCGTCTCGCGTGGAGATCTCCATCATACTGAATAAACTTGCCGGCATGCTACCCCCGATTCTGTTCCGTATTCCCAAGACCATAATCCGCCAGATTTCTTTCTGCTAGCACCGACTGTACCCGACGCGCATTTTTCATCGTTCTAAATCGGTTGGCTTCGTTCGCACCCATTCACCGTTCGCCCCCCGGGTCCCGGCGACAGCTGGCGGCGTGTCGCGGGGGGCCCTCGGGTTATGATTAATGTGGGGCCCTCGGCGCCGCACGCACCGCCGGCCGCGTATCAAAACTCGGCCCGCGGGGGGGCCCTCTGGCATTACGGAGTTGCCAACCGTTCGAAAGAGTGCCGAGCCGGGGGGCGGGAAATGGGTGTCGAGTCGTTAGATCGCGAATTAGGCGAGGGAAAATGGAATTTGACCTAGACAAAAATATTAACTGCAATTTTGTTTTACCATATCAAAGTTATAAGTAAATACGTTGGTAGAAACCAAAAATTAAACATTTTGAAAAAACGGAACCTTGAGTTACCTCAAAAAACACCTATTTTTCGTTAGAAATTTCGAGCAAAAATGTTAACTGGATTTTTTTAGACTCTTTAGGTAAAAAACTTCACTTATGCTAACATATATTAAGAAATTAAACATTTTAAGAATATGGAAGTAACTTAGATCGACTGTTTTTTGTTTGTTTAACTTTTTACAATATAACTATATTGAATCATATATAGCGAAATTAAACATTTATTTACGGCGCATATAGGTCAACTGTCACTTGTCATTTCTTTAGGAAAAGCAAAAATATTAACTGATTTTTTTGTTTAACTTTTCACAATATAACTATAAACATATAGCGAAATTAAACATTTATTTAGGGCGCATGTAGGTCATAACTGTCATTTGTCATTTGTATACTTGCCGTTACCAATTTTTGTTTAATTTCAAAAAATTTAACAAGACTTAGTATCCACTTACAAAGTTTAACAAAAATCAGCCAGTTAATAATTTTGCTCTCAAAGACAGCTTAAAATTTCTTTAAAATGCGATTTTCGGCGAAACAATATGTTTAATTTCAGAACAAACTGTTAATACTTGATTTTTAAGGTAATTATAAATAAAATAATAAAAACGCAGTTAATATTTTTGCCCAACAAAATATTACGCAAAATGTCATTTTTACATCATTCGGATACTTGCGCAAACGTAATCTGTTTAATTTATCAATCTCAACTGTATATGCCTTACTTACTAATAAATGCAGCTTAAAATTCGCAGCAACATTTATGCCGTCTTTATTACAACAAGAAAATGTATTTTTCTAAAAAACGCCCACACGCGTACGTTTATTTTGTATAAAAAACAATTCCGGCGTTCATTTATTACCAATATTTTGTGATGGCCTTATAAAAATGCGGTTATGAATTTTGTCTAGGTTTCGTTATTTTTTACCGTAATTTCCCTGGCCTAAATGGCGAAAGGAGCAGGTGAAATAAACTTCGAACGTTTGGAGGTTTTATTGTTTTATACGCAGGGTTAGCCATCCCCATATTGAAGTACTTCCTAGAACTTTCCCGTTATAATTAAGAAACCCTTAAACAGTGTGTCCGCGGATGGAGTCCCCAAGAGGACAAAATGGACCAAAAATTTTATTTTTCGACAAAAAGTCATTATTGATAAAAGTTTCTGCTTCTCGAAAAAATGTGGTATACGGAGAGAATTTATGATTATGAAAAAATACAAAAACATGAAATATGTACCATCAAGAATAAACTACCTTTATTTTTAAAAATATCAAAAACTTTTACTTAGAAAAGTTGTTTAGAATTAAAAGATGTGTCCGATTGTCACTTTTCAAACAAATTAGCCAACTTCGATTTTTCTGATTGCCAAGTGTGAAACTCCTTTGTTTTTAAAAATATCAAAAACATTTATTTAGAAAAGTGATTTAGAATTAAAAGACGTGTCCCAGTGAAACTTTTCAAGCAAATCGGTCGACTTTGATTTAAATAGGTAAAAAATAAAAAATCAAAGCCGGCGGATTTGCTTGAAAAGTTACAATCGGACACGTCTTTTAATTCTAAACAACTTTTCTAAATAAATGTTTTCGATATTTTTAAAAACAAAGGAGTTTCACACTTTTGGCAATCAAAAAAATCGAAGTTTGCTGATTTGTTTGAAAAATGACAATCGGACACACCTTTTAATTTTAAAGAACTTTTCTAAGTAAAAGTATTTGATATTTTTAAAAATAAAGGTAGTTTGTTCTTGATGGTATTTCATGTTTTTAAATTTTTTGGGCACCCTGTATAAAAAAATCAAAATTTTTTTCATTTTTTCGAGAAGCAGAAACTTTTATCAAGAATAACTTTTTGTCGAAAAATGAAATTTTTGGTCCATTTGTCGTCTTGGGGACTCCATCCGCGGACACACTCTATATGCCTTAACCGCCATACTGTATCCTAGTGCCGGTTCCGGATACTTAAGTTTCTTCCCAAGCGCTTTCGAACACCCTTATAAAACTTTTCTTTTATTCCTACTGCGCGTGTCTTCCAACATAATATTATTTATGTCTCTTTATTCCATTATAGTGTTAAATAATTTCATCTTTATCGAATTAAGCAATTCGTTTTCTCAAAATTGACATATAATATTTTGTTTCTTTAAAAATACGATGGCCCGGAAGGGACACACAAAATATATATTTTTCAAACCTTAAAATTCCGAAATACTAACTCGGAATTTTAAAATTCCGACCTATAACTCGGAATTTTAAGCTTACATTTCCGAGTTATAACTCGGAATTTTAAAATTCTGAGATACTAACTCGGAATTTTAAAATTCCGAGTTTTAAAATTCCGAGTTATATCTCGGAAATGTAAGCTTAAAATTAGGAGTTTTAACTCGGAAATACAAGCTTAAAATTCCGAGTTATAAGTCGGAATTTTAAAGTTTGAAAAAAATATATTTTGTGTGTCCCTTCCGGGCCATCTTAAATATGTATTCAATTTATTTTACAAAAAATTTAAATGCCCGATCAGCCAACATTTTTGAATTTCTAAAAATATTAGCCATACCCCAAAGTTAGTTTATAGGAAGGTTAGAACATTCCCCCACTCTTAAACAAAACCAAAAGTAGTCCTCCACCACCGGCAACATCGCGGGACGGTGCCGTCTCCACCAACTGTTCTTCTTCTTCTTCTTCTCACAGATTGATGCCAGTGGCGTATTAAAAGGGGTAAACGCAGTTACCGAAAGTCGAAAACAAAAACATAAATATCCGAAGCAATATAATAAATTTACGCCTAAACTAAAGTAAACAAGAAATACACCTTTGAGTCAAATGAATATGCCAAAGACGTTTTTGTACGCCTATGGCTGGAAGCGTTAAATGTTTAGGGAGTTACTAAATCGCCAATTTACGTGTAAATGCTACCAACTTAAATTTACCTTTTCGTCCCCTTGCCTCTCTTCCGCAAAGATTTCGACTGATCAACAGCACAACCCTATGTTCCTACTAGCTACCTACAGTCCTACAACAATGTCAAATTTCATGTTTATTTCTCAATCTATTCCGGTTGTTGTTGTTGTTGTTGTTGTTGTGGCCTTCTTTCCAGTGGCGTATTCAGGGGGGGGGGGGGCAAAGAGGACAATCCCCCCCCCCCACAGAGCTGTCGAGATAAACGAGAGTTGTAATACCTAACAAAATTAATAATACCAAAAATTATATACTAATTATATGCCTAATCTGAAAATGCAGTGAACAATAAACATCTACAATTTGTTATTTGTTTCATCTTGTCTCCTCCAAAAACATGTGCAGTAGATTTGAGAACGCGCCGCCGTAATATTAAGCACACACTCCGTCGGTCGCAGCGCGTAACCGTAAATTAGGCGAAACAACCTAATAAACATATTATTTTGCACAATTACAGTGTGCCACAAAGAACATTTTCAAAACTGAAAATTTTTAAAATTTATATTAGAAACGATATTAGCGAGAACCGACTGAATGGGTTAACACTCCTTTATGTGTAGGTATACCCTGAAATACCCAGAGGAGATATTTGACGAGCTCAAGACCAAAAAAGAATACTACTTGATTTTGTGATATAGATTTTACTGGTTCGAAGAAGAATTATTTTTATGTTATACAGGGTGACGGGTTATAACTTGAAAAATTAAAAAGAAAATGGAAAGTATGACGAAAAGTTCATATTATGAACATAGGTCCGCAAATGTTTGGTTTTCGAGATGCAGGGTGTTGAAATAATTGAAATTTTAAATCCGATTTTTTAAGTAACTTTTTGAGACGACAAAATGTTCTTGCAAAAAAAAAACAAGTTAATTAAACTGTCAAAAAATAAATGTGCTTGTTTGTTTAAATTTTATTTTGAATTTAATTGCATCGAGGCAGAAATTTGAAAATTTCTCGAAAACGGTCACCTTTGGCGTTATTCACCAAGTATACCTTTTTTGCTTACAAAACGTGTGGGAAGAGGATACCTTCACAAAAAGTTAGGGCAAATTAAATAAAATAATGATAGCGTACGCAGCGCCCTCTACGGAAAATAATATCAAATTATGACTTCTCTTCCCAAAAAAAACCCAGCTACCACATTTTGCAAGAAAATTTAGTAGTCTTAAAAAGTTACTTAAAAAAATCGAAAATCAAATTTCTATTTCAACACCCTGCATCTCGGAAACCAAACATCTGCGGGCCCACGTTCATATGAACTTTTCGTCATATTTTCCATTTTTCTTTTTAATTTTTCAAGTTGGTGCATTTATTTCCGGACACCCTGTATTTATTTATTTTAGAAAATATGTTTTTGTTCTGTTTATATTCATTAAAATTATCGACAGAGTTTTGTTATTTATAAACTGATTGCCCCCCCCCCCCAGACGTTAATCCTGGATACGCCACTGCTTCTTTCGCTACCTTTCCATATCGCGAAAATAAAATGAAGACATCATCCACCACGGTCCGCCGGCCCTTCGGGAGCCGTAATTACCTGCGCGCCTTCAACGCCGGCCAACTTGATTTATCGAAGGGCAGGAGGGCCGTTTGTGTGCGTATACCGTATACCTCAGAGAAATAACCAAGGATAGAGGGAGCAACAGCCTCAAAATACATACGTTTGTACTCAACCAACATCTTATGCAAATTTACCGAAGTAAACAAACATTAGGCCCGTGTGTACAACGTTTACCTGAGATAGGTTATATCCTGAGAAATATCAATTTAGCCACATACCACCCACTCTCTGCGTCCCATTGTATACAAAATCAGTCACTATATCCTAAATCCTAATAAATAACCTATAAATTAACAGAAAAACAATTAAAAACGGGAAAAATGCATACGTAAACAATCGGAAAACTTGACATGCTGGGCATACACAAAACAAATACCACTGAGTTAACGGACACGGCGCCCGCGGCAGGCGCGGCATCAACAGCAGCGTTGCCATGTCGGGCGGTTTGAGGTATCTGTGACGATTTTATTAAATTGATAATTAGATACTATAATTACAGAGCAATTTAGTTTTAGTTTAAAATTGTTACAAACAAGAAATTAATAACTACATTTGTTAATTTAGCGTTATGGGAGGTGTGCCTTCATTGGATCCCATTATTAAACCCTTCTATTTTGAAATGAAATGCTGTAAACAACGGAGTACGCGGCATCACTGAAAAAGATGTTGGCTTTGTTTACTTTTTGTTCTGACTCCTTCTATCCTTGGTTATTTCTCTGAGGCGTATACGCATAGTAGGCTTATGCGGCGTGTTCGGCTGGCCGAGGGCCGCCTTTTTATTATGATTCTCATTCATGGCCGGCCGTGAGACGGTTTTTTCCGTGGTGCCGGCGTGCGGGTGAATAGAGAGTAGGAGTGAAAAGGTCGAAAAGAGCTGTCGCAATGCACCGTGGCAAAGAAAATAATAAATTATCGGTGAGGGTGTTGTGTGTGTGTTTTGGTAGCTTTCGGCGTGTTATATGGCGACTCTATACGCACCCCCGGCATGTAGGTATAAATAATAGGGGGCAGTCGGTATGCTGGATTTCTATATGAAAACAGGCAATTTCTAAACATTTTGGCATGGTTTGAGCTGTGTATTATAAAATACGTGCAGGGCCGTTCCGAGCGGAGGGGGGGGGGGGGGGCACAACGTGCACTTGCACGGGGCGGCACAATCAGGGGGGGGCGGCAAAAAAATAATAAGAAAATGAATACTTGCCGTCTTAAAAAAAAACACTGTCAATATGTGTACCTAATAATAAAATCAAATTAAAGAAATAAATAATAATTATACTCTTCCTTTATACTTGCTCTTCAGATTAATTTATAATAAACCGGCCAATCGGATGAGAATTACGAGCAAAACATCAAGCAGAAACGAACGAATTAAATAGGTCATCTTACATCTTGATTACATATTAAAAAACGATATTGTTTCTTGTTTTCCTAACTTACCAATAGCTATTAGAATATTTCTGACTTTGCCTGAGACTGTCGCATCAGGTGAAAGAAGCTTTAGTAAATTGCGGCTTATATAAAATTACTTGAGATAGAACAAGAGATTTGTCAAAACCTTGATCTAACGCAAGTTATCCACAGTTTTGCTTCAATGAAAGCGCGGAGAGTGCTGCTTTAATACGTATCATATTTTCTTAATAGTTTGTTAGTTTTGTAAGTATTCCTAAATTTTTGTGTTTCTTTTACCTAAGGGTAACATGATTAGAACTGAGACTTTTTTTGCATTTGTGTGTACTATAATGTAATAATGTACAGTCTCCGCCAAAAAGTTGGAACCATAAGGGATTTTTTTATTTTTGAGCTAAGATTAAACTACTCTGGGGCAACCATCTTTGCTTCCAAAAAGATTCGAAATGAGATCATAAATATCGTGACGTCATTTGACATACATACCTGTCAAAAATGACATTTAATTAAATAAATTGCCAAAAATACGCTTTATTTGTGATTTTATAGAAAAAAGTTATTTGAAAAAGTTGCTTGGAATTTTATTTTACCCCCATCTTCAAATTTTCAGACACAAATTCTGACAATGATAAATTTTTAATTTTTTTGAAAAAATATAAAAAGTAATAAATTTAATTTTTTTCGGTGTACCATATTTTACTTTAGAATAATTATTGTTTGCCTGTCATCTAAACGTGATATTTTTTAGTTATGGACCCTTTTTGGGTCGTAATCAGCTAGTTTCAAGAAAAACTGAACTAACAAGGTGCAATTTTGGACGAATTATTTTTTTTACAATGTATTGCCAGATGTAATTGCTCCTTGTTAGTTGAGTTGAGCTAAACTAAAAAATATCACGTTTGGATGATAGGCAAACAATTCTAAAGTCAAATATGGCACACTGAAAAAAAATGAAATTTATTAGTTTTAATATTTTTCAAAAAAATAAAAGAATATACCATTGTTAGAATTTTTGACTGAAAATTTGCACATAGGGGGTAAAATAAAATTCCAAGCAACTTTTTCAAATAACTTTTTTCGATAAAATCACAAATAAAGCGATTTTGGCCATTTATTTAATTAAACGTCAATTTTTGACAGATATGTCAATAACGTCACGACGTTTAATGATCTCATTTCGAATCTTTTTGGAAGCAGAGATGATCGCCCCAGAGTAGTTTCATCTAGTTTCACCCAAAAATAAAAAAAAATTCCCTTATGGTTCCAACTTTTTGGCGGGCACTGTATACAATGTTCCTTGTACCTAATTACAAATTAAGCTTACGTCTTTAACGAAGTGCATCTGTATTATGCTAAGGTTACTAATTACTAATTACTAATTACTAATTACTAATATAAATTAATATATGATTTTCAGGATATTTTGATTTATTTTCCTATATTTTGACAAACAAACTTACATTTTGTGCCTTCAACTAATTTTTTTTATGGAGGGCGGCAAATTTTATTTTGCACGGTGCGCCAAAAGGGTTAGGAACGGTGCTGAATACGTGAGACAGATACCGCCCTGAGTAGTAACCAAGTTTTGACACAATATTTTGATATCTGACACGGTGATAGGTGTCAGTACGTGGTATTTAGATACTTTTTCGAGTTATTATGCTTAGCTGTGCGGTTTGTGGCACTTGCCTGGCCGCCAAAACTAAAATGTTTGAGGATAATAACTCATCGGTAAGTAATTTTGTGATTTAAATTAACTTTTGAGCCATGCACCAAAGTGGCATAGGCGTTTGTGTAGGTACCTACTTCTTCATGGTTGGAAATTTAAAATTAGAATTGCTGTATTAACCAATGATTCCTAAACTTAAAGATATAAACGTGCCTTATACTTTTTTGCATGTATTGTAGGTACTGATTTTACGAAAAATGAGGATTTCTGCCTCGATTAGTTTGTCTAAACAACTCAAAGGTGCGGCATCCCGCCATATGCAGAGACTGTCCCGGTCGAGCGTTAAGCCCAAATTTGTTTCTTCCTGGGGTTCTTTATCAAAGGGAGGAACAAACACTGGCAATTGACCAATGCATTAACCTGAAAAAGTACCAAGATGATTTCTGGGGTATAAACCATATTCAAGGCATTCCAAATCGACATGTAGATATTTTAAGGGGCGCTTCATGACGCGATTTTATGAAGGAAAGTTTATACAGTGTGGTCCAAAGAGTTCGCAACAAAAGGGGAATAGTATATTTCATTACGAGTCTGGAAATAAAGATTTTTCCGTGCGCGCGTGACAAATTCATACAAGCACGGAAAAATCTATTTCTGGACGTGTACCTAATGAACGATATGTTTTATGTTACTTCTTTGAAAATGGAAACTTAAAATATATTTTATCGGCATATTAAAATAAATTTAATTGACAAAAAATAAACAATGCAGACAATATAGTGTTTGGTATGTATGATGCGTTTCCATGGTTACTCTCAAATTATTTCAAAGGTGCTTTGTTGTAAATTAGTTATTGTCAGATAAGGTGAATAAAACGTCAAAAATATTACAGAAATGTATCTAAAATATTGAAACACTTACGAATTAAAATACAAAATAGGTATATGTTAAATATCAGAGAGCATATACAGGGTGTAACTAAACTGATGGTCAAAAATGAAACCACGTATTCTTGGAGTCAAAATAAGGGCACTTCTTCATATATTTTTTTTTCCTACGGGCCATAGTTTTTTTTATACAGAGCGTAGAAGTTTGGAGAAAAATACACATATTTCTTAGTATTTCTAGAAGTATACGAGATATTTTCTTAAAACTTGGCGTGTCACATGAGCAGATGAGCCGTTAAACTTAAGGTTGACATGAAGCTTCAGAGGCTCCCAGTTGCGGAGATACAGGGTGTTAGTAAAATTAATTAGTTCAGAAAAATATGAATACCCTGTATAATCGCATTTTTTAAATTTGTTTTGAGTGGTGAATAGAATGGTTAACAATAATAAAAGAAACGTATTGCTATTAGCAAATTAAATTATTAAATGTTCGAAATGACCGCCGTCTCTTTCAATACCTACACGCAACTATGCGTTTCCGCATGTTTATTATTACCATTCGCAAGTCCATAGCAAAAGTGCATATCAGTCAATTCTTCAAATGAAAATATAATTTTTCAAAATATTGATACTAAGGTGCAAAGTTGGCAGCCAAATGATTCAAATAATGCCAAGTTTAATTGACATCCACAGATTGTTAGATTTATTCTTAAAGTGACTTTTTTATTGCAGCCGTTCTTTGAAAATAATTAAAAAAAGGCTGAGAATATGAAAAAATACTAAGAGATACTTTTTGTTAACCATTGAATTTACCATTCAAAACAAATTTAAAAAATGTGATTATACAGGGTATTAATATTTTTCTGAACTAATTAATTTTAATAACACCCTGTATCTCCGCAACTGGGGATCTCACAAGCTTCATATTAACCTTAAATTTGACAACTCATCCGCTCATGTGACACGCCAAGTTTGAAGAAAATATCTCGTATACTTCTAGAGATACTAAGAAATATGTGTATTTTTCTCTAAATTTCTACGCTCTGTATAAAAAAAACTATGGCCCGTAGGAGAAAAAATATATGAAGAAGTGCCCTTATTTTGACTCCAAAAATACGTGGTTATTTTAAAGCCATATATTATTCGGTATTTTTATTCAGCGCACGGAAAGTTTTTCCATGCCCTGTTTCCGTGCGCCCGAAAAACCCCATCTTTCTTTATTGCTAAAACAGATGAAAATAAGGTGTTTTCAAAGAAGTATAATAAAGTTTTTTTATCGTAGAGATATTAAAAATGCGTATTTTAGGAATCTAGCCCTCATGTCCAAAACCTTGCTAGCGACAAATCATGAGCGATTACGATTATTTTGTGTGCGAACGAACGTTCAAGTATACACGAAATTTCTGTTCAGGCACATTGCCAGTTCAATACTTTGGTCTGTTCCATGGCTGACTAGAAGTTCATGGTAACTAGAATTTATTGTAATGAAAAATAAATAGTATCATTTATAATCTCAATTTTTTTACTTTTTTTAAAAAGTATATATATCTAAGCACATTCGAATTAAAAATATTATGTGATACACGGACGAAAACTAGTTTTTCGTACTCCTGCGGTTCGCCAGCCTCGACTGCGCCTCGGCCGGTGAAGTCTGCATCCGTCCGAAAAACTCAACTTTTCGTCCTTTGTACCAAAAACTAGGAATTAAATATCAAGCTTCACATAATAATATGTCGAAGTACAGTCAGGTAGGTATAAAAAACATGGGAAATTTTGCAAGGTACAGGCAAGGTACAGCGCGCGTAATGGGCGCTACGTGGTACCAGGAGACGTTGCGCGCAACTTTAAGACGCTACTGGAAATAAACTATTGCTCATAGAAAAAAGTTGTTCGGACAAATATCATAGGTGATTTTGTAGTAAACAATTTTTGTTAAGAAAATGTCGCGCTGTGGTTGGCAGAAAAAAGATATTAGATGTGAAAAAAAATTGCAACCCCTTTTTTTCGATTATTTTTTTATAACTTGTTGTATATGGGACATTTTTTTTATTAATTGCACAACCTAAATGCAGATATTGCCGAAAGTTGATGCATGTTCAATAATCAACATATTAGGTGCACTTAGAATGGTTGCAAGTTAAACAGCATACAGGGTAGGTCAAAAAATATAAGAATTGTACAAGAGTATCTAAAGTACCCTTATTTAAAAAATGCAGCAAAAGGTTATTAAGAAAAGTTGTTTAGAATTAAAAGCTATGCCTAAATACCAAAACATAGCCTCCTAAGAAAACAATTTTATTCGTCAATTAATTTTTACAGTTTCTTAATAAACATTTAAAATAAAAATTTTGCACTTTAAATGAGAGTTTTTTAATATAGGTACACATTATCTTTACTAACGTTTTACCTTGTTCAAAAGATTTTTTGTTTCTAAATTTTAAAGTTTTGTTTAATATCGTTACAACAAACATGAAGTTTGTGATTCCCTAAAAAATTAAAAATCTAAGTTAATTTTTGCAAATATGCTTGAATTTGAACAAAGTTATGCGGAATTGGTTTAATTTTGATTGATTTATGAAATTGTTTAGGGTGAATATGAAAACAAACTTTTTTTGAGGAAAATACTAATGTTTTTCAAAAAAAAATATTTTTTTAGGAGGCCATGTTTTGGTATTTAGGCCAGACAACTTTTCTTAATATCATAAGGATACTTTACTATTGTACAATTTTCATATTTTTTTACCTACCCTGTATGCTGTTTGACTTGAAACCATTCTAAGAGCGCCTAATATGACTATCGAATGTGCACCAACTTTCGGAAATATTTGTATTTTCGTTGTGCAATTAATAAAAAAAAATCCCATATATTGCATACTTAAACGACCACACTGTATATAACAATATATGCAAAAAGCAAGGAAATGTCAAAAATGTCGGCTATTTTGTTGGTAAAATTAAAATTACAGCTGTTATGGGCGAAAAACTAATTTACCCTTAAATTAATTTTAAATTAATTTTAATTTAAGCTTTCTGTATTATGGTGTACTATCGATGGAAAAAAATTCTTACTAAATGAATTGCAATATTAAACCTTCAATTTACTGGACTACGTGTAGCTAATAGCAGCTATACAGATATTATAAGAATGGTGAAAATAATTTGACAGATCACACTGGCGTGAGTGGTATTCTTGAATTAAATAAGTCATTTGCATTGAAAAAGTATTCATAAATACAAACTCATGGCTTTCTATTAATTTTTTTTTATATTAGTAGCAGTTAAAAACTAAAAAACTAGACCTAGTGATTGATTTAATTTAAAATACTATACCGAGCACATTCCGCAGGCTTTTATTTTTATTTGTAAAAAGCTATACACAAAGTCTGTTTCTAGTTTGGAACAGATATTGTAAGGGTGACCCATTATTACTCAACTCAACATTATTTCTTGTCTTCACCTACACCTTATTGGGAGTGGAACACAAGCTTCCCCGAAATCCGACATAAAAGTTCATGCGGATCAATCGGACCGCAAAATATAATGAGATTTATTATCGGCAGTACCTCCAAATATTTATTTCTGTTGACAAGTCGGGTGGGAACTGTTCGCCTATCCCCAGAATAATAAGACGTAACATCGAGGCCCATCGCCCATTCATAATAAGGCAGTCGCTTATTCGCTGCTCAAAGGCGAAGAGACATAATTTATTTTCGCACTGACACGAGAATCGCACGTTTATTGTGACCGGGATATAATAATTGGTAGGTTGGCATCTTGAGAAATGGGAATTTCTACAGTTCGTTGCATATAGGTTAGGTACCTATGATTTGCTTTATGGATGGCATGAAATGTTATATAAATGACCTACTTAAAAATTGCGCATATTTCATATAAGTAGACATAATACAATTATTATTATGTTTATGGAAATTTTTATTTTTATGATACCTACCTACCTTCCTACCCTTTTGTTCAAGACATCCAGGTAATCATACTGTAACAAATATACTCAGAAATTGGACTTACTTACTGGGAGTATTTATTTATTTTATGACATCTGGACCACAGTGGTCAAATAAAATTATTATAAAATATCCAAATATTATACCACCAAACAAACTTTATTTGGCCTAATCCCCGTAGTCTCCCAAATTTTGACCATAATATTTACGTCTATATCCACTGGAGTACAATAGGGCTATTGGTAATTGGTACAATAAAATGCAAATTTAAATATCTATTAGCTAAGTAAGTCGACCCAACTTATAAGGGTTGAAAAGTAAAATATGCACTACCTACTCCGGCATCTGCCTGTCTCTCTTTACACTGGCCTAGCACTTATTCTTCTGAATCTTTAGCAAAGGCCAAAGGCCGTCAAAAATTCTCACATAAAAAGAATCTAAGGGACAAGGATAAAAAAATATGAAATCAAACACAGTTTCCTGCAATATATTTTTTATATATTATACTTGAAGTCTAAATAAACTTCTGTTTCAAAATTCACAAAAGAATTAAGAAATTCTTCAAATTTACATAGTTTTCAAAAAAAATTATGCATGTTTGTGTAACACATAATTAACAACAATAAAGCAACATTAAATAATAATTTATACAGAGCATTACCACCACGATTGTTAACAATCGCTCATGTTGCTCGATGGCATTCCATTCATTTGAAAGGCACTCGCACTCGAATAATTGTTGGTCAGTTTGAGACACAACATTTTGTCCCAAAAATCTTCGGCCGAGCATATTCCATAAGTGCTCGATGGGGTTAAGGTCAGGGGATTGAGAAGGCCAAGTCAAAACATTAATTTCATTGTCCTGCAGAAATTCGCGCACGACTCTTATTGCCGCATGGGGACGCGCATAGTCGTGCATTAGTTGAAATTTTGATCCAATTCTCTCAACATATGGAACAACAATAGACCGAAGAATAATGCTTTGATAATCATTGGCGTTCAGACACCGCTCCAACCAAACGAGACTAGTTCTTCCGCCGATCTTGATACCGCCCTATACCATGATCGTATATACCTCCTTGAAAGGTGTGAACCTCTCGAACAGCTGCAAGGCGTTTTGCACTTCCAGGACACCTCTGCACGCGATGCTTCCTTAAATCTGGGTGAAGTCCAAATCGGGACTTATCAGAAAATAAAATTGGAATCCATATATAGCACGAAACATAGTTTCACGTCAAAAATGGTGTCTCTGCATCATAAAATGTTTAAAATCAAACCAAACTTGCACAGCACTAAATGACAAATACAAACTAAGACTAAGAAGGTTTTTAGTTTGAATTTAAAAAAATCTGCAGTGGCTTTATTAATGTAAAAAACACTAATACGTTTGCATTATCAGTTGCTAGGACTGCTTATAGCCGTATCTATATATATTTTTAATATTTAAATACGAAATAATTAAGAAAATATGCGCATATTTGAATTTATCCTTAGATTCTCTTGATGTGTGTATTTACTGCTACAGTGGTACCTATACTTGGACCAACACTATATTAAATACCCATGACGTCATAATTTGCATGTCCAAATTAAACCATGTCGATTTTTATTGGTCCAGCCCAGCACTCAGTAAGTACGTATGCATACGTACCTATAAGGGACCCTTTAAAGTAAGGGGACCCAGCATTATACTTTCCAAAGTGAGGCCGTTTCTTTCCCCATTCTAATGGTCTCAATGATGCCAAGTATGCAATTTTATTGGAGAATCTATGAATATAACAGGTACTTTGATTGTTAGTAAAAATTAATAATGATTTCTAAAAATTAGGCTTGACAATGTTCTGTCAACAAACACAGAATATGGCAAGTGCCAAATGAATCAAATTTATTTTATATTTGAATTTGGTTTCCTGCAATTATTTCCAGGAATTTAAGTAATATAAGTATGGTAAGTCAGTGCCGATTTTGCTTATTTGAGAATTTGTCGCTATTGCACCTTGTTACCAGGTTCCTGAATCCATTTGTAATAATATGTGCACTTGAACTTTCTTCCCTTGTTGAATTTCACTGATTTCGGGATGGGCTAATAAGATTAGGTCTTGTACTTAGTTCTAATCATGTAGTTTTTCTCGGTGCTCATTTTTGTAATTTTATTTATCTTCCAAGGTACCTCACAAACATAAAATAAACTTATAGTTGTAGATAAAAACTGTTTAAAAAAAGACCTGACTGAACCTACCTGCTTAATAATTTAAAATTTAGGAAATACCATTTTTGTTTTGAACTACTTACTTATACGTAATGCCCACGTAATGGGAATTGTAGGATTACTAAAGGTGAGACATGAAAAATCTGGTTGCAATTATTGGAACTACTACAGGCGGCCGCATTACCTTTAATTGACTATCTAAAAATTGTGAACTATGATGGGAAATATTTTGCCTCCTTTGGAATCTATGGCACTGGCATGTCACATAAAACCTGATGGCAGTTGGACACTGACATATAAAATAACCTTGTACCAGCCCACTTATGTGGTCTCCTTGGAGATATACAGAAAACAAGGCTTAACTTTTCCTATGTGATAGACTGCGACATGCTGGGTCCCCTTATTTTAAAGAGTCCCTGGTTCCTATCTACCCATATAGGTACCTATAGTATCTGTAGGTGTGTTGTGTAAGACATTTTTTTACGTTTTGTCTATCTTGTCTATTCTTTATATAAAAATTAGTTTCTTATGGTAACACGTGTGATATTATTTAGTTCGTTTATAGTATCACTAATTTTGCTTCGGTTTAATTTTATTTCTGTAAACAAAAACCAAGGTGTGAAGGTGTTTCAAAGAAAACCAATTTACGATCGCTTGTAAAATGTTTATTGACTATCCCGATTACTCGTGTAATGAATTAATATTAGGTACAAAAATATCTAAAACTATACAGTTTACATCTGCTATCACAATTGCAGTACAGTGTGTAGGTATCTCCGTCATTAAATCTTTTTAAAGAGCTAACACATTTAAAATATCCTTTACACAGTATTTACACGCTATGTACAAATAAATAAACTCTTCAACAATAAGCAACAACAAAAACAACGGCATCCGCGCACCACTAATACGGCCTCCACACAGTCTTCGACGTGCTTATGCCATTCCCTTTGTGGAGTTTCGTATTCGGACTGGTCGACTTCAGACTTTTCGAACTCGGCGCCTTCAGTTCGGTCTTCACTTTAACCAACTCCTTGTCCTGCACCGTTGAGTCTGGATCTTGCTTCTCCTGAAGTAGAACACTGGCGGGTTTTATAGGCACGAAAGCTGACTTCACGACGTCGATGTCTTCGTCCTCCGACTGTTCCGAAGAAGACTGGTCCACGGTGGAATGTATTCTAGTTTCTTGCGGGCCGGGCAACCGAGGACTGTCGCTCGAAACTGGGGAAATTCTTAGACTAAGCTGGTCCATTGGGACTGGCGGACGTAGGTGGATTTGGTCTAGGTTGGGAATTTTCGTGAGGTCCCCCACATGGGGTACGGATGGGAGGAAATTGGGCGGTGCAGGGAAGCTTGGCGGTTGTTGACACGTATAAAAGTCACCTGCAAAGAAAGAAAAACATATTTGAAACCCAGAGTAAAAAATGCATATATGATTTGATATTTATATTTTATAGTTTACAGTTCTATATTAAATTACATTTTTTTGCACTGGAGGGAGTAAAGTGTTACTTTGTGTCCCTTTTAGTTTCTTGGGACTTACATTAGGGTGAAAAACCAATTCAAGGGACTTAAAGTGACTAATATGAAAGAGTGGAGTGCAAGGTGCAAGTTTTTGTTTTTAGCAAGAAAATGTAATACACAGCACGATGCGTAAGCTCTTTTTTGGAAGAGGATGATTTTTTTATTTGGAATACACCTAAAAAGTCCTCCACATATGTAATTAAACCCTTTAGTGGCCACGCTCGGGTAGATACCCTCCAGCTTTTGTCAAATATTCTTTTGACTGGGTTTAATTCCGTTTAATGAAATGGGAGACCGAACCCTTTGTCCTACATTGTAATTAAGTGTCTTTAGGTGCAAACAAAATCGACGAAGCGTTACGTAAAAAGTGGAAATATCGATCGCGGCCACCCCCCCTTCCATTTTTTCCAAAATCGACCTTGTCACTCAACGTGGAAAAGGGTACCTAACTGTAACCCAGTTCTGACAATCGTTTTAGATATCGTCGGATCTAGAGTTAATTAAAAATTGTTTCCAGGTGAAGGTTGCTAATTTTTCGATTGGGAAACTTTGGGTGCGGCGTGAAATTGGAAACTGAAACTTGGGAGTTTCTAGATGTGGCAATTTCGAAATAAGAGATTAAAAGAAGTTTCGAACAATATGTAATATGGTATTCAAAGAGCTGTCTTTTGCCTTCTGAATTTTAAATATTGTGCAGAAGATACCTGTATATTATGTACCTAGTTTTCTAGCGAAAATGTCAAATAAATGCAAACTAGGTTTACATCATGCTTTATTACTTTCATACAAAGACGTTAGTGGAAGTATTGAGATAGGACGGTTCGAATTGCTTTTGATATTGAGGGGAAAAACGTTCATTATTAGGTTTTTAGTAATCATTGTTAGTAAAGAAAGTTTTTTTGACATTCGAGTGGCTGCAATGGGGTGAATGTTCGATATCTCGTTTTGGAAGTTTATGGTGTCAAGGAATTCAATGTGCATTATATTCCAGAAACAATGTGTTTTAGAACCGTTGAATATGTCGGTAGGTAGTATATACCTGCTTATTCTACGATCTGTTCCCAATATCGGAATTTATTAAAATAAATGGATTTAAAAAAGTGCGTTTTTATCCTTTTAGGTATCATAACATATTAGTTAAATGATTTTTTTAAATATATTAGGACTTTGGACTATAGATTTAATATCTTGACAAAACTGACTTCGTGGAACAAGAGGAAATAACAAACAAATATCCGTATTGCCAAGTTATATTGATTGTGGAATTTGTATTCCTTATTTTGTGGCTTTAACGATATCTTTTAAAATGTTCATTGACTTTTGTAGTAATGGGAAAAGAAAGTATGGTTTCAGCGAAAATTTCCCTGCGAGTCTAATAGAACTGTAGGGTTGATTTTATACAGGGTATTGTGAAGATAGGTACGAATCAAACTTATATTTTTTAAACGAAACACCCAGGATATTTTGCATTTTGAAATGTACCTACTCGTTATTACGGTCAAAATTATACAAAACTTTATACCATTATCTTTACCGTTTTTGAAATATTGCATATTCGAAGTATATACTAAATTTATTTAACATGAATTTGTGGATCTCGTGATAAAGTTACCTAGACGATTGATGCGATAACAAAAAATGTTTGTTTAAGCCAAAGGAATATGGAACTTAAATTCTCAAATATTAAGAGCATATTGTCTACCACGAGATCCAAAAATTCAAGATAAACCTCTAACTATTTTAACAGTAATGATGAACAGATTGCAAAAATGTAAAGATATTGGTACATCTAGGGTGCTCCATTTAAAATATAAAATTGGTTACTATCTTGACAACACCCTGTATACCACCAGCCCACTCGACTAACGCGAGTACCTATACACCTAATAAGAGAAGGTCAAAAGATGAAATTAGTAAAAAAAAACACTGTTTTAACATTACTTTTTAAAAAGTCAGACATTAAATTATTTTTAAATGTGAAACGGTTGTTTTCTTACGTTCTCTTTATCAACGCAATTTTTATGGTAGGTATTTTCTTATTTTAGTTTTCTTATAGGACCTATTTCCATTGTTTAATTGTTTGCAACTTCAAGAATAAAGTTATTTTGTAACCTTGAGAAGACCTTTCAGAAATATTACTATGCAAACGACGCAGAACCTAGTTTTTAGTAAAAAAAATTACTATGGCATACAAATATTTTTGAAAAATTAATAATTAAAAAGGTTTCGCATCAATTGAAAACAAAAAAAAGCATCAAGTGTTATTTGAAACGTACCTTTGACCAGCAACGGCGCACCCTGCGACTGCACCGGATTGATCCTCTGCCTCAAGTAATCTGGCCACGCGTACGACATGTACGCCGCGTCCAACCATCCAGGACCGAACAGGAACGGGTTAAACGCACCCGGCAATCCCGGCACCCCGTACCCATACTGGAAATCTGGAAAAACCAAACGAAAACGCCGCGTTAGCCAATAACCCAGAAGCGTTCGGTTTCGTTTGTTACAAAACACGAAGGCTAACACCACTGCTTACGGTAACCCGATCCCCCAAACAAACACGTCTTTTATCGCCCATAAAGCCAGACATATGCGCTCTGTTTACAAACTTACTCGATTTGGTCCTGGGCTCCCTCGGCCCGTCCACGGTAACTTTGATGGCCTTATTGTACGACGCCACTTGGATGTACGGGCTGCACGTTATCGTTATCGTGATGGAGAACGACTTCCCGCGCCCGCTGCGCCCGACGAAACGGAGATCGTTGAACTTCGCCACCTGGTTCTTCATGACGGCCGTGCAGTTGCGAAGCTCGGCGCAGTAGTTCTCGTCGTTGCCCGCCTTGATCGTCACCAGCGTGCCGTCGGGCACGTCGTCGAGCGCCACCACCTTGAAGGCGATCGGCAGGGACTTGTTCGACCGCCAGTGTGTCGGCAACGCACTGCACATCACGGCCGGACTCCCGGTCTGCACCAGTTCGCCGTGGTACTCCTGCAGCGCCTCGATGTAGCTCGCGAAAGCTTCGGACATCTTGGCCGGCTCCTTGCCCCGTGGCAAGTGCATGTCACCGACAACCTTTTTCTAACCGCTGCCGGGGCGCTACTGGGCGGCCGTCGAAGGAGGGTGGTTTTTAAAATAACGCCAGGCGGATTTGTCCTTAGGCGAGAGAGACGGCCGGCGACTTGGGAAGTTGGCGGCGGAGAGAGACGGGGCGCGGAGCCGGGCGGCGGGTGCGACGGAGAGGCGAGAGAGAGGGGGACGGGCGAAAAAAGAGGGAAAAATGCGTGAATGAAAGTGAGGGACTGGACGTTTTATATTTGACAGAGATCAAGGGAGCGGCGGCGGCGGGTGTCGGAGTGAGACGCGCAGACTTTGATGCGGTGCGGCTTGTGCGTGTGTGAGTGTGGAGAGCAGGGGGGGCAGGGACGGAGCGAGGGCATTTTAAAATTTAGAGGTTTGGAAGGATTTTAAACAGTGGCAAACTGTGTTGATACCTAGGTATACAGTTTAGCCTAATCATAAAGGCTAAAAAGAAAACTTACCTAACAAGTTCTGGTGTAGCTTTTATATTTGTGTATTTCTATTTGTGATTCTGAACACGGATCTATGTACGTATTTTTCAGTTTTTGGGTTATAACTCGAAAAATATCGACAAACCGTTTTAAAGAACGGAAAAAAACAGACTTCTTGCCATTATTTTTTTGATAAGTTCAGATTCGTGCCTCAGAATAGCATTATTTTGGTATTAAAAGTATTATATAAACCGTTAAAAAAGAAACAAGAACTTGCACATTTCACTTCGTGTCAAGTTTTAGTTTCTAGGCTCAAAAACACCCATTTACCACTTTCTCTGTATTTGTACAGAATAAACAAATTATACCTACTCGAAAGCAAATGTGTGAATTAAATGTCATCAGTATCAAGAAGTTCTTTGATTCGTTTTCGATTCCGCTCATAATAGAAATTATTAATGTACCTACTTATAATAAGTAGATAATAAATAATCATAAGCAATGTTTTTAGATCTTTGTATTGTAGGTACACATTTTGTACCAGTGGAACTTCGGTCTCAAATAAGCTGCCTAAACACTAAATAATCATTAACCAATCTGCAGAATATGAAATTCGAGGATTTTCTACATTTGATTGGAAAATTAATTTAGTACAAGTTTATCATTAACGCTGTTGTTTAAATTTTATCAGTTTCATAACGTGTGGGTTTTCCCTATTTTTTCGTTCATAATCCTTCAGGAACGATATTTGAGACAATTTTTTTATGAACTTTGCAATCA
Source organism: Pseudeuparius sepicola (assembly GCA_963920635.1). Classification (NCBI taxonomy): domain Eukaryota; kingdom Metazoa; phylum Arthropoda; class Insecta; order Coleoptera; family Anthribidae; genus Pseudeuparius; species Pseudeuparius sepicola. Next base: position 9,655,522 of record OY987304.1, read on the forward strand.
TAAAAACGTTTAATATATTTCTCAGTATCTATATAATTAGATATTATTACAACTGGAGAAAATACGAAATTTAATTTTTTATAATAATAATAATAATAATTCTCACCCTCACAATACTCCAAACTAGGAGTACCCCAGAAGCAACCACATGCTTGTGCGGGGAGGGGGGCAATTACTATTATTTTGTCTTCGTTGCCATTTGCGGCTAGGGCCGACTTTTTTCCAGATAGAACTAGGATAGCATTCGCTCAAGTACTACGGAAAACCCTAGAAAACCGTAGTAATACCAGTGAGTGTAGGATAATTAGTAAATCACACGGATAAAGCTATTTAGGAGCAATACCGTAAATCCACATTTGTCCAGCGCTCTTGGCCATAGCGGTGTTTTTCTTTAAAGACATGTGCATGCCCTTGCCTCGACATCGGTTCGAACCAAGGTCGATCGAAGGCAGAAAAACATGCAGTCTAAAAAGTCAGCGCCGGTACGAGCGACGCCATAAATATATTTATTTTGGAATTTGGATGAGTTCTTATATAAATAACCCAAATAATGATCAAAAAGTATTAGATTATTGGGAAAATTTCGAAAATGAGGTATTATTATTATCGAAAAAATTCAATAATTATATAGGGAGATTATAAGTACCTATTGATTTTTTTTAAGTTTAGCACTCTAACAGTTTAGAGATCTCAATAAAATAAAATTGTTGTGCAGTATTATAGGTACACTTTGTATAATACAAATACATAATCTTTCGTTTCCAAGATACAGAGCGCCAAAATTTTTTCAAATATATTAGATTTTGTCTTCTTATTTTTTAAACGGTTGAGATACTCAATGTACAGCACGTAGGTACGTGGTGATTCAACACTTTGACTCATAAAATGGCTTCTTTTGATTTGTAGCGAGCAACACACATAATTTTAAACTTTTGATCAATACAAATTTTAATCTAAGTAATTACTCACATTTTGAGACAAAAACTATTTAAAAATATTTATCACAATGGCCGTCATTAGGCTTTTTGGCTATTGCTATTGGTGTATTACTATTGGCAATTATTCGTTTTTTTATTTAAAGAGATTAAAGAAATATTTCATTAAAAAGCAAAAACGTCTTTCTAAATATTAATAGGAAAACTGTTCCCAGAGAAACAACCAATATTATTTGTCATTCCGTAAGCACCATGAACATTTTCCCCTTGAAACGAGAACTGAGTCAACGTTCCGAATATAATACATACCTAAAACTTCTTTAACGGTGATTCGGCTGTTGGTGGTTCCTAACCGTCTTCGCTGCAAAGTCTCACCGCGCCCGCCTCCAATCTTGCCCGAAGCCGCCGGACCCGTCCCCAGTCCGGCCCTGCGTGCCGCAAACACGCCGCCCCGACCGCGCCGCGCCTGCGGCGGCGGCGGGGGCGCGGGGCGCCCCCCCGGCCCGGTTCAAAAATCGCGCGGGCGCAGCCAATCCCAGACGCGGTTTTTGAGGCCGAGCCGGCGGTTAGGCCCTGCCCCCCGGCCGAACCGCCCGCCCCCCCCCTCCCTCCGCCGCCGCCCCCGCCCCGGTCGGCGACGCCGGGGTGGACGGCGGTCGGCGGCGGCGGCGGGCTTGGTTTCGTCACCGGCCGACCTTGCGAGTTTTTGAGGGGTCGCTGCCGATGTAACAATTTTCAATAGGGAAGTTAAGTTGAGAGGTTTTCAAATTTAGTCAGTAGATATATATTCCCTTTATTATACAGTTATAACCATAAATCAGAAACGTTAGGTTTCTACGCCGTGTTGTCGGACTGTGCGCCTTAGAGATTTTCCTAATTAAGAGTAGGTAGGTATCGTTTTCGTCTTCGTACCTTCTGATTATAATAATAATAATAATAATAAATGCCTTTATTTAATAATTCAAGATGAAATTCCTGAAACAAAATTCACCAAATTGGTGGCGAGATCTAGCTTAACGCTACTCTTATACCTAACCACCAAGTGTAACCTAACTTAACCTAACTTAAAGCTATTTCTACCCACACATTCACACCCTTATTAAATATAAAATCTACTACTACTAGAACAGGGATTGAAATCAATCATTTTTTATTCTATAACTAGAACCTGAAATTATTGCCTAACATGGTACAAAATTTGTTATAGGATTATACTCATAAAACTACACTCCGACAATCCACTCAATCCTCATGGCAACAGAGAACGAATATAGCATTTCAGCTTCTGTTTGAAAGTAATGAAACTTGCAGAATCTTTAACTGAAATCGGGAGGCGGTTGTAGCACTTCACCGCGTTGTAGGTAAAAGACCTCTGAAAAACTGCTGTTCTGTATCTATAGGAACACAGTACAAATTATTGAAACGTGTAGGTCGGGCATGCACATTGCTCCCCTTACCGTACAAATATACGGGGGTCTATCTGAAGCATTAATTTTAAAAACAAGCGAACACATATTATGCAGGTAATATCTACTCTCAAGTTTGAGCCACTTTGATTTGACATAGAGAGGGGAAACATGATCAAATTTACGTTCCCCGTAACGAAACTTGAGACAGGCATTTTGGAGGATTTGAGGTGTATCCTTATCCCGCTGTAGTAAGGCCGGCCAGAATACAACATCACAATAACCTAACAACGACAAAATGAGAGATTCACATAATCTTACTTTAACGTTCGTGCCCAGGATGTCTTTAAACATATATAAGGTTCTCAATTTAGAGTAGCTTTTCTTTAAAATATAAGATACATGGCTCTGAAAACGCATATCACTATCGAAGAAAACTCCAAGGTTTTTACAGGACGCAGAAAATCTAAGAACCACATCATTGATAACAACGTCATAATTCCCGGAATTCACAATCAATTCCCTATCCCTGCTAAAGGCCATTAACTGGGTTTTAGACCCATTCAACAATAGCCCGTGTGCCTGAGAAATTTGATAGATTCTATCTAGGTCTTCATTGACACAAATAGTAGCATTTCCTAATTCAGCTGTATTAAAGCTATAATACAGTTGAAAATCATCAGCATACTGATGGGCCTTAACGTGATTCAAATGTTCCTGAAAATCAGCAGTATATACAGTAAATAAGAGAGGCCCCAGTATGCTTCCTTGTGATACACCCCTATCAATATTTAAAAGTTTAGATGATTTTCCATTAAAAACAACGCTTTGTTGCCTGTTACCAAGATAACTCTTAACAAAAGCAAGCGAATCTGCACTCAGTCCAAAGTAGTTAAGTTTAGAACATAAAATCGGGTGATCGATAGTATCAAAAGCCTTGCTACAGTCCAACAGAATGAGGAAGGTGTTTTTATTGTTGTCAGAAGCTCTAATGAGTTCATCAGATATGTTCAGAAGCGCTGTGGTCGTGCTATGATGAGCTCGAAAACCCGATTGAGTGATAGGAATAACGTTGTTTAACGCAAGATGGTCACTGATTTGCTCACAAATTACTTTCTCGAGAATTTTTGACAAGGTAGGAAGGATACTAATAGGCCAAAATCAGAAACCCCAGATGGATTACCTCGCTTTGCGACAGGTATTATATTTGCAATTTTCCAGGCAGATGGAAAAACATTTTGTCTAATGCAAGAATTAATTAAAAAAGTAAGTATGGTACTCAAGTGCGGCAAAACAAAGGAAAGCATCTTGAGACTCAAACAAGCATTCCCTACAGCATTAGATTTCATTTTATAAAAGAGTTTTTCAAATTTTTCAACTGAAATTTCCCTGAAGCATAAGGGAGCCAAAGAGGGCAAAGGATTTCGATACCTATTAAGCAGGATCTATTACAGGATGATTTTCTCCCTTATTTTACGCCTCACAAACAAAAAGAAACTAAAACTGGGCAAGTTTGTTGCATGTTTTTTTAACTCGTTTTCTTATCCTCCTGTTTGTCTGTTCGTCAAGTTTGCAACCAATTTCTCGATGAGCTATAGAGACTTGGAACTTTAAACAAAGCTCAGAACTGGATCACAATGCAATATTAACTCGCTATTATTATTATGTTATTTGTTATAATAAAAAATATGAATATTAAATAAAAATATTTGACTAGTGGAAATTTGTGGACAGATAAGCACATGCCATAAACTGGTATCTAATAATTAAAAATAGGAAGTGGCTATTTATACGTCCGACGGATACAAACGTATATAGTACAGTATACGTCTTGCGCTCTCATTGGTCGATTGAGTCGACCAATGAATCGGCTACTATACTTATGCTACTATACTATACTTTTTCCGCGATGGGCGCTGCGGGATGAAAAATGAAGTGGTAATTATTTACAATGATGTAATAACCCACCCCCGATTTTTATTTTTTTTGGAAATTATTACTTAACCACTTCTTTTTTCATACGGCAGCGCACATCGCTGCCGACTGCCACAATATGGTGCGAATGCCCCCTTCTTTTTTCATACGGCAGCGTCTATCCCCCAAAAAGGAGCAATGCATACGCTCCTTATTGCAAAGATGCTTGAGAAAAATGCACTTCCGATGTATATAAATATTAGTTTACTTCGGCTTCGGACGTGTACGGAGTTAAATGCACGTCCAAAGAAGTCACGTGACTCAGCCCGCCAATGAGAGAGCAAGACGTATACTGACGTTTGTATCCGTCGGACGTATAAATAGCCACTTCCTTAAAAATAACGTATTAAAAACTAAAAACACGTTAAGAAGAAAGGATGACCAACAAATAGACCGACAGACAGACAAAAAAGCGAGTTATTTTAACAGTTTGCAAGAATGCGACAACAATAGAACCTCCAGCACCTATAGTTGGTAACTAAGAAGGATCTGGAATTAGGTAATTAGTTTTAATATCGAAATAAAAATCCGAGGTAAAAATCCTATATGACATTAATTTTAGTTCCTTCTTTATTTTATTTTTCAGCAAAATAACAATTAAACAGATTGATATATTATTGCGGTAGCTATAGGTATAACAATTTTCTATTTCGAATATTATCAGATGAAGAGAAACTGAAATAAATCATAATCTCAACAAGATGTTTAAAATCGATTGTAGAAGTTCAAACACAAGACCAAAAAGCAGAAAATAATAAAATACAAATGTTTTTTTTTAATGCACCACGATTTTAACAAGAAATAATATAATAATATAGAAAACGGACTAAAGAGTAAAAAATATATATTTCTTACGCCCATAAATATTCGAAAAACGTGGGGCGCATGCAATAGATAATTATTGATGCATGCACTTAAGTCACTAACAATAATTATTATATTGTACCTTGTACCCCAAATGTTTTCTCAACGACGCGACGCTATTCATCTACACTGCTTACTATTATCACAGACCTATATAGCTTCGCTAAGCTATATAGGTCTGTGCTATTATCAAAATAAGTAAAGTGGTATGTAATTTTCTAATTTTTTAAATTAATGCTTGGGTATTTTTTAATTTTCTCTTCCTTAATTTTATAGAGACAAAGTATATGGAATCGGGCATAGGAAAAATAAAAAAAGAGAAAAAGATATACATTAGTGTGGATATATCTACTTTAGAAAATAAAAATTGAGAACTTTAAATATAAAGGGAGAATGTATATTCTGCCATGCACAATATACAACAAATGCCAAGTGAATGCATGTTGGCATTATATTGTGACAAATGTCCTCAAAACGTAAAAGAATCAACAAACCTGGTAGAGAACAAAACTACATACCAAAAAATTTCAATTTTTTAAAACTTAATTTTATATTTTTGCTAGTTCCTACATTTACATAGTTACTAAGTAAACATTGTATTGCTTTTAGGTGAAAGTTTTACTTTGGTTTTAATATGTAAAAAGAGTTATATTTTTATGGATTTTATGTTTTTTCACAAGCTTTTCGTTTTTTTTTAATATTCCATTATTCCACGAAACAAATTATAGGTTTCTAACAAATGATTTATGTTGGAAACTACTTATTGGTAAAAGTAACTTCATATACCTGTCTTTTTGATGTGCTCAAAAACTATAGGTATGTTTTTGTCTTTCCAAAAACAATCCATACCTGTATTCAGTGAAACCTTATTTAACCAGGTGGTTAAATCGGTAAGTTAATTAACCGGTTAATGAACCGGTTATGACCCATCACTAGTTTTTTGGTATCGCGCTTAAAGTTGGCCATGGATGCTCACTTCCTTTTTAACGTCGTTTGTCAAAATTGCCATATATTTTGTTTTCTTACGTTTTTTCTGATACACTTTTATGTTTAGGATCTCGACTAGAAAAAACTGTTTTGTAGGTATATCTACACTTTTTTTTATATAAAGTGCAACATACAGATCGTCAAAAAATACGTAGGTACATATTAAATAATTTTGAAACTTAATTTTTTAAGTTTTTATTTATCGTTATTGTAAACCTGATTAATTTTTAGTTAAAAGGGGTTGAGATAATTTGACGAAATTTCACCGACAAGATGTTTTTTTCTCTATAGGTACAAATCTATTGTAAACGTCCTCGTATTTACCTTATTTGCAGGAATATTTCAGACACTATTCGTTCAACACCAGTAACACCACCACCCCCATCCGTCGCCGTCCCATTTTTGAAATTAAAGCCCCGCGCGGGTCGGTATCATCTTTGCAAAAAAAGACAAAGGAGGAACGCGCGGCGGTGTCAAACCCTTCCGGGTATATAGGGCGGCTTTTTTCTAGGGCTCGCAGGTCGGAACCGGAGCCGGCCACTTGATTACTAGGGGGCATTAAGGAAATTGAAAACGCCCGCCGAAGCTGAGGACCGAGCTGGAGAGACGGGCGGAAGGGTTCTATCCATTAGAGTGTAACAGGACCAAAGAAGGGAGATGCTGAATGTAGCAAGGTGTGATGCTGTGCATATTTTCGTGACAATATCGAAACGAACAAAATTAAAAATGGGAAAAAAATTGCAGTCATATTTTTATGGATTTTATGTTTTTGATATATATTTTTTTAATATTCCATTATTCCACGAAATAAATCATATATGTTTGCTAACAAAATGTTTTATGTTGGTACCTAAATGACAAAAATTAGGTTGGACCTTACTGATATTCCCTGTTTCATCTCAAACTGTCTGGTCATACCGAGTCGTATGAACAAGGTGTTTTTGAGTTTAATTGGGGTTAATTATTGTTTTCACATTTGAAAGTAAAAATTTTGTTAGGAAAAAATTCTAGCCAGCATTTTGAAAAAGGGTTTTCGAGACTTTTCACCCTATCCGAAAGTAGGTAGGTTTATAGTTCTTTCCCTAGCAAGCAAAGTATTTTTGTCTCTGCTCATGATATACAATTATAAAATTTGGTAAAATTAAGACAATAAACTTGGGCACGGGTTTTGGCTAAATTAACCACTTTCGTTTTGGTACAATTTGAATTTTTACTGTAATATTTACACGGTCTTGTGTATTTTAGGCATATTTTATCCCATTGACGATTTTAGGATAGCAATTTTGTTTAGGCGATATACCCCGATTACTGTAAGAAGTCCCGATTTTGTCAGATGACATTCTCCACAAAATCCCTAGAAATTTTTTGTTAACCATGGGTATAACATTGGTATATGTGTCTCAACTAGTTAATGACGTCACTAATTGATTTATGATGTGAAAACATTGAAAAGGTACACAAGTGATACGAAAAAAAGAACATAATAAAATAAAAACCCTAGTGCAATCGCGATTATGCGGCTACAAATAAAAATAACTATGACTCCAACTCGTTTTAATAATAATTTCAAACGTCATGAAAACACTTTCATTTTGGTATTTTGGTATAATGGCCTACTTGCGACAGCGTCTATGGTGCGTACTCAGGCAAATTTTATTTCGGGGTTGTGAAAGTGACAGTGAAGGTTTTCCGGATCGTTCAAAAGGGTTCAAACATTGGGCAGTGAAAATATTCGCGGGTTTTGTACGTTTCGCGAGTTTTACCGTTATCTGTGTTGTTCTTGTTCGTGTTATTAGTAGTAATTCATTGTGCAAATGGGCCCGTTACTGACCTGCATGCACTTATGACCAGGTTGCATTTTTTGCTGCATTGATGCCAACTTAGGTTGGCGAAATTACCAATTGACAGTCCCAGTAAGGACTTCTTAAAATAATTTTACTATACACGGTTATAAAGGTTTTTCCACAAAAAAAATATATTTTTAAAGTCATTAGATAATCTACAAACAAATATACTGAAATGGATTCAATCAGTTATCAGTTGCATTGAATTTTAATTGGGTTTTTCGCCACCAAACTGTCATTTCACTTTGACGTGACATGATCTTTGAGAAAGAAGGAGGGTTTATTCTCCGAAAGCTCAGGAAAAAAATTTGTTGATGCTATTTTTTGAGTTACAAGTTTAAAGTTTAGTTCATTTACTGTTAAGAGTTTATTAATTTTCCAGGCAACTTGAAAAAGTTGTTTTTTAACCAGTTTGTTGGCGAAAAACCCCAATTAAAATTCAATGGATCTGTTTACGCAACAAATAAATTTTAGAAAACAGTTATCAGTTGATTAAATTTGGTAGCTAACATTCAAAATTTCAAAATATTGTTATTGTCGAAAAAGCTTTAGGTATATTATAGCCCTGTATCTTTGAAATAAAGCGGCTTTCAGAAAACCATCAAACGACAAAATATTGTTGAATTTAGGCTTTATGTTTACTAAACAAACTGAATACAATTAAAAATCGAAACTGAGAAAAGAACTACATCTACCATGGTGTAGGAAGTGCTCTTTGGGGTAGATATTGATTGTTCATTTCTGGTATACAATAAATTCTTCAACCTTGAATTTTTAAATGCAAAACCAGAATTTAGAATATATAACCACAGATTAGCCACATTTGGCAGAGACTAGAATTATTATACAATCTACAATCAATTATAGAAAGTCACCTACACTTTAAAAAATTATTTAATAAACACATTTTTAAAAATATACAGGCAGTTATTCAATATGACTAACATTTGAAATGTTTAAACTTTTGATATTTATTTGAATTATGTAATGGCTAATCACTCGATCTGTAAAAATCAGAGAATAGTGAATAATCTTTTAGAGAATATAGTAAAACTTCTTATATTTTGCACAGAAATTTAATATTTCAAAAATACTGACAGAGCGCTTTCGGTTAAACAACCATCATCAGTGTTATTATCTATAATACGTATAGAGTTATGTTCTCGGTTGTGTTATAAATCACAAGATCAGTTTGATTGATCAAATTATTTTTTTCAAAATTTCCAAAGCATAGATGATTTTTTTGAAATGTCACAAATTAGTTTCAAGTCAAGCAGGGCAGAACCCCCAAAGGCAAAATATGACCTTTTTTTACAACAAGAAAATAAATTAAGATTCTTATAGGGTAGGTAGCTTTTCATAATTAAATACTTGTATAACTTGTAACCTACTCATACCTATATGCTTTGAAAATCAAGTCAGTTTATCCCTTAAAACACAATATGAAAACTAGCTTTCACGTTTTACCAAGATGTCTATAAGAAGAGCTTTTGGGGCTTGGGGTATTATGGGAAAATCAACAACCTATTTTTTTTCTGTCATTTATAATACAACTTAAGTGGGTCTAGGGACACATATTTTCATGAAATAATTCTTGGACTTGTTTTGCGACAAAATAACTTTTCAAAAAATCGCCTCCTTCAGTTAGACTTCATTAATCCAGTTCTTATTAAGTTAGCCGATACTTCCAAGGTAAACTCGATTTTTCCTAATTTACAATTTTAAATGTCATGTTTTTTGACAGGCAATTTTTCTCCATTTGTGCAAACTTTATGAATATCACTGTATATCATTTCTTAGGTACTTGTACTAAATCCAAAATTTAATATACCTAGATAAATTTGGTTTTTCCGAAATGTTGGCATATTTCGTATTCGTAAAATAATATGCTGATGATGAAAATAGTCCCAAGATAATTATCAATTGGTGTAGCTTCTTATTAGAGTTAATTATTTCTCATTTTGCGCTTGTAAGCCATATGTTATGCCCGGATTAATAGGTATATATTCGCAACAGTTACGCCAAACTAAACTAGCACATCACCCTCAACATTTACGATTCCGCATCCAGATTCCGTCATCGAGTGGCATTCCGGCTCCCGACCGACCTATTCCAGGATCCTGGATAGCGGATACACTTCCTGCCGGGGATGATGCCGATCGAGGGCCCCGCTGGAAACATGAATTAATTACTCGAGCTGCGCCCCCAGGGGGGTTTACTACGAATCTTGGAGATTATAATACGCCGCAGAATGGAACTCTGCAAGCGGAAGTTTGCTGCTAGTTATGTGTTGGTTGTATTGTTAGGAGCAAACGGATGAAGGATGGGAGAGTTATAATTCGTTATAACCAAAATAGAAAGTCACCAAAAAGTATGTAAGCATGTTATGCAAAGTTTTGAAATGTGTTGTTATTGCTGTTACTGACACTAACTCTAGAGCCGAAAGCTATGGACCTCTTCAAAGGTATCTTCCCTGCTTCAGACGAATCAGCCATTGGCGCCACTATATATATATACTATTCATATGAGTCAATCAAAACACAATCCATCACAGTTTCCAACTGGGTAGACACTAGATACCTATACATCTTCAGTGGCCACATCCATATCTTGATCTCAATATTCAACTTCTGAAATATTTTAAGTTAAAGATCTCTTCCGAAACACTATCACAAAACTTATCCTAGAGGAAACTACACTAATATGAGACAGTTCCCAATATGAGACCTCACAATAACTTTTAAAGTAAGAGTCTCCATTTAGCTGGCAATGCCTCAAACAATCACTAATGGTATAAGTCGCCACATGTATATACAATGTGTCCCGGATAAGAATGAACAGCATGGGAATCTTGCAAATCGTGAGAGATAAGAACAACGGTTAAATGGGGAAAAATTTGCGCAATTTTGAGGTCAATAAAATGGTACACACAGATTTCTAATTATCTTTTTTCGTTTTTCAGTTATTTTGAAAAAAGTGAAATTTTGTATTTTAGATTTTTTTTCTGAAGTTGTTATCATAGATACGAGTAGAAAAAAAGAAAAACACTTTCTTATAGCACTTTTTAACGGGCTTTCTAAGATGGCGTTTTTAGATTTCTTCTACAATATTTCGTTTTTGAGAAACCATCTTCAAATTTATTTTTTAAATACGGACCTGGATTTTTTTTGTAGATTTTGAAAGCACTTTTCATTGCAAATACCATGATGTATGACACGAAATATTTTCAAAATGTTTTGAGACAATTATACTGAAAATTCCTTTTTTCCATTCATTTTTTTCTAATGCGGCCCTGTATTTAATAATAAGAAGTCTAAATATTAATTAGTAATGTCAACAATTTAACTTCCAACTTATCTTTCAATAAAAACAAAAAAAAGTTGTGGCAAATATACTCTCATGATTATAGAACAAAACAGGAAAGAAGGCCCATGGAGCCACAATAAAAAAAGGGTCCCTTGGTCCTTTAGAAATCCGATAGGCGTATTTTCGGAGCCCCGAAAATCCTCCGCTGTTAAATACGGCGCGAAAGACGGGGGCAAGTCTGGACCTCGGGGACGCGAGTTGTGTGTTGTGTGCGAAGTCCCGCTATACAGCCAGTGCCATATTTATACCTTTTAATGACCAGGAAAAAAATTTTCAAACGCATTTTTCGGGAGATCTGACGGAAACGAGATGGCCGGAGAACGGGACAACATATTTAACGAAACTTTTTCAGGTAAAGTATTTGCCGTTTCCGAGTTATTAAGGATTTTCGGCTATTATTTCCCTCATGCTGCTTCCAATAAGGTAGCTCCTTCCATAAAAATCCAACCATTCATATGCCTCTGCTAGCGATAATTGCACTTGTGCAAATTATCGCGGTAATTGCACTTGTGCAAATTATCACTTCGTTGCTTAACAACCGCGAATCTGTGGGATAGAAACACGTACCTACTTCTTAAAGTTTGTGTGTTTCACACTGTTCTAAATTATGCAGCTTATAAATTATGTTGCGGTACCATTAAGCATTGTATCAATGAATTTATATAACTTTTACATTGCTAAATTTTTGTTATTGGATCTCCGTTTCCGTTTAAATTTATGACACATTCAGAAAATAAACCAACGCTGACAGGGTTTATAGGTATAATCGCATTTGCCTTGGATATCCAAGCGTCATGTTTGTTTACTCGAGCGCTACAGTCGAAGCTGTCAATAAACTCGATCAAAATGAATCGTTTTGCAAATGTAAACATAGAAAAAATTAATACAGAAATTATTAAATCGTATTCGAGAAATAATCTCGACAAATACCACTCGTGCCGGAATTTTTTCTAGATAATTTTATTCTCAATCCCTATTTTGCCCATTAGCAAAACCACTCGTACAAATTTGGCTTTTATTTTCAGAGATAAAATTCCTCGAGCTTCGCTCTCGGGATTCTATCAGAAAATAAAAGACCACTTTATACTCTGATTTTTCTAGGCAAAATAGCGCTTTCGAAAAAATTATCACTTATAATCTCCCTAGAGCACGAATTATTTCCGGAATTTTAATTCATGCTCGCGGGAGATTCGGTACGAAAATTTCATGTCAAAACTATTTGAAAATACAATTAAATTGGTGACATATTATGGTGACTGGTGTTATTGTTGTATAGGAGGGAGATTTCCACTTATTAATCTTACAGCTAGGTGCTTATGGGAGGGTGATTTCCGAAAAAATACACAAGTTGCGATCGCAACGTTAAGAAATGCTTGTGTTTTCTTGGTTTGTACCTTGACGACATGAAATTTTCACTTATAATCTCCCTAGAGCATGAATTATTTCCGGAAATTTTTTGTCAGGTGAGAATTTTCTTAAAAAATTCGCAATCGAGAAAAAATTTCCGGAATTTTAATTCTTGCTCGCGGGAGATTCGGTACGAAAATTTCATGTCAAAACTATTTGAAAATACAATTAAATTGGTGACATATTATGGTGACTGGTGTTATTGTTGTATAGGAGGGAGATTTCCACTTATTAATCTTACAGCTAGGTGCTTATGGGAGGGTGATTTCCGAAAAAATACACAAGTTGCGATCGCAACGTTAAGAAATGCTTGTGTTTTCTTGGTTTGTACCTTGACGACATGAAATTTTCACTTATAATCTCCCTAGAGCATGAATTATTTCCGGAAATTTTTTGTCAGGTGAGAATTTTCTTAAAAAATTCGCAATCGAGAAAAAATTTCCGGAATTTTAATTCTTGCTCGCGGGAGATTCGGTACGAAAATTTCATGTCAAAACTATTTGAAAATACAATTAAATTGGTGACATATTATGGTGACTGGTGTTATTGTTGTATAGGAGGGAGATTTCCACTTATTAATCTTACAGCTAGGTGCTTATGGGAGGGTGATTTCCGAAAAAATACACAAGTTGCGATCGCAACGTTAAGAAATGCTTGTGTTTTCTTGGTTTGTACCTTGACGACATGAAATTTTCACTTATAATCTCCCTAGAGCATGAATTATTTCCGGAAATTTTTTGTCAGGTGAGAATTTTCTTAAAAAATTCGCAATCGAGAAAAAATTTCCGGAATTTTAATTCTTGCTCGCGGGAGATTCGGTACGAAAATTTCATGTCAAAACTATTTGAAAATACAATTAAATTGGTGACATATTATGGTGACTGGTGTTATTGTTGTATAGGAGGGAGATTTCCACTTATTAATCTTACAGCTAGGTGCTTATGGGAGGGTGATTTCCGAGAAAATACACAAGTTGCCATGGCAACGTTAAGAAATGCTTGTGTTTTCTTGGTTTGTACCTTGACGACATGAAATTTTCACTTATAATCTCCCTAGAGCATGAATTATTTCCGGAAATTTTTTGTCAGGTGAGAATTTTTTGAAAATTTTCCCGAGGCGGTAGCCGAGGGAAATTTTCTTAAAAAATTCGCAATCGAGAAAAAATTTCCGGAATTTTAATTCTTGCTCGCGGGAGATTCGGTACGAAAATTTCATGTCAAAACTATTTGAAAATACAATTAAATTGGTGACATATTATGGTGACTGGTGTTATTGTTGTATAGGAGGGAGATTTCCACTTATTAATCTTACAGCTAGGTGCTTATGGGAGGGTGATTTCCGAAAAAATACACAAGTTGCGATCGCAACGTTAAGAAATGCTTGTGTTTTCTTGGTTTGTACCTTGACGACATGAAATTTTCACTTATAATCTCCCTAGAGCATGAATTATTTCCGGAAATTTTTTGTCAGGTGAGAATTTTTTGAAAATTTTCCCGAGGCGGTAGCCGAGGGAAATTTTCTTAAAAAATTCGCAATCGAGAAAAAATTTCCGGAATTTTAATTCTTGCTCGCGGGAGATTCGGTACGAAAATTTCATGTCAAAACTATTTGAAAATACAATTAAATTGGTGACATATTATGGTGACTGGTGTTATTGTTGTATAGGAGGGAGATTTCCACTTATTAATCTTACAGCTAGGTGCTTATGGGAGGGTGATTTCCGAGAAAATACACAAGTTGCCATGGCAACGTTAAGAAATGCTTGTGTTTTCTTGGTTTGTACCTTGACGACATGAAATTTTCACTTATAATCTCCCTAGAGCATGAATTATTTCCGGAAATTTTTTGTCAGGTCAGAATTTTTTGAAAATTTTCCCGAGGCGGTAGCCGAGGGAAATTTTCTTAAAAAATTCGCAATCGAGAAAAAATTTCCGGAATTTTAATTCTTGCTCGCGGGAGATTCGGTACGAAAATTTCATGTCAAAACTATTTGAAAATACAATTAAATTGGTGACATATTATGGTGACTGGTGTTATTGTTGTATAGGAGGGAGATTTCCACTTATTAATCTTACAGCTAGGTGCTTATGGGAGGGTGATTTCCGAGAAAATACACAAGTTGCCATGGCAACGTTAAGAAATGCATGTGTTTTATTGGTTGTACCTTGTCGACATGAAATTTTCGATAAAATTTCCGGCACTTGTGATATTACATACGAAAAAAACGACCAACGCAGGTGGAACGCATCTTTTTACGTGACTGGTCGGCATTTCCCGTCACCTAAAAGCCAAAGTCCGAAAACCGTCAGAAATTGCTCTTTTTCGCCGAGCTACAGCTAAGTTATTTCGGCTCGGGGCTCTGGGGTTGTAATTTCTGAAGCTTCCCTCAAGTCTTCAGGTGAGATGCAGATGCTTCCGGTGTCCCCGAAAAATCAGAAAAAAGACGCAATTTCTAAGAGCGGTACCTCAGGATTTCCCGTCAATTTCGCTAATTCTATCTACAGCCGTCCCGTTTCTCGAAACTTGAAAATCGGGAGTCGGGAACTTTGGTTAAATATCGGATTTTCGAGGTTTCTTTCGGTAATGGAGGAAAGTACAAAGTACAAGACCCAATTAAGAAATTTACCACCACCTTCGATTTTTAGAACGGCACTTTTCGTAGTTATCAAAAGACTTGTGAAAAAGTTGTAAATATGTTCTTGGGACGGGTTGTACCTATAAAAAGATTAAAAATTAACCAACTTCTTTAAATAACAATGATCGGGCCTATATTATCTGAGGCAACCTACTCAGTACTCGCTTACATTTTTTTTATGTAAAAACAGAACAAAGTGGCGGGTGTGACACATCAAACTGAATGAGACATTTTCGAGCCCAAGAGGGTACAAATTTTACTGTAATCCATACAATAAGACTAATGTTACACATAAATAATTCTATCAGTTCTTGCAAAATATTTTCATGCCAAACTTCTTGCCATACCTAGATAGCTATACAGGGTGATTCAGTTCCGGTGCTCAACATGGGGATCTCGGAAACCGTAACAGATACGAAGTCGGTCAAATGGAGGCAAACTTGCGCCTTTGGGTGTCTAATAATATGCCGTTGAGAAAGTTAAAATATTTTCATGATTTGCTGAGATATTTAAGAAAAACGGAATTTTTGAAATTTAGATTTAATTTTTTTCTGGCGCCATTTGCGTTAATATTGAAAAATAAATTGTACTTTTTCATTGCAACTTTTTCTGGACTACGTCATAGTATTTTTAGATTTTCGGGGCGACGTTTCGTTTTTGAGATCGAGGGATCATCTTAATTTTTTTAAATATGGACCTGGATTTTTTATTGCATATTTCGAAATGAATCGTTGTCCTGAGTACAACGATGTATGAAACATACATATTTTTTCTTGTTTTAGCTGCTAAAATGCACATTTACTAAGACAAAAATTAATACGGTCCTGGACTATGCATTTTTCTCTCTTTTTTTCCAAAGCTATTCCGATTATAAGAGGTGATCATTATTTTAATACCTACTGGATTAATTATACTACATGTTTGTCCTATTTTGAAATTTTTTTATACTTTAGGTAAATACCAACAATAATTACTAACAATAGTGAGATACATTTT
This sequence comes from Pseudeuparius sepicola, assembly GCA_963920635.1. Classification (NCBI taxonomy): domain Eukaryota; kingdom Metazoa; phylum Arthropoda; class Insecta; order Coleoptera; family Anthribidae; genus Pseudeuparius; species Pseudeuparius sepicola. Next base: position 9,671,936 of record OY987304.1, read on the forward strand.
ACCTAAAGTATAAAAAAATAATTTCAAAATATGACAAACATGGAGAATAATTAATCCAGTAGGTATTAAAATAGAGATCACCTGTTACAATCTTAATAGCTTTGAAAAAAAAGAGAAAAAAATGATTAGACCAGGACCGTATTAATTTTTTCTTAGTAAATGTGCATTTTAGCGGCTAAAACGAGAAAAAATATGTATGTGTCATATATCGTTGTACTCAGGGCAACGATTCATTTCGAAATATGCAATAAAAAATCCAGGTCCGTATTTAAAAAAATGAAGATGATCCCTCTATCTCAAAAACAAAACGTCGCCCCGAAAATCTGAAAATACTCTGACGTAGTCCAGAAAAAGTTGCAATGAAAAAGTATAATTTATTTTTCAATATTAACGCAAATGGCGCCAGAAAAAAATAAAATCTAATTTTCAAAAATTCGGTTTTTCTTAAATATCTCAGCAACCCATGAAAATATTTTAACTTTCTCAACGGCATATTGTTAGGCGCCCAAAGGCGCAAGTTTGCCTCCATTTGACTGACTTCGTATCTGTTACGGTTTCCGAGATCCCCATGTTGAGCACCGGAACTGAATCACCCTGTATATGTCAAGAATAAACGAGGTATTTTGAGTGAGCCACCCAGTATACTTAGCGATTCTATTGGCAGCCGTTTTGTGTTTGTCCGAGTATGTTCAAATATAGATCAAACTTCATTTATGTATTGTGGGCTACACTAAGGTGTACTCTTTATCTTTTTATAGGTTTTATGGTCCAATTTAACCTGTACTATGCAATTCTCCAAAAGCACAGACATCGTAATCCGTATCCGTAGCTATAACGCCGAAAACCATAAATAGGGATGATTTCCAATATACGCCGGCATAATATACCACCCACGAGGAATCCCATAACGTATACATCCCATTTGGCCCACCAAATCCGTACAATTTTCCACCTTCCTTCACCCATTTTCCCTCTGCACCGGATCCTGCACACTTACCGAACAAATCAAGTCAAAGCAAATATTGAAATAAGTTTTCCGCCGCTACAGCTCACAATACAAATGTTTGCTTGCTCGTAGAATCGGATTTTTATTCGTGTCCCCCACTTAGAACGTTCCCCTGCACGTCCGAAATGCCTAGGACTACCCTCACAGTCCCAGCGAACCCCTCGAGAGTTTACAGTAGCGAGTATGGTTAAAAAGAAATTGCCGCAAGCCTTTTAGTTATGGTAGTAGGTAGCCATTGTTAAGGTTCGGGGTGCGGCGGCCCTTAAACATCCGTCCTTTAAGGGTGGAATTCGAGCGGCGTTCGAAGATTCGATTTTATTGTATTGTGCTTTGAAAGTTGCCGAAGTGCACGGACTGAGGGCGGCCAGGGGTCCAATGCCGGTTTACTGTGTCGTAAAACAATATTAGCAGGCCGCAGACGAAGGTCGAATATCGGGAAATTGGTGCAATTCGACGGTGTTTATTGGGTGAAAGCAGCGGAGATTTTTTTTTCAGAGAAATTGTGTGGTGTTTGACCTGATTTCCGAATTGGATCGTATCTATGAGAGGCAAGGAAACAGAAATTTGGGTCAAAGTTGGCAAAGTTGGCATACGGGAACAAGAACTTAGTAATATTACAAAAGAAAACAAAAATTATGAAAATTCCATCACAAAAACTACTACCTAAATGTTTGTAACTTTTCCAACGCACTTGTTTTTCATTCATTATCGATTTGCTGAAAGTAGTAGATAAGAGTTCTTTTTGTTTGTTTTGTTAAAATGGTTAGGTACCTAACTTCAATTTGATAGAACAACAGATCAACAACAGTTAGTTGTTGTCGCCTAGCATTTAGACAAGAGGTTAAAAATATGGAAAAGAGAAAGTTATGGAATTTAACTTTAAAATTCATCAGTTTTTTTGGTCGATTAGTATTATTTAGTACCTACCCAATTTCTCTTGTTAGTGCAAATTTGTAGCATACCTAATATTAAAATTAAAAAATAGTCAAAAATATGGAGGTATTATACAGGGTGGACCAGCTGTACTATACGATAGGTGCAAAAGAAAAAAAAAATGGAGTTGAAACTTGAGCTTTGGAGGATTAGCCTTGCTTGATTAGAAACTAATTTGCACCGTATTTTTATATTTTAAAAATCAAGCAGGCCTTCGGGGGCAATTTATTCATTTTCAGTTTAGGTATACTTAGGGCGCTACGATACCCCCCATTTTCAAGGGTTTCGTAGTTTACATCTCCTACTTGCATTTGTTAATATTTTCACTTGATTTTTTTTTGTGGCTTAGATAAAACTACGAAGAATCGTCGTTGTGTATCACGAACTGTGCAGGACTAATGCGACACTGTGAAAAAAAATGCCAAACATACCCGAAATTCGACTATATTCGGTTAAGAATTTCGAGTATTTCCACCACTCAAAAATAATTCGAAGGACACAACGACGATTGAGGCATTCTATAACATTATTTTAAGACTACTTTCAAGTCGATACGTTTGTTCGTTTGGCTATGATTTGAAAACTACGAACCCATTGCCCGGCAATAAAATGATCCGTGAATTGGCCATTCGAGCAGGAATTAGACGTACGGAGATAGGCGGGCGGGCGGGCGTTCGCTGGAACTCGTGGTTCCCCTACTTCCCCCTACTTCGGCGTACCTCACCGGGCTCGGAAACCACGTCAGGAGAACTTTCAATCGATATCAGATGGTTCATTTTTCATTTTATTAGTCTCAGTCTCCCTTATTTGTGTTTCGCTTGTTTTGAATGTTAGTATGTTAGCAAATATTTATATTTCCGAGTACCCGAAGAAAATATTTTCTACCGCGACATTATGTATGTCGACTGGCATATAATAATACTCATTATTATTATTCCTCCAGGAATTATAAATAAATAATTATTAATCCATTGCGCCACAAATAAATTTTAGAAAATAAATAATTATTATTCACAAAGTACCTACTTTTTGCTTTTGTGTAAAATGGTTTAATCCCTAGGGCATAAAATGGCCTGGTCGTGCAAAAAGAGTAAATTTAAATTCTAGACCAAATTGTGCGCTTGATTTTTACTTTAAAAATGTGATAGGTACAAGTAATAATTTTGCCAAATAAATGGGTCATGTGAAGCATTTTTTGAAAACGAATTCCTATGTAAATCGCTGCATGATAAAAGCTAATTTATATACTTTCCAGAGGGAACGATAATAATTCTGACATCCAGTCAGTTTTAGAAACTTCTTCGTTAGAAGATTGTTCGAAAGTCATTGGAGTTGAAAATCGGGCAAAATAAAAATAGTACATTTTATTGTTCCAGTCTGTCGAATTTATGACATTTTAATACATTTTCTAGGATGTTCGATAATTCAGATTTGTCAGAATAAGGTTCTGAAACTGAACCGCAGTCAGGGCAAGAATACCTATAATGTTTGATAATGATGTCACAACAGTCACATGTAGTGAAACCAATAGGAGTAATTTGTGGGCTTGAGTGCTTTTATTCCCGTAGGTACCTAATATGGTTTCCAGAATTTGAGAGAGGGGTACCTACATATTTTGCATTTTGCACACTTATTCGGATTTAGGTATAAGTAGTACTGCAGGTGCATAGGGTTTGGAAAACAAACTTTCTGGGAAAAACAGGGCTTTGAATGGAACATTTACAAGGGATTAGAAATTAATAGCTCCTATTATCTCACAACTATTACTTTATTTAAAAAGGGAGACCAGTTTCGTAACTCTATAAATTAGTCCTTGAGGATGTAATTTTATAGATTAACGAAACCGTTGTGATATAATATGGCCTATTCACTCTAATCCCTCTAAAGTGAACTCTTACAGTGTAGAAAGTTTTTAGTTAGATTTATTTATTATTACACAAATGTAAATATGGAATACCTACTAGTTATATAAAACATTTTGAAGAAGTAGACTTTAGACGCACTTTTTTAGTCGTAGCAACACTATTATGCAGAACAATTATCCAATCAAACATTAATAGATGTTCAACTGACCCTAATGTGGTTCAAGAAGAATTCGGTAATCGAATCGTTAATTTAGATTTTATAATTGAGCAATTACAAGTTTTTTTTATACACGAACCCTTCATAGCATGCACCTTTGCTGATATGAAAAATAATAGTAAAATTGCTTCGACGCCAAAAAGCTATGCAGTGTGTTGCCAACGAAAAGTGAACGCCCTGGAAAATATCATTTTTGCAATAAAGCAAACAGGCCACCGCCGTTTTTTAAATATATATTCGCGCTTCTTCGTCGGCATCGGCGAGACTCGTGTGACCCCGGCGGCCGTCGGCGGCGGCCGGCACGAGTTATTATTTCATATTATCTACACGTCTACACAGGAAAAAAAGACTGTTGTGATTTTAGTGAGTTCGTGTATATAGTCACTTTTCCATTACCTACTTTAAATATACAAGCAAATCCATGTGGTCCCAACAATATAATCTATACTTTTGACGTAATTGCAGATGAACCAATAAGTTTAAAATAGTTTGAATTTCCGTTAAGAAGACGTATTGTCACTTCGATACTAAAATTGGTATACTACAATGAAAGCATAACCTCGGTTTTAAAATATCTTATGTTTTATTTAAACAATTAAATTTATTTTATTTGAATAATAGTAATTTTCACCCTCAGACTACTCCAAACTATATAAGAGTACCCCAGAAGCAACTGAAAAAACATTATAATTCATTGGATGAACAAAAAACTTAATTGCAACTTTTATATTCATCAATGTAAGTAATCATAGTCCAAGCAAATTGTCATTTTTTTATAGAGGTAGAAAAAAAAAGATTCTTAACAGGTAGATATTTTCAGGGTTGGTTGTGGGTAGCGTCCTGAGTATAACCCCAAAAAATCACCGTCGAAGTCGTGTTACGAACCCCGCAATAGGAGTGGTTTTGCAAACATTTTTTTGCAATTTTTTTTCTTCTCATGTGTACAATTTTTTTTCTTCTTATGTATACATTATTACGTTCTCTACAACTTTCTCTCATGAAGTTTTTTTTTTAACTTCAATACTTCACGAGATATAGGTAAAAGATCGCCACTATCTAAAGTGCTTTATAAGGGTAAAAAAAAATTCTTTAAAACAAGCTGATTTTTTCAGGGTTAACTGGGGGTTAACTTAGGAGTGCACACAATGATCGCAAATTAAAGGTTTTGAATCAACCCTACACTCTATATCGTTCGTAGTCATAATGAACACTGCAAGTGAATGGCTATAATTGATATTAGTACCCACAATTAAGTATTACAAATCCAGCAAAAATTCAGTGACAATAGTTGTAATTTCAGTATAATGAACAGTTAAATGTATCGCTATTCAATTCAACACCATGAAACGTTATGTTGTTCTGACAAAATAATGTGCTTAGAAAAGAAGTATTATAGACTCAATTCCAGAACACGCTATTTATTGAAATAAAATATTACATTTAAATTATTCATTAGAATTCAATATCAATTGTAATTGAATTGATTATTGTTAGTTACAAAAAAGCTTCTGCTTGAGTTTGAGGAATAATATCTCATATTGAATTAAACAGGGTTTTTTTACAAAGTGACAGAGTTTTCTCAGTGTAGTACCCACGGCCGGCCTGCCCCTCAATCGTAGCACTATGAAGGGGCAGGTTGGAGTGGGGAGTCGTGGGGACCAGAGGAAGGAAAAGGATAGGCATATCTAATCGAGCGACGTTTGTCCTGAATTGAGTCGGGCATTTCGGGCGGATTTCATAAGTATCGTAGCCTCTTAAGAGATATCGACAAGTTTCATTGAAAAAGTTGTTCAGAATCCAAATCCAAGTACCCGTACCAAATCTTAAAACAATGGACATACTTTTTTTTTAATTTTTCCATTTTTGCGGTTTTAGCTCAAATGATATTTTAATTTACTATTATTTTGGCATCAACTTAGAACTGGGAAACGTTCAAACATAACATAATTTTAAAGCGTATAATATATCATTTTCTTTTGAAAAATACCTATTCTTATCGGTAATTAGTAATAAAAAGTTAATAGAATGATAAAGCTAGTGATATAAAATAGTTTTTAGGAAGTTTTGAATTTTTAAAATTTTCAGAAATTTCATAAATATACAGTGTGTCCCCGGATAGGTGTAACTATACTTGTAAACTTTTTTATTTTTCATTTTTCGGCAAAAAGTCATTCTTTATAAAAAGTTTTGCTTATTTTGAAACTGGGAAATCCAATACCAGATTTTTGAAAAGTTATACAGGGCGTCCGAAAAGTTCAAAATACTAAAATCGTGTCAAGAGTAAAGCGCTCTTTTTTCAAAGCTAGCAGAAAATGTTATTCGAGAAAGTGGTTTCTAATAAAACAAAGGGCCCAAATCTCAGATATTAATAGATTCTAATAAAATTCACGAAAGAGTCGATTTTTTAAAATGTGGTTCAAGATATTGAGAGCAATAATGTGTTATTACGGTTTATCCAGGAGGCATTGGAAAACAAGTAAACATGTAAGCCCTGAAGTGTTTGAGGCGTACCATAGACAGGTTCATCCGATCTGGGTCTGTTTACAAAAAAGAAACGTAAAAAAGTTAAAAATATAATATTTCTTGAAGTTTATTAGAATCTATTAATATCGGAGATTTGGTCCTTTTGTTATCTTAGGAACCACTTTCTCAAATAACATTTCTCGCCAACTTTGAAAAAAATAGCACTTTATTCTTGACACGATTTTAGTATTTTGAACTTTTCGGACGCCCTGTATAACTTTTCGAAAATCTGGTATTGGATTTCCCAGTTTCAAAACAAGCAAAACTTTTTGTAAAGAATGACTTTTTGCCGAAAAATGAAAAATAAAAAAGTTTACAAGTATAGTTACCTACACCTATCCGGGGACACACTGTATTAAAAATTGTCAAAAAACTAAATATTTTAGTAGAGCGTTCAAATTTGGTACACATACGTAAAATTGAAAAACAAACAACATTTTGAAGTAAAACTTTTTGATATTTTAACAACTAAACCCATTTTTGGCGATATATTTTTTTAAATGCCATTTTTGAAGTCATTTTTCATCTTTTTTAAAGCAAAAGGTAACCCCGAAATTAAATTTCAAAATAAAACGTTAATTACAAATTTTCCCCCTATGGTGCGAACTTTGTGGAGGACACTATATAATATCTCCATATTCTTGACCGTTTTCCACCAACAGAGGCTGGGCGTCTAAAAATGATCACGCTGTACATATCACCTAATAATTATCAAGAAATATTTCAGGAAGAGTAGGTAGGTATATTCACCCATTATATATATTTCACAGTTAGTTGCTCTCTGCCTTTTATGGTTATATTGATCCAGTTATACCTTAAAAAACTTGGTCTTCCAATATTTTTTTATTGTCGAATAACATAACGAATTTTGTCGTTACCTAAAAAAACGGCAATAAACTCATAAAAAATAGTACCTAACAGTACCAAAGAGGCCCTTCGTGACTTCAAGTGACTTAACCCCAGACAATATTAAATAACTCTTGCGAATATCTCATAAAATTTATGGGTCACTTGGTTGGTTTAGGGGTACCGCTAAGCCTACAATTTCATGTTTATTGCGAAACGTTACTACCTTTTGGCCAATATTTTTAACTGTTTTGTTTGCTATCCCAGGTCAGAAAGGCTAAACCACATTTAATATGGATTGGGGAAAACAAACAAACAAACACTTTGATTTTGAAATACACAATATAGTTACACACAGTAGGTACTCTATAACGTATAACTATAAAATATGAAACTCTCAAGCATCGGAGTGTAATGATTGTATAGTATTTTTTAAAGTCACCTGGAACACTTGCGGCGTTTTCTTTGTAAAACAAAACCCAGTCTTAGGCGGCGTGCGGCACTTAATAATATTATAAAAATTTTATTTAAATGCTCTAAAAAAGAATAAAATAAACTTTGAAATAATTCAAACCAAAGCAAACCAATAATTTTGTTTCACACAAAACAACACCACACAAAAATCTATACACAAAAGCAAAATCCCGGAACTGGTTAAACTAGCACGATGAAGCTCCGAAACGCCCACCAATCAAATCGCTAGGCCCGCTTCCTTATTGGCTGCGTCCTTGATTAGGTCGACGTTGACCGCATAAAAAAACCTTTGAATTTTATAAGGGTGATTTCTGCTGATAAGTCTGGTATTTTTACCAGTAGCAGAGCGTGGCAAATGCTATGAAATAGATCGCGCCCCGTATATCACTGTGTTCCAAGTGAGTTCATTTATGTTTTACCAGGGTAGCTTGAGAACAGGTAAGTATTAGCAGTAAAAAGAGATGAAGGACACAGAGAAGATAGGTATTGTAGTAAAAACAAGTAGTGACTGCATGCTCGCCTAATATAATATCACTTGTTCAGCGAAATGCGGTGGATAGGCGTGCCATAATTTCTAAGATCTTAGGATATACTTGCGTAAATAGTTATAATCGATATAGCTTTTTAGAGACCTTTTGACAATATTATATGGTGCATTAACCTTTACGTTGTGTTTGACCACAACCTTAAAAAAACCTTAAAAGTGAAATATTATGTTGCTTGTAGAATATGTATATTTTTGAAAACTGCGTGACGCTTATGTCCTATATTCTTTTTTGTGACGCCAATTAGAGTTTTTTATGCTGTTTCAAGTGACTTTAGAAATACTATACCAATAAATCGATGAAAACAATAATTAGTTGTGTTCACTAATTTAGAATATAATTGTGACTGAGGGAGTGGCGTCAAGCTAATGAGACGAATGCAGGTTCTTCCCGCTATATTTTTCTACAGAAAATATTGTTTTCTTGAAATTGGCTGTGAAGTGTCTCAAAATCGCCGTTAAAATCTCAGAAATCGGCATACTGAAGCCCATTATTATTGTACCATTTTTTTCAATAAGTAGGCCAGACGCGAAGCCATCGACAGTCAAAAGTGACCAAATATTCAAAACCCGGCCAATAAAGGCTCGTTTAACTTCTCGTACACATTGCGAAATTGTTACCTATAGCAGCGCAATCTTTCAGTATAAATATTTTGGTATAGGCTTGAATATCAATCTATTTTTCATGGAGGATGCAAAACAGGCAGCAGTTTGGAGTTTCTGTTGGGAAGCACCGTGCCTCGTCATACTTGACCTAAGTAGAGCGATTGTCAAAGTCAAGCAACGCCGTGTGCAGTCGGTTCATGGACGATGGACGGGTGATCCCTTATGATTAATTTTTTGCGTAATAAAACATTTTTTCCGATTTGAAAAAAATATATATGTACCTTGATACTGAAGTTATTTTTATGACTCATATGGTTTATTTACTACTACCACAGATAACGTAACCGTTATCTGTGCTACTACTAACTAAATTCCACATGAGTCATAAAAAGCTGAACTTCAGTGCCTTGGTACATAAAAATAACTATATTTTTTATTTAACATATTTAATTTTGGAGGCGTGTGAACACAAATTTATTTTTTGTTAACATGTCTATTATATACCGCTCTGTATAACACATAAAACCTATTGGATTTTGGATACTTTTTTGCAATTTATGGTTCAAGTATATGAAGAATCAACTGAAACATTTGCTTAATCATCAAAAGGAAAAGTGAAAATGAAGTAAGTATACATTTTACAATAAACTGCGCTTTAGTTTTCAAGGGTAAGTATATGAAGCTTAATAGAAGCGCAGTTACATGGGTTGAGTCTTGGGAATTAAAATGTTAAAATAGTAACTTGGCAGACTTTTAAAAAAATATTCCACAAAGATCACTTTACACCTTAAGGTATACAACGATTAGGATACAACCTAAATCTATTTAATACGATACCGAGATTTTTCCCAAATTTACAACAAGTTTTGCTTTCATGTCGACGTTAAAGCCCAATTTACGTCCCAAATAAACAACAAATAATGGAATACTTGGCGCCGGTTTTCTAAATACATCGTAAAAAGGTAGTCGCGCTTCCGACCGTTTTATTTTAAGAGTGCGTTTTATTTTAAACACTGGGCGCTTAATTACCCGATCAGACTCCAAACAAACGCTTTCGGCTTTGATTTTTAATTAGAGGACGTAAAATTAACACTGAAACGAACATTACGATGTAACAGGAATTTGATTCGAGATTTTTTTGTGTAAATCGATGTTTTTTTATCTTGCTGAAATCGCTCGATATTTTTTAATGACAGAGCTATATAGCGCCTTTGAAATGATCCAAATAACACGAATATTTCAAATATTACGAAATCTACATTTCAATTTACCCACATTAATCCACCAGAAAGTCTCCATCAGTGGTACTTCTTTCTATTGACATAACAACTGGCCGTCTACACATACTTAGAGGTCCATCTGAAGCTGCAGCTGGAAAGAGATATAATTAAAGATCCGCTCCCACCTACAAGCAAATAGTATCGGGTTGACAAAGTTTGGTTACGCAGTCCATGTTTGTACCATAAATATATGAAGATGGATGCATATCATTAAGGAACACCCTGTATGGCCAGAAATATTCTAGAACACTCTAGAGTGTTCACTTTAACTACCTATACACTATACAGTGTGTTCCGTCGTAAGTGTGAAAACCTTTGTAAGATTTTTGTTTTTGATATATCCCAGTGCTTATTTCTAAATCATACCATGGGAAGTGGGAAAAAACTGAAAATAAAAAACCTTTTTCAAAACAAGCTTTTATTTAATGTACTAAAACGAATAAAATAAGTTTATGTTTTCGTTAAGATAATTCAATTCCAAAGTTTTTTTGCAAATTGAAAAGTTTGTCGCGCGAAATGTTGATGAAAGTAGGTACCAATTAATGTTATCGGACAGTGATTGGTTGATAAGCAAGTACCTATTTGCCAAAGTATGCATTTTTTTCTTTACAATTCGCGTGACAAGCTTTTTAATTTGCGAAAACTTGTCGCAATTTGGAAGTGAATTATCTCAACGAAAACATAAACTTATTTTATTCGTTTTAGTACATGGCTTATACAGTGTCTGTCAGAAAGTTGGATACAAATGGGAATTTTCTTTATTTGAAGTTTCTCAAAAAAAAATTATTCTTGATAAAAGTTGGTGCTTGTGCTTAAACTCAAAATCCACCCGCAAACATTTTGAAATTTCGATTCGTATACAGGGTAGGTTGAAAAATATGAAAATTCCTCAAGAGTAAAGTACCCTTATTTTTGGAACTACATCAGAGTAGCACTAAGAAAAGTTGTTTGTAATCTCAAGACAATGTCAAATATGAATTCACAGCCACCTACTCAAAATAAAAAAATTCACACTTGCGCATTTTTTACTCATCACGCTGTATAATACATAATGTTAGGTATGTATTTTGAGGCACATCTTCGAGCATGACAGTACGATACCAATGATTTTTGTTCACATTTAACTAGCATCTTAAAAACACTTAATAAGTGAAAGTTCTGCAAAGTTTGTCGTTTTTTTGTATCCAGGTAAAATATTCCTACAATTTCAAACATAACATAGCATCTAATCTGTGGAACATAAAAATATTTTAATAGAGCAACAATTTAAGAGTTATTTAATAAATGAGAATTCAACAATAAAAATTATACAGCGGGATGAATAAAAAACGCAAAAAGTGTGAATTTTTTTTATTTTGCATATTCAACAATAAAAATTATACAGCGGGATGAATAAAAAACGCAAAAAGTGTGAATTTTTTTTATTTTGAGTAGGTGGCTGTGAATTTATATTTGACATTGTCTTGAGATTACAAATAACTTTTCTTAGTGCCACTCTGATGTAGTTCTAAAAATAGGGGTACTTTACTCTTGAGGAATTTTCATATTTTTCAACCTACCCTGTATACGAATCGAAATTTCAAAATTTTTGCTGGTGGATTTTGAGTTTAAGCACAAGCACCAAGTTTTATCAAGAATAATTTTTTTTGAGAAACTTCAAATAAAGAAAATTCCCCTTTGTATCCAACTTTCTGGCAGACACTGTATAAAAGCTTGTTTTTAAAAAGGTATAAAAGGTATATTTTATTTTGTGCTTTTTAGTACCTATTTGATTCCTATGTCGAGGGTGGTAAAGAAATTTAGTCTGCCATCTTGGGGCGGCCGCCATATTGGATTTCGTATAAAGGTATTCACCTTATTGTTTTCTACCCGTCGAGCTCTTTCATTTGATACCCATGTTGGGGATCAAATAGGTAATCCGCCATCTTGGACCGGCGGCCATATTGAATTTATAGTGTGATGTCACTAACTTTATCGTTTTCTATACTCTTCAAGCCCTTTCATTTGATACCCATATTAGGGGGGTTGACAAAAATACATCATCCGCCATAGTGGAGTGGCGGCCATTTTGAAAGTATTAAAATATTGAGTATTGCATATTGTATTGTCACCGGAACTAAAGGTGTATGCAAAATTTCAGCTCAATCTGATGTCAGTAAGTGGCTCTAATTCAGCTTGCAAGATTCGACCCACACATAGGTATTATACATACTAACAGGGCAAGTTAAATAAAAGCTTGTAATATATGCCCTCTAGGAGCATGTAACATCACTCAAGTCTCTCAAAAGGGGCCTGCTACTATTATATTTATACCCCCAAAATTGCAAAAGTACAATTATTAGCGATTTTTTTATGAAATGTCCTGACCCTGCCTTAATGACACGTCAATATTTAAGGGTGTTATTCTTGGACCCATTTTAAGAAAAAAACTTCATACGAACGTATGTCGTAAACGTCCTAACTTTTCAGATACAGGGTGGTAAAGTTTTCAGAAAAAAATCTTTTTTTTATAATAACTGTGACACTATTGTACATATGTTTATGAAATTTGGTACACGTCTTCTATGCATCAAGATGGCATTTTCTGATGTACAAACAATTTTATTATTTTTACCAGTGGCGTCCGTGCGGAATGTTGATTGAACATTTTTGAAGAAAAAAATGGTACGCCAGTGACTTCCCTTAAAATATATTTTTTTGGATTTCTCATTCATTTCTGAGCAAATTTGATCTCTTGATTTTCTTTCGTCCGACGCATAGTTTTTACTTAAAAAATAAAAATCCTTTTACTTCAGGGTAAAGTCGCTAAAAGTCTGATGCGGTGACTGTTGTGTGGAAATCTTTTTTCATGCTATTGAGTTCGTTTAATATTAAATGTTAATTAATTCAGAAATAAGCAACTGATTTTACTTCAGAAAAAAGTAAAAAAACTTTCAAATACCCAATAAATACCACATTAGAAAACTTTACCACCCTGTATCTCAAAAGTTCATATGAAGTTTTTTTCTTAAAATGGGTCCAAGAATCACCCCCTTAAATATTGACATGCCATTAAGGAACACCCTGTATATTATAATTAATATTTTTAAAATCCAGCTCTATTACGATTTGACTTTATTTTATGGTAACGAATTGTCTTTGCGTCCAGTATTTTAGCAGTTTTATCCTATTAACGCAGCTTTTATAGGTAGATTTGTTTGTGATAACATGAAATTTTCATGCACATGAATAAAATGGTATGCACATTGCCCAGACCATTAGGTGAATTGGAGAAGAATAAACACTATTTTGGAATTATGGGATTATTTGATCAACCAGCTGAAGAAGCGAAAATTCTAGATATTATTTTGGAAGAGTATTTTGTAACGTATGCAAGAATGAAAATAGAAAATTTTGTTTATAGCTCAAAATTAAGCGAACCAACAGTCCTGCATATAAAGAAGAAACTGAAAAATCTAATGCGTTTTATGCTTCCTTACACTACAACTAGCCATGGACTTCATTTCAAACCAAAAGGTACCAAATACTCTTGCTTGCTTTTTAGACGCGCTTTTCTTAAGAAAATGTATGGAAATATGCCTTGTCAAATTAGAGGGACATAACAAACAAATATTTTATTTTATTTTGGATATTAAATTCGTTGTAACAGACACATTTGCATGTTTTTATTTTATAATAGATTCTACAAGAATGGTGTTTTAACACTAAACCACCGAGTAAATTTGTTTCGTCGTGTGGCGCCAGTGGCGATCGCTTGAAACAGCGCTATGCATAGGTCTTTAAAATTTAATATAGTGTTGGTCCAGGTTCAACTTAAACCTGTTTCAGTTTTTTATTAAAAACTAAAAAAAAAAAGAAAATTAAAAACCATTTAAAAATAGGTTTTTTTTTAAACCTTAAAGCAATTTCAACAGTCACTGGTCTAACCCCCCCAGGGCCGGCTCTAGGCTGGTGCGGACGGAGCGGCGTACGCGGCCCTGCGTTTTGACAGGCCCCGCGCCTCCGAGTCCCTTGAGCCAGTCAATAGCGTATTTAAAAGGGCGGGGCCGAAACCATTTAGGAATTTGAAAATATTCACTGCAGCTTGTAAATCTGAAGATATTGGGATTTCCAAAAACTAATTTTTACATTTCTAAAAAATTTCGCCTGCGGCACATTTTGCAGAATTATTTTAAATGCACTTGTCTGAAAGAAATTCACAAAGATTGTCCCTCCCCACCCGAACTTAATTTCTATATAAGTACGTCACTGAAGTGATCTAAACTCATCGCCCCGGCGTACTTTTTTAAAAAGTGACATGCAAAAAATATACCATTCTAGTGGCGTCTCAATTTTCAAAAATTTGTAGGTACTTAATAGATTAAATAAACTCCTGGACAAAATTAACGCAACATCATAAATTTGCCACTTATTTGATGCTATTTGTTTTCTGAATTTATGATCCGATTTGAATGATTTTTTTTGCATTGTAGGTTGGTTCTTTGACAATGTCATAGTTTTCGCTGTTTATGATAAAAAGTTCATTTTCGATTTATACCGGGTGTAACAAAAATGTTATGTTTTTTCCGAAAATTCGTATCACCCTGTGGAGTATACTAGCAACCGAAACATATAGACATTAGACGGTATAGGTCCATCTTTCTTCAACATTTTCTTTTTTGGTTTACTTCATTATCTCTGTTATTAAACGAGATACACTGTTTTATAGCGTAACATGTTTTTATAGACTTTATTATTCAACACATTCGTTGTTAAATGTTTTCAAGTAGGCTATGGAACTTTTCTAACATTTCAAGCGATGTGTCAACAGATGTTGTGTTTTAAAGTTACAAAGGTCAAATAAAATTCGCCATACTGATAAAAACTATTCGAAAACTGCTTATTAAACGTTCGTTTCATATGCCCAGTTGCCCGACTATTCTATTGTTTAAACCAGCCTCATTTAAACGTCTTCTGATTGTTCGAGACGATATTGTATGATGGCGAGCAGTTATATTTTCTGTGCTAGTACTAGTGATATTCCTGTTTCTTAGAGCAGGTTGCCTAATAAAACGCTCATCCCTTGGATCGGTACATCGTTTTCGCCCTTGGCCTGACCTTCGAGAGTAAGATCCTGTCTCGTTAAATCATTCAACCATACGACTTGTAGTCGAACGATGTCTTCCTATCACATTAGCAACATGACACATCGAATAGCCTTCATCCACCAAAGTTAAAGCTCTTACTGCTTCTTCTGCGATAAATTTTTTGGTCGATTCATTTTTCAAGTTTAAAATACTCGTCGTGCAACTGGGCATATGAAACGAACGTTTAATAAGCAGTTTCCGAACAGTTTTTATCGGCATGGTGAATTTTATTTGACCATTGTAACTTTAAAACACAACATCTGTTGACACATCGCTTGAAATGTCAGAAAAGTTCCATAGCCTACTTGAAAACATTTAACAACGAATCTGTTGTATTTATAGAGTCTATAAAAACATGTTACGCTATAAAACAGTGTATCTCCTTTAATAACATAGATAATGAAGTAAGCCAAAAAAGAAAATGTTGAACAAAGATGGACCTACCGTCTAATGTCAACTGCTATATATTTTGGTTGCTAGTATACTCCACAGGGTGATACGAATTTTCGGAAAAAAACATAACATTTTTATTACACCCGGTATAAATCGAAAATGAACTTTTTATCATAAACAGCGAAAACTATGACATTGTCAAGGAACCAAACCACAACGCAAAAAAAATCATTCAAATCGGATCATAAATTCACAAAAAAAAATAGCATCAAATAAGTGGCAAATTTATGATGTTGCGTTAATTTTGTCCAGGAGTTTAATTCCTTGTCGGGGCCCCGCACTTTCATCCGGCACCTGGCCCCACACACAAAAGCTTGAGCCGATCCTGAACCCCCCTCCCCAATTTTCGCTAGATACGGCCCTGTTTGTATAAAATAGTCTCTCCTTCCCATTCCCTATATTTCTTCAAAGTTGAAACAGAGGTTGATTGATCTTTACATCCCCGATGCAACATTGCAAGATTTGTTTCCTCCTCAAAGTATCGAGTATTCCGGCGGCGTTCCCCTCCTCGGCTTTCGCTACGCCATACACAGCGGAAATCGGAGAGTCATCCGGGGGTTGGGGCTATTGGGTCGGAGCGCGGTATCAGGCGGCGGTGTCGGTGTACCGAAATGAATCAATTCCAGGGGTTCGGCGGGCGCACTGTACCCCCATTGTTACGCTAAACTGCCGACTTTATCTGGGACATTTATCCGGAGGAGCGTCCTCGAGCGGCGGGGAAACGCCGCCGGCGTCGGGCGGTCCTCAAACAATCGGTTTGCGCGGGGGCTTAGCACATTATGGATTATCGCGTAAGAAGATGTGCGCTTTAGCACTTCCCCGATGTAAATAGCCACAAGTCGAAAACGTGGTAATTTTTGACCAAATTTAGCTCCCCCCACTCCCACTTTTAGCCACGCCCCCTTCGCGCTGGTCGTCCGTCCGTGGGGTGGAGACTGGACGATTTGATAGGTCTGTTCAGTGCCCTGTTTCTTTAAATGAAATATTAATATCGTGCAATATTTTTTATATTATGTGCTTAATTCTCGTATTGTAAGAAGCAGTGGAAACCTTAAATTTTTCTGAATTCCCGCTGTTTTAAGTGTTAAGCAAAAAAGAGAACAAATGAATTATCCACAAAATCGCGTAAAAGATGCTACTGAAACTATTAAAACATCAGATCTAACAATTGATGTATTTTTGTACTATGCAAGTACAACATTCATTTTTAATGAACCCAGTGGCGTTCCGTCTCTTGTAATTACCTACGAGGTAATTGCAAAAATCAGCAATCAGTCTTATTATAACGAGTAATATGTTTTGGGTATGGTAGAATTTCCAGACTGAAAGGAACAAGGTAAATATTTCTTTAAAATAAAAATGTTTTAAAATATAAAAAAATAACAAGTAAAACATAAAACATCAATTGCACTAGAAAAACAGCCTTTTTAAACAAAATACAAATGCATACATAAAATTAAATAAATAATTTTCTAAGAAAAAGAAACTAAACATGTAAAAAGAATTAAGTTTACAAAGTGATAATACAACTGAAAATAAATATATTTTGCATCGGAAAAGAAAAATGCAGGTACTTGTAAAAATAAATAAAACATTTTCTTCTAAATGAAACAAAAAAGTAAAATATTTCTAAAATATTGGGGGTTATCCCTTAGGTAAAAGGCACAAGATACAAGTTAAACGAATGGTACTTCTCTGGCTTTAACATTGGCAAACTCTGATATTATATCACTGATATTTATTGCATTAAGTATAGTACTTTCAATGGAAATTATTGCTAAATTGGTTAATCTCTCCTGGCTCATAGAAGACCTTAGATAGTTTTTATAATAATTATTTTTAATTTGGAAAATGATGTCTCCGCGGATGCTACGGTAACTGGCAAGCACAAAAGCATTCGGAAAACTATTCGTGAGAGAATTTTTGAACAAGTACTCCAAAATACTTCTTGGACTTGCAGTATATTCTGATGGAAGAAATATACAAATATATAAATAATATATAAATTTTTTAGCTCACTATACAGGTCTGAAGCGTCGATATCCCCTACAAAATTTGCGGCCTACCAACGTCACGTCACGCCGTACACTTTTCCGCAAGCATTTTAGTTTTAGAAAGTGTCACTTTTCCGCACTAGTGCGGAAAAGTACCTTTCTGCACTACTTTTCCGCACTAGTGCGGAAAAGTACCTTTCCGCACTACTTTTCCGCACTAGTGCGGAAAAGTGGCACTTTCTAAACTAAAATGCGTGCGGAAAAGTAAATGCGTGCGGAAAAGTGTCTTACTTTTCCGCACGCTTGTAAAAAAAATAGTGTTCCTAACTCTTGCGGAAAGTGTCTTTTCCACACTCGATTTCTTGGCTGAACGACTGCAATCGCGTGAGGAAAAGTGACACTTTCCGCAAGAGTTAGGAAATATACTATTTTCGCGACGGAAGGGCGGCCTGTGGCCGGCCCTGGATTTGGCCGCCAGTCTGCGACGCAGACTTCTGCTGCCGGGTCAGCTCGCCCCTGACTGAACCACATTAGCCTGGTGTAGAATCTCCTTGTTAACACTATAGATAACTAACAATGTCCTTTATATTTGACACGGATCCACGGTATTAATAAAATTCAAAAAAATGCAATTACGTTTTCATGCAAAAACCGCCTGGCCGTATTTTAAATTGACCTCACGGGTTATTACGGCAATCCACAAGGATAAATGCATTGCAAGTGAGAGAGAGAAAACAGAATACGCGGTTCAGCACGTGGTTTGTGAGTTCAGTTCAAGTTATTTACGTTTTTTAATTGTTTCGTGTTGTGTTTCGGTGTATGGATTTTCGAAATTTTCTTTTTTTAATAATGGCTTCTGCTTCTGTTAGCGACTGTGCGAGAAATACTTCAGTGTAAAATAAGCGGCACATTGACTTATGAAAAACGTTAAGAAATATAAGAAAAAGGACGCCAAAAACCTCTTCTAGAACTAAAACAAACCACAAAAGACAGACGGAAAGAAATTAACAGGTATTTTAAGCCAACTATGTATATACAACATTTCTGACTGGATTTGTGGATGCAATGTAGAAAACTTTTTTGTTTTGCCTGTACTTTGTTTTGTACCGATGATTCGTTATGGACTAAACCTGGCGTTACTGGCATAAAACATTTAAAAGAAAAACAATGCAAAAATTTGTGTGAATTATTATTCTCGGAATTATCTCAATATATTGGGTATTATTTTTCATAATAATTGTCTAATGGATATCTCAAAGGATATATCATTTGCTGTATTTAAAAGTAAAAAACGTAAAAAATACTTAAAAGTTAGTTTGTGCGTAGCACTCAACAAAAATTTTCAAGTGAGGGCCAGTGCCTGCGGCACTCCACCCCTACAACAATTCAAGAACCGCACCCACCAGCAACCATCTTGTGACCTTTTAGCTTAAAGTATTGAACAGCAGGTTACCAGTCACCGAATATACGGCTCTCTCCATGATCATTTGTCTTAAGTTCCTGGGTCAAGACAAATTTATACGGGAGAAAATCCAAGTTCCTGTGCACCAGAGCTGGGCAAGTAATTAGGCGAAAGTAATTGAACTGTCAATTAATTCCTTTTCATGGAATTGTACTTAGTTGGAATTACTTTTGAAATAGAGACAGTAATTGTAATTTAATATCAAGTACCTTTTGAAAAGGAATTGTACTTGTAATTTAAAATCAATTACTTCTGAGAATTGCAATTCCTTTTTAAAATTCCTTTCATGCAATTACTGTTTCAATTACAATTACTTTTCCAATTACAATTACTTGTCCAATTACAATTACTTTTTCAATTACAATTACTTTTTCAATTACAATTACTTACACAATCTCCTCTTGCGGTGCCGGCCGGCGACGGCCCGAGCTGATTAATCGGGGAAACCGGAAACCTGGATTGGTTTTGGAAATATTGCAACGTTGTTTGGGCCAACCTGGCCAACAAAATGCAATGCAAAATAAATGCGTCATCACTGACAAAGTCAGCAATAATGTTTTCTTTCTTATGCCACTCCCATTTACTATTTACGCGTCACTGGCAATAAATAACGATTGTTCTGCATTCTCTATCTCTATATTAATAGTCAATTCGTAATGCCTATTGTCACGTCACAATAGACATTTAAATTCTGTTTTTTTTTTCATTAGGTGGTGTACGGAATTATCACTATTTATTGGATTAGTAATTCAAAATTAAAACAGTTTTGATAGAAATACATTTTACATTTTGTAACTTTATAAATATTGTATACCACATTTTATAACACAAATTTAGTTCAATAAAAAATGTTGGGTTGTAAAATTTTACTTCGGTACATAATGTAAAAAAATTAAAGTTGAGCTTGAATCTGAAACGCATTCTGTGAGGCCATTGTGTTTTTAGACATAGGTATTACTATATTATACTGTTACCTACTGAATATAATTCGTTTTGTTCATTAAAATACTGTAACTTTTATTTATTTTAATTTAAATATTTGCCATTCAAAGACTAGAATTTTTTTGCATCGCAGAACAAATAATGCTTAATATAGTTATCAGTTATGGTTATTTAAGTAACTAGGTAAGTACCTACCCTATTTTGGTGTCTACAAATTTAATAGAAAATAACGCAAACAAGAAGTAATTGAAAAAGTAATTGTTTACATCAATTCCAATTCCAAATACAAGTTATTGTAATTGCAATTCAATTACATTTCAAAATATCAAAGGAATTGTAATTGGATCTAATTACATTCCTACAAAAGTAATTGGAATTATAATTGGTCAGTTTTTAATTGTAATTGACCCAGCTCTGCTGTGCACGACAAGAAATTGACTGTCTTGGATTTTCACGCACGCTGCATTCAATGGCAGCAATATTTTCAATCGCCCTTGCAGCTCTTGTACACGTACAGGTGCTATTTTATCAGCAACAGACCTAGTTGTTTCAGTTTTGCTTACGAGACACTTTCTCTTTCGATGGGCAGGCATATATTGACTTCGCGCCACCGATCGGACATCTTCGGTCAACCTTCGGGCTCGCGCGCTGGGTTTGGTTTGTTGATTGGCTACCGTCAGAACGGGGCGTGGCTAAAATTGGAAGTGGAGGGGGTAAATTTGATCAAAAATTACAAGTTTCAGGCTTGTGGAGGTTTACATGTGGAAAGTATGATGCTATACAAAGCACATAGCTTATCTACTTGAGCTTACGTAAAAATAGAACAAGTGATACCGGTTTAGAAAAATTAAGTGAGTACGTAATAAGTGCTGATGAATCAGTTTGCTAGCACCTTTCAGTAGACTCTTTATACACGCAAAAGTTATTTAGATTAGTGCGTAAAGCAAGTTTTAGTACTTCAGTTAGACATTATTATTTTATGCATTACTTTGCAGTTCGAGTTTTCGGTAACACTTGGGAGTTCGAAAAAGGTAAATCTTTCCCAATCTAGTTTGGGGACCTCTGAAAAGGGACAATCGCCTCCCCTATCGCGACCATTCGATCTCCGCGATCTTCTCTTTACGGCGCGCCGACGTATGGGGAGGCTGCACACAATGTGCCTGGGACGAGGGGCGGGGGAAGGTGCTCCCCTTCCCCCCCCCCCCGAAGGAGGCGCCCGCCGCCCCCCGCGGAAAACCCCATTTCACGCGAGATTCACCGCGGGCCGTTACCCGAAACGACCCCGCCGAGGTATCGGTAAGAGTTTGGGAGGAAGCGGGAGAATAATATATTTCTCGGAGGTGGATGTAGATGTGGATAGATAAAGTATACAGCTGCTGCCAATAAAATAATTTGTTTTGGAAGTGGAAGCTATGGCAATAATATAGGAATTCTTAATACCTGAGTATACTGCCTGATTCGTCCAGATTCGTAAGCCTTATTTAAACAAACAAGGCTGGTTTTTAAAGTCAAGTCAAATTTGAAATATCCTATGAAATAATGCATTCCAAAACTAATTTCTACACTTTTCTACCAGGTGGCAAACTAAGCGCACTAATAATGATAATAATAATACGGTGCGGTACGATGTCAGATGTTCGCATCAACGGAATATAAGGAACGACACGATTCGGTTGCCAAGATCTTGCACCAGGAACTGGCGGAAAAGCTGCTGCTTGTGCAGGCAGAGAGGGTCCCATATTACAACTACACACCTGAGCTTGTTCTTGAGAACAACAACTACAAGATGTACTGGGATCGTACAGTTCTGACAGATCAACGAGTTGCCCATAACAGACCGGACCTTATAATAGTTGATAAAATTTCTAGGCAGACAACTCTGATTGATGTGGCCATCCCGAACAACAACAACCTGCGTGTGAAGCAAGTCGAGAAGATCGCGAAGTACAGAGATTTAGAAGAACGAATTAGAAGGCAATGGGAAATGGAGAACGTCCAGACGATTCCAATCATCATGTCAACAACTGGTGTTATACCAAAAAGTTTGCTGAGAAACATCAAGGAGCTGGGTCTAACTGATAGTCTTTACAGGTCCATGCAGAAAACGGTACTACTTGCGACAGCCCGAACCGTCAGGAAATTCATGGGGAATGCAGGATCATCCAACAACATCAATGTCACCTAAGGCCCGATAACATGGCAAGGGTCTCGTCCGAGCCAGATCCTTTTGGTATCCGGGATACCCGGGATCTGAGTGAATGTTCCCCGTAGAGGGAGTGCGAATGCCTTTTGGCTAAGTCGAGATAATAATAATAATAATAATAATAATAATTCTCACCCTCACAATACTCCAAACTAGGAGTACCCCAGAAGCAACCACATGCTTGTGCGGGGGAGGGGGGCAATTACTATTATTTTGTCTTCGTTGTCATTTGCGGCTAGGGCCGACTTTTTTCCCGATAGAACTAGGATAGCATTCGCTCCAGTACTACGGAAAACCCTAGAAAACCGTAGTAATCCCAATTAGTAAATCACACGTATAAAGCTATTTAGGAGCAATACCGAGATCCCACATTTGTCCAGCGCTCTTGGCCACAGCGGTGTTTTTGTTTAAATACATGTGCATGCCCCTGCCTCGACATCGATTCGAACCAAGGTCGATCGAAGGCAGAAAAACATGCAGTCTAAAAAGTCAGCGCCGGTACGAGCGACGCCACCGCGGCCGTAGCTAGATAATACAAATAGGTTTTAAGAAATGAAAATGCCGGAGAAAAAACCTAAAAACGACGAAGAAGCAGTAAATACAGAGTGGTTCAGTCAATATGAAATTAAAATTAAAATATAAAATTAAAAAAATTCTATAATCAACCAAAAAAATAAGAAAATATTTTCAAAAGTGCATTAAAACACCTACCTAACGGAGATTGCTTCGCCAGCTGGTAAGCTCACTCGTTAAGACTGGTGCGCAGTTGCCAGTTGCACAACATAGGTATTGTAAATGTGGGTTTTTACATTTTCACAGAAATTTCAAAAATTGTCGAAATATTCTGCTGTGACGATAAAACATCATGGTCTAAGTTAATTTATTACCTTTTTGATTTGCCTTTTTTAGGAATCCCCCACTCTGTGCTTAAAAATTTTTACACCCTGTATTTTGCATGCTACAACATGAAAACATTAGAAAAAAAAGATCGGCATTTTTTGTCTGGCAGTGAAGATGAAATTGAAAATATGGCCAACTTATTGAGTAATAACAAAAAAAATAATAAAATGGGTGGAAACGTCAGTATCGTTTTTACTGTCAGATAGCCATAAAAAAAATTGTAAGTCACAAAATAACCAAAGAAAATGTTGATTATGCTCTTAAAACATATAGGATTTACCTCATTAATGCCACTTTAACTTGTCATTAACCTCTTTCTCTTCATTAAGAAATGACCAATGTTCATAGGGATTCGATTTCTAACGAGTTTGTATAACTTTACGTATATTACAAGAACAGGTGATAATGGGCAAACACTTAAAGTTAACAAAAAGAAAAAACTAGTAACCGCATACACGTGATTCATGCTATTTGGCAATCATCAGTACGGTGTAACATTAACCAAATCAAAAGATAGGCATGATTTGCGAAGCAACAAATGAAGTCCAGGCAGGAGCCAACAGCACATTTGCAGCTTAAGTCAGCACATCCCCTATTTTGGGGCTTGTACTAACATCGCCACGGAGGCTGCTAAAGCCACCTGCGTGGAAATCTTCATAACCCAAGATACAATGACAATAAGGATGTAAGATTAGCGAGTGTAAATGTAATAATTACAAGAAAAGGTGATAATGGGCAAACACTCAAAGTTAACAAAAGGAAAAAACTAGTAACCGCATACACGTGTTTCATGCTATTTGGCAATCATCAGTACGGTGTAACATTAACCAAATCAAAAGATAGGCCGTACGGATAATTGCCAAATAGCATGAAACACGTGTATGAGGTTACTCGTTTTTTCTTTTTGTTAACTTTGAGTGTTTGCCCATTATCACCTTTTCTTGTAATTATTACATTTACTCTCGCCAAGATCTTGCATCAGGAACTAGCGACAAAAAATTGCTGCTTGTGCAGGCAGAGAGGGTCCCATATTACAGCTACACACCGGAGCCTGTTCTTGAGAACAGCAACTACAAGATGTACTGGGATCGTACAGTTCTGACAGATCAACAAGTTGCCCATAACAGACCGGACCTTATAATAGTTGATAAAATTTCTAGGAAGACAACTCTGATTGATGTGGCCATCACGAACAACAACAACCTGCGTGTGAAGCAAATCGAGAAGATCGCGAAGTACAGAGACTTAGAAGAACGAATTAGGAGGCAATGGGAAATGGACAACGTTCAGAGACGATTCCAATCATAGTTTCAACAACTGGTGTTATACCAAAAAGTTTGCTGAGAAAGATCAAAGAGCTGGGTCTAACTGATAATCTTTACAGGTCCATGCAGAAAGCGGTACTACTTGCGACAGCTGTCAAGAAATTCATGGGGAATGCAGGAACCTCCAACAACATCAATGTCACCTAAGACCTGCTAATACCCGGAATCTGAGTGAATGTTCCCCGTAGAGGAAGTGCGAATGCCGTTTAGCTAAGTCGATATAATGATAATAATACTTGCAACAACCGTTTCATTATCATTAGAGTTCGTATGTATATTATATATTTCTTATATATGAATAGAGTGTTGTTTTTTATTTTCGACAGTTATGATGTCACATTTTTTAAATTGAATATATACCTGTTTTTCGATTTCTTAATTTGTGTCATCTGACGTCTGATATCTGTAGAATGTAGATATACAGTGAGCACGTAAAGGTTGGAATAAATTCGGTAAAATGATGTACTGTGCGAATAAAAAAAAAACGCTTCGACACGTCCAACATAATTTGGCGTATATTTTGACATAATTATATTTGTCGTTCTTGTGACGTCATTACTAACCAAGCTATGACGTCATTTATATCTTTTAAAATGACAACCACTATTTCTTGATAGCGTCATTTAAAAGAACGCACTTTTCTTGTACCGGTACGCAAATAATAATAATATATTACATAAGAATTTTTTTTATAAATTTTAAATTTAACATAAATTATTTTAAGCAGGCTTAATTTATAATCGAACAGTACAACATTTTACCGAATTTATTCCAACCTGTACGTGTTTGCTGTATAAAAATTATAATTTTAACGTACCAGTACGAGTATACAATGACAAATATTTACGATTTACGAAACTACAAAATGAATAGATTTTTTTCCAAAAAGAAATTCTCCACTATAAAATTCCCTTACTCTTACATTTTTGGTAGGTTACTTGCAATAAAAAATTGTAATAGGTAGGTAAGTCCGTAGTTCCTAATACTACTTTTCTTTTCGTAAAACAGTTTTAAGTATTTCAAATACATGAAAGTATTTAAATGCTGTGTATTTAAATACTGCTAAGTATGTAATTTTTTTATTTTCGTAAAAATATAAATAGGGTACTCTTTTATGTGTAATTTACTGAAGTAGACGGCAAGTCTTTAAATATTTCCGGTTTCGAGTTATAACAACAAATATATTTTTTAAACGGAAAGTCCTAGTTAAAATTATTAATTTTAAAACAGTAAACTGCAGAAAACTGCCTTCTTCACTAGTGGATTCTACGCAAAAAGTTGCACCAAAAATGTTTTTAAAGAAATGAAAAATATTCACATATAAAAAAGTATGGGACTTTTTGCGAAACAACCTGTATCTCCTAAACTAATCAAGACATCGAGGCATTCAACTTATCTCGAAAATGGAGTTCCAGATACCTTAGCTATTTTTTTACTATCTCGTCAAGAAATAGGTGAAAGCCCCTAAAAGTGACTAATTTGGATCACCCTGTACCTCGAGTACCGCACGTAGCAGCTTGTTATCTGTAATTCTCTTGGACGCTGGCTACGGCGGAGGTCCACCGCCCACCGCGTCCTATAAGATGCTGGCTGCCGGTTATTGGGCCCACCCTGTAGCAGGCAACCTCACCTTATCTTATAGAGAAAAATTCAAACTTTCATTTGGCATCGAATTCATTTAATAAGCTTATAAGAGTTAAAAGTCAGCAAAACAACACCACTTTACTGGTGGCTGCCAATGCGAAGGAATCGCTTATATAGGAGGTGGCAACCCCTTTATTATTGTTGCTCCAATGGGGCTTCTTTTCGATGGTAGGTACCTATTTTGTTCTATAATCATATGAGAGTAGATTTGCCTAAAAATTAACCACAACTTTTTTAATTAACTATGATCGGGCCCATATTAATTGAGGCAATGTACTCGCTTCAAGTAAAGAAATATACTCTCTATATTTTACATTACATTTTAAGATAGTTAAAATCATGCGGCCGGCTCTCTATATGGAAAAAGCACAATACACGGGAAATTACTAGGTATCACCACTTTGATTTTTCAAAACTGAAAATATGGTAGAAACTACTTTCGAATCAAGCAGGGCTAGACCCCGAATGGTCAAATTTCAACTCAGAATTTTTTTGTCTTTCAGAACTTTTCACTTATCTTGGGACAAACTGACTACTATAGACTGGGTCTGGACCCAATTTACATTTAACATGTTAAACTTAGGTACCACTATAGAATGATATTTTGGATTAGGCATTTTCCTTCAAATACCGCATAGGAAAAGTCAAGCTCTGTGAGCATCCAATTTGTCGTTTATTTTTTATATAATATGTTCATGGTTAGGACTTAGGATGTCCAATAGGAAAAACTTCTTCATTTTTCATTTTATCGAAAAAAGTTACCGACTCTCGATAAAAAGTTTTGCTTAAAATAAGATTGGCATAAAAATAATTATAATTTTTCTTGTAAAGAAATTGAAAAACGTAAAATAGTACAAGAGTAAACTGCCTTTCTTTGCGAAAATATAGAAAAAATATTAGAAAGTGTGGTTCAAAATTAAGAAAAATATATGTAAAATAAAAAACCGCTTATTGTGATTTATTTCTAATCATTAAAATTACCTAATAAAAATTAAATTATTCCAAATTAACAATCCACAAGTTTTAAACATAATATTTACTCAGCACATTTTCAAATGAAAAACTAATTCAGATAAACTTCTTGTAATCTTATCTACATAATAGGTATACTGAAGTTTTCCTAATAACTGTTTTCCATATCGTCACAAATAAAGGCAGTATACTCCAGGGGCGTGCGGTGACATTTTAAGTAAGGGAAGCAATGTTTAAAAACTTACCTATTTGTAATGTAATTCGATTCTTAGATTACTTTTTGCGAATTCGTCAATGACGTCACCATAAAAACGTCGATGCTCTAACATGTTCTGGAGAAGTATATTCTCAATAGACAACAGCGATATCTGTGAAAGTCGTTCATTCATTTTTGTGGTTAAATTTTTCATAGGCGGTTTTGCTCTTCCGTTTGTAATTAATTGAAGCTTATCCGCAAAGTTTAATGTTGAAAATCCCTTTATTATTAAGGCATACACTACACATTCATACACACTCTTATTTAATTGTCCAACTTTAACATTTTCAACGTCATTCCCGACAGCCGAAGTTGACGGTATTTGCAAATTCAATGTCCGTATTGTATTGTCTTCCATATCGCCCGAGATACGACGCGCGCGACGCACCAACGCAGATATCAAAACCAACTAAACTACGCAAAGAAACTACTGCAACGATAGCTTCCACGCACGCTTAAAACACGCGTTCTCATTCGCGTCAGCCAGTGCGGTGGAGGAGGAAAGTTCAATAACCTCTCGACTATCGAACCCTACGGAAAAGCTAGCGGCCGGCATAGCTTACATTGTACTGTACTGTCGCTCGGTAGGATGGGCGCAGTCGGAGTCAACGCCGCATTTGCTATAGGCATAACATATTGTAGATTTGATATATGATATATATATAAGATAATTTTTAGCGTTTTTGATATACCTAGGTAACTAAACTAATTGCTTCCTGTTTAAAAATTCAAAAATTACATTCTATCGTTTTACATTGTTTTGGTTTAGGGGAAGCGCTGCTTCCCTTGCTTCCATGGACTGCACGCCCCTGGTATACTCTCCTACCGTTGTACGTTTTTTCAATTTTTTGAACACCCCCAATGTTAATTATTTCTATGCCAATCTTGTTTTAAGAGAAAGCAAAAAAAAATATCGAGCCCAACTTTTTTCGATAAAATGAAAAATATACAAAATCAAAAACAACATAAAAAATTGGATTAGATTATCTTATTAAGCCCAAAATTATCTACAATTTTTATCTATACAGTTTTTCTGTATAATTAGAAATAACGGAGCTACAGAGATCCGGTGAAATAGCAAAAAAATCACTCTTTTCAAAATATCTAGTGGGCCATGAACTTTTTTAAAAATCCAAAAGGAGCATTAGATTGAGCATTCAAAACTGCTTCTTTTCCCATTTAACCTTTGATCTAGCTCTGCTAGATTAGGAGATCCCCATAGTGGGCATCGAAAGAAAGTCACCCTGTATATAAGTTTTTCCTATTGGACACCTTAACCGTTGGCATACTACATACTAAAACCTTGTTTATCCACTTTATACACAAAGCTTAATAGGCTGTTTGTATTATTATACACCAGTAACAATACTGTGGTGTATATTGCTCATAGTCAGAGTTCTAAAATCGAAGAGAGAGTCAGTAGGCAGCAAAAACATATCAACTTTTAGAGAGCAAGTCTATAAATGTAATGTATAACTATTGTGGAGGAAAATAAATTCAATGTTTTTTTCAGGATGGTAATCCGTTTGTTTTTATTTCAGACAAGATGCCAGTATGGACAACCTCTGTAAATATCAACATTTATTTGTATTTTTCTATCAAGGCCAATATAGGAGTGCAGTTCATCGTTTATGACGAGATGTGTACGTTTAGCTGTACGCTGTACGGACAAAAGCTCGTAGAGATGTTCCCTATTATTTATAACCTTCAAACCAAAGCAATAATTTACGTTTCGCCTAGTCAAACCTTCCACAAACATCGCCCATTGTCGCAAAACATCTCGCGAGCCTCTTAACCGACAGTCGCCGTCCATTGTCGCCGTGTTGGCCCAACAGGGCCGTCCTCGGGATTAGCAGCCGTTAACTGTCCCCGCACAAAGGGGCCCACTCGAAGAAACGCGCCCAATCGTCCGGAAAACGTCCCGACGAGGGGCGTGTTTGTTTTTTTAGTCCGTTTCTCGCTGTGCGGCTGAGCGGAAAAGTGGCCCGAATCCGAGATTTTCTGGGGACGTGTGCCCGGGCCAGGGCTTGGTCACGGTTTGGGCTTAGAGGTAGGTATGTGTTCGGTTTCGGGGTATTTTTTTTGTGGGACGGGGACCAGCTGCTGGATGTCCTTTATATTGGCATGCGGATACGGTCGTTGGATTCGATTGATACGTATATCATTATATTATATTGGTATGTATGTGATTATTTCCCTCATACTGCTTGCATCCAGTAAGGTAGCTCCTTCCATAAAAATCCAATCAATCATATGCCTCTGCTAGCGATAATTATTGCACTTGTGCAAAACCAAAGCGGTAATACCACTTGTGCAAATATCACTTCGTTGCTTAGCAACCGCGAATCTGTTCGATACAAACACGTACTTCTTAAAATTGGCGTGTTTTACACTGTTCTAAATTATGCAGCTTATAAATTAGGTTGCGGTATTATTAAGCTTTGTATCGATGAATTCATATAATTTTTTACATTGCTAAATAGTTAAATATAAAATTAGTGTAAATGTAATAAAAGCAATGAAACAATACATACATCGGCCACTATTACATATCTTTAACTTATGCCTTGAAAAAGGAATATTTCCCATGAAATTAAAGCAAACAGTAGTAGTTCCAGTTTTTAAGTCAGGTGATAAAAACAATATAACTAACTATAGGCCAATCTCGTTATCATCCTCATTTGCAAAAATCCTAGAGAAGTGTATTGAAACTAGACTGAGAGAATTCTTCAAAAAACATAATGTCATCAACAAATGCCAGTTTGGATTTATAAAGGGCTTATCTACAAATGATGCTATTGCGGATTTTGCTAAAAATGTTTACAGCAACATTAATGAAAAAAGAAAAGTTTTATCAGTGTTTCTAGACCTTACAAAAGCTTTTGACACGGTGTGTCACAAAAAACTCTTAGAAAAACTATCTAGTTATGGTATTAGAGGTGTTTCTCATCAACTGTTAGAAAGCTATCTAAGCCAGAGGATGCAATGTACTAGAGTTAAAGATTGTCTCAGCTCTCTCTTGCCTGTAAGATGTGGAATCCCTCAAGGGACCGTGCTTGGACCTCTGTTGTTTTCTATATACCTCGATGACCTTTTTAATTTACCCATCAAAGGAAAATTTACAGCTTATGCTGATGACACATCTGTAACCTTTGCTGACACTACCTGGAATAAAGTTGTCGCCAAAACCAATTTTGGTTTAAATACGATTAACTTATGGTTGGAAAAAAATCTTTTGACCTTAAATCTATCTAAAACCATAGCCATGCCTTTCTTACAATCTCCTTGCAATATTGAGAAAATATCCATTAATAATACACATATAGAATACAGTATAAAGGCCAAGTATTTGTGAGTCATATTTGACAACAAATTATTATGGAAGGAGCACATTTTGTCTCTGTCAAAAAACATACGAAAAACCGTCTACAAGTTTTTCCACCTTAGAGACATCTTAGATAAAAAAAAACGCTCAAAAACTGTTTATTATGCTTTGATCCAAAGTATTATTGAATATTGTATTGTTGTTTGGGGTCCATCCTTTAAAACAATAATCAATCCTTTAGTTCGTGCACAAAAAGCAATAATTAAAGTTATATTAAGAAAACCAAAATTATACCCTACTCAAACTCTCTTTTCAGACTTTAAAGTATTAAATGTAACTGAACTCTATGTTAAGAATTTAATATTATACATCCACAAAAATAGAGCAAATGTAATAAATGTGAGTTACCCTAATTATACAGTGTGTCCCACTTAAGGACTGACCACCCCTGTAAAACTTTTATTCATGGCTCGATTTCCATAAACTTTTTTTGTTGGATAGAGCTTCAAAAATGGCATTAAATGTATAATTCAGGTACCTCGTGCCTTAAATTCATGGCCCACTGAGACGGTGCTGAAATTTCGAAAAGTACTATTAGGGATTTTTTTAGAGGAAAATCAATGCCAGATTCTTATTCAGCGTTGTTCGAAACACAAACGTACCAATTTGTATTACTATAGCTCTACAGCGTGTTTAAAAAGTTTTAGTGTCCTACTTAATTAGTGACCACCCCTGTAAAATTTTTATTTTTAGCACGATTTCATAAACTTTTTTTTGTTGGATAGAGCTTCAATAATGGCATTAAATGCATAATTCAGGTGCCTCGTGCGTTACATTCATGGCCCACTGAGACGAAGTTTTAGTGCTGAAATTTCGAGAAGTACTATTAGGGACTTTTTTAGAGAAAAATTAATGCTAGATTTTTATTCAACGTTGTTCGTAACCCAAACGTACCAATTTGCATTAGAAAATGGAGGACTAATTGAAATGACTGAAATTTGAGTTTATGTTATGTTGTGTTGTTTATTCATGTACCTACCTATTTGATGATATTAAATTAAATAAAAAATTTGTTCGCTAATAAATTTTTGGAAGAATATGAGTTCCTCATGAATATTTTAGTGACCAACTTACCAGAAATTAAGAAAATTAATTAGGTACAAATTAGTACGTTTTTGTTTGGAACCTCTCACTGCATATAAGAATCCGGCCTTACTTTTCCTTTTAATTTTTTTGGAACACCCTGTGGAGCTATGGTAATGCAAATTGGTACGTTTGGGTTTCCAACAATGCTGAACAAGAAACCGGCATTAATTTTCCTCTAAAAAATCCCTAATAGTACTTCTCGAAATTTCAGCACTAAAACACCGTCTCAGTGGGCCATGACTTTAACGCACGAGGCACCAGAATTATGTGTTTGATGCCATTTTTGAAGCTCTATCCAACAAAAAAAAGTTTATGAAAATCGAGCTAAATAAAAATTTTACAGGGGTGGTCAGTCCTTAAGTGGGACACACTGTATATCAAGGTCGGTATACAAACCTAAGTGTTGCAATACCAAATTTTCAATATAAAATAAATAGATATAGTTTCTGCTACCTTGGATGTAAGATTTATAATCTGTTGGAAAAAGAACTAAGAACAATTTGCCATTTAAAAAATTTTAAACGCGCTATTATCAAATGGATACTTCTGAATTCAGACACGTTATTTAATAAAATATATACCACATAAATAAATAAATAAATAAATAATAAATTAATTACAAAATTAGGTATATGTATAATTAAGTACACAATGTATGATCTATGTGTGGTAATGCCATCAAGTCTTTATAGTTATTAAATTGATAGGTATCCCTAGGTTACTAGTTTTTTAGTTTTTAGGGTAGGGTGTAAACTGTTTTTAGATAAGGTTTCAGTTACACACAAGATTTATCTTTGTAGCTAAACGTTGTTGTATCAACAGTGTCTTCTTTCATGTTAATAAATATATAATTACTTACTTACTTACTTACTTACTTCGTTGCTTAGCAACCGCGAATCTGTTCGATACAAACACGTACTTCTTAAAATTGCGGTGTGCCTTACACTGTTCTAAATTATGCAGCTTATAAATTAGGTTGCGATATTATTAAGCTTTGTATCGATGAATTTATATAATTTTTACATTGCTAAATAGTTGTTATTAGACCTCCGTCTCCGTTTAAATTTGACACATATTCAGAAAATAAACCAACGCTAACAGGGTGTAGATATAATCGCATTTTTGCCTTGGATATCCAAGCGTCATGTTGTTTGTTTGCTCGAACGTTACAGTCGAAGCTGTCAATAAACTCGTTCAAAATGACTCGTTTTGGAAATGTAAACATAGAAAAAATTAATACAGAAATAATCTCGACAAATACCACTCGGGCCGGAAATTTTTCTAAATAATTTTACTCTCAAGCGCAATTTTGCCTATTCGCAAAACCACTCGTACAAATTGGGCTTTTATTTTCAGAGATAAAATAAAAGACCAATTTATACTCCTGATCTTTCCAGGCAAAATAGCGCTTCAGAAAAAATTATCGATAAAAATTCCGGCACTTGTGATATTACATAAGATAAAATTTGGAAAAAAAGAAAGGTGACCTTTAGCATAAAATGGAAATACATACTTATCCGTAGAGTAGAATTCCATTTTTCTATATTACGTATACTTTTATTCAGAACATTTTGGCAGATTTTATTTAGTTTAAAAAATAAGGTAACAAACTATTCGAATAGTTCACTTTTAACATCTTAAAATGAAGAAATATAATATTAAGATTCAGGGACAAAAAGTCTGATAGTATGAATTTTGACTCTCTGCAGTCAATTTTAATAATTAAATAATTTTAATAAATAAAGATAGATCAATAGAAGATTTAAGGCCTTTTTCTCCCTTAAAATGCCTATGCGGTAATTTTTAAAAGAAGTCTTCGAATTATACCAATATCTTCTGTTATTTTGTTCCAAATTATAACATTAGAAATACGGAAAAGATAACAAAGACCCGTGGTGCCAGTGGCGTAGAAGTTTTGGAATACCCAGTTCTAAATAGCCATAGAAGAATCTACCACGACGATTCTTCTATGCTACAGCTCCCTATACTGTAGTAACATAGAAAATTTAGGTACATTTAGCTAGTTATCATTTTCAAAGCATACTAATCAGGTGACAATTTCAGCGATGTTGCGCCCTAACCAATATTGTGGTAGGGAGAACTAATCGATAATAACCTGATAACTTTTTCACAGTGCCAAATTTAATATAATATAGGACTGGAATTTACTAATACAAAGTTTTTTGTGACGCTATTGGAACTTATACAGTGTGTTCTAGAAAGCCGTGGCAGACATAACTTATGTTTTTTTAAATGGAACACCCTATATATTTTTGCATTTTTGAAATCTGCTCATCAAGGCAATCAAAATAATGTTAAACTTTGTGGCATTATTTTTTTCCGTTTTTGAAAAATTCTGTATTCAAATTTTATACTAAATTTATTTAACTCGAATGATTAAGATAGACGATCAATGTAATAACGAAATAGTATATTTCATTACGAGTCTGGAAATAAAGATTTTTCCGTGCGCGCATGACAAATTCCCGTGTTCGGCTGCGCCTCACACGGGAAGTCACGCAAGCACGGAAAAATTTATTTCTGGGCGTGTAATGAACGATATTTTTTATTATACTTCTTTGAAAACGCAAACTTAAAACATTTTATCGGCATATAATAAATTCAATTGACAAAAAATAAACAATGCAGACAATATAATATAGTCTTTGGTATGTGTGATGCGTTTCCATTGTTACTCTCAAATTATTTCAAAGGTGCTTTGTTGTAAATTAGTTATTGTCAGATAAAGTGAATAAAACGTCAAAAATATTACAGAAATGTATCTAAATATTGAAACACTTACGAATTAAAATACAAAATAGGTACATGTTAAATATCAGAGAGCATAGGTATAGAGTTTCTTAAATTTAGTTTACTTTGCTGTATATTTCTATTTTAAAGCCATATATTCTGTAATTTTATTCAGCGCACGGAAAGTTTTTCCGTGCGCTGTTTCCGTGCGCTAGCTCGAAAAATCCCATCTTTCATTATTGCTAAAACAGATGAAAATAAGGTGTTTTCAAAGAAGTATAATAAAAAATATTTGTTTTAAACAAGAGAGTAACATAGTGAAACTCCAAAATGTTTAGGAGCTTTTACGATTTTCCTGAAATTCTTATTTCGAGAATATAATCAGTAAAATTTGAAAAGGCTCCTAAACATTTTGGAGTTTCACTATATTACTCTCTTGTTTAAAACAAATATTTTTTGTTATTATATCGATTATCTATCTTTATCACGAGATCCACAAATTCGAGTTAAATAAATTTAGTATAAAATTTGAAAACGGAATTTTTCAAAAACGGAAAAAGATAATGCCACAAAGTTTAATATCATTTTAATTGCCTTGATTGCCCTGATGTAAATAATATGGATAACCAATAAACAATAAATATCTATATCTACAAATTATTATCAGTTTTAGGTATGGTAGGTATCACTTCTAAAAATAATTGTTTATACCTATGTTAGTTAATTTTTTTAAATTGTTTTATGATAGGTAGTGTATTTATATAGGTATATATATGTATGTTTGTAATCAGAAAAATGTCTTGATTTCAAAAATGAAAAAATATAGAGGGTGTTTTTTTTGTAGCAAATAAAACAATTTTTTAACTCATCTTTATAGGGCTCTTATAAAAAAAAACATTTATCACCAGGAACGGTAGGTACATACTAATAACTTGAAGTCCATTAGGGACTGTACGGCTTTTAAAAGACTGAACATATCACAGGTTTTTCATGTCAATCATTGAGATCGAACTTTAATGGTATTTTAAATAAAACGATATATATTCGTACGTAGGAAACACTGTATTAGTGGCGTAGAAGTTTTGGAATACCCAGTTCTAAATATTTACACCATGTGCGATCAATCACTGTGCTTGATATTTTTTTATCGTTGTAGCAATAAACCTCAGGGATTATTATTACCAACTTTTAATCCTATATTGTACAAAAACATTACAAAACTAGTGCAGCATCTTATTCTTATCTACTTTTTAGATGTAGTCTAACAAATGACCAAATCTCTTCAGAGCTCTAATAGCTACCATATCTTCCTCCGGACCTATGTGGCTTTACATTACACTTAGTATCCTTAACAGCATCTTCCACGGTATTCGACCACACTCTAAAGTTCACTTCGTCATAGTTCAACCGTCCGTATAAGAATCCTGGCATTGTGTTTGTCAACACATAAACCTTATCACCGGCCACTTTAACATCTGAAGGATATATCATTCTTGAGTCGTCTTTGTGCACTAGCGACAAGTCCTTGAGATCGGTGTTGATGTTCCAACATGCCACAGCGTTCTGGTTGACCATTCCGAAGAAGATGATGCCTGTGGGTTTGTGGAGGTCAGCTGCAGATGCTTGGGAGTTGAGTCCCTTGTGGCCAACAATCTGGAATTAAATAACATATCCATAGAAAATTGTATACTTAGATAAGTTTTGTTATTTCAGACAGATTAGGCCACTCTTTGATTTGGAGGGGATGAGAGGATAGTATAATCTAAAATGGCAGCATTGGAAGATGAAGTTGTGGTTGTGGATTTGGTAAATCACTACTACTACATCTACTTACTGAATTATTTTAAAAACCTCTCTAACTGTCTTTACCTGGAAATCATCCCCATGATAAGACCTCGTGGAAAGCGTCTCGTTCCTTAATATTCTAGTTGACACTTTGTACTCGTGTGTTCCTGACATTGCATGGAAATAGACATCTCTGAAACCATCGGGTTTGATATCCGAAATCTCCACACTGAAAATACCATCATTCCACATAAATCTATGACCCGCTATGAAGAAATCTCCTGCCATGGGTTCCAAAAAGAAGTAGTTGTGGTTTAACCTCCAGGATTTGTTTTCTTTGAAGCTGAAAAATTGAAAATAATAATATTTTTTTTTAATTAGAAATGCAAGTAGTTATTACCTGTAAACCAAAAGATGGTAACCTCCAAGATCTGGAAAATAAGCATACGCGTCATCGCAACTGTTCTTAATTACGTCTACGGCAGTAAGGGCTAGGATTGTGTTTTCAGTTTGCTGCTCTTGAGGGAATTCGAAACGTCGAATGAGCTTGTCTGTTTTTAAGTCTATAACGACGACTGCTTGGGGCTGGACTCTAGTAGCGTTACCTAAAAAATAGATAAAATGTAGTTCAAATAACAAGATGTTAATATGAGGATTCATGTGAAGACGGTTTGATTGTTTGGAAGAATAAATAATGGAACTTATGAAGTCTCTCAGGGTTTGCAAAAAAATAAATTACCGAGATAAAACCTGTTTTACACTGACAATTTCTTCATGAATTAATTCATGAAGCCACTTCAAGGACAAATTAATATAAAAAATTGTGTATTACACTGGCAATTTCTTCATGAATTTATTCATGAAGTTACTTCACGAATTAGAGCATGTTCTATTTTCCGTCAAGTTTTGCGTGAACTTCAGGAGTACTTTGAAAATTTGAACACAAGGAAGGTTACATTTTGATACTGGTTTTTGTTTGAGGCATTAGACGAGGAAGAGGAGAGTACATAGTTTTAAAGATAATATACTTAGATAAAAAGTGTGTGAAATGTGAAATGTTACAATATGTTTTATTTACTTATTCCGCTCCCAAGGCACAGCTCCCTCATTCACGAAATAATCACAAAACTCCTCTCGGGCAGCAACGCAAGCATGTCTTGGTGAGCGTGAGCATGTTTGGTAAGAAGGTCCAAATTGAAAAATATATAGTCTTTATCAAGCTCTTCTAGGATGGAAGTAGGACATTCGGGTCTCAAAAATTATGTAATGTGCAACATGCCAATGTTATGGTTTGCACTTTTTCCACATTCAAATTAATTGTAGTAAAAAAACTCTAAATCGTTTGGCTAAAATGCCAAATGCATTTTCAACTACTCTTCTAGCCAGACTTAATCTGTAGTTAAAGATGCTTTGGATGAAGATGGATATGGTTATGGTTAGAAAATATGTTCTGATATTGGAAATGCAGCACAAAAAAATTATTTGTTATTTATTCTCTTGTGTTGGTATTCGCTAGAATCTGACATAAGGTGACAAAAAAATTCATCAATTTTTTCATCAGTATAAAAAAGAACTTGTCGTGAATTAATTCATGAATTTATTCATAAACTTATTCATGAATTAATTCATGAAAAAATTGTCAATGTAAAACAGGCTTTATATTGGTTTCATTAAAAAACATTTTGTTTACTTGACAGGATTTATGCAAAACTTGACAACACTAAGAAAAATTTGAGGCTCGATCCAGTAGCATTGACTATACAAGACCAACAAATAACGTAAATGAATTGACACAACATATATAACTGCATCGATCTATATATATGGAAACCTAAAAGTAGGAAAATTCTGAAAATTTGGCACATCGCCAATGAGGATGGGCGCTGCTCAACTAAAATATTTTGGTGAATCTGGCACTTCCGGTTATACCGGAAGTCGATATCAACTTTCTTATCTCAAATGGAACACTCTGTATATTATTGCATTTTTGGATTCTAGGCATCATCTTGGAACCAAAACGTGCAACATGTCCTATGTCTAAATCCAACAGTTTTTGAGATATTTGCATTTTTCCGAAAAAATTACAGATGCAGACCTAAAGTCAATTAGCAATTTATACGAGGAAACCGCGAAATTTCAAAACGAATTTTTGGCATAGTGTAACAGAAGCCCTGACCTAGTGATCTCTGCTGAGAAATAAATCCGTTCTTATACTGGGTGTTCACAAAATATGAATAAAAAATATCTCGAAATTTTCAAATGGAAACCCCCATTTTTTTATTGCGATCTTATTCACCACAAAAAAATGATGACAACTTTGTGTAAGGTTTCCTATACCTAAATGCAGTAATTTTCAAACCCCGCATTTTATGGGCGAAAAGTGGGTTTTTCGTAAATTAATCGAAAATTACTGCATTTAGGTATAGGAAACCTTACACAAAGTTGTCATCATTTTTAGTGGTGAATAAGATCGCATTAAAAAAAAGGGGGTTTCCATTTGAAAATTTCGAGATTTAAGCACATTTTGAATGTAATTTTTATTCATATTTTGTATAAGAACGGATTTATTTCTCAGCAGAGATCACTAGGTCAGGGCTTCTGTTACACGATGCCAAAAATTCGTTTTGAAATTTCGCGGTTTCCTCGTATAAATTGCTAATTGACTTTAGGTCTGCACCTGTATTTTTTTTTTCGGAAAAATGCAAATATCTCAAAAACGGTTGGATTTAGACATAGGACATGTTGCATGTTTTTGTTCCAAAATGATGCCTAGAATCCAAAAATGCAATAATATACAGGGTGTTCCATTTGAGATAAGAAAGTTGATATCGACTTCCGGTATAACCGGAAGTGCTAGATTCACCAATATATTTTAGTTGAGCAGCACTCATCGGCATTGGTGAGGTGCCTACTTTTAGTTTTCCATATATAGATCGATGCAGTTCGTGGTGGGCCACCCTGTATACATTCGACTTGGCGGCAGGCAATTTCAGCACGGATTATATGATTTTTCATTTGTTTTCTCCGCTCTCGCAGAATCTGTAAATTCTCTAATTCTCTAAAACAGAAGCCAAAGAAACACCGTCCAAAAAATGTGGAACGCTTCACGATTTTGCGTGTCATCCTTGCGCAGGGGCCATGCTAATCTTCTCTGTATCGTTCCAATTTTAGTATATGTATCGCCGAAGCGAGTACAATAGTGCATGTTGGGACTTTGTATAAGTAGGTACTTATTGGGAATTAGTCTGTAGCGGTGAGATGTAAGCTCAAACTTATAAGTCCATTATAAAATGGAATCTATAGACATCGCTATGGGAATCATGAATATAATATAGTCAAACCATTGAGTAAAGGAATAATTCCTTTACTCAATGGTCAAACTCAAAAACAGATAGATGAAGATTCTAAAGCGTTGACTACAAGACTAAAGAAATGTCCCAGAAGGTGCAAGACATAATTCAAATAATGTACCGCCGAAGCGAGTACGTTAGTTTATTTCGGGTCGTTGTATAAGTAGTTAGTGAGCATTAGTCTGTACCGGTAAGATGTAAGCGCATAGTCATTTTGTGCTATACCGTGGGTGTGCGTAATATCAAAGATCATGTAATAACTAAAATAAGCTGTTGTAAATTTAACTATACGTTGTTTTTATTGTTATTATCGTTGCCAAACAAAACATACCTATTTATTTCTTCAAAACTTTGGTGTATATCTAACAGGAAACGAAGTTTAAATAACTCCATGAAACCAGAAATGGGATATTCAATAAATCACACTAATAGGCTTCTGTAATGATTCAAACTAATAATTTTTTTATTTCCTGAAACGATCCTTGAATTTAATTAGGCAAACCCGTATTTATTTGACAGAAGTATAGCAATTTGTCGACTTTGTCTTCCTCGGTTGGTGACTTCTCACAATGCGGTAAACAAGAATATTCGCAACAGAAAACGTCACGATACGAGTAATTATCAACACACACACACACACACACACCTCTATATGTTTACGTGACCACCTTGAGTCTTTTAAGTATTGACTATGTGAGGTATAGCGGGAATGTCTGTTTACAAACTGTTATCGAATGGCATTCATATTAATCGGTGTGCGGTTTTACTTTGCATAACATTTTCTGTTAAATTTATTCGAAAATGGTAAAGGCTTAAAGACTGCAAACCATTTCACCTTCTAGGAGATTTTATAGTATTTTAATGAGTAGTTTGACGTAAAGATACAGGGTGACACCTTACGATTTTACATAAATAAAAAGTATTTTAAGAAGACATTTTCCTATATAAACAGTATGTAGGTACTATACGTTATATGTATCTGGAAACGCTTCGTTTTTTTATGGTTTATGGTTGATTATGTTCAAGGAAATTATTTAAAAGAAGATATTTTAAAAAGATATGTGAAACAGAGATTTATGTACATGTAACGTAACCTATTGCAAAATACTCTTCTTATTACTATACAAGAATCTAAATAGGTTCTTCTATGGTACTATATCGAGATGTATCCCAGTGTTAAAATGTTCATCACCCTTAAAACTGAATCATTCTGTATTAATTAGGTGCGTAGGAAAATGATTTGCTAATAGGCAACTGCTACTTTATTATTATACAAATAAATTTCTGCATCTAATAAAAAAATATTATCTTAATTAGGTACCTATCTGTTAATAATAATGTAACATAGGAAATAATAGTGTAAACAACAAGGCTTGGATTAAAAACGATTGTGGATTGTGCGAATCTGAATACTACAGTAAATGCATTCAAAATTTATTGGTTCCTGGAATAGATCAACAAGTCCTAGAATATACAGGGTGGATCAGAAATGATGGTTAATATTGATGATACAATGTGTTTTAGAGTTTAAAATTATTACACATTTTTGAATTTTTTTCTTTCGGGCTACGACTTTTATGATAAGGGCTATTGAAATATCCCAAAATGCGCTTTTTAGCATGTTTTTGTTACGACGTTTTGTTTGTCTGTTCGTCAAATTGTACAATCGATTTTCCTGATGAGCTAGAGACTTGAAATTTTAAACATAGCTCAGAGCTAAATGACAGTGCAATATTAACTCGCTATATGACCCATTTGAAATGGAAGCACCCCCGTAATTTTGTTGTTTTTCATCCGATTTTAGAAGTTTTTTTCTGAAGATTGGTTGCAAAAACCCTTTTTTTCACTTTGGTGCAATATTTCAGGTTTTAATCTCAATTTTCAAGGCTTACTACGATTTTTTTTCTGGTAAAAAATGACAAAAACCATTTTTTTATTTAGAGTCTGACACCACAGCGTTAATCAGGACCCCCCAAAAACCCCCGTATACCAAATTGGAACAAAAAATATACAGGGAGTTCCATTGTGAGAGGTGTCAAAGTTGAGCAAAATACGAATTTTAAAGGCATCTGGCAAGTCAAGTGTGCCATGGTATCCCGTCAAAACAAATGAATGATCAACAGGACTACTCAAAGTGTTGGTGTTCAAAGATTTAATACACAAATGTACAGGGTCTTTTTCTCTGGGCCATCTCAAAATGCTGAATTTTTATTAAACTTTATAACTGGTCAGGAGTGCTCTGGAATCATTGAAAAAATGTCAATAAACACAAAAGTAATTTATTTCTTTAAAAATGTCAACCAACAAATAAAAACATTTTAAATTGTTGGACCTTTATCAATAATCACTGTCTAAGATGATTAATTTTTTGTGCATTCCTGTTGTGGCACACCAGCCACCTTAACTCATATGGACTTAGATACTGACTCTCGGGCTTCTGTATTTTTAGACTTAGTTCGTCTATAGTATCTGGGGCGGGTTTCATATACTCGATTTTTTACCCCAAAAAATTCATTATTTTGAGATGGCCCAAAGAAAGACACCTTTAGACACCCTTTATATTTTCTATTGGATCTTTACACACCAACACTTTGAGTGGTACTGTTGACCATTTAACAGTTTTAAGGGGTTTCCATGGCACACTTGACGTGTCAGATGCCTTTAAAATTTCTGGGGCGCATGCGCCCTACGGTTTTAGAGTCTCTATGGGGCTAGGAAAAATTATTTATACTTTTTAGATCGTTTTTTATATTATTATATTATTTTATTATACTTTTAATCCTTTTTAAAAACGTGGTATATTAAAAAATATATTCAAATTTTATTATTAGCTTGAATTGTATCTAGCCGAACCTAAACACTGCTTGTATGTTTCTTGGTATGCTTGTAACTTTGTAAACAAATCTAGAAGTCGCCCGATTCTAATTGCCGTATCGATCTGAAATTTTGGAAACTTATTCACTTCCGGTGACAATACAATATGGTGGTGCCATCGAATAAAAAGTCATGTGGAGGAGCTGGGAATTGAACTTAGGACTTCCCGCATGTGAAGCGGACACTCTACCACCATATATAAACTAATATTGTCTACGGCCTACTGCAATATTTTCCGTGCTACCACTGACGAGTTACCTACGCAGTCATCACAGGTAGATATAATGACTTTGTGACTGACCTACTAGTACGATAATCAAATAATAAATAACCTTAGCAATGGTTATTTACAGTATTCTAGACAAGTAGCAATAATAATATTATATATTTTACCTCATACACCTACCTAAAGTTTCTATGATGCCAGTATCCACAAACCACAACCTATCACAGGCATCGACAGCAACTCTATAGACTGACACGATTCTGTTTCCTACGTTGTCGGCTGTTGGTATTTGATTGGCACCCCAGGTAGGATATGGTATCAGTGGTACGTTGTGTTTATTTTTGCTGCTCAAGGGTATGTAATTCAGGGATGATGGCACACCCATGCGACGCCTTGGTACTGTGATGAAGAGCTTATCTTGCCATACATTGGCACCCATGGGAATGTTGTTTACTGCAATGAAAAAGAAAAGATGAATAATTATCATACTTTGTTGTTGTCTAATCAAAACAGTAAATCCCAGTTTTGTTTAGGCATTTTATTAATAATTGCAATTTAAGTAGTGTCATAAATCTTAGTTACTTGGCTTTCTTACAATCAGAAAGCCATGAAAAACAAACCACGAGCGATTTCCGTAATAAGATTGTTGGCCTATAAATAAAAAAATAATCTATCTAAATTCCTATTTTTTGTATTCTAGAAAATGGGGGACATATTGAACACTTGTAATAATTAACAAAAGTGTCAATTGTGCATTTATTTATCTTTTTGATACATTATTAATTAATATTAAAGGCAAGTTAAATAATGAAAACAAATGCGATTAAACCCTTTCATATAAGCTTGCTCGATAAAAAATAAAAATTCTATCAAAAGGGACTTAGAAGTACCTACCTTTTTTACGTAAAGTAAAATTCCACATCTTAAATTATGTAATGGGAGACAAAAAAATGTGTACTAAAAGAAATATGGCCGAATGTATCTCTGACTTATAGCTCAGAGAGCGCCCCTTACATTATACCTTTAAAATATAACCACCAAAGTATTTGATAGCGCCAAAAACCTAAGTGTACCAGATTTCAATAATATACCTATAAATAAAGTAGAAGATAGGGTCAATATTCAATTTCGA
The DNA here is from genome assembly GCA_963920635.1 of Pseudeuparius sepicola. Taxonomy (NCBI): domain Eukaryota; kingdom Metazoa; phylum Arthropoda; class Insecta; order Coleoptera; family Anthribidae; genus Pseudeuparius; species Pseudeuparius sepicola. The sequence goes on from OY987304.1 coordinate 9,716,096, forward strand.
AAAGTAAATTTGAACGCAATGTATCTAAGAAACTAAAGATGAGAGACACATGGTTAATGGATTTTTTTTAAGTTCTGTATGCTCCAAAAGTTATGGCAGGTTTTTCTAAAACACTCTGTATATCTAACGATATTTTTACGATCTGTTTTGTGGAAAATTTCCCGATAATATCTTTTAAAATATGTTTGTTAATTGTTTGTTGAACTACTGTTCTCATTAGTATATTATCAAGAACACTTTTTAGCGCAGAGATAAGGCCATTATAATAAATAAAAATTTTCCATATCCAAACATTTGTTAAACTGGTTGCCTTAGAGCTCTAAAAATGTAGTTTTCCACTCATAAAAAATACATATAAAGCCCCATCTACGTCCAAACTCCTCATAATATGTAGTGTAAAAATAAAACAATGCCTAATTTAAAATAAATAATAAATAGGGAAGTTGTAGATGCAAAAACTTAGAATAAATTCTACTTTCTATATATTCACCGCTAAACTTTTGTAAGAGATTGTGTGCCTTAATATATGCAACATATGCAACATATGGGATTTTTTATTATTAATTGCACAACGAAAATACAAATGTTCCCGAAAGTTGGTGCATGTTCGATAATCATATTAGCGCACTTAGAATGGTTGCAAGTCAAACAGCATACAGGGTAGGTCAAAAAATATAAAAATTGTACAAGAGTAAAGTACCCTTATTTTAGAAAATTCAGCAAAGGGTTATGAAAGAAAGTTGTTTAGAATTAAAAGCTACGCCTAAATACCAAACATAGGCTAAACATAGCCTCCTAAGAAAAAAAAATTCATCAATTAATTTCCACAGTTTCTTAATAAACATTTAAAGTAAAAATTTTGCACCTTAAATGAGAGGTTTTTAATATACACATTATCATTACTAATGTTTTACCTTGTTCAGAAGAATTTTGCGACATTTTAAAGTTTTGTTTAATATCGTTGCAACAAACATGAAGTTTGTGATTCCCTAAAAATTAAAAATCTAAGTTAATTTTACAAATATGCTTGAATTTGAACAAAGTTTTGCGGAATTGATTTAATTTTGATTGATTTATTAAATTGTTTAGGGTGAATTTAAAACAAACTTTTTTTGAGGAAATTATTGTTTTACAAAAAATATATTTTTTTTTCTTAGGAGGCCATGTTTTGGTATTTAGGCAACTTTTAATTCTAGACAACTTTTCTTAATAACATTTTGCTAAATTTTCTAAACTAAGACTACTTTACTCTTATACAATTTTTATATTTTTTTACCCACCCTGTATGCTGTTTGACTTGCAACCATTCTAAGTGCGCCTAATATGATTATCGAACATGCATCAACCTTCGGGAATATTTGTATTTTCGTTGTGCAATTAATAAAAAAAATCCCATATGTTGCACACTTAAATGACCACACTGTATATTTATAATTATGAAAATGATTTCAATCAGCAACAAAAATTATGTCACCATTCATTATCCAACCGCATCTGAGAAGTTCTACAGGTTCAACTACAATATAAAATCGATTGTTGCTTCAACATTTTGTTCAAAGATAGATGACAACATGTCACATTGGCAGAAATGACCTGTCAAATTTGACAGCTGCTGTGTCTCTTTACATGATGATGCCACTCGAAATGTAAGGTTTAAAATAATCTTTGTCTTTGGCAAAAATAAACAACATAAAAGAGTTCACCTACCATACTGATAATCAATCCCTTCTGGAGCTTCATCTCCTCCACTTGTATTCACCGCAACCGGTTCTGTATTGACGTTAGAAGTACCCTCAAAGACGATGGAACTTCCGCTATTCACCGGTCTCCTACCTCCGCCGTAGTAGGCGCTTCTACTATCCAGTTGCCTGGGCCATTGGTAACTTATCCTGCTCCACGTGAATTCGTCCCTCAAGCCGGCGTTTTCGACCGAACAAATCACAAACAACGAACACAAGACAGATAAGAGATGCATCTTCGGAAGCTGTTCGTTTGGTACTGGACTGATGTCTACGGCCGCGTGTATTTGGTTTATAAATAGACGTGGTGGCGTACGCGTGTAGCAAGGTTACACAAGAAAAACAAAAATGTTCTTTTTGAATAAATTAACGTCTGTGCGGATAAATGCTTGCTTGCAGTTCAGGTGAAGTAGATAGTGCGGAACGAAACGTGTTTTGCCACTTGAAGGACAATTTAGTGTGTTTTTCTTTCAGAAGTAGGCAAAAGGGTGAATGAGTGTAACTTTTTAATTTTCCAGATTTAAACGGGTACAAAAGTTGTAAGTTAAAAATGCAACAAGTGGAATTTTTTTATTGTTGAGGTATTAAAAAAAGTATTTTGGGGAATTTTCCCTGCATGTCCACTAACCTAAGAATCGATCGATTTTGACATATATGTCAAATCACAAACATTATGGCGGCAATTTCAAAAAAACTAGGTACCATTAAGTTAAGAAATGTGAGGTTAAATGACGAGGTGTCACAAAACGTTATTTGAAAAACTTGTTTAGAATGTAATTTTATACCTTTGTGCAAAATTTGAGAGATACCTCCGTCTAACCCCACTTTTCTTAACTTAATGGTAGTTTTTTGAAATTGCCGCCATGTTGATGGTGATTTGACACATGTCAAAATCGATTTTTTGGTTACTGAACAAGCAGAAAAGATTTCCCATAATATTTTTTTGGTAATATCTCAACAATAAAATTTTCTAGGGCGGTAGAAATTTTTACAGAGAGTTCTAGAAAACCGTGACATAAGTACGATTATTTAAGGAGAGCACGCTGTATATGTTTGCCTTTATGAAATCTAATAATTTTTCCAAATCAGAGGAAATGATGCTCAGTCTTGATCCAGAGTTAAAAATAATAAAATTTCTTCATATACCTATAACAGTGTGACAAAAAAGTCTGCATGACAATGGAAAACTTTTTGATTACACAACTACGATTTATACTTGCGTGATTTGCGGTATCTGACAAATTTGATATTTAACAGCAAACTTAAAAATGCCATTTTATTTGTCGAAATATCGAAAAAAATTATTAGAAGAAAATGTTTCCCTTACAATTCTTTATCCGCATCAACTTCCAACATAGGTATGCATGTACGGGGTAATCCAAACACGACGCGCCAGGCCTACTGCGGGAACACAAAAACTGAAAATAATATTTTGAACATGGGTTCTGAAATGGGAGATAGGTACTAAGATCCAATTGTGACCGAAATTTTGCTTTCTTGATGTTTGGAAAAATGGTCGCTGTGACGTCACATACTATTTTTTCCTATATATTGAAAGTTCTTATCATTCTCAACAACTTTTGTAGGGAAAGATTTTCTGTACCTTTTATTGTTCAAAATCTACAGGGTCAAATATGTAAAAAACATGGAATTTTTTCTAATCATTTTCCGAAATTTAGCTAGCCATGGAAACAATAATTATTGATAGTCAGATATTATTAAAGATATGTTAGGGTAACTTGTGCACCTTCAAATTTATTCAGCTGAAATATATTTTTTAAATTTTTGAATTGTGCTTTTACTAACTTGTTTGCTGTTATAGTTTGTTACACAAAAAATAAACAATATTCCAGTTGAATAAATTTAACTGTGCACAAGACACCCTAACATACTCTTCAATAATTATTTTTTCCATGGCTAGCTAGATTTCGGAAAATGATTAGAAAAATTCCAGTTTTTTTACATATTTGACCCTGTAGATTTTGAATAATAAAAGATACAGAAAATAGCAAATATTAGATCATAATTGGACCTTAATATGTCCCATTTAAGAACCCCTGTTCAAAATTTTATTTTCAGTTTTCGTGTTCCCGCAGTAAGCCTGGGGAATCGAGTTTGGATCAACTTTAGGTACTTAATTTTTTGAAAATTTTAAAATAATTTTCTTTCAATTTTTTGAGCAGATTCTACCTGAATATATGGTCCTTTAAATACCTGTACATAAACCTTTTGTCTTGCTTGATGCAAAATTTATTTAATTCCTGCAATTTAATAAAATATTCTGATTTATTCACGAATACCAATAGGAGATGCATGTCATATGTGCGGAGAAAAGCATCAAAATAAGTATTGTAAAGTATTAATTCCTCGAATTAGGTGTTTCATAAGAAGATTGTGTCTATTGTATTTTTCCACCACTTGAAAATAAAAGTTGAAAAACAGGCAAGCTATGGAAATAATAACTAATTGAACATGACATTGAGGTCATGAATGTTGTGGTAAGTCCGTGAATATTCATGGGACATAGGTAGGTACTAAGATCCAATTGTGTCGAAATTTTGCTTTTTTGATGTTTGGAAAAATGGTCGCTGTGACGTCACATACTATTTTTTCCTATATATTGAAAGTCCTTATCATTCTCAACAACTTTTGTAGGGAAAAATTTTCTGTACCTTTTATTGTTCAAAATCTACAGGGTCAAATATGTAAAAAACATGGAATTTTTTCTAATCATTTTCCGAAATCTAGCTAGCCATGGAAACAATAATTATTGATAGTCAGAAATTATTAAAGATATGTTAGGGTGCCTTGGGCACCTTTAAATTTATTCAGCTGAAATATATTTTTTAAATTTTTGAATTGTGCTTTTACTAACTTGTTTGCTGTTATAGTTTGTTACAAAAAAAAAACAATATTCCAGTTGAATAAATTTAACTGTGCACAAGACACCCTAACATACTCTTCAATAATTTCTGACTATTAACACAGACATATATAGCTTCGCTATATATGTCTGTGCTATTAATTATTGTTTCCATGGCTAGCTAGATTTCGGAAAATGATTAGAAAAATTCCAGTTTTTTTACATATTTGACCCTGTAGATTTTGAATACTCACGGACTTACCACAACATTCATGACCTCAATGGCATGTTCATTAGTTATTATTTCCATAGCTTGCCTGTTTTTCAACTTTTATTTTCAAGTGGTGGAAAAATACAATAGATACAATCTTCTTATAGGTACGAGTACGTATAAAGAATTGCAAAGGAAACACATGTTTCTAGTAGTTTTACAAGATATTTCAACAAAAAATAAGGGATTCAAACTCAAAAGCTTCTCATGATATACCTAGGTACTTTTAATTTGTGAAATTATTACTTTAGCATTATTTCCATATTATTCTCATCGCCCACGTATGCATCTACTATTGATATACACCTACATGAATACCTAAATCAAATTATTTTACTAAATTACAAATAAACTTTACATTACCTAAGTACGGCAACATACGAGTATTTAAGCTTCAAAAATAATGCGTTTGCTGAAACGATTTAAACTATTAGACTCTTTAAAATGAAAGACCGAATCTATGTGGAAAAAATTCAATGAAAATAATTTTCTCTAATAAGTTCTTTCGATACATATTTTTTGGGCAAAAGTGGCGTTGTAGTTTTATGTTAAATGTCAAACTCGACAGTTGTTACTGCAAGTCTCGCGACCGCTTTTGCATGCGCCACTTTATTGACATTCGTCACTAAGCTAAAATCGATTCTAATTATTTAATGTTTATTATCAGCCTCAAGTAGGTATCCTTTGTGAATCTCTAAGGACTCTTTTTGCACCATAAAGTAGGGAATCTCTAAAAGAACTCCTCGGGGGGCGCTGCCGCTTGGGACCTCACCGGAAAGGGGATCGCTTCCACCGGATTTATGAAACCGTATCAGATCGCCATAAAACTGTCTCTGGCGTTTTTACCTCGCCGGATCCCCCTGAAACAGTTGCATCGTCTGCGAAATCCGTGTGCCGCCGGCGTTATCTAGATCGGGGCCAGCTTTTGGCTTACCATAGCGATCGGGTCGGTCCCGGCTGCGAGCCCCCCTCCATGGGCGTCCCCAAAGAATGTTTCCACGAAAATTTCAACGTAAGAAAGAACGGTGGTTCTATACTCTATTCAAACTAAACGCAAGTGAAACATAAACACAAGTTGTTGCATGGCTAGAGCGTGATACGCACGTGATCGGCTTGCTATTGGCTAGCCGGCAATAAAATCTGACCTGGCGGGCGGGTGCAGCGAGTCCGTGTTTCTTACAGAGGTGTATTGAGTTGCAAGTGGACCTTTTTTTTTCGATATAATTCTTTCGCTGTTTATTAATTGTTGGAGCTACGATTTGTGTAGAAATTTTCAGGTGAGTGAATGACTAGGTGTGCCATAAAAGTTTGTTTTTAAAGTTCCTAATACTGGGGAAAATAATTTAAATATTTTATATTATAAAATTCATAGAGATCGTCCTTAATGCGGCCCTGCGTTGTATTAGCCCTCAGAATTGGTCACGTGCTTCCATCGTGTAAATGTTTATGCGCCGCTTACATTTAGTTTGAATATAGTGTATAGGTTCCTTTTGCCATTGCGTTAAATAAAATTTTAAACACGCTTGAAAGCTGGCAAGTCTGTTGTCCAGTCTACCACCAGTGGCGGCAATAAGGATTCGCCCCCCCCCCCCGCCAAATTTTGCCAGGATGCATAGGTATATGTGGTAATAAAATATGGAAATATCGAAATTTTTTCTAAGTTGCTAAATTATAAGAAAAAAGCTCGGATAATAAATTTTATTTTAAGTTTTTCTACCTACATGGGAAATGCTCTGTATTATAGCGAGTATTATAGCGTAGTTTAACAAAAACTGGGCGTGTCTAAGATCTCATATTTTATTTTATAAATGGGACATGATTTTAATATTACATAATAATATATTTATCTGGATATTTATATTACAAAACATTTTCCAAAGAAAAATGTATAATAAAAAGGGCTCGGCCACTCCGAATAATTAATTATTAATTGCCAAATATAAAATCTTACCGTTGCTAAAATCTGTCTGGTGCTTAGTAAAAAAACATCACGTGACGTCGTAGAATTGATGTATTGGTTGTATAAAAAAATTCAAATTCCGCTATTTGTCCTAATAATACTAAAATTTTTAAGCTAAAACCGAGGCTAAAACGGAGCTACCAACGCCGGAACGGACGGCATACTAAACCCCCTAATCTCAAAATGTAACGTAACTTGGAAGAAAAAATAAATCGAAAATTTGATTTAAAAAAAGCTCTTTTACTAGTGTTGAATTAAGTATAAATTAATTTCAGAAAAATTGATATAAATAAAGTTAATTGACGCTATCTGCTACAAACACCAAACACACAACCGGTCGGCAAAAGCCGTAAAAATCGGTCAAAATATGCAGGGAAGATAAAAACATGGCTCATAATAGCTTAATACAAAAAAAATCACAAATCTTAATTCGCAGTAACAGAGTATACAAAAGTACTCAACATTAGACGTGAATATTTTTCGTAATATAATTACCTCTATACGAGTTTAAAAGAGAAACTAAAGGCACTTCAAATAAACGCACAAAATTTGATAAAAATTGCATTTCTTCCTGTTTTTGTGGGTCTACCACATTATGTTTTGATTTTCTTACCTAAGGCGCAAATATATATACAGGGTGAGTCATTAATAATGGCACATAGTGCAACCGCATACATTTTGGGCCAAAATATTACGACTGAGGCTAATATGCCTTATAGAAATGTTGAAGTTTGTTTTTTAAAATTGCATTTTGGCTACATCTCCCAACATAATGAAGCTGCTGAACTGAAATTTGGCACTGCTATGTTTTTGGGGATCGAGAATAGGCTGAAAATGCCAGTTTCTCAGCCTCAGCATACTTCCCCATACAGGCCCAGTGTCCACCGGAGGAGCTCGGAGTTCTGGGCACCTTCTGTGAGGAGAGAGGTCTCCCCCTTCTTGTGGGATGCGATAGCAATGCCCACCACTTTTTGTGGGGCAGCGCAGATTGTAACCGCAGGGGGGACCAACTGACAGAATTCATGGCAATGGCGGGGTTACACGTCGCCAACCGTGGTTCAGAATTCACGTTCTTCACCCCGGGGAGGCGTTCCGGGGCTGCTTCTCGGGGAAGTGGGGGACTGGCATGTGTCTGTGGACGCCTCTCTGTCGGACCATAGATACATTTCGTTCAACCTCGGGGAACCCCATCAGGGTGACCTAAAGTACAGAAATCCGCGGGCAACCAACTGGGACTTCTATAGAGAGGAACTAGAGGGACAGCTGGCGGGTTTCCCGCGCAAACACAGAACCGTGCAGGAGCTCGACGCCGCCGCTGAGCGACTGGGCTCAATCATTGTTCAAACGTATGAGGCCAACTGTCCCCTGAAAAGGAGGACACAGGAGGGCAAGACACCTTGGTGGAATGCCAACCTGGAACGCCCCAGAAGGCAGGTTCGTAGGCTCTTGAATAGGGCCAAACGTTCCGGCCTTGGAGTCCACTGGGAGGACTACAGGTCTGCCCAAAGACTCTACAAACATGAGATCAGGAGCTCTCAGAGAAGTGCCTGGCGGGCCTACTGCGAGGGCGTCAATAGCGTCTGTAGCTTCTAGGCTCTGCAGGGTGCTCTCGAGAGATCCTCTGACAAAGCTGGGCAGCATTCGCACTGGGGGGGGGGGGGGAGTTTACCTCAACCCCGCGTGATACCCTGCTGCAGTTGTTAACCACTCACTTCCCGGGTTCCACATTGGGTCACGGGGAGACCGCGGTGAGTGGTGAGTGGCCCGCTGATTACGGACTACGGCGCGGCGGCCAGGGTGGTCAACGAGGAAAGGGTCAGATGGGCCATCGGGTCCTTCTCACCTTATAAGGCGGCCGGTCTGGATGGGGTCTTTCTGGTTCTCCTTCACAGGGACGGGGGGGGGGGAGGGGCACTCACCGGACCACTGGTAGGTGTGTTTCGAGCGTCTGTGGCCAGGGGGCATGTCCCCTGGCGATGGATGCAGATCAGGGTGATATTTATCCCCACGCCAGGGCGCAGTGACTATACTGATGCCAAGGCATACAGACCCATCAGCCTCACCAGCTTCTTGATGAAGACACTGGAGAGGCTGGTGGACAGATATTTAAGGGAGCAGCTTGCTCTCAATGCCCCTCTGTGTCCCACCCAGCATGCGTACCAGATGGGCAGGTCCGTGGATTCGGCCCTGCACCATCTCACCGGGACTGGAGGGGAGATTACTCTCGGTGGGGGTCTTTCTAGACATAGAGGGGGGGCCTTCGACAACACAGCAGTGGACTCGATCTGCAGGGTCGTGGAGGGCGTAGGGGTCGGGGAAGCCTTGGTAAGGTGGACCCGATCCATGCTCACTGGCAGGGCGGTCGAGGCCGGGCTGTGTGGAGAACGAGCAACGAGAGAGAGGTTCTCTCGCTGGTGCGATATGAACGGATTAAATGTCAACCTTAATAAGGTTGAGTTGGTGATATTCACCAAGAAGAGAAAGGTGGACCCCATTCCTCTTATAGAGTTATGTGGAGTCCACCTCGAAGATAGAAAGAAGGTTAAATATCTCCTGTGCGTCACTGGTGCCCTGAGGACGGCGCCCACCCGGGCTTTAGAAGCACTGGTGGGGCTGCCTTCTCTGGGCGCGGTGGTGGAGTACGGTTGGCGTCAGACAAAACCGAACGCTAAAAATCCATTTCCTTGGGATATTTGAATTATGTTCTGACATTTGGCAACGTCGCGTTCGTCGGTCGGTTCGTCTCTCGATCTGAGCTTAAATCCGTTGTTGGTTGAATGGATTTTGGGCATCACTACTTCAAAAGTCTCAAGAAAATGGCTTTACGTCGTTCGGTTTCATCTGACGTCAACTGTACGAGGCGGCTAAGGCGGCCCTCAGACTAGAGGGTCTCAATCTTTGGGTTGCCGGAGGCTCGGTTCACGGGCACCGGCAGCTGTGGTCAGAGCTTAGGGAGGTGGTGCCGATCCTGGAAATGAGAAGGGATGTGCAGACGCCTTCCATCGGCGGCTTCCATGGCCGGCTCCACTTTGTCTTTCCAGACAGGGAGGAGTGGGCCGAGGGGAACAGCAACCTCCAAGGCGGGCTCGTCTGGTTCACAGACGGATCCAAGATGGGGAAGCGAACGGGGGCCGGTGCCTTTTGTCAGGAACTGGCTAGGAGGTTGACTACCTCCCTCGGGGAGCACACCACCGTGTTCCAGGCGGAGGTGTTCGCCATCATGATGGGGGCAGAGGAATCGCTCAGGCTCAGAGTTAAGGGCCGGAAGCTGACCTTCTGCTCTGACAGTAAAGCGGCTTTACAGGCGCTGAGACCAAACCGTACCTGGTCCCCATTGGTGGAGAAATGTAGATCGAGTTTGCTCAGGCTGGTGGCCGAAGGGAACAGGGTAGTTCTGTCGTGGGTGCCTGGTCATGCGGGCATAGCGGGGAACGAGACTGCGGACCTACTGGCTAGAGAGGGATCCATGGGAAGACCAGTGGGGCCAGAACCAATATTGGGGATTGCGCCGCGGGTCGCAATTGGAGCCCTTGACGAATGGCTGCAGGGCAGGTTCGTTGAGGAGTGGCGCCGGGCTCCGGCAATGAGGCAGACTAGGCTCATGATTCGTGGGCCGTCGACCGCCCTGTCTAGGGAACTGCTGCGTCTGCCAAGGTCAGAGTTAAGGGGAGTGGTAAGGGTCCTCACCGGACACTGCTGCCTGGCTCGCCACCTGCACCTTATAGGAGTAGGAGGGGAGCCTGAGTGCAGATGGTGTCTAGAGGATGAGGAGACCCCGTACCACTTGGTCACCGAGTGCGCTGCACTCGACAGGGTCAGATTTGAGTCCTTCGGCTCAGCTAAGCTGAGCGCAGAGGATGTATATGGTGTCAGGGCGGGTTACGTGGCGGGCCGATCTAAGGCGGCCACCTCCTGCACAAGATAGATAGATAGATAGATGCCAGTTTCTCTCACAGAGGGCGCAACTTGCCCTCTTTTTGGATCGTGCTTTTACTCGTAACTTTTTTCAGGTTATCTTTTTTGCCCTGCAGGTACATCATTTCAGTGCGTCTTTTCATTCTGTATAACAAACAGATACTCTTGTTTCATAACAATCAAATCAACCGTTTCACCTGAAATGATATTTTTCCAAAATATAATCTTCCCAATTATATCAATGCATTTGGAAAATATTAAGCTTCAAAGTTGGAGTATATTTGACAGCTGTCATTACCTACGTGGCCGTAGTATAGGTATTTAATTGACAAATTTTAATTTATAAAATTATTTAGTAATCGTTCTTCTATTATTATTTATAATTCGGCTTTTGCTTTATTGTTACAACTCATTTTGAAAAAAAAAAACACGAATGAAACATTTGTTGACAGACCTCATTAAAATTTTTCAACTAAAATTCTGTACTGTCAACCTAACTCAACAAAAATTACCTACGATTTAACAAACCTTCTTAAAAGGCTTTGGTGTGTTGAACAACAGACATGCAAAAATGTCCTAAAATATATCCTATGTGGGCGTTATGATATTTTGAAGGTCAAAGAGTAAGTAATAATTATTAATTGTTAGCTCATCTCTTAAACTATCTCGACTTTAAAATCTTAAATAACAAAAATAATACCTTTCATAAATAGGATCTTTAATTTCCGATTAAATCCAAAATGAATCATTTAGACTAACTACCTACCTGTTGCTTTCATGCTATTACCTACTTAATCTTAATCTTATCCCCTAGAGGGGTTGTGAACAGATGGAAGGTATACCTACATATTATTCAAATATTGTTTTTAAAAAACTATTAGGAGTTGGGTTAGGTTAGGTTATGCAATTAGAACTACAATCTATTTTTAAACTTGCACATTTTAAATCCATATATAGGATGTTTTCAATATATTGTTAATAGGTATAGGTATTATAATAATGAAGCAACATTTAAATTAATTACTTTCATTTTGAGCCCCCCCCCCCCCTTATTGGAATATCCTAATAAAATCAATTCAAATAATATGGCTCTTTTTATGTCATTTTTCATTTATATTAGAATTAGACGCCTGTATTTGAAAATAGAGGGTGGGCGCAATACAGTTGAATTTTAAAAAAGAAGTGTACCTACTTGAAATTTGGCACAGATTTATTTACTCTAAAAGCACTTTTCTGGTATAATGTTAGTAAAATCACAGAATAAACATAACAAAATGAATAATATTATTCTTTTAACTGTGCAGAACAGTAGTAGGTTTTTAGGGCATTAGGAGCATAAAAATAAAATATACAAAGAGGTTTATAATATCTTTATCTTTAGATAACAATTTCGATTATACAATGTGTCCCGGATAAGAATGAACAGCATGGGGTTCTTTCAAACGGTGAGAGATAGAACAACTGTTAAATGGGGCGCAATTTTGAGGTCAATAAAATGGTATAAACAGATTTCTAATATCTTTTTTCGTTTTTTGAGTTATTTTGAAAAAGTGAAATTTTGCGTTTTCGATTTATTTTTTTCTGAAGTTGTTATCACAGATAGGAAAAAAAGAAAAACACTTTTTTAGGGCACTTTTTAACGGGCTTTAAGATGGCTTTTTTAGATTTGTTCTATAACATTTCGTTTTTGAGAAACCATCTTCAACTTAATTTTTTTAAATACGGAAATGGATTTTTTTTCAGCACTTTTCATTGCAAATACTATGACGTATGACACGAAATATTTTTAAAATGTTTTGAGACAATTCTACTGAAAATTCCTTTTTATCCTTACACGGCCCTGTCTGGTTAGTGCTTTCCTCTGTTGTTGTACAGCAAACAGAGTCGCATTTTGTTTTGGAGTAAATTCTACGCTTTTTCTAATTTTGAGAATGAAACCAATAACTTCTGCCATTTATTAATTGCAACAATACATTTTTGTTCGGCCTTTACACTATTTCTGTGACACAAGATGTAACATGCTAACATATGTTAAATTTGTCTTAATTTGAAATAGCACCCTCCATTTCTAATACCTAATACAAATTATTAACTAAATGATACGTTGTTTCAAAGCCTTCTAGGTGGAGGATTTTTATTTATTTTTTTATTATCGTATGCTACTGTAAATTAGTCTTTGCCGTCCTTTTTTTGGTTCTTCCATTGAAAGATAAGTTGTAGGTTAAATTGTTGACAATACTGATTAATATTTAGACTTCTTATTATTAAATACAGGGCCGCAATAGAAAAAATTGAATGGATAAAAAGGAATTTTCAGTATAATAATTGTCTCAAAACATTTTAAAAATATTTCGTGTCATACATCATGGTATTTGCAATGCAAGGTGCCGAAAAAAATCCAGGTCCGTATTTAAAAAATAAAGTTGATGATGGTTTCTCAAAAACGAAACGATGTAGAACAAATCTAAAAACGCCATCTTAAAGCCAGTTAAAAAGTGCCTTAAGAAAGTGTTTTTCTTTTTTTCCTATCCGTGATAACAACTTCAGAAAAAAATAAAATCGAAAACTTTTTTCAAAATAACTCAAAATTGAAAAAATATATTAGAAATCTGATTATACCATTACCTATATTGACCTCAAAATTCTCTCTCCCACCGTTTGCAAGATCCCCATGCTGTTCATTCTTATCCGGGACACATTGTATAATCGAAATTGTTATCTAAAGATAAAGATATTATAAACCTCTTTGTATATTTTATTTTTATGCTCCTAATGCCCTAAAAACCTACTACTGTTCTGCACAGTTAAAAGAATAATATTATTCTTTTAACTGTGGTTCTGCGAACACTTCTTATCATATTGACAGGATATTTATTTCCTTCTGAATTAGATTAGGTAAAAGAAACTGAACTTCTATGCTGCTTAATTTCATACCATATGAAATAAATACATGCACAAATCTATACATGCACTGTTTATACCAGAACAGAAGAATACTGTGAGTAACTGATTGGAAAATCCCACATTACCAGTTGTGAAATACCAAGGAATAAGTGGTGCCCCATTACGTTATACAATTTTCGAGCTACGTCAGTTTATTGATCTACGTGCGGTTTTCCTAAGTTGGATTGTTGTTTGAACGTGCGTGTTGTGTGCCATAATTGTCGATAGAGGAAGAAGAAGCTTATCTGCAGGTAAGTAGTTAACATCCCCATAGGCAGTAACAGTAGGTAATTGCATAATATTAGACGATCTTCAATATCTTGATTATGTGACCGGAAGTGATTTGGTTTTGGTAGGTGTTTAGTTCACACACATATTATGTGGTTTTCGAAATTATTACTGCGGCTAGGCTAGACACTTCGTGACGAATTTGTGAGGCAACCGATTAAAATGAAATTCTAAACAAGTAATTAACTTTAAAGTAAAAAAAAATGTCAATTTGTAAAATTTTGTGCGGGTTCCACAGAAATTTTGATATTTTAGAAACAGAAACTGGATGATCGGTTAAAAATTTCAACGGATAAGCTAATTTAAAATTATAGTGATAGGCATCATTTAGTGACATTATAATTAATTAATAGCACAGCTGTAAAATGTTTGACAACACAAATACTGTTTGGTATTTAGGTAAATGGTTAGTCTATTTGACATTCCAAATACTCAACAAAAGTATTTATTATGTTTTTTTATCCGGTACAGAAGTACGTAATGATAACCTATTTAACTGTACCTATACGTTGCTTGGGAATATAACTTCAGAAAAATAAAAAAACATAGAAATGACATATATATACAATGTGTCCCGGAAAAGAAAGAACTTCATGAGGAACTTGCAAACGGTGAGAGATAGAACAACGGTTAAATGGGGCGCAATTTTAAGGTCAATAAAATGGTACAAACAGATTTCTAATATCTTTTTTCGTCTTTGAGTTATTTTGAAAAAAGTGAAATTTTGCGTTTTCGAATTTATTTTTTTCTGAAGTTGTTATCACAGATAGGAAAAAAAGAAAAACACTTTCTTATGACACTTTTTAACGGGCTTTAAGATGGCGTTTTTAGATTTGTTCTACAACATTTCGTTTTTGAGAGACCATCTTCAACTTTATTTTTTGCAGATTTTGAAAGCACTTTTCATTGCAAATACCATGATGTATGACACGAAATATTTTTAAAATGTTTTGAGGCAATTGTACTGAAAATTCCTTTTTTTTTCATTCATTTTTTCTATTGCGGCCCTGTATTTAATAATAAGAAGTCTAAATATTAATTATCAGTATTGTCAACAATTTAACTTACAGTTTATTTTTACTTCGAAAACCTAATATTTTCAAATACGGCCCTGTCTGGTAAGTGTTTTCCTCTGTTGTTGTACAGCAAACAGTATTGCATTGTGTTTTGGAGTAAATTCTTCGCTTTTTCTAATTGTGAGAAGAAAGCTTTAAGCCAATGAAACCAATAACTTTTGCCATTTATTAATTGCAACAATACATAGGCACAGATTACCAGCAATCTGTGACATAGGTTCTTCCTCTGCACTATTTCTGTGACACAAGATATATATATATATAGGTGAAACCTCCCACAGGCGGACACCAATGGTTCCAACTTTATTGTCCGTTTGTGGGAGGTGTCCGCTTATGGGAAAAGCTGACTGAAAGAATTCATCGAAATAATGACAAAGTATGTTTTTATATGAGTAGTCCAAGAAAATTATACATGGATAAAAAAATCTTATCAGGTAGATATTTTCAGGGTTGGTTGTGGTCGTGTTACGAGTTACGAACCCCGCAATAGGGGTGGTTTTGCAAACTTTTTTTTGCAATTTCTTTTCTTATCTGTACATTATTACATTCTCTACAGCTTTCCCTTATGAAGTTTTTTTTTTAACTTCAATACTTCATGAGATATAGGTAAAAGATCACCACTAGTTAAAGTGCTTTATAAGGGTGAAAAAAAAAATTCTTTCAAACCAGCTGATTTGCGTGTAATCTTTCGTATAAGTACTTAGGAGTGCACCCCCAGTTAACCCTGAAAAAATCAGCTTGTTTTAAAGAAAAAAATTTTTCACCCTTATAAAGCACTTTAGCTAGTGGTGATCTTTTACCTATATCTCGTGAAGTATTGAAGTTAAAAAAAAACTTCATAAGAGAAAGTTGTAGAGAATGTAATAATGTACACATAAGAAAAAAAATTGCAAAAAAAATGTTTGCAAAACCACCCCTATTACGGGGTTCGTAACACGATTTCGATGGTGATTTTTTGGGGTTATACTCAGGACGCTACCCACAACCAACCCTGAAAATATGTACCTGATAAGAATTTTTTTCTCCGTGTATAACTTTCTTGCATTATATTGAGTAGGGGTATCATTCCATCTTTATCCTTTAATATGAATCGTATATTACACCAACTTTATTCCACACACGGGCTGAAAATACAGCTCTGAATATGTTCCCGAATAAAATAAGTCCGTTCATTAGAGTTTCGCGTCCGCATATGGGAGTCTTTAATCTATTTCTGGGAAAATAACACTGTCCGCGTCCGTCCAATAGAGAGTCCGCTCGTGGGAGAACTCTGTACGTGCTAAAACGTATGCCTGTGTTTGGTTCTAGAAAAAATGTCCGCTCGAGAGAGATGTCCGCTCAAGAGAAGTGTCCGCTAGGAGAGGTTTCACTGTATATATAACATTTGTCGTCATTTGAAAAAGCACCCTCCATTTATAATAATACAAATTATTAACTAAATGATACAGTGGGAGTTAGTACAAATGATAAAATTTTTTCACGTCCCCAATAGATTTTTACAAAAAGAAAGTTAGCGGCTTTATGGGACTATAAATTTTGGCAACTGGTAATATGATACCAACATCCAAGTTCTAATGGATGTGCCGGTGCTTTCATATTTGAATCGTTCGGGAAGGTAGACTACGACAGCTGTTTCCCCTTATTAGGTTCATCAAGGCAGCCATAACCTTCCCGAACGACTCACACCAAAACGGTAGCACTTGTGTGCTACCGAAATGGTAGCACATGTGTGCGGGGTTCTTTTTTATAAAGATAGGTCACATAAAACTCTATTTTGTTGAAAAATTTCAGGTCTCAATCTCAATTTTTAAGCCCTCCTACGAATTATTTTCTAGTAAAAAAATACGAAAATCATTTTTTCTACTTTTCCGCACGCATTTTAGTTCAGAAAGTGTAACTTTTCCGCACTAGTGCGGAAATAGTATATTGTACAACAAGCACGGAATGACACTCATTTCCCACGAGTATGACAGTTTGCGGCACTCGCCTGCGGCTCGTGCCGCAAACTGTCATACTCGTGGGAAATGAGCATTCCGTGCGAGTTTTACACTATACTTTTTCTACGACTGTACCTATACCTACAGGGTGTCTATTGACGGAGGGCCACTCGAAAATAACTCGACAAATATGAATTTTTCGGGGAACTTTATTTGAAAGAAAAAAATGCTTTTTGTTGTGCTAACTTTGAGTAAAAACACATTTGAAGTCCATGGCCTACTTTCCGAGATATGTTTGAAAAACCCGAAAATTGACGAAACTTCTTCGGCTTGTAACTTTTTTGTTTCAACAGTTACCGAAATTTTTTTAATGATATTTGGGGGCAAAGTTGATTAGTTTAAGCCTACTTTGTCAGAATTTGTAAAAATGCCACGGTTTAATAAGTGCTCTTTTAGCACTTACCTAAAAAATTTACTCATTTATTGTAATATTTCTATGGCCCCGAATGATTGAGGTAGGTACATATTTTAATGTTTTCAGTATTTTTTTAACAACAAACTACATTGCATATCATGGAAATTTCTTGCGAGGTGACTGTAAGTATCTAGTACAAATTGAGCAATATTTACTAAACCATAGTATTTTTCAAAATTCAAGTAAGTTCAAGTACAAAGTTTGACACATTTTAGTTTTTTTTTACATTTATTTATTTCGAATATTAACAAAATTATTTCTTATGTCTACATCTATTTGTTATTAACAATATTGAATGTTATGTTGCTACAATTATTAAAAATCATTTTCGGAGAATTTGCATTTCTCGTTTCAATATTTCTAATATCCTGAAATGTTTCAGTTTCTGTAAATGGAGCATCACTTTTTGGCGATGTTGTAATGGATTTTAAAATTGTATCCGCTACCTGATATTTCTTTTTTATTGACTCGTCAATATAACCTTCCGCCACAGCAGTTGCCCTCCAACCACCATGCCTTTTAAGTGATGTTATATCCTCACCTGCATCTATTAGTATTGTCGCAGAGGATCGTCGAAAACTGTGTCCGGTATACAATTGAGGATTCGGAAGGTGTAAATATTTGGCAATTTGTTTACTTATATTTCCTATTTTATTTATACCTACTCTTTGTGTAGTGCATTTACCTTTCTGATAATTTACAAAAAAAAAAGGAATCATGAACATTATGTGGACGAAGTTGAATATATTTTTTCACGATGTCATAAAACTCTCCTGTTATGGTAAATTTTCTAGATACTTTTGTTTTCGTGTTTGGCAAGTCAACTAAAATGGCCGAGTTCAAATCTTTAATGTTGTTAGTTCGCAGCTTATATAATTCATCTCGCCGGCAAGCCCCCATAACTCCCATAACTAATACAACCTGAAAAATATATTTTTGGAAGTTTTCGTGTTTTTACAAATATCTCTGTGGCCAGAACTGATATAGAAAATGGAAATATCACCGTGTGGACAAGGTACTTATCTAATAAGGACAAAAGTGTTAACTAAACCTACCTTTGTTAATAAATATTGACTATCTGGTGCATCCTTTAAAAATCTATTGAATTCTTCCGAAGTGAAAGTTTTTGACTTTTTTGGACTGTAACCATCTGATTGCCTTTTTAAAAATGCCCTTAATTTGGCATATTTTGCAATATCGATACCGTTCTTGATGTTTTGTAGTACGTAACATCGAATATTGTGCCCATAAAGTTGATGGAATATGAATTGGTTTTTTGAGCATTCCTCCAATCCATAAACAGAAGTTTGTGGTATTAAATTTTCCGCAGTTTGATTTGCCGCCTCCAAAATATGAGGTGGTGTCAATTGTAACTCGTTATCCCTGGAACTTTCCATTTTTTTTTTATAAATTTCTAGTAACTAATTGATATTTTCAGTTTCAAAATGAATGAAACAGACACAAATTAATAACGCTGAACTGTCACATTTAGCGTTCCCCGCGTTTAGTCACCTTTGTTTTCCATGGCCTCCTACTACTTTAGTCAACATTGCGGACCCGTGCACAATGATATTCCCGCACTGGTTACTATGGCAACCCGTGCACAATAACATTCCCGCACTGGTTACTATGGCAACCCGTGCACAATAACATTCCCGCACCGGTTGCCCAAAACCGTGTACAATGTACTACATTTCTCAATTAAAAATGATCATACAATGAGGCCATTCCTTTACAGTGGTAGAAAAAATACTTTTCCGCACTACTTTTTCGCACTAGTGCGGAAAAGTGACACTTTCTAAACTAAAATGCGTGCGGAAAAGTAAATGTAAATGTAGAAAAAATAGTGTTCCTAACTCTTGCGGAAAGTGTCTTTTCCACACTCGATTTCTTGGCTGAACACCGCGACGCGTCGTTCAGCCAACTGCAATCGCGTGCGGAAAAGTGCCACTTAACTAAGTCATTGGATTCGCGTAGTACAAATGTAGTACATTTACCACTTAAAAACTGACATACATGCAATGAGGCCCCCTCCCTCCTTTAATTTGAAATAAATAAAGTTGTGACCGCAAATTATTCAGTGACAGGAGTGACAGCTACACAGAATTAGAGAAGGGAGAATGGAAATTGAACTGTAAAATGAACAGTTCGGCGACCCATTTCCAGAGGGCTCTGATGTAGGTCAAAAATAAGAATAGCCTGAAAGTTTAAATTTAACAAGCACTTCTTTAACTGAATGGTGAGGCCACGGGACTAGTAATACATAGAACCCGGGTTCAATGGCACAAGAAGTTTTTTTTAAATTATAACTGCATTCTACCTCTTACATTTATCACTGATTATCATTTTTAGTAATACCTAATTGGACAATGGTTATTATGAAGATTGCTCACAATCTACTCCATACTTAGTGTATTTAAATTCAAAGTACTTACCTGCCTAATATAAAATTGTCAGTAGCAGGAAAAATGTAATACATTGCTCGATGTGCAAGCTCATGTTGGCCTCGGAGAGAGTTTTAAGACCCGAGACAACACGGGCGTTAAACGACCTCCTCGGCCAAAAAAGGGCGCTTACGCATCTCGCAATTTAAATAAATATTTAATACAGTACACTCTTCTCAAACGCTATCAACAATATCAAGACTGAGATAGACTATAATAAAAGACAAGGATGGGACGTTCTCCTTGATCTTTCTAAAAAAAGCTTGCGTGGTGCTGTAGTTTTTATAAATGTGCCGCCCATATTAGTTTATACATGGTGCCACCAGAGGCGCCACCACCCACGGAGTACTTGACGTCACAATTAAGGAGGGCGCGTTATAAGAATGATTTGAATTATGCAGTTTTTAATTGCTTATATTTATTACGTAAAAATAAAAAATGAGTTTTTTTTATAAACTGTGGTTCATTTAATCGCAATAAATTACGTTTGAAAGTAATATTTTTCAAATTTAATTTTTGTGCAAGTTCCCCATTCCCCGGACTTTTAATATTGACTATTACAAGGAAAACTTTTGATGAACATATTATTATACACGCCTACTTTTTTCGGAAAAAGAAAATGTTAACTGCAGCATAAACCTGGACGAATTGAAGCCGTGCGCCTATGGGGATCAGTTCCCAATGCGGGATAACGGCGGGATCTGTGACGCCATATATTCGACACGTTTAAGCCGGCCAGATACAGGCGCGGGTTTTGTATTGATAGGGATTTGGGTTTTATTTTGTGAGGGCTGTTACTCTCTGTCCCTGGATTGGCCGTTTTTTTGTTTAATAGAGTATTCGGTAGAGAGGGCAGAAGGTTTATATTGGAATAGGGCTGGTTCGCCAGGGTTTTTTACGATATGTGGATAACGTTCACGTGTACATACATCCTCGTTCAATTAATCTGGTACTGTTTAACAACCACTCGCTAATAGATGAATACAATAATTACCTATGTAATTATGTACGCAAATTATGCAATTTACGATTTGAATATAATTTTTATTATACTTCTTTGAAAACACCTTATTTTCATCTGTTTTAGCAATAATGAAATATGGGTTTTTTCGGGCTAGCGCACGGAAACAGCGCATGGAAAAACTTTCCGTGCGCTGAATAAAAATACCGAATAAATTATAGCTTTAGAATAGAAACATATACAGCAAAGTAAACTGAATTTAAGAAACTCTATATGCTCTCTGATATTTGACATGTACCTATTTTGTATTTTAATTCGTAAGTGTTTCAATATTTAGAAACATTTCTGTAATATTTTTGACGTTTTATTCACCTTATCTGACAATAACTAATTTACAACAAAGCACCTTTGAAATAATTTTAGAGTAACCATGAAAACGCATCATACATACCAAACACTATATTGTCTGCTCTGTTTATTTTTTGTCAATTAAATTTATTATAATATGCCGATAATATGTTTTAAGTTTCCGTTTTCAAAGAAGTATAATAAAAAATATCGTTCATTACACGTCCAGAAATAGATTTTTCCGTGCTTGCATGACTTCACGCGCGCACGGAAAAATCTTTATTTCCAGACTCGTAATGAAATATACTATTTGGTCATAACTTTAGTTTCGAAAAGTCAGAGTGTAAAGTGTCTTTTCCATATTTTTATATTATTATTAAGGAACGATGTTCACACAAATTATGCATGCACATACAAAGATTGAAACTAATAAACCTAGGTAGGTACTTTGAATTTTTAAATTTTTTGTCAATTTTTCAATAGGGAAGGTGCCTCTTCTGGGCAAGAATTTTAATGAGAAAGTTTTCCAGAAGAAAAAAGGAACAATTGTAAAATTTTCCATCTTTCAAGAAATGGTACTTTACCTAGGCAAAGAATGATATTTTTCCTCGTGCCAATAAGGCCCACTTTAATTTTTAAGATTGAATATATATGAGAAATTACTTTCAAACGGCGGAACCACAAACACAAATGGTCAAATTTCAACTCAATTTTTTTTGTACTTCTACTTTGTTAACTGAACTTTGTAAATTCAAAAATAATAATAAAATTGGCCGGAGATGGGCCTAGCGCACTTTTTTTTTCAAAACAAAATGTAATTAAGCTTAAATTCGAATCCGTTTAGCCGTTTACCAGGATTCCGCTTTTAAAATTCGAAATTGTCTGAGATCTTCAAAGTCTATGTGTGGAATTGAAACAAAACCTTTTCGCCTTCAGAATTGAATCCTTTCGGCGTATATTGCCGTCCTAGGTTCAAAATACACCCGTCCACAATATCATGTGTGAGATCTCAACAGCCAGTGATGCGACTCAGTGATACTAATTATTATTCTTATACCTAGATTATGGAGGCAGATTATCATTTTAATTAGTTAAATAAAAAACAAACTACTAATCATTCAAATAAGACATAAAAAGTATAATTACAAATCTTGCGTGATGAATTTAATTATCTCGAATAATATAAAAAAACTAAGGATTTCTAGAGATCATAAAAATACAAAATACTCAAATTAACATTTTTGTATTTTTACCCAACCCAGTACCACAAAATTGAAGTTTCTTTTGGTGAACCGTATTTTCTGAACAAGCAAAAACTTGAATCAAAGATGATTTTTTACGTATCTTGCAAAATAAAGTATGTCTACTCCGGTATTTTCTTAAGAAAAATAACAGTTTTGTATTTTTAGTCACTCTGTAAAATAAAATTGAAGTTTTTTTATGGTGAATGTGAATGTTATTTTCCAAACAAGCAATAACTTTTGTCAAGAATCACTTTTCGTGTCTTCCACTTTTTGGTCAAGTTGTAAACTCCATCCGCGGACATACTGTCGATATACAGTGTGATTAAGTTTTATTCTCGGAAACTTCAACAGGTAATAGGTGATAGAAAACCAAAAAATAACCGCACTTTCTTGTATAAACTATCTTTTTAAAGCCTTATAATAAAGTTAGAGGGTGTTAATTTGGAAAAAATATGTGGACTTTATTGAATATTTACCAAACTAGTAGCATAAAACCTGTTAATATCAAACACCTTGAATAACCAGTGGCGGGGAATTGGGTAATTAGTACAATTGTTTTTAGAGAAAAAATGAATCACCTTGCATAGCCATAAAATGTATTCAATTTATTATGTAAATTTTAATTGTAAACAAAAACGTTCTCTTAGCATCTTTTCATAATTTGATTTTTTCATATTTCGGAATATTTATGAAAAGTTAATTTAAAAATTTGCTTCATAAGTAAGACTCAAAGTAGAAAAATGTGCTGCTTGCTTTAAATAAATAACTTTTCCCAATAAACTTACCCATTCAAGGGTTTACTTTTCAAGATACAGAGCGTAAGATTAGTTTTATCTTCCTTAAATGTTTTAGATTTAGACCCTGTATCTTCAAAAGTGTAGGCTTAAATAAGTAAGTTTATTGGAAAAAGTTACTTTATTTAAAGTAGTAAACACATTAGTTCTACTTTAAGTCTTACTTGTGGAGCAAATTGCTTAGATAATTTTTCAGAAATAGTGTTACCCAGAGATAATACAAAAAATTTAATTTGCCATGAAACCATGACACATAAGAAATATCAAGAGGACGTCTTCTTTAGAATTAAGATTTACATAAGAAATTTAATACATTTTATTGTACAAGGTAATTTTTTTTTCTAAAAACAATTATACTATAATCACCTACTACTCCGCCACTGGTTGTTAAAATATAACTTAAATATTTCAACTAGTTTGGTAAATATTTATAATAAGGCCTTAAAAGTATGTGGTTTATACAAGAAAGTGCGGTTATTGTTTGGTTTTCTATCACCTGTTGAAGTGTTTAAGAATAAAACTGAATCACCCTGTACATTACTACGGGAGAAATAATATTACAATTATAATGTTATTGGCATAATAATGTTCCTATAGGAAGCTTTGTGCCGCTTCTTCGCTCTCACGGAACAACTGTTGTTTATTATTTTAGACGTTTACAAAGGCACCCCGCAACAATTTTTTTCCCAAACCCTTCTGCTACCCTCTCGTTTTGATGTTTACATTATTTAAATGATCTCGGCATTTCTTTGTGGCGTCGTCCTCTGTCCTTCCGCCCGAGTGGCTTTCCACGGCTCTCGTAGGGACGAAAAGCAAATAAAACCATTCGGAACGGGCTGGCGTTGCTGCCAAAGGGGTGAGCCAGCGGAGGCTGCTTCGTTAATTGCTATGCCATGTCAGTCACGATGCGATATAATGTCAAGATGATGTTGTGATGGAGTTTTTGATGTAGGGGATGCGGGCCGACAGTTATCTTTTATAATGTGTCAAATAAAAGGCGGTTTGTGTTGCAATCATTCAAGTTCATCCCAGCGAATTCGTATACAGGGCGGTCCAATTTTATTGTGGCAAATTTCAACAGAACAGGTGACAAAAAACCATAAAACATGACTATCTTTTGTTGAAACGTTAAGGACGGAAAACGTCATCACCTCGCGACGACCTTCATTTGACCGTGTTTCTAACTAGGATAAATGTTGCTAAAACAGAAAATGGGCACTGGAGTGCAAAAATTGCGCAAGTGTCTGTAAGATGGCGCTGGAGTTGGAGAGCGGCCATTGGTAGAGAGCGAGAATAAAAAGTAATGTTTCGCCTTGCTAACATACGTTTCCGTTCCTTATAAGTTGTTTTGTTGCCCGGCAAGGTCGTTGGTCGGAACCAGGGGTCTAGGGGGAGGCAGGCGAGTTATGTTCCGGGGTCGAAAATCTTCGTTTTTAAAAAGGTTTATTGAACGTAGGGTATAAACTATTACTGATCGATTAATTGCGGTCGCGATATTTATATAAATTGGAAATGCGGTGTACGAAAAATAAAAAGCTGATTCCGCTGATTCGGGGTTTTCGTCCAGGTCGGTGTGCTGTGGGGTCGATGAACATAACTCTTCCCCCCTTAGGATGGAAGTTCGTCCTCGGGCTTCTTGTTGAGTTGTTGAAGTTCTTGGAGTTCTGAGAGTGATATTCTTGGTTTGAAAAAGAGTGTTTGGAGTCTTTTTCGTTTTCTTAGGATGAAGTAGATGATGACACACATTAGAGTGATGATAAGAAGTGTGGCTGACCAGGTTGTTGTGGAGATGACGACTGGATCTAGGTGTATGGGTTGGATAGCCGACAATTGCGGTGTTTCTTGAAGAGACTGTAAATGATTTAGTTGTAGACGATACTTGGGATTAATTTTGACAGGAACGATGGCTGGGATTTCGGCTTCTTCTTGCGTGGCGGTATACCATTGATTTTCAATTTGAATTGGACAGGGTGATTGGATGATTGCTGGTTGCTTTATGATTTTTTCTGTTTTTGAACATTTTTCGGTGATACGGAGTGGGTGATTTGTGCTGGCAATGAGGCTTCTCTTAGTTTGATGTATGATCGGTTGCAGGAGAATGGCAGTGGTGCAGTTTTCTAATGTGGGCAGTTGACATCTGGTTGTTGACATAGTTTGACAGGTGATTTTTCTTTCTGTAGGTGTGCATGTGGAATACCAACGATTATTCCCATAGTAAACAGCAGGGGGTACCAAAACGATATCTTCTTTGTTATGGATTGGGTAAACTTGGTAGAGTGGGAATACAAGTTCATCAAGGATAGGAATTTTTAGGATAATGAGTATCTGACTTTCTGTAGAGATTATTGTACTTTGAGCAGTTTCGATTAGTTCAAAAGGGTGCATGTTATCGGATAAGAGAGAGGCTTTATTATAGATTGATTTGAGTTGATTTTCTAGTTTAATAATTTCAGAGAGAGAAAAGAGTTCAATGTTCGACTGTTGCAATGCAGCTAAATTAATAGTTCGAAGTAATTTTTGAAGGAATTGATTTAAACGATCGAGATTAAGTATTTCGCTATGAAGTGAGAGATATTTGTCAAATTCGTCGCTGAGGAGATTAATATCTTGTGCAATTTTAACTGTGTTATTATTAATAGTTTCAACTAACATGTTATATCGTTTTATTGTTTGTGAGGCATAAGTTGTAGAGTTATTGAGGGTGCCAATAATTTGAGATTGCTTGTTTTCGATAGCTTGAATATGTTTTTCCAAAAATATACGATCATTCTCGTCGAGATTACCTGTGATTGATTTAATGAAAGTACCTATATAGTTCATAATTCCACGTTTCTGTCTAGGGCGAATTAGTTTATGAAAATTGTCAAGAGTTTCATGATAAAGCAGTTGATATTGATTAAACATTTTGTAATAAGACGAAGTCGTTGAAGTATTAAAAAGAACTAAATTAACGGGGTAAAGTTTAAGGGTATTATCTATAGTGCTTAAGTTGAAAGTAAGTATGTGACGGTGAAAGTGGTCAAATAATTGTGCTTGGCCTACCAATTCTTGATAGTATCCATTATTAGGGATCGGGTGCACTTGAAGGGCCAGGCAGTTGGTTATTAGGAGGGTGTTTCTGTAACAAGGGAGGTTTGCGTAAGCGTTTGATTTTTCTAGGATGAGAGTTAGTGGGTTTATTCTTAGTAGTTAAGACTTTAATTTTTGTATTGTCAGTAGAGGTAACAGTAGCGGGTATATAGGGTGCGTCGAGTTTGTTACGAGTGTTTTTGGAAAGGTACACGGTTTGTCCTTGTTCTGGAGTAGGAGTGGGATCTGGTAGATTTTTGTTGCGGTTTTCTAAAATGCGGGTTTCTTTTTCGTGAAGTTTAGTGTAAAGGGAATCAATAAAAGGGCGGAGTTCATCTTTATGTCGTTGATTATATTTTTCATAAATAGGTAAGTCGTCGTCGAATTGTATTTCTTCGATATAGGGGCCGTAGAGGATTGAGAAAGGGGAGTAGCCAGTAGCTGAGTGGATGGATTGGTTATAAATAAGGACACAGTGGGTGATTAGGTCTTGGAAATATTCTCTAGGTCGTTCATCTTGCATAACGCGCAGTTTTTCTGTAAATGTGGAATGGAATCGTTCGATAGGACTGTTAGAGTTAGGATTATTAACTGTGGTAAAATGGAGTTCTATTTTGTGGAGTTTACAAAATTCTTTAAAGAGATTATTGGAAAATTCAGTTCCTTCGTCACAGACAATTTTGCGCGGATAATTGTGATGAGAAAAGTAATGACGTAATTTGCTGAGAATGGATATATTCATTTTGTCTTGTATATTGTAAACTTGAGCGTATTTGGAAAATGAATCTATGATTGTTAGAAAACTTTGACGATTACAGCAAAAGGTGTCTATGTGGATAATATCAAAAGGTTTTTGTCCTAATAGGGGGCCTTTGAAGGGAAGTTTATAAGGGTGTCTTTCATATTTATTTCGGAGGCATATATCGCATTTATTAATATAATCGGAAATCGTAGTGCGCATATTTGGCCAATAATAATGGAGTTTTAAGTGATTGAGAGTTTCGAGTATGCCATTATGATTTTGCTTGTGGTAATCTTGAACACATTGAAGTTGTTTATCGGGATTCTCTATGTCTTGAGTTTGTTTAGAGCAGAAAGAGATACGAACGGTTTCATTAAAAGTATTGCGGACATATTCAGATATAAATTTTTGGATATCCGTTTGTTCTGTGAGGATATGGTAGCGTTGATTAGGAGATATTATAGAATGAAGAGTGTTTTTAATGTCAGTTTTCCAATCTTTTTCAGTAAGAGTTACGTAATATTGGTGTTTACTTTTGAATTTAAGGATGTATTGAACGTCATGTTTGTTTCCGAATTTTAAGATAATTTGATTAGGAAAATAATTAATGGGTTCTTCGGAAAATGGAATAGTTGCAATAGGGTTTTCGTGTGTGGAGTGTTGTGTGGATAGTCCAGTTTGTTTTTCATAAGTTTCGTTAATAAAGTCGTCAATATTAAAGTCATCGTCATGTGAGGGAGGATTTACACAGATCGAGTCTAATTCATGCATATTGAGTTCGATACGGGAAAGAGCGTCGGCTACAAAATTTTCTTTACCTTTGCGATATACAATTTCAAAATTATATTCTTCTAATTTGAGTTTCCACCGGGCGAGACGAGAATGGGGTTCCTTAATTTTATAGAGCCAGACTAAGGGGTTGTGATCGGTTTCTATGGTGAATTTTACACCAAAAAGATAGGGCCGGAAATGTTTACAGGATTCTATGATTGCAAGGAGTTCTTTCTCGATTGTGGAGTAGTTTCGTTCTGCGGTAATAAGGGTGCGGGAGTAGTAAGCGATTGGTTTTCCTTTTTGGGATAGGACAGAGCCAATAGCAACGTTAAAGGCGTCAGTAGTTAGTGTAAAAGGTAGAGAAAAGTCAGGGTATTGGAGAATTGGGGAGTTACTTAGAGCGGATTTACATTTTTCAAAACAATCTATATATTGAGGGTGGTCAATTTCAATTTTGGTGTCTTTTCGTAAACAACGTGTCATGGGTGTTGTCATTTTTGAGAAATTAGGAATGAAGCGGCGATAATAGCCTATTAGTCCCAAGAAACTTTTAATTTCCTTAGTAGTTTTAGGAATGGGGAAGTTTTGGATTGCGGATATTTTGTTTGGATTGGGTTTAATGCCTTCGGGAGTAATCACGTGGCCAAGGAAAGCTACTTCTTTGTTTAGGAATTCAGATTTGTCGAGTTGAATTTTTAGGTTTACTTCACGGAATTTTTGAAAAATGGATTTTATATGTATAAGATGTTCTTGTAAAGATTTGGAAAATATAATGACGTCATCCATATAGACAAAACATGATTTGTAAAGGTATTCTCTTAGAATTTCGTCCATCATGCGTTGGAAGGTCGCTGGGGCGTTTTTTAGACCAAACGGCATTCTTGTATATTCGAAGTGGCCATTGGGAACTGTGAAGGCGGTTTTTTCAACGGAGTTGGGGTGTACTTCAATTTGGTGAAAACCTTGGGCTAAGTCGAGGGTTGTGAAGTATGTGCATTTGCCTAAATTGTCAAGTATTTCGTCGATGCGGGGAAGGGGATATTTGTCTTCAACCGTATTATCGTTTAGTTTGCGATAGTCTATAACCATGCGAAACTTGCGTTTACCGGATGCATCCATTTTCTTTGGAACGATCCAAACGGGCGAAGAGAAGAATAAGGGGAAATTGAAGGTCGGATTATATTTTGTTCTAAGAGTTTATCAATTTGGGAAGAAATTTCGCTTTGCATGACTTTAGGATGTCGGAAAGAACGGGAAAAAATAGGAGTTTCGTCTTTTGTGCGGATTTCGTGTTTGACAGAACTAGTAAATGACAGATCAGATGATTCATTGTAAAAAATATCTTTAAATTTATGACATAGATCAAGAATTTTTTGCTTTTCTTCGGAATTCAGATGTTTTGTTCGAATAGAGTTGGGATCAAATGAGTTATTGGAGAAGGGAGGTGATAATTCTTCAAAATCGGATAGTGGATAAACAGATATTGGTTCAGGGAAGTCAATATTTAAATTTTCTGGTTGTGGTATTTCTACAAACCCATCATTGGCATGGTGTATTGAAATTGGGAGTACAGTTTGGTTATCAAGGGTAATTTCTGGGAGTACAACTTCACCATTATTGATATTTACTGGGATACGGAGTCGATTATTCGAACGATATATAACTTCAAATGGAACGGAAACGCCTAATTTACGAATAGAAAATATATGAGTTTCATAATCTATATTTGCACCTAATTGGTCGAGTTCACCAGTACCTAAAAGAATATCAAAATCGTTGTGCCAGTCGGCAATTCTAACTATAAACGGTTGATCAATGCCAATTTCGTTAAAAACGGGAAAATAAAGGTTTTCGGAGTAGGTTTTAGGAGTTTTCATAGAAATAAGAGTAAAGGGTTCAAAAAATTGATATTTTGGATCGAAATTTTGTGCAGCTTCGGGAGTTATTACAGTATCGGATCCACCAGAATCTATTAATACTTTAAGATTAGAATAAGGGAGATAGAAAAATGGAAGTTTGGTGGCTTTTGAAATATTATTTAATTCGATAATTCGGGATTGGGAGGAGATTCCGAGGCTTGTTCTCGAAAATTTTCGGAAAAGTATTCTTCGGTTTCTAAATTGGAATCGCATTCTATATTATTATGGAAAGTACGTGTGGACATTGGGGTTGGTTTGTAAGTTTGCTGTGACGGCAATTTTGAAGTTATGGACATAGGAGTTGGAGTTGGACGATATTGATTTTGGAAGTAATTATTGTTGGGTCTATTAGATGGTGGGCTGAATACTTGTCTATTAGGTGGAGGGTTTTGTCTTTGAGGAATGGGCCTATTTGTGTTGCCAAAATTTCTAGGTGAGTTTGAAGGACCTTGATTAAAGTTTTGAGGGAATTGTTGATTAAAATTTGGGTTCATATTCGTATTATGATTAGGTTGTGGGTTGCGAGGTGGTTGAGGATTTTGATTAGTAGGGCGATTGGTAGTGGTAGGTTGACTGTTTCTTTGATAATCGCGGGGATAGGTGGTAGATTTAAGATAAGACATATATTGCTGTTGCTGTTTGTGGTTATCTAAAGCTATGCATTTTTGAAGTGCTTCGTCGAGAGAGTTTAATTCAAAATGAGATAAATGATCGCAATAGGGATTGTTTATGCCAGTACAAAATGTTCTAAGGGCTTGTTTTCTGAAAAACGAAGCTTTAAACTCGATTGCCTGAGCGTTATTTTCATGTAAAGAAACATGCTGTAAAAGATCATTAAGTGCTAAAGTTATTCGGTTGTAATAGTCATCATAAGATTCAGAACGCTTTTGAACTGTGGTGGTTAATTGTGTTAATAAAATTTCTTCTGTGCGACGGTCGCCATATTTTTGGAGTAAAAGGGGCTTTATTTCTGCCCAAGAAGTTTTATTGTGTAAATTTAAGAAATCACGAGCCTCATTTTTAATTTTGGAAACGATATGAGTGTTAATTATATATAGTTGAGTGGCATTAGCACCTTGTTGAGTGAAAAAAGCAATTAAATTATCAACTGAATTTATAAATGTGGAGAGGTTATCTCCCGGTTTATATTCTGGAAGAGTGTTGCACAAATTATTAATGTCGGTATTTGTTAAAGCCATTTCTTGAGTTTTTGAAGTTGAGGGCTGAGAAATTAAAATTTGAGGGTTTTTTAAATCTTCAGGTAAATTTTTAGAATATGGTTTAAAACGAGGTTTTTGTTTAGGAGCTTTTGGAGTAATAGAAAAATGAGCTAAATCTTCTAATAATGAACCTTCAGGGTAATCAGAACTCATGAGAAAAAGGAAGTGAACTTACAGGACAAGAAGAATCGCTCTGGACATCCCTGCCGTATGGTTCTCCAATCTCTGCACAGGTTTCTTCTCCCAGGTCGTTGATAACTGCCAAATCGTTGAGACGAACCGATGATCCTCCTTTGGATTCCGTGCAGCTATCCTGTTCGCAGCGCCAGTTATGTTCCGGGGTCGAAAATCTTCGTTTTTAAAAAGGTTTATTGAACGTAGGGTATAAACTATTACTGATCGATTAATTGCGGTCGCGATATTTATATAAATTGGAAATGCGGTGTACGAAAAATAAAAAGCTGATTCCGCTGATTCGGGGTTTTCGTCCAGGTCGGTGTGCTGTGGGGTCGATGAACATAACTGGCGGACCGACCCCCTTTTTTATACAAATAACAGCACATCGCTCCCATCCTGGCGTATTTTGGGATTGAAACTGTGAATTGTTAAACACAAAATAATAATATGAATATTTACGCTCCTTTATTTTTCTATATTTTTTCATAGTTATTAAGAATATTGTTGAGTAAAATATTAAGTAAGAGGACTACCTACCGGCTGTCAAATCTACTGTCATGACATAATAATTCTCCCTCAAAACCGCATGAATGATCACAATACTTACCCTAAGTGACATTTAGAATTTATGTCACTATAGTTTTATCTTTTATCATTCTATTAACTTTTCATTAAGTACTTAATATTGATAAACCGAAAGAAATTAAAATTATGTTGTATTTGATCCAAAGTTGACGTAAAGTTGTGAATTTTGTTAGATACGTGAAATACCTACTATTTGCTGATATCTTAATATATGTATTATTTTGGCATACATTTAGAGTAATGGAAAATGTAATGTAAGTAAATTTATAGGTACTACCATAGAAGAATTTACGTAGTAGATTCTTCTATGGTACTACCTAAATGCTTGCCGGTACATCAACTTTGTGTCAAACAGAATTTTATAATTTTCTTTTGAAAAAGACATATTCTTATCGATATTTTTTAGTAATAATAAAAAGTTAATAAAATTATAGAATGATACTCGTATATTATATTGTATAGCTAGTGATATAAAATAGTTTTTACGAAGTAATGACTTTTTAAAATTTTAAGAAATTTTATAAATAGGAAATAGGCGCTTATGTAACATTAAAATAGAAACGACTTTATCGAGTTAAACGTTTTGAAATTGTAACAAATAAGCCATTTTTTAGGGATTTTATTTTTTAAATATAATTTTTGACAGATAGCGAAAGTCACGTGACCACGTTTGAGTCGGTTATTTTTCCTCGTTTTTAATCGAAAGGTAACCCCAAAGTTAACTACATATGTGTTCTATTATTATCCGTTAATAAAAAAAATATGTGTAAATTAATAAAAAGATACATTTTGCACCATCTTCATTTTTTCCAAAAAGGTTTTTTGGTTATAACTTTTGTTTGACGTTCGATTGTTTTTTCCAAACGACATTACATTGTTTGGAAAAAACTGCAACAAACTGGTTTTCCAATCATTAATTTGTCTCAAAAAATACGGAATGGTTAAATTGAATGTTCCTATCACCTTCAGGCGGATACCCTGTACCTAATAAAAATATTATTAAAAAAATAATAGTACTTTTTGAAAGTGAGCCCATGTGTTGACAGGTGGCCGTGATTACAGCCCAAAAGTAAAGTTACACACATTGTTTAATGTGCTTTTTGAACCTAACAAAAAAAAGTTTATCAAAATCGGTAAACAAATAAAGATATTTTACCAGGGTGGTAACTCCTTAACGGAGGTCACACTGTAGATGTTTAACATATAGGTACAGAAGATGTTCTTTCGCATCAATATATCGTTTTCTTTTTTCATTTTTTATTTTCGAGATATGTATTTATCTTAATTATTGCCTTACCTAAAATGTGTGTTTGAATGTAGTGTTAATGCAAACGAAGAAACACCTTATGTACACATAAAAGACCATGTTTCATTTCATTGAAAAAACTAAACATAATTTTGTAGAACTTTTAAGCCAGCAATACCAGCGCAATACTATACCTACAGAAAATGTGCCGAATCACATTCTTTATATGCTTCAACTTTGATGTGATTTTTTTGTGATTTTAGTTTTTGAGATATTTATAATAGCTGCATTTATTATAATGCAACACCCGGTATAGATAATTTTCGACATACCTATACATATAGAGACATAGACATGAATCCTCCCCTAATATCAGTTTATATGCTAACGATTGTGTTTTCCTCACGAAAAATACATAACGGCGACATAACTATAAGAACATAACAGTACCCAACCCACACGTATGTATAAATAATGCAAAGTCAACTAAAGCAGTTTTTAGTGCCGCCGTGTACCTTTCAAGCTAAAAATCAATGAACCATTGCTAAAAAGAGAGGGGTTAAAATCACAGATCGGAGTCTTTGAGCTACGAGGGTCTCCCGAATATACCTTTTGAAGTTTTATATTAATTTAATATTAATTCGTAATTCATAGTATATAATAATATGGAAGTAATACAAAAACATAAAAAAGTAATCAGACAGTTTAGTTGCTTAAATATTATATCGCCAAAACGTAAAATTGATCATATGAACATAATATATGTAATTATTAAACTGGACCTGTAACAACAGCGTCAACCGTTCATCGATCGTCTGTTTTTCGCGCCATCTGATAAATAATAGCCACACTTTTGCATTCCCGCTGCATAATTTAAGGGGTATTTTGCCTATGTTTTTTATTTACAACAAGACTGGATAATTACAATGTTTATTACCGTGTTTTCGTTCCGAGCATATTCCGAAACCTATGCCAATCTTAACGAAGGTAAAATTCCGGCACAAGAGACAAAATAGACGAATTTATGCCGGCATAAAGTTTGAAATTCAAAAAAAAATCTCGCCCATAACTTTTAAACTAGTGTCATTAGTATCTATGGATATTTTAAAAATACCCGTGTTTTTTGTAATCCTTTGAAATTCGCTACTTTTTCCAGCTAGTTGGAAATAAAAATAGATTGATACAGGCAACCAAACATACAATGGCGAGCCCCCCCTTAACATTTTTGGGTTTGTAAACTCTGTTTATGTCGAAAATAAGGCGGCTGTGTATAAGAAGTTATACCTACTTACCTCAAATAATCTTATTTTATAGTCTTTTTTATCACCTTCTGAAATATCCGAGAGTAAAACTGAGTCACCATGTATAGCGTATAACAAAATAACAATAAGCAAACCATCAGTAGGTAGGTATCCTTCACCTGCGTTTTTTACGTATCACTCTGTAAAAGAACTTTGTAGCCTATGGAGTCATCAGTTACCAACAAATTGTTTACAATATTAATGCATAGGTGTTTACCTACAATGGATGGAGTAATTATTTTTTGTACAATAAGAATAATACTAATTATTTTACATATTATATTATCTTTTATAGAAATCCATATATTTTTTTATTGCCCAGAAGATAATTAATGTTAGCACGCAAGATTTGCAACTTTGTAACTTTAATTGTTAGTGTCTGTTTTATTTTATTAAAATATTAATAAATTTATTATTCTGTTTTTTATATTCGGTTCAACATGCCAAGTAGCACCTTTTTTTAATTTGTGGGTCCATTCCATTTGAATTGATTATAAACAACTTTTAGCTTCCCAAATTCTCGAGATAAGGGACATGATAATGTAGGCCACTCCGTGGCTAATTTTTTAATTGGGTTTTTATAGATACGTTTTTTGTAATGTTAGGAATTTATGAATTTTTAAAGTAGAATGTGAGCTAACTACTGACAAAGCGCCAGAGCTTATTTAGCAGTATTTTTGTCTTTTAATGAGTTTGTTGTAGGTTCCTCTTTCCTCTGGCAAAAACCCAGTTAAAAATTAAATGGATATTTTGCTCCACAAATAAATTTCGGACAATAGGTATGTAACAAGCAGTATCGAAACACCATCCTACACACCACTGTGGAGATTAAGATGATGATTTCCATCGCTTCATTTTAATTTAGAGCGTTGACTCCTTCCTGGAGTTTTTCATTCA
The DNA here is from genome assembly GCA_963920635.1 of Pseudeuparius sepicola. Classification (NCBI taxonomy): domain Eukaryota; kingdom Metazoa; phylum Arthropoda; class Insecta; order Coleoptera; family Anthribidae; genus Pseudeuparius; species Pseudeuparius sepicola. Next base: position 9,751,284 of record OY987304.1, read on the forward strand.
AAGGGTCCTGAACTAACTTATTGTTGACAACTCCAAATAATAATTATTTATGTACGAAGGCACTGAAGTTCAACTTTTTATGACTCATGTGGAATTGAGTTGCCAAGGCCTCTGGTTACATGAGGCATAAGAAGTGCCGAGGTATACATATTATACAGGGTGAGTTTTTTTCGATGCCCACTATGGGGATCTGGGAAACTAGGAGAGCTAGAACAAAGGTTAAATGGGGAAAGAATTGCAGTTTTGAATGCTCAATTTAATTCCCCTTTTGGATTTTTAAAAAAGTTCATGGTTCACTAGATATTTAGAAAAAAAAAGATTTTTTGCTATTTCATCAGATCTCTGTAGCTCCCTTATTTCTGATTATACAGAAAAACTGTAGAGGCAAAAATTGTAGATAATTTTGGGCTTAATAAGATAATCTGATCCATTTTTTTATGTTGTTTGTGATTTTTCAGATATGACATAAACTTTTGTTTTTTTAAATGTAAATCATAGTTGGCTGTGGCCTTATTAAATTGGCCATTTTTTGAGCTTTCCAAAAATATAATACTAGTTATTATAAAAAATAAAATAGCAAGGTATCGCTAATTTTCTAATTTTTTTAAATTTTCACTAAGTCAGCCATGGAATATTTTCATAATTACGTTCTATTGTGTAATAAGACATACTTTAAACTTTCAAATATTTTATTTTTAGCTGGTGACAAAATGTAAAAAAATAAAACAAAAATTATCATGATTGAGGTCCACCACATAATTATTTGCCCGTAACAAATTACCTAGATCAGCTCTGTTCAAATAGTTGGATAGGGAGAAATATACCTATTTCCTAGCAGCCCCGATCCCCCGATTTGTCTGTTTTGGATTTATTTTTGTGGGGTACAGTTCAAAATAAAGTATGAGACAATTGTTGAATTAAGGGCAGCTGTTTTAGAAGCAATTGCCAGTATTGACAGACGCTTTCTAAGAAAGGCGACAAATTCAGCTTTAAAAAGATGCAATATTTGCATAAATAATAATGGTGGATTGTGTGAACACCTTTTTTAATTTTAAAAGGTGACCTTTTAAAATAATAATACCAAATTTGAATTTTATTTTTTTAATTTTTGTTTTATTTTGTTACCAGCTAAAAACAAAATATTAGAAAGTTTGAAGTATGTCTAATCATAAAGTAGAACGTAATTATTATGAAAATATTCCATGGCTGAATATGTGAAAATTTAAAAAAATCAGAAAATTAGCCATAGCTCCTTTATTTTTTATAATAACTATGCCGAGTATTATATCTTTGGAAAGCTCAAAGAATGGCCGATTTTATAAGGCCACAGCCAAGTATGATTTACATTTAAAAAACACAAGTTTATGTCATATCTCAAAAATCACAAACAACATAAAAAATTGGATAAGATTATCTTATTAAGCCCAAAATTATCTACAATTTTTGTCTCTATAGTTTTTCTGTATAATCAGAAATAACGGAGCTACAGAGATCTGATGAAATAGCAAAAAATCACTCTTTTCAAAATATCTAGTGAGCCATGAAATTTTTTAAAAATCCAAAAGGGGCATTAGATTGAGCATTCAAAACTGCAATTCTTTCCCCATATAACCTTTGTTCTAGTTCTGCTAGTTTCCGAGATCCCCATAGTGGGCATCGAAAAAACTCACCCTGTATATATTTTTGAAATGGGATAAATATTTTATTGGGCAAAAAAATAATCATAAGATTCATAAGGGATCACGCGTCCATAAACCGACTGCGCGCGGCATTGCTTGACTTTGACGATCACTTTACCTAATAGGTCAAGTATGACGAGGCACGGCGCTTCCCAACAGAAACTCCAAACTGCTGCCTGTTGTGTAAAAAAATAGATTGATATTAAAACATACTAAAATATTTATACTGAAATATTACGCTGCTACAGGTAACAATTTCGCAATGTGTACGAAAAGTTAAATGGGCCTTTATTGGCCGGGTTTTGAATATTTGGTCATTTTTGACGGGCGATGGCTCCCCGTCTGGCGTCTGATGTTTACATCTCGCGAAGGCCTATAGTTATTGAAAAAGTCGTACAATAATGGGCTATACTTCAGTGCCGATTTTTGAGCTTTTAATGACGATTTTGGGACACTTCACTGCCGATTTCAAGAAAACATTATTTTTCGGAAGGTTTGGCCATCGCGGCATAATAGTTGTGGTCTTCTCGCGTTTCCCCCACTTTTTCCCTGCCACGTCATCGATGTTTTTAGTGGAATCGCGTGTCCGGTGAATAATGGATCCATCCGCTGGATATTTCAGGGCGGCCTAGTGTGATTTTGTGTTATTTTGGTTTTATTCGACGGCATTATTTTAGAACGGGTCGACCCGCGGCCCGCACACCTGATGCATTAGTTGTGTACGGCCCCGGCGAAGTGTCAATGTTTAATTCGGTACGCCCGTACGATTTTGACGGGCTTCAAACGCCTTTCGCGCCCTCCCGCACCTCACTGGCATCCGTTCGGTTTCGGACTGACAGAACGCCGAACAGGTCTGAACTCTCGACACGGGCTTTTAGCGGAACAGTGACATAAAGGCCCTTTTCGATAGTGTTTTGTACTTTTGTTTCGCTATTTATAACGGTACAATTAGGATCTATATATATGCAAATGATTAAGTTTTGTTTTGTTTCTTAAGTTAGACACCATTTCTGAAGATGAAGTCATTTTTGAACTTCCACATTTCAGGCAAAGAATAGCGCATTTTGATCATTCTTGTCTGATTTGTTAATAATAATAATAGCCTTGATTTGCCCAACAGTAACAACCATTTACAGGACAAATTACGAAGCAATACATAATATAATACATAAAATAATACATAATATGAACAGAAGCAAACACATAGTACAAAATACATCTAAATCAAAGAAATACCTCTAAATCAAAGAAAAGAAGCGTCCGGCAACAGACAATATTTTAGGCAGGACGTCAGCATTTATGTCACACAAGTGGCATATCTCATTAAAGTTATTGCTCATTGTGAACATAGGAGACTTAAAGGTATACAGGGTGAGTCACATCTAAAGTCAGAGCCGAAAACACAAGGTAGAACTCGCTAAAATAAGCACATATGCTTAATAAACATTAGCCCAAAAAAGCTTGGTTCTCCATATACAGCGTGTTGAAAATTTTCCAAAAATAAAAAATTTTTTTAATTTCTTTCGATCCCATTTAGGAATTCCAACCAAATTTGGTACACATTATACACTGGACGGTTGCCATTTTGTGGAATAATTTGACCCCGTTCCGATCACCAGCGGCGTAGGTACAAATAGTTACTGTAAATAATTGTAGCCTTTTTTGGATAGCCCATTTGATTTGGAACAAAAAGTGCCTCTTGGTACAGTTTCTTCGTAATTTCGGATTTTTTAAACTAGTGTCAAGGTGATTATGCTGGCATTTTAAATAAAATTATTTGTATCTACGCCGCTGCTCATCTGAACAGGGCCAAATTATTGCACAAAATGACAACCTATAATATGTATAAAATAATTCCTAAACGGGATAGAAAAAAATTAAAAAATATTTGGAAAAGTTTCAACACTCTGTATATGGAGAACCAAGCGTTTTTGAGCTAATGTTTATTAAGCATTTGTGCTTATTTTAGCGAATTCTACCTTGTGTTTACGGCTCTGCCTTTAGATGTGACTCACCCTGTATATTAGTTCGCGCTCTATTACAATAAAAAGTGAGTGTATGTCTCGCCTGCAATCTTGGCACATGGAAGTTAATTTGCCGTAACAAAGTAGAAGAATCAATTTCGCCATGCAACAATTTCCACAAAAAAGATATCGAAGCTATTTTCCTTCGCGATTCAAGACATTCAAACTTAAACCTAGAAATAAGATCCACATATGGAACACCCCGGTCCGGATACCTTCCATCCAATTTGTAAGAAAGGAATTTTAAAAACTTTCTTTGAATTTTTTCCACTAATGATAATATATGGTTACTATAATAAGGACACCAGACCAGAGAGCCATATTCCAACTTGGATATCACATAATATATGAACAAAATAATGTTAATACTGGAAACCGGATACCTTCCATCCAATTTTAAAAACTTTCTTTGAATTTTTTCCACTAATGATATATGGTTTCTATAATAAGGACACCAGACCAGAGAGCCATATTCCAACTTGGATATCACATAATATATGAACAAAATAATGTTAATACTGGGTCAAGGCTAAATTTTTTTTGTCATGCTATGCCATAGGGCAGTCCAACAAACTCTCCTGATCAGCTCATAATGGCCGATGTAGGACAAATAATGTTTACATAATTTGTTGTAATGCTAAATGTTTAAATTGCATTACATTACTTTGTTTTTGATGTGCTGTGGGAATAGAGGAAGTCGATATAACGTTTAGTTATCTCCAAATTCCAAATGTTGATCTTTAAACAGAAAAAACTTGACGCGAACTTTCCTCTATCAGAAGACACAAATGGATAACTGATATAGTGCTATAAAAAGCGCAGATTTTGCAACAAACTGCAAATTAAAGTTTGCTCACTTAGGTTTACTTAATAGTAATTTATATAACAAAATAAAACATATTTAATACGTAGGCACATCATACAAAACAATTTCTACAGATATGTTTTTAAACACAGTTCTAAACTATTCAAATAATATTTTATTTTAATAATACAGACGTTATTACAATTACAACTTTTAATAACGTCTATAGAAAAAACATTTTATAACAGATGAATCAATTTTTATAATATACAGGGTGTTCACTTTTAAGTGGACACAAATCAATAAAAAATTGATTTGTTGGGATATTTTCAGAATTTTTTTTTTGATACAAAGGTCTTCAAAATGCGCAACTTTCTACGTGAACACATTTGTCAAATTGCAGTTCCAGGGCCGGGTAAGATTTTTTTAAACCCCGATTTTCACAAAATCTATTTAGGCATTTTTTTATTTAAAATCTGACTATACAGCTTTAACTAGGACCCTCTAAAACCCTCAAGTTTAAAATTTGAACTAAAAATATACAGCGAGTTCAGTTTTACAGCGCCTTAAAGTTGCGCAAAGTAGTGATTTCGAGGGCCCCTGGAGAGTCAAGCGTGCCATGGAATGATTTTAAAACAATTGAAGAATTAACAGGACCACCCAAAGTATTGATGGACGAGACTGCAAGAAAAAATAATACGGGATGTTTTTCTCTACCGCTGCGGAAAGTTCCGACTTTTTCGAATTTTATTCTGATCAAGTTTGCCGTGCTTTTTGAAACAAAGTTACTAATAACAAAATTTATTTAATCTTAACAATAAAATAACAAACAAAATATTTAGATCTTAAACTATCGGGGTTTTTTCAACATAACCGCCTTCGAACGTAATACATTTTTCAAGACGTTTTTTGTTATTAGAAACATCTCGTCTTAACTCATCTATTGTTACGGAATCACAAGCTTCAATTATTTTTTGTTGTAGCTCGTTTATCTTCCTAGGGCGATTTTGATATACTTTGTCTTTTGGTGCCTCAAAAATAATGATCCATCGAGGTAATGCCTGGGGGAACGCGGGGGCCATTTAATCAAAGGACAAGGCAAGTGGTAAAATTTATAATTAAACGAATAAAAAAGCTTGCATCTTGCATGTAAAACAACAATACCTGTTCTCAAAATTATCATTTAGCCACTCAACAACAGCGCGAGTTCCATGGATAGGCGCACCGTCTAATTGTAGTATTATAATCAAATGGTATATGGCACTGGCTGTATAGGGGGATTTCGCACACAACTCGCGTCCCCGAGGTCCAGACTTGCCCCCGCGTCTTTCGCGCCGTATCTAACAGCGGAGGATTTTCGGGGCTCCGAAAATACGCCTATCGGATTTCTAAAGGACCAAGGGACCCTTTTTTTATGGTTGCTCCATGGACCTTCTTCCCTATTTCGATCTATAATCATATGAGAGTAGATTTGCCTAAAAATTAACCACAACTTCTTTAAATAACAATGATCGGGCCCATATTAATTGAAGCAACCTATATACTTGCATCAAGTAAATAAATATACTGTCTAAATTTTACATAACATCTTATTCTATAATCTTAGGAGAGTTGAAATCATGCAGCCGGCTCTCATACTAATAGTAGGTAGGTATTGTTTTATTTTTAAAAACATAGTTTTGTACATAGCTTACCTATACGAAAACTTACAAAATTAGATCACGAATTGCATATCATAATTGGATTTTTTCGTTGTTTACAAATTGCACAGTCCACACATTTAACGGTGGAAGTTTAATTCTCTGAGATTGTTGGACCCGCATTTTTTTGAAATCTCTATAAATTATATTCTTCATGAGGAGCTTATAATTCCAACGTAACAATGATATGTAGTTTCATGTGATCAATTATATTTAATTAATTAAATAATTATATTTTTGTGGTTAGGAAAAAAGTTTAAGATTAAAGTGGTAGAAGTCATAGCAAGCTTTCAGCATTTATTTAGTTTTACACAGGGTGTTCAGAAAAGCGGTACCAAACCAAACTTATATTTAACTTTCTGCGTCCCATTGTACACAAAATCAGTCACTATATCCTAAATACTAATAAATAGTCTATAAATTAACAAAAAAAAAACAATTAAAAACACGAAAAATACATACCTATAAATAATCAGAAAACTTGACTTACTGGGCGAATATAAGACAAATACCGTCGATGAGTAATGAACGCGGCGGCAATGGCGGTGTTGCCATGTTGAGTGGTTTGAGGCATTTGTTGACTATTTTATTAAAGTGATTATTTCCCTCATACTGCTTGCATCCAATAAGGTAGCTCCTTCCATAAAAATCCAACCAATCATATGCCTCTGCTAGCGATAATTGCACTTGTGCAAAAGGAAAGCGGTAATACCACTTGTGCAATTATCACTTCGTTGCTTAGAAACCGCGAAACTGTTCGATACAAACAGGTACTTCTTAAAATTGGTGTGTTTTACACTGTTCTAAATTATGCATCTTATAAATTATGTTGCGGTATTATTAAGCATTGTATCAATGAATTTATATAGCTTTTACATTGGTAAATTCTTGTTATTGGACCTCCGTCTCCGTTTAAATTTATTAGGTACACATTTAGAAAATAAACCAACGCCAACAGGGTGTAGGTATAATCGCATTTGCCTTGGATATCCAAGCGTCATGTTTGTTTACTCGAACGCTACAGTCGAAGCTGTCAATAAACTCGTTTTGGAAATGAAAACATAGAAAAAATCAATACAGAAATTATTAAATCATATTCGTGAAATAATCTAGACAAATACCACTCGTGTCGGAAAATTTTCACTACTAATCGCCCTAGTGCATTTAGTGAATTTTCTTAAAAAATTCGTGTTAGAGAAAAATTTCCGGATATTAATTCAAGAACGTGGGGGATTCGGTAAGAAAATTCCATACCTACACGTAAATTAAACGAACTTATTATCAAAATTTTTGTTGAGTATAGGTTACAATATCACATTATAATAATGACATCTGTCAAAAAATTTCCGCTGTAATCACCTCCTGCTGCCTAGAGCAAGTGAGAATATTTCCGGAAATTTTTTGAATTGCCATGACAACGAAGCAAAAAACGAGCCTCTGATTGGTCAAAAAAGGTAGGTATGGAATTTTCCAAATAATTTTATTTTCAAGCGCTATTTTGTCCATTAGCAAAACCACTCGTACAAATTGGGCTTTTATTTTCAGAGATAAGAGACCAATTTGTACTCGTGATCTTTCTAGGCAAAATAGCGCTTTCGAAAAAATTATCGATAAAAATTCCGGCACTTGCGTGATATTACATACGATAATTAGCTAGGTATAATTACAGCGCAATTTAGATTTAGTTTAAAATTGTTACATAAAAGAAGTTAATAGCAACATTTTTTGTTAATTTAGTGTTGTGGGAGGTGTGCCTTCATTTAATGCTACACTATTAAACCCGTCTATTTAAATGAAGTGCTCTAAACAATGGAGTACGTGGCATCACTCAAAAAGATGTTGGCTCTGTATACTTTTTCCCTCTTATTCCCTCTATCTTTGGTTATTTCTCTGAGGATTAAACATTTTCCGGAATAATATTATTGTAGTAGTCTTTACTTCTGTTTATAAACACATCGGTTCTGATAATAAATGAAAGAAATGAAATCGGCCCCTACCCAGAAAGTGCCTGACTTTGCTTTACGAAACGGTGCTCCGGAATCACCCTCCCCTTACCCAAATATCTTTTTATATTAAACGTTTTTCGACCCGTCTACCCTCCGCGCCCGGTGCCATCTAAATAAAATATCAGCCGGACCCGAATTCATTAAAAATCGCCGGTGTCTTCGCAGCTGAGACTTTTAAAACCGCCCAGGGCCCAATTAGGCCCAATTAACCCTCTCGGGCGTCCGCACATTTACAACCCTTTACCATATGCGAACCCCGCGCGCCGGGCCCACTTTTATTTCTTGCCCTACAAATTGGTAACTGTCGGTCGGCCGTTTCCTGTACGGTTGTGTTATTACGGCCCGCTTCGCCCTTTAGGACCATTAGGCCGACGAAGGATTTACGCGGGCCGTGCGCGGGTCTAACGATGTTTTAATTAAGGGGGGGCTCGCCATTGTATGTTTGGTTGCCTGTATCAATGTATTTTTATTTCAAACTAGCTGGAAAAAGTAGCGAATTTCAAAGGATTACAAAAAACACGGGTATTTTTAAAATATCCATAGATACTAATGACACTAGTTTAAAAGTTATGGGCGAGATTTTTTTTTGAATTTCAAACTTTATGCCGGCATAAATTCGTCTATTTTGTCTCTTGTGCCGGAATTTTACCTTCGTTAAGATTGGCATAGGTTTCGGAATATGCTCGGAACGAAAACACGGTAATAAACATTGTAATTATCCAGTCTTGTTGTAAATAAAAAAACATAGGCAAAATACCCCTTAAATTATGCAGCGGGAATGCAAAAGTGTGGCTATTATTTATCAGATGGCGCGAAAAACAGACGATCGATGAACGGTTGACGCTGTTGTTACAGGTCCAGTTTAATAATTACATATGTTATGTTCATATGATGAATTTTACCTTTTGGCGATATAATATTTAATCAACTAAGCTGTCTGATTGCTTTTTTATATTTTTGTATTACTTCCATATTATTATATACTATGAATTGCGAATTTTTAATATTAAAATAATATAAAACTTCAAAAGGTATATTCGGGAGACCCTCGTAGCTCAAAGACTCCGATCTGTGATTTTAACCCCTCTCTTTTTAGCAATGGTTCATTGATTTTAGCTTGAAAGGTACACGGCGGCACTAAAAACTGCTTTAGTTGACTTTGCATTATTTATACATACGTGTGGGTTGGGTACTGTTATGTTCTTATAGTTATGTCGCCGTTATGTATTTTCGTGAGGAAAACACAATCGTTAGCATATAAACTGACATTAGGGGAGGATTCATGTCTATGTCTCTATATGTATAGGTATGACGAAAATTATCTATACCGGGTGTTCCATTTTAATAAATGCAGCTATTATAAATATCTCAAAAACGAAAATCACAAAAAAATCACATAAAAGTTGAAGCATATAATGAGGTGCAATGTAAGACGCACTTCACTTGTAGACAGGCGACGTTTTCAAGGTCACTTGAATGTCTACTGTGTTTTTTACTGTTAAAGGCATATCTTTTGTTAAAGAATGTGATTCGGCACATTTTCTGTAGGTATAGTATTGCGCTGGTATTGCTGGCTTAAAAGTTCTACAAAATTATGTTTAGTTTTTTTCCATGAAATGAAACATGGTCTTTTATGTGTACATAAGGTGTTTCTTCGTTTGCATTATTACTACATTCAAACACATTTTAAGTAACGCAAGCATTAAGATAAATACATATCTCGAAAATAAAAAATGAAAAAGAAAACGATATATTGATGCGAAAGAACATCTTCTGTACCTATATGTTAAACATCTACAGTGTGACCTCCGTTAAGGAGTTACCACCCTGGTTACTACGTAAATTATTCTATGGTAGTACCTATAAATTTATTTACATTACATTTTCCATTACTCTAAATGTAGGTATGCCAAAATAATACATATATTAAGATATCAGCAAATAGTAGGTATTTCACGTATCTAACAAAATTCACAACTTTACGTCAACTTTGGATCAAATACAATAGAATTTTAATTTCTTTCGGTTTGTCAATATTAAGTACTTAATGAAAAGTTAATAGAATAATAAAAGATAAAACTATAGTGACATAAATTCTAAATGTCAGTCAGGGTAAGTATTGTGATCATTCATGCGGTTTTGAGGGAGAATATTATGTCATGACAGTAGATTTGACAGCCGGTAGGTAGTCCTCTTACTTAATATTTTACTCAACAATATCCTTAATAACTATGAAAAAATATAGAAAAATAAAGGAGCGTAAATATTCATATTATTATTTTGTGTTTAACAATTCACAGTTTCAATCCCAAAATACGCCAGGATGGGAGAGATGCGATGTGCTGTTATTTGTATAAAAAAGGGGGTCGGTCCGCCTACCTCCCCATAGACCCCTGGTTCCGACCAACGACCTTGCCGGGGAACAAAACAACTTATAAGGAACGGAAACTTATTTTAGCAAGGCGAAACATTACTTTTTATTCTCGCTCTGTACCAATGGCCGCTCTCCAACTCCAGCGCCATCTTACAGACACTTGCGCAATTTTTGCGCTCCAGTACCCAATTTCTGTTTTAGCAACATTTATCCTAGTTAGGAACACGGTCAAATGAAGGTCGTCGCGAGGTGATGACGTTTTATTTCCGTCCTTAAGAGTGGTGGGCGCTTTTGAGGGGACGGGGAAAGCTGGCGGCCGAGGATCGCCGCAGATCAGAAGAATAAGAGAAAAAGGCATGGCTCCAACCAGTGGCGTAGCTATCATATAGCGGGAGTAAGCAACGCTTACGGGCCCAAGGCCCGTAAAGGGGCCCATACCAGGTTAAATAATAAAACTAAAACCAAAATCTGGCAAAGCAAGCTAAGCCCAAATGATTGAAATATCTATATTCATGTTTTCATGTGCATGTCAACAACTAGCAAGTCTGTCGGCTGTCGGGCTTACTAAATAAGAGGGAGCGCTGGCGTCGTCACTGCGCATCATCAAGAACCGGTTCAACTGGTTTTATTATTTCAGTCCGTGGTTGTCAAAAAGCATTTTGATGATTTGGCGGTGGATCATCGTTTTAAAACATGTGAAGATAGTTTTAGGGTCTCTGTAATTTTTTATACATTGAATGTTGTAAATAAGGAGCTGCTCAACAGATTTAAAACCTTTGATTCTGTCGCAGAACGTTTTGTTCTAATTCCCAAGACTTTTCTGAACATGACTGAAAACGAGGCAATAGAAAGTTCACGAGAACTATCCAGCAAGTATCCAGAATTGCTATCGGAAAAATTTACTATGCAGTTTATCAACATGATCTCAATTGTGAAAGATGATACTAATGAAAACATGCCAGTTAATGCATTTGTGGAAAAAGTGTTAATAGAGAAATATGCAGTACTACAAAGTGATCTGAAGTTTTGTTATGTTATCTTTTATTCTTAACATATTACCAGTTTCAGTGGCTACAGCCGAGAGATCATTTAGTAAGCTTAAAATGATAAAAACTTACCTCCGAAATGCAATGTCACAAACTCGTTTGCATGATATATCGATTTTAGCCATTGAACACCAGGCGGCCTTAAAATTAAATGTGCAACGTCTAGTCAATACTTTTGCAGAAAAGAAAGCTTGTAAGCGAAATTTCTAGATTTGATCCTGATTCTTTTTTTATTGCAATAAAATATATACGTATGGGTAAATAAGTAGTTACCCAAATATGACTATTTTTTAAACAAGCTGTTCCTTACGTTGACTTTAGAATTTAGTGTCTTTTGATCCTGTAAGTAAAATTAGTTGCTTTCAAATAAGCTGTGCTGTTGTTTATGGAATAAACTGATTTTTCCAAAATTTGAGTTGTATTGTTTTTTTCTGTTTAGAATTTTGTTTGGGGTTTGCCGTTTGTGGGGGGGGGGGGGGGCATGGGATTATTTGCTTACGGGCCCGACAAAGTCTTGCTACGCCACTGGCTCCAACTTGTTGGACGCCCTGGTAACGCTCAAATCGCATCATCGCATCCGATTAAAATTATCCCTCTACAGGGTGACTAGTCCCAATAAACATTTTTGGTTTTATTACAGTAACAGTAATTTAATATAGTTGCGGAAATATTTCGGCTACCTTTAAAAACCTATTAAAATCCTTAAGACTCAATGTACACCACGTGCGTGGTGATTCAACATTTTGATCCATAAAATGGCTTTTTTCGATCTGTAGCGAGCAACACGCATAATTTTAAACTTTTGGTCAATACAGATTTTAATCTAAGTAATTACTCACATTTTGAGACAAAAATTATTTAAAAATATTTATCACAATGGCCGTTATTAGGCTTTTTGCGCTAATGCTAATTTTAAAAAAATTTAAAATTATGCGTGTTGCACGCGACAGATCGAAAAAAGCCATATCTTATGGGTCAAAATGTTGAATCACCACGTACCTGCTGTACATTCAGTCTTAAATGGAGCAATTTATAAAGATCACCAGCACCTATCTTAGTAACGTTATACGACTTTAAAGTATACAGGATGAGTCATTAATAATAGCACATACTGCAACCGCATATATTTTGGGCCAAAATATTACGATGGTGACTAATATGCCTTATTAGAGATTCATGGCTTGACTTGATATTCAAGCTACTTGACTTGACTTGACTTGATTTCAAGTCAAGTCAAGTCACGGGCGTAGCCAGGATTTAGTTTTGGGGGGGGGGTTTAGTTTGAGAAGTAAATAAAACAACAAAAATATACTTACATGAAATTTAATATCTATATATTCATCCGAAAAACTACGACATATTTATAAAGTTCTTAACTTTAAATGAAATGGATACATTAATTTCGTTCCTCTGCGCTAAATCTAAAACCAGTAAAGAAGAAATCTTCGGCTTTTTCTTTTAAATATATCCACTACTTCATCTGCATGAATTTATGTTCCATAGTGAATGTTCATTAGAGCCAAACCATTAAGTCTGTTTTCACTTGTAGTGTTTCGTAAATAGTTTTTCAGTCTCCTTAGGCTCGAGAAAGACCTTTCTGGGGTAGCAGTGGATACAGGAATGGTAGCCAAGATTTGTAGTAATGTGTAAATATTAGGATAAAGGTTTTTATCGCACATATCTAGGCATTCCAAACTAGATTTCGGGGTAGGCAGTCTTCTTATCAGCATGCAAGGTAGCTGAAGCTTTGATAGCTAAATCCAAATTTGTTTCTTTATTAGAAGCCCCTTGACCTTGACTACACCACTTTTTCCAGTAGTCCATACCTTTAATTTTATCACCCTTCCTTTTTTTCCCCTCCATTTTTCGATAGTAATAATGATTCACGTATATATCCTTAACAAGGTCGTCGAATAACAGCGCACTAAAATTACTCACTTACACGGTACACTTAATTCTCTTCACTATTCGTTCACCACTTTTCACTTTTATTCGCTTCGAGTTCGCATGGAACAATACTGCCGTAAGCGCGGTCACGCGCCGCGGCGCCGCTTATATAGCAGCCCAGTAGCCGTCCAGAAACTTCCACGAACTTCCACAAAGTTCCGCTCATTTTGACCGAGGGGCGTGGCGAATAATCGAGAAACAACGCAAAGTGTCCCTACAATACAAAATAGTTCGGCTGCAACTGCGTCTGCCTCTCGTCAAAAGATGGCGCTAGGCGCTACTATTACTACATATATTCAAACGTAATAATAATTTAACTCTTCACTCCTCGTATTTTTTCGGTATAATATTAGGTAATATTTTGCTTATTTCGGGGGGGGTTTGAATCCCCGAAACCCCCCCCTTGGCTACGCCCGTGAGTCAAGTAGTAATTTTCCAATATCAAGTCAAGTCAAATATTTAATTTGTCAAAAGCTTGATTTTCAAGTCAAGTCAGGTTATTTTTTTAAATGTCAAGCTACTTGACTTGATGAAACCCTATGCCTTATAGAAATGTTGTTTGTTTAAAAGATACAGGGCGTGGATTTTGCGCTTTTACTCTTATCTTTTTTGAGGTTATCCTTTTGGTTCTGCAAGTCCATCCAATTGCAAAAACGTGCCCCAAAGAACCTGTTGACTTCAATATTCGAAAAATAAAATTTCCAACCTACTTGTTTCGAATGTTACAGATCAACTACATATTGAAAATAAAGAAAAAAAAATGCCAAATGAACATTGGTCGAAACACATTCGTTTTCTTGATATAGGGTGTCAAAATTTTGTTTTGAGTTTCAATCCGTTCCATTTTGAAAGCGAACATTTTTTTGTGACATTCTTCATATGGGTTTTTTCTCGCTTTAAATGGTACAGTCGTGGTGCAATATTTAAAAGCATCAGTAGGGGAAAATTTTATTTTTCGAATATTACAGTTAATGAAAAAACCATGGTATTTTTTTAATGAAAATCGAGTTAGCCATGACTTATGAAGGTATATTTTTGACATAAACAATTATTGATAGATGCTCGGACAGTTGTATTATGGAAAAAGGATTAAATTTTTATTATTAGTAGTAACTGTATATGTCGCCTTTTTAAGAAAAACTGTTATTATAAACACTTATTATGTATTATATTTATAAACGTAACAATTCTAGAGGAAAAGAAAAACCAACAATATAAAAATAAGTGCTAGGTACATAAGTCTAGACGACGTCTAACTTCTGTCTTAGTGACCTTTCTTACTACATCTGGTGTTATTTGCAGGCTTCTTCTCTTTTTTCTATTAAATGCTCAATATTCCGAGATGGAGTTTCGTAAATAATGTTTGGAAATATAATGGTGTTAAATCTTTGCTATCAATTTTATGTGACTATTTATTCCAAACCATTTGTTTCCAAACTCAACATTTAGAAATTCTTTTACAATGTTGGCTTTGTGTGGTGGAGCTCCGCCGTTTTGAAACTACATGGTTCTTCTTAAATGCAATAGCATATTTTCCATGAGAACTGGCAACTCTTATTGCAAAAATTAGAGATTATATTCGTGTAATACAATGTATATATCTTGAATCAAATTAGCTTTGGCTTGATTGGGTATCCATGGAAAACAATTGATAGTTTAATAAGTAATTTATTATTCTTATCTTGTCATTATTGAAATAGCTTTAATAATAATTGTATCCAGTCATTGAACGTATCATAATTAAATAATGGTAACACACAATGAAAAAGTTGATGTTATTAGTCTATGGAGAAGCTGAAAAAAATGCCAGAAGAGAAGTTAGAATTTATGGGTAGAAATATCCTAAACGTCACGTTCCTGATCACAAAATGTTTATTCGATTAGAAGGAACTTAAGGGATAACCAAAATACATTTTCTAACCGCAAAGGCAAATCAATTAGAAGAATAGTTCGCAACAATGATGCAACAGTCCAAGTGTTTTTTCAAGATTACCCGAGAAACTCAATTAGACGAGCTAGTAGAGAATTAAATTTGAAGAAGTCGTCCATACAATGAATTATGAAGGAAAACAAATATCTTGACTTTAAATTACATACCTAGAAGATTTGAGAGAGGCAAATAAAGAAAAAAGGCTTGATTATATTGCTGAAATCATGGTGGTGACCGAGATTGTTGACAAGCTTATTTTCAGACATATACTTTGGACAGACGAAGGTCGTTTTGTTACCTAACCGTAAAAACGAACATTATTGGTCCACTGAAAATCCTCATATTGTCAATCCAATTCGGAATCAGGGACACTTCGGCATAAATGTGTGGTGTGGCATAATTGGTCATCATTTAGTTGGGCCATATTTTTACGAAGGAGTTTTAACTGGAATAACATACCTTCAATTTTTGCAACAACAGCTGCCAGTTCTCATGGAAAATGGGCCATTGCAGTTAAGAAGACCCATGTGGTTTCAACACGACGGAGCTCCACCTCACAAAGCCAACATTGTAAAAGAATTTCTAAATGATGAGTTTGGAAACAAATGGATTGGAATAAATGGTCCCATAAAATGGCAAGGAAAGTCGCCAGATTTAACACCATTAGATTTCCATTTATGGGGATTTCTGAAAAACATTGTTTATAAAAGACGCCGTCTAGACTTATGTTTATTAAAAGAACCTAGTCACATTGAAAATTATTTATAAGTAAGAACCTATTTAGCATTTATTTTTATACTTATTGTTACTTTTTGTTTTTCGCTAAAATTGTTAGGTTTTTAAATATAATATATAATAAGTGTTTATACTAACAGTTTTTCTTAAAAGGCGTTCATACAGTTATATTTTGATAACTAATAATAAAATTTTAATACTTTTTCCATAATATATCTGTCCGAGCATCTGTCATATGTTTCTGTCAAAAATATACCTTCATAAGTCATGGCTCACTCGATTTTCATTAAAAAATACCATGGCACCTTTTTCATATTTTTACAAATAATACGCATATAACGTTTTAATGAAACAAGATATAAAAAAATATTTACGAAAGTTTATCAGAAAAACGTGCTCTGTCCAAATATAAAGAGAAACAGGTATGGTCCTGGAAAAAATATATTTGATGACGTCATAACCTACATTTCCCAAATTCCTAAAAACTATCTTTTTGGCCCAAAAGCAAGCATGAGTGGTATAATAACCCTGGGGCGTCGAATTTGGAACACCCTGAACCATGTTGACTTTAGATAGCCATCCATAAACCACTGACTTTGTACAACAGAGGACTCTATTCAAATTTACTCGTCTCCGGTGACTGAAACACCCCGTACCTAAATACAAGTTTATCAAGTAGGTATGGTGTGAACATTAGACAATTGAATGTGAATAAATATTGTAAAGTACCCTTATTTCTTGCATATCTACCTCTCAAAAATGAGCTATAGTTTCTCCAACCAGTAAATAAAATTCTATTGATATAGGCAACCAAACACACGTTTTACTTATTTTTAATTCTGCCCTTAAGATAGTCCTATCCACATAAAAATAAAAAATGTAAGTATTATAGGTAGGTAAGTATAGGTACAAACTGACAGGAACAAACGATTGTGTGTACGATTCCGTGAAACGTGCACGCTTTCGAAAATGGCCATTAACCATTTCCTTACATCCGACACCCCCCCATAATGACATTATAATTGCTCGTAAACAAATTGGTTCAAAACGAAATTCGTGCGCGTGAGTGATACGACGATAATGAACCTTCAGGCGCGTACACAGGGACCGAACAACGATCTCGCACACTTAGAGAATTAGAGCTGCCATAACTGAAATGGATATGCTAAGCTAACACATAACTAGTCATTAATTTGTTCGCTGGCGGAAAATTTATAATGAATTTAAACACTGCTAAATACATATATGTACATTATCGGGTACAAAATAAAGATTATGTAATATTGTTTTCTTGAAATCGGCAGTGAAGTGTTTTAAAATCGTCATTACAAGCTCAGAAATCGGCACTGACGTAGCCCATTATTGTACGATTTTTCAAAAGTGAAAAAATATTCAAAACCCGGTCAATAAAGGCCCATTTTCATGAAGTTTGTGTTGGGAAGCGCCGTGCCTCGTCATACTTGACCTAGGTGGAGCGATCGTCAAAGTCAAGCAACGCCCCGCGCAGTCGGTTCATGATCCCTTATGATTCTTTTTTTGCCTATAATAAAACATTTTTGTTCCGATTTCAAAAAATATATAATATGTACCTCGGCACTGAAGTTCTTTTTATGCCTCATGTGGTTTATTAACTAGATTTTACATGAGTCATAAAAAAGATGAACTTTAGTGCCTTGGTACATAAATAACTATTATTAAATATGGGGGTATTGTATTACAACTAATTACAACATAATTTTAGCGACGATATATGTTCCAAACATTTCAAAGAAAGTTTCACCCTTCTGGAAAATTGATGCTGAATAATGCCAATATACATAGTAAAATATGTGTGAGAAAATAACCCAGATATTTCAATTTGCTTCTATATGCTCTAATTTATTTCCATCTAGTTTCTTTCTCAAAAAATGGTAATACTCAAGAACAGAATGGCTTTACGCATTTTGGTGTCACTGGTGGAACCTTATCAAATCCTGTTACAGGGAGTGAAAAAAGCGATGGAGAAAATTGAGAAACTCATTCAACTATACCTCAGTAGAATTTCAGAATTAAAAAAATTCCATTCCTCACAACCTTAAACTTTCGCAATGTGAAAGTCCGTCATTTATGAGGAGTTTTGAAAATTGAATACGTTAATTATTATTATTGTATTTTCCTGATTACAATGACCAATACTCTAAATCGGAATATTATATTTATTTATAGTTGTCATGATTATATTTTGGGGTGCTTTTGGAGAAACAATCTATTCAAGAATAATCGCGTAAGTGGAAGTAGGAAGTAGAGTGGGTGCTTAGAGGGCACCTATCTATGTTGAAGGTAATAAAATAATATTATTTTATTGTAAATAAAAATATGTTAGAGATGCTTGGCTTTGGTGAAAAATTTTAAGCTATTATAGGTTGATGAGACCACCTATATAAGTATTATAATTGGCTGTAGCTAATTTTTCATTTAAGAAATAGCAATCATTAAAACCAGTGATATAGTCACTGTTAAATCCGATCCTGGGCGCCATAATGCACTCATTGAACAATGGTTTAATTCTTTCCTAGATAGTGAAAAAGTTAAATGCATGTAAATGCTGTATGTATATCTACATCAAACATACTCCATTATGCCTTATGCCTTTTTACTTAATAATATAATAAAAACATAATGTAGGCATCTTGAGGCACCTTGATGTATATCCGGTTGCCTGTAGCTCACCATAAAACAAGTCTTATTTCCATTTAAAAATAAAGGACAGCCATGCTTTTATCGTGGCATAGCCGAAAACCTCCCTAAACACTGATCGTGGGGACACCTACCTATGCAATATACCTACATCGAGCCATTCGACAAAGACAGGCCATGGTGCACAAAAATTACTTGACCATCTTAGTCCGACGTTACATGTCATTTGTCACATAAATGAAAGCGGCAGCATGGGTTTTGAGAAGTTTTAAATGATTAAAGTGTTTTTAAACTTATTAGATTATATTTTAGAAACAAGTTTGTGTCTAGTGCGCGTGTGTCCTGGCGGAGTGGAACCGGCCAGGTGTTATTATGGCCTCTTGGTGGGAGCCGTGCCGTCCACGAGTATTGGTGCCGCTCGCGACGACGCGTGAGCGCTATAAGGGGAATTCTCCCCTCGGAATGGACATGGACAGTGGAGCCCGAGACACAGACGGGTGAACTGCTTACGGGAGATCCGCGAGTTCAGACGGTCCGGGTGGCTGGAAGCCGTTCCCGTTGGCCACGTTCGGGTTTGTGTATTTTGTATTCACCATTCACCTTGTGCGAAATAAATCAGTGTTGTAACGTACTCGAGGATTTTCGTTGCCGACCCACACCCCGATACGGTTCCTATTCGGCCTTTCACGCTGCCGATCAACTGGGACCTCGTCAATATTTACAGTATACTGAGGTGAGTTTTCATTTTTATTTCGGAAAAATAACCTAAAGTCTATCCAAGTTACAGAGGCAGTGGATCAAAACATTGGCCACCACGTGACCTATTCTCTTATTGGTCTGGCCGTCATAAAATGTCAAGTGTTTACGCGGCGAGCAGAATGCAGGGACGGCTCTTCCCTCAGTCGAGTTTCCTGCATATTTTAGATCGGATGGCGAGCAGTATATTCTGTAAATTTTATTTGCTACTTAATTTAAGGAAATTTATAAAGATCCACGAAAGGTAAAAACACAATTTTTAGAACTTCTAAAAGAATTAGTTCAGAATTACAAGCCACTGGGAATCTCATATTAGTCAGACCCTGGTAATCGATCGCAATGCGGTCATGTGACTTTGTTTATATCTACTGCCGCTGTAACTTGGATAGACTTTAAATACCAAATATTGGGTCTGTTTTTATACATATTATAAAAGCCAGGAAGAAAATGTCACCATAACAACATTTGCTTTGCCTCGGGAAGAAAATTTGCGCCAAAAATGGATTG
Source organism: Pseudeuparius sepicola (assembly GCA_963920635.1). Classification (NCBI taxonomy): domain Eukaryota; kingdom Metazoa; phylum Arthropoda; class Insecta; order Coleoptera; family Anthribidae; genus Pseudeuparius; species Pseudeuparius sepicola. Next base: position 9,771,469 of record OY987304.1, read on the forward strand.
AAATTGAAATTCCAACTGAGATTTAATTTCTAAAAACACATTTTCAAGAAAGTGAAACAATTAAAGTGGACAAATGTGTCGTGGGAGGAAAATACCTATTGAGAATATCACCTAAGCTAGAGGAAGGTGCTCTCCCAATAATTTTTGACAATGTGCCAAAATATTTGAGTGCAGTGTGCAGTGCCGTTTAACTCTCAGCCCGAAACAGCTGAGGCAGGTTGAACATTTTGAAAAAACAATTAGAGAAAGCCTGGGATGCACAAAACCAATAATGTAATAGATGAAAGAAAACTCGCCAAATTGTTACGAAATTTGTTTTTTCTACTTATCTCCAACAATGCCTTTTATTATATAGCACTAAGTTGGTCACGTGACTACGCGATTATGCGTTAGCGCCGTGGCATGTCTTTATCGTTGGCCTCGTACCTACACAGCGTGACGTATTGCGCAGAGTGAAACAAAATCCGGCTGTCGTATGTCAAGAAACGAACCGGCGCCGATTCTCTGAACCGCACGCCTTTCCACATTGTCTAGCGTGCAATCTCGCTGTAGCCACACATGGGTTCGGCGCGGCCGGAAGCGCAGGTTAGCACGAACGGTCGCGCATAAAGGGCGCTTCCGGCCTGGGGTAATGGTCTGGCGGAGTGACGCGGTGGGCCGCCGCCGTCTGCGGGCACCCATGACGCCCACGCCGCGGCGCCGCGGCGCCTCCGCCGGTCACGCGATTGCCCACAGACGATGAAATCGCGTATACACTTTTAACGGACCAAACTGTAACAGGTATTAGATCTGCGAAAAATAACCGCACTTTCTCGTATAAACTGTATATTTTTAAGGCCTTATATAAAAGTTACGGGGTGTTAAAGTTTTAACAAATATGTGGACTTTATTGAATCGTTACCAAACTAGTCGAGGTATTGAAGTCAAAGTTGGTACACGTTATACTGTTATACTGTTAATATGTCAAACACCTTGAACAACGAGTGGCGTGGAAGTGAGTAATTATACATATAGTACAATAATTGTTTTTACAAAAAAAATTAATCGCCTTGAATACCTAGTATGGTATTAATTTTTGTATGAAAATTTTGTTTGTAAACAAAAATGTCCTCTTGGCAATTTTTCTTATGTGGCATGGTTTCATGGCAAATTTGTTTTTTTTTTCGACTTACACATGGCACATTTTAGTTATGCCCAAGGCTATATTTTTGAAGATACAGGGCCTGAAACATTTACGGAAGATAAAATTAATGTTATGCTCTGTATCTAGAAAAGTAAAGCCTTTAATGGGTAAGTTTATTGGAAAAAGTTACTTTATTCAAAAAGAATACAATTTTTTGTACTTTGAGTGTTACGTGTTACCTATCGAGCATTTTTTTAGTTAATTTTCAGAAATATCCTGAAATAATACAAAAAAATAAAATTTGTCATGAAACCATGACATTGTCAGGAGGACAATTTTGTTTACAATTAAAGACTACTATAAAATTATTTATTACTATACAAGATGATTTATTTTTTCTAAAAACAATAGTACTAATTACCCACTTCTACACCACTGGTTGTTTAATGTGTTTGATATTTACAATTTTATGCTAACCCATGCTGTTATAGCGTGTACCAAATTTGACTTAAATATCTCAACTAGTATTCACTAAAGTCCACATATTTTTGAAAACTTATTAACACTGTGTGGGAAACTGGATCTCAGTAATAGATCCAGGTCTCAAAATAGCGGTTTTGAATGAAGAAAAATGTTGGTTCGTTATTGGTGTAAAATCTTTTAATTAAATTATGAGATGTGAAAAGAGATATTAATATTATAATTAAAAACTGATGCGGAATACCAGTGTCAAAAAACAAGTAACTCTTAACCTTGATGTTGGGTCATTTTACGCTGATTACTCGATGTGAACATTTCTTGTGGAGGCCTCCTAGTTGTGGTAATTAGCAGTGTGGTTAGGTACTCTCGAAAAGAGTCAAATATAACATTTGATTACAAATTAGGTAACACAAGTCTTGCTTCTAAGGACAGTGTTGATGATCTTGGGGTCCGCTTTGATAGTGTCATGTCGTTCAATGAGCATTTCAATAATATTTCGATGTCTGCCTACAAAACTTTGGGTTTTTTGTTGAGACACTGTCGAGGCTTCACAAATATTGCGGCTTTGAAGACTCTGTTCTTTTCACTCGTCCGTTCGAAACTGGAATATTGTTCTGTTATTTGGCATCCAATTTATGAAACCCATGAAAAGCAATTAGAGTATGTTCAAAGAAAATTTCTTAAATTTCTTTATTATAAAACTCACGGCATGTACCCTCCTCGTGGATATGACCATCAGGCACTTCTTAATGAATTTAATATGTGTTCATTGATAGTTCGCCGATCCGTTTCTGGTGTTTCCTTTTTATATAACTGTATCCGAAACAATATAGATTCTCCTTTTTTTCTTTCTAGACTAAACATACGAGTACCAAGACCTAATTCACGGCTAACATCTACATTTTACGTTCCCTATGCTCGTACTAATATAATGTTTAAGTCGCCAATTTATTTTACATCCAGTCTCCATAATATGTTGCCTGATGAATGTGATCTGTTTGATTGCTCCAAGCCTTCCTTTTTGAGGTGTGCCATTGAGTGCTTTTCATAATTTCACGTTATGTGTTGGGTAGTATTAGTATTAGTCCGCTGATAATTGTACTGTACAGGGTAGATACCCTGCGTGGGGCTCCCTATACTATGTTGATTATATTGATTGAGCTGTGCTTACTTTATAATCAGTTTTCTTTATTTTTTCTGTGGTGCTATGTTCCCTTTATATTTATCTTTGTATGTTGTCCTGTAAATGGATTTTTCTGTTGGGCAATAAATAAATAAATAAATTTGTACATGGATTGAAATTCACGAGTGATGATGAAGTTCCATTATCACATACAAAGGAATGAACTCATCACTAACTTTATTCTCGTTTCTGTGAATTTCTCATTTCTTATTTTTTTGTGAGTGCCTTTTCTATTAATTTTTCTAATATTATTATGTCAACATTATTAAAAATATAAGGTTCTTGACCACCCAACAAACATCCTGTAACTTTTATAACTTGTTACAGTTTGGTCCCATAAAAGTGAATCACTTTGTATTGTTTTGGTGTGGTCGATTATTAATAAAGAAATAAATTTCTGACGCTTAATTTCTTTTTATGATGGGATTTTAATGCAAGCAAAAGAAAACAATTTTAGCTAGATATATACCTTAACAATAATAGTTATTTATGTACCAAGGCACTGAAGTTCAACTTTTTATGACTCATGTGGAGTTTAGTTGCTGAGGCCTCTGGCCGAGGCAAATAAACCACATGAGTCATAAAAAGAACTTCAGTGCCGAGGTACATATTATATTTTTCTTGAAATCGGAAAAAAAATGTTTTATTAGGCAAAAAAATAATAATAAGGGATCACCCGTCCACGAACCGACTACGCGCGGCGTTGCTTGACTTTACCGATCGCTCTACCTAGCACAAGCATAATGATGTATGGCACCTTCTGACAGAAAAACCAAACTGCTGCTTCTTGTGCAGCTTACACAACAAATCTATTGTTTTTCAAATTTACTAAAATATGTATACTGAAGGATTGCGCTTCTATAGGAAACAATTTCGCAATGTGTACGAAAAGTTAAATGAGCCTTTATCGGCCGGGTTTTGAATATTTGGTCACTTTTGACGGGCGATTTCTCCGCGTCTGACGTTTGATGTTTACATCTCGCCAAGGCCTACTTATTGAAAAAATCGTACAATAATGGGCTACATTATTGTACGATTTATGTGCTTTTAATGACGATTTTGGGACATTTTAATGCCGATTTCAAGAAAAAATAATTATGACTATGCAACGAACCAACTATAGGGTGTACTTTTTTAACTAAAATCAATCTATAATCTCTTTATTTTTGGAGATATTTTGTCCGAACATTTTTTGTCTGAAAGATTTTCAAAAAACAAACAGCTTCTTTTTACGACTTATTTATAGATTTTTTAATTAAAATCTGATCCTATAGCATTTATCAGGAGACTCAAAAACCTCTTTCCATATTATACCAAATTCGAACCAAAAAATATGTAGGGTGTTCCACCCGCCTTAATTTGGATTTTACTGACTGACAGGCTTGTGTAATTTTTAGACACAGCTTGTTTATTATCTATAAATATAAAGCTGTTTTAGCATACCTAAGAACTTGATTTTTATCGCTTTTGATCCGTATAAAGTTAAAAGAAATTTAGCACTTTTTATTGAATCTTTGAATAACGCCAAGACTTACAGTTTTCTTGTTTTGGCCATTCGACTGTTTTTAGGTAATTCCGTGGTACATTTGACCGGCCAGATGCCCTTAGAACTCCGGTTTTGCTCAACTTTAGCACTCTGTAGAGTGGAGCACCCTGTGTTTTTTGTTTTAACGCTGTGGTGTCAGATTTTAAAGAAAGGAATCGCTAAAAATTTTAATGAAAATCAGGGGTATAAAAAAGTCGTAGGTAGCCTGTTCTGGATTTGCATTTTGCTAGCGGCGGACGAATAGCAATTTTGGAAGACCTAAACAAAAAGAAGTTCGGACGAATATATCTAAAAATAAAGATTTTATGGATTTGAATAGTTAAAGTAAACAACCTCTATAATTTCTATGTGCGATTTGGTGTTGTATTGATTTTGAGAATTTTCCACATGACAAGCTGTGTAGATCTGCCAGTAAATATTTTCTACTGAAGCTTGCGACAATACTACAGTAAGTTTACTTCCGAGGTGAAACCTATAAAAAGGTGGTTTATACAGGGCGATTCAGTTCCGGTGCTCTACATGGGGATCTTAGAAACCGTAACAGATACGAAGTCGGTCAAATAAAGGCAAACTTGCGCCTTTAGGCGTCTAACAATATGCCGTTGAGAAAGTTAAAATATTTTCATGGGTTGCTGAGATATTTAAGAAAAACCGAATTTTTGAAAATTAGATTTTATTTGCAATAATATTGGAAAATAAATTATACTTTTTCATTGAAACTTTTTCTGGACTACGTCATAGTATTTTTATATTTTCGGGGCGAAGTTTCGTTTTTGAGATAGAGGGATCATCTTCATTTTTTTAAATACGGACCTGGATTTTTTATTGCATATTTCGAAATGAATCGGTGTCCTGAGTTCAACGATGTATGACACATACATATTTTTTCTCGTTTTAGCTGCTAAAATGCCCATTCACTAAGAAAAGAATTAATATGGTCCTGGACTATGCATTTTCTATCTTTTTTTTTTTCAAAACTATTCCAATTATAACAGGTGATCATTATTTTAATACCTACTGGATTAATTATACTCCATGTTTGTCATTATTACTAACAATAGTGAGATACATATTACCTAAAGTATAAACAAGAATTTCAAAATATCACAAACATAGAGTTTAATTAATCCAGGTATAAAAAATGATTACTTGTTATAATTGCAATAGCTTTGAAAAAAGAGAGAAAATGCATAGTCCAGGACCGTATTAATTTTTTTCGTAGTAAATGTGCATTTTGGCGGCCAAAACGAGAAAAAATATGTAGGTATGTGTCATACATCGTTGTACTCAGGACAACGATTTATTTCGAAATAGGGAATAAAAAATCCAGGTCCGTATTTAAAAAAATTAAGATGATCCCTCTATCTCAAAAACGAAACGTCGCCCCGAAAATCTAAAAATGCCAGGACGTAGTTTCAAAAATTCGGTTTTTCTTAAATATCTCAGCAAACCCTGAAAATATTTTAATTTTCTCAACGGCATATTGTTATAGGCGTCCAAAGATGCAAGTTTGCTTCCATTTGACCGACTTCGTATCTGTTACGGTTTCCGAGATCCCCATGTTGAGCACCGGAACTTAATCACCCTGTATATAAGTGGCTATTTTTTTACAGAAAAAAATGGTGGTATGTGCGATCGATAGCTCTTCTGGGTGGCCTTCTTTTTTCATAATGAAAGTTGCTGTCCATGGCCACCTACAAAAACTATGGCCAAAAATAATAAAAAAAATAAACCGCTGTAACTTTTTTATTTCTGGAGGTACACAAACCACATTAACATGAAAATTATTTGCTATAACAACGACTGTGAGAATCTAGATATTGCGTCATTTTTGAAATATTCGATATGACTATTAAATTTGGGCTTTTTTGGGAATAAAATTTAAATGATTTTTCAAACGTCTCTACGTCGCCTGCACGTGACGCGGCCCGACGGTTTCAGCCGTCGCCGTCAGCCGAAACGCGGCAGGCAAGACTCGTCCTGACGACTCGTAAAGAGTAGGGAAACGTGGGGGAATATCAACCGTTGGATAATATCGACCTCATTGATATCTACATTGTTTAGGGCCGGAACATGCCAGTGAATTCTGTCGCCCTTAGTAGGCGTCCTTTCAAAGTACTAGACATGTTGAGTTGGGCGATTCCACTCTTCGTGTTGACATAGTTGCACAATATCGAAAATCAGTAGATTCCTTATAATTTTTCCAGTGTTTTTGATAAGAGGGTTGATCCGTATTCTATAGATTTTCGTTCTTATAAGTTACTATTAGGAACAATAGTCAACTAGGTCGATGTGGCCTTAAAATCTGCTTACTGATTTCATGTTTTTCCAATATGTTCAATTTTTAGGTTATTAGTAGGCTTTGGGGGTAATGTCGATCAGACCGATCCACATATTACCCGCTTGATCGATATTACCCGCCTGATTGATGTTACCCCCAGCATTTTATTTTATATTGTCGCGGTTGATTAGAACAGCTGCAAAAATTTGAAATATTTTTGCTTCTTTGAAGAAAACTTATACGAAACTACTGAACATTAAAGACATTAAAGTTAATATATTTTTCTGTTTGGTCGATATTACCCGCAGTGATGGTCGATATTACCCTCTGATCGATATTAACCGTTTTTTTTTTAAATAACATTAGGAAGGAAGTTATTTAATTTGTATAAAATTTTAAATGCAAATATAAAAGAAGAGTTCCTATAAAGGCTTTTGTAAAAATTTTCGGCATTTATAACGATTCCTTATAATAAAAATTTGATATTGTTCTTAGGTAGTCGATATTCCCCCACGTTCCCCTACGCCAGAGCGGTTTGTTTACGTTTATTTCATATTGGGAAAAAATAGACTGTATGAGTGCCGCATAAGGGAGTACTTAGGTACACGGGCGTAGCCAGGATTTAGTTTTGGGGGGGGGGGGTTTAGTTTGAGAAGTAAATAAAACAACAAAAATATACTTACATGAAACTTAATATCTATATATTCATCCGAAAAACTACGACATATTTATAAAGTTGTTAACTTTAAATGAAATGGATAAATTAATTTCGTCCCTCAGCGCTAAATCTAAAACCATTAAAGAAGAAATCTTCGGCTTTTTCTTTTAAGTATATCCACTACTTCATCTGCATGAATTTCTGTTCCATAGTGAATGTTCATTAACCATTAAGTCTGTTTTCACTTGTAGTGTTTCGTAAATAGTTTTTCAGTCTCCTTAGGCTCGAGAAAGACCTTTCTGAGGTAGCAGTGGATACAGGAATGGTAGCCAAGATTTGTAGTAATGTGTAAATATTAGGATAAAGGTTTTTATCGCACATATCTAGGCATTCCAAACTAGATTTCGGGGTAGGCAGTCTTCTTATCAGCATGCAAGGTAGCTGAAGCTTTGATAGGTAAATCCAAATTTGTTTCTTTATTAGAAACCCCTTGACCTTGACTACACCACTTTTTCCAGTAGTCCATACCTTTAAGTTTATCACCCTTCCTTTTTTTCCCCTCCATTTTTCGACAGTAATAATGATTCACGTATCTATCCTTAACAAGGTCATCGAATAACAGCGCACTAAAATTACTCACTTACACGGTACACTTAATTCTCTTCACTATTCGTTCACCACTTTTCACTTTTATTCGCTTCGAGTTCGCATGGAACAATACTGCCGTAAGCGCGGTCACGCGCCGCGGCGCCGCTTATATAGCAGCCCAGTAGCCGTCCAGAAACTTCCACGAACTTTCACAAAGTTCCGCTCATTTCGACCGAGGGGCGTGGCGAATACTCGAGAAACAACGCAAAGTGTCCCTACAATACAAAATAGTTCGGCTGCAACTGCGTCTGCCTCTCGTCTACATATATTCAAACGTAATAATAATTTAACTCTTCACTCCTCGTATTTTTTCGGTATAATATTAGGTAATATTTTGCTTATTTCGGGGGGGGGTTTGAACCCCCGAAACCCCCCCCCTTGGCTACGCCCGTGCTTAGGTACTACAGGCAGAATACCTTCCCTCTCACTCGTTCCTATTATTTGTAATCTGTGAAACCCGTCAAATTCTGTCCCGAAATCCGCCGCCTCGACCGGCCAATTTCCAATTACCCCCGTTGTCCCCCGGTCGGCGGGTCGCCCTCCCCCTCGCCGGCCAATCAATCGCCGCCCCCGCCCGCCCCCGCCGCGCCCGCCAAAGACGAATAACGCAATTTGTAGCCCGGCGGGGGCGGCGAGACTAATTGCAGCTCGGACGGCGCCTTAATGATGAGGGCGGCCCGCGGCGGCGGCGGCGGCGGCGCCACCTAGCGGACGGCGCGGGAAGCGGGCAGAACTCTTTCGTAGTTGAATAAATAATTGTACAAAATATTTGAGCCCCCCACTAACTTTTTTATTTTTTGAGCGAGAAACTCGAATAAAAAAGCATTTTGTAGAGAATTTTATAATTTTTTTGGCGGTTTTATTGCATTTTATATAGGGTGTTTAGAAAAAGACTGGCAAACTAAACTTATGTTTTTTTAAATGGAACACCCTATATATTTTGGCATTTTTGAAATCTGCTCATCAAGGCAATTAAAATGATATTAAACTTTGTGGCATTATCTTTTTCTGTTTTTGAAAAATTCCGTTTTCAATTTTTATCCTAAATTTATTTAACTCGAATTTGTGGATCTCTTGATAAAGATAGATGATCGATGTAATAACAAAAAATATTTGTTTTAAACAAGAGAGTAACATAGTGAAACTTAAAAATATTTAGGGGCTTTTACGATTTTCCTGAAATTCTTTATTTCGATAATATAATAAGTAAAATTTGAAAAGGCTCCTAAACATTTTGGAGTATCACTATATTACTCTCTTGTTTGAAACAAATATTTTTTGTTATTACATCGATCATCTATCTTTATCACGAGATCCACAAATTCGAGTTAAATAAATTTAGTATAAAATTTGAAAAAGGATTTTTTCAAAAACGGAAAAAGATAATGCCACAAAGTTTAATATCATTTTGATTGCCTTGATGAGCAGATTTCAAAAAATGCAAAAATATATAGGGTGTTCCATTAAAAAAAAACGTAAGTTTAGTTTGCCACTCTTTTTCTAAACACCCTATATAAAATGCAAAAAACCGCAAAAAAAAATTATTAAATTTTCGTGTTTCTAGCTCAAAAAATAAAAAAGTTAGTGGGGGGGTCAAATATTTCGTGAACTGTACCACACAAGAGGGGGTCAATCCATTTTTTGAAAAATCGCTACCACTCTCCCACGGGCGTAGCCAAGGGGGGGGTTTCGGGGGTTCAAACCCCCCCCCCCCCGAAATAAGCAAAATATTACCTAATATTATACCGAAAAAATACGAGGAGTGAAGAGTTAAATTATTATTACGTTTGAATATATGTAGTAATAGTAGCGCCTAGCGCCATCTTTTGACGAGAGGCAGACGCAGTTGCAGCCGAACTATTTTGTATTGTAGAGACACTTTGCGTTGTTTCTCGATTATTCGCCACGCCCCTCGGTCGAAATGAACGGAACTTTGTGGAAGTTCGTGGAAGTTTCTGGACGGCTACTGGGCTGCTATATAAGCGGCGCCGCGGCGCGTGACCGCGCTTACGGCAGTATTGTTCCATGCGAACTCGAAGCGAATAAAAGTGAAAAGTGGTGAACGAATAGTGAAGAGAATTAAGTGTACCGTGTAAGTGAGTAATTTTAGTGCGCTGTTATTCGATGACCTTGTTAAGGATAGATACGTGAATCATTATTACTGTCGAAAAATGGAGTGGAAAAAAAGGAAGGGTGATAAACTTAAAGGTATGGACTACTGGAAAAAGTGGTGTAGTCAAGGTCAAGGGGTTTCTAATAAAGAAACAAATTTGGATTTAGCTATCAAAGCTTCAGCTACCTTGCATGCTGATAAGAAGACTGCCTACCCCGAAATCTAGTTTGGAATGCCTAGATATGTGCGATAAAAACCTTTATCCTAATATTTACACATTACTAAAAATCTTGGCTACCATTCCTGTATCCACTGCTACCCCAGAAAGGTCTTTCTCGAGCCTAAGTGAAAACAGACTAATGGTTTGGCTCTAATGAACATTCACTATGGAACAGAAATTCATGCAGATGAAGTAGAGGATATATTTAAAAGAAAAAGCCGAAGATTTCTTCTTTAATAGTTTTAGATTTAGCGCAGAGGAACGAAATTAATTTATCCATTTCATTTAAAGTTAAGAACTTTATAAATATGTCGTAGTTTTTCGGATGAATATATAGATATTAAATTTCATGTAAGTATATTTTTGTTGTTTTATTTACTTCTCAAACTAACCCCCCCCCAAAACTAAATCCTGGCTACGCCCGTGCACTCTTCGATTTTGGCTTAGTGGGGGACACTTTTTGAGTTTACCTTTATCACACAGTACTGCTAATTGAAAGGGCTTTCCAATGATTTATCACAAGTGGCATATAGTCCCATTTAAAAGAAAAACGTGTGGTGACTATTAGGAAGACGATGTAAGTTTTATACACAAATAAGTTTATTCAAAAGGTGTTCCCCTCCAAACCCAAATCGAGGGGTGCGAGCGATTTTCAAAAACCGCGCATGCGCGAGTTAAAAAGGGTGGACACATTTACCTGTGCCACAATATCCGCCCTACAGCTCTGATTAGCGCCCTGATTGCAGTGCAAACGGGACGCAGAGCGTTGGACTTTTTGTTTCGTGTTTTGGTCGCCGTATTTCGGATGAGTAAAAATGAACTGCCTGGGGGAATAGAGTGGATCAAAAGGGTTGCAATCGAACATACAGTAGGTACACACAAACCACATAATACTTATTATACCTACACAATGACAACAAAGATGTAAGATTGTGAGTGTAGATGAATTAACAAAGAAAAAGTGATAATGGGCATAAGCACTCAAAGTTAACAAAAATAAAAACTAGTAACCGCATACACGTGTTTCATGCTATTTGGCAATCATCAGTACGGTGTAACATCAACAAATCAAAAGATATAGGCACGATTTGGAACGCAGCATATGAAGTCCAGGCAGGAGCCAACAGCACATATGCAGCTTAAGTTAGCACATCCCCAATTCGGGGCTTGTACTAACATCGCCACGGAGGCTGCTAAAGCGACCCGCGTGGAAATCTTCAATGACCCAAGATACAATGACACAATGACAACAAAGATGTAAGATTGTAAGTGTAGATGAATTAACAAGCCCCGAATTGGGGATGTGCTAACTTAAGCTGCAAATGTGCTGTTGGCTCCTGCCTCGACTTCATTGCTGCTTTCCAAATCATGCCTATCTTTTGATTTGTTGATGTTACACCGTACTGATGATTGCCAAATAGCATGAAACACGTGTATGCGGTTACTAGTTTTTGTTTTTGTTAACTTTGAGTGCCATTATCACTTTTTCTTTATTATACCGGCGTAAGATTCAAATGGGGGACAAAAAGCGGGCTTTTAAATTTTCCCTACCTGCACGCCTCATTCGTCCAAATTTGAGTTTATTAGACCCAAAAACCCTTTGAATAAATAATCCCGGAAGGAGCAGATTTGTGCACGTGTATGTCTTTAAGTTTAGGAATTCTTAATCGTATAGCAATTCTCATTTTAAATTTCCAATTATGAAAAAGTAGGTACGTACACAAAAGCCTACGTCACTTTGGTGTATGACCTCAAAAGTTAATTTAAATTACAAAATTACTTACCGATGGATTATTGTCCTCAAACATTTTAGTTTTGGCGGTCAGGGAAGTGCCACATGCCGCACAGCTAAGAATAATAACTCGAAAAAGTATCTAAGTACCACATACTGACAACTATCACCGTGTCAGATATCAAAATATTGTGTCAAAATTTGGTTACTACTCAGGGCGATTTCCGTTTTACGTACCTATTTTATAATTTATTATTCTTTATTCGAAGCAAAAATCTAAAAGCAGACATACGGGATGATGTGAGGATTTATTTTTTGAAATTCGAGGTGGTAAGAACACACCACCGTTGACCGTGGTATATTCTTAAAAAAAGGTTATTTGTAGAATTTCTGGTACCCATACATTCATAGAAGGTACCTGAGCGTGCCCTTAAGCTCCTTCTTTTTTTAAAAGAAATAACAAAACATTAAATCTGTCTATTCATTCATTGGATTATGTCTCAATAGAAAAGGATTAAACTCAATGCATCTGAACACACGTTGAAAGAAATTTTGTAAACAAGAATCGAGGTTCATCAGGGTTCTTTTACAGTGTATTTGTACCGAAGAGTTTTTGCTAAACTAGTCACAGACCGTCAGATAGTGACAGATTTAGGTGCCCCATTTTCGCATACAAGCCTGGAAGCGGGTTGAAAAGTACATCGATGTTGAGTAGAATGAAGGGAAATTTACTAGTGGCCCCTGGGGATAACATATGGAAAATTCGATCTTAATATATAATATACAGGGGGTCCCAGAATATGTGGGCAATCTCCCGGATTTATACAGGGCGGGCCTTTAAAATAACATGACAAGTTCCTATAAAAATTTTACCCAGAGGGTCCACCTACGGAGATACAAGCCCCTAAAACACGCCCCTGAAAATCGTTTTTTTTTTAAATAACTTTTAAAATACTTTGTGTGGGACGTAGCTTTCGAGAAAATAAATTTTCAAATGTACTCTTGACATCCCGGATTTCACGACGATATTTGTGGTTGAAATCGGGATGAATTTTTACAGTACGCAGCTCAAACTAATCGCCACACTATTTTGCACCTGTTGCAACATCGAAACTTCACGCAAACCCGCGGAAAAACCGAAGTTTTGAAAGATTTTTGCCGTGTTTACGTACGCTATTTTTGCCCATGCCCGATATTCGGCGCGCGCTGACGTACTCTCTCTACTCTACTTCGTTATTCTCTACTCTATTTACGCCTATGGAGGCGGTTTCACATAGCGTACTCGACTGCGATCGCAGTGACTATTTGGTGGGCGTGGTTCCGCTGCCAAGCGACTATCGATGTGATCGGAGTACACTGTTATCGCAGATACTGTTTTAACTAGAAATATTTCTAATTTTCAGATGAAAAAACGTATCATCTAATCAAAATTATATCGATACAATGAATGTCTATGGGACATTTAGAGTCACCCCAATATATTTTTCGTATGGGAGACGTGTAAAACTTTGGAAATCTCCGTCTACTGTTAATATAATTCAGTCAAAACGTGGTCTGCTTAATAAAGGCGTTTTCACTCAATACCTTTTCTTCTTATATTTACGTCTAATATTTAACATTAACTTTTTTTAATCAAAAGGCTCATGATAGCATACACTTTTCTTTTATTCTGCACCATTTTGTAACTACTACTGTCAACACACGTTAGCAAATATTAACAATTCTGCTATAGCAGAATAAGCCTCCCCCACCGAACAGTTGAACTGTGATTGCAGTTGACTGCTATGTGAAACTGTCGCCGAAAATATAATTGCATTATTTAAAAAAGGTAGGTATAGTTTATTATTAAACATTGAAATAAATTAGGCGGGTCATTGGCCAAATGGAGAAGCCGCCTGGCTCCTATATAACCTGAAAGAAGACATTTTTGCTCAAAACATGCAGTTTATCAAACTTTACAATTTTAAAAACTCCTAGTCAAACCGCATATTTAATAAACATTTTACAGTGTGATCCGAAAACAAATTGGAAATGGGTTACACTATAGACATAATATGCAATCCTGAATACTTACCATTTTTTTATAAAAATTTTCGATATATTGTTTTCGCAAAAGGCATTTTACCTAAACAGGGGCCTGATTTTATGTTCAGAACAACTTTTCGTGGGATTGTCTCATTTAAAATTAGGACAAATTACGCAGTTGCCATATTTCTTTAGGTAAGTGGTTTTATTCAATTTCATCGATGAAAACGTATAAATTTTTGACTGGAAACTTGGCTTTATTGCTTTTTACATAGGAAAGGTAGGTACTTTTTCAAAAATATCAAGGAAGTGATTCACAAACATCATGGGAAGTGGGAACACCCCATATAATATAGCCCACATTTTTCCATAAGCACCCGCCCTCAGTAAAATATAGAACCTTTGTACGAACATAATATATCTCAAACGAATCCGCACCCTTTGTAACCCCATCCCTTTCCCCATACGCCCCTTAAACACATTACGTCGTCTCAAAGGCCCTAGATATAATTAATTTTGTTATAAAGATAAATGAACTCATCGAAAACAATTACTCCTGCACCCCTGGCATCGGGCCTTGGCGTTCTGCCCTCCCTCGCCCCACACGCATATTCTATCTCTTTCTGTACCTTGGAAACCTCAGTAGGCCTCCTTATATACAGGATGAAAAACCGCAAGGAACAAAAATGTGGCAATTTTGGCAATTTTGCTAAGTGGTGCTGAACAATAAATTGGCATCCATGGACAACTTGTCGCGCAATATAAGAAAAACCTCAAATTGAGCAAAACAATTAATAGCCGTGGAATGTTTATTTTAAGAGACATAGCAAAACTTTTATATTGAAAATTGATGGCACTGAGGCCACTGAGAAGCTTAATCCATCCAGGTAATCAGATAGTTTCAGCAAATTACACAGGGTCTTCGGCTCTATTGAGGGCATAATTTTTTTGTCGATTTGAAGTTTTTATAGCACAGCACGAAAAGTTGGGCATGGAGGCCCATTTATTTTTTAACGCCGCCTGGCTGAACAAAATTGCCATATTTTATTTTCTTACGTATTTTCTGTGCGGCCCAAAATAAGTGAAAAAAAAAATAGATTAATAAGAAATAAACAAAAAAATTTTCATAGCCTCAAGAGAGCCGAAGACCCTGTGTAATTTTCTGGAAGTATCTTAGTACCCAATTTAAGTTTTTTTTTTGCGCGACAAGTTGGCCGTGGATGCCAATTTCTTTTGCAGCACCACAGCACCACTTAGCTGCTGTCTAAAATTGCCATTGTAGGGTGCAAAATAAGCGAGAAAATCGCGGTGGTAGTGCCAAAAAGATCATCCTGTAAATTGTTATTTATTACAAGTGAAAATAGAATTGGAATTTCCGCAACATGCAATGAAGGTGTGAGTTGCGCCAAAAATTAACAGGGTTGGATATATGGAAAAAATATAAGAATATTTTTATGGGATCTAGAAAAATATAAGCCCAAAATTAGGTAAATTTAACACACTGACTAAAGATAAACCCTATTAATTTATTCAATGGTTTATATGATATAACATTCAACGATTTTGAAATACAAAAATAAAACCGCAAATACCCACCTAACTTTATTTGACCAGTTTATAGCTAAACAGAATATTGTAATGAGTGGAGTGTGTCAAGTTACTAATTCTGGCCGTGGTTGTTTTCAATCGTGATCTGTGTATTATTATGTCTGTCTCTTTTGCTAGCGAGCGAGCTAGTTTAAAAAGTGTCGATTCAAAAATGCGACACTGGTGGCGCCATCTGCGGCGCAGAGGACGAGGCAACGCGTATGTGAGGTGTGCCTAGCCGGGTGACGGGCTGCGCAGCACTTTTAGGAGTTCTATATATAAAAGTTCGGAGAAGTTTTATTTTGGGGTCCGGCCGGTCGATACGGTTGACGGCCGCTCTTCGGAGGGGAGGGGAGGGGAAGGGGGACCGTTGACGTATGGATTGGGAACGTTTAAATGTTCCGATTTTTTCAACAAGCAACCGTCGAGTTTCTTTTTCGAGAAAAGCCGAAAAATTGCTTTATAAAGAATGATACAATTACATACAATAATAATAGGTATCTTGAAAATTCAACAAAGCCAATACTGCTGTGGAAACTTTCCATAAAGGCATATTTATGGATAGAACGTGATACTTTATTATGAATTAAATTAAATTATACAGTGTGGTCATTTAAGTGTGCAACATACGCGATTTTTTTTTACTAATTGCACAACGAAAATACAAATATTCCCGAAAGTTGGTTCATGTTCGATATTCATATTAGGCGCACTTAGAATGGCTCAGCATACAGGGTAGGTCAAAAAATATAAAAATTGAACAAGAGTAAAGTACCCTTATTTCAGAAAATTCAGCAAAATGTTATTAAGAAAAGTTGTCTAGAATTAAAAGTTATGCCTAAATAAAAAAGAATTATATTTTTTTGAAAAACTTTAATAATTTCCTAAAAAATTGTTTTAATATTCACCCTAAACAATTACATAAATCAATCAAAATTATATCAATTTCGCATAACTTTGTTCAAATTCAAGCATATTTGTAAAATTAACTTAGATTTTTAATTTTTTAGGGAATCTAAACTTCATTTTGTTGCAACGATATTAAACAAAACTTTAAAATTTCGCAAAAAATCTTCCGAACAATGTAAAACATTAGTAATGATAATGTGTATATTAAAAAACTCTCATTTAAGGTGCAAAATTTTTATTTTAAATGTTTATTAAGAAACTGGAAATTTTTTTTTAGGAGGCTATGTTTTGGTATTTAGGCATAGCTTTTAATTCTAAACAACTTTTCTTAATAACCTTTTGCTGAATTTTTGGAAATAAGGGTACTTTACTCTTGTGCAATTTTTATACTTTTTGACCTACCCTGTATGTTGTTTAACTTGCAACCATTCTAAGTGTACCCGATATGATTACTGAACATGCATCAACTTTCGGAAATTTCTGTATTTTGGTTGTGCAATTAATAAAAAAAAAGTCCCATATGTTGCCCACTTAAATGGCCACGTTAATTGTAGGTATAGCAGGTGTTCTATAATGCTTACATTTTGTGCAACATAGAGAGCATATTTTCTTAATAAACTTCTCTTGTAGTTAGCCACGTTCATCTCTCTGATCTCCCGAGATATTTTTTCTTTAACTTGGTCGATATTATTTGACATCTCCACATATACCCGGTCTTTCAAAGTGCCCCACAGAAAGAAATCTAGTGGAGTCAAGTCTGGACTACTGACAGGCCATATCATAGTTCCATTTGAACTAATCCACTCTACAAAAGTGTCATCCAAATGCCTCTCGACAGCATTTGATTTATGTCTTGTTGCCAAACAATATTCGGCTCATTAACTTGATTCAATAGAGCTCACGGGCGTAGCCAAGGGGGGGGTTTCGGGGGTTCAAACCCTCCCCCCCCCCCCCGAAATAAGAAAAATATTACCTAAAAATACGAGGAGTGAAGAGTTAAATTATTATTAAGTTTGAATATATTATGTAGTAATAGTAGCGCCTAGCGCCATCTTTTGACGAGAGGCAGACGCAGTTGCAGCCGAACTATTTTGTATTGTAGGGACACTTTGCGTTGTTTCTCGATTATTCGCCACGCCCCTCGGTCGAAATGAGAGGAACTTTGTGGAAGTTCGTGGAAGTTTCTGGACGGCTACTGGGCTGCTATATAAGCGGCGCCGCGGCGCGTGACCGCGCTTACGGCAGTATTGTTCCATGCGAACTCGAAGCGAATAAAAGTGAAAAGTGGTGAACGAATAGTGAAGAGAATTAAGTGTACCGTGTAAGTGAGTAATTTTAGTGCGCTGTTATTCGATGACCTTGTTAAGGATAGATACGTGAATCATTATTACTGTCGAAAAATGGAGGGGAAAAAAAGGAAGGGTGATAAACTTAAAGGTATGGACTACTGGAAAAAGTGGTGTAGTCAAGGTCAAGGGGTTTCTAATAAAGAAACAAATTTGGATTTAGCTATCAAAGCTTCAGCTACCTTGCATGCTGATAAGAAGACTGCCTACCCCGAAATCTAGTTTGGAATGCCTAGATATGTGCGATAAAAACCTTTATCCTAATATTTACACATTACTACAAATCTTGGCTACCATTCCTGTATCCACTGCTACCCCAGAAAGGTCTTTCTCGAGCCTAAGGAGACTGAAAAACTATTTACGAAACACTACAAGTGAAAACAGACTTAATGGTTTGGCTCTAATGAACATTCACTATGGAACAGAAATTCATGCAGATGAAGTAGTGGATATATTTAAAAGAAAAAGCCGAAGATTTCTTCTTTAATGGTTTTAGATTTAGCGCAGAGGAACGAAATTAATTTATCCATTTCATTTAAAGTTAAGAACTTTATAAATATGTCGAAGTTTTTCGGATGAATATATAGATATTAAATTTCATGTAAGTATATTTTTGTTGTTTTATTTACTTCTCAAACTAACCCCCCCCCAAAACTAAATCCTGGCTACGCCCGTGATAGAGCTCCATAATATTTGCATATCTCGAGGATTTTCCACGAAGTATAATAATAAGACTGCTTCCTGCATATTCTCAGTTAAAACATGTCGTGGTTTGTTTCTCTTTTCTTTATTTTTAAACTTCCAGTAATTCTAAATTTGTTATCAATATATTTGAAATACGTGTTATGAGGTAGGACTCTCCCTGGGTACATTCGTGCGTATTCAGGCATTGCACGCTTCGCATCCTTTTCGCAAGAAACATAACTTTAATATTATACTATTTTCACAGCACTATGTGGTAACATATCAATACAAACTGTCAAAGTCAAGCTCTGATTCTCGAATACTTTGAATTTTCCATAGCACTTTTGATTTTGCCAAACATTCAATAATTTAATGGTTGATTTTGTGCAAACTTCTAGTGCAAACATATAACATACCTATATACAGGGTGAGTTTTTTTCGATGCCCACTATGGGGATCTTGGAAACTAACAGAGCAAGAACAAAGGTTAAATGGGGAAAGAATTGCAGCTTTGAATGTTCAATCTAATGCCTCTTTTGGATTTTTAAAAAAGTTCACGGCTCACTAGATGTTTTGAAAAGAGTGATTTTTTGCTATTTCATTAGATCTCTGGAGCTCCGTTATTTCTGATTATACAGAAAAATTCTAGAAACAAAAATTGTAGATAATTTTGGGCTTAATAAGGTAATCTGATCCAAATTTTATGTTGTTTGTGATTTTTGAGATATGACATAAACTTGTGTTTTTTTTTAATGTAAATCATAGCTGGCTGTGGTCTTATCAAATCGGCAATTTTTTGAGCTTTCCAAAGATATAATACTCGGCATAGTTATTATAAAAAATAAAAGAGCTATGGCTAATTTTCTGATTTTTTTTTTAAATTTTCACATAGTCAGCTATGGAATATTTTCATAATTACGTTCTGTTTTATAATAAGACATACTTCAAACTTTCAAATATTTTATTTTTAGCTGGTAACAAAATGCAACAAAATAAAACAAAAATTATCATGATGGAGCTCCACCACCTAATTATTTGCCCGTAAGAAATTACCTAGATCAGCTCTATCCAAATAATTGGATAGGGAGAAATAGACCTATTTCCTGGCCGCCCCGATCCCCCGATTTGTCTGTTTTGGATTTCTTTTTGTGGGGAACAGTACAAAATAAAGTAGGAGGCAATTATTGTGAATTAAGAGCAGCTGTTTTAGAAGCAATTACTTGTATTGACAGGTGCTCTCTAAGAAAGGCGACAAATTCACTTTTAAAAAGATGCAATATTTGCATAAATAATAATGGTGGATTGTTTGTACACCTTTTTTATTTTAAAAGGTGACCTTTTAAAATAATAATAATTTGAATTTGAGTTTTTTAATTTTTGTTTTATTTTGTCACATTTTGTTACCAGCTAAAAACAAAATATTATTATTAGAAAGTTTGAAGTATCTCTAATTATAAAATAGAACGTAATAATTATGAAAATATTTCATGGCTGACTATGTGAAAATTTAAAAAAATCAGAAAATTAGCCATAGCTCTTTTATTTTTTATAATAACTATGCCGAGTATTATATCTTTGGAAAGCTCAAAAAATTGCCGATTTTTTAAGGCCACAGACAACTATAATTTACATTTAAAAAAACACAAGTTTATGTCATAGGTATCTCAAAAATCACAATCAACATAAAAAAATGGATAGCATTATCTTATTAAGCCCAAAATTAGCTACAATTTTTGTATCTACAGTTTTTCTGTATAATCAGAAATAACGGAGCTACAGAGATCTGAATAAATAGCAAAATATAACTCTTTTCAAAATATCTAGGGAGCCATAAACTTTTTTAAAAATCCAAAAGGGGCATTAGATTTAGCATTCAAAACTGCAATTCTTTCCCCATTTAACCTTTTTTTAGCTCTGCTAGTTTCCGAGATCCCCATAGCGGGCATCGAAAAAACTCATCCTGTATATCGTTTAAACCAGAAAAACGTTTTTCAGAATACACAACTGAATTCGCAAAATTTTTTTATACAATTTTAATATTCACTTTTTTTTTCAAAATTAAAAACAAAAAAGTTAAGGGCCTTTACACATTGTTGAAAAATGTTTTAAATGTTGTAACCAAATCTGACGTCGATATCACGACGTAACCAACAAATAATTCAAATGTACCCTGTACCTATTAACTTTTTCGCGTAAAATGAGATTTTCTTCAGTTTTATTTATGGAATTTAAAACTGGAACACCCTGTATACTGATAAGACTTAAATGGCAAATATATCTTTTTGCTACAATTTAAATTTTAATCACAGCAGGTAAAAAAATTCGAATAAGTATAGTTAAGTATTATACCTGTTTCGTTGCCCACATAGATATATTATATTGTCGTAGGGCCAGCCAGTTTTATGTGAAACATCCTGAACACGTATCGCGCTGCCAAGTATCAAGTATCTTCCCATTATTTTAGGTAGGCAAACAAAATACTGTTTTTCTTTTGACACCCATTTCCCTTGGGACTGTTTTCAGGTTCCTTCCGCCCTGTTTTCTTTGAGATCAATGAAAATAAACAGGGTGAAAGCGCTCTCGGTGTGGTCGGACATAAATTAGAATTGTTATTACACGCATATACATATAGAGCAACCTATAGAGAAAGGACCATCTGTCTAGACTTGTATAGGTACTGTTCTCTCTACTAGTTGGGTGGTCCACCTTTCATATTGTTCTTTATGGACACTTTCATAATTTAATTGGCTCACATAAACAGTTATGTGTACTAGGTATGTGTAAACTGTACCTAGTATCACACACGAAAATGCCGCCTTGTGTATTTCAAACTATTAGATAATTATACAGGAATTTTAATAAAATGAACTATATACCTAAGGAAGCCGCAATAAAATCTTTGATTAATTACCGCCTACGACATCTATTCCATGACAAAAATAATGCTGTTATTGTAATTCCCAAAGTATGAGCGATGTTAGCAGATCTAAAATCCAAAGATTTCAAGGTCATACCATACATACTATTGGCCATACAAATAAGATAAACGTATAAAAAGTGTTGTTTTTTTATTTATTATTAATTTAGTTAAGACGAAGAATAACCTAATTCAAGTAAATTATATCTAATTTATTATAAATAAAAATTGGAGAATTTATCTTCCGAGTAATGAATCACTAGATAGTGCCAGGCTTTCTCCGCAGCTTCCTCTGTCGACTTTTACAAAGGCTGCTCCTGTTCTCCTACTATTTTTATTCACCATGTCTACAAACTCTTGTAGAACTACGCCACATTATCCTCTGGATATACAACAAAATCAACGCAACCTTCACAGTTTCAAAAATGTAAATAAGTAGGCATATGTGCATTTCAGACTAGCACCTTTGTATTTACACAGAAAACAAAACCACCACCCGCCTATACCTACCTTTCTGCATATGGTCCATGGTCCAGATGTCCATAATGACCACTGTGCCTAGGGTCCGAGCACATTACATTCAATTTGCCGGATTTACAACGCCCAAAGTTGGGCAAACACTGCAGCTCACGTGCGCTGTGCCGCCGCGTTTAAAAATTGACGGATGTGTCACGTACGGCTATCGGACTCATCCCAACGGGCCTGTCCTCTAATAATGTACGTCTACAACGCGTCGAACAGGGTTAGATAGTAGGCGGATCGATATCGAACCATTAGCTGACAAATCAAGCAATAAAAAGTAGAAAATAAGAACTAAAAATATGTAAGGTACACCGGGGTAAGTGGAACCCATAAAGTCAATAGTTCAAGTTTGGGACTCCTAAAAACTTCAATTTTTAAAGAATGTAATTAACTTTAGAACAAATGGCAGCTCTGCACTTGTTTTGTGACTGTATGGAAATAAATTATTCCAACAATCATAAAAGAAAATCAAAATATTTTGAAAAATGCAAGTCCCTTAGGTATTTTAGCTATTTAACACTGGGGCAAATGGAAATAAAACTAGACATTTGATTTTAGAAGAATATAATTATAAAAAATGCACATATCAGAGAACATTTATACTGATTGAGTGATGTTGGAAATGAGATGAGGGATTGCTGCCTCTTTGTGTGATACTTTTGTAATGATGGTTTTGGTAGTACAAAAACAATTTGACTTTTTGTTATTATTGAGATATCTGGAACTTGAGGATAGTAATATTTGCATTCCGTTTTCATACTCTTTCGAAGGCATTTTATTTCGACTTCATCGTAATAGCCACGTAAAACTTGTGCCACATAATATATGTTAGATACTTGTGCTTCCTGTAATGGGAAATATTGTTAGAACAAAATCTTTAGGGTTTGCATCACGATATATTTCTTCTAAAGAAGGAGATAGAGATTTTCCCCACTCAATATTATCATCAGAATCTGTGTGTTCTTCAGGAACAGCGCACTGCTCTCCATCACTACTGTTCGAAAGCAATGTCTCCTTTGGCTTTTTGTTTCGCTTTGTTTTTTGAGATGACTTTGTCTTTACTTTCTCTTTATTTTCTTTCATTCTTTCGACGTAGCTAGTAGACGTAATAACTTCTGCTCCGGGGCATATTTTTCTACGTTTCTGCTGAAGGCTTAATAGAGTTTCTTAATATGCCCAAGAAGGATTGTCTTAAAGGAATTCTCGGCTAAAGGCATCATCGATTCTTGCTGGAGAGGTACACCCATCTCTTGCTCTTGTTGCCGAAAAGTACCTTCTGATTCCTTCCTGGTGAGCTGTTCCTTCCCGTGGCTTCTTGTTTCGCTTTGTTTTTTGAGATAACTGTGTCTTTTCTTCCTCTTTCTTTTCTTTTATTTTTTCGACGTAGCTAGTAGACGTAATAACTTCTGCTCAGGGGCATATTTTTCTACGTTTCTGCTGAAGGGTTAATGGAGTTTGCTTAATATGCCCAAGAAGGATTGTCTTAAAGGAATTCTCGGCTAAAGGCATCATCGATTCTTGCTGGAGAGGTACACCCATCTCTTGCTCTTGTTGCCGAAAAGTACCTTCTGATTCCTTCCTGGTGAGCTGTTCCTTCCCGTGGCGATTTACTTGTTTGCGCACCTTCGAGATTCTGCTCTCTTTCGAGTACGTTGCCGGTGGCCCCTTAATAATAAATTTGAAATAAGGTACGCAAAAAAAAATTGGGGCAAGTGGAACCTAGTGTCCACTTACCCCATTGTTGTCAGTTCCACTTGCCCCAACTCTATTTCTATTTCTATTTTTCTACGTTTCTGCTGAAGGGATAATGGAGTCTGCTTAATATGCCCAAAGGCAGCTAAAGGCATCATTGATTCTTGCTGGAGAGGTACACCCATCTCTTGCTCTTGCTACTGGAAAGTACCTTCTGATTCCTGTTGGTGCAATGTATCGCCCCCTTCCTGGTGAGCTGTTCCTTCCCGTGGCTTCTTGTTTCGCTTTGTTTTTTGAGATAACTGTGTCTTTTCTTCCTCTTTCTTTTCTTTTATTTTTTCGACGTAGCTAGTAGACGTAATAACTTCTGCTCAGGGGCATATTTTTCTACGTTTCTGCTGAAGGGTTAATGGAGTTTGCTTAATATGCCCAAGAAGGATTGTCTTAAAGGAATTCTCGGCTAAAGGCATCATCGATTCTTGCTGGAGAGGTACACCCATCTCTTGTTCTTGTTGCCGAAAAGTACCTTCTGATTCCTTCCTGGTGAGCTGTTCCTTCCCGTGGCTTCTTGTTTCGCTTTGTTTTTTGAGATAACTGTGTCTTTTCTTCCTCTTTCTTTTCTTTTATTTTTTCGACGTAGCTAGTAGACGTAATAACTTCTGCTCCGGGGCATATTTTTCTACGTTTCTGCTGAAGGGTTAATGGAGTTTGCTTAATATGCCCAAGAAGGATTGTCTTAAAGGAATTCTCGGCTAAAGGCATCATCGATTCTTGCTGGAGAGGTACACCCATCTCTTGCTCTTGTTGCCGAAAAGTACCTTCTGATTCCTTCCTGGTGAGCTGTTCCTTCCCGTGGCTTCTTGTTTCGCTTTGTTTTTTGAGATAACTGTGTCTTTTCTTCCTCTTTCTTTTCTTTTATTTTTTCGACGTAGCTAGTAGACGTAATAACTTCTGCTCCGGGGCATATTTTTCTACGTTTCTGCTGAAGGGTTAATGGAGTTTGCTTAATATGCCCAAGAAGGATTGTCTTAAAGGAATTCTCGGCTAAAGGCATCATCGATTCTTGCTGGAGAGGTACACCCATCTCTTGCTCTTGTTGCCGAAAAGTACCTTCTGATTCCTTCCTGGTGAGCTGTTCCTTCCCGTGGCTTCTTGTTTCGCTTTGTTTTTTGAGATAACTGTGTCTTTTCTTCCTCTTTCTTTTCTTTTATTTTTTCGACGTAGCTAGTAGACGTAATAACTTCTGCTCCGGGGCATATTTTTCTACGTTTCTGCTGAAGGGTTAATGGAGTTTGCTTAATATGCCCAAGAAGGATTGTCTTAAAGGAATTCTCGGCTAAAGGCATCATCGATTCTTGCTGGAGAGGTACACCCATCTCTTGCTCTTGTTGCCGAAAAGTACCTTCTGATTCCTTCCTGGTGAGCTGTTCCTTCCCGTGGCTTCTTGTTTCGCTTTGTTTTTTGAGATAACTGTGTCTTTTCTTCCTCTTTCTTTTCTTTTATTTTTTCGACGTAGCTAGTAGACGTAATAACTTCTGCTCCGGGGCATATTTTTCTACGTTTCTGCTGAAGGGTTAATGGAGTTTGCTTAATATGCCCAAGAAGGATTGTCTTAAAGGAATTCTCGGCTAAAGGCATCATCGATTCTTGCTGGAGAGGTACACCCATCTCTTGTTCTTGTTGCCGAAAAGTACCTTCTGATTCCTTCCTGGTGAGCTGTTCCTTCCCGTGGCTTCTTGTTTCGCTTTGTTTTTTGAGATAACTGTGTCTTTTCTTCCTCTTTCTTTTCTTTTATTTTTTCGACGTAGCTAGTAGACGTAATAACTTCTGCTCCGGGGCATATTTTTCTACGTTTCTGCTGAAGGGTTAATGGAGTTTGCTTAATAT
The DNA here is from genome assembly GCA_963920635.1 of Pseudeuparius sepicola. Lineage (NCBI taxonomy): Eukaryota > Metazoa > Arthropoda > Insecta > Coleoptera > Anthribidae > Pseudeuparius > Pseudeuparius sepicola. The sequence continues at coordinate 9,797,022 of OY987304.1, forward strand.
GCCCAAGAAGGATTGTCTTAAAGGAATTCTCGGCTAAAGGCATCATCGATTCTTGCTGGAGAGGTACACCCATCTCTTGCTCTTGTTGCCGAAAAGTACCTTCTGATTCCTTCCTGGTGAGCTGTTCCTTCCCGTGGCTTCTTGTTTCGCTTTGTTTTTTGAGATAACTGTGTCTTTTCTTCCTCTTTCTTTTCTTTTATTTTTTCGACGTAGCTAGTAGACGTAATAACTTCTGCTCCGGGGCATATTTTTCTACGTTTCTGCTGAAGGGTTAATGGAGTTTGCTTAATATGCCCAAGAAGGATTGTCTTAAAGGAATTCTCGGCTAAAGGCATCATCGATTCTTGCTGGAGAGGTACACCCATCTCTTGCTCTTGTTGCCGAAAAGTACCTTCTGATTCCTTCCTGGTGAGCTGTTCCTTCCCGTGGCTTCTTGTTTCGCTTTGTTTTTTGAGATAACTGTGTCTTTTCTTCCTCTTTCTTTTCTTTTATTTTTTCGACGTAGCTAGTAGACGTAATAACTTCTGCTCCGGGGCATATTTTTCTACGTTTCTGCTGAAGGGTTAATGGAGTTTGCTTAATATGCCCAAGAAGGATTGTCTTAAAGGAATTCTCGGCTAAAGGCATCATCGATTCTTGCTGGAGAGGTACACCCATCTCTTGTTCTTGTTGCCGAAAAGTACCTTCTGATTCCTTCCTGGTGAGCTGTTCCTTCCCGTGGCGATTTACTTTTTTGTGCACCTTCGAGATTTGGTTCTCTTTCGAGTACGTTGCCGGTGATCTCTTTTTAATGTAAATGCGAACCATTTTCAACTACAACAGAAGAATAAATTTGAAAATAAGGTACGCAAAAAAAAACCTTGGGGCAAGTGGAACCTAGTGTCCACTTACCCCTTCGTTGTCAGTTCCACTTGCCCCAACCCAACTCTAAAAAACCCTGGGGCAAGTGGAACCTATCTATTTCTCACTAACGATTAGTTGATTTCTATTTAAAAACAACATTATTGCACTCAGAATTAACACTTACTGACGGAAAAACAATTTTTATATCAGTTTATTAGTCCTTGCAATCAAACGCCACGGGCACAATTTGGAGCTTAAGCAAAGACTGATGTCAAAAATTGCAGTGGGGGAAAACCTGTATGGCCGTTGAAATTGGCAATTTTCTGCAATGCACTGTCTCTACCGAACTAGTTTCTTATTGTTTCCCGGTAGATGGCAGCAACAGTACTATTCTAAATGATATTACTGGCCTTGGTATCCACTTATCCCATATTTTCACTTACCCCGGTGTACCTTATATTAGCGTGGTATTAGCAGAGCATAATATATATCTAATGTGACAACCAACAATTTAACTTATTTTTGAGAAAAAGGAAGCTAATTCAATGATCTTGGCGCTATATTGGGGAATATAAATCAGAGATGGATTCAGGAAAATCAATTCAGGACTACAGGGAACCATCAGGGCATTTTGCAATTTATAGTAGTCTTAAAAATATGTTGAAATTTTTACAGAAGATGTTTTATATACAGGGTGACCCATTTGAAATGGAAGCACCCCCGTAATTTTTTTTATTTTCATCCGGTTTTTGCCGTTTTTTCTTCTTGACTTTGCCAGATGCCTTTTTGAAATTCCTATTCTGCTCGAGTTTGACACCCTGCAGAATGAAACTCCCTGTATATTTTTTGTTTAATTTTTGTATGTGAGGATTTTAGTGTATCCTGATTAACACCGAGGTGTGAGATTTTAAATAAAGAAATCCCTAAATGGTTTTCGTCATTTTTTACAGGAACAAAATCGTAGTAGGCCTCGAAAATTGAGATTAAGACCTGAAATTTTGTACCAGAGTAAAAAAAAGAGTTTTTTTTGTCACCTACCTTTAGAAAAAAGCTAAAATCGGATACCCAGTACATAGTCATTTAATTGGTTTATACCTATATCCAGACAAATTGATTTTTTTATTTTAAAAAATTCAGGAAAGCACATCCCAAATCACTATCTAAGGTATGAAAGGAGATCGATATAAACGTTTGAGTTTGGGGTTTATATATATACAGGGTGAGTTTTTTCCGATGTCCACTATGGGGATCTCGGAAACTAGCAGAGCTAGAACAAAGGTTAAATGGGGAAAGAATTGCAGTTTTGAATGCTCAATCTAATGCCCCCTTTGAATTTTAAAAAAAGTTCACGGCTCACTAGATATTTTGAAAAAAGTGATTTATTTGCTATTTCTTCAGATCTCTGTAGCTCCGTTATTTCTGATTATACAGAAAAACTGTAGAGACAAAAATTGTAGATAATTTTGTTGTTTACGTGCATATTTTTTGTGTTTTCAAGTGTTTTTTTGTTAGTTTATAACTATTTATTAGTATTCAGGATACAGTGACTGATTTTGTATACCTACAACGGGAAAGTGTGTGTGGTGTGTGGCCAAATTGATATTTCTCAGGATATAACCTATCACAGGTAAACGTTGTACACACGGGCGTAATGTTTGTTACTTTGGTAAATTTCCGTTATATTATGTTGGTTGACTACAAACGTGTGCATTTTGATGCTTTTGCTCCATCTGCCCTTGGTTACTTCTCACAAACAGGGAAAAGGTAAACTTTTTTGTAAAAACAATTAAGCATACCTAAGTATAAATCGAAAAAGCCTGCCGATATAAATATGGCATTTAATATCACATAAAACTGTTGACATTTCCAAATTCTTTTTAACCTTTGAGCGCATATTATGTGCGCAGTAGAAGGAAAGGAGTTTAAAAATGACAGGGAATAATGTTTGTTTACGCTCTATTTTTAAATCAATTTCACCCACCCCTGACGTTGCCCACCCTCGTAATTAAGCCATTTCGGACGACAGGGGTGGACAAAAATGCCAGCCTGGTCTTATTTTCCGCCAAATTAAGGATGGTTCTGAATGAACTTCCTGTGCACTTTTCAATAAAAGGGGTTGTCACTTAAAAGTAATGGCCATCAGTTCTATTTTCTACTTTTAACCTAAAATTAAAATACACAAATTCTCACTAGACTAGATTTTTATGATATCGTAATTGGTAAAATTTTAAACTTAAAAAAATGAGACACAAAGTAGTAAAAAGTAAAAAGTTTATACGGAAATTAACAAAATTACCAGACATATTCTTATATTCACCGCTTGTAGTTATTTGTGATGTGCACCGCAGAAGAAGAACTATTTGTCCCATTTTATACGGAAACCGTAAATTAAGTTTTCCCATAGAAATTAAAATAAATAATTTAGTTAGACTAACAACTATCTTCTATTTCCCTCAATATTTCCTCTGACTCAGACAAGGACCCCAGCCGGGTGATCGTATGCAAAATGTTGGTTGGTCCCAATAAATTACTAGACTGTGTTGCCAGTTTTTGTCATAGGCGTAGACATGTTCTTAAGTTAAGGTCGCCCATTTAAAAATCATTGTATTTTTTCAAATACTAACTTTGTATTTATATAATAGAGTTAAAAATCATGGCCTAGTTTCAGAGTTTTTTCCTTTGAGGCTGTCTGATAATTCCCAGAAATTATCACTAATTTATTATTTATAATTTACCTATAGATATTGCCAATAAATAAGTGAGATATATGAAACATTAAAATGTAGCAATGGAAAAGGAATGCAATCTATGATTTGCTTTGTTTATAACTTCAGAAATCCACAAACATTTTTGTGAGACGGATAACCTGCCCCATGTTCATGTTGATTATGATATTATGATGTGTTTATTTATGAGTAAGAATCTGGATAGTGCTCAAACTACAGGATGATTCAGTCATGATGTAAAAAAATTTAACCACACAGTGGGGAAGGCCTACTAAAAAGGAAAATGAGAAAGAAACTTTTTCTCAAAGTTTAAAACGTTGGGCAAATGAACCTTAATAACCCAGTAGGTAACTCGACGCTTCTGCTTCAATGTCAACCGTCAAGGTTGGCACTGGAGAGCTATGTTGCCATATTTCAATCTTTTTTTTGTGGAAAGAAATAAGAAATACCTCTTCGTCTGAAAAATATCACCGAACGATCGAGACTGTGTTGTAGTGATGCCTATACTATAGTAACGCTTTTTACTGCAGTGCGGATGGCTGCAAAACCAGTTCAAAAGACTATAATACATTTTTTCATTTCCTAAAACCCTGAAAGGTAAGATTGAGTTTGAGGCACCTACCTACAAAAATTAAGACATTTTTATATGACATTTGAATACTTAGGTATTAATTGAAGAATAATATAGATATTAATATTAAAATATTGGAAATTTTAAGGTGCCAGCAATGGAAGAATGCCTGCGGGTTCATCGGAGAACATAAATTGGCGAATATTTCACCTGAAGAGGCATATAAAAAAAGGCACATTTTGATGATCAGTCATTCACTTCTTCCGGAAAACGTTTAGTAAAAACTGCTGTCCCCTCGGCTGTCCCATTAAGATTATTGCCAGAAGCTTGTGGTAAGACGCATGCTTGTGTAGGTACGTATGCGTAATATTTTGTTCTGTATTGTTTATGTCAATTTAAATATCAAAATATTTACTACAGGATGAAAAAGTAGATATGATTAGTTTAACTCTTTGTCGTTAAATATTTATTTGTTATTTATGTTTTTGTCCGCTCTATGTTTTGTTAGGTTTTATTCAAAATGAACGTAAAACATAAAAATTGCATTTTTATTCATTCATTCAACCAAAGTCAACAGATATACATACCTACTAATTATGTAGATTCCGGTAATAGCTACCTTGTATTTTAATTTAACTGTACCTACCAAAAACCAAACGGTATACTTACCGACAAAAATAATGTTGTACCAAAGTCTACAAATAGGATACTAATATTTGTAGACTTTGGTAAATAATGGAAAGTCAATATGAACCTGCCCCCGTATAACTAGCTTGACGGCGATTTCGTTTAGTCGCCCTCGTAAACGCGAAGCGTGCGAGGTGACGCTGATTTACGACCGGTCGCAAAAAATTGTCGGCTTTTCCGAGAGAACAAAGAAGTGAGCCGACTTGTTGGTACAACCGCCCGACCAATACGATCGCAGTTCGTCGCCGGTCGCGAGGTCATTACTCCAGTGTTGTCCTCCACCGGCTTGCTAACGTAGGCGGACTTTACTGCCAGCCAGCTACGCCCATGGACCGAACGCCGGGGGTTCCGGGCGGTCCGAAGCGCAACCGGGACCCCGCACACAGGGCCGTGTTAACGTAAAAGTTTGCCCGGGGCAAAGTTCTTCTCTGGCGCCCCCCCCCCCAAATCAAAATTTTGGGTACATAATATCAAAAAAGGCAAAAAAGGTCTGGGTATATCTACCTACCTAAGTCTTGAAACTTGAAATTACTAGAATTTGAATCGTATATTATTAAAAACACACTTTCCTTGCTTTAAGAAATGCAAATTTATTTATAAGTTTGTCAATGTCAATACACTGCGCAAGATCGTTTTCAAGGGATAGCAAGCTTAAACCTGAAAGTCTTTGCTGTCCCATGGTCGAACTTAAATATTATTTTATTAATTTCATATTGCTAAATGATCGTTCGGCAGATGCAGATGTGACAGGGTTAGAAAAATTCTGTAAGCCGTTTCTATATTTTTATAATTTGAAATAATGTCAAAACTGTAAAGGAGCTGTAGAATATCAAGTTGTAATTTAACGGAGGGCGGAGGGAATAGTTTTTTAGCATTTTAGCTACTAATTCGTCGGCACACATATATAGAACGAGCAAAGATAAACTTCAGAAACTTGGTATGTGACATACTTGGGAGAAGAAATCATGAAAAAACGCACAAAAAAATTGGGGTATTTCTAACTTTTCGACCCCTTATTTGGGACGCCTATAATGAAGGTATATCACATACCAAATTTTAGAACTTTATCTAGGCGCCTCCTGGAAATATTTAGAAAAAATTGTGTATCAAAGTGTCCATTTCGGGGGCTATAGTCCCCTTAGAGCCCTTAGAGGGCATTTTTGAGGTCATGTTTATAGGATTTTTTTTTTATTTTTTTGGATCGAAGACACGCCGGTAAATTATGGCAGGCTAATTTCTAATAGGTACGCATTTTCATGGCCCTCTGCAAAAAAATTTCAAAACGATTTTTCTCGAAAACGGTGCACGCTATCGAAATTCAACAAGCACAATTTTTCAGTATAATACCCTGAAATTTTATAATTTCGCAAGACATCTGGGAAAAAATACAAGCAAAAATTTGGGGTATTTTTAACCACTTAACCCCCCTCATTTGGGACGCCTATGATTAAGAATGTCAAACTATCTCTACCTAGGTAAATGTCAAATCTCACAGGTATATCACATACCAAATTTCAGAATTTTATTTTTGTTCGTTCTGGAAATATTTAGAAATAATCGGTTGCCAAAGTGTCCATTTTGGGAGCTATAGCCCCCTTAAGGGGCATTTTTGAGCGCGTCATCTCGGGGAGAATAGCGAAATCAATTAAAATATTTCACAACGACATAAACATCGGCAGACGTAGACAAGTTCTGAATTCATAACTTACAAAGATTGCAGTAGTTGTATGCGAAATCATTATCCTATAAAAAGAAAAATTGGTAATTGAAAAATTAAAAAAATGTTAAAATGTTTTTTGAAGCAGTAAATTATTAGTACTAGCGCCTTTGTTGATTTTGGCGCCTCCCTGAATAAGGCGCCCGGGGCGAACACCCCCTTCGCCCCCCCCCCCTTAACACGGCCCTGCCCGCACACTGAAAGCTAATGTCCCTGGGTCAGCGCAGCTACGCCCATGGACCGAACGCCGGGGGTTCCGGGCGGTCCGAAGCGCACCTCCGGGACCCCGCACACTGAAAGCTAATGTCCCTGGGTCAGCGCAGATAAGGGAGCCCCCGCCGCCGGATTAATGCTACCCCCGGAATGTCGTACATCTGCGCTAATTGCGCGCCCCCCATCTACTTCCAGGCCGGGGGTTATTTATTTTTGAGATTGAGTAATTTGTCGGACGGGCGCCCGCGGGCATCGTTCTAAAGGAATGCCATATACGTAACCATATTCGGAGTGCGGCGCGAAGACCGTGCATTAAAAGTAGGTATCTGGAGAACCAAACGGAAAATCTGAAAGTTTGCACACTTAAAAAGTTTGCGGCAACTTCAATAGAGGCACCCTGTATATTATTACATATTCGGATTCCCTGCTAAATTTTAATATCAGCTTGTCTGATGAACTGCATACTTAAACCTCATAGTTTCTGATATGTTCAACCTTTTTTGAAATTTTTGACATTTTTAACTTCAAGACAGTTGCAAAAGTTCAAATTTTGTCCACGCTTTATTTTTATTATATAGTTGGAAGGTTGTATGCTACTAAGAAGGCAGCCAATTTCATATTGATTGCATAGAGCTATAGAAGATTAGTCTCCAACCCTATGATGAAAAAATATAAAAAAAACTCATTTTTTCAAATGGAACGCCCTACTAAAGTTGACTGTTGACTTTGTCTAAACAACTACGGCATACCTACCTAAAATCCATAGCATTGCCTCTAGGGGAAGGTCGCCTAAGAGTAGGCACTTAATTATTTTTTTTGGGTATTACTTGCCTCTACATAAATTTAGACATATAAAATACTTATTCTGTTATGGATTACACTTTAATATAGGTATTTTTAATACAAACAACATTTATATCTTACACAAATGAACACGGCATTTTAACAACTTGTTTCTCACAAGTGCTCACTCTTAGGACACGGTATGCCTATGAGTGCGCAGGAGCAGTATTCAAGAGTGCGCACGTATCCTAAGAGAACGCATATTTATAATACATATAAGTACTAAGTACTTATGTGATGCAAAAGTCGCACATAAAATTTCCAGTTCCTTGATACGATGTACAAATTTCGTGATACCATTGTAAACACTTATTATATTGAATCAAATCAATGTCGGGCGGGTCCGTATAAGTTTCACTACAGGCAGGACAAATTCCATCTTCTACTTGCTTCTCATTTGCTTGTGCTTCATCTTTTTTCTTTTGAACTCTTTTTTTTTTCATTGTATGTTTTTGCTTCGTTTGATTATTAACCAATTTTCTTTCAATATTTTTCTTGGATGTATTAGCTACTTCTTTTTCTTCAAGAAACTTCTTAAACGACTGGCCAACAATTCTTCCATTTCTTTACTAAACACGGGTTTATATCGCCCCAGATAAACCGGAACGGTGCCTAGTTTTAGTCTTTTGCGTAGGGTTGACTCACTTATCCCGTATTCTCTTGCTAAAGATCTTTTAGACTGACCACTTTGGACTTTTCTTTTTATTTCTGCCAATAATTCCGCTGTAAAACGCAGCCTACGATTTGACTTTCGCTGATATGGGGCCATCTAAAAAGAGAGATTAATTAAATAAAGCGAAGCCAACCTAAGAGTGCGCTCTGCGCACTCTTGGGCATTTTCATAGTGCGCACTCTTAGGTTTTGGACACATATTTAGAAGTTCTCAAGTTTCTTCAATTGTTTAATAGATGGCACTAAGCTAACTCATGAAAATAGTAGGTGAATCATCTGGCACTACTAGACAATCAATGGTGTATAAACATAACCTCAACAATGGCGCCTAGACTTAAATGGAAAACAACCAAATATTACAAGTCCAAGGCAGAAAAAAAATAGATCGTAGAAACAATAAAGCCTAATAGTAAAACCAGAACGATTTTTGCAGGCTACTCACCTTTTTTTTAAACACATATAGAAAAAATCTGGAGCCCGAGAACCCTGACGCAACTGCCAATAACTGCCAATGCGCACTCTTAGGAGCTTGCGTACTCTTAGGCGACCTTCCCCTATATTTGCATTTTTTCCAATTATTCTTTTCTGTAGCATACCGTCCAGAGTGCTTTGGAAATTAAATAACGAATATTTTGGTAAACACATTTTTATTTACACTTACAAAGAAAATATATCTTTCACAACTTTCCGAATATTCAAAATAGCGAATGCTCAAAAACTCTACCGTTTTGCCCTAAGCATGCAGTTACTTTCCTTAAAACGTTACTGTTCGTAGCATGTTAAATTGAGATGTAGTTAATGTTCTGGAACGCGACCCGAACTTCATCCTGCAAGTTTTTTTTGGTAGTATCTGTCATCTCACAGTGGTTTTCTTTTTTTATTTTCAAGGCATCCTAGATAATTCCACTTTAAATTGTCAACAAGAGCGGTATGTCAGTTTAAATGTTTCCACTATTTTAAATAATATTTGGGTATACATATAAGAGAGATCTTTTTTCCGTAAGTGTAAATCCAAAATATTCGTTATTTAATTTCCAAAGCACTCTGGATGGTACACTGAAAAAAGGATTTTGCGATTTTACAATAACTTGACTTCTTTTAGTGCGACCAATAGATATTTTGTAAATTCTCAAAAGTTATGTGAGGCTCAATTAAATTACATTTAGTTTGTAATAGTATATTACATAGCGAGAGTTGTAAATAGCTTATTACGTATGAATGGAAAAGTTGCGCAGGAGCCGCGCAGCGGAGAGTGCTGTAATTCCACGAGTAAATAAGCTTACAACTCGACTTTTGTATTATATTACTTCTTCGACGAAAGAAAAACTATTATAATAGATAAACTATACTTCTGATTATCTGACAGGCAACAATTAGTATGTTGGTTAGTTGCTATGGTGACGCGCATGCCGCGCTAACAAGGCACCCGTGATAATTGCGTTTTAATTAAGAACAGATACGTAATTTTTTTTATTACGTGTCAGTCATTGTCATTAGTGTCATTACGTATCAGTGTTCGTAACAATGAACTTACTTATAACCTAAACCGTCACTTAATAGGTATGTTACTAGCATAGGAGTAGAAAAAATAAATTTACAAAGAATCTGTGAAATTAGTTATGTGTTGTAATTAGTATTTACAAGTTATTTGTAATTCTCCTGAATAATAATACAGCAATTTTGCGAAATTACTTTGTAAAATTACTTTTTAAAGTTACAATATGGTGGGTATAAAAATTGTTGAAACTCTTACTACATTTTAAAAAACTATATTCATAAATTAAAACATTTATAGTATAAAATATATAGGTATTCCTACTATTAACCAAAGTTATACATTTAAATAAACGAAAATATTTATTACATAAAAAAGGTTTACTTATTAATATGAACAGGAGGAAAGAACTATAGATATTTATATCTAACACAAAATATTGACATTCTTATCCAAATACTTCCTTAAAAATCAAATCAGTTTATACATTTAAATAAACGAAAACATTTACATAAAAAAGGCATAGTTACTAAATATGAACAAAAGGAAAGAACTGTAATATACCTAACACAAAATATTTACATTCTTAACCAAATATTTCCTTAAAAAACAAATCAATTTATACATTTATTTAAATAAACGAAAACATTTACATAAAAAAGGCATAGTTATTAAATATGAACAGGAGGAAAGAACTGTATTTATACCTAACAGAAAACCTTTACATTCTTAACCAAATTCTTCCTTAAAAAACAAATCTTTTTTAAACAAAATATAGGTACACTATGTTAACTAAAAGATTATTAAATTTCAGCTTTTAAAAATAGTTTTGCAGGTTTCAGAAAATAGACATTCTAACATAATATCACCTTTTCGAAAATGGTAAACCATATGGTTTTTATTTTAATTTTAAACTTAGATTTAAATTTGCAATTTGATAGATTACAGTAGATTGTTTTGGCAATCGTAGCAATATGTTTCTCACATAACTGTTTATTAAATTTAATGTATTTTTTAAAAGATGAAAAACAGTTCACGTATTTGCAGGTAAAAATTATTCCAGGGAGATGCCTGTGTTAGCTCAGATGAATATGATATCTATTGATAAACACTTTTTAAGTGAACAGAACAAACGTAGCAAATAATCATGTTGTATTTCTTAAAAATCTTACCTTTTAATTGACACTGTTCACTTCAAACACAGTAATAGTTGCACCTATACGCGTATAAGGGTCTTCGTAAACTATTAAACTATAAAGATTACACCACTTTTGACCTTGCACCTGTCGATCTGTCACCAATGCCGTAAAGAACGCCGACTACCGTCGTGCACAGCAAGGCCACGCAATGCGGACGGCGTCGCACGTGATCTCGTCTTGAAATACTATTGGCGAACGATTACAAAACTTCTGTGAATTCACAATCGTCAGTGTGAATATTAGTTTTAACGCGATATTGCTTCATGTCTTTGTGAATTCACATTTTGAACTTACACTTATATGTGAAACTACATAAAGGAAAGGAAATGTACAAATAAATATACATAAGTTAGGTTTTTCCACAAAATAATTTTGTATATATTCACCATTTTGGGGCAAATTAACATAAACTTGTATTTAAACATTACAATTCACGTATACTTACCGTAGTTTAATTGTAATAATTTTGTAATTTCACAGCTCCTTTTTTCAGTGTATGCTTCAGCCAAGAATAATGAATAATTGGAAAAAATGCAAAGAGAGGCAAAATTATTGATTTTAGTTATGTAGTTGTTTAGACAAAGTCGACATAATATATGTAGTAGGGAGTTCAATTTTAATGTAACATTCGATCATCCTGTATAATCAATATGAAAATGACTGCCTTCTTAGTAGCAACCAACATTCTAACTGCAAATAAAGCGTAGACACAATTTGAAATGTTGCAACTGTCTTGGAAATTAATTTCCAAGGCAAGCTTGAGGACGTTGCTCTTTACATATTTTTTATATCCCACACCTGACACCAATTTATTTTCAGCTACAAATAATAATTAATTGAAGGGTGAAATGATACGACTAGGTGTTTTGAAAGTTTTAACAAACTGTGAAATTGTCGACGGTTAGAATACAAAAAAGGCTTTATAGTAATTAGATAATTCAATTTATCAAGTGTTCCCAAGTGTTTTTTAAAGTTAGGAACCCATGACGTCACACTTAACGTAGGTATATGTGACATTTCAAGCTTCAGCTTAAATTTTATAAGCTTTGTATACATTTGAGTTTACGTTTACATATTGCGATCACTTCTCGTTGTAGTAAAAATATAAATAACGATTAAAAAGTAAAAACTAACTGATGTCAGGTGTGGGGTGGGAACGTACACAACGGTAACCTTTTTATATTTTTCTCTCTATCCCTAATTTAAATGTTTTATTCGGACTTCATGTTCGACACGGTCAAACGGTAGCTTACCGCCGGCGGCGATCCTCAAAGCAAATTTAATAATTCCCCGGACAATACATTATGCAAATCGCAGAAATCTGCGGACTTTATTTCGATAAGCGCCTATGTTTGCCGGGGGCGGCGGACCGGCCCCCCTGCTTCTGGCAGGTCAAGCGGGGCGGAAAGGGTTGCCTGGATTAGACGGTATATAGCTGGAGAAGCATGGGCGGAGGGCACGGGCGTAGCCAAGGGGGGGGTTTCGGGGGTTCAAACCCCCCCGAAATAAGCAAAATATTACCTAAAAATACGAGGAGTGAAGAGTTAAATTATTATTACGTTTGAATATATGTAGTAATAGTAGCGCCTAGCGCCATCTTTTGACGAGAGGCAGACGCAGTTGCAGCCGAACTATTTTGTATTGTAGGGACACTTTGCGTTGTTTCTCGATTATTCGCCACGCCCCTCGGTCGAAATGAGCGGAACTTTGTGGAAGTTCGTGGAAGTTTCTGGACGGCTACTGGGCTGCTATATAAGCGGCGCCGCGGCGCGTGACCGCGCTTACGGCAGTATTGTTCCATGCGAACTCGAAGCGAATAAAAGTGAAAAGTGGTGAACGAATAGTGAAGAGAATTAAGTCTACCGTGTAAGTGAGTAATTTTAGTGCGCTGTTATTCGATGACCTTGTTAAGGATAGATACGTGAATCATTAGGTATTACTGTCGAAAAATGGAGGGGAAAAAAAGGAAGGGTGATAAACTTAAAGGTATGGACTACTGGAAAAAGTGGTGTAGTCAAGGTCAAGGGGTTTCTAATAAAGAAACAAATTTGGATTTACCTATCAAAGCTTCAGCTACCTTGCATGCTGATAAGAAGACTGCCTACCCCGAAATCTAGTTTGGAATGCCTAGATATGTGCGATAAAAACCTTTATCCTAATATTTACACATTACTACAAATCTTGGCTACCATTCCTGTATCCACTGCTACCCCAGAAAGGTCTTTCTCGAGCCTAAGGAGACTGAAAAACTATTTACGAAACACTACAAGTGAAAACAGACTTAATGGTTAATGAACATTCACTATGGAACAGAAATTCATGTAGATGAAGTAGTGGATATATTTAAAAGAAAAAGTCGAAGATTTCTTCTTTAATGGTTTTAGATTTAGCACAGAGGAACGAAATTAATTTATCCATTTCATTTAAAGTTAAGAACTTTATAAATATGTCGTAGTTTTTCGCATGAATATATAGATATTAAATTTCATGTAAGTATATTTTTGTTGTTTTATTTACTTCTCAAACTTCTAAACCCCCCCAAAACTAAATCCTGGCTACGCCCGTGGCGGAGGGAGAGGGTTACGAAAACTTTCCACATTTTCAATTTTGTGATTGTGCAATTTTGAAATATTATATTACAGCAAAATTTCCCCCCATGCCTCTACAATAGGCTAATAGGTATATACACTAAAGAATTCTTGATTTTTCACCTGAATTTAATAGAAATGCAACAGACCAAAGAAAAAAGCATAACGAAATAAATACAATGATTAGAACATCTCTCATATTAGAATTATAATTATTTTTCAAATTATTATCTCAAATACTAAAATTGGGTGAATACATCACGAGAGTGAATCAGCTTGGTCGGTAAAATTTGATTATTTTAAAAAATTTCATTACTAAATAAAACTTTTTGTATATGTGACTTTCTATAATAATCCTACCTCCTACCACACTAGTGACTCTTATATATTCTGGCTTTGAACTATAGAGGACAGGGAGTTCTATTTAAAAATTCAAGGTTGAAGAATTTATTGTAAACAGTATCTAGTTTCGATTTTTAATTGTATACAGCTAAACATAAGGCAAAAATTCAAGGGGTTGTTCGATAGGTTATTTGTCGTTTGATGATATTCTGAATGCCGCTTTTGGGGGTTAGGTCTACAATAAATAGGTACCTAAAGGTTTTTATACGATAGCAATATTTTGAATGTTAGCTATCAACTATAAACAATTTTTTTATTCAATGTAAATTAAGAATTTTAAAAATACGAAAAATGGTTTTGTCGAAAAATCTGTATAGCCGTGTGTCGCCTGGGACAAAATATACGTATTAACCCCTTGAATTTTACCATATTCAAGAAATAACTCGTGGAGATGAGGAAAATGCGGAGACATTGTAATTCTCGATACGACGAAGAGAGCCGCATTTCTGGAGCAAATAGAATTAACCAAAGAAATGCAAACAGCAGCAGCAAGTAAACCTGCACCGTCAGCAAAATTATTGAAGCTTATCAAAGAAGAGCGTAATTAAAAATCACTTCACTTTCATTTTTGAAGCAAAGATTAAAGTGGTAGAAGTTGAAGTTACCAAGTTTTCTTGTGCTTGTATTTTTTAAACAAACAAAAATAAAAAGTTCTAAGGAATAAAACTAGCTGCCTAAAAATTCAAAAATATGTATAGTTATGTTCCTGGAAAATAGGTTATTATTATTAAAAGTATTCAAAGAAATAATTATACCAAGTAATAGTGTATGGAAATGTTAGGTAATTAAAAATATTTTCATATTTTTTTATAAGTAATTATTTATAATGTAGCTATTGTATAAGGTATATGTATAATTAATGATAATTATATTACTTCTCCTTATGATGATTAAAATATTGTTCTGATTAAGTTGTATAATTTCTTAACCTAGTTAACTGCTTCGTTTCCCGAATGCATTAATTTAAAATTAAAACCAACAAAAATAGTGGACCTATGTTGTACTTTGAACTAAAATAATTTCCATTTTACAAAAAACGACAACAAAGACATTACATTATTTATGGAACCCAGCCGTATAAATTATTTCAAATTTCCCGCCTCATTTAGGGTTAAAAAAGGCCGCCAAATTATTAACCCGGTCGGACGTCTCTCTTGCGCGGTATAGGTTGCTATAGGTATACAGGGTGGAACTGAATCATGGTACACCCCACTTTTTTCCCTTGTTTTTTGAGATACAATTTTGAAATTTGGCGTGTCGATGTTACTTTATAAATGTCACTTTTTGACGTGTAAATTCATTTATTTCCGCTTCCGGTTTTACCGGAAGTGACATTCACTTTTGTTTTTTAAATGGAACGCCCTGTATATTATTTAAGTTTCGGATTCTCCTCGATGTACTGAAACCAACTATGCCTCACAAGTGATATTTTGGCTGACAGGAAGTGGTTTTTCTTTAATTTATTTGGATTTGCAATAATTAACTATAAAGGTGGCTATGAAATCTTAACATCAAATATTTATTGAAAACAATACAAACAAATGGCAACTCTGCACCGATTTTATAGTAAGTGTTCGAAATGCTCGCCATTCACTTGAAAGCATTTTTGGATTCAACATATCCACTTTTTCTGATCTTGTGTAAGTTTGCGGCATTTTGCAAACACTATTTTTGCAGTTGTTTTAATTGACAACACATTGATACCGTAGTTTATTATAAGAGAAGTACTTTTCTGTAGACAGACGGTTTGACAGTTCATTAAAGATGTTAATTATTGCAAATCCAAATAAGTTAAAGAAAAACCACTTTCTGTCAGCCAAAATGTCACTTGTGAGGCACCGTTGGTTTCAGTACATCGAGGAGAATCCGAAACTTAAATAATATACAGGGTGTTCCATTTAAAAAACAAAAGTGAATGTCACTTCCGGTAAAACCGGAAACGGAAATAAATGAATTTACACGTCAAAAAGTGACATTTATAAAGTAACATCGACATGCCAAATTTCAAAATTGTATCTCAAAAACAAGGGAAAAAAGTGGGGTGTACCATGATTCAGTTCCACCCTGTATGCTCCTACCATACTATTGACTAGCCCAAAAAGCACCTGTTACACCATGGTAGTGTACTTCTTTCCAAGTTTCGATTTTTTGTTGTATTCAGGGTGTTTAGTAATTACGAACAATTCAAGGGGTTGTTCGATGTCTTATTATTTAAGAATGTTATGTCGTTTGATGGTTTTTCTGAAAGTCGCTTTAGTTTTGAAGATACAGGGCTGTTCCTAAAGGATTTTTAACAATAACAATATTTTGTATGCTAGCTATCTACTTTAAATGATTGAGTCAATGCATTGCAATATATTTTATTAGAATAACAATTTTAAAAATAAGAAAAAAATGTTTTGTCGAAAAACCTTTATCGTTGTGTATCGTCGAAACAAAGTTGCTGTTCTAAAATCGCCAATGGGACAAAATATATTTAAAATAATCCAGGGAATAACCCCTTGAATTATGCTTAGTAAACACCCTTTATATGGGTAAAAAACCGTATTATAAAACACTACATAAACTTTGTACAAGGAAAATGGTAAATTTTAGCCAAAGACGTGCATATGCGATAAACGCCCTTGTAAAAATTCAAATTGTACCAAAACAGAAGTGGATAATTTAACCAGAATCCCTGTGGACTTAATGTGACCACTTTTAGTGTTTTAGTTTTTGTCAAAATTTTCTATATAACTCTATTCTCAGATTTAGAGTTTGCATAGTATTCTTGAATTTATGGGCATTTAAAAGTGTAAATATATAACTCTATTCTCAGATTTAGAGTTTGGATAGTATTTTTGAATTTATGGGCATTTCAAAGTGTGATTACTGAATATATTCAAGATAAGTTCAGTACAGTTTCCAGTTATACAAACTGATTCTTGAATTGAGAGTATTCCGTCAAAATTCTATAATTTTTCAATGAGATGTCGTTTTGCTTTAGGTTGACATCAATAAATTTTGAAATAAAATTAAATATTATATATTTTTGAGAAAGTTAAAATTTCTATTTTGAAAATAGACTCGTAGTCCAAAGAGACGCATCCGATCCGCGCGCCACTGTACCTACCCACTGTCCAGCGGCAAAGGGGTAAGAGAAAGGGGGCTCCCTCCCTCGAAGGGAGCAGGGGGGCGGGGGCCTCGCGCGCTCTAACGAAAACGGGGACCTTGTTAGTAAAATTTCGGACAATGCCGCCGTAACTCACGTACGAAAACTATATGGGGAAGCCGGCGCGCCGGGGACAATGGCGGAGATATATGCGGGGACCGGGAGGCAATTCCCCAAGGTTTTATTGCGCCGGACGCGGGGTCCGAAGGGAAATAAATAAGCGCACAAAGACAGTAATTAAAAAAAGGCGAGGCGGGAGGGCGCAACCCTTTTGTTCTCAGAGGTCGATATATATACCCTATACACGTACAGTTTATGTCAGTTACAAGAGTCGTGTAATACGAAATTAGTGGTATTCTTTCGTACTATGATCCTACTGATCAGATGACTTGTTGGATGAGCTTTTCAGGTCATTTCCCCCACCCAATTTTTAAACTTTTCAGTTGTTTTGTTATCCTGTTTCAGTTTCTATTCTCTTTAAATCTGCATGTTTATAAACAAAAGTTAAATAGTTTAAAAGCGCATTCGTGAATGAAAAGACTTAAAACATGTAATAATATCATAGAATTGATAGAATTACGTAATATACAGAGTGTCTCACTTAAGAGTGAAACAACCCTATAACGAAATTTTTATTAAAGGTAGATGGTATTGTTGCCTACTTATTTCCAAAAAATTAGTTGCCTACTCCAAAGTGAAAGCCACCTGCGATGCCACAAACGAGGCTAAAAATCTGAAAGTCATATTAGGCTTTTTTTTTCAAAAAAATTTACTAGAAAAAGTTGTTCAGAATCGATTCAGAACCCTAAATACAAAATTTTGTCAAAATCAAAAAATATGAAATAAATAAAATTAAAGTAAAAATTTAAAATTTAAATTTTTAAAAATTTGTTTTGTAGCTTTTATTTTAAAATAATTACTTTATGAAAACAACTTGCCTTCAAAACTTTCATGGCACACTTTTCTAAACGCAGAAAAATATTAAATTCCTGAAATTAATTTAAAAAAATTAAATTCCAAAAAGCAATTTAATAATTTTCTGTGTTTAGAAAAGTGTGCGATGGAAGTTTTGAAGGCAAATTGTTTGCATAAAGTAATTATTTTAAAATAAAAGCTACAAAACAATTTTATAAAATTAATTTTTAAATTTTTACTTAAATTGTATTTATTTAATATTTTTTTGATTTTGACAAAATTTTGGATTTAGGGTTCTGGATCGATTCCGAACAACTTTAGCAAGCTATTTAGCCTCGTTTGTGGCATTGCAGATGGCTTTGACTTTGGAGTAGGCACCAAATTTTTTGGAAATAAGTAGGCAACAATGCCATTTACCTTTGGTAAAAATTTCGTTCTGGCCGGTTAAAAATTAAAGAAGTTATAGGGTGAGACCCTCTGTATGTTTGTCTTATTTGTTAAAATACAAAAATTGTTAGTTATCTGATGATGGCCTTTGTGCCGAAACGTACGTCGTATACTAACAAATAAAAATGACGTTTTTTATATGGTCGAAACCCAAGAGTTTTTTACTTATTGATATTGATATACGACCAGGAAATACCATTTTTATATTGTATTCTCAAACATATTGTTGCGATGCCGCGGTGTGCCAGCGTAGTACAGTAAAATTGGGCCAAAACCCAAACATCCAAAAAAAAGTTCTTTCTAGTGCGAAATAATTCCATACCCTCCTAAAGAGTTAGTACTAAAAAGTACACCATCACCAGCGTCGGGTTTCGGGGGGAGGGGGTGAAAAGGGCAGGAAATTCTTATTTTTCACAGTTTTGCGTGAATATCTAGTAAACTATGAGGTTTAGCGCAAACGTCATCCTATACGCAAATGATGTACATTAAATTCCGAACAAGAATTGTAATATAAAGAATTATGGTAAAGTGAACGGTTTCCATGATATGGAGGGGTAAAGATTTCTTTGTTTTTATTTCACGTAGTTTTTGTCGAAAAAACTTAAAATGATTACAGTATACATTAGTAACTGAATAATGTATGTAGAATATATATATAGATATATCTATGCATATATAGATACATATTACACCCATAGATTGTTATTTTTTGTCACAACATAACCTCATAAGTATATGACTGTAAATATATAGGTCCTTAGCTTGTAAAAATGAGAAAGTCATGATTAGGAAGCTCATGTGGAAAATTCAAGAAAATATATTAAACAATCTATATTGAAAAAATGGGAGGGAAATCAAAATGATACAAAAGGTTATAAGTTTTAGGTGAATCATTAATTATTGCGTTATCAGTCAGCACCAAATAGTTCACTCGGGCTGGTGAGAGGAAACAAATCTTCGTGTTCTTCGTCCACTTGAGAATCATCATTTAAATCGTCGACGATGATTACAGTATCTCTATTGAGACATGCAGGTCCTAAGCAATTGCTGCACATACTTGAACAATTGAGACCACTTCTTCGACACTCGCAGTTTTGGACGCATCCATCTCTGCAGAAGCATACGATGAGGATATGGGAATGATTTGACATAAAAGAACGAATGAAAATCAGAACGCTATAATGAATGAGGGCAAAGAGAGAGTACAAATTAACTAAGGCTACTAACTTGTATTGGACATATTTACAGTCATATACTTATGAGGTTATGTTGTGACAAAAAATAACAATCTATGGGTGTAATATGTATCTATATATGCATAGATATATCTATATATATTCTACATACATTATTCAGTTATTAATTTATACTGTAATCAACAAAAACTACGTGAAATAAAAACAAAGAAATCTTTACCACTCCATATCATGGAAACCGTTCACTTTACCATAATTCTGTGTATAACAATTCTTGTTCGGAATTTAATGTATATCATTTGCGTATAGGATGACGTTTGCGCTAAACCTCATAGTTTACTAGATATTCACGCAAAACTGTGAAAAATAAGAATCTCCTGCTCTTCTCACCCCCTCCCCCCGAAACCCGACGCTGGTGGTGGTGTAACTTTTTAGTACTAACTCTTAGGAGGGTATGGAACTATTTCGCGCTAGAAAGAACTTTTTTTTTGATGTTTGGGTTTGGCCTAATTTTGTGTTAGTTTTACTGAACTAGCGGGACCGCGCGTCCGCCGCCGCGGCCGTCCCGCGACCGGATCGCGCGGCGGCGGGACGCCCGAAACGCACGCGGGCCGCGGCGCCGCGGCGGCCGCCCACCGCCGGCGCGACGCCTGCGTGCCGCCGCGGCGGCCGCCGCCGAAAAACCGCGGGCGACGCGCCGTCCTCGTCGGCAGCGGCGGCGGCCGCATGCGGCCGTCTCCGTCGGGCTCTCCGGCCCGGCCCGCCGCCACCGCAAACAAGATGGTCTCTCTCTGAACCGCCCGCCGCCCGGTGCCGGGGCCGCCGCGGCCAGGGCCGGACCTGGATCCTGTCGGAAAGACGACGGCGGACCGGACCGGGGCGCATGCCCCGCGTCACGATTTCAGGCCCCGCGCTTTTAATAGAAACTAAAGGTTTCTAAGATTTTATAAGTGTCTTCTAGATGAGCGGTTACCGAGGCGGTTACTCATAGGTTTATAATAAGGTCACGATCTATTGTCTATAACCTTTTTAATAAAACCTAGAGTTGCTGTTACCAAAAGTTTCATAAAGGTCTTGGAAACTACTTTATGAAACCTGTAGGACTAGCTTTTATAAAGGTAACTCAAAACTAAACCCTATAATAGTGTTCAATTAAAATACCTCAAGTAATATCAACACCCTTACGCAAGTGAAAAAATATATATTTTGACTACGAATGTCCAGTAATGGGGGTTATTTTTAGCTTATGTAACCCGCATACTGTTGTTTTATCATATAAAACAAAATAACAGAGCTTCAAAAACGTATACGCTACAACAAAATAACAATAAGTAGGTAAGTAAAAACACAATTATTATTAATAATACAGAAAGATTTTTAGTAACTGTAATTAAAAATAATAAATGAGAATTTTGTGGGTTGATGAACAAATAGGAAGTTCACATAACTAACAATCATGAATGGTTACCCTACACCCTCTAACCCCTTCTAGTAGCTGTAGAAGACGCCGAAGTCTCCTACATCTCACCGCTACTAACTATATATCAATTGGAATAAAAATAACACCTAGCCGATGGAACCCGTATCTCCGGTAGCTTAGTTGGTTAAGTGCCTACGGCTACAGTATAGGAGTCCGGGGTTCGGAGTCCCGGCTGGAGTGCATTTTTTTCAATTGATATCCTTTACCTGACATGCCACTAAAACATCATTTATTATTTATAATTGCAGGTGCTAAAATTCTTTCTGTGTTTCATTTTCTGGCTTGACATTGTGGGTTAGAATTTCCATGTTCGATACTTACATTAAGTCGCTATATGTTGAATTTTGTGGGTTGGTAAACAAATAGGAAGTTCACATAACCAACAATCATGAATGGTTACCCTACACCCTCTAATCCCTTCTAGTAGCTGTAGAAGACGCCGAAGTCTCCTACATCTCACCGCTACTAACTATATATCAATTGAAATAAATAACACCTAGCCGATGGAACCCGTATCTCCGGTAGCTTAGTTGGTTAAAGTGCCTATGGACACAGTAGGAGTCCCGGGTTCGAGTCCCGACTGGAGTGCATTTTTTTCAATTGATATCCTTTGGCGGACATGCCACAAAACATCATTTATTATTATTAATAATGATTCTTGATTCTGATGCAGGTGGGAAAATAAATTGGAGGTTATGTCGTATATTCGTTTTTACTGAATATGCGCGTGCGCGAGCTATACTCTGGGTTGTATAAAGTTTACTTATATATTATCAATAGTTGCAAAATTTAATACTTTTAGTTGAACTTTTATGTTTATAGGTGTAGGTACTTCTGGCATGGGCTATTTATTTTTTGTTTTTTGTCGTAATTACGTATTTTTGCATAATTAATATAGAAAGTGCATAAAACAATAATTCCTACTAAAAAAATTAGTAGATACTTATCCCTTCTCAATGTTTATTTTATAAAAAGAAATAGTAAATAGATAAGTAAAAACCTTAAGTTAAAAACTCACCTTCGTTTCGAAGCTTTGAAGTTAATCCACGTGCGAAATAATTGTTTTTAGTTTTAGTTTTTTATATTTGGCACTGGCCAGTGGCGCAGAGAGGCGGGTTTTAGGGATCAGCCCCCTCCCAAATGAGGCCAGTGAGGAAGAAACACATTTATTTGAAATTTACACCATTACCTTCTACAATGAGACAGATTTAGCACCAGCGCTTAGTACTGGGTTCAGATTTTCAACAAAATCACATGTATTTGTGTTATGCTAAAACAACTAGTTTATTCAACACCAGTAAATACTAGAGAAGAACTACTAGCGAGAATAACACAGCATTCTAACGAAGTTCGTAATAATGCCGGAATATTATTTGCAGTGCAGCGGGAAAATATTCGAAGACTAAGAAAATGTATTGAAGTACGTGGAGCTCATATTGAACATTTGCCAAAATAACATTTAAACGTTTTCATTATTTTTGTGTTTTAATAACATTGTAAATTAATTAAGCTCCGATCAACCCTTTGAAAGGTTTTCGAGCTGGAAATCTTTCAGCATAAAGTCTTCTTGCCTTCGAGGAGTTGGACAGCGCTTCACCATAAATTAAATGCATATCAGCCTAGTCTGTATTACGTTATTTTTAAGGTTCCGTACCTTTATGGACAAGCACTCGTTAATTGTGTAAAAAACTTAATTTTTTCGAAAACGGCTCATTTGGTCGAAAGAAATGAAGAGTACCTTTTTTAAAGAGCAATGACCAAAGTATTTAAAAAAACAGTTTTCAGCTCTGTAAAATGACACCTGTCAAAAATTTGGCCCAACGAGTGTGGTGGCAAGTCCGTTCCTGACTTCCCTGACGATGTGAAACATCTACGGTAGTATGGTTTTATGAGTCTTTATGGCCAACATAAACTATTAAAATTTCATTAAATTATACAAGTCGGTTCAAAAGTTAGAGCCAAAAAAGGAAATCGCTAAGTACTCTTTTGGGGCCCTGTATCTCCGTTAAGGGGCACAGTAGGAATTTTTTTCCTTTGACAAACTAGGGTTATTTTGACCTCCCCTGTATGCTTCCGAGAGATTAGGAGGTACTTACCGGACACCCTGTATATCGAACACTATCAATTTTAGTAAAAACTGAATGCGGCACTGAATTCTAAGTAACACACAGTTTTTGCCATTTCAATATCATTAACCGTTCCCAATATACGGGGTATACCCCAAAAGCGCAAATTTTCAATTTCGCCCTGATGTATCTTAAAAACGAAGGTGGCTATGAAAAATCTGTTTACGGTATCTTTCGTTTCACAGAAAAGTAGCAACGGTCAGCGAAAACCGCAACTCCCTATCTCTAAAAATAACCGAGATACCCCGCATTTACAACCAAATCTGGACACTCTGTACATAGTACCTATTTTGATGTGCTTAAATTGTCAAGTACATATACATACTTATTTTATTGCATTACTTAAATGTCGGGATCTTTTCTTGTCTAGTTTATTTTTCTTAAGGAAAAGTCAAAACAAAACAATTTTTTCGGCATTTTCACTAACTACACAAAGGTCTAACCCTTTTTCTTTTCTTAAACTCTCTTCGTTGGTTATTATTTTCAGCTATATTCTGGCGCGAAATTTAAATATTAGTAATTGTCTGTTTGTGGATTGTAAATTTTCCGCGAAAATTTCCATTTTCGGGAAAATTTCCGTAAAATTTGGATTTCCAGAAAATTTCCATTCCTGAAAAATTTAGATTTCCGGAAAATTTCCATATATAAAATTTGCTCCGTTACATCACTACAATTTTTCTTTGAATTATTATTTTCTTGTTCTGGGGAACCTTCACCCCCCAAAGCTGCGCCACTGGCTCTAACACATTAACACCTACGGAGATACAAGCCCCTAAAGGACGCCCCTGAAAATCGATTTCTTTAAATAACTTTTAAAATACTTAATTTATTAAGTAATTTAATTATTTTTTATTACGATGGACAATATATAGATAAGACTTCTTAACCAAATAAGCCAAAAACAATTTTGGCTTATTTGGTTTGCCAGGGACGGACTAGCTGTAGCAAAATGATGTAATTTTTTACACCCTTTACGATAAAAGCACAAAAATAATATTTTTAGATAGCTTGAACCTTAAACTGAAAAAAGAAACTTTTGGTTTATATCGATAAAATGAACCGTTTTCGAGAAAAAAACTATTTTTGTTTTTATTACATTCGTAAAGAGACCTAAACCGGCACCATCGCAATGATAAAGGCCTGCCAGCTGGCGACGCGAAACGTCACTACGTCATCACAGGGGGGTTGGGAGGTTGCTTTTTGAAGTTGTTTACGTTTACTTGTCTGGCGATTTTCCTGTTTTAAAGAACGTTTGTTGTGTCTTGGACTGTGTTTTTTAGTAATATAGGACGTGGAGTTTTATTAATAAGGTGGTAACACAGCAGTGGTTCAGAATAAAGTAATTGAAGTTCAATTTTAGTTTATAGGTTTTAGGTTGTGTCTATACTTTAGGACTATTTCAAATCATGCCGTGGACGTGTTCCGTTCCCAACTGCAAGAGAAACTACAAAGGCGGTCCTAATGTGTCCGCTTTTTTCTCCATAAAGACCCCATTTTAAGGGAAAAGTGGGTTAAGGCCATAAAAAGAGATTTTGTTTTGGAGAGTGTTATACCTAACAATTTTACGTGATTAAACGTATCCACCTTGAAATCAGTAAGTTTTATGGTTTTATTTATTCGAATTTAGTTGTATCTAGGCAGGCAAATAAGAAATAATTGGCATTTACGAAAATTTTACCGGTAGATATCTAAATGCACCAAAACCCCTTGAAAATGTTACTTTCACTCTCGTAGACTATTATCCGTGTTGTAAAGCCATGAACTATATATGTAAACAATCATTTTAAAGCGTTTTTTTACCAAATTTACCAAGTTGACACCTTGAAATTTGAATTTGGCGCCTTAGGCTCAGCTCCCTTGCATGACTCATCGCTTTCAGCTGGAGGGCCTTGTTATTGCGACGGTGCCGCCGAATCCGATGAATATTCTTTCTGTGCCTAATTAAAAAATGCCACTTTTGTTTACATTTGTTTTTTGTTACTATGGTTGTGTTTTGACATGTACCGTGTTTTTTGACATGTACCGCTTTGACATGTACCGCTTTAATCTTCAATTCGTAGAGCTAGGGAATGCATAACATTAGAAGTAGCTCATGTTTAACCGACATACAAAATTATGTAATAAAAATCGTATTAAAGAAAATAGTTTTTTTCTCGTAAACATTTCATTTTATCGATATCAACTAAGAGTGTCTTTTTTCAGCTAGCTAAAAATGTTATTTTTGTGCTTTTATCTTAAAGAGTGTAAAAAAGGTCATTATTCTGCTACAACTAGTCCGTTCCTGGCAAACCAAATAAGCCAAAATTGTTTTCATGGGCCCTTTTTAAGGAGCCTTATCCATCGTATTAAAAAATAATTAAATTACACAAAGTGTTTTAAAAGTTATTTAAAAAATAAACCGATTTTCAGGGGCGTCCTTTAGGGGCTTTTATCTCCGTAGGTGGGCCTTCGGGGGAAGTTCTTTATAAGAACTTGTCATGTTATTTTAACGTCCCCTGTATAAACCCGAAAGATTGCCCACATATTTTTGGTGGGACATCCGGTATATGGTTGGAATGGGGGAAGAGGAGGAACCTAAAAATCCCAGAAATAAAAACCGACACTTTATTGTTACTCCCCCTATACTCATTACTAATATTCCGCGTCCAACTTCACAATTTTTGGGAGAAAGGTATTTAACAACACCCTGTCTAGTAAGTGTGACATCATATTCGAATTCCTCGGAAAGTTCAGTTCTTGAACCATCAATTTGTCTTTAATTACCCAGAGAATCGGGTTTATCACGTTAACTGTACGTCTACATGAATTTGTACTAATAGAGGCTTTTGAAAACATCAAGGCTGAGTTTTACGTCAACCTATGTTACATGGCGTTTCTCTGGTCGACTATTTCATGTAGTTATACAGGGACTCTAAATTTATCCATCGAATTAACAATGGAAGTAACATTTCTAAAATAACTCTTCAGTGCAAATTATTGCTATTCCTGTTGTTTAGATTATTTTTCCATTAAATAGTTGTTATTCAAGTTTGACGTTTAATTTCATAGACAACTTTTGAATTTTCAAAGATTTTTTTTTTAAACACCTTTATTTATTTATTAAAGTCCATCGTACAATATTATCTTTTCTTAATTCTCTAAACAGTGCTTCAAGCATTGGTACCGAGAACAATGATTAATTAATAAATACAGTGTATGTACGTGCCTATATCAAAGGTCTACATTGCGATATTTAAATATCACATCTGCAATACGTGTTTTCAGTTAATCGCGTTTTTGGCGAAAGCGATCAAGTTTTTCGAAAAATAACAAGAAAAAAAAGTTTTATAATTAAATTCATCATAACACAAATTAGCAATTATCCACCAACGGACAAAAAAGTTCTGTAACATTTTTAGGGTGCATCACTCTGTATCAACCCTTTAAAATGGTACAATTGAACTATGTTTTCTATCTATTAATGCCCTTGGTATACCCACAGCGTGTACCAAATTTGGTTTTCCAAGTTCAAAAATAACTGAGATATTGACTTTTTCGAAATTTCAAAGCTCACTTTCAAGGCCTATAACTTCTCAGAGCAACTTAGTATAGAGGTAAGTTGCGTTAAATGACCTTATTTTGGGCTCCCCTGTATGCTCCTGCTTTGTGTCGGTTCTTATGCGGAACACCCTGTATATTATCGTTGATAATATACCTACTTTACCAACTTCTCTCCAAAAACTGGTATCAGGTGTGGGGTATATAATTTAATCATAATATTGAAGCTAAAAAACTTTCCAACCTTGTTTCCATCAAGACATATAATATAATATACATGACACGTAGCGTGTACAGGGTGTTTCTGCAAAGGCCTTCGGGAACTTAAGACGGTATAGTACTCGCCAAAATAAATAAAAAACATCATTAGAGAATATGGTCCAAAAATGTTTCCTTAAAGGCTATAGCCCTTAAAAAGCGGCTCTAGAAATGAAGTGTTTTATAAATATTTTGTAAAATTTGAAATATTAATCGATGAAATTTTGTACATTGACCAATAACATGATCAGTGAGAAATTAAGACCAATATGCAATATACCGCATACATTTACACATATTTTTCTTCGCAGTTTTCAGAATCATTTTGCAAAATGATCGTTGAATTTTTTCAGAAAAAGATTTTTTAAAAGATGTTCTTTATACAGTGTCATAAGTTCAACCGTATTTGAGAAAATGGCACTTAAAAAGTATACACGTAGGTATATTGTACTAAAAAAGAAGCCTATATTATATACAGTGTGTCCCAAATTCGACCCTCACCTGGGATCTCGGTAACCACAAGATATAAAGAGTTGGTTAAATGGGGAAAGATTTAGACAATTTTATGGCCAATCTGATGTCGCTGAGAAATCAAGGCTAACTGCGATCGTTTTCGCGTTATTTCCAAAAAACTGAATTTTTCCATTTTCGTGCAACTTTTTCTGGATTGGGTGAAACTGGATTCTATACCTCCAGAAAATTCACGGGTTCTGCAAATATTATGTGTTAACAAATGGGAAACTTAAACAATTTTTTTATTCCTTTAATAGATTTGCCTATCTATAGAAAGAGCACATACAAAATATCAGCTCTCAAATCGCAATATTTAATTTGCAATAAATACTTAAAGTTGTGACCGCAAGCTATTCATTTGAAACGACACGAAAAGCGCGGGAATGGTTGTGACGTCATATAGCTCGATCGATCAGAAGGCAGTGACAGGATTGACAGCTACACAGAATTAGAGAAGGAAGAATGGAAATTTAATTTTAAAATAAACAGTTCGGCGACCCATTTCCAAAGGGATCTGATGTATGTCAAAAATATAAGAACCGCCTAAAAGTTTAAATTTAACAAGCACTTCTTTAACTGAATGGTAAGGTCCCGGTTTCAATCCCACAAGAAGTTTTTTAAATTAGTTACCACTGCATTCTATCTCTTATATTACTGATTATCATTTAAAATAAAT
The DNA here is from genome assembly GCA_963920635.1 of Pseudeuparius sepicola. NCBI lineage: Eukaryota > Metazoa > Arthropoda > Insecta > Coleoptera > Anthribidae > Pseudeuparius > Pseudeuparius sepicola. Next base: position 9,825,277 of record OY987304.1, read on the forward strand.
AGGACCAAGATAATTATTTTTTAGCTTCGTTTTTATTGAAAATGTTTTAATTGATTATGATGGTCTCATAAAATATGGGCTGGTTTCCATGGGCGTTCATTACTTATTTTATTTTAATTTACCCGAAATCGCCACAAATAAATATATTTCAGCACTTGACACTAGCTTTATATTTGGGAAATTATCCGCAAATAAATACCGATATTTCAAATTACATGTAAGTAAAAATTAACTACTTTTTCATTTTAAACATTTTTATGATATTGGCTAAGAACGTGTTTCATGCTACGCCACTGGCCTGACGTGCGATGTGGCAGTCGGTAAGACGACAGCGAGCGCTGTTAGACGTCATCTCCCTTTCCTTGGCTATGGGTTTTATAAAAATCATTATATAACTGGGTTATAAAACTTTTGGTAAGAAGAACTCGAGGTTTATTAAAAAGGTTACAAACAATACTTCGTGACCTTATTATAAACCTATCAGTAACCGGTCATCTAGAAGACACTTATGAAACCTTACAAACCTTTAGTTGCTTTTATTGCTATTAAAAAGCTGTTATAAAACTAACGGTTACTAAAGGTAATCGAAAATGTTACTTGGGGCGGTGTTAATAATTAACCAGGGACTCTTTAAAATAGGAGGACTCAGCATTATACTTTCCAAAGTGAGGCCTAATCTTTCCACATTCTAATGGTAGCAGTGATGCCAAGTATGCCATGTTATTAGAGAATCTATGAATATAACAGGTACCTTGATTGTTAATAAATATTAATAATGGTTTCCATGATTACTAAAAATTAGACTTGACAAAGTTGTACCAAAAAGTGCAGAATATGGCAACTGCCAAATGAAACAAATTTATTTTATAGTTGAGATTGATTTTCGGCAATGGGGAACTTGCACAAAAATAAAATTTGAAAAATATTACTTCCAAACGTAATTTATTGCCATTAAATGAACAACAGTTCACAAAAAAAACTCATTTTTTATTTTTATGTAATAAATATAAGCAATTAAAAACTGCATAATTCAAATCATTCTTGTAGCGCGCCCTCCTTGGTTGTGACGTCCAGTAGCTCGAGGCGCCACCACCATGTATAAACTAATATGGGTGGCACATGTAAACAAACTACAGCACCACGCAAGCTTTGTTTAGAAAGACCAAACGAGAACGTCCTATCCTTGTCTGTCCGTCTTGATATTGTTGATAACGTTTGAAAAGTGTGTGCTGAATTAAATAGTTATTTACATTGCGAGAAGCGTAAGCGTACTAATTGTCCTGAGCAGCAAGTGTCACGTTTCTGACAGCAAATGAAATCCCACGTACCGAGACCTACATCAGAGCCCTCTGTAAATGGGTCGCCGAACTGTTTATTATAACGTTCAATTTCCATTCTCATCTTCTCTAATTCTGTGTAGCTGTCATTCCTGTCACTGCCTTCTGATCGATCGAGCTATTTGACGTCACGACCATTCCCGCGCTTTTCGTATCGTTTCAAATGAATAGCTCGCGGTCACAACTTTAATTATTTATTGCAAATTAAATATTGCGATTTGAGGGCTAATATTTGGTATGTGCTCTTTCTATCGATAGGCAAATATATTAAAGATTAAAAAAAATTGTTCAAGTTCCCCATTATTTCCACGAATTTAAGTATGGTAGGTCAATACCGATTTTGCAAAAAGCTGAATTATACCTAAGCACCCCCACTTGGTTGTCCACAGGTAAGAATCGATGTAGTTGTAGAATATTGATTACAACAATTTTCAGAAGCGTGTTTCCAGTCAGGAAAGTACGTTTAATCAGACCGAAAAATAAACTTTAAAGTCTTATTTACTATTTGGTGCTACTGCACTTTGTTACCAGGTTCCTCAATCAATTTGTAATGTGTACTTGAACTTTTTTCTCTTTTCTATACCCGAAGAACTTTCACAATTTTCGGGATGGACTAACAAGATTAGGTCTAGTAGTTCTAATCATGTAGTTTTCTCGGTGTTCATTAGTCCTCATAAAATTTTTGTAATTTTATTTCTCACTCAAGAGCATCTCACAAACCTAAAATAGACTTGTATAGATAAACTCTTAAAAAAACTGTGTAGAAACTGTAGATAATAAACTGAAGACCTGACTGAAGCTAAGTGCTTAATATTTTAAAATTTACGAAATACGACTTTTGTTGTAAACTACCTACATGCAAAGCCTACAAAATGGGAATTGTAGGATTCCTTATGGTGATACAGGAAAGTTCTGGTTGGAATTATTGGCACTACTGGAGCTGAAGGTCTCTTTATCCAAGAGGGCATTAATTTGCTCCTATTAATTTCATGCCAGCGATTTTTTTAATAAACCTTTAGGCCAAAGGCACTTAACTGACACATCTGAGTATCTGGAAATTAGAAAACGTAAAAATGATTCCAATGTATATGTTGCTGAGTCCACAAGAAAAAGGTAAATCAGTTCAAACATTATCAACATTTCTTGTTATTAGAACTATAATAAGGGTTATTTCATAACGAGATAACTATAGGTAAATATTTGTATGTAATATCAAAAGTGCCGGAAATTTTATCGATAATTTTTTCGGAAGCGCTATTCTGCCTAGAAAGATCACGAGTATAAATTGGTTTTTTATTTTCTGACAAATTTTTTTATCTCTGAAGATAAAAGCCCAATTTGTACGAATGGTTTTGCTAATGGGCAAAATAGCGCTTGAGAATAAAATTATTTAGAACAATTTCCGCCACGAGTGGTATTCGTCTAGATTATTTCACGAATACGATTTAATAATTTCTGTATTGATTTTTTCTATGTTTACATTTCCAAAACGACGCATTTTGAACGAGTATATTGACAGCTTCGACTGTAGCGTTCGAGTAAACAAACATGACGCTTGGATATCCAAGGCAAATGCGATTATACCTACACCTTGTTGGCGTTAGTTAATTTTTTGAATGTGTCATAAATTTAAACGGAGACGGAGGTCTAATAACAAGAATTTAGCAATGTAAAAGTTATATAAATTCATTGATACAATGCTTAATAATACTGCAACATAATTCATAAGCTGCATAATAATTTAGAACAGTGTAAAATACACCAATTTTAAGAAGTACGTGTTTGTATCGAACAGATTCGCGGTTGCTAAGCAACGAAGTGATAATTGCACAATTAGTGGTATTATACTTACCGCTTTGCTTTTGAACAAGTGCAATTATCGCTAGGAGCGGCATATGATTTGTTGGATTTTTATGGAAGGAGCTACCTTATTGGATGCAAGCAGTATGAGGGAAATAATCGTATGTAATATTACAAGCGCCGGAAATTTTATCGATAATTTTTTCGAAAGCTCTATTTTGCCTAGAAAGATCACGAGTATAAATTGGTCTTTTATCTCTGAAAATAAAAGCCCAATTTGTACGAGTGGTTTTGCTAATGGGCAAAATAAGGGCTTGAGAATAAAATTATCTAGAAAAATTTTCTTCACGAGTGGTATTTGTCGAGATTATTTCTCGAATACGATTTAATAATTTCTGTATTAATTTTTTCTATGTTTACATTTCCAAAACGATTAATTTTGAACGAGTTTATTGACAGCTTCGACTGTAGCGCTCGAGTAAACAAGCATGACGCTCGGATATCCAAGGCAAATGCGATTATACCTACACCCTGTCAGCGTTGATTTATTTTCTGAATGTGTCATAAATTTAAACGGAGACGGAGGTCCAATAACAAAAATTTAGTAATGTAAAAGTTATATAAATTCATTGATACAATGCTTAATAGTACCGCAACATTATTTATAAGCTGCATAATGTAGAACAGTGTGAAACACACAAACTTTAAGAAGTAGGTACGTGTTTGTATCCAACAGATTCGTGATAATTTGCACAAGTGCAATTATCGCTAGCAGAGGCATATTATGATTGGTTGGATTTTTATGGAAGAAGCTACCTTATTGGATGCAAGCAGTATGAGAGAAATAATCTCTGTAATTTAAGGCAATTAAAATTTGAAAGTTAATGTGAAATATTTTGCCCCCTTCAGAATATATGGAACTTGCGTGTCACATAAAACCTGATGGCAGTTGGACACTGACATATACAGTGCCCGCCAAAAAGTCTGCACCATATAGGAAAAATTTTTAGTAAATAACTTACGGAAAATTTGTTTGCGGCATCATGTTTGGCTTGCTCTAGAACCATAATTGAGATATTCAAATGTTATGACGTAGTCTCTTTTATATGTCAAATTTGACATTAATGAAAAAATATCCGAAAAATGGGCTTATTTAACCGAATTTCGAAAAAAGTCATAAGAAAAATATGTTTCTTTCGCAATTTTATACCCCTATGCAAAATTTCAAGAGCCTACTACGATTATCATATTTTGCCCTTTGTTGGATATTATTGGACATAATATTTTAAATTTTCTTAATATTTCTGATTAGATCAGCATAACAGAAATATTTGTGTGTTTTTACAACCATTTACTATAGAAAGAAGTTTGTAAATCGAATTTATGTGTTTATCTGTAAAAATGAGATCAGTTTTGCAACAAGCGTGCTTCTTCAACAAGCCCTCATTTTTTTGTAAAAAAAGGAAAATAAGGATATTTAGACCGTAAACTAAGTATTGTGCAGTATGTATTCAGTCAATGAGTGTTTTAAATTGTATAGGATCGACTTTTATGGATTAAAAAATATGGAAAAGGGCATCAAAGGGCAAAATATGATAAGCGTAGTAGGCTCTTGAAATTTTGCATAGGGGTATAAAATTGCGAAAGAAACATATTTTTCTTATGACTTTTTTCGAAACTCGGTTAAATAGGCCCATTTTTCGGACATTTTTTTCATTAATGTCAAATTTGACATATAAAAGAGACTACGTCACAACATTTGAATATCTCAATTATGGTTCTAGAGCAAGCCAAACATGATGCCGCAAAAAATTTTCCGTAAGTTATTTACTAAAAATTTTTCCCATATGGTGCAGATTTTTTGGCGGGCACTGTACATATAACTAAACCTTGTACAAGCCACAAGCCCCCCTGTGGTCTCCTTGGAGTCGACAGAAAACCAACTTCCCCTCAAGGCTTCACATTTCCTTTATGCGATAGACTGTGACGTGCTGGGTCCCCTTATTTTAAAGAGTCCCTGGAATCGAACAACCCGCCCGTCCGCGCGAGTCCGTCCCTGGGCAGGGCGCCCGCCACCTACCCCTTCATGTTAGCTTCTGTTTTAATCTGGCGGTCTTGCGTTTCAGTCGAAACCGCGCGCCGCCGTGCCGTCTCTGTCGCGCCGCCACGCCGCCGGGCGAAGGGTTGTCGGTGGCCGCCTCCGCCGCCGCCGCCGCCGCCGCCGCCGAGGTTTTCCCGCAGTTAATCACCGGCGCGGACGCGGGAAACGCGCGGGACGCGCGCGCGGCACGAAAAAACGCGCGTACACGCGCGCACGCTGCCGCCGGCCGCGGGGAAAAACGCGCGGGAAAAGTCGCGCGCGCGAGTCGCTTCGGAGTTTGACGGTCGTGAAGTTGGCAGGTCGGAAGGATTAACTTAGTTGGCTGAGGTGCGTTGTTTACACTTTACATCAACACACATAGTACAGTAAAATTTGGCCAAATCCCAAACATAAAAAAAAGTTCTTTCTAGCGCGAAATAATTCCATACCCTCCTAAGAGTTAGTACTAAAAAGTTACACCACCACCAACGTCGGGTTTCGGGGGGAGGGGGTGAAAAGGGCAGGACATTCTTATTTTTCACGTTTTGCGTGAATATCTAGTAAACTATGAGGTTTAGCGCAAACGTCATCCTATACGCAAATGATACTTATACATTAAATTCCGAACAAGAATTGTTATATACAGAATTATGGTAAAGTGAACGGTTTCCATGATATGGAGGGGTAAAGATTTCTTTGTTTTTATTTCACGTAGTTTTTGTTGAAAAAACTTAAAATGATTACAGTATAAATTAGTAACTGAATAATGTATGTAGAATATATATGCATACTATGCCCATAGATTGTTATTTTTTGTCACGACATAACCTCATAAGTATATGACTGTAAATATGTCCAATGCAAGTTAGTAGCCTTAGTTAATTTGTACTCACTTTTTGCCCTCATTCATTATAGCGTTCTGATTTCCATTCGTTCTTTTATGTCAAATCATTCCCATATCTAATTTGTCCTTAGCTTGTAATTGCGTTATCAGTCAGCACCAAATAGTTCACTCGGGCTGGTGAGAGGAAACAAATCTTCGTGTTCTTCGTCCACTTGAGAATCATCATTTAAATCGTCGACGATGATTACAGTATCTCTATTGAGACATGCAGGTCCTAAGCAATTGCTGCACATACTTGAACAATTGAGACCACTTCTTCGACACTCGCAGTTTTGGACGCATCCATCTCTGCAGACGCATACGATAAGGATTGTTTAATATATATTTTCTTGTTTTTCACATGAGCTTCCTATTCATGACTTTCTCATTTTTCCAAGCTAAGGACAAATTCGATATGGGAATGATTTGACATAAAAGAACGAATGGAAATCAGAACGCTATAATGAATGAGGGCAAAAAGTGAGTACAAATTAACTAAGGCTACTAACTTGCATTGGACATATTTACAGTCATATACTTATGAGGTTATGTCGTGACAAAAAATAACAGTCTATGGGTGTAATATGTATTTATATATGCATAGATATATCTATATATATTCTACATACATTATTCAGTTACTAATTTATACTGTAATCATTTTAAGTTTTTTCAACAAAAACTACGTGAAATAAAAAACAGAGAAATTTTACCCCTCCATATCATGGAAACCGTTCACTTTACCATAACTCTGTATATAACAATTCTTATTCGTAATTTAATGTATATCATTTGCGTATAGGATTACGTTTGCGCTAAACCTCATAGTTTACTAGATATTCACGCAAAACTGTGAAAAATAAGAATTTACTGCCCTTTTCACCCCCTCCCCCCGAAACCCGACGCTGGTGGTGGTGTAACTTTTTAGTACTAACTCTTAGGAGGGTATGGAACTATTTCGCGCTAGAAAGGACTTTTTTCTTGGATGTTTGGGTTTGGTCTAATTTTGTGTTAGTTTTACTGTACTAACACTGCCACTGGGACTCTTTAAAATAAGGGGACCCAGCATTATACTTTCCAACGTGAGGCCTATTCTTTCCTCATTCTAATGGTATCAGTGATGCCAAGTATGCCATTTTATTGGTGAATCTATGAATAAACAGATACTTTGATCGTTAGTAAAAATTAATAATCGTTTTAATGATTTCTAAGAATTAGACTTGACAATATTGTGTCTACAAGTGCAGAATATGGCAACTGTCAAATGAAACAAATTTATTTTATAGTTGAAATTGATTTCCAGCAATTATTTCCACGAATTAAGTAATAACTATGGTAAGTCAGTGCCAATTTTGCTTATTTAGAATTTGTCGCTATTGCACCTTCTTACCAGGTGCCTCAATCCAATTGTAATATACGTATACTTGAACTTTCTTCCCTTGTTGAATGTATCTACCCACAGAACTTTCACAGATTTCAGGATGGACTAATAAGATTAGGTCTAGTCGTTCTAAACATTAGTTTTTCTTGGTGTTCATTATAAAATTTTTGTAATTTTATTTCTCTCTCAAGGTACCTCACAAACTTAAAATAAACTTGTAGTCGTAGATAAAAACTCTTTAAAAATACCTGAAGCTTCCTGCTTAATAATTTAAAATTTACAAAATACGATTTTTGTTATGAACTATCTACTTAACCGTAATGCCCACGTAGAATTACTAAAGGTGATACAGGAAAAATCTGGTTGCAATTATTGGTACTACTACAGGCGGTCGCATTACCTTTAATTGACACATCTTACTGAATATCTGGAAGTTAGAAAACTTAAAAATTGTGAATTATGATGGAAAATATTTTGCCTCCTTTAAAACCTATGTCACTGGCATGTCACATAAAACCTGATGGCAGTTGGACACTGACATATAACATAACCTTGTACCAGCCCCCTTGTGGTCTCCTTGGAGTCGACAGAAAACAAACTTCCCCTCAAGGCTTCACTTTTTCTATGAGATAGACTGTGTCATGCTGGGTTCCCTTATTTTAAAGAGTCCCTGGAAAAAGTGAAGCCTTGGGGGGAAGTTTGTTTTCTGTCGTCTCCAAGGGGCTTGTGCAAGGTTATATTTTATATATGTCAGTGTCCAACTGCCATCAGGATTTATGTGACATGCCAGTGCCATATATTCTAAAGGAGGCAAAATATTCCCCATCACAATTTTTAAATTTTCTAACTTCCAGATACTCAGATGTGTCAATAATTAAAGATAGTGCGGCCGCCTGTAGTAATCCCAATAATTGCAACCAGATTTTTCCTGTATCACCTTTAGTAATCCTAGAGTTCCCATTACGTGGGCATTACGTATAAGTTGGCAGTTCAAAACAAAAATCGTATTTCGTAAATTTTAAATTATTAAGCAGGTAGCTTCAGTCAGGTCTTTTTTTGAAGAGTTTATATATCTACTACAAGTTTATTTTAAGTTTTGTGAGGTACCTTGGGAGAGAAATAAAATTACAAACATTTTATAATGAACACCGAGAAAAACTACACGATTAGAACTACTAGACCTAATCTTATTAGTCCATCTCGAAATCTGTGAAAGTTCTTTGGGTAGATGCATTCAACAAGGGAAGAAAGTTCAAGTATACATATTACAAATGGATTGAGAAACCTGGTAACGAGGTGCAATAGCGACAAATTCTTAAATAAGCAAAATCAGCACTGACTTATACCATAATTATTACTTAAATTCGTGGAAATAATTGCTGGAAATCATTTTTAACTATAAAATAAATTTGTTTCATTTGACAGTTGCGATATTCTTCACTTGTGGACACAAATTGTCAAGTCCAATTTTTTGAAATCATGGAAACCATTATTAATTTTTACTAACAATCAAAGCACCTATAATAATCATAGATTCTCCAATAAAATGGCACACTTGGCATAACTGATACCATTAGAATGCGTTAAGTCGACACACTTCGTTGGCTAAACCCAACAATATAGTTTAAAAAAACTTTAAAAAATCACGCTTTTATTGTCCACTATGGTAAAAAATAATTGAACCAACACCAAATCGATTCCATATACGAAATTATGTTAGTTTTTATGTTTTTATCTAAGTTATCGTTTATATTGTTTACAGTTGTTATAGAATATTATTATTCAACTGTACCAATTTTTGGGCCAGTCAGTATTATAACAATTATTATTATTACAGGTGCTTATTGGTCCTGAACCGACCTCTCCCCTTCTTCAATCATCAACAAAAGTTCAATGGTATCAAAATATTGTTTGAATAGGTTCGCAAAATTTCAGATTGACACCGAAACCGAAATAATAGGGAAGTTGCATGATATTATTCCGAATTTTTTCGCCATTTTAGAATACAACCTTAAAAAAAGCTTATTTTAAATTATGGTATTATGTGAATCATGTTTTCAAGTACCTACTTTTCATTTTTATGATTATATTCATGCAGTAAGCATCCTCCTGTTTAAATCGACTTTGCCAGCTCTAGTTATTCGGGACCATAAATAGATTCCACTATTAATAAACAAACCATTGAAACATTATAATATTCAAATTTGGCATACCGTTTGTCAATCACAATGTTCAGGGTGTCCCAAACTTGACTCCCCAGGGTTATTATAGGCAAACAAAGACAGCCAGTAAAAAATTGACTTGTGAGTTTCTTGTAGGACTACTCAAGCTTGCTTTTGGGCCAAAAATATAGCTTTTAGGACTTTTGGAAACATAGGTTATAACGTCATCAAATACATTTTTCCCGGGACTATACCTGTTTCTCTTTGTATATTTGGAAAGAGCACGTTTTTCTTATAAACTTCCGTAAATATATTTTTTATATCTTGTTTCATTAAAAAGTTATATGCGTATTATTAGTAAAAATATGAAAAAGATGCCATGGATTTTTTTAATGAAAATCGAGTTAGCCGCTACTTTATCAAGGTATATTTTTGACAGAAACAATTGACAGATGCTCGGACAGATGTATTATGGAAAAATTATTAGGTATATATAAGTATTCTTTTTATGAGTCATAAAAAGTTGAACTTCAGTGCCTTGATACAAAAATTGATGACATAATATATTCTATTATCAAATCCGGCAACGCTGCTTATCAAATCGGTATGTAAATCTAACCTTTATATTTCTGTTTGTAACTCAAGTAACGTTAACCAGTAATCTCCATTTTAAGATGTGCTTTGTGGCATAATTATTGCAAAACAATTGGGAATGTCATTTTTTAATGTATGACAATATGTAGGTACCTACTTAAACTAGGTCATAAACCAATATAGGAGAACAAGTAATTAAAACGATACTATTGTTAAGTAGATACAAGTGTAAGGTGTAAGTATCTAATATTGCTTTCAGTTAAGGTTAAGGATAGCAGGTAACCAACCAGGTGACTCCTGTTTAAAATAATTATATATTTGTTTACAAAGTTTAACCTTAAAATATGACAGCTTGAAGTTTCTGACGAGACTGTTTTACACAGCAGAAAAATAAACGTTGGTCAAAATTCGGACAACTTGTAAGACGTCAAAATCGTTTCGTGTTTCCGAAGAAAAGTTTCAAAAAATTCAATTTTATTTAAAAACGTACCCGGTTGCATAAATATTCTCAGTGCCACAAATTTATACATATAGATACAAGTTTTATTCTACCTCTTGCAATAAACTTGCTACGGCTATTAATAATTTTGCCCAATTTGAATTGCCACGTTTTTGTGTCTTACGTTTTTTCTGTGGGGCGCAAAATAAGTGAGAAAGTCGCAGTGGTAAACGTAAAAAAATCATCCTGTATATGCATGAAATTCAAGCTAATAAAACCATGGTAAAAACCTGGGTAAAAACTGAAATTTCAAATTTTCGTCTTTATTATTTTTAACGAATACCCATAAAGACGTGTAACTAAACCGTTTTGGGGCGCTTTTTTAGGAGGGATTTGAACACTAGTTTATATTTTTGAAGATATATGCAAGGTCTAAAACTTTTAGGGAAAACAATATTTATGTTACGCTCGGTATTTTGAAAAGTGAAGCCTTGAATGGGTAAGTTTATTGGAATAAGTTGCTTTACTTGAAGCAAAGATATATACAACCCTTTGCTTAAAGTAACAAACCCGTTGTTCTCCTTTGAATCTTACTTATAGAGCAAATTCTTTAGTAGATTTTCAGATATACCCGGAAAGAAATAAAAAAAGGAAATTTTAACACATACGAAAAAATATTGAGATGACATTTTTGTTTGCAATTAAAATCTACATAAATACAAATACATTTTATTACTATAAAAAGATGATTTTCTATTCTAATAAGAAATGTACTAGTTACCATTACCAACTTCTCAGCCACTGATTGGTTAAGGTGTTTCATATTAAATGGTTTTATGACAATCCACGCCATTCACGGGCGTAGCCAGGATTTAGTTTTTTTGGGGGGGGGTTTAGTTTGAGAAGTAAATAAAACAACAAAAATATACTTACATGAAATTTAATATCTATATATTCATCCGAAAAACTACGACATATTTATAAAGTTCTTAACTTTAAATGAAATTGATAAATTAATTTCGTTCCTCTGCGCTAAATCTAAAACCATTAAAGAAGAAATCTTCGGCTTTTTCTTTTAAATATATCTACTACTTCATCTGCATGAATTTCTGTTCCACAGTGAATGTTCATTAGAGCCAAACCATTAAGTCTGTTTTCACTTGTAGTGTTTCGTAAATAGTTTTTCAGTCTCCTTAGGCTCGAGAAAGACCTCTCTGGGGTAGCAGTGGATACAGGAATGGTAGCCAAGATTTGTAGTAATGTGTAAATATTAGGATAAAGGTTTTTATCGCACATATCTAGGCATTCCAAACTAGATTTCGGGGTAGGCAGTCTTCTTATCAGCATGCAAGGTAGCTGAAGCTTTGATAGCTAAATCCAAATTTGTTTCTTTATTAGAAACCCCTTGACCTTGACTACACCATTTTTTCCAGTAGCCCATACCTTTAGGTTTACCACCCTTCCTTTTTTTCCCCTCCATTTTTCGACAGTAATAATGATTCACGTCTCTATCCTTAACAAGGATAGATAATATTAGGTAATATTATCTATCCTTAACAAGGATAGATAATATTAGGTAATATTTTGCTTATTTCGGGGGGGGGGGGGGGGTTGAACCCCCGAACCCCCCCCCCCTTGGCTACGCCCGTGACGCCATTTATATTGTTTGGTTCAGTAAAGTCCAAAGTAAAAAAAATATAGATACAACTGGCAACATTTTTCAGTATTATATTCTAACTCTTACGCCTGGCGTAAACAAGAGCACGTGCGTTGAAATATCCGCCATAGCCGCACGGAGGTACGACCTTTATTTAATTTTAGTCAGACAAGAATTATTGGCTTAATTAAAATGGTTCAAAATATCGATAAAATTACTTGTGGCAGTGTCTAAATAGCAAAAACAACAAGATAAAACCGAATATCTACACTTTTGCGATCGAGCACGTCCCTGTTGCCGAGTCGGGTGAAATTTTATAGCCTACCGACCAATAGCGGATCATCATTGAACACGTGGTTTTATTTACGCCAGGCGTACGGATTGCACGATTTTAGTATACCGTACTTTCACCGTTTTAGTAGACATAGCCATGGCTGGGCGGCGCGCCGCCGTGTATTCGGCCAGGTTCGTCAGTCGTTGGCGGGGGGCGGGGCGTGTTTTTTGCTCGCAAAACTCGACTGATAAGCGGTGCGGGACTACTGTGTACTCCTACCGCCAACGACTGACAAACCTAGCTGGACGCACGGCGACGCGCGGCCTATTCCCCTATGTCTACCAAAACGGTGAAAGTACGGTATATGCACACCAAATGCAAATTAAAGCAATCTATTGTGACGTTGCACAAAATGGGTAGTGGTATAGCGCAGAAAAAAGCAGGGTTTTCAATTTGTTTGTATTCCATGACTGGTTGTGTATATAATCTAAAATGGACAAAGAAATAGATAAAACAACTAATTAAAAAAGATAATTGTTATAAAACAACACTAAAAAATAATAACATATACCTAATAGACTTACCTAAATGCAGGTAGATGCTTAAAAAAACAGTTCTACAACCAATTAGGCATTTAAACCTTAACACGAGCAGAATCAAATTGACCCGACGAACGGTAGCTCACGCCTGGCCTCCAAGAACCGAAAAACGGGGTTTAAGAAAAAGCCAGCCGCAATGTACGCCACACGTTAAAATGAGTATTGTGACTATTGTTGAATTTCTTCATTATCTGTAGTTGCTTTGCCAAATATCCTCTTAAAAGAATCCAGAGTTACGTGGTTGTATAACATCGTACCGGTTACAAGTAGAAAGAAACCAATCAACTGAAAATTTTCCTTCACAGAACACGAAAAATTATCATTCTTTATTTTCGGTTACCTGCAACCAGTGGAACTTTTGTCCAAACAATATGATACTCAACATCCATATGCTTATCGTACGTAGACTGTCAAGAACTTTTCTAGTTGTAGCAGATAGTTCTTTACTTAGAGTTATTCCCGAAAAGTTGTATATTGCCATAGATATGATCACTCCTGAAATTTTGTTGAATTATTGATAAATTAAAAACAATAATATTAACAAATCACCCGTAATGGCAATAACAAGTTGCCCGTTGTTTGATATTTGCACAAAGGCATCTATTACGTCTTCAATCCTATCGCCGGCTTTTTCCGTTATAGGAGGGTTAGCTCTGATAAGGTAAAATGGTACTTGAAGAATTATCAAAACTGATAAACCGAATACTCCTAAAAATAAATAATACAAACCGTGCGTTTTTATAATATCCAGTACTGAATTTTGTTTAGTAAATTTGTTGTAAATTTGGCTGGTAAAGTTGGCAAAGAGAGTGGGACACCAGGGAACAATAACAAACCTTTGGTCTTATTGCCATGTTATCATAGTGTCAGTTGCAATATAATGTTGCCATTTTAAAAGAAAAATTCTCATTGATTTTGACAGTAGTAGTAAGCAAAGTGTGAGTGAAATTTTGTGAAAAAGATTCAAGCGCATTGGATATAAAAAACAAACTACTTGCATTTCCGATTTTAATTAATGTCAGTGATTGAGCTCGGTTTTGGTACCTTCCCATCCTGCTGCTTGCATAGGTGGAATATCTAAGTTCTTCACGAATTTTTCTTCATACGACATTTGGATAGCGGCAAAAAATTGCGCTATAATAATTATAATATCTCCAATAATAACGTCCGTCTTACTGTGTTCTCGAGTCCCAGTTTTTTCAGAAAAGTAATCTGATAGTGCTACTAGAGCCAAACCAAGTATTACTAGACCTATACCACACCATTCTTTAAATACTAGAAACTTTTTCAAAACGAACATGCTCATTATTCCTACGAAAACTACGGATCCACCTGGAATAATAATAATACTGCATTTAAACATGTTTCATCTTATTATAGGTACCTAATGTTCGAATCCCAATCCCTTAGATATTAGTTTAACAATAGTTTAAAAAAACTTACCTCTGAACATTTGGTAACTTGAAGCATATGTTAAATTCAATCCTACGAACATCATACAAGATGCACTCATATCGCATATCGCTGGCATAGCCAATACAATAGGGTTGAAGTCCCTGTTTCCTTTCGTTAGTTTATTTTCATTTTCGAAACCTTCCTATAATAGTATATTATAGTCTTCACAATTTCAAATTGGTCACATTGTTACCGCTTTCCTCTTGAAAGCAAAATATAAAATCTTGAAAGCTAACAAACATAAGAATTCTCCTATAAACATGGTCATAGATTGAAAAATGGGATGGTGAAATGGCTTTACGACACCATCTACACCTTTAGAACTTACTTCGTTGGCCCATCTAAAAATATTATACGAACATCATAAACACAGAAAAAGTAACTTACCTTCCTACTTATGTGTTATTGTGATAACAGTTCCAAAAGTAAGCATCAAAATGATTATGATAAAGTGAAATCTCGTCCAAGGTATTTCTTTGGAAAACAACATTTTTCTAACCTGGGAACGTCGGTATTGTCAAGTCAGTATTGTCAAGAAAGTCATGGCGGTATACCTAAAAAAATCATCATGTATAGGGGATTGAAATAATTTCAAAACTAAATATTACTGGTTTGCAATCTCGTGCATCTAATTATGAAGCATGCGACTTCCAAAAATAATAGTTTGTATGATACCGACTCACAATAGCTGCTTTTGTGTTTTGATGTGTTCTAGTCAATCTGAAGTCTCCGGTTAAATAAGCTATAAGTAATGAACTTTTTCTTTTTTTTTTGTAGCCAAATATACCAACCATTGCTCGATAAGTCGGCCTTAAAGCGATGCAACTAGTATTTGGAAATAAATGGGCATGTTCATTTTTTTGAAAAAAAATATAATTTATAATTCAATATTGGAAGTGAGACGCGATTTTATCTAGTTACCACTTTGTTGTAGGATCACTGCTATCACTGCTATCATAACTTACTGCTCTATCGCAGCCGACTCTAGGAAAGCCCTTGAAGTTGAGGAAGCTGGCAACATGGCTTGCGGGTCTGCGCGGCGTGGCCTGTCACTCCCTGTCAGTTGATTTTATAAGAAATGTACCAGAATTAATTTGTGTAGTGCGGGTAGTGCTATCGTCGCCAGATTGCTACGAGGAGGCAGTGTGTCTCTGGGTGGAAACCGACAGGCCGAAGTGCTTTTTTTATGAATTTGTTTTGTTTGTGAAAAAAATGAAAAATTTCTCCAAAAGTTCGAAGTGAAGAATCGTTCCTTTACAATTTCAAGCCTCAAGATGCTTAGAATCGTCGAGGAAAGCTAGAACTTAGTTATATACCTGGCTGAAAGTCAAATCGTAATAATAATTTGAAGTAGCTAGGTTTTCTTTGCTTGATGGCAAGCTGTCAACTTGTATTCGTTTTGGGCTTTCCAAAGAACGAAAATTTAAGAATAAAATGATTAAGGGCCAATTTCCTAGACAAACTAAAGTACCCCTTAAAATTAAAGGAGCTTTCTAACAATCCAACTATTGTTTAATATTGTTGCAAAAGTTTCTTTACCTAATGTTAAAATCAAAAGCTAATTTAGTTGAATGTATTATGAAATTGACCCTAACTGCCATTTCAATCGAGATTACTTTCCTTCACAACATGCTGTTCTCTGTTCGCTTGTTGTTTGTATTTTTATGAAAATTTAACCATTATCAAGGTAATCATCATAATCAAGGTAATCATTATTTGCCTGATGGCGCACTTTGCAAAAAATTCTCATAAAAATTCGACTTACAACAAATTGGAGTCTCCTCTATTTGCCCAAATTTACCATATTATTTGTCGAAAATGTACCTATCCACACCAGGAATCGTACTTATTATAAATACTTATACTTCTGTGTAGATTTTGTTACTTATTGTTACTGCTTTTATTGTCTGTTAAACAAACGTACCTACTTACTTAGGTACCCAATTATTGAAACAAAGTTCACAAATGTAGCTAATTATAATTAAAAAGAGGGTTGAACATTTATTAGAAAAGATAAAATAAGTCAAAGTGCAGACTGCTCTATACTGCATAGACCCGTTGAACCGTCCCGCAGCGGCGTTTGCACAGGGCTTGTAAGCTTGAGACGGTTGAGGCTCTATGCTCAAAGAAGAATTAACATTGATAGAAGTGCCGGATCTGGCAATAGAGAGAGTTAACACAGGTTGCTGAGATCTTTGAAAAAAAAAAACTGGAATTTACAATTTTCCTTTTTATTATTTTTAGTAAATGCCCATAAAAGTAGACGTGTATATGTTATGGGTCACTTTTTTAGGATTGATTTAAACACCCGTTATACTTTTTAAGATACAGCGTTTACAATATTTAGGGATAAGGATATTTATGTTACGTTCTGTATCTTGAAAAGTGAAGCCTTGAATGGGTAAGTTTACTGCAAATGAATGCTTTACTTAAAGTAACAAACCCATTTTTCTACTTTGAAGCTTACTTATAGGGCAAATCTTTTAGTTGATTTTTATAGAAATAGCGGGAAATAATTTTAAAAAATGTCATGCGAGATGACATTTTTGTTTACAATCAAAATCTACACAAATACCCAATATGTTTATACAAGATGATTTTTTAATAATGTGTTTCATATTAACAGGTTCTACGCGATGATATCGTTTGATCTAGTAAAGTTTACATAATATATTTTTAAAAATTTAATACCTTGTATCTTTCTTCAAATAAAAAAGTGTATAGACGAGACTGGCAATATTTTTCAGTATTCTACTGATCCTAGGAATTTGTGCATTTAAAGGAATTTAATTCTGTCTATTCTAAATAATCACCTTATTCTAGACAAATAATGCCGTTGTAAATAATATTTACATAATATTCAATATACATATCATATTTCTAAGATCTATAGAGTGCCCAACAAAGGAACTATACGTTAAAATGTGTATACTATATATTATGTCTATTGTTGAATTTCTTCATTATCTGTAGTTGCTTTGCCAAATATCCTCTTAATAGAATCCAGAGTTACGTGGTTGTATAACATCGTACCGGTTACGAGTAGGAAGAAACCAACCAACTAAAATTGTTCTTCAGAACACGACAAATTATCATTATTTATTTTCAGTTAGGTACCTGCAGCCAGTGGAACTTTTGTCCAAACAATATGATACTCAACATCCATATGCTTATCGTACGTAGACTGTCAAGAACTTTTCTAGTTGTAGCAGATAGTTCCTTACTTAGAGTTATTCCCGAAAAGTTGTATATTGCCATGGATATGACCACTCCTGAAATTTTTTTTGAATTATTGAGAAATTAAAAACAAATTAACAAATCACCCGTTATGGCTATAACAAGTTGCCCGTTGTTTGATATTTGCACAAAGGCGTCTATTACGTCTTCAATCCTATCGCCGGCTTTCTCCGTAATAGGAGGGTTAGCTCTGATAAGGTAAAATGGAACTTGAAGAATTATCAAAACTGATAAACCGAATACTCCTAAAAATAAATAATATGAACTCTGCGTTTTTATATCCAGTGCTAAACTTTGGTTAGTAAATTTGGTTGGTAAAGTTGGCAAAGTGAAAAATGCGTTATAGTGGGACACCAAGGAACAATAACAAAACTTTGTTCTTATTGCCATGTTACTATAGTGGCATTTGCAATATAATATTGCTATTTTAAAGTTAAAATTCTCATTGATTTTGACAGTAGTGGTAAGTAAAGGGTGAGTGAAATTTTTGTGAAAAAGGTTTAAGGATATAAAAAACAAATTACTTGTGTCTTAGGTTTTAATTAGTGTTAGTGATTGAGCTAAGTTTTGGTACCTTCCCATCCTATCGCTTGCATAGGTGGAATGTCTAAGTTTTTCACGAATTTTTCTTCATACGACATTTGGACAGCGGCAAAAAATTGCGCCATAATGATTATAATATCTCCAATAATCACGTCCATCTTACTATGTTTTCGAGTCCCAGTTTTTTCAGAAAAGTAATCTGATAGTGCTACTAGAACTAAGCCAACTATTACTAGGCCTATACCACACCATTCATTAAATCCTAGAAACTTTTTCAAAACGAACATGCTCATTATTCCTACAAAAACTACGGATCCACCTGAAATAATAAAAATGCATTTAAATATGTTCTAAAGTTCAAATCCCAATCCCTCATTAATTTAACCATACATAGGTCTAGTTGAAAAAACTTACCTCTGAACATTTGGTAACTTGAAGCATATGTTAAATTCAATCCTACAAACATCATACAAGATGCACTCATATCGCATATCGCTGGCATAGCCAATACAATAGGGTTGAAGTCCCTGTTTCCTTTTGTTAATTTATTTTCATTTTCTAAACCTTCCTATAATAGTAAATTATAGTATTCTCAATTTCAAATTGGTCGAAATGTTACCCCTTTCCTCTTGAAAGCAAAATATAAAATCTTAAAAGCTAACAAACATAAGAATTCTCCTGCAAACATGGTCATAGATTGAAAAAATGGATGGTGAAATGGTTTTACTTCACCCGATACTCCTTTAGAACTTGCTTCGTTGGCCCATCTATTAAAAATATTAATTAACTATCACAAAACGAAAAGAGTCACTTACTTATATGCTATTGTATTAATAGTTCCAAAAGTAAGCATCAAAATAATTATGATATAGTGAAATCTCGTCCAAGGTTTTTCTTGAAGCAAAAACATTTTTTTCTAACCTGGCAACGTCAGTACTGTCATTATAATCTTATTTTAGGCTAGGTTTCATTATTCACTGTCAGTAACAGTTCTTCTTCTTCTACTTACGTTTACTTGTCTGGCAATTTTCCTGTTTTAAAGAAGGTTTGTTGTTGTGGTGTTTGTTGTGTGTTGGACTTTGTTTTTTAGTAATATAGGACGTGGGGTTTCATTAACAAGGTGGTAAAATAGCAGTGATTCAGAATAAGGTGATTAAAATTCAATTTTAGTTTATAGGTTTTAGGTTGTGTCTATAGTTTCGGACTTATTTAAATTATGCCATGGACGTGTTCCGTTCCCAACTGCAAGGGAAACTACAAAGGCGATCCTAAAGTCTCCGCTTTTTCCTCCCTAAAGACCCCATTTTAAAGGAAAAGTGGGTTAAGGCCATCAAAAGAGATTTTGCTCCTACACAGTCTTCCAGGGTAAAAGTGTGATTAAATGTAACCACCTTAAAATCAGTAAGTTTTATGGTTTTATTCATTCGAATTTAGTTTTATCTAGGCACGCAAATACGAAATAATTGGCATTTACGAAAATTTTACCGGTATATATCTAAATGCACCAAAAGCCCTTGAAAATATGACCATCACTCTCCTAGATTATCTATTATCAGTAGTGATGCAAAGCAGGTACGAGTCCAAAAAAAAACTTTAAAAAACCCTTAAAAGTGAAATATTATGTTGCTTGTTTTGAAAACTGCGTGACGCTTATGTCCTATATTCTCTTTATGACGCCAATTAGGGTTTTCTATATGCTGTTTCAAGCGACTTTAGCAACACTGTACCTACATGATATGACATTTTATATCATCATAATCATGAGCCAAATGTGATAAGGAGTAGGTACCTTGAAAGAAAATGTGGGTGAAAATTACTATAAAACCAAAACCAAGAGCTGTACCTATATCAAATTTCAACAAAATCGCTTAAGCCGTTTTACTGCAATTAAAAGTAATCCATATATTTCCACCCTCTATCTCGAAAATATAGACACATATGCTAATATGACAATTTGTGAAGTAGAATCCGCTATTAAAATAATATGGCTAAGCATTTTACTTACTCCCTATAATATGATTTTTAAATAAAATAAAAGGCCTGTTGTTATACCTACGGTTATGATACTCAAGCACTGCCACTGGTTCCTGCCAACAAACGCTCAAAAATGATTTTAAGCTGTACCTAACCTAACATGGCTTATCTCGTACACAGTAATTAATGGGGTGTTAAACACCATATCTGGTAAATTTTACACCTTCTTTTTTGGTCAATTCCACCAAATGTTCTGGTGTCAATATTGAATATTTAACAGGGCGTTGTGTAAGATTAACACCGTGTTGTGTAACTTTTACACGCAATTTGGTCAAAATGGTGTAATTTAATCTATTCTTCTATTCCCATTTTCTTCTTCTTTCTCTCTTATAGTTTTAAATATAGAACAAATTAAGGAAATGTGTTATTTGTAAAAATGAAAATAATACTAAAAGATAAATAAGTTGTATGAACCAGGCATAATATGTACGTGGTCTTCAAATTAAATTATTTGTAGGAAATAATAAACAGTAATAAGTAAAGAAAATACTTTATTTCAGTTCCAAAATATATGAACGATTCCTTACAAATGGGTATAAAAACATCAACATTTTCTTTCTTAAAGCTATAAATAAATAATATTCATTCTCACAGCCAAAAATATTTGATAAAAAAGTTATATATAATATCGTACGAATTCGTAAGAAAAGTGTAATTAACCACAAACACAAGAAATGCTTTATGTTAGGAGGTTATTAATACTTATACTGCAATAGAGCATTTTCTTACAAATTCGTAAATTTTGATGCGACCAAATTATTTCATACGAAGAATTCTCAAGCAATGTACTTAACTAACTGTTGCCTTACTTATTGTAATTGTCCGTGTGAGACAAAAAGAAACTTCAAACGTTGCGACACAGCGACTTAGTTAGATAGGCCAATCAGCAGGCATCGAAACAATCAGAACGGTCAGATAATTTAAAATCCCTCAATCAGATTCGCGACTGGTTTCTGATTTCGGTGAGAACAAACTCATATCAACACACTCGATGAGTATAGGTTAGGGGCTATCACCTCGGCTATCACACAGTACCTTTCGTCGTCACATTTGCATATTCGCCTGTCGTTTTAATCCATCTGACCTCACTATGAAATTTTACTTTACATAACAACATCATTTTTGCACTAGCGGTTGGTAGAATCACTTTTATACATATATTATACGCGCCACGCGGTCGGGTCACATGTCACACAAACTGAGAAGCTCCGTCGTGCCACACGTTCGACAAACAACTGATGCCATGACTTCGATTGCCTAAGATTTTACACCCATAACTGGTGAAATACCTTCCCCCTCCCATCTACATAACACGAACTTGTGTTAATACGTTCAATTTAACACCGCTTAGTGCTAAGGGACACCGAATGGTGTTAAGGAACACCGCGTGGTGTGAACAAACACGTAGCCGTGTTAGAAATATAAAAAATTACACCCCAAAGTGTTAAAATTAACGAATTTGTTGTAGTGTGAATTTTACCAAATGAAGTTTGGAATCCACCAATTTTCGTGTCAATTTTCCACCAAATTTCTTTCACCACTTACACGAAGCGGATTTACACCGATTTTTTTACTGTGTAGGCTTCAGCCGCGGCACCACGTGTCAAGCAGGAACACCAGGTCACGATTCCCGTTCTTTCCAGGCCGGCCCCGCCGAGCCCACCGCCGCCATGACCGGCGGGCCCCACCCCTGACCGTGCGACGACCGCCCCACCGATGGTCCACCCGCCGCCGGCGATGCACCTGACCAACCCCCAGCCGGCGGCGGGCGCCGCGGCGTCCCCGGAGGGCGCCGCGACCCTCCTCGGCGACACCTACACCAAGATGACGCAGGACATCCTCGCCGAGCGCACGCTCAGCGACTTCCTGGCCGAGCACCCGGGCGAGCTGGTCAGGACCGGCAGCCCGCTGTTCGTGTGCACCGTGCTGCCGCCCCACTGGCGCTCCAACAAGACGCTGCCGGTCGCGTTCAAGGTGGTCGCGCTGGGGGACGTGGGGGACGGTACCGTGGTGTCGGTGCGCGCCGGCAACGACGAGAACTACTGCGCCGAGCTGAGGAACTCGACGGCCGTGATGAAGAACCAGGTGGCCAAGTTCAACGACCTGCGGTTCGTCGGCAGGAGCGGGAGAGGTAGGTGGGAAGGTGCGCCGGGGTAGTTTGGATATTAGACGTTCTTTTCATGTTGGAAACCCTCTATAATGATCCTCGCTCTAAGAATATATACTAATAGTCAATAACATAATAAAGCAGGAACTAGAGTTCCTGGATTGGGAGAATTAGGACAGAGAAAGTAATTTTTCAAATATCACATCAATTTTGTGGATAAAACATAATTTAGGATAGATTCCATGGGCGTGACAAACTTCTGACTACAGGACTCTCTATATGTTGTATTAAAGTTGGTTTGTGATACAGGCGCACAAATGGCGGGTTATTTTAAAAGCTCCCTCCTATTCATTTAATTACTGTTAATTACTGTTACTAAATCGTATTTGTTGGCAAAATCCACATTTTAATTATGAAAAAGTGAAAAGTGTAATGAAGATCACAATTAAACTGTAAGTTTTGCCAACAAATAACGACTTAGTATTACAATTGAAGATTAAAATGCAAATTTGTTAAAATTAAAGTATTAAATTTATATACAGTGTGTCCCACTTAAGGACTGACCACCTCTGTAAAATTTTTATTTATGGCTCGATTTCCATAAACTTTTTTTGTTGGATACAGCTTCAAAAATTGCATTAAATATATAATTCAGGTACCTCGTGCCTTAAAATCATGGCTCACTGAGACGGTGTTTTAGTGTGAAATTTCGAAAAGTACTATTAGGGATTTTTTTTTAGAAGAAAATCAATGCCGGATTTTATTCAGCGTTGTTCGAAACCCAAACGTACCAATTTGCATTACCATAGCTCTACAGGGTGTTTCAAAATTTTTAGTGCCCCACTTAATTAGTGACCACCCTTGTAAAATTTTTATTTTTAGCACGATTTCATAAACTTTTTTTTGTTGGATAGAGCTTCAATAATGGCATTAAATACATAATTCAGGTGCCTCGTGCGTTACATTCATGGCCCACTGAGACGAAGTTTAAGTGCTGAAATTTCGAGAAGTACTATTAGGGACTTTTTTTAGAGAAAAATTAATGCTAGATTTTGATTCAACGTTGTTGGAAACCCAAACATACCAATTTGCATTAGAAAATGGAGGACTAATTGAAATGACTGAAATTTGAGTTTATGTTATGTTGTGTTATTTATTCATTTATTTGATGATATTAAATTAAATAAAAAATTTGTTCGCTAATAAATTTTTGAAAGAATATGAGTTCCTCATGAATATTTTAGTGAACAACTTACCAGAAATTAAGAAAATTAATTACAAATGAGTACGTTTGTGTTTGGAACCTCTCACTGCATAATAATATAAGAATCCGGCCTTACTTTTCCTTTTAATTTTTTTGGAACACCCTGTGGAGCTATGGTAATACAAATTGATACATTTGGGTTTCCAACAACGCTGAACAAGAAACCGGCATTAATTTCCCTCTAAAAAATCCGTAATAGTAGGTACTTCTCGAAATTTCAGCACTAAAACACCGTCTCAGTGGACCATGAATTTAACGCACGAGGCACCTGAATTATGCATTTAATGCCACTTTTAAAGCTCTACCCAACAAAAAGTTTATAAAAATCAAGCTATAAATAAAAATTTTACGAGGGTGGTCAGCCCTTAAGTGTGGCAATAAAAATTTTGAAACTCCCTGTAGAGCTACGGCAATGCAAATTGGGTTTGGGTTTCGAACAATGCTGAATAAGAGTCTGGCATTAATTTTCCTCTAAAAAAATCCCTAATAGTACTTCTCGAAATTTCAGCACTAAAACACCGTCTCAGTGGGCCATGACTTTAACGCACGAGGCACCTGAATTATGTGTTTGATGCCATTTTTGAAGCTCTATCCAACAAAAAAAAGTTTTTGAAAATCGAGCTATAAATAAAAATTTTACAGGGGTGGTCACACTGTATAATATAATCTAGAACACATCCGAGTAATGTCTTCTAATGTAGGTAAACTCTGCTCTAGTTTCTGTCCAGTTCCAATAATTTTATCAGCTATTGAAGATTGCATGGTCTGCATAAATTACCACTAATTTTTTTTATACAATCCAAAATACAACATTTATTGGCGGTTGTTTGTGCACTAGGATTTGGAGTTAATTTTTAACAGACTTCAAAAGGAGGAGGTTATCAATTCGGTTATATATGGTTTTTTATGTTTGTTACCTCAGAACTCTGTCACTTATAAACCGATTTGGACAATTATTAACAATTTTTAGATTCCAAATTAAATTTTTGCAAATATATTGAATATCTTTCAGCTAAAATTTCAAAAAAAATTGGATACTTTTCAAGAATATCAAGTGATTTGACACAAAAGTCGAAGTTAAACATTTTCAAATCAATTATATACCCACATTTTACATATTGCTCCACTGTGTTATTTTTGTTAAATAAGTCTCAAATTGATGTGTTACAGAAGTTACAAAATAGAGCTTTGAGAGTAATTTTAAATTGTGATAAATATACAAATGTTTTCAGGATGCATGAGAAATTAAATTGTTTTAGTGTGTACCAGAAAATAGTCGAAAATACATTAGTTTTTGTTTTTAAATTAAAGAATAAATTGATTCCAAGTATTTCCTATAACAACTTTATTAAATATAATAATGAACTTCACAATTATAATGTCAGATGCACAAATGATTTTAATCTAATTAATTTTCGGACAACATTTGGACAGAATCAGTTATGTTATAAAGGCTTAAAAATGTTTAATGAACTTCCAACAGATTTAAAAACTATAAAAAAATTATCAATATTTAAATCAAAATTAAAAATATACATTGAAGCAAAAGTATCTTTTAATTATTAATGACGCTATTATAATATAATGGAGGGTATAATATGTATTCAAAATATTGATGTAATATTGTAGCAAATTGCTAAATAAAGCCTTGTTATTATTATTATTATTAATTCTTTTTTATTTGAAAGGTCCCATTCAAATTTGAAGAAAAAACAAATAGGGGATGAAATTTCATATTGAACCGATTTCGATGATTCTTTTTATTATAAAGGGAGTACCTTAGAGGCGGCCCCATTTAAATTTGAAGAAAAAATTCCACCTCTAGGGTGGAAAAATAAGGGATGAAATTTCATATTGGACCGATACCGATGATTCTCTTTTTATTAGAAAGGGATTACTTTAGGAGTGGCCCCATTTAAATTTGAAGAAAAAATTCCACCCCTAAGGGTGGACAAATAGGGGATGAAATTTCATATTGAACCGATTTCGATGATTCTTTTTTTATTAGGAAGGAGTACCTTAGAGGTGGTCCCATTTAAATTTAAAGAAAAAATTCCACCCCTAAGGGTAGATAAATAGGGGATGAAAGTTCATATTGGACCTTAGAGGTGATCCCATTTAAATTTAAAGAAAAATTTCCACCCCTAAGGGTAGATAAATAGAGGATGAACGTTCATATTGGACCGATTTGGATGATTCTTATTTTATTAGAAAAGGGTTACCTTAGGGCTGGTCACATTTAAATTTGAAAAGAAATTAAATTTGAAGAGAAAAATTTCAATCCTAAGGGTGGACAAATAGGGGATGGAATTTAATATTGGACCGATTTCGATAATTCTTAATAAATTCACTAAAAAATAAGAAATAAAAAATTTTAACAAAAAAAAATTAAAACCGACTTCAAAAATTTACCCGTATGAACACTCCACTAAAAACTAAAAAAAAAAAATAACAAAAAATAACACCCACTTCACAAATTTGCCCGTATGCACCTTTCAACTAAAATTTTACAAATATTTTTCTCTTTCTAAATTGAGTTGTTTTTGGAGTCGATGACAGTAAGTTATGATGTACCTATGTAGGATATGATGTATTGTATTCATATCTAAATAAGTAGAATTAAATTCCTTTCCTTGTCTGTCACCAAATCCAAAGGTAACTCAATTTAGAAAGAGAAAAATATTTCTAAAATTTTAGTTGAAATATGCATACGGGCAAATTTGTGAAGTCGGTGTTATTTTTTTAAATTTTTAGTGGAGTGTGCATACGGGCAAATTTTTGAAGTATCTAGGTTTTAATTTTTTTTTGTTAAATTTTTTTTATTAATCTAAAATACGAGATAAGATACATCTTATTCTATTATGCAGAATGCAGATTCTTATACCTAATAGGGAAGTTTCCTCTAATTGAATTTTGAAATAAAATGCTATCACCAAATTACACTACCAGAATATTATATCACTTTCCTCAAAAGTGTTGCATTAATTAATAATTTGAAATGTTCTGGGCGTCAGGCGTTTATCAAAACAAACATGTCTATACGTTTTGACGTCATTGGTTGAAACATGGCATCTACTAATAAAACAAAGTGTTTGGTGGAGCCCTCGTTAAATGAGAAAATAGATTTAGGAGAACATCGGTCGAATATCAAGTACGAAATACTCGTGAAATGTGTATTAAAATAAATTTCTGGCACCAGAATAAAGTTCGAAACTATAAAATAATTTTGATTACATTTTTTTGTGTAGCACCAATTATAAAATAGACAGGTGCTTTTTGTATTATGCGGATTAGGCTACCAGTCTCTTAGAATTGCAGTTAGCCGTTGGGGTACGTTGTAAGATCTTGCTTAGGGTACCTACTTTGTAACATGTTACAAGTTGTACCCCGTAATGGGAATTATAAAAAATATTATTTTTAAAAACACATATATTATAATATTGAAGCATAGCATTCATTTTTGGATTTTACAAGTACCTAGGTATTGTCCTCCTTCAAGAATAAAATAAATTAGAAAGTTAATCAACTGGTACCTAATGCTTGTTGGGTTGAAACTAAAAGCAACAAAAGAAAACAGTTTCCAAATAATCTTCTCTAGAAGATGATACAATGTGTGTAATTTATGTTGGAACAATTACCACAATAGTAAACCAGGAATATTCTGGATCCAGTACTGAATTGCACAACAGGCGTCCCCTGATATTTATGTTATCACAAAGACGACGACTGATTTTACTAATTTTTTGTTATTTGTTTTAATTGTGAAACCATGCAATATCTAAAATAAATGTTTTCATTTATTTTTAAATCGATTTTTAATTCTAGGTACCTATTTTATTTATTTATCTGCATGACATTATCTACAGTATTTCATAAAAATTGCTTCGTACCACTAATCTGATTTATTCACATGCCAAAATATTAATATATATCGCTTTTAGCTCCACTGCGCAAGGCAAGGCGCAGGGAACGACAAGAGATGGAATTCGCCGCAATTTTTAACCCTATGTTGGCAGTTTGTAATGCGGATAAATAAAAATTCGTTGATGACCACTTTGGAAAGCTGTCCGCGAAATCACAAATGAGAGGTTCAAAAAATTTCGTGTTATTTTTTTTAAATCACGTTTAATATTGCATTTTTTATATATTTTTGCGGACTAAAAACGAGTTGGTATTTGATGTTCAGTTGCAAAAGTTTCACCATCACCAGGTTCTACATGTTGTACTAAAAATGGTAGGCCTCATGGGGATCTAACAAATGAGAAGAAGTTTTTGCCTTTTTACCTCCCGACTGAGAGAGTGCATTCTGTAGGTTAGTAGAAGAAATTTTTTTGTAAAATAATAAGATATAATTTTTAACCTTTAAGTAGTAGTAAATAACTTCCGGTTTTCGCGGAAATAAAGGTGATTTTCTGTATTTTACAACTTACACATTTCATTCAACCATTATAGGATTCTTTTTTTAATTCTGAATTCAAAGATAAGTATATAATAATTGACCTATGTGTTTCCAACCGTTTCCGAGATATTTACCAAAGAAGCTCCATCAAACTAGAGAACATGGTTTTTTTTGTCAGTGATGTTTGATCTAAGTAGGCCAATCATTAGAATCAGGTTTATGAAAAATTAAGTCAGCCATGACAATAAAATTGCCAATCAAGTACCATAGGCTGTCAATTCAACATTTCTACTTACCGGGCAGATTAATTTAAAATTTAAAAAAGCTATTATAGTTATACTAGTTACAATTTAAAAAAATGTTTTTGAAAGAAGAGAAGAAGAGTACGCTTTATTGATTTTTGAAAACAATGCTATTTATTTTTAATGTAAATGTGTCTCTATGGTAATACAAGTAATATTTTACAGGCAAAATGTCTACACGGGTTAAAAAATAATTATTTCTTTCTCCTTTAGCTACTAGGCCCTGACCACAACTAAGAATCTGTCACTAACTATGCCCGGTCTATAAAATGAGTTCATACTCTGAATTTGCCATTTTTTCTATTTTACTCTTTCCATTTTTTAAATGTTAGTAATCTTTCTTTGATTTTTGATATTTTGATTTATTGACTTCCTTTGTACCTGTTTCTTCGATTCTTAGACTCACTGTCTCACTTGAGTTTTTGCTTCTTTAATTGGACTTTGAATTCGCTCATATTTTTATGCTATTTCTTTCTTCAATTCGTCATTAATTATTTTAAGTATTGATGTAAAAACACCAACGAGTAAAAGTTTTGACAGATTTCTTCTTTGTTGTTATTTCGACTCATCCGGTTTTAATATCCTCTTACCGTGATATTTATGTTTCTTATTTGTTTCGTATTCCTTTCTGATGGAAGAACAACGTAATAATTTGGAACCAACTGAATATCAATAACTTTGACTTTTTTCATTATTATTAATTTTCAAACAATTTTGCTTCTTTAAATAAATTTCTACTATCTTTTCCATCTGAGATTTTAAGTTTTAATGTATTTGGATGCTGAAAGTAATTACAAAATATAACAAATAATTAGGTATAGGTAATTTCCTATTTGAACGATATTTACCTAAAATTATCTACACCGATAAAAATGATTTAAAAAATAAAGTTTCTAGATTCAGACAAACAAAGAAGATGCCACCTCAAACGAATCTACCTCCCTCTTTTCTGCCAGGGCCAAAAAATGTGAAATATCTCATTTAAAACACACCGTTGATGAGAGAAGGGTAGGATTTATTTGGCAACAGTTGGCCTTTTTGTCATTTTTCCCCTGGTCTCAGGAGAGCCAGCCCGCTTCAAGGGGAGACCTTTGTTTGCGTTATTTGAAGTCTCTGAATGAGCCAATTTCGTTTCACAAGCGGCAATTACTTTTGTTTCATTGTTCCGCGTCTAGCTCGCAACAGGTAGACATTTTGGTATTTTTAGAGGTTCATGCAGAAGTTCAGAAGTAACTACAGCACGAATAAAATTATACGTTCTTTACCTTTATTCAAGGAAACAGACAATACGGAGGTAAATAAAATATCAACACCACGTCTGCGTCCCTTATAATAGCGAAAAAATTAAAATTTCCACAAAGGTTCGTATATGAAATCTTTCTTAAGAGATTTCAACGATGGAGCCTCTAAGAAAACTGATATTTCCTAAGGAAATTCCGACGGTAGGGTCTAGAAGGAAAGCTGGAAAAGCAGAGAAAAGTATCCACATATTATAAAAGTTAATCCTGGCATAAAACAGTAGGTACCCGACACATAAAGCCCTTCCCTATAACCGTCAGATTATGTTTTTAATAAAATATTTTAAGCAGGTTTAAAACCGTTGATGTATTGCTCGAATATTCGGAGAGATTAATGTTGTGGCCTCGATATAGATACAGCAGAAATTTTGATTATAAATAAAGTAAATTTTTGACGTCAAATAAATATTTAAACGCTGAGTATTTAGGATTTCAAAAATAACGAAATTCTGGAATTTTGCCACAGTTTTATTATTTATATGTACTGTACAACATGATACAAAGATGTTTAGTAATAATGCAAAATATTATATGATATTATGGCAACGCTGTAATAGGAATCCAGCAGTTCTCAAACTGTTTCTAAAATTCGGGAAAATTTTTGAAAGGCCAGAACGTTTTATTTTCTGCACTTTGGGATCGGAACCTCTCGCCAATTAAAATTTATGTACTAATCAAAGTTTCACCCTGTATAAGTTGTGCTTTCTTACCATAGACATAACCGAAAATCTGGCAACCACAGGCGCTGAGAATCTACAGGGGAACCAAATGAATAGTAGACCATAAGGATCTCTGATTGCTTTAAAATGTAACATATCTCCCCTTGCTTATAAATCTATGTTTGTTACCGTGCATATTTAAATACTTATAGGTCAAAAAAAATAACCCCAGTTTTACGTAATATTTTTGTTAATATTAGATTACTTAGTTTTTTTTATTAATTTTAGACCGGGAGATGGTAACAGATTTTTGGACGTGATTTTACTCTGTATATTTTCAAAGGGCATTATGTTGCGTATATTCCCACAATAATAAGGTATGAATCAGAGAGTCATCCTGGGTTCTTCATATGAAAAACTGAGTTTTTATTTATTCGAAAAATTTGCGTTTTGATATGATTTTAGTCAGGCTGCCATGTGTTTTTTTAATGAAGGTCAAAATAGGAAATTCCTCGGAAAACCATAGACATACCGTTAGCGTGGATCCAAAGGGCTATTATTGTCACGTGAACTTGTATTTTAATAATTAATTTTTCCACGTTTCTGAATAGGCTGCCAATGAGAAGTATGCAAGTTCTTGTTATGAAACTGCTCAAAAAAGGATGGCATACCGTTTGCGCATGATCAAGTACAGTTTGAATTGATTGTTATTTAATCATTTACACGATTTATTCAATATAAAGTGTACTTGGACATGCGCAAACGGTATGCCATCTTTTCTTCAGCAGTTTTATGACAAGAACTTACATACCTAGGTATCATTGGCAACCTGTTCAGAAACGTGGAAAAATTAAGTATTAAAATACAAGTTCACGTGACAATAGTAGCCCTTTGGGTCCACGTTAACGGTATGCCTATGGTTTTCCGACAAATTTTCTATTTTGAACTTTATTATAAAACACATGGCAGCCTGACTAAAATCATATCAAAACCCATATTTTTCAAATAAATGAAAACTCACTTTTCCATATAGGTATATGAAGAACCCAGGATGCGACTCTCTGATTTATACCTTTTATTATTGTGAGAACATAATGCCCTTTGAAAAACATCTCATCTGCCACTCTTCCGGTTATTTCAAAGAAAGACATAGAAAAATATTATTGTTCTATAATCAACTAGTGTGTGACTTTTTGTGACGAGCCTGTTATCTTCCGCTCCGAATATAACATTTACGTATAAGTCGCAAATCCGCATGATTTAGCAAAGCAGAATGCATTATTTTTCATTTTTTTACCCTCGAAAAGAAAGGTACCTAATAGGTGACACTCGTGTAGTTGCTTCAGGTAAACACAGATTTAACGAGCGTCGATTGGCGATATTCTAGCACCAACACTTCAAATCCTATTAATAAAACCTTTGATAAAATATATTTCGTGTCTGTTCGTACTCCCTGTATTTCCAGAAAGTGGTGAAATATTTTGTCCCAAACCCAATCCTTCCCCGTTGGTTCCGCCCCTGCGCTCGCCGGAGTATGGGATTTAATTTAAAAATAAAGTTGGGATTGGGATTAGAGCGGTACGTTTGCTTTTTCCGCCGCTCTGTTTATACTCTGGCCGTTCTGGGGCTTTCGCGGGATCGAATTAGCTGATTGTTTTTCCGACGGCTTTCCGCACTTTCCGACTGCGCCGGCCGCCAGACCGCGCTCTCCTTTCCATTTTTCGACTGGGAATTATGGAGGTTTTTTTTTTAATATTCATTCATCACTTCGCAGTGTGCTGGTGGGTGCGATCGTACAGGTTTTGACATAAATAATAACGAATGATTCCCGAATTAATATTATCGTACCTTATCGTTCCTGTTTTTTTGTCTGAAACATGGAGCAAATCAACCTTAGCGCCCACTTAACTCGGCGCTCCGGCATGCTGTGTTGCCATTTTTTGTCCGCACCGCTAAGTGACGTGTACGTCACTTAGCAACATTCTCCGAGCATTTTTCAGTTAATCCAAGTTTCCCACCTTTGTTTCGATTATAAATTTATATATCCAACCTCCCCACAAATTGATGTGTATTATTGTCACTTATAAAGTTGCCAATTTAAGTAAGCATTCAATTGTTGCTTGAATTTTAAAATAGGACTTCCATAAACCCATAGATCTGGGTAAATAATTAATTTAGTGCCCTTTTTGCATGGAAATTTACAAAATTGTCATCTACAAATTGCAACAACGGGCACTCTCGCTAAATATACGAATAGAATTATATTTAATTTAATAATTAATGATTGAACGTTGTTAATTCAATTTGTCGTTATAAAACATTAAAAATAATTCCGGAAATGGGGATAGACGTACCCGAAATGCACGAATTCGAAATAGGCTGTCAAAAAAATTATCAACGTTGTACATTATTCATTATAACCTTTTAAGAAATTCTTTTTGCATCTAACAACTTTGCTAGATATTTTACAAGATATTAGTTAGCTATTAATCAAATTCTTTACGTGACTCGACGAACGTTATTGGAAATTCTTGGCAAGTTCATTATTAACTACAGAAAAACTAAAACCAGGGAGGAAGATATTTTACATTTTTATAGATAATTTTTTAGTGGGTAAGTAAGTAAACATATCTATGGATAACTTTTTGTATTACTTTTCAAATCAAAAAGTGATTGTGATTATATGTATTCTCCTAGTAGTTCAGTCAAATGGTACACAAGGAGGGTGCGAAGTGGAAAGTTCTGGTGTAATTGTTTTTAGTAGTTTATTTCATGTTCTTTGAGGTGCTGAACACGAATCTGAAGTTGTCCAACAAACATTTTCGCGGAAAATATGAGAAATCATTAAAGAAACACTAAAAATAATTTTTTTTAGTGATTTATATCTTACAACTTGCAAAGCAAGCTATTTACGCAAAAAGTGGCCCTATAGTAAAATAAACAAGAGAATATTATCTACAATTTAACTGCCTTTACATTTTTTGTACGTCGTATGGTTTCCACGCAAAAGAGTGTTTAAATGATAGAAATAGGGAAATAAGTAGTTTTTGGCAAATAGCAATAAATAAATAAATAAAAGTGCAACTTTCCCTTTAACTCAATTATAAACTTCGTGATGAAATAAATTCTGCATAATATTTTACCCTGCGAAGCTGGGAATGTTTTGGCTTCGAGAAGAAGAAGAAAACATAGGTACTCTTGGTCAATATCGATATCACAAGCCGTTTGCGAGATATTCGTCTCTGAATGTAGAAACACCGAAAAAAATCCAAATTTCGACCAACAGGTATATTGAAAATGTCCCCCGTTTACCTCAAGTCATTTTTGGCTCACACGGTATATTTTGACGTCTAGTACCACCTGTTGCCCTCTGGCGGATAAGTTATGGGCTGAAAATTGCGAACTTTCTCACAAAATTTCCGGGAAGTATAAAATAAACGATTATTCGTTTTTCCAGAACCGAATATTTCCAAAAAAATTCTCAATATATTGCAAAGTTCGAATTGAAATATTTGCCACTCACATCACTGCATGGAAGCCGTGTCTAAGAGGGCTCCTATATATAAATACATAAAAATTGTACAGAAACGCACGTCTTTTATTCCTATAGAATAATATTTACCCACATGAAACAAAAATTATAAATTAATGGTGTTTTTTTGCTGTTTTAAAAAAATTACTGAAATTCCTCCATGTTTCAATACTCTTTTGCGTGGAAATCATACGACTTATAAAAATGTTAAGATAGTTGAATTGTAGATAATTTTCTTCTCTTTATTTTACTACAGAATCTCTTTTTGCGTAAGTAGCTTGTATTGCCAGTTGTAAGGTGAAAACCACTAAAAACACTATTTTTAGTGGTTTTATTGATGATTTCTCATATTTGCCGCGAAAATTTTTGTTGGACAACTTCAGATTCGTGTTCAGCACCCCAAAAAACATAAAATAAACCACTAAAATTAATTACAACAAAACTTTTCACTTTAAACTACCGTTTGACAGAACTATTATGATAGGTGTAGGGGAGAGTGGGGGAATGGCGGCCCCCTAAGCAATGTTGAAGGCCATTGACACATTTTCAACTGTAAATAAATAAATAAATAAATAAAATAAAATAAATTTTTATTCTAGACAAAAACTACAAACCAAAAACTATATACCGTTATAAGTATAAAAAATGTAGTGTTGGCCGGTATTACCCACACTCATGGGGTAAAACCGACCGCAGGTCGTCATTGTCTCAAAACAAAAAACGACAAGAATATTATAATCATTTATTATTCACAAAAGTCGCATGATGTTTGTTGTCTTCTCTTGCAAAGACGACCTTGGTATGTTAAAACTTCTCGATATTTCTTTTAAACACATGGCTGCTTGTTAACTTTCTGAACTCCGCGAAACTTTTTATGTTTTTGTGTGTATTTTCGCGTCTAGGAACTAAAAAATATTATACCTTATTTTGGTTAGTCAGAAACTTGAAACATTTGAGATTATGTAAAATTATTCCATGTTAATCTAGAGGCTCTACTGAAACCATTAATATAGTCTCGGTAGTTCTAGTACTTAGTAATGAGCTAATTATTATACCTTCAAAGCAACTAACTTCTTACAAGAAAGCCTGAGTTTTCAAAACACGTTCACTCTAAGGTGTCCAACTCAAACTGAAGCTTCGTTTCAATAACACGAGATGGCGTTGGGTGTAACGGCGGCCAACAATATATGCGCTGGCGAGAAAATTGACGGCCGGAATTACCCCAGAGGCCGGCATTCCCCCACTCTCCCCTAATTAGTGAACCTTTAGAACTTTGACGGACCGTGTCCAAAATTATCTTTCAATGGTACCTAAAAAAAGAAAAACTTGTTCGTTCATAACAAGCCAAGAAAAACCATATACAGGATCGCTATATCCCTGTCAGGAACACACCGGTTTGCCATTATCTTCGATGCCACGCTCCAAAAATCTAAAATATTAATCATGAAGTTTATTTTGGAACAACTAATTTCAAAAGCGCTTCTGGATAAATACCCACGTGATTTCAATCAAAACCCCCAATATGGCGCTTTTGAAACCGGCGTGGCGGTGGGGGGAACGGACTATAGTTTCATTTCGGTCGCATTGCGAACCGTATCGATTATACACTTCGGTGTTCGGGATGGTCGACCGCAGGCTGACTGTGCACGCACTGTCAATTCGCCGTTGATTTGCTGCCCCGATACGGACCTTTTTGCCCCTCCACCGATCGAAAATGAATTTTTCCAAAGGAAATGAACGCGCGGTCGAAAACCTATGGCAATATTTTGGCTGTTGGCCATAGACGTAACTAGGGGGGGGGGGGCTACGGAGGGCTTAGCTCCCCCTACATTTCTATTAGCCCTCCCTAAAATGTAAAGAATGTGCGAAGATATGCTTCTCGTAAACAGAATAGATCTAACATTCTGACAACGCAACGTTACGCAACACGGCGAACACCGCACGTGCCTTTTTAAATTCACCAGTTTCGACGAATCGCTTGCTCTTGCGGAATCTTGCGCCTTGTGCCCCCACAAAATCCGACTGAAATTTAAACGCGCAAGCGAGAGCGAACACACCGTGCCTGCTGCCGAGAGAAAGAGAGACGAGACGGGCTTCGGAGAATGTACTTTTTGCTGTGCCAGACTCCAGACTTTTATTTTGTTATTCATCCAGTGTATTGTTGTTTCGTTATAATATGTACTATCCGTAAATAATCTTGCATCACAAAATGACAGACATTCCCAACATTTTTTCTCTGGTTTCTACACGGAAACCTCTACTTTTTCATGATGTTTTTTCTTAAATGAATTAAAGATGATTCAAAATTACCAGTGGATAGACCTAAACATTATTTTTTGAAGCCTTTTAAAATTAACGTTTTTGGGTGTGGCAACTCAAGGGTGGTACAGGGTGATCCAATCAGTAACGTATTTAGAAGGGCGCGACCGAACCCATTTCGAAATTTGAAAATATTCACCCCAGCTTGTAAATTTGAAGATATTGGGATTTCCCAAGACTAATTTTATGTAATTTTTCTTCAAATTTTTAAAAAATTTCACCTGCGGCGCATTTTTTAAAATTATTTTAAATGCCCTTGTTTAAAAAAAAGACACAAAAATTGTCCCTCCACAACTCGAAATTAATTCCTATACTATACGTCACAGAAGTGATCCAAACCCGTAGCACCGGCCTACCATTTTACAGAATGACATGTAAAAAATATACCTTTGTAAGTAGCGTACCGACTTTCAAAAATTTCTTCTTAATGGATTAAATAATTCCTTGTCGGGGCTCCGCATTTTCATGCGGCACCCGGCCCCGCAAAATCTTGAGCCGGTCCTGATCAGCCCCCCCTAAATATACGCCCTAGTTACGTCTATGTGTTAGCGAATTCAAAGCCGCTTGGAAAGCCATACAAGATTCTCTGATTTAGACTAAAGTCATTGCCAATTTAGACTAAAGTCATTGTCAAGAAAGGGTCCACTCGAGAAGCTTCAAAATGCAATCTAACATAGTTTAAACTGAAAGTCATCTTTGATGATGTGACGAAAATTTAAAAAGAGATTGACTCATAAGCGCCCAGCCCCAAATTATATTAAAAATTGTGTTAATGAATAATCCGCAACCAGCAATACCTTTAGGAGCAGCTATATATACTCCTAGCTTTACTTACGTAATAATAATCTTTATTAAAAATACAGCTTGTCCTGTTGTTATGAGGCGCCATTTCGGACTAAATTGTTATTTTTGAATATATAAATTTCTCGCGCTAATATATTTTTTTAGTATGATATTTATAGAAATTTGCGTGAATAATCTTTTTTTAGTCAAATTTATATATTACGCATCGCCCAAAAGTATATATTACAGTAAACGCAAAAAAAATATATCAAAACACGATATATTAATTTGGTGCGTCAATATATAATAATTTCGGGTACCACTGGTCGTCACCAGAGGTCGCGCCGCGCATCCCTAAAGTGCACCGGCAACCCTGCAGCAGAAAGGGCAGAAGCCCGAAGTCGAAATATTTTTTTTGTATGATATTTATAGAAATTTGCGTGAAGAATCTTTTTTTAGTCAAATTTATATATTACGCATCGCCCAAAAGTATACAGGGTTAACTATGACTTACCTTAGCTCGTATCCGGACCGCTTCCTAGTCTTGCGGAAAGCTGAGTACCGCGACACCACAAGCCGTCTCCCTTAATACCCCCGGAGCACCTCTGATGAATTCCTGTCCACCATCTAACCTCTTCTGAAGCATAGATAAAGGATTTATTGTTCTGAAGCCTCGGCGCTATGAATTAAGCGACGTGTATCGGCCCGGTCGAGTCTATGAAACGTTTTTCGACTGCTCCCCGCTGCCCCGTTCGTCATTTCATAACATACTAGCTAGGCAACTGTACATACAAGGTTTGTTCCAACAGGGCCAATAACCGTGCTCAAGCACGTTCAGCGCATGCACACTACCCCACTGGCTGTTCCAACTGAATTATGTACCTACCGACACGGGACGATACACGCACTGTTCCAGCCGATTTATGGATCATTTGTGTATCGTCCTTGTACGATAAAAACGGTGCCTGGTCTAAAGCAATAACCGCGTGTACTGACATGCGCAGTGTATGGTCGTGTGACAGAGATAAACATTAACCTAATATTTTTGTTTTTACGTAGATAGTTTTAAATCGATGGCTGGGATCGTATTTTTTATTTCTTGTTGGTTTTTGGATTGTTGGGTAGGGCGGGGAATCGTTGAACAATTTTTTAGAGTGAAGAGTGAGGTTAGCCCACCGAACATTCGGTTAGCCACATATTAAACACGCAGGTTAGGTGCGGTCACAAATATGATTTGGTCGATTTGATTCACAATCCGTTCCATCTGAAATTTTCTTTGGGATCATTTGTTCCAACTCGAATTTACGTACCGTCACAGAACTGTACATGAACTAGATGATAACCCTTAAAGAACGCATGCGCTAGTTTTGCACCGTTCATGTGCGATCCCAAAGAAAATTTCAGATGGAACGGATTGTGAATCAAATCGACCAAATCACGTTTTGTGACCGCACCTAACCTGCGTGTTTAATATGTGGTTAACCGAATGTTCGGTGGGCTAACCTCACTCTTCACTCTAAAAAAGTATTGTTTATAGTGCTTTGCATGTGCATTTGTGCAATGTGTGCTAGTGCAGTTGTGATTTTTTGGTTACCCTTCGGGGTTTTCCTGGCGGAGGGGATCCACCGTCGTGGTCGTCAGGCTGAGTACCTCGCTTCAAACAAAAGGAATAGCAGAGGGAAACCAAGAGATCCCCAACAGATTTAGAAAATGTGAATGTTGTGTTGTGTGACTTTTAATGTAAAAAAGCAAGAAAACAGAAAATGGTGCAAACAATCCTGGAAATGTCAGTAAGGTAGGTGTTTCATAGGCATTCTACATGTTCCTTAGAAAGTAATCGTTTTTAAAAGGAAATCGAAATTTTGTGGTGAATCCTCGGATAAATTGATAGACGTGGCAACGCCGCGCTATTGACATACGCGAAATTTTTAGACATGTCGCGCGGGCGTCCATAGGCGGCGTTTTTTTGAGGGGTTTAATACAATTTGAAAAAAAAATTTTTTAGGCTTAAGACAAATTTATTTTGGCAAGTCTAATTTTTCTTTATCTGCCATAAAAAATTTTGTACTAAGTGATAGTTAACCCTGTATATTACAGTAAACGCAAAAAAATATATCAAAACACGATATATTAATTTGGTGCGCCAATATATAATAATTTAGGATACCACCGGTCGTCACCAGAGGTCGCGCCGCGCATCCCTAAAGTGCACGGGTGACGCTGCGTTTACTGAAATATATGCTTTTGGGTGATGCGTAATATATAAATTTGATTAAAAAATGATTATTCACGCGAATTTCTATAAATATCATGTTAAAAAAATATATTAGCCCGAGAAATTTATACATTCAAAAATAATAATTTAGTCCGAAATGGCGCCTCATATGTTGTTCTCAAATTATGTATTTTCAGATGTTCACTCTTCTGGTGAACTCGCCGGTTTGAATTGAATAAAATCGTTTACTGTCGTACCAGTTACTGACACGCCCATTGAACCATTTGATAGTTTTGACACGGATATCTAACCGGCACCGTCGCAATGATGAAAGCCCGCCAGTTGGCGACGCGAAACGTCACTACGTCATCGCAGCGTGGTAGCTTTTTGTAGTTGTTTACGTTTCCTTGTCTGGCGATTTTCCTGTTTTAAGGAACGTTTGTTGTGTTTATTGTGTTTTGGACTGTGTTTTTTTAGTAATATAGTACGTGGAGTTTTATTAATACGGTGGTAAAACAGCAGTGATTCAGAATAAAGTGATTAAAATTCGATTTTAGTTTATACGTTTTAGGATGTGTTTAGAGTTTCGGACGTGGACGTGTTCCGTTCCCAACTGCGAAAGAAATTACAGAGGCAGTCCTAAAGTGTCCCTAAAGACCCCATTTTAAGGTTTAAGGCCATCAAAAGAGATTTTGTTTCTACACAGTCTTCCAGGGTAAAAGTGCTTTTGGTTTGGTCTCTTTGGAACGTTTTATATCTAACAATTTTACATGGTTTAACGTAACCTCCTTAAAATCAGGAAGTTTTATGGTTTTATTCATTCGAATTTAGTTGTATCTAGGCACGCAAATAAGAAATAATTATTGGCATTAACGAACATTTTACCGGTAGACATCAAAATGAACCAAAAGCCCTTGAAAATGGGACTTTCGCTCTCGTATCGTAGATTATTATCCGTGTTGTAAAACCATGAGCTATAGGTATAATATGTAAACAATTATTTTAAAGTGTTTTTTACCAAATTTGACATCTTGAAATTTGAATTTGGCGCCTTAGGCCCAGCTACCTTGGGTGACTCATCGCTTTCAGCTGCCGAGCCTTGTCATTACGACGGTGCCGTATTTATTTATATATATTTATATATTTATTATGCTATGTTACATAGGTATAGTAAACCATAGGAGATAACGCTAGGGACGCAGAGGGGAAGTAAAATAAAAAACGCGTGAATAGGCCATAAAATTGCTGCCGCCACAGGCGTCGGTAATAACGGCGGTGAAAATTTTGGTAGTCAGTTGGGGAGTCTGATAAAATAAGTAATTTGAAAGCGTTATTAGTTGCCTCCTCATCGCAAACCCTTATTACGTTTGCGATAATTTCCCTGGCTTGGCTATGTATGGTCTTTCCGCGGACACTGGTCATTATACAACCACTACTAACACCGCAAAACTCAAATTGTCTCCCTTCGCGCACGGCTATGAGGCGAAGACTAGTGTAGGTACGTGATATTTACGACCGCCAGTCGCTCTAAGAAATATTCAGCTTGGGATATTGATTGCAGGATGAATCTTTACTGGGCTTGCTAGGCGTTGCCGGATCGCAAAAAGCCTGTACAATTCTGGTGCACTAGCGTAATGGTTTTGCAGGGACTCTTTAAAATAAGGGGACCCAGCATGTCACAGTCTATCACATAGGAAAATGAAGCCTCGTTTTCTGTATATCTCAAAGGAGACCACATAAGTGGGCTGGTACAAGGTTATGTTTATGTCAGTGTCCAACTGCCATCAGGTTTTATGTGACATGCCAGTGCCATAGATTCCAAAGGAGGCAAAATATTTCGCATCATAGTTCACAATTTTTAAGTTTTCTAACTTCCATATAGTCAATTAAAGGTAATGCGGCCGCCTGTAGTAGTCCCAATAATTGCAACCAGATTTTTCATGTCTCACCTTTAGTAATCCTACAATTCCCATTACGTGGGCATTACGTATAAGTAAGTAGTTCAAAACAAAAATGGTATTTCCTAAATTTTAAATTATTAAGCAGGTAGCTTCAGTCAGGTCTTTTTTTAAACAGTTTTTATCTACAACTATAAGTTTATTTTACGTTTGTGAGGTACCTTGGAAGAGAAATAAAATTACAAAAATGAGCACCGAGAAAAACTATATGATTAGAACTAAGTACAAGACCTAATCTTATTAGTCCATCCCGAAATCTGTGAAAGTTCTTTGGGTAGATACATTCAACAAGGGAAGAAAGTTCAAGTACACATATTATTACAAATGGATTCAGGAACCTGGTAACAAGGTGCAATAGCGACAAATTCTCAAATAAGCAAAATCGGCACTGACTTACCATACTTATATTACCTA
Organism: Pseudeuparius sepicola; assembly: GCA_963920635.1. NCBI lineage: Eukaryota > Metazoa > Arthropoda > Insecta > Coleoptera > Anthribidae > Pseudeuparius > Pseudeuparius sepicola. Next base: position 9,867,002 of record OY987304.1, read on the forward strand.
AATTCCTGGAAATAATTGCAGGAAACCAAATTCAAATATAAAATAAATTTGATTAATTTGGCACTTGCCATATTCTGTGTTTGTTGACAGAACATTGTCAAGCCTAATTTTTAGAAATCATTATTAATTTTTACCAACAATCAAAGTACCTCTTATATATTCATAGATTCTCCAATAAAATGGCATACTTGGCATCATTGAGACCATTAGAATGGGGAAAGAAACGGCCTCACTTTGGAAAGTATAATGCTGGGTCCCCTTATTTTAAAGAGTCCCTGTGGCTTTGGTTTATTGTATTTCCTAAAGAGAATTATATTTGGAAGTTTGGCAACATTCGAAAATTTTTACTCGCATTCTTGAGGCTCGTATTCTCTCGTAAGGTGGACTATATGTCCAAAGTTGGGAACTAAATTTAGTTGAGGGTGAACCGATGAAGTTTAGATATACTTGTAAATATAATTGAAGGTGATGAATATTCATCTCTAGCACAAGTTGGTACACCGACATCGACCGAAAATTTTGCATACGGGCCTTCTCATTGCGACGGTGTCGATCTAACCCAAAAAATAATTCTGGCATCACATGTCAAAAATTTCTAACCAACAAATCCTATTTGCGCAGCATTTCCCTGAATATGGCTTAAACTTTTTGCCCTAGACACAGAGGGAAAAACCTCACAATTTATTAGTATATAGCAGGCAAGCTATTTTTTCCCATCTGATGTTAATCTTCAAGATCACCATACAGGGTGTTTCATAATTGCATGCTGATCCGGCAGGAGGATATTCCTTGGGCGGTTTTAAGACACAATTTTCATATTAACATAGGTCCGGAAACGCTTCATTTTCGATATACAGGGCGGTAAAAATTGAAGAAAAAATCGGTTTTTCTTCAATATTTCGGAGACTGGTTTAGATATTTTTTTGATATTCAGTACACGATATCTGTGTATAAAAGCAAGTATTTTGACAAAAAAACATTTGTTCTGATTCCACCAGTGGCGTCCCCACAAACAGATCGATACACATTTTTGAGAAAAAAATGTGAGGCCAATGCTATTTTTCAAACTAAGAATTATTTTCCTAGTCTTTGTTGTGTGTCTTTCAAAAATGAGCTCTTGACTTTTTGGCCTACGACGGACGGTTTCCGAATTAAAAAATAAAAAGCATTTACTTGCTATGCCGCTATGGCAGATTAATTTATTATTTAAAATCTAGTAGGCCACTGAGATTTAGTTTTGTGTTTACAACCAATTGTCAAATTTTTCACTTCAATACTTTATCTGAATGTGAGTGATTGATATAAGTATAAGAAAATATGTTTGAGAATGCCGAGTTTGCCGATATTCATTACATGTACGGTCTTGCGGATGGAAATGCATTTGAAGCCAAGCGACTGTATGCAGAGCGTTTTCCGCAAAGAATTGTGCCAGATGCAAGAACTTTTTCAAGCGTTCATAGGAGACTACGCGAGAAGGGATGTTTTAAACCCGATCACCATTTAAAAGGGGCACAACGAATCGCAAGAACAGAAGAAACTGAAATAGCTGTTCTTAATTCAGTTGAGCAAAATCCCGAAATAAGCACAAGGAAAATTGCTAGTAATTTGAATATCTCCCATATTTTAGTCTGGAGGATACTTCACGATTTTTTGTTATACCCTTACCATATTCAACGGGTTCAGGCCTTACTGCCTCGGGATTTTCCATTTCGTATAAATTTCTGCCAATGGTTTATTCAAAAAATTGTTGAAAATCCACTATTTGACAGAGAAGTATTATTTACTGATGAAGCCAGTTTTTCCCGAAATGCAATTAGAAACTTCCACAACAATCACTTTTGGGCTGAAGAGAACCCGCATGCAATCGTCGAAGTCAATCACCAAGAACAATTCTCGGTAAATGTGTGGGCAGGAATTGTTGACGACTATTTAATTGGACCCTTTTTTCTGCCAGGAAGATTAAATGGAGAAAATTATCGTCACTTTCTTGAAAATGATTTACCAGTGCTGTTGGAAGATGTCCCCGTTTTAATCCGAAATCGAATGTGGTTTATGCACGATGGAGCCCCTGCGCATTTTAGTGTTTTGGCACGTGCCTATTTGGACCAAAATTACAATAATCGCTAGATAGGCAGAGCAGGAACAGAATTATGGCCGCCTAGATCCCCTGACCTGAACAGTCTAGATTATTTCTTATGGGGCCATCTTAAAACCTTAGTTTATAGCACCCCAATCCAAACTGAAGAAGAACTGAGAAATCGCATAACAGATTCCTGCAACACTATAAGAAATACGCCAGGAATTTTTCAACGAGTACGCGAATCTATGAGAAGAAGAGTTGAGGCGTGCATACTTGCAGGTGGTCGACATTTTCAACACCTGATATGATTTAATTAATTTCATTGTTAAGATTTCAATAATAAATTAATCTGCCATAGCGGCATAGCAAGTAAATGCTTTTTATTTTTTAATTCGGAAACCGTCCGTCGTAGGCCAAAAAGTCAAGAGCTCATTTTTGATAGACACACAACAAAGACTAGGAAAATAATTCTTATTTTGAAAAATAGCATTGGCGTCACATTTTTTTTCTCAAAAATGTGTATCGACCTGTGTGTGGGGACGCCACTGGTGGAATCAGAACAAATGTTTTTTTTTTTGTTAAAATACTTGCTTTTATAGGCAGATATCGTGTACCGAATATCAAAAAAATATCTAAACCAGTCTCCGAAATATTTTTACCGCCCTGTATATCGAAAATGAAGCGTTTCCGGACCTATGTTAATATGAAAATTTTGTCTTAAAATCGCCCAAGGAATATCCCCCTGCCGGATCAGCATGCAACTATGAAACACCCTGTATATCACAAACGGTACCTATACCTATACCTGCCACCGAAATTGGACGCCACGTGGTTGGCTACAGTGCACCTAAAATTATGTATAGTATTTAGCAAATGGCGTATAATTTAGCGCGGTGGAAATACGTTGTAAACCACCCCGATATATTGATCGCAGCTTTGTGGTAAAAACGTCGCGCTGCTCGGGACGGAGTATATACACAATATATATATAAGTATATATATATATATAAGTATATATATATATATATATATATATATATATATATATATATATATATATATATATAATATAAGTATATACACAATTTTGTATATGCACATGGCGTGGCGCGGTCGGGTCGGTGACTAGTAATCCGCGGGCGTTCTGTTTGCGTTTCATCTCGGTTTTTGCCGAACGCGGGCCGCTATTTTTCAAATGAAGCGCTTTCAATATTTCACATATATCCGTGTTTGTTTTGGGGGGACATTACCGAGGAGATTTCCAAACCCGGTATTTTGTTAAGCTAGTTAAAAATGCATTTGCCGGCGACCGCTTCATTTCGCATTGCGGAAAACGCGTTCACGCGCGGTCGTATTTTACATTTATGCGCAGCGTTTTTGACGTGCCCGTGCAAATCAAATTTATCAAATATTTAGGGGTCGAACTTATTGCAGAAGTAGTGAAATATTAGCCCATGCCTGGACCTAGGGTTCCTGGGATAGGGAGAGTTGGGACAATAAAGTCATTAGGGTCATTACTCGCCGATTTTGGTCATTATTGAGAGTTACAATATTTTCTATCTATTGCCGTCGCAAAAATTTTAGATTCTCATAGAAACTGTATGTCAAATTAGAGTTTTGTTTTGTATTTAGGTTATGATTGATGATTATGATCAAGAAAAATGATGGGAACTCATGGGAGCGGTGTTTTAAAGTGTATGTATGGTTGCCCTCTATGATAAAACTTGTTAGTGCACGGCCACACATAACGCGGATGGCAGACTGGAGAGCAGGGCGGAAAGCGGAGAGTAGTGCTGGTAGTGTCCACACAGTCAGCGGATTGTGACAGTTTTGAAATGCGTTTTGCGCAGAGAGGTTGTAAGTAAAGTGGAAACATTGAAAAGTCGAACTTCATAGAAGCAGTCATAAAAATGTCGATTTCTACATTCTTTTTATGTGAAAATTCACAACCCAAATTTCGGATATTGAAAAATAAACGTGCAGTGCGGGTACATGAAATAAACCTAAGCAGGGAAACACTTGGTGAATTCCATCATCCGTACAAAAATAATTTTGGAAATCTCAACCCAAAGTTTGTCTAAAACACCGTGGTTGTGGTGATATGCATGAGTTACGTTCCATAGGGGTTTGCGACTAAAAACTTCACTAATTATAGCATTTCGCGATCCATATCGTTTATTATTAAATAGGTATATGTCAAACTGACTTGAACGCTCCGCTACCAGCCAGCAAACACGCCTATAACTTTCCGCTCCCCTCTCCGCGACACGATAGTAGGCTTTCCATTGTTTTGAAAGCTCCGCTACCATCTCCGCCCTGCCTTATGTGTGGCCGTGCACTTAGGCGTAAATATGAATACCATTATCAAATAGTTTAAGTTCTGAGTTGACAAAAATAGCTATATGACACCAAACGGACAACACTGTCATTTCGACTTTAAAAAAATTCAAAAGAAAAATGTAAAATATTGCACATTAGTTTTCAAGCATTAGTTGCAGCTGCCCGATTATTACAAATAACCAAATACTTACCTGGTATGGTAAATAATGTGGTTTAGCGCGCTTAGCGCACATGCTTGCAAGAAATGTAAAAGCTCTGCATAATATAATAATTTTTATACATTGTATTTTATCTCGTATTTTAGATTAAAAATTAACTCCAAATCCTGGTGCACAACCACAACCGAAAATAAACTATGTATTTTAGATTATATCCAAAAAGTAGTATTAATGTATGCAGACCATCCAATAGGTGATAAAATTATTGGAGCTGGACAAAAACTAGAGCCCGTTTACCTACATTAGAAGACATTGTTTGAATGTGTTCTAGATTATATTAAATATAAATTTAATACATTAATTTTAACAAATTTGCATTTTAATCTTCAATTTTATTACTGTCCTTATTTGTTGGCAAAACTTAGAGTTCAATTGTGACCTTCATTTTCATTACATTCTTCACTTTGTCATAATTAAATTGTGGATTTTGCCAACAAACAAACAAATATGATTTAGAATGCATTATTCTTAATTACAGAGATTTGCTCTCCAAACTGGCATGATAAAAGGAAAAAAAGAAGAATTTTTTTTTTGTTTTATTAAAAAAAAAACAAGTGTACACCTCTGCTGGATAGCGTTCATTGCTTCATTGCATTCATTGCATTTAGTCTTGCATTGAATCTTGCATTGACTCTAATGTTTTTGGGGTTTTGTGGGTTTCTTAGTTCCTCGGAGTTTTTTTTTATTTAAAAACAGTTTTATGTATGAAATTTTCTGTTTGTATGTGGCTAATGGTTTGGTTTCTTTTCTTCTTTTTTCTTGTTCTTTTTTTCTTTTATTGGACACAGCACAAGCTGGTCTTAGGTGTCCTAAATTGTTTATATTTATTGCATTATTATTGTAGCCATCAAATATTTTTATTGTATAAAAGCTATTAGCTATTAAGGGTGCTTTCCCTGTATAGATTATTCACATTTGGTGCATTGGATTATTATAATGTAATAGTTGTTATAATGTAATATGTAATAAAAAAAGTAACGGCAATAAAAGAAAATTAAATGAATAGGAGGAGCTTTTAAAATAAGCCGCCATTTAAAAAAATCACTTTGCAAAAAAATAAACATAATTATTCTACTAGAAACAAAGAGAGAGTTTTCTTGGCACCGAAATGTTCGAAAAGTATTGGTCAGCGAAGTTGCTTATACTTTGCAGCAAAATTTTATGCGCTGATACCTGAAAACCTACAAAGAATCTTTAATTATGAATTGTTTAAGAAAAAAGTGTCAAATTTTCTTAAGACAATTAATAGAAAACAAATACACGATATTGTAAATAATAATTAAAATAGTTTATAGTTTAATATTATATAAAAACTGTGCACTACCGAATTGTGACGATATTCCTGATGCATGTGTAATGAACCAGTCCGGCTGCAACTGTTCCTGGTTATGATGTACATACATTTTCCTTGAATTTAATTGATAACGATTAAGTCCACCCCAAACAAGCAACCTATAAGTGGTTGTTTCGTGGGTATCTGATCTTGTTTATTTACATATAGATATTGTAACTATTTCACAATGTACTTTGCTTCATATGTGGTTGAATGTAAATAAACACATATTATTATTATTATTATTATTTGTTTAGTATATTCCCCACCTCATAGATGGCGCGCGTGTATTACGGACCAACTTTAATACATATAGGTATTCCTGTGGTTATAAGTTTGTTACGCACATGGAATCTATCTCAAATTATTTTTCATCCACAAAATTAATGTGACTTTTGAAAAATTATTTTTTTCTCTGTTAAAAGTGACGGTATTGTCCTAACTCTCCCAATCCAGGAAGTCGACCTGAACCAACATTGTATTATAGACGCGAGCATGACGTCATAATGTCATTTTTATGGGCTTAGCTACGGCCCAGTTCCGGGGCTTATCTCATCCCCCTTCGATTAGTTGGGGGGTTTGTCTGGCTCGAAATCATTCCCCCCAACTTTAGCAAATTTGAATACCTTATAACAAAACATATCCTATCTTAAACCTAAAGACAAACACACAACACCCAGGGTACTTACCGTGGTGGGAATCGAGCCCACGACGTACGATGCCAATGCGTGCGTACTACCAACTGACCCATGCACTCCGCCCCCTCATAATTAGATTGTTTTTGGGATCTGGAGTGGCGCTAGTGTACGAAAAAAAATGGCGTTTAAAATGTCCCGTTGTTTTGATTAAGCTGTATAATTTCTCAACCTAGTAAATTGCTTCGTTTCCCGAAAGCATTAATTGCATTAATAACTTAAATCCAAAAAAGATACTTAGCAGTATGTCGTACTTTCAATTCATTTTGCTCAAAATGACAACCAAGACATTACATTACTTATAATTATAATTTCCCGCCTCATTTATTGTTAAAAATGGGCGCCAAATTATTCCCCCGCGCCGTATAGGTTGCTATAGATACATGCTTGTATCTGATAACACGAAATGACGATGCCCATGAAAAGAATCGTAATGCAGAGACCATTAGGTACGTCAATTATGACAGAAGAATAAACAGTAGGTATTTTGTTGAGCCAGTTTTGAAAACATATGATAATTTTCATGTTTTTTTTACTAGCTAAGGATGGCTGAAATGTGGAGAAAGGTATTCTATAAATAAATTAAAAGTAAAAAAATATTTTTAAAAAAAGCTTTTATTTAAATGCGCTAAAAAGAATAAAATAATATTTTCTTTTAAAACTTTTACTATCAACTTATAACGTCATTCCACAATTTATATGATATAAAAGCTTGTCGCGAGATTTAAGTAGTGGTATTTACTTAGTTTGAAAACTTCAATCTCGCGACAAGCTTTTATATCATATAAATTGTGGAATGACGTTATAAGTTGATAGTAAAAGTTTTAAAAGAAAAGATTATTTTATTCTTTTTAGCGCATTTAAATAAAAGCTTTTTTTAAAAATATTTTTTTACTTTTAATTTATTTTGTAATTTTTAGTTTGGCCAGGTGTCTGAGTCTATTCATCTCAGTTAACGCATCATTGTTGCAAGGTCGTTTGCCGGTTAGTTTAGAACAGTCTAGCTCTTCAATGAGGAGACCTTCTAATGACCATCTTGGGTGTTCCGCCATGTTGGATTTAGAATGACGTCACACATATAATCATGCATTGTCATCCAAATTAAACGTGTGTACAAAATTTCAGCTCGATCGGTTGAAATTTAACTAGTCCGCCATCTTGAGTGTTCCGCCATGTTGGATTTAGAATGACGTCACACATATAATCATGCATTGTCATCCAAATTAAACGTGTGTACAAAATTTCAGCTCGATCGGTTGAAATTTAACTGTCCGCCATCTTGAGTGTTCCGCCATGTTGGATTTAGAATGACGTCACACATATAATCATGCATTGTCATCCAAATTAAACGTGTGTACAAAATTTCAGCTCGATCGGTTGAAATTTAACTAGTCCGCCATCTTGGGTGATCCGCCATGTTGGATTTAGAATGACGTCACACATATAATCATGCATTGTCATCCAAATTAAACGTGTGTACAAAATTTCAGCTCGATCTGTTGAAGATATCTGCTTCAAAATTGAGTTGCAAGATTCCACCCGAACAAATTACATACATACATACATACATACATACATACATTGCAAGTTAAATAAAAGCTTTTAAAAAGTATTTCAGCGCTTATCATTGCCAAGGCTTCCACTGGCCATTTTTTCAGGATCAGAATTAAAATCGCAGACTATAAATCTGGTATATGTAGTTAAGATATACGCTGCTTTGTGGTAAAATCCTTCGTATTAAGATATATGGGGGCTGCCGTACGCACCTGGGGGCATTGTAAACCGCTTGATACACAGGAAATCAATGTCAACAGGGCGACGCAAAGGGGATGCTGCAAAATTGAACACGGACAAAGCGTCAATCAAGCCAGATTGATTGATGTCGGACAAAAGGGCGTTACTGGTAAATCGCCACATCCGATGCATGTAAGAAGGAAGCATACTTTAGATCATTTTTTGTATAAGGCGCAAAGCAAAGCACAAACTACTGGGTAAGATAATAAAACTATATATCATAAACTATGGGCAGTGCCTTTTTCTTTTCGGTCTAAACTAAAATTGTATAAATTTTCTATTGTAAGTCAACTTAAAATTATCAATATAATATTATTATCATTGTGGAAGGTAGCTTTTGCCCTCTTGTTGAGACAACTGCATAAATATCGTCGATAATAAAAATAAATAAATACAAAAATTTACAAAAATGTAAATACGTAAGGTATCCACATAAAAATATCCTAGCCATCAGGTAGGTACGTAACAATACACCCATTAGAAAAATTAAAAAAACATAATAATTATATCTACTCCTTGCTCTTCCTTCTTGATGAAACAGCATTTCTTCCAGCTTAGTTTTAGGTCAGCTTCTCGTAAGTGTTGGAATATCTCTCGGACTTTTTTCTTCTTGACTTGATCTTCAAATGTTCTTCTCAAAATAATTACATCATCCAGATATGCTAGACTTGGTAGGCTTCATTTTCATAGTGGATGTCATCATGCTTGCTTCTAATTTTGATACACCCTGTAGCGACAGCTAATTCATCCCAGCCTCAATCTGTTCCATATTCTTCCTTCACTACTGTTGTCAAATCTCGTTTTTATTTTGTCCAGTTCGGTTTGTGCTTCATTTTTCATTTCTTCGATCTCCGCTTGCACCGCCAACAACCTCTTCGAAGTTGGTAATTTTCTTTTGTAATTCCACTTGAATCTGTTCTAATTTCTTGTTGGTTTCGTTTCGTCCGGTTTTTATTTCTTCTTTAAGGTCACTCATATCGGTTCTTCTTCATTGTTCCTTAATCCACTCTTCATTTATTTATGAAGATTCTGCATTAATTCTCCCTGTTTCTTTTCTCTTTTTTCATATTTATTCTCTCTTTCTTCGTGTTTCTTGTCCATTTGATCAAATTTCTTCATAAACATTTACATCAACTTTTTCATTTCCATTGCGGTTTGTTTTCTGGTTGTGGGCATTCACCTCAGGGTCCTCTTAAAATCCCGCTTCTGACACCGAATGTACTGGATATCAACAATACCAGTCCAAACTCGTTGCCTTGATTGTTTAGCCTTCACAAATAAACTTGTCAGATACTGTTACTAACCAAGAATATTCTGTCAGCTCCAAAAATCGCACTGAAATCGCGTTATAACCTTCAACTCCTCCCAGGTCCAATTCCCAGGGATTATATTATAATCAAATATAAGACTGGAGATTACTCTAGAATATTCCTGGCCAATGATAGTTGCACAAATCATAGACTTCTTAGTCAATTTTTAGAAAGCTTATAGAAGCTCTGCAGGAAAAACAATGAAAACTAAAAGAAAATGGGACCCTGGGTGCCTCGGACCAACAAAGATGTAACGGAAAATGCCTCCAAACTAATTATAAAAATTATAAAACTGTAAGTAGAGGAAAGTGGCCCAAAATGACCCCCCTAAGGTAAAAACTCAAGAAGCGTTCACTATATGTGTGGTGGCGAAATATAAAATTATCTCTTGCATTCTTTAGTGCTTATGCCAGTAAATTAATATCAGTTTTTTGTTTCAAAACTAATGTGTAGGTACCGTTTTTTTTTTCTCAAAAATGTAAAACTGTGCAAAGGGATCCCGCCATTTTAATACAGAAATAATATGTAGGAAAATTAAATGAAACAATCCAGCTCTGCCTTTCAGTCTTGCGCTTGTATTTATGTACCATTTTTACGCATGCAATGAATCTGCAAAAAATAATTATTACCTATTTGTTTTCATTATTCCAAAGTTGGGGTAAAACGATCCCGAGATCATCATCTTGCCCAAGATTTTGAGGGATCGACAGAGCGTTGTTGTATTTAACAACGGCATTCCAAAAAAATGGCTACGCCGGCACAAGTATTAAACCTTCTAAATTATAGCCAAATACATGTATTTGTTACAGGTAAATTGCAAAATTGTGAGAGATATCCTTTATAAGCGCTGTACTAATTGTTTTGTATAACTTTCCTTAGATTAAAATCACAGAAAATCACTATTTAAAAATATAAGCGAATAACGATGTCACGTCACGTTCGATTTTCTTTCTGAAAACGGCGTTGGAAAGTAGAGAAAATTTTCTACAACTTTCATATAAAACACTTTTTTCCCTGGTCAAAAATAAGAAAGTTAAGGGGGGTCTCCAATATTTCGTGAACACCCTGTATCTCTGAACCTTGGGGTCCTAGGACTTTCTGCCCATGAGGACTTGATCTGAATGATGTGTAGAATAACATATTAGCAAGATTAACGGGAGCCGGATTTTACTAAGAAAGTGTGCGGGGTCCTTTAGAGACATTTTTACAATATCATTGTCCGAACAAAGTGAAAAATAATAATGCGAAACTTTCCCGTGTGCGGCGCGCTGCATAAACGATTCTCGCATCGACCACGGGATCGCGGACGGCGTGCCGCCTCCACACGGCCCATTCATTCGGCCGCTAATCGCGGCCTGCCATGGAAAAAAGTCCCGGCGGGATCGATGCGGCTCGTTTGAGGCGGCACGCGAGCCGCGCGACAACCGCGTCGAGTAGGCCGTGGAACGAAAAACGACCGGGCCGTCGGGCGGCCGGAGAAAGCCGACACAATTTTTGTGCAAAACGCGAACTGATCCAGGAAACCAGTAAATTTGTAGGTTAGGTCTGGGCTCACTGCAACCATGGCCAAATACCGGCACCTGGACCGACACTATATTAAAGACCCGAGCATGACGTCATATTTCATTGTTGTTTACAGACACATTTGCATGTTTTTATTTCATAAAAGATTTTGCAACAATGGTGTTTTAACATTAAACCACCTTGTAAATTTGTTTCGTCGTGTGGCGCCAGTGGCGATCGCTTGAAACAGCCCTATGCTCAGGTCTTTATAATATAATGTTGGTCCACCCGGCACTGACAACTCTGTTGCCAACTTTGGATCTTGACATTTACGTACAATGGAAAAACTTGTCGACGGACGAACCTTAGCCTAAAATAAAAAATATTGACAATACTGACATTGCCAAAGTTGGAAAGATGTTTCTTACTAAAGAAATAGCTTGGACGAGATTTCACCTTATGATAATCATGTTGATGCTTATTACGGGAACTATTAACACAATAGCACATAAGTAAGTTACTTTTCTGAGTTTATGGTGTTTATACAATATTTTCAGATGGGCAAACGAAGTAAGGTCTATAGGTGTAGATGGTGTCGTAAAACCTTTTCACCATCCCTTTTTCCAATCTATGACCATGTTTGCAGGAGAAGTCTTATGTTTGATAGCTTTTAAGATTGTCTATTTTACCTACAAGAGGAAAGAGGTAACATTTTTCTCAATTCGAAATTGAGATACTACAACATGCTATTTTAGGAGGGTTTAGAAAATGAAAATAAATTAACAAAAGGAAACAGGGACTTCAACCCTATTGTACTGGCTTTGCCAGCGATGTGCGATATGACTGCATCTTGTATGATGTTTGTGGGGCTGAACTTAACATATGCTTCAAGTTATCAAATGTTGAGGGGTAAGTTTTTTCAATTAGACCTGTTTATGGTTAAATTAATGAGGGCTTGGAATTTGTAGGTAGGTACCTAGAGTTGTTTGATTATTATGTGTAATAAAATGAAACATTTTTAAACGTATTATCATTCCAGGTGGGTCCCTGGTTTTCGTAGGAATAATGAGCATGTTCGTTTTGAAAAAGTATCTAGGGATTAAGGAATGGTCTGGTATAGGGCTAGTAATAGCTGGCTTACTTCTAGTAGCGCTATCGGATTACTTTTCCGAAAAAACTGGGACTCGAGAACACAGTAAGGTGGAGGTTATTATTGGAGATATTATAATAGTTATGGCGCAATTTTTTGCTGCTCTCCAAATGGTATATGAAGAAAAATTCGTGAAAAACTTAGACATTCCCCCTTTGCAAGCGGCCGGATGGGAAGGTATCAAAACTGGACCGACTCAGTACAGGGTTATTCATATCACATTGTACCCCTCATAATATTTTGTTTTTAATTTTGGAAAAAATGTAAATATGAAAATTGTATAAAACGTTCATGCGGTTTCAGTTGTGCATTCAGAAAAACAAATGAATATCGCGTTTTGGTGATATAGACCAAACTTTTTTTTTAGAGATACTAGAGAAGTTTATTTAGAAGGGTATGCTCTCTGTGTTGCACAAAATGGAAGAATTATATAGAACACTTTCCAAAACGCGATTCATTTGTTTTTCTGAATACACAACTGAAATCGCAAGAAAATGTTATACACTTTTCATATTTACATTTTTCCCCAAAATTAAAAACAAAAAAGTTAAGGTTAGTAGAATGTTATAAAGGCCGGTCCACACGCAACGATGTATCGTACGATTTGCATGCGCAAGTAAATCGTTACAGATAAATCGTTACAAATTCAGTGCGTCCACATTATAACAACTTATTGTAGTAAAGCTGCAATTTTAACTTGATACAATAGTCATGGAGGAAGGGTTTTTGGAGTATTTTGACGTTTTGTTTAAATGTTAAAAGGAAGAGGGAAATCAGGAAACGTTTAAATAGAACTAGATGGTCCAAAGCATGGTTATTGAAACGAAGTCTATTTTACCATTGAATTCTATTATAAAATATGCGAAATGGTCGACATATTTTTTAACAAATTTAAAATAAATCAGTTATTGATTTAGTTTTAATTAATTTAATAATTCCCTGACTAAAAGTAGTTACGAGTCGGCTACCGTCGCATCTAAAAACTGTACAAATCTCGGACAAGCGTACACACCAAATCTATGCTTTTCGGCTCAGACTTTCAACTCCGACGTCCAACTTTGCACAGTTCTAAATTTTGTTCAAATCTGCTGTCCACAGGCAACGATTTATCTGTAACGATTTGCTTGCGCATTCAAATCGTACGATACATCGTTGCGTGTGGACCGGCCTTAAGAATAACCCTGTACAATATAAATTAAAATATTCGGTCTATTTTTTATATTCAGTGCACTCAATGTTTTCACAAAAATTCCTACATTTTAATAGAATTTAGGATATAAATGTCAAAATGATATCTCACTGAATTTTAAATAAAAATAAGAAATGTAACATTATGAAAGGTATAAACGGGAAGAAAACCTGTTCATAGTGTTCATGTTACAGATGATAATTATTTTTATAACCCCCAAAACCTATATTGGCACACATGACATCTAATTTCTAATAATCTTTGAACGACTTTCCTATCATAAAATGACTACTAAAAACTAATTCACAAATAATGTAACGAAAAATACCTCTAAAGTTGCTATATCAGCTTTCAATGAATATGTCTGCACGGTTTTCTAATCTACTTAAAGATTTAGCAGATACCTAAATTTTAAGTTTGGGTATTCTACTTACAGTTTTATATATTTTTTTTGTAATTAATTTAGAGGCATTTTCGGTCATATCTTTGTTGGCCTGAGGTCCCCAGGGCCCCCTTTTCCTTTAGATTCATTGTTTTCCCTGTAAAGCTTCCATAACTTTCTAGAAAATTTGCTAGAACTTTATGATTTGTGCACTATCATTGGCCAAGAATATTCTACAGTATTCTCCAGTCTTCCTTTTGAGTATATAAGCCCTGGGAATTGGGCCTGGAGAAGTGAAAGGTTAGAAATCGTTTTTGTGCGAATTTTGGAGCTGAAAGAATATTCTTGGACAGTGACAGTAATCTGAGAAGTTTATTTGTGATTTTTGAAGGCTAAACAATAAAGGTGGTAACCAAGGCAACGAGTTTGGACTGTGATTGTTGAGATTCAGTCAGTACAATTAAATAGGACATAACTTAACAAGATAACAAAGATAAAAAGTAGGCATACGAATGTCTCATTCACTTCTAAGTATCCAAAATCAAAACCGGCGAGTAGAATGACAAACATTGTCCTGACTCTCTGCATCCCAGGACACTACTTACCACCATTATTATCAAAGACAATAACAATTTTAATGTCAACTTAACAACAATTTCCAGCACTGGATATAAAAACACAGTCTAATTTTTTTCTAGGAATATTCGGTTTGTCAGCTCTCACAGCTCTCCAAATACCATTTTACCTTATTAGAGCTAATCCCCCTATAACGGAGAAAGAGGGTGACAGGATTGAAGACGTAATAGATGCCTTTGTGCAAATATCAAACAACTGGCAACTTTTTATAGCCATTACAGGTGATTTCTGAATATTATTACTGTCAACTTAAACCAATACTAAAACAAAACTTCAGGAGTGATCATATCTATGGCAATATACAACTTTGCTGGAATAACTGTAAGTAAAGATCTATCTGCTATAACTAGAAAAGTTCTTGACTGTCTACGTACAATAAGCATATGGATGTTGAGCATGCTACTGTTTGGACAAAAGTTCCACTGGCTGCAGGTAACTGAAAATGAATAATGATAATGTTCGTCTTCTAAAAAATATTTTTAGTTGGTTGGCTTCTTCCTACTTGTAACTGGTACGTTGTTATACAACCGCGTAACTCTGGATTCATTTAAGAGAATGTTTGGCAGGAAAACTCCAGACAATGAAGAAGTGCAACAATAGCACATTATAACATGGTTCTTTCGTTGGTTACACTCCCTATTGCGGCATTCAAATAGGAGAAACCCCCAAGAGTGTTCAGTTTAGGATAGCCTGTACAAATACTACTTGCAAAACAATACTTTGCCCAGTGCTCTGAAGTTTAAACCAAGAGTGAAAAAATTTAATATGCCTGTTTAAGGAAATTAATTTTAAGGGAAATACGAGGGTTATATATGAGGCGCCATTTCGGACTAAATTATTATTTTTGAATATATAAATTTCTCGCGCTAATATATTTTTTTAATATGATATTTATAGAAATTTGCGTGAATAATCTTTTTTTAGTCAAATTTATATATTACGCATCGCCCAAAAGTATATATTACAGTAAACGCAAAAAAATATATCAAAACACGATATATTAATTTGGTGCGCCAATATATAATAATTTAGGGTACCACTGGTCGTCACCAGAGGTCGCGCCGCGCATCCCTAAAGTGCACCGGCAACGCTGCAGCTGAAAGGGCAGAAGCCCGAAGTCGAAATATTTTTTTTATATGATATTTATAGAAATTTGCGTGAATAATCTTTTTTTAGTCAAATTTATATATTACGCACCGCCCAAAAGTATATATTACAGTAAACGCAAAAAAATATATCAAAACACGATATATTAATTTGGTGCAGCGGTAGCGCTGCAGGCTGCAGCAGAAAGCGCAGAAGCCCGAAGTCGAAGTGATTATGACTACCGACGTACTGGATCAAGAACGTTAAAGTCTGGTTTAACGTTCTTGGTACTGGATGTTCTTTTTCTGTGTCAGGTTTGGGATTTGATGTTTTGTGGTGTATAACCCCACAATCATCTTACATATTAGCACAGAAAATATACTACTTGTAGGAAGTGGCTATTTATACGTCCGACCTATATAAAAGTCGGTATACGTCTTGCACTCTCATTGGTGGATTGAGTCACGTGACTTCTTTGGACGCACATTTAACTCCGTACACGTCCGAAGCCGAAGTAAACATTTGATACCTACGTCTACGTCGGAAGCCGTCGGAAGTGCATTTTTCTCAAGCATCTTTGCAATAAGGAGTGTATTCCCTCCTTTTTGGGGGATAAGCACTGCCGTATGAAAAAAGAAGGGGACATTCGCATCATATTGTTGCAGTCGGCAGCGATGCGCGCTGCCGTATGAAAAAAGAAGTGGTAATCTTTTCCAATGGTGTAACGTCGGGCGAAAATAGGGGATAGGAACCTATCTAGCCAAAATTTCAAGAAAATCGGTGGTGGGTTTTACACAGGGACTCTTTTTATTTTAAAGAGTCCCTGATTTTACACCATTCTGCGCTTTCTGCTGTTTTGGGCGATGCGTAATATATAAATTTGACTAAAAAAAGATTATTCACGCAAATTTCTATAAATATCATATAAAAAAAATATTTCGACTTCGGGCTTCTGCACTTTCTGCTGCAGCGTTGCCGGTGCACTTTAGGAATGCGCGGCGCGACCTCTGGTGACGATCAGTGGTACCCTAAATTATTATATATTGGCGCACCAAATTAATATATCGTGTTTTGATATATTTTTTTGCGTTTACTGTAATATATACTTTTGGGCGATGTGTAATATATAAATTTGACTAAAAAAAGATTATTCAAGCAAATTTCTATAAATATCATATTAAAAAAATATATTAGCCCGAGAAATTTATATATTCAAAAATAATAATTTAGTCCGAAATGGCGCCTCATAGTTATATACTAGAGATATAGAAGAGGACCATAGGCGTTGTCCTATAACGTCTACTGTTAAAAAACAATAAGTGAAGTGAAACAAGTATGTTGTAGCCATTTCACAGCGCGAATAAAGTAAAAAAGATGACAAACTTTTTAATGTAATATTATTGGTGTTATTCATTGAACTTGTAATCCGTATAGAACGTAAACTTATTCAGAATACCAGTCCAGTTCACGAAAAAACAGATGCATCTTAAAAATTTCTGTAACCTATTTTTTTATTTTTATATTAAATATTTTAATCCATTCACGAACATAGAAACTTTTATATTACCTACTTAACTTTTGTCCATAAACATACACTAACCTAAAGAGGTTATAAATTGAACATGGGATGACAAAACAAAACCGAAAATGATAAATTTCCCAATAATTATTCTATGTTGACAAAAGTAATAAAAACCTGAAAAATTGTTTTTAAATAATAAATAATATTCAGTTAAAAGCCTACTATTGTTTGTGGTAGTTAAAACCTACTCTGAACTTTGATAGAAAAAATGTTAAGTTTATGAAAATTTTAAAGAGCAAATATCCCGAAAACGATTGCTCCTAGATATATCTACAAAGTACCCCCTTTTCGCATAAAAACTTCCGAGGAAAACATATTTACGTCAGGAACGATAATACACCGAGACCAAAAAAAGCTTTGACGTTTTAAATCACGTGAAATGCCTTGCCCACTATAAAATCGCATCAAAGCTAGGCCAATATTTGAATTCCTCGCCCAGTTACAAGATTTCGTGTCAATCTCTCGATTCGTTCAAAAATTATTTGATAAAAATATAAAATAAAGTTGAAATTTCGACACCCTGTATATTTTTAGGTATGCGTTTTTGACCCCACCTTATTTTGTGCTGTCAGCCCTAGAAATTTGTACACTTAAACACCCTGTATACGAGACCTGAAGATATGCAAGGATATCTCGGCTAATTTTTGACAAAAAAAAAATGGTGGCGGGCCTTCTTTTGTCGAAATGAAAGTTGCTGTCAATCAAAAAAATTCAAAATTTTTAAACCGCTATAACTTTTCTATTTCTAGAGGTACACAAAAATAATTAAAACAAAAATTGTTTGCAAAAACTGTGAGAATCAAAATATAGGCTCTGTCAAACTGCGGATAATAGCGGCTGTGTCCAGTGTGTCGTGTGCGGTTGTGACGTGTCAGTCGCTCTGAGCGTTCTACAGCCGCGCCAATTCCGCTGTTTCTATTTTTCATTCATTTCTGTAAGAATTCTATTTCTAAAACAAAATATCCAGGTCAAATACAGAATACAAAATATGTGCCCTATTTTCTTATATCTTTAGCTGAGGGGTCGAGTTTGAAATATCCTGTATATAAAAATCAACAACAACATAACAGTATATCCTTTTTAGATACTAAAATAATTAGATCACAAAATGGTCTTTCTAACAAAATTATTGTAGATTGGTATCATAAACCAACTTTTTCAGAAAGATTTATTAATTTTCATTATAACCATTCCTTTAAACAAAAAGTTAATACTATCCTCAATCTAAAAACTGTAATAGCCTTAAAAATGTCTTCTCCAGAATTTCATCAAAAAAATTTAACATTAATTAAATGATTTTTAATTTTAACGTAGATTCCTGGGTTTTCGACCAAAATAAATAAAAAAACAACAATATTCTTTGTTGTGTTTTTTTTTCTTTTTTTACGTACGTTTCGGCAACTCAAATGCCATCTTCAGAATACAGTTTAAAAACAAATTTTAAAATCTTTTTTTTAAAAAAACGTCACATAGCCTAAAAATAATAAAACATAGTCAAGACAGGCAAAATATGTTGTTACATTGTTTTTTTTATATAAAATATATATTTTTTTAATTTAATTTTCAAAATCGAAATACTATGAATGTAAGTATTCATAGTATTTCGATTTCGAGATCGGTCTGGATATACATTATAAGTTTTGTAATTCAGAGTATTTTTTGATTTTTACAATTTTCAAAAACGCAATATTTTTAAAGTTATACGCATGGTGGACAGAAGAGGAATGAGAAAACAAAGGTATATCAATACAAGCGAGCGAAATGTTTTTTTTTTTATGTAAAAAAGTTAGGTAAGAAACGCAAAATGGATCGGGGCCGCACACATCAATAATAATAATAATAATAATAATAATAATAATTACGCAGGGATGGGTCTGGCCTGTGAGAGGGGCAGATTCACGGGTGTAACGATCCCGCGATTCCCAGTTACGCATGGAGAGGCTTGGCCTGTGACAGGGGCAGACCTACGGGTGTGACAATCCCGCGATATCCAGTTGCGCAGGGAGGGGTCTAGCCGGTGACGGGGGCTGATCCTCGGGTGTGACAATCCCGCGACTCCCAGTTACACAGGGATGGGTCTAGCCTGTGAGAGGGGCAGATCCTCGGGTGTAACGATCCCGTGTTTCCCAGTTAATGCAAGGAGGGGTTTGGCCGGTGACAGGGGCAGATCCTCGGGAGTAACGATCCCGCGTTATCCTAGTTGACCCGTATGGGTAGCGGGTTAGAATACTCCTATCGTGGCTCCGCGAGTCGTAAAAGGCGACCGAGGGCCGTCACTCCCACGTTACGGGAGAAAACTATGGAATGGAGAATGATAGGATAATTGTCATAGGGCCGCTGCCTGGGGATCGCCAGGGCATGTCTGGAGCCGGCGCTGGGCATGGCAGTGAGCGGGACGTCGGTGACAGGGCGCTGATGAGGCGGGCCCCTGTTGCACAAACAGCTACAGCCCAGCAACACGAACATCTACAACATGGGAGCCAAACGAGAACTAGGGTTCCACCCACCGAAGGTGCTGCGCGGGAACTCCAGCCAGCGTTCACTCAGGCGGGATTACAACGACGACGCATGAAATGGACTGGGTCCATGAATGAATCGATAATGCGTATTTTTTACAGGGTGACAAACTTAGGACAAGAGATGATCGGCTACCGACAACAACTGCATGCCGAGTTCTGCAGGGAGTTTCCACACATGCAAGTGTCTGAACAAAGAGTGTCAGATCAGTATCGAACTATTCTAAGAAATAACCGAATTCCAGAAACGCGACTTAACGCTATCAAACGGGAAGTTGAGCTAGAGATCCATGGCGAACACATAGACATAGACAACAATAACGGGGAAATTCAAGTGCCTGGACCACAACAAGAAGCCGGAACGGCAGAGCGAACAACTGAGAATCGGGAAATTCAAGTGCCTGGACCACAACAAGAAGCCGAGACGGCGGGACGAACAACTGAGAATCGGGAATCAGTTAACGGAGAACACTTTGAAAGCCTAGACACACAGCTGAGAAGGGCGGTATTGCGATACGAAGGCACAGACCCACTGAGCAGACCACCGCTACCAAGATTGAATTCTTCCAGGAAGCTTGCAATCATGCTCGATATTATGAACACCAGAATTTTACCCAACTATGTTTCAGTAACACCAACATTAGAACATATGCACATGTTAATCTACAGTGCCGCAACGGCCATCATCACTGAAATGGGAGCCAAGATCCGGACGGCTCAAGAGTTAAATCGTGCAAGACCAGAACCACGAATGGCTCAATGGGAGATGCGACTAAATCGGAAGATCGAGAGTCTCCGTAAAGACATAGGACAAGTAACGGAATATATCAGAGGAGTTAGAACTAGGAAGATCCAGAGGGCGGTGCAGGCAATAATGAGCCGCACCCAAATGCATTCTCAGCGTGACCCCGCGAACATCACTGCTCAACAATGTCTTGATACATTAAAACAAAAACTTTCTGTTTTCGCAGGGCGTCTGAGGAGATACAAGGCTAGTAACAATAGGAAACGAGACAACAAACTTTTTGAACGATCAGAAAAAGTTTTCTACCGTACTTTGAATTCTAGCGCCGATGCCACAAATACGAGTTACCCTAGCAGAGAACAGGTCGACGGTTTCTGGAGAAATCAGCTTGCCACACCAGGTCCATGCAATGTCAGTGCAAGCTGGATCAGTGAAGAACGCGAGATGGGCCGGAACTATAGCCAGATGCAACACGAGCAATTCACAACCGATGAGGTCTCCAATGTCATCAAGAATTCCCACAACTGGAAGGCACCAGGTCCAGATCATCTCCAAAATTATTGGATTAAGAAGTTGTGTTGCACGCATGAACAAATAACTACCTTAATTAATGAAGTCTTGCTCGATCCTCTGAAAATGCCATTGTTTCTTACACAGGGTGCCACCTACTTGTTACCAAAAGACCAGCGGAATACGTATAACCCTGCCAAGTACCGCCCAATAACCTGCTTGCCTACGCTGTACAAGATAATCACTTCTTGCCTTACGCAGCGAATATATGCTCACTGCGAGCGGAACAACATCATGGCAATGCAGCAGAAGGGCTGCGCGAAGGGCGCAATGGGATGCAAAGAGCAACTCATCATAGACTCTGTCATCTGCAACCAGGCTCATTCCAAGCAACGAAACCTCCACATGGCTTATGTGGACTACAAAAAAGCATTTGATTCCGTACCTCACGACTGGCTAACAGGTATCTTAAAGCTGTATAAAATAGATCATCATACAGTTTCATTTTTAGAACACGTTATGACAACCTGGCGCACTAAGATACAACTCAGAACCGCAAGCAGCAACATCGAGACCGACACAATCAACATCCGAAGAGGGATTTTCCAAGGAGATTCACTCAGTCCACTGTGGTTCTGCATGGCGATGAACCCTCTATCACATCGGTTGAACTCTACAAAATATGGCTTCGCTATCAAAAGCAACAACGCAGAAGCGATCAAGTTGAATCACCTATTATATATGGATGATTTAAAACTGATCGCCGCAACCAAAAACCAACTAACGCAAATGCTTAAAATTGTAGAGGAGTTCTCCAGGGACATCGGAATGCAGTTTGGACTGGACAAGTGCCGCACCCTTAACATCGTCCGGGGAAGGCTCGAACAGGGCGCACACGAGATGCAGGATGGCCAGGAGATCGAAGCAATGAGCATGGGAGATACATACAAGTATCTCGGGATGAAACAAGCTCAAAGGATAGACCATCGAACAATGAAGATCGATTTAACGAATGAATTCATCAAGAGAGTAAGACAAGTAGTGCGAACTGATCTTAACAGCAGGAATTTGTTTAAGGCCCTGAACACGTATGCGTGCTCTGTACTCAGCTATTCGTTCGGAATAGTGAATTGGACCAACACGGACATCAACAACCTGCAACGAAAAGTTAGGACACTACTGACAAAAGCTCAAAAACATCATCCCCGTAGCGCCGTAGAAAGAACAACTCTGCCACGTCAACTAGGAGGAAGAGGATTGGCAGATCTCAGCAAGCAATTGGACCAACAAATATTAAATCTGCGTAATTATTTCCAGAGACAGGCCAACAGCTCCACACTACATAGGGCTATATGCGGAGCAGACGTCTCAACACCGCTACGTCTGACGGAACACGAGCGTCAAAATCACCACCGAACCGACAACGATAAACTACAGAGGTGGTTGGGGAAGTCGCTGCACGGGAGGCATCCTAATGAGGTTAACCAGGAACATGTCGACAAGTTAGCGTCGAACTATTGGCTGACCTCGGGACGAATGTTCCCCGAGACGGAAGGCTTCCTACTGGCCATACAAGATCAGGTTATACCAACTCGCAACTACCTAAAATTCATTGTAGGAGATGCATCGGTAGTGGATGACAGATGCAGATACGGGTGCCCAACTTCAGAAACAATGCAGCACATAACAGGAGGATGTCAGATGTTTGCATCAACGGAATATAAGGAACGACACGATTCGGTTGCCAAGATCTTGCACCAGGAACTGGCGGAAAAACTTCTGCTTGTGCAGGCAGAGAGGATCCCATATTACAGCTACACACCGGAGCCTGTTCTTGAGAACAGCAACTACAAGATGTACTGGGATCGTACAGTTCTGACAGATCAACGAGTTGCCCATAACAGACCGGACCTTATAATAGTTGATAAAATTTCTAGGAAGACAACTCTGATTGATGTGGCCATCCCGAACAACAACAACCTGCGTGTGAAGCAAGTCGAGAAGATCGCGAAGTACAGAGACTTAGAAGAACGAATTAGAAGGCAATGGGAAATGGAAAACGTCAAGACGATTCCAATTATCGTGTCAACAACTGGTGTTATACCAAAAAGTTTGCTGAGAAACATAAAAGAGCTGGGTCTAACTGATAGTCTTTACAGGTCCATGCAGAAAGCGGTACTACTTGCGACAGCCCGAACCGTCAGGAAATTCATGGGGAGTGCAGGAACGTCCAACAACATCAATGTCACCTAAGGCCCGATAACATGGCAAGGGTCTCGTCCGAGCCAGATCCTTATGGTATTCTGGATACCCGGGATCTGAGTGAATGTTCCCCAGAGAGGGAGTGCGAATGCCTTTTGGCTAAGTCGATATAATAATAATAATGTTTTTCGCAAGAATAAGATTATAAACAAACAAATATTAATAAACATATGATACTGTTGAGAAAATTAGAGATAAAAAAGGTTCACTTTAATTTTTGTATCGAGTAAAAAGTTTTGTTTAAATTATTATATTATAAATTTTTGACAAATTATTTGTGTCAGTTCTAAAATAAAAAATAATTACCCTATATCTCTAATTACCAAAATACTTTTTAAAGATCAAACTCCTAATACCTAATAATAAGATTAGTGATATTTCCAATAAACGTTTTATTAAAATACCATATTTATATGTTTCACGACTTTCTGAAAAACTAAATCTAATACCATACCCTGGAATTAAAATCTAATGTTATTTATAAAATAACTTGCAAAGACTGCCCTAAATGCTACATAGGCCAAACAAAAAGATATTTAAAAACTAAGAGTAGCAGAACATAAGAGACTGCAAGAAACTCAACATTATTAATCCTACTGTCATTGTTGAACACTGTCGTGTGAATGGGCCTTGTTCACTCAATCCAATTTCGATATTTGTTACTACTAGAATGAAATTAATCACATAACTATTTAATAAAATCCCCCTCAGCATCTTTCTCGTCAATACCTAACTTTGTTATTAACTAAAAAATATATATAATTGATATTAATTTTAAACTGCGCGCCTTAATTTAGAGCAATGAAATTGCGTTTGCGACGTTGCCGGTTGTAGGTACTAGTAATCGAAACTCCAAAAGTTCGATCTCCTTTTTAATCTCAGACGTGCACATTGAATCGAAATCAATTCTCTAGAGAAAGACAGTTGTATAAACGGTTGTCCGAACTCGATCGTACAGACACAGGTAGTTTTTTTGTGGGTCGTGTGTCGAGTCTACCGTACTTTCACCGTTTTGGTAGACATAGGGGAATAGGCCGCGCGTCGCCGTGATGAGTCCAGCTAGGTTTGTCAGTCGTTGGCGGGGGGAGTACACAGTAGTCCCGCACCGCTTATCAGTCGAGTTTTGCGAGCAAAAAACACGCCCCGCCCCCCGCCAACGACTCAAAATGTTGTTATAAACCAGATTTATTTAAGTTTGGACAACTTACAAGTTGGTGATCATTCTGCAAGTAACTTTGAACTCAAAAAGGGAAAAACATTGCGATTTTGGTATATTATTAAAAATTAATTGATATTGAGGTTATTCTTTTTTATTTCTTTTTATGGCCTCTGCTCTTTTCGAGCAATCTAGCCACTATGGGGCGACGTACGGTGCCAAAGCGTGGGGTACCACGAAAGACCCACCCACTCGTGCACCACCGCGCGGCCCCCTGATATTGAGGTCATGTGTTATGTCTATTTGGCTTTTGCCTGCCACAAAATATAAGTTAGGTAAATTTTCTTCTTCTTCAATTTTCACAAATCTCAAATAGAAACATATCGATATTGCCGTAAATCCTGCCAACGACGCAAAACAGTAGCCAATAAGCTTTTTGGACCCGTGACGTCACGGGCCCAAGGAATTGAACTTCAAAGACGTTTTTAGGGCATTTCCCAGCCGAAAAAAAAAACGGAAAAAAATATTTTCGTTTTTTATTTACTATCAAGATTCATAATCAAAAATAAAAAAAGTGTGAAACAGGCCCATTTAACCATATATTTAATATTGATGAAACTAAAGCTTTAGGTACTCAAACTCAAACCAATTTAAATAAAAGACTACTATAAGAAATGATTACAATAAAACGAAATAATAGGGTCAACCAAAGGGTAGATAGAAAATCTTAATGCAGCTTATTTCCACATTCTTAACAAATAAATGCCTATTTCTTATTTAACATCATGTTATTAACAATTATACTTTTACCTATACCTAATATTTTTGACACTGACTTTGAATATACAAATATAATAATATAATTTTTTACTAAATATTTATGTAACAGAAACAAACTAGGCAGTTAAAACGTTAATATACTTACAATTTAAAATCATCAAGTCTTCTTTTTATTTATAAATTTATAACACGTGCCAGAAAACCTTTTTTCTTACATTCTTATTTTTAGTTTATATTCATTTTATATTAGATTGTATTGTATTTTAGAACCCTGATGAAGATTATACATTAATCGAAACGTTGGCGAAGAAATAGCGTATTAATAGCGTTTTGACCCTTTTCCCAACTAAACTAAACCAAAAAATAAAAACTACATTGGTCACCGATCAATTATTGAGGTCGGTGACATTGGTTAACCTTGGTTTTATAAATTACATAATTAATTAAGAAACCGAATCGAAGTGCACTATATTATATAGGTATCCCACCAGATGCATGTAAAATATCGATGATATCGCGGACCTGCACTGCGCCCCCCCCCCCCCCAGAAAATCCAATTACACATTGCAACCCACCCCTCGTATCAACTTTTTGTCTGTCGCGAAATTGAACGGTTTTCGATTGACCTGCAAAATTACCCGCTGGGATTCCATTAATTATTATGATTATTGCCCTGCGATGTCTATACGATATACCTACAAAGATTCGAGATTCGTGTTCTCATTGTTTCAAATATTACTAGAGTTTACAAGATCGCTCTCGGAAGCGAATATCTATAACCAAAATGGTTATCTTTGAGCGCCAGAAGCTTGAACTATTTGTTGGTTAAATAACATAACACATTTTCTATTTACAATGTATTTACAAGTTGAAATTGTACAAAAAAAAATGTTACAATAAAGTGAAGTTGGTAAACTGAGTAGGTTAATTTTATTGTTTACAATTTAGAATTTGTTACTGTTAAAAAGCAAAGAAAACACTATGAAAAATATTCAATCTTAAAGATATAAAATCAGAGATGTTCGTGAGCTTAATATGACAACACTACTAGCACGAAAAGTTCACGTGAGCATTTAAAGTCTTGTTTACGAGCACTTTGATAATTTGGACGACTGGATTCTACAGAGTACTTTAAAACTTTCGGGTCGTTGATACTGGTGAATCGCCACCGTTGCTCCAAGCTTCTTATACGTATCAGTTTTAGCTATTCCCCTATTCTGTGGCTATGACCTCGGCTAGACTCGCAAGGTTGGGTCGTGGACGTATCAAGCTGGGGCTAGACGATGTGCGACCACTGTCAGACCTGTGTCGTAGGATGGTGTGTCCGTACTGCGATGGTGCTTCGCTCACGTACCAGAGTGCATGTAAAAAAAACACAACGAACAGTCTCCGAAAACACTGCAGTCGAAAAATCGATGCTTTTACAATGTTACAGTGTTAAGTTACTTAACAAGAGTTATATATAAAAAGAAATTATTAAGCAACCTGTACAGATTCGTGACTTTAAAGTTTACTTATACTCAACGTATAATCTCAAGACGGATTACGAGACGTAACATTGACTTAATGACCCCTGAACTCTGACTATGAAACAGATTAAAAATTAATAACCAAAACGATCAATTATCTTGACTAAACCTGCCTTATAAATTTACTACACAATATTCACAAAATAAAAGGTAACATTAATAAAATACCAAAAGGTTGGCGACTTCCCCGTTCGATATTGAAACACAAGACAAAAAAATATAACAGCCCGAAAGCAAGATAGCCAAAAAAGTACCGTGGCAAAGTTCACGTGCCTCGGCCAACTTAAGGGTTCGTTTTACTAAATCTGTGCTAATAAACAAATTTACAATCAAATTATGGCCACAGCTTGCAGCGTGATGCCCACAGAGAAAAGGGGTGAACAGGCCTAGGTGAGAGTAGCTCAAGAAGTCGTCAAAATGACTTTATTAATAAGAAATTATTAAAAATGGAGCAGCTACTCACCCAGACTGTGTTCCCAGGGGTCCTCTCTGTGGTTCCACCTGCAGCAGGTCGCTGTTGAACTCGAAAAATGGGTGGAAATCATCCACTCAGACAGCTTAATGCCACGTGCTTGCAAGACACATGTAAAAACAGAAAACCTCAATTAGCACAGCGAAAATAAAGGCACACGCTATACAAAACCACTTAAGCCGACCATAAAGTGGAAAATTAGGCTTGAACAGAGATTTTCCCATGGAAATTTCGATACAGAAAATTCAAGGCCAAATTTTACCCACGCGACTTTTACCACGAATGTTCGAAAGGGAAGTGGCCGACTTGTCGCGGGGCCTATTTATAACCTTTTCGGCCAGTATGACGACTTCGGGCTTATAGTAGACTTTAGAAGGTTTTTGAAGCTAAAAGCATTTAGAAAAACTGGAAGTGCCACGAGTGACAATCCAGAGGACAGGTCACTGTAAATTCTGCCAAACTCTTGCCACTGATACTCGACCAGATAGAAACGTCGAAGACAAAGAGTGACGTTAGTACTCGAAATCAACACCGTGGCGCTAGTCAATAGTAAAACTGAATAAAGTGAATATTGACTATAATTTACCTCCGATAGTGTTTACGACAATGTATTTGTTCAAGTAATACATACCTTTAATTGATGAATACAATTTAAACACCTTTGCAAACGGCACATACTCTTTAATCAGCAGTTTATTTTTTATTAAGAAGCACAAGCTCTACATCGAGTAGGCAATATATTATACAACAGGCTGTTTAGATGGTTGCAGATGTTAGGGCAACATTTTTTTAAAATGGTACGTGTATACGGGGTGTGGCGACTTAATAGGAATGAAACAATGCACTTAAAACGTCGTAACGGAAATTAGACAAAATTTTCGTTACATATTTAGACTAAATATGACATTTTTTCTATACCTTCAGATACTTTTTTAAACACTGACTAATCTAGGTTGCAGATATTATCTCCAGTAAGTGAAAACTGTTAGTATTAAAAAGGAAGCAACTGGAAAAGCGAAACTTGGATCCCTCCAGTGTTTTAGCGTGTTGAACTGAATTTCGAGGGGATAGCGCTTTGCTGGATCAATGTTGTTACCACGTGAATACGATGTCGTAGCGCTGCGAAATGCATTTAACCCCCTCCCCCTAGCTCCCCATGCGATAGAAGGGGTGGCCTCTACCCTCTATTGTAGTTTAATCAACGCACCCGAGCGAGCAACTCATTTGCTTACGAGCGGATGTTCGGGGATATTTTGTTTTTCGCCTTGATCCACACATCTAAAGATGGCATAGATCAAGTTTCAATAATTGGTTGAAATTAATAATTTTGTAGTTACACGACATAGCTTAAATCTACCGTGTGTTTCAGTCTGTTAAATTAAATCACAAAAGAATATTAGGCATTAGGCCATATAATTGGCCAAAGTTCAAAACTTTGGTATACAATTTTAAGATATTTTTGTTAGAAGAAAATGCAAAATGAGTGATGGAAATATTTTGTTTATTTATTCTACAACTATAGGTATCTCTATATACGTAAGGGCATAATATATTATGTAGGAGATACCTATTAGGTGTTACATTCACAACACTACGTGAAGGAAAACATGTAATGTTTCAGTAATTTGATTATCTTGATTAGTTTAAAATGTTCTAAAACGTCTAAGTCTAAAATCACAGTTTGAGAAAAAAAAATAGGCATCTCTAAACTGTGTGGATGTGTATGTTTGTGTGTGTTCTCTCAATAATTTAAAAATTGGGATGGTTCGGATTGCTTTTGGACATAATCGTTACACGCGAAGGGGTGGTAATGGGTGGATGAAAATATTTATTATTTAGTTTTTGTGATACACTAGTTTTTATTGAGCGATTTTTTACGGGACAATTTACCTTTCATCTAGGTACGTGAAATAGTTTGATACATTTTAATTTATTATTATTATGGCATACATTTTAAGATTCCAACAAAACACACAATTGTTTTCACCATGGCAAACTAAAAATATTGTTTTGATAACTAAAGTAACAGTAGCAATATACATAAGCAGAGCTGAGAAAGATAATAAACACAATTTTAAAAATGGTACAACACGATATACAGGGTGTTTCTAAATTGCACCAAAATATTTTACAGGCCGATTCTCCCGTTAAAATTAAGGGATATTTCATATAAATTTTTACTCAAAAATAATTTAAGGATTGTTTTTTGTTTCTTTTAGGGTTGAAAAAATGTCACAAAATGTCAATGTCATTCCATGAGTGCAACTGGTCCACCAAATTTCAACTTTCTACCTCTTTCAATAGTGGAGAAAATAAATAAAAACAATTTTTTAACCTCATATTTGGAAGGGTGTAGCTCGGACGGGGAAGGGTTTTTGAGGAAAACTTTATATGAAAGACCTCTCTTAATTTTAACGGGAGAATCGCCCTGGAAAATATTTCGGTGCAATTTAGAAACACCCTGTATATAAAAGCAGAGAACAAAATTTCTGAATTACTCAGAAACTAAAAAAATCATTACTATGACATTGATATAGTAAACTGTAGGTATTGAATCTTAGAATCGCCTCGCATAATCAAAATATTATTATGGTCGTTTCATTTGAAAAATAGTTATAGCTTCTTTGGTACTATCATACTTAGAGTATCAATAATTTCCTGGGTATTCGGCCAAATATAACAATTTTCTTTTTTCAATTGTAATATTTAATTACGTACGTACAATTGAAAAAAGAAAATTGTTATTTTTGGCCGAATACCCAGGAAATTATTGATACTTGAACTAATACGACCAGGAAATAAATAAAAAAATATCATACTTAGAGTAACCCAAATATGCAAGTCGAAACCCTAAAAATATGGGCATAAATATGCAAATAATTTAGTCAAAATATGCATGAAAATGTTGAAAATATGCAAATTAAGAAATTCTTTAAAAATAAAAATTTATTGTTTCATTTACAATTAAACATATATAATGTACATACAAATTTCTAAATGCATTTATACATAGTAAAAGTAACAATATTTTATTTTAAATTTTCTACATACAGGGCGATTGAACTAAATCTAAATATGCATTTATTATAAATTATAAAACGTCGTTTCTTCGTAGTGTTGTTTCACTTGGAACATTAAATTTGCAATACGTCTACGTATAAGGGCTTTGCTTTAACAAAACTTCGGAGACTCGGATCGAATAGAATCAAGGAAACATTTCCGGCAGACGGCGCCACCTGTCCCCAAACTTCCCATATCAACCAGCAGTTGAATGACTTTCGTTGGTAGACGGACAAGGCCCATATCCCGAATCGGCGTCCAGACCGACCCGGGCTGTCCCGGGGGCCGCAGACGGGGTTTGTGGCGGCCCGTGCCAGCCACCACCGCGGCGGGCCGCACGCGACACCGCAGCCCCACCGAGCTTTAGCGCCCCGCACGACCGAGCCACCCGGCCTCCTTTTGCCGAGATCCAGTTTCGATAGCGTCGGTCCCGGCCTGTCCAGGTCGGCACGCAATTCTTTTCGACGGTGTGACACGACACGAAGTGGCCCCAAGAGCGAAAATGCAATGGGCAATTTCTGCAATGAGATCTCCTTTAATTTTCTTTCCCGTCGACCGTCAATTTTCTTAACCAGGGACTCTTTAAAATAAGAGGACCCAGCATGTCACAGTCTATCACAGAGGGAAAGTAAAACCTTGAGGGGAAGTTTGTTTTCTGTTGACTCCGAGGAGACCACAAGGGGGCTGACACTAGGTTATGATATATGTCAGTGTCCAACTGCCATCAGGTTTTATGTGACATGCCAGTGCCATAGATGATTCTAAAGGAGGCAAAATATTTCTCATCATAATTCACAATTTTTAACTTTTCTACCTTCCAGATACTCAGATGTGACAAATAAAGGTAATGCGGCCGCCTGTAGTAGTCCCAATAATTGCAACCAGATTTTTCCTGTATCACCTTTAGTAATCTTACAATTCCCATTACGTGGACATTATACGTATAAGTAGGTAGTTCAAAACCAAAATCGTATTTCGAAAATTTTAAATTATTAAGCAGAGGTAGCTTCAGTCAGGTCTTTTTTAAAGAGTTTTTATCTACGACTACAAGTTTATTTTAAGTTTGTGAGGTGCCTTGGGAGAGAAATAAAATTACAAAAATTTTCATTCATTCATTCATTAGAACCACTAGACTTAATCTTATTAGTCTATCCCGAAATCTGTGAAAGTTCTTTGGGTAGATACATTCAACAAGGGAATAAAGTTCAAGTATACATGTGTATACATATTACAAAAATGAATTCAGGAACCTGGTTAACAAGGTGAAATAGCGACCAATTCTTAAATAAGCAAAATCGGCACTACTGACTTACTATACTTATTAATTAAATTCGTGGAAATAATTGCTGGAAATCAATTTCAACTATAAAATAAATTTCTTTCATTTGGCAGTTGCCACATTCTGCACTTTTATACACAACATTGTCAAGTCTAATTTTTAGAAATCATGGAAATCATTATTAATTTTTACTAACAATCAAAGTACTTGTTATATTCATAGATTCTCCAATAAAATGGCATATTTGGTATCACTGATACCATTAGAATGAGGAAAGAATAGGCCTCACCTTGGAAAGTATAATGCTGGGTCCCCTTACTTTAAAGAGTCCCTGATCTTAACGAATGCAAGATCGTTTATTAATAATCCCGATTAATGCACGATCTCTCATTAATAAACGATTTTTTAAATCAAGTCGGCCGACGGCCTTCTTTTAATTTTTCAATACATCTGGCACTGTCAAGCTTTATAGTTCGTGGTTCTCAAAGGTGTTGTGGAATAATATGGAAGTTGACGAAAACTTTACCTTTGCTACACACACCTGAAGTTGCAGGAAGTGCAAATTCACCGGTAAATAACTTTATAAGGGTTGATATTAGAAGAAAAATCCAATATAACTTTTTAGACGAGCATTTATTTTTGTACATTCGGTCATAAAATGCAACCCTACCTAGGTGAAAATAAAAATACGATTTTTTACCTCATCTTTTCTATATTTTCTACTTCCCCCTTTTCAACCTCTGATTAAACGAAACAACAGCTGAAGCTATAAACAGCTACACTTTTTTAATAACAACTAATAGTTATATTGTTTGATGGCAGCTTATATAGGATGTCCTCTCATTTTGTAACATAACCAACAAGTTGTATAACAATAAGGGTGTCCCAGGATTTTTTGATCAAAACTTTTATATAAGTATAGGTATTTTTAGAAAAACTCATTATAAGGTGGGCCGCGATCATATAAACACAGATCCTAAAGTTCTTCGTTTCTGCGATACAGGGCGTTAGGATTTCCTAAAAATCAATGTTTTTATTTATTTAAGACCTGTGGAAGGTATTCACACCAAGTTTGGCACACAAGATACAAGGATTGGGGGGGGGGGCTAAGGCTGAATAATATGAAGTTTTTACACGAACCAGTGGCAGTACTACTAATTCGATAAAACAAAGAAGTTCTGCGTAGGATAAAATCGAATACAAATATCATTCTCGTTTAGAGCATTCAACTCTGAACAAAAAGCGTCTCTTTATATATATATTTTTCGTATAGCTGTCACCGTTTGGCCGTAAACTTGATTTTTGTGATTTATTTCACTAGGATGTAGTTTGGCTGTGGGGCATGGGCAACAATTAGATTGATTAGATTCATTAGATTCATTGTTTATTGAAGTTGTGTTATTGCTATCATGGAAGTAAAAAATAAAATAAATAAATAAAAACATTGATTTTTTTCAAATTTTAACGCCCCTGTATCTCAGAAGCTAAGATAGAACCTACGTTGATAAGTCCTGATCAAAAAACCTGGGACACCCTGTACAACATATTATAGCAATATTATAAATTCATAAAAAATAACTTCAGCAATAACTTCAGCTAACAAATTAATTTTTTTCATTTTTTGTATTTGTTATTGTTTGCATTTAAATAATTACAAGAAAAGGTGATAATGGGCAAACACTCAAAGTTAACAAAAAGAAAAAACTAGTAACCGCATACACGACGTGTTTCATGCTATTTGGCAATCATCAGTACCTACGGTGTAACATTAACCAAATCAAAAGATTTGGGGCTTGTACTTATGAAGATTTCCACGCAGGTCGCTTTAGCAGCCTCCGTGGCTATGTTGGTACAAGCCCCAAAATAGGGGATGTGCTGACTGAAGCTGCAAATGTGCTGTTGGCTCCTGCCTGGACTTCATTTGTTGCTTCCCAAATCATGCCTATCTTTTGATTTGGTTAATGTTACACCGTACTGATGATTGCCAAATAGCATGAAACACGTGTATGCGGTTACTAGTTTTTTCTTTTTGTTAACTTTGAGGGTTTGCCCATTATCACCATTTTTTGTAATTATTACATCTACAGTCGCTAATCTTACATCTTTATTATTTGCATTTAAATTTAAAAGTAGGTTATAATAATATAATAAAAATTAATACTTAATATGTCCTCCCTATTTATAAAATTTTTTAGAAGGTTGAAAAGTCTATAAAAAAATCAGAACCGTTTTCCCTTTTTATCAAGAATAATTTTTTACTGAGACTGATTGTATAAAGTCATTCAAAATCCAAAATAACATTGTTTGTGAATTGTAGGAACTTCCTAAATCCACATCTCCATCTTGCTACGGTTTTCTTACTCCTCTGCTCTTATGCCACTCATGACTTATCATCTTTAAAATCAAAAAATGCCCTAACCTCATAATAACCGACTTTTTATGAACTTAAAAACAATTGTAGTATCTACTTCAAGGCATATCACTGACATATGGTTAACCTTAGGATGATTTACTTTTGTGCGTGATGGACCATGGTAGTAAACGGGCCATTTTATTTCCAGGGAAGAGCTTCACACTTACGATAATAGTGTCGACGAGCCCTCCGATGGTAGCCACCTACAACAAAGCCATCAAAGTGACGGTCGACGGTCCTAGGGAACCTAGGTCCAAGACAAGTGAGTACGATCATTTTTTCTTCACCCCTTTAGAAACTCAAGTTCCCCAAGTCAATAATTATCATTGTTTTCTGGCTCTTAATTCCCAATTGAAAAACACTAACCAACCAATCAAAGTCTAGAAATACTAAAGTCGGCTCACTTCTTTGTTCTCTAGGAAAAGCCGACAATTTTTTGCGACCGGTCGTAAATCAGCGTCACCTCGCACGCTTCGGATTTACGAGGGCGACTAAACGAAATCGCCGTCAAGCTAGTTATACGGGGGCAGGTTCATATTGACTTTCCATTATTTACCAAAGTCTACAAATACTAGTATACCTATTTGTAGACTTTGGTACAACATTATTTGTGTAGTTAAGTGTACCGTTAGTTTTTGGTAGGTGCAGTTAAATTAAAATACAAGGTAGCTATTACCAGAATCTATATGATTAGTAGGTATATCTGCAGACTTTTTTTGGAACATGAATAAAAATGCAGTTTTTTATGTTTTACATTCATTTTTAATAAAGCCTAACAAAACATAGAGCGGACAAAAACATAAATAAGAAATAAATATTTAACGACAAAGAGTTAAACTAATCATATCTACTTTTTCATCTTGTAGTAAATATTTTGATACTTAAATTGACATAAACAATACAGAACAAAATATTACGCATACGTACCTACACAAGCATGCGTCTTACCATAAGCTTCTGGCAATAATTTTAATGGGACAGTCGAGGGGACAGCAGTTTTTACTAAACGTTTTCCGGACGAAGTGAATGACTGATCATCAAAATGTACCTTGCAAATTATTTTATATGCCTCTTCATGTGGAATATTTGCAAATTTTTATGTTCTCCGATGAACCCTAAGGCATTCTTCCATTGCTGGCACCTTCAAATTTTCAATATTTTAATATTATATCTATATTATTCTTCAATTAATACCTAAGTATTCAAATGTCACATAAAAATGTCTTAATTTTTGTAGGTAGGTACCTCAAACTCAATCTTACCTTTCAGGGTCTTTAGGAATTGAAAAAAAGGTCATATAGTTTTTTGAACAGGTTTTACAGCCATCCGCACTGCAGTAAAAAGCGTTACTATAGGCATCACTACAACACAGTCACGATCGGTCAGTAATATTTTGCGGTAATATTTTGCGCGCACCCGGTAGAATGCGAACGAACCGCTCTCAGCTACACAGTGTACAGCTTATTTTCTTATAATGTAAGATATCGATCGGCTCGATGAGGAGGGGAGCGGGAGAGGGCAAGAGGGAAACTTTGTTTACACTAGGCCGAGTGCCCGGACTTATTAGTATATCTCTGGACGCTGCAACCAATCTCTAAATCTAACGAGATCCTCAAGAAAACGGAATATCTTCAGAACAACTTTCGGGTTGCTAAGGAGTTTCTGCGCCGATGTATTTCTGCCCGTCGCGGCCCACCCAAGTAGCTTTTAATATTAACCTACGAGGAGCAACACCGCACGCTGAGAACGGCTCGTAACTAGTCCTCTACAAATAAAATCGCCGTATAATCTCCCAGATATTTACAAGGAAAACAACGGCATGTCGTACTCGTTTGTGCCTCCGGTTTTATATCCTCCGAAATGGGTTTATTAAGCAATTAAACGGGGGCTCGGCGCGGTGTCGGCTTTAAAGGAATGGGCCCCTCTCGCGGGGCCGACAAAGAGTCGCAGCATATTGTCACAGTGTGTGCGGGGAGATAAAGATTTACACTTGATATGGGTTGAAAGGGGGAGAAATGTGAGCATTATTTACACGGATAAATGTTATAATTAACTTGAATGGATTACCTCCTGAGACCAGAGCTGTTCGAACGGGGTATGGCTGTAAGAAGTAACATAAACAAATTATGGGGGGATGTAATTGAAATACGGGAGAATATTAGGGAAAGTGTATCTTTATATGATTTTAATTATATATCAAGTTGTATCAGCATAAGCTATAATAGACATTTTGATAGAGTCAAACTTGGACAGATTAACAAATTCCGAAGATTAGTTGAGGACAAGCATAGTGAGGAATTCAATCAAATAGACAATGATTTTGTCAACAGAACAGTAATTAATTTATCTAACAGAGAACTTACCATTTCAGAAAAGTTAGTTTTGGCAAAAGGAACTTACAAGAGGATAAACAAAGACCCTACAACTTCAATAGAAACTGAAATATACAAAACACTTTATAAATACCGCGAACAAATGACACAGAGACAAAGGACACTCTTAACTCCGCATCATTCAAAACCTCCACACTTATAAATACGGATTACCAAAAATACACAAAACTAACATTCCTCTTCGTCCCATTGTAAGTTCAATAAATTCGCCATGTCATTCGTTAGCAAAATATTTACTTAAAATTGTTAATTCGTTAGTAGGAAATTCAAATTCAGTTATCAGAAACATTAATCATTTTCTAGAAAAAATTAGGGAACCCCAATTTCCCGATAATTATATATTAGCTAGCTTTGATGTGGTTAGTCTTTTTACTAATGGCCCTGTTGACAAATCATTGAATATTTTACGCAGAAAGTTAGAAAATGATCAGACTTTAGTAGAAAGGACGAATTTGAATATAGATGCAATATTAGAACTAACAACACTATGTGTTAAAACCACTTATTTTCAACTAGGAAATCAATTTTACCAGCAGGAATTTGGAATGGCTATGGGGTCTCCTTTATCACCATTCATAAACAATTTATTCATGGAAGATTTTGAACAAAATGAATTGAGTAGATATGTTCACCAACCTAATGTTTGGTGGAGATATGTAGATGACATATTTGTTGTATGGGAACATGGAGTAGATGATTTTAGTGCATCTTTTCATTCTGCAACAAAACGGTACTCTAGTTTCATAACGACCAAATCAACCGTTTGCGTTTAAATTGCCTAAACGTGCTCAAAACACCTGTTGATTTCAGTATTCGAAAAATAAAATTTTCACCTACTACTTTCAAATGTACAGATCAACTGTACATTGAAAATGAAGAAAAAAATGCCAAATGAACATTGGTCGCAGCACATTTATTTTCTTGAAATAGGTTGTCCAAATTTTGTCGAGTTTCAATCCGTTCCATTTTGAAAGTGAACATTTTTTAGTACATTGTTCATATTATGTAGTTTTTTCTCGCTTTAAATGGTACAGTCGTTTTGCAACATTTGAAAGCAGTAGATGAATATTTTATTTTTCGAATCTTGAAGTCAACAGGTGTTTTGGGGCACGTTTTGGCAATTTCAACGCAAACGGTTGATTTAACCGTTATGAAACAAGAGTACCTCTTTGTTGCAGAATGAAAAGATGTACTAAAATGATGGACCTATAGGACCAAAAAATAACCTCAAAAAAGTTACGAGTAAAAGCACCATCCAAAAACAGACCAAGTGGCGCCCTCTGTAAGATACGTAGAAATTTGCATGTTCAGCTTTTTCTCCATCCCCAAAAACATAGCAGTGCCAAATTTTAGTTCAGCATCTTGATTATTTCGGGAGATGTAGCCATAATTCAAGTTCAAAAAATGAACTTTAACGCCCTGTATCTCTTAAACCATTGATTAAGGTTACGAATTCCTTATTCAATGCTTAAACAAACAACATTTCCATAAGGCATATTAGCCTCAATCGTAATATTTTGGCCCAAAATATATGCGGTTGCACTATGTGCCATTACTAATGACTCACCCTGTATACGTAAAGAGTGAAAAATACTATTCTACAATCTATTCAATCAAAATGCATTTACACGATGGAAACACGTGAACAATTCCGAGGACTAATACGGGACAGGGCCGCATTAAGGACGATCTCTATGAATTTTATAATATAAAATATTAAAATAATATGCCCCAGTATTAAGAACTTTAAAAACAAACTTTTATGGCACACCTAGTCATTCACTTATCTGCAAATTTCTACTATTAACACAAATCGTAGCTCCCACAATTAATAAACAGCGAAAGAATTATATCGGAAAAAATTAAAAGTCCACTTGCAACTCAATACACCTCTGTAATAAATAACGACTCGCTGAACTGAAAACTTTATTGCCAACTAGCCAATAGCAAGCCGAGCACGTGCTAGCCATGCAACAACTTTTGTTTATCTTTCACTTGCGTTAAGTTTGAATAGAGTTTAGTTTTTTTTTTCACACACACCTATAACAAACATACAGGGTGTGTCAATTTTCTTGTAGCAGGACTTTATCATTGGATAGAAAATGACAATTTAAAAAGAACATTTTATATCAACAGAGGGCCACAAAAACTTCATTTTCGGGATACAGGGCGTTAATATCTTGGGGCTTATGGGCTAATACACTAAAGAACGAATGCTTGATTGTATCGCAGGGGAATTTATAAGTCAGTAGATATGACGTTAAGATGTTTTCAATTTGGAATTACGTTGAATGTATCAATGTTTCGCAAACATTTTAATTTTTCGACTTGGAAAATGTGTAAATACAAAAGTTTTTTGGGTATGAGGACTAAATATTCAGTGTAGTGTTTTTTCAATATTAATTATTTTAATTTATTTTTAACCGACTTCAAAAAGGAGGAGGATATCAATTTGGTTATATTTTTTTTATGTTTGTTTGTTTTGAATTTGGACAATTCTTTTTTTATTTGAAAGGGTATAGGTACCTACAGAATGGTCTCGTTTAAATTTGAAGAAAAAATTACACCCCTAGGGGTGGACAAGTAGGGGATGGAATAATTTCATATTGAACCAATTTCGATGATTCTTTTTTTATTATAAAGGGATTACCTTAGGGGTGATCACATTTAAATTTGAAGAGAAATTAAATTTCAATCCTAAGGGTGGACAAATAGGGGATGGAATTTAATATTGGACCGATTACGATAATTCTTAATAATTCACTAAAAAATAAGAAATAAAAAAAAATTAACAAAAAAATTAAAACCGACTTCAAAAATTTGCCGGCAGGCACACTCCAGTAAAATTAAAAAAAAATTAACAAAAAATAACATCGACTTCACAAATTTGCCGGTATGCACATTTCAACTAAAATTTTAGAAATACTCTCTAAATTGGGTTATCTTTGGAGTCGGTGACAGTAAGTTATGATGTACGTAGGATATGATGTAGATATTCATATCTAAATAGATTTAATTTCCTTGCCTTGACTGACACCAAATCCAAAGATAACTCAATTTAGAAAGAGAAAAATATTTCTAAAATTTTACATGAAATGTGCATACGGGCAAATTTCTGAAGTCGGTGTTATTTTTTGTTAATTTTTTTAAAAAAAATTTAGTGTAATGTGTAATGTGCATACGGGCAAATTTTTGAAGTCAGTTTTAATTTTTTTGTTAAAATTTTTTTAATGAAACATTAAGACAAAGTAAGGTCACTTAAGGTCATGTTTGACTAATTTGTAGGTGTTCATTTCATTGTAACTTAGTTTTATTTTGTGTTTTATTGTAAATATTTAGATTAATTAAAGTGGTGCGTTAATTTTGTCCAGGAGATTATTATATTAATGATTTTAAGGTCCCTGCAGCGAAAATGCTGCTAGGCAATACTTTTTGCATCTATCAACCACTTTAGAACCACCTAGCAACCAAACTAACCGGGCACCTTGACTTACGCCTTCTAGAGAGTAGGTATGTAAAGCGTATACTTACAGAAGAGGGGACAGAAAAACATATTTATGCCATCTCGAAATTGTCGAGTATTAATACCAGCACATCGTCTATCATTATTACTCCCAACACCCCGATAGAAGTGGCATATTTCAAGGGCCCCGCTCCCCGTCGACCTCACACCTTAATCCCCCCCGAAACAAATTCACTTTTAAGCCCCAAAGCGAGAGACAAAACGGCGGAAAACTCGGCGGCCCAAGGGGCGCACAATTTATCACCCCCGGAGGCAAATAAAGTGCGGGGGAGCGTGTCTTTCCAGACGGTTTTGCGGACTTCTTAAAAGCAACAGGTCGCGGCTCCTCCGGGGGTGTCTTACGGCTTGTTTACCCCCGGCCAATAAAGGGGTGGCGCCTCGGGGCGGGGTTAACGGCTTCTTTGGGGTTTTCGGGGGGTGCGGCGATAAATTCAGGAAAGAATTGATGGGATTCTTGTACAGGTACACTTTTACTTATTATACACCACAAACGTTGTTTTTCGTTCTGGTACAAATATGATGCCCATATCGCACGAAGGCGCAAACCGCCATAGGCGGAATGCTCAATCTCTCGAGGATTATATGGACATTCGACTCGAGTTGTATAGTGTGTACGGATTTATACCGTTGACCTTTCTGAAATAAATCAACTCCCTGATAATACCCCATTGTATATAGGTATAATATATTACTGGGGTGCAGGGTGGCTTAAGCATTATTGAGATATTATTTATTTATTTTTATGTTAAAATAAACTTAGCGGCTTTATGCGACTATAAATTTTGGCAACTGGTAATATCATACCAACGTCCAATTTCTAATGAATGTGCCGGTGTTTTCTTATTTGAATCGTTCGAGAAGGTAGACTACGACAGCTGTTTCCTCTAACTTTTTCTTGTTGGTGTTTTACTATGTTTTGTGAAATTTC
This sequence comes from Pseudeuparius sepicola, assembly GCA_963920635.1. Classification (NCBI taxonomy): domain Eukaryota; kingdom Metazoa; phylum Arthropoda; class Insecta; order Coleoptera; family Anthribidae; genus Pseudeuparius; species Pseudeuparius sepicola. The sequence continues at coordinate 9,907,866 of OY987304.1, forward strand.
GGCTCTGGTACTATCAGCTTGATGCTAGATGGCGCCACTGATTGGTTTAACACCTCCAAGTGCAAGTTACACTATTATAAGTGCTACCGTTTCGGTTTGAGTCGTTCGGGAAGGTTATGGCTGCCTTGATGAACCTAATAAGGGGAAACAGCTGTCGTAGTCTATCTTCGCGAACGATTCAAATAAGAAAATACCGGCACATCCATTAGAAATTGGATGTTGGTATGATATTACCAGTTGCCAAAATTTATAGTCCCATAAAGCCGCTAACTTTCTTTCTGTAAAAATCTATTGGGGACGTGAAATTTTATCAGCATTTTAAAATAAGTAAACATTCTAAACTAAATGAAAATACAAAACAATGAATAATAATATTTTATTAAATATATTAAATTATACAGGTACGGATATAGAATTTAATGAAATACATACTTAAATTTACACATTTAGATTAAAACAGAGCACAATGTAGGAGTTTAACAAATTGACTTGTCGGTATGAAGAAATTTGGAAGCCCAATTGTTCCTTACTCCATTAGTTCTGTGTCACTATCACTATTATCCTCATCTAAACCTAAACTTATTATCAGTGGTTGAACATTTATTTTGTACGCATACACATATAAGAATTTTCCACCTTAATTACATGTTGTATACCAGTTTTTCCAAATGTCCGCAGAGATGTTACTTACTACGTTTTTTATTAATTCTACTACAGATATATTTAATGTGGGAGAAATATTATTTCTTCTAATATTTTATTTTAATTGGTGCCATATTAACTCAATGGGGTTAAAAATACAGTAGTAAGGGGGAAGACGCAAAACTACATGACCATTTTCAGCTGCAAGTTTGTCACAGACGTATTCCCTATCAATAATTTTGAAAGCTTTTAAGACTTCCAAAAGATCCTGTTTTTGTATGTTTCTTCAAAATAAATATTATTTTCTATCATGAAATGTTGAATCTCCGCTTTAGTACTGCTACAATTGGGGATTGTTTTTAGTTGCCTGCTATGATAACGCTATATTTTTAGCTGAAAGCAAAAGACAGTTCGGAACAAACCCATTTTCTGAACCTGCATGAATTATCGTAATTCTTTTGCCTTTATTTGAAGGGGGCCTGGTTTGACAGTTTTGTGAAAAATCAACCCATCATTTTTTGCAGTGTCATGGGTATCAAACCATGTTTCGTCAATGTAGATAATTGGGCGATTTTCTGCCGTATATTGTGTAATAGCTGTTAGATATAGATGACGCCATTCTCGTAAACGTTGAGATTCCATTAAAGTTTGTCTTTTATTAATTGTGCGATATTTAAATCCCAATTTGAGCAGCATTTTTCTAAGGGTCGTAATACCACAAGAAATCTTTGTTTCGTCGTTGATCAGCCTCTCCTTTAGGGAAACCAAGGTGGGTACAGATTGTTCTTCATACATTTGGTACATCTTTCTTCTTAATAAATCCACATCATACTCGTCAATACTTCTTATTGTACCTGAGTCACTGCGCTTTTTTTTGGGAATAATAGGTTTTAATACTATGTCCCTTACCGAAGTTAGAGGAGTATTTGTTAAGACAGACGTCTCCGCTAAAGCATCTCTGGAATTAAGGCCTCTTGCCAGCAACGATTGATACACATTTTTAATTATTTCTTTAGCATCAAGAGATAAATGTTTTCTTCTGAACATGACACTAGATGACCCACTATCAGCACAAAGCTCAAGCACCAGAACGCCACACTATAACACTAAGACAAGACCAATACAACGCTGATACAATTAGCTATATTTATAAGTATAAAAAAATACCTGCTTAAAATTGTATTTATATTATGAATTACGGTTGCTGGTATATACCTACCCCGACCCTGTACGAAATTCGAGGCATTTTGTGGTCAAAGGGATAATGACCGTTTTATGGTAGGCAAAAGATCAACGGTGTCCCAAATTTAACACTTTTGGGGTTTCTCTATTCCCCGAAGAGATAGGCAAAAAGTGGCTAAGGCGTCTAGACAAAAGTTGAATTCCGGAAACCGTATCTCGATATCTTGATTAGTTTATGAGATACAGGGTGTTTTCTTCAAAGTTCCGTAACTTTATTTGTGTTTTTTTCCATTTTCGTAAAATCTTCTCAAGGCACTTTTTAAGTATACCTAATTTATTGAAGTAGGCTGCAAATTTCTACATGTTGGAGTTATAACAAAAAATATTTTTTAAACAATAAATCTAAAACTAAAATGTTATAACTTAAAAACGGCAAGCTACTGAAAACTGCGATCTTCACGAGTGAATCCTACGCGAAAAATTGCAAAAAAGTTCTAAAATAAATGTAAAATATATGTATACATAATTGAAAATGTTGCAATTAAGTTTTTTGGTTATCCGAATGTTTCTTCCATATCTTCAGTTTCTTGTCTCCAATAAATCCTTGAATTTTGGGACAATTTAAAATTCTTGTGATCTAACATAAAGTTATCTTTTTTCTTGTGTCGTAGTTATGTAGTTACGAACATCCTCAAATTTTGTCATGTAGGTTTTAAAATAATGTGGACATAAATTTAAATTAATTTTGTGTATAAATATTAAGCGCCTAAATTTTAAATAATTTTCTAACCAACTCCCTTAACATGTCTATTAATACTAGTAAACATACCACATTTCAAAATAATTACTCTCATCTCATAGCTCTGTTCTGCGACATTTGCAATCGGTGCTTATCGTTTTGAGAAGTCATATTCAGAACTGAGCTACAAAAAGTAAAATGAGGATGTATAATAGCATTATAGACAGTTATTCTTCCAAACATATTTAAATTGTCACTCACTCTACCCAACACACCAATTTTCCTTGAAATCTTCTTAGATATACTGGGTGTCCCAGAATATGTGGGCAATCTCCGGGATTTATACAGGGGGCGTTAAAATAACATGACAAGTTTCTAAAAAAAAATCCCAGAGGGCTCCCTACGGAGACCCAGGGTGTTGAACTTCTTTTTTTGAAATTAAATTATGGCAATATTTCCCAAAATAATCAAGCTGCTGAACTGAAATTTGGCACTGCTGTGTTTTAGGCGATGGAGAATAAGCTGAAGGCATCAATTTTTACGTATCTCAGAGAGGGCGCCACTTGCACAATTTTTGGATCGTGTTGTAGCTCGTAACTTGTTTTTGGTCTTGCAGGTCCTTCATTTTAGTGCACATTTTCATTTTTCAACAAAAGTGTACTCTTGTTTCATAACGATAAAATTAACCGTTTGCGTTGAAATTGGTAAAACGTTCCTCAAAACACCTGTTAACTTCAACATTCGAAACATAAAATCTTTACCTACCGCTTTCAAACGTTACAGACCGACTGTACCATTTAAACTGAGAAAAAAATTCCTATGAACAATGTACCAAAAATTATTCTCCTTCAAAATGGAAAGGATTGAATTTGACAAAATTTGCGGACACCCTATTTCAAGGAAACCAATGGTGTTTTGTCCAATGTCCATTTGCTATTGTTTTCTTCATTTTGAATGTACAGTTGATCTGTAACATTTGAAAGTGGTAGGAGAAAGTTCTATTTTTCAAATCTTGAAGTCAACAGGTGTTTTGGGTCACGTTTTGGCAATTTAAACGCAAACGGTTAATTTGACCGTTATGAAACAAGAGTACCTTTTTGTTGCAGAATGAAAAGATGTACTAAAATGATGGACCTGCAAGACCAAAAAGAAAACCTCAAAAAAGTTACGAGCTATAACACGATCCAAAAACAGTGCAAGTGGCGTCCTCTGTGAGATACGTAAAAATTGATGCCCTCAGCTTATTCTCCATCGCCAAAAACACAGCAGTGCCAAATTTCAGTTCAGCAGCTTAATTAGTTTGGGAGATATTGCCATAATTTAATTTGAAAAAAGAACTTCAACACCTTGTATCTCCGTACTGACCCTCTGGGAAATTTTTTTATAGGAACTTGTCATGTTATTTTAACGTCCCCTGTATAAATCCGGGAGATTGCCCACATATTCTGGGACACCCTATATAATTTACATGCTCCTTGAATTTTAAATCTGAACTTATGATTACTCCCAAATATTTATATTCATTGACTCTTTTAATTACAAAATTATTGGTAAAAAAATTTAGTTATTCTTCCACAAATAATTTACAAAGTTTTGGTGAACCCAGGGACTCTTTAAAATAAGGGGACCCAGCATGTCACAGTCTATCACATAGGAAAAGTGAAGCCTTGAGGGGAAGTTTGTTTTCTGTATACTCCAAAGAGACCACATAAGTAGTGATGTAAAAAACAAGATTTCTTGTCTTGCTCGGCAATTTCTTGTCTTGCTAGCAAGACTGTTGCTTACTTCTTGTTCTTGCTTTTTAGGGGATTCCCCAACTCTTTTTCGGGGATTCCCTTTATTTTACGCCTTCTGCGCGCTGGCCGGCGCCGAGCGAGCCACCCTATTTTATCTATAATGGCCAGGGATATTCTAAGTACTATGGCAACGTCAGTTCCTGCCGAAAGACTTTTTTAGAAGGCATCATTGGTTATAAGAAAACACCGAAATAGGCTAAATTCTGAATCATGCCTTCTCTGTCTAAATTCATTGGGCAGTGTAAGAAATACAGATAAATAGTTGCTAGTAATGTCAGTAATGTCATGTTCACGTTTAAGATTTAAGTAGGTACCTACCTTGGTACCTATAGTTTGTTCAGCGAATGTTCGGCCCTACGTCACAACTCTCGTCCTTGTCTAACTCGTGAATATACGACCGATATCCGTCGTATATTCATGAGTAAGACAAGGACGGGAGTTGTGACGTAGGGCCGAACATTCGCTGAACAAACTGTAGTTTCAGTTTTTTTTTGTATAAAAGAATTACCTACTTTGTTTCTTATTAATATGATTTAAATAAATCACGTTTCCCTTGTTTATTTGTCTCATTTACTTGCCATCGGTAGAAAGCAAGAAATCTTGTTTCTTGCAAATTTCTTGACAAAAATATTGTCTTCTTGCTGGAGCTACTCTTGTCTTGTCTTGCTTCTTGCTCCACTACTTCTTGTCTTGTTCTTGCAGCAAGAACAAGACAAGAACAAGAAAGAGCAAGACAAGAACAAGAAATTTTTACATCACTACACATAAGTGGGCTGGTACAAGGTTATGTTATATGTCAGTGTCCAACTGCCATCAGGTTTTATGTGACATGCCAGTGCCATAGATTCTAAAGGAGGCAAAATATTTCCCATCATAATTCACAATTTTTAAGTTTTCTAACTTCCAGATAGTGAATTAAAGGTATTGCGGCCGTCTGTAGTAGTCCCAATAATTGCAACCAGATTTGTCTCGTCTCACCTTCAGTAATCCTACAATTCCCATAACGTGGTCACTACGTATAAGTAGTTCAAAACAAAAATGGTATTTCGTAAATTTTTAATTATTAAGCAGGTAGCTTCAGTCAGGTCTTTTTTTAAACAGTTTTTATCTACAACTATAAGTTTATTTTACGTTTGTGAGGTACCTTGGGAGAGAAATAAAATTTAAAAAATTTTATAATGAGCACCGAGAAAAACTACATGGGAAGGGAAGAAAGTTCAAGTACGTACCTATTATACCTACATATTACAAAATGGTTTGAGGAACCTGGTAACAAGTTGCACTAGCGACAAATTCTCAAATAAGCAAAATCGGCACTGACTTACCATACTTTTATTACTTAAATTCCTGGAAATAATTGCAGGAAATCAAATTCAAATATAAAATGAATTTGATTCATTTGGCACTTGCCTTATTCTGTGTTTGTTGACAGAACATTGTCAAGTCTAATTTTTAGAAATCATGGAAACCATTATTAATTTTTACTAACAATCAAAGTACCTGTTATATTCATAGATTCTCCAATAAAATGGCATACTTCTCATCATTGAGACCATTAGAATGAGGAAACAAACGGCCTCAATTTGGAAAGTATAATGCTGGGTCCCCTTACTTTAAAGGGTTCCTGGGTGAACCTAATATCTTATATTTTGTGTTTTGCTATATTTATTTGTATTTTTTTAGCGCACATCCAATCATACACACTAAGTAATTCACCATTTAACGTTAACTCTAAATTTCTGTAATTTTCACTATAAAAATAAATATGGATGTCATCTACAAAAAATGATATTTACAATTTTGAAAAATATATCCAAGTCATTTAGAAATAAAACAAGATACAGGGTGAGTCGTTTTAACCAGGGGTACCCTGGACGTTTACTGCTGCCAGCCAGCATAGCAACCGAGAATGTTAATTTGAGCCAAACACGAAGTGGTTGATTGGTTGTTGTTATGGAAGGAAAACCCTAATCCCTCATCTTTTGGGAGCTACAAACCCGGTCCCAAAAGATGAGGGATTAGGGTTTTCCTTCCAAAACAACAACCAATCAACCACTTCGTGTTTATTTTGGACCTGTGCTTTTCTTTTGGGACCTGTGATTTATCTTGGGGTGTAGTCACTACTAGCTACAAACACGGCCCCAAAAGATGAGGGATTAGGGCTTTCCTTGCAAAGCAACAACCAATCAACCACTTCCTGTTTCTTTTGGACCTGTGCTTTTCTTTTGGGACCTGTGATTTATCTTGGAGTGTATAGTCACTACTAGCATCGAAGACCTGTGTTATGTTCTGAAGCGTGGTTACCAGCACCTAAGATCAGCTCGTGTTTTTCTTTTCGAATCTGGACTGTGGTCATCGATAGCTGAGACCCACATGTGTTGATATTTTTGGGAATGTCTGACCGTTCTGGGGGATCATCGATCACTAGGTACTGGTACTAGAGGACATCTTGGCTAAGTCTTACTATATTTTACTTTTACTTTATTTTTACTGTGGCCTAAATAGTATAGCTGAATTTGTTACGTGTACAAGAGCCTACGTTGTACCGCTATTATTGCGCACATTGTTATTATTTTTGCGTACGTTTTGATTTGTAGTGGACGTCGTGTGAACTGCGCGTGTACACGCTCGGGGATTTAATGCGACCTGCATGAACAATTTGCTTAAGTTTTAAAACTGAACTTAGCGTTGCTACGCTGCACCGTAAAGGAGTGTAACTTTGAATTTGTTGATCAAGTAAAGATATAGCAGGAGTAAAATAAAACTGCTATATCATGAACCACTTTGTAGAATAAACAGTGTAAATCCCGGAAGACCCAGCTTTCTTGTTTTTGACTTTATAGTACTAGTACCAGCACGTAAAAGGAAACAAGTGGCGCCCGTATTTTACAGTTCGTCATACTGCGAACAGAAGCGCTTGGAGTCTTCAAGGTTGATTCTACATAATTTGTTTATTTGCTGCCATTGTTTGATTCTTTTAAACGCTACAACTTGTCGTTCTGTACACATCGGTGTATCATTATTTACTTGGTATTGTTATCATTTGGAAAATTATTTTAAAAAACCGAAGCTTGCAGATAAATCTTAAATGTATAAGTATAAATATCTACTACATATGCAAAATCCAGATAACTGGATTTATTTTCCCAGATCATCCACCTGCCAGCCGCTTTTCGATCCGCGAGGCTCTCAGCGCGGATTCCGTCGGATCTCCTCTCTCAAAAACTCGACGTAGCTCGGGGGCGGCGAATATTCATGAGGGCGGCGCCCCCCGGAGGGAGGGGGGGAGGCGGCCGGGCCGGGAGGGGCTAATGAATTGGATTGGCTGATTAATTAATTACCGGTGGCTCATCTGCTCCAGGCTCTCTCCTATTCTCGATTTGCGTCAGTTCCAACTGGAGGTCTTTAATTGCGGAAAATAAGTGCTCATACTTGCTCCCCGCCGCCGTGAAAAAAGTAAAGGGCTTTATCCGAAAAAGAAGAGTTTTATTTGTGTTTTTTACTCAGTAGATATTGCTAACAGGTTAATATAAGAAATTCGCGAAATTTTGATCCTTTAGGAATTTTTCGTTATCCATGGGTATAACATTTAACCAGAACCAGCCACTCACTGATTTATTATGTCAAAAGTTAACCAAGTGATACAAAAAAGAGCAAAATAAAATAATAACCTTTTTGCAATCACGATTATAGCTCTACAAATAACAATTGTTGCGTTCAATGCGCTCCCAAATTTGTAATCGCTGCCAGCGCTTTACGTCAATGTGCATTGAATGGACAGAAATGAGAGATAGCGCTAACTATCGCTGCCCTCGATTCTGCAGCGATTTCATTTTTGCTACATTTTCTTGGTAGCGGACTTATCATGTTTCTATCCTTTTTTATCATTCCTGCTCTCTCTGTTATTCTGAAATGCTTAACCTCGAATTTCTTGGGGGTATCGTTAATTTTGTTTATTTGTCCAAAAAATAATAATTATTCACGCAATAAATAAATAAAAAACTAATGGTTGGGAAATTGTAAAGGATAATTATTGTGGAAAAGTGGTTATAACTGCCTCTTATATAACCAACTCTGGGCAGCTGTTTATTATTTCTTGGTCGTCATTATAAAAATTATCCAAAATGGTAAAAAATATACAGAGAAAATCAAGTTATTTTAAAAACAGAAAATACCGAAAATAAATACATAAACATAACCTACAAAAAATCTGATGGCAGACAACACCAAGTTAAAAATTGGTCGTTCAACGTACAACGGCAGCGATTACAGCGCTGTCAAAGGTTGACAGATAGCGCTAATTAGCGGTTACAAAAATTCGGCCTGCATTGAACGCAACCAATAATTATGACTGCAACTCATTTTAATAATAGTTTAAAACGTCATGATAAACACCTTTCATTTTGGTATTTTGGTATAATCAGCTGCTTGTTGCAGGGTCTATGCGCGCTGACTCAGGCAAATTTGGCTTCCCTGTGTCAAAGTGACAGTAAAGGTTTCCGGATCTTTCAAACTGGAAACTGGTTCAAACCTTCGGCAGTAAAGGTGGATTTATAAACTCGACGTTTGCGTTGGCGCTCGAAGTTGACGGTGACCTTCGCAGTGTGCGTCCAGAAATGTGAACGACGGAACGTGAAAGATGAAATTAGTTTATCCCTCGGACGACATCGGACGCAGACGGCAACGTTCGACGGCGTTTATAAACGGTTACGCGTAAAATATTGGGATTGAATTTTCGACGCAAACGGCAACGGCGAGCGCCAACGCAAACGTCGAGTTTATAAATCCACCTTAACACATTCGCGGGTTTTGTACGTTTCGTTAGTTACAGTTACTTACAGAGAAGAACAACCTGAATATTTGTTATTGGACCTTTGCACTCCACAAGGATCTTGTGTAGTCTTGTTAACCATTCAACTGTTTTGAGGTAATTCCAATTTGAAGATCTTTCAAACAAATTGAGGTAAAGATAATATCTCCAAAAATAAAATCATTGAGAACGCTACATTATCCCTGGAAATGGCGATAAACAAAAATTAATATTTTAATGTGTTTCTGAAGAAAAAGTTTTAAATGGGAGTAAAGAAAAATTGCATTAATGAAAAATGTTCAGAAAAATTTGTGCTTTCGAACGATGTAACAAAAGTGGTATGTTGGTGGGAAAAATATTTCTTGGCGTCGCTAATGTTTTTAACTGTTTTCCACCAAGAGAGGTTGGGCGTCTAAAAGTGATCACCCTGTACATAGAGCTTTGGCTCCTTCTTGGGATCTTTTATTCAAAGCATCAGACATAATATGTTTTAATTTCCGACGCCAACTTGTGTTTGAATTTAATTGAGTGCTCTTTATAATCCAACTAAAAAAGCAAACTTCCAGTTTCTCTATGGCAGTATGCGTATAAACCCCGATTACTGTAAGAAGTCCCGATTTTGTCAGATGACATTCTCCACAAAATCCCTAGGAATTTTCTGTTACCCATGGGTATAACATTGGTATATGTGTCTCAACCAGTTAATGACGTCACTCATTGATTTATGATGTGAGAAGTTACCCAAGTGATACGAAAAAAGAACATAATAAAATAAAAACCCTATTATTGCAATCACGATTATACCGATATAAATAAAAATAACTATGACTACAACTCATTTTAATAATAATTTCAAACGTCATGGAAACACTTTTCATTTTGGTATTTTGTATAATCAGCTGCTTTTGGCAGCGTCTATGTGCGGACTCAGGCAAATTTAGCTTCGGTGTGTCAAAGTGACAGTGAAGGTTTTCCAGATCGTTCAAACTGGTTCAAACATTCGGCAGTGAAAATATTCGCGGGTTTTCTACATTTCGTGAGTTTTACCGTTATCTGTGTTGTTATTGTTCTTGTCACTTTTCGTGTTATTACTGCAAATGGGCTCGTTACTGACCTGAACTTATGTCCCGGTTGCATTTTTTGCTGCTTTGATGCCAACTTAGGATATCAAAATTACCAATTGACAGTTCCAGTAAGGACTTCTTAAAATAATTTGACTATACCTACAGGAACATGTGGGGTACCTCAGGGGTCTGTTTTGGGGCCTCAGGAGTACCTATTATCATATTTATGCTAATATTTCAGGTCATTGTTTTCTCTATGACGTAGGCACTTCAAACGAGATAACTCTTAATGTCCATAAATGCAAAATTAAGGCTACTACAACATCAGTGACGAGTTGGATAGATCTATGCTGATTATTTCAGAAAGAAATTTAGCAGCTGCGTCTTAAAAAATTGGAAAAATCGGGAACATTTCTCCGGAAAATTCTTGTGCCGCACGCCCTGTTGCCTCTCAATTCCGTCGCCCGGCGAGTGTCCTCTCTCCCACCCCGCAATCTAATACGTGTCGTTCGCAGGGGGAAGTGTCCAGCTGTCGAAGGAGGCCGGGGTTCCCAACCCGTGTTACCCCCCCCCCCCGCTGACGTTAATTAATACGCACTAGTAGGAAACAATTAAAGCGCCCTCTGTCGCCCGATTAATTATTTTACACTGCCCGAGCGCCGTTCCCGTGTCGGGCAAGTTTACGGCGTGCAAGTGACGGATTGACAGCCGAAAAATCGGGGTTTCTTCCGTATGAATCCTGCGTCAGCGAAACCTCTTGTTACGAGTTTTCGTCCAGGATGGAGCAAAGATGTTTGATAACACTCGGTGCTCAGAGGATTTTATTTAATGTCTCTGACATCGAGTAAAGCTATATCATCAATGTTTTTTTTTAGTTCAAACGGTTACTGGTTGTTTTCCAATCAAAATGGCTGTTTCGTTGGAAAAATAATGCTTACAGCTATAGGGGATTTTTGTGTACAGGATTATTCACATAACATTCTAAACCCCTTAACTTTTTGGTTTTTAAATTTGGAAAAAATGAAAATATGACATTGTATAAAATTTTCTTGAGATTTCAAGTATGTTTTCGAAAAAACAAATGAACGTTGCGTTTTGATATACAGTGCACGGGTGTAGCCAGGATTTAGTTTTGGGGGGGTTTAGTTTGAGAAGTAAATAAAACAACAAAAATATACTTACATGAAATTTAATATCTCTATATATTCATCCGAAAAACTACGACATATTTATAAAGTTCTTAACTTTAAATGAAATGGATAAATTAATTTCGTTCCTCTGCGCTAAATCCAAAACCATTAAAGAAGAAATCTTCGGCTTTTTCTTTTAAATATATCCACTACTTCATCTGCATGAATTTCTGTTCCATAGTGAATGTTCATTAGAGCCAAACCATTAAGTCTGTTTTCACTTGTAGTGTTTCGTAAATAGTTTTTCAGTCTCCTTAGGCTCGAGAAAGACCTTTCTGGGGTAGCAGTGGATACAGGAATGGTAGCCAAGATTTGTAGTAATGTGTAAATATTAGGATCAAGGTTTTTATCGCACATATCTAGGCATTCCAAACTAGATTTCGGGGTAGGCAGTCTTCTTATCAGCATGCAAGGTAGCTGAAGCTTTGATAGCTAAATCCAAATTTATTTCTTTATTAGAAACCCCTTGACCTTGACTACACCACTTTTTCCAGTAGTCCATACCTTTAGGTTTATCACCCTCTGTCTCTCGTCAAAAGATGGCGCTAGGCGCTACTATTACTACATAATATATTCAAACGTAATAATAATTTAACTCTTCACTCCTCGTATTTTTTCGGTATAATATTAGGTAATATTTTGCTTATTTCGGGGGGGGGGGGGGTTTGAACCCCCGAAACCCCCCCCTTGGCTACGCCCGTGATACAGTGTGTCCCCAGATGGGGTACCGCACTCTTGTAAAGTTTCTTTTATATTTGATTTTTCGAGAAAAAGTCATTCTTGATAAAAAGTTTTGCTTGTTCTTAAAATAAGATTGGCATGAAAAAAGTTAACATTACGTATACTGGGTGACCAGAAAATTGAAAAAACTTTTATTAATATAGGAGTAAACTGCCTCTATTTGTAGAGATAATGAAAAAAGTTATAAAGAAAATTTGTTCAGCGTGTTAAGTTACTTAGGTGTACAAAATTTCAAGGTGTAAGGCCTACTTTGATTTTTTGTTTTTTTTTCTTGTTTTTCTTCGATTAAATGTTTTTCTGTAAATAGTATGATAAAACAGTATCAACAAAAGTTACTAAGAGTATTAAACTATGTACGATGAAAAAAATTTTTACTATCGCGGCCTACTTTGATTTTCTTCCAATATTTTCCAAAATACAAAGTAGGCCTAGAATTGTTAAATTTCAAAGGACGATTTTGTGCAAACCACTAGAGCCTAGAGCAAACGTATAACATGCAGCGTGTCCCGCTCTGATGTCCGGAAGAGGGAACAGTTTTTTATTCATGGGTTTACGACAAAAAGTCACTCTTTATAAAAACTCCTGCTTGGTCCAAAACGTCCAAAACTGTTAAAATATTAAAGGATGTTTTTAGTGGCACGTAAGGTAAAGGATATCAATTGAAAAAAATGCACTCCAGCCGGGACTCGAACCCGGGACTCCTAATGTGGCCGTAGGCACTTAACCAACTAAGTTACCGGAGATACGGGTTCCATCGGCTAGGTGTTATTTATTCCAATTGATATATAGTTAGTAGCAAAGTGCCTACGGCCACAGTAGGAGTCCCGGGTTCGAGTCCCGGCTGGAATGCATTTTTTTCAATTGATATCCTTTACCTGACATGCCACTAAAAACATCCTTTGTTATTTATAATTACAGGTACTAAAAATATTTCCCTGTTAAAATATTTTTGATTTTTTATACATGGTTCAGTATTTCGAAAAAATTATAAAAATTTTGTTAGTCACCAAGAGTAAAGGACCGTTGTTTTTGACAATATCGAAAAATATTACCAAGGATGTCATTTAGAATCAACAGGGGGTTACAAATTTGAGGTTTCCGCAATTTATGTTGGAATTTTTTTTAACAAGGCAGGTAGGTAATTTGTTTGTGCAGCTTTATTTGATATTTGCAGAATTTATACAATAATCAATTTCTTCAATGCTATTACGTCAATTTATTGCTAACAATATGAAAAATTTACTTAAACAAGGAATAATGTTATTAAAATTTGCAAAAACAAATTTCACTCAAATTTATAGCCTCCAACTTGTGCACAAATTTCAACTCTTCTAATAAATTATCTATACACATTTTGTATTTCGTGTAGAGGAATATTTGCAATTGTGCCCCTTATTCTGTTTTTTAAAGTGTCCACGTTATTATCAAGCGGTTCGGCATAAACTTTTGTGTTGGATTGCCCCACAAATAAAAGTCCATTACCTGCCCGCCTTGTTAAAAAAATTAAACATAAATTGCTGAAACCTCAAATTTGTAACCTTCTGTGGATTCTAAATGACATCCTGGATAATATTTTTCGATATTGTCAAAAACCACGGTCCTTTACTCTTGGTGACTAACAAAATTTTTCTAAATTTTTCGAAATACTGAACACCCTGTATAAAGAATCAAAAATATTTTAACAGTTTTGGGCGTTTTGGAACAAGCAGGAGTTTTTATAAAGAGTGACTTTTTATCCTAAACCCACAAATAAAAAACTTTTCCCTCTTGCGGACATCAGAGCGGGACACGCTGTATATAGTTGAAACCAGAGAAATGCGTAGATTTCGAGAAATACACATCTAAAAAACATGAGTTTTGTCTATATCCCCAATGTATATAAAAAGTGATCAATATTTATATACAATTAAAAGGTGTAAATTTTAAGGAATATATTTTATTTCGGTTTTCTCCTAAAGGAGCGCGTTAATAATATTATGTAAATAGAGCGCACAATTTAAAATTTAAGTCGGTTCCGCGAGTGCGAGTAGAAAAGTAATATAGACCCTTTCATCTGAAAGTAAAATGTTGCAGCATTTCTCTGTAGAAATACCACTTCTATCGGCACTCCTTCCGCGACTCTCCTATTGCCTCTCAATTCCATCGTCCTGCTCTCTCCCACCCCGCAATCTAATACGTGTCGTTCGCAGGGGGAAGTGTCCAGCTGTCGAAGGCGGCCGGGTTCATTCCCCACAGTTCCCTGTCACCCCCCGCTGACGTTAATTAATACGCACTAGTAGGAAACAATTAAAGCGCCCTCTGTCGCCCGATTAATTATTTTACACTGCCCGAGCGCCGTGCTCGTTTCAGGCAAGTTTACAGCGTGCGTGTGACGTACTGACGGCCGAAAAATCGGTTGTTTTAATGGGTATTTTGAGGTGGTTTGGAGAACATGTTTACAAACAAAAAATAGATACCTATATAATATGCAAAATTTACCTAACAAGACTTTCTAGTTCGAGAGGTGGTAACATATTGTGTATGTGCTTAATTACCAATTTTTAATTTACAGGGTGATTCAGTTTTGTTCTAGGACACTTCAACAGACGATGGAAAACCATAAAATAAAACCAGATGTAGGGTGTTTAAATTCCCAGAAATTTTGACTTTTCATTTTTTATTTTTCGAACCGTTAGAGATATTCAAATGCAATTTGGTACACAGCATAAATTGATCAATTGACATAAAATGCGATATTACCAAGTTCCTCAAATAGCCTGTAGCGGAGATATGGGTATACACTTCATTTGCTATATCAAGAAAAATACTAATACGGCCCTGTACAGAATTTTCTTTTAGGCTCTTGAGTAACTTTCTTATTCTAAGGCTTGTGAGTATTTAAACAGGTAGGGCCAAATGTCGGACGACATTTTAAAAATAAATGTGCCTACCTACTAACTAGACTTCTGTATGTGTTCCTTAAGATTTTTATCTAATTCAGCGCTAAGTTCACAAATTCTTGAAAAATACCATTATTTTCGGAAGCCTCTGCCTCCTTGTGTACTCTTAGTGCCGATTCGAAAGCCCCACAAAAACGAAGACAGTTACCTAATTATTTTATTAAAAAGTACCGATTTTTATCTGAATTAAACTGCGTTTTTATATTTTTTTTTACCCAGCATACTAAATTCATGTGTACCTTCGATTTTTCGTGTTTCTTCATTTTATCCCAAATAATGTGCCCAACATCGTTGGTTCCTTTTTTGACCAAGTCTCTTCTAGCCGGTCAAGTTAGCCCAAAAAATATGGGTAAGGTTACATTAATTTGCAAAGTCTCCATCGATCCCGCATGTGCAAAACAAGTTATTCAAGGTCAAAGTTCGCAAAAATGGGTTTTTCGCATTTCTCAGCCATCACAAAATATAGACTATGAAAGTTAGATTTAAATGAGTTTTTGAATTGAGCCAACTTGTTTATGAATAAATAACCAGAGAAATAACACAAACTGAGACACAATTTTAAAAGTTCACCTCGGTTGTCATAAATGTTTGAGTAAATATTTTTTAAAAAATTCACGAATTCTCGAAAAATGCCCCTATTTTCGGAAGCCTTTGCATAATTGTGTCCTCTTAGTGCCAATTCGAAAGCCCCAGAAAAATGAACAGTTAATTATTATACATGATTTAAAACTTACCGATTTTTCTGCTCATTATGATAAGCAGTGTGTCGGGATAACATGCCGAATTTAGCTGCGTTTTTATATTTATTCTAGCCAGCATACTAAAATTAAAAATGTTATTCATGTGTACCTTTCGATTTTTCGTGTGTCTTCAGTTTATCCCAAATGTGCAAAACATCGTCGGTTCCCTTTTTTGACCAAATTTCTTCACCGCCGAACAAAACACATACAAAATAAAACAACTTGTTGGTTTCTTCATCCCGCACAACCAATTATTTTTTAAGTAGACGCTTTTGTTGAATTTACGTGATCGCGTTTTTTGTCCTGCCGTTTGATTTTTCTATATTGTTAAATCGGGTAACGGCCTGCCCAACTCTTTAATTTGCAGTTTTTGTTCAAATTCCATTAACGAAAATGAATTGCTTAATAAAAAAACTTACACTGTTTGTGGATGGTCCATTTCCAATACTCGAAAGAAAATACACAAAGTGTTCAGCGAGCACTGTATATTATGTGTTTTGGTATATTTTAGCCTAATTATGAACGCATTTATTTAACCGTATTGTCGTCATTGTTATTTCGAATAAAAGTAGCCATAACGCAACATCAGCAGCAACGTCAGCCAAATTCGCCAATTACACTGCTGTCTGGCCATGGAAATCGCTCTGAAACCCAATTACAATACATAAATTATATCCCGTCGGCCGCAGTGGAATTGACCGGAACCCAGGGGCGTAGCGGGTTGCAATTATGTACAACCTCCTTATATAAAGCAAAATATGTATTTCCACTTGACACATAACATAATTTGTAAGTATATCTATGCATAAAACAGTGCTTTGAAATACTTTTTTTACGCAGAAGCTGATAGAAATGGGGCTTAAGGCCGATATTGTCACAATTAAAATTATTGCTACCTGTTACGAAATAGATGTTGAAAGAGGATAAATAAGATTACTACCTATAGGTTTTGGTTCAGTTTTTGGCAGAAGTAGGAAAAACTACTTATCGTCCGTGTATCCTACAATATTAATTTGTTGTTTGTGCTTAGATATATTAAAAAAGTAGAAAACTAAAATTATAAATGATACTGTTTATTTATTCATTACAACACAGAAAATATATTCAGAACAGAGAGCTCGTTAATGATAGCGGTAAAATATACTCCAACTTTGAAGCTTAATATTTTCCAAATGCATTGATATTGAGGTCCACAATGTTGGCTAATCTACGAATTGGGAAGATTATATTTTAGGAAAATATCATTTCATAAGAAATGCAATCTTGTTTTTGGAGTCTGTAGTTGCAGTTCATTTGAAATTGGTGGAGGGGGAAAGCACCAATAGAATTTTTTTATACAGGGTGAGTCAGAATCTATAGTAAATACTTTAAAGGGGTGTTCGGCAGGTGGTTTTAAGGGGGGTCTTTCATATACAATTTTTCGATCAAAACACCTGTTAACTTCAACATTCGAAACATAAAATTTTTACCTACCGCTTTCAAACGTTACAGATCGACTGTACATTCAAAATAAGGAAAAAAATACCAATTGGACATTGGTCAAAACAGCATTGGTTTTCTTGAAATAGGGTGTTCAAATTTTGTTAAATTCAATCCTTTACATTTTGATAGCTAATAAGTTTTGGTATATTGTTCATGGGAATTTTTTTCTCAGTTTAAATGGTACAGTCGATGTGTAACGTTTGAAAGCGGTCAGTAAAAATTTTATGTTTCGAATGTTGAAGTTAACTGTTTAGGGGCACGTTTTGCCAATTTCAACGCAAACGGTTGATTTCATCGTTATGAAACAAGAGTACACTTTTGTTGCAAAATGAAAAGATACACTGAAATGATGGACCTGCAAGACCAAGAAGATAACCACAAAAAAGTTCCAGCAAAAAAATTAATAGGGGTTGTTAGTTTTTACCCCTTTTTTCATGTTATCACAAACAAATCTACCTATAAAAGCTCTGTTAATATGACAAAACTGCGAAATATTGAACGCAATGAGAATTTGTGACCGTAAAAAGAACGAAAATGGTAATAAAGCTGGATATTTAAAATATGGCACATTCAAAACGTCAGAAACTGACATACCCATAACCACAGAATACCCCTGTTATAACCTATAATAAGTCGCCATTTTTTCCGTCGAGTAGCGCAAACAACAATGAAATAATATGGCGTCATGCTCAGGTTTTTAATATAGTGTCGGTCAAGGTCTGATATCAAAATATTGTGTCGAAACTTGGTTCCTACACAGGGCGATTTCCGTCTCACGTATTTTTTAATATCCATAGAGCTTTGACTCCTTCCTGAGGTTCTTTATTCATTGATTGACACCCTTAGGATAAATTTGGTTGCAGCACGAATGAACCTAGAGCAGAGCAGTACTTACCTGTAATGTAGTGTTCTCACTTCTAGGGCAGCAACAGCAGTTCCACTTCGCCTTCGGCCAGAGGCCCTTCCCATTTGCAACTTCAGATCCGTTGTCCGGATTCAGGATGCCACCTATCGGCAATTGCAATAGTGAGTATAATTATTGTAAGTAGAAGATATTAAAGGTATAAAGGAAAGACATATTTGAAGCGTATTTATTGCGATTTAGGCCACTGGAAAGTTTTGGGAGACTTAATATTTAGACTACACTCTGCTTGTGTCATATAATGAAAAAATAAAAAGGAAAACTTAAATGTATAAAACGAACAACAAATTAATAACAAACACATCGTGTAAAGTTTATAAATTTTTCAAGACGTAGGGATCAATATCATATTTTTTATTTATTCGGCGTTTTATCTACAATTACCTATACTAAAATCAAATAACTCTTACGCCTGATGTAAACAAGAACGTGCGCGTTGAGATTTTGGCCAGAGCCGCACTGAGGCACGACCTTTATTTAATTTTACTTTTAAAATTGTTTACGTTAAAACATTTCGGAAAAAAATATTGGCTTCATTAAAATGACTCAAAACATCGATAAATTGTTTGTGGCAGTGTCTAAATAGCAACAAGATAAAACAGCACAAAAATACGCTTTTGCGATCGAGTACATCTCTGTTGCCAGACGCCCTGATATTTTATGGCCTATTGACTAATCGCCTTATTTCGCGGAACCTCATCCATCAAGTGCGTTTATTTACGCCAGGAGTAAGAGTTATTTGATTTTAGTATAGATATTCTGTTTTTTATATCAAGTGCACTAACGAGTATACATATATTATCATAAAAACAATATTATTTATGAAAGTTGTTCCTGTTTTATTCGTGTTGGTGAACTATAGCTACAGCTTGTTTGATCCAAAATTGTTTTTTTGGTACCTAAAAAAATATGATATTAAGGAAGGAATATCTCAAAAATTGTTAATTATTCTAAAATAATAATCGATATGAAAAGAAAATTCACTTTTAGCACAGACATATATAGCTTCAGCTATATACGTCTGTGCTTTTAGCATAGGCGGCGGGTATATAAAATCTGCATGGGGGCAAGGGGCAAGGAGGGCTATACAGGGCTATTCAGTTTTATATGCCGAAACTCCTCAGATCAGTAGAATGTCGAAAAATAGAATAATAATAATTCTCACCCTCACTGTCTGTTTGGAGATATTTGCACTCTGAATAATGGAACTCTCTGTATATTTTTTGTTCAAATTTTGTATATGGGGGTTTTGGGGTGCCTTTATTAACGCTGTGGTGTCACATTTTAAATAAGAAAATTGCTAAATGGTTTTCGTGAAAATCGGGGGTATAAAAAAAACGTGTCCGGCACTGGATTGGCATTTTTAAATGGTAGGAAGTGGTTTTGTTTAAAAGTAAATACCCTATAGATTAGCATAAAACCTGGCGAAGAATTCGCTAATAAGTACATTTATTATTAGAGGAAGAAATCATATTGTTTGGTAATAAAATGTATTGGATTTTTTATGTAGATTAAAATCTACAAACAAACATGTCCTCTCGAGATTTTTACATATTACATATTGTTATTATTATTACATATTATGGGTTACGGTTTCATGTCAAGGTATTTCTGAAAAATCAACTAAAGTATTTGCTTCATAAGTAATATTCAAAGTAGATAAAATGTATTTCTTAGTTTAAACAAAGTAACTTTTTCCCAAAAAACTTACTCATTCATTGAAGATTATACTTTTGAACACGCAGAGTTTCAAATACCAAAATCAAATTTGCCATGAAACCGTAACATGCGTAAAAATACCAAGAAGATATTTTATGTTTAGGTGATTCAATTTCTTTCTAATATAATAATAATAATACCCTACTAATAATTAGTTAATTCTCTTCCACTGGTTGTTTAGGGTGCTCGATAATAACAGATTTTATGCCATCTAAGCCATTATATCATGCAAAAAATATTACTTAAATGTCTCAACCAGTGGTTCCATTTTTTGAAAAAAATCTTTTTTGTGCGTTTTAAATTTTTTAGCAGAAAAAAGCAAAGTAGGATTAGGCTTCCGAAATTTGGCATACCTACCCAGTTTTTAATTCTGAACAACTTTCCTTAATAACATTTTGTCGTAAAGAGCACTTTACTGCTACGAAAAATCAGGTTTTCAAAATTTCCAAAGTACATCATTTTTAGAAACTAGAAGCCCTTTCTGTAGGTTTTATGACAAAATATTATCAAGGGAAGTTGTTCAGAATAGTTCTGAACTAAAAACTGATTATGTGTGCAAAATTTCAAAAGCCTCTTGACCTACTTTGGTTTTCTTCTGCTAAAAAATTTTAAACGCACAAAAATGATATTTTCAAAAAATGGTACATTTTTTAAATTTAAAACGCACAAAAAAGAATGTTTCAAAACATGGTATATTTTTCGAAAAAAAGCCAAGATTAATATTATAATCTATTGGGAATTTAGTGAAAGCAAAAATAGATTATTTGTCTATCGTATCGTATTTTTATTAAAAAAATGTGATGGTTAATTGACCCCCGCCTCTTCGGCACTAAATATGTTTGCCTTAGCTGTCTTCCTTTAAGAAAAATAAAATAAAATTTGAAAAAAAAATTGAACTTAGACGCCCGTTAGTATTTCAATACATGTTTATATGAAAAAGTTGGATATAGAAGTTGGTCCACTCTGTATGTAAATACGGACATGAAATGTTTACTTAATATAGATTTATGTGGGAGCTATTTAATCACGTTTTAATCTACAGAAAAATAACAATTTCTAAAATTATTCAAATTATAAATGATCAGATTTTATTATTTTTGGTCATTAATGTCAGAAATTCAAGTACCTAATTTTATTTGAAAAAATAGTGTTTTGGCCTTAACTTTGCGACTACCTACCCCTATAATATCAATTCTGAAGCTTGATTCGAATTCCCCGGAAAAACTGCATCATCCTCGTGTTTAAGAAGTCGCTCTTTTCTATCTCGAAAACTAAGAAAATAATCGGACATAACCGTGTGTATGAAACACCTTGTACAAGTAGCAGTTTTAGAATTATTCAACTACAAAATTGCGAAACCCTTCTTTAAGTCATATTATTTAAAAATTTGCTAGTCGGCCTTAAAAATAAGTCTTTGAATGCTTAAATTTTCTTGGCTAGCGGAAATCCAGAGCGAGATAAGCTTGTAAAAATGCATTGAACTCCGGGAACGTAAAAACATAAATATGCTTCCAGAGGTTTCCTACTATAACTTTATAAGAAAAATATAATCATAATTAAACTTACGGTACTTTAGTGAGTACAAGTGCCACAAAAATCTCTTCGACCTGAACTATGCTATTTTTCTCAAACATAGAAATTAGAGGGTGGTTCAAATCAGAGAGTTGTTTTGGGTGGTTTCTTCTATTTTCCAAAGAAATAAGGAAACAGTGGTTTAAATGTTATGAGATTGATTTTTGAATAAAGTTGAATGGCGCGAAAAAAGGCTTGAAAAAAGTTTTCTGTATATCCCATTAGGTTGCGTGTTCAATCAAAACGTCCAAACTAGGTACTACACTTAAAGCATCCCCAAAAATTCCCCTTCTCTCAATAATGTCGGTAATGAACATCCCCATATGCGCGAGCGTGCTTTGACAGTGAAGGAAACCAGCAGGGTAGGTTCTAAACAGTAATATGTTCCGAAAACAAACTGCCGGACAAAAAGCAATTAATTCACGTTGGAAAACCAGAGCGGATTCAATAACGTGTGGGGAGAACGGTACAAGCGTTTGATAGGATTCTGATTCTAAAAACGCACGAATGCATGCACATCCATTATTTGTATACAGTTTTTATTTAAAATGAACTCCAAATGTACTCCATGTATTCCAAAAAATAGTTCTGAACTTGTTCTAGCGAATTAGAATGCAGGAAAGTAATTCCAGAAATGCTTTCAACCAATTAAATCGTCTAGAACGGGTTCAGTACTGCTGTTGGAACAAACACTATATTGTTTCTCTCGTCGGTCAATTCCAGTACCATACCAGATCGATTCGGCGGGCCGATTGACGTAGAAATAACACCAGGTATATTTATTCTACACAGAAAAATTTTTAGTATCTGTAATTATAAATAATAAAGATGTTTAGTGGCATATCAGGTAAAGGATACCAACAATCATGAATGGTTACCCTACGCCCTACACCCTCTAACCCTTTCTAGTAGCTAGAGAAGACGCCGAAGTGTCCTACATCTCACTGCTACTAACTAATATCAATTGGAATAAATAACACCTAGCCGATGGAACCCGTATCTCCGGTAGCTTAGTTGGTTAAGTGCCTACGGCTACAGTATAGGAGTCCCGGGTTCGGAGTCCCGGCTGGAGTGCATTTTTTTCAATTGATATCATTTACCTGATATGCCACTAAACATCTTTAATATTGATTCTATTTAACTCGGGCGCAGGAAAATAATATATTTTTTATATTTTTTAAGGGCTTATCTCCAGCCACCGGAGATATGTGCAAAAACAGAATTTGAATTTTTTTGGTTTCGAATTAACTTTGAAGGCCAGAGCTATACAACCTTCTACTAAACTGAAAACCCGGTCATTCTTCAGATTGAAAATGTTTAAATTTCGAAATAAGATAAAATTCGCTTTGGTGAAGCCAGTAAATTCTATGAGTTGAATTATCAAAACACCTTTTTCGCCATCAAATTCAAGTCTTTTCGGGGTATATTTTGCCATCCTAAGTTCAAAATCCACACTTCGGCGAATTCATAGACCACTTGTAAACATGTATAATTCAGTAAATTAGTGTAAAACCAACGCATTGGTGCAATAACGTAAATAATTGTTAATTATATTTTTAGAAAAGTTTCTATATAACTTGCATCTCATATATTTTTCTACTCCGTACCTACGTATATTGGTATGGTATAAATTAACTCACTTTTAACAGCATAAAAATGCTTGAGCGGCGTTTGCTTTGCAAAACAAAACCGAGTCATAGGCGGCGGGCGGCCCTTGATAATATTATAGAAATTTTATTTAAATGCTCTAAAACAGAATAAACACACACACAAAACAACACCACAAAAATCTATACACAAAACCAAAATCCTTAAAATAAAGCGCAATCCTTATTTCCGTGCACGGCACTGGTTATACTATGGCCTAACTGGCCTACGTCGACACCTGCCCCATGGATCTCCGAAACGCCGACCAATGAAATCGCTACGCTCGCTTTCTTATTGGCTGTCTTCCTGACTAGGTCGACGTCGACCGCATAAAAACCTTTGAATTTTATACGGATGATTTCTGCTGATAAGTCTGGTATTTTTACCAGTAGCAGAGCGTGGTAAATGCTATGAAATAGATCGCGCCCCGTATATCACTGTGTTCCAAGTGAGCTCATTTATATTTTACCAGGGTAGGTCGAGAACAGGCGCCTCGGCAATAAAATACGAGACAAAACTCTTTTTTAACCATATCAAATCAAACCTGGTATTAGTAGTAAAAAGAGATGAAGGAGACAGAGAAGATAGATATTGGATATGCTTGCGTAAATAGTTATAATCGATAGAGGTTTTTAGAGACCTTTTGACAATATTATATGGTGCATTAACCTTTACGTTGTGTTTGACCACAACCTAAAAAATCCTTAAAAGTGAAATATTATGTTGCTTGTAGAATATGTATATTTTTGAAAAGTGCGTGACGATTATGTCTTATATTCTTTTTCTAACGACCATTTTTTATGCTGTTTCAAGTGACTTTAGAAATGCTATAAATATATTGAACTATAATTTAAAACCTAAGATGACGATGTCTATTAGAACAGTAGTTATATTTGATTTTAGGTGTTGAATTCTGTACAGTGAAAAAATTACGGCTGGGTCCATCGTGTAAATGTAGCTCTCATGCGTATGAGTGCGTGGCCACTGGTCGATACAAGCGTCCTCTGTTTTGGCCACGCAGTTAACCGTTGGTAAATGCGTTTAATAAATACAGCTTTTTATCCGCCGCAACGCCGCAACAGGTTGTGGAAAAATGTCCTTTTTTATAAAATGCAAGAGGGGTTTTCAATACCGAAAGTGTTCGATTTTTGTTTCCAAAGCTTAGTTCCCTATGCAAAACACAATATTTAATATTTTTGGCATATCACAATGGTATTATTCCCCTTGCTCCTTGCCTTGCTTAATGCATAAAATTGCAGTAAATTCCGCAGATAGAGTTACTTAAGATTCGAATCACTTTGCCGACTCCTTATGAATGGGTTTTGTTTTCATTTAGGAGTCGACTCCTTGGGGAACACTAAAAGGAAGGGTATTAGATTACGTTGGCATCGTGAGAACACATTTAAATGGTTTGAAGGGATTAAATATAGGGTGTGCCAAATGATCGATAAGTCGCGAATCGCGCTAGGAGTTTAAGCAAGTAATGTACATGGTGAGCGAAACTCGGAGTCCCAGGCCTACAGCGTGAACACGGAAACTCAAAATAAAATTTCGAAAATGGGTTCTTAAATGGGTTATACTTACTAAGGTCCAATTATGACCGAAAATTAACTTTTTTGATATTTGGGAAAATGGCCGCTGTGACGTCATCGATATTATTTTCCCAGAAACATACCATTTTCCCCTATTATTGAAAGTCCTTATTATCATTTTCAACAGCATTTATTTGTAGGCAAAGATTTTCTGTATCTTTTATTGTTCAAAATCTACAGAGTCAAATATGTAAAAAAACCTGGAATTTTTCTAATCATTTTCCGAAATCTAGCTAGCCATGGAAACAAATGATAGTCAGAAATTATTGAAGAGTATGTTAGAGTGCCAGCCTTTTTAACGGTAATGTCGGTTTAAAAAAAAAGATTTTCGTTTTGGAGATATTATGACAATATTATTTTCTTATAGACACTATCTTCAATTTGTAAAAATTTGAAATCTACATGAAATTCTCTTTCTGATTTTTATTAGTTAAAAGCATTGTTTTTACAAGATGAGGTCTAGCTTAAAAAGGCTGGATAAAAGTGCTTTAACAATGTCAAAGCCGTGTCTTTGTATAACCATCGGTTTATAAGAAATTTAACAAAAACGAAAATGAGAAAATACAGTTTTTTTGGAAATAATTCTAAAACGATCGCAGTTAGCCTTGACTTCTCGGCGGTATCAGATTGGCCATAAAATTGACTCCCTATCTTTTGTAGTTACCGAGATCCTAAAAATAGTGAGGGTCGAATTTAGGACATACTGCATACACAGTGTGTCCACCGATTGAATTCACATAGGGTGTAAATAACAAAAAAAATTCAAGTTCTGGAGATCAGCCCTGTTTAGTTTGAAACTCATTTTTGACATATTATGTAGACTTTCGAAATTTCGCAAACTTACTCAGTTCTTCATTCTGAACAAGTTTTCTTAGTAACATTTTGTCGTAAAACTTACAAAAAGGCCACTCTACTGATAATTTCCAAGTCATATGTGATTTTTCGATACTAAAATTATGTCACAAATTAGTTTCCAACCAGGGACCCTTTAAAATAAGGGAACCCAGCATATTACACTCTATCGCATAGGAATAGTGAAGCTTTGAGGGGAAGTTTGTTTTCTGTAGACTCCAAGGTGACCACAAGGCATATTCTGTACTTGTAGACACAAATTGTCAAGTCTAATTTATAGAAATCATGGAAACCATTATTAATTTTTACTAACAATCAAAGCACCTGTTATCATTACAATGAGGAAAGGATAGGCCTCACTTTGGAAAGTATAATGCTGGGTCCCCTTCCTTTAAAGGGTCCCCGTTTCCAATCAAGCAGGGCTGATCCCTAGATACTCAAATTTCAACTCGTTTTTTTTTTGTCATTTACACCCTCTGTGAACTCAATTCGTGGACACACTGTATAGTGTATGGAAAATGCTAAAATGTATTGGTTGTTTTTCTGTTCAGCTCCAAGCAAAATTGCTTCTTCTACAATTATTATTATCCTTAAAAACTTTTTTACTACATTTTCTTCAACATGTTTAATTTACTTTTTTTTAGTATTTTTTATTTACTGTTATCAACTGTTATCTTAATTTGTTTATATCTAGTTACATGAAAAAATCTGCCTGTACCTACCTAACCTTTGTATTTTATTTCTATCTCTTTGAGTACCTACCTCTTCTTCTCAATATTCATATTAGATTGGACAAAGAATGTAAATAATATTTATAGCTGAAATACAGAACCATTTCTATTATTTTTAACACGCCTCCTGGATTTTGTATTTATACCATTCTAAAAGGTTACATAAATATAATTATTAAAAACATATCGAAGGCGTCATATCAGAAAGGCGTATGAGCCAAAAAGTAAATTTTACAGGAAACGAAAAAAAAAAACATTTATTAATTTGAGTTTTTGAGATAATTTATTGCATTTATGTATTCAGCACATTCAAATTAAGGTGCATAAGTATAATTTGAAGCAATTAGGGCAGTATCAATATTTTTTAGTAAAATGGTTTATACGTCCTTCTGATATTTTGAATTTGGTGTAAAAATCGCAAATTAAAAGACCTATTATAGACCCAAAAAATACTTTATTGAAAAACATTTTAATTTTTACGTCGTTTTCGTTTCACCAGTCGTTCTCGAATTTGCTGCAAAAACATGTCATCATCTGATTCTTCATCATCGGAATTTTGAGAAGGCAGGGGAGCGATAGAAATGTCCAAGGAACTAGCATATAAGTATACAGTGTGTGGCACTTAAGATGAAGACACCCCTGTATTTTTTTTTGTATTTTGAGATATAAGTTTCCGACTTAGCACAGTTATAGAACTCGATGAGCTCAATTTTTAGGTGTATTCAACTTAACTGTCAGATGTGAATCCCCAGCCTGCTATGACCTCTCAAATAGGACCAATATTCAATATTGTTACGCGCCAGGGATATCGAAAAAGTTTATTACGAAAGTTGTTCAGAACCGAATTTTTACCCTGAATACCAAAGTTCAATGACAGATTCGCATTTTAATTTTTTTGTTTTGTTTCCAATAATGAGGTTATTTTTGTGTTTTCTTTTAATCTTATTACCATTAAAGATTACCTCTGTTATTTTCAATGGTTTCCATGGCTACCTAGCCAAAATTTGAGACTTTGGTAAAAAAATTAGGACTTAAAATTGGGAAAAAAAAACAAAAAATCAAATGCGAATCTGTCATTTAAATTTGGTATCCAGGATAAAAATTCGGTTCTGAACAACTTTCGTAATAAACTTTTTCAATATCCCTGGCGGGTAACAATATTGAATATTGGTCCTATTTGAGAGGTCATAGCAGGCTGGGGATGCACATGACAATTAAGTTGAATACACCTAAAAATAGAGCTTATCGAGTTATATACTTAACTGTGCTAAGTCGCAAATTTATTTCTCAAAAAACAAAACAAAAATAATACAGAAAACAGGAGCGTCTTCATCTTCAGTGCCACACACTGTATACTCGGGAGGAATAATGGCATCTTTTCTTTCGCTCAAAAATAGTAGATTTTTCAGTTTTGCTTTACTGATTGGCAATTTTTTACGCACGAACAAAACATAAAACAAGAATAATCTGTGCACCTGAATTACTCCAACATCCACAATGTAAACAAATTTATCTGGCCCGTTTTTAGCCAATAGGAATCTTGAAATCTGGTGATGCATCTAAAGAGGGCGCATAAACCCATCAGCAGTAGGGATTAAAACTGAAGAATCATATTGTAATAGGGGTATAAGCATTTCAGCAGGACGTACCTATAAACTACCATGATTCAAAAATATTTAAATATCATACGCCCTTCTGATATATTTATTTCGGAAAATTGGTTCTTACGCCTACTAAACTTTAGATATTTGAACCAATTGCAAGGTGGGAAGCTTTACGCCCTCATGATATAATATGCGGAATAATGCTACGGTCACATACGCCCACGGGCGTAGCCAAGGGGGGGGTTTCGGGGGTTCAACCCCCCCCCCCCCCCGAAATAAGCAAAATATTACCTAATATTATACCGAAAAAATACGAGGAGTGAAGAGTTAAATTATTATTACGTTTGAATATATGTAGTAATAGTAGCGCCTAGCGCCATCTTTTGACGAGAGGCAGACGCAGTTGCAGCCGAACTATTTTGTATTGTAGGGACACTTTGCGTTGTTTCTCGATTATTCGCCACGCCCCTCGGTCGAAATGAGCGGAACTTTGTGGAAGTTCGTGGAAGTTTCTGGACGGATACTGGGCTGCTATATAAGCGGCGCCGCGGCGCGTGACCGCGCTTACGGCAGTATTGTTCCATGCGAACTCGAAGCGAATAAAAGTGAAAAGTGGTGAACGAATAGTGAAGAGAATTAAGTGTACCGTGTAAGTGAGTAATTTTAGTGCGCTGTTATTCGATGACCTTGTTAAGGATAGATACGTGAATCATTATTACTGTCGAAAAATGGAGGGGAAAAAAAGGAAGGGTGATAAACTTAAAGGTATGGACTACTGGAAAAAGTGGTGTAGTCAAGGTCAAGGGGTTTCTAATAAAGAAACAAATTTGGATTTAGCTATCAAAGCTTCAGCTACCTTGCATGCTGATAAGAAGACTGCCTACCCCGAAATCTAGTTTGGAATGCCTAGATATGTGCGATAAAAACCTTTATCCTAATATTTACACATTACTACAAATCTTGGCTACCATTCCTGTATCCACTGCTACCCCAGAGAGGTTTTTCTCGAGCCTAAGGAGACTGAAAAACTATTTACGAAACACTACAAGTGAAAACAGACTTAATGGTTTGGCTCTAATGAACATTCACTATTGAACAGAAATTCATGCAGATGAAGTAGTGGATATATTCAAAAGAAAAAGCCGAAGATTTATTCTTTAATGGTTTTAGATTTAGCGCAGAGGAACGAAATTAATTTATCCATTTCATTTAAAGTTAAGAACTTTATAAATATGTCGTAGTTTTTCGGATGAATATATAGATATTAAATTTCATGTAAGTATATTTTTGTTGTTTTATTTACTTCTCAAACTAAACCCCCCGCCAAAACTAAATCCTGGCTACGCCCGTGCATACGCCCCAAAATCAGAATTTCGTCATTTTGGCTTATACGCCCTTCTGATATGACGTCCTCGAATGTAATTAGGAGAATAAAATACTATTTACAAACATTTAACAACAAACTGTTAAAATTTGTATGTTGATATTATTATACACTAGTAGAAAAAAATAAACATCTAAGTATACCTACTGGGTATGCAACACGTTTTAGAAACTCCTCTAGACACTCGTCCTCACCTACGGGAGCTTGTGCCTAATAGAAGTCCCGACCAAAGTGTCGCCCATGAAACTTTTAATCCCATAAAGCCCTTACTCTTCGTTTTATTCTCACGATTTCCATTCCTTGTTCCAGACATGCCACAATTCGGCCTCAGCACGGCCAACTCCCACTGGGGGTACGGCGCGGCGGGCGCGTACTCGCCGTACTTCGGCGCAGGCGCGCTGGGCGCATGCGCGGCACCGCCAGCTCCCACCGCGCCGACGCAGTTCAACTCCACCGGCACCCTCGGGTTCTCGGGCAGCGCCGCAGATCAGACGGCCGGCCAGGACGCCAGCGGGTTCGGCGCGAGCGGCACCGTTAGTGCCCGTAAGTATTCCGTCTTGATTTAGATTGTGTTTCAATTTGATACTTGGCACTTCCGTATTTTTCAGCGGATTGGCCGTTTTTAAAAATTGCATGGCCTATTAGGTACGGCCAAAGAAATCCTCTAAAAATGACGGAATCAGATTGGATATTTTTTTAAAAACAAAATAGTTGGCAAACAACAAAAGCCAAATATTTAGTATAAATTATAATGAACATAAATAAAGTGAAATTAAAATAATAAAATGTCACTATGTCACTAACAAGTTTTTTAGCATCTTCACCGCAAGGTCGAAAGGTCTCAACACAAAAAAGAATGAATGTATATAAATTTGACAAATGGGAATACTTTTGATGTTTGCATATCTCTGCCAAACTTGCTTGCTTCACCGGCTTTTTTTTAAGTTTTATCACAGAAAATATATTCGTAGTATATTTTCTGTGGTTTTATTTATATAAGAATTAGGCAACGTGTCCCTATATATGGCATCCCAAACAACTGCTTTCCCATCCTTCCAAGAGATTAAAGACATTCTATCTACTCTGTTGCCATAATTCCTAAAAATTCCAGAAGGCTCAAAGATGGCTGCAATTTGAGCTCTTTTCAAAATAGCATTAATTGAGCTATGACGAGACCACCTTCATGCACTTCTACAGCAATATAGGCCATGAAGTCCCAAAGTATAAACAGTTTCGCCGCAAGTACATTCATGAGGTTTGCCCACTTTTTGATCAGTTCTGAGAGCCACTGAAATTCAAAAAATTCTAAGAAAAATAAAATATCAGTATAGAATTTATTGTGAGGAACTAAATTAGACTTAGTTTTTACACACTTCCAAAGACATATTTACTAGTATTTTTATCACTAAACTGGACATCCCCAATGTGGAATGGAATACAATATCAGTATATTTCCTCAGATTAAAATCTTTGCCTGGAACGCCCTGTATTAAGCAGACAAATTACTCTGCATTAAAACATAGTCCTAATATGTCCCTATTTAATTGTAAAAAAATAGCATCACATATTTCCTTCTGTAAATACAGGGCGTTTCGAAATATGGCATTTTCGACATTTTTGTCCTTTTAATCCACAAACACCCTGTGAAAGCTATGCCATTGGGACTTAGTAGACTTGTTCACAGAAATTATTTCAAAAATGTAGAAATTCTGAAAAATCCTAAAAGGTCGATATTTTTTGTGGTTTTTAAATTTTCAGGGAAACATTTTTCTGTTGTTGCGATAAAAACATCATGGTTTAACTTAATTTATTACCTTTTTGACTCGCTTTTTGATTTTCTAAAGTAAATCCTTCTCTTCTTTTGTAAAAAATATCATTATAATGTCCAAAAATATATTGACAATTAACACTGTGCACAAAATGCCACCAGTTACTTGACCACACAGATTAAAGGCACAATTTTATTATGTTCGTGAGCGTCAGATCTTAGCATCTCCTAGCCCGTAGGTATAAGAAATCTGTTGTGATACAGTAATACCACTAGCCTATAATAAAACTGCCAATTTATGATGGGATACCTACTTCCGTAAGATTGTAGCAATTTTCTCGTGCAACAGGCGGGTTCTACACAGCGTCGATCCACGGGAAGCGCCGATTTACTTGGGACTAGGGTTGATTTGCCCGATACTTCTTCAAAAAATTTTTTTTTCGCATTTTCCTTTTTAATAGGTGTCCCCTACTGTGTGGTTAAAATTTTTTACATCGTTACTGAATCACCCTGTATAATTTTTCTTTTTTCTCCTGGTAGTTTATATTATATAATGTTGGTAGGAAAAAATGGCGGGACAACATTCCGCGTGTCGGACGTCACTATTCAGCAGTATACAATATATGTTATTAACCCACGTATTAACCGGTATTTTCCTTTGTTCCAGTTCTACCCGACACGGCTACGGCGGACCTGGACCAACACCTGGGCCTCGTCACCACCCAGAACCACTCCAACAACTCCCAGACCTCCTCGCACACCTCCTCGCTCCTCCTTCCACGGTACACGTCGAACCACACGACCGAATTCGCCTTGTCCGGCCCGAGAAGCCTCTCGGACAACTCGAGCGCCGCGGACAGCCCCGTCCAAGACGAGCTCCTCGCGTCCCAGACCGCCCTCGGCGTCAACCACGCCAACAACGCCAACTTCCAACTGCACCAGAACATGTCGCAGAACTCGTACTCGGGCGGCAACTGCAACAACGCGATATACCCGGTGTTGCCGGGGCTGCTGTACTCTCAGCTGTATTCGGCCGCGAACCAGAGTCACGGCTTTCACAGTTTGCACGCGCACAACTCGCAGAGCCACAACAACGACATACAGAGCGTGATGGATCACCTGTCGGGAAGTAGCCAGAGGAGCCAGATGAACGGGAGCACGGATCTGTTGATAAACAACGGCACGTGCGCTGCGGCAGCTCAGAGACAAGACGAGAGTCATAACAGGGCGCTGAGTAGCGCGGGGGCCCCGAGAGGGCCAGCTCAGAACGGCGACGCGGTGGTTTGGAGGCCGTATTGAAGAGAAAACGGAAACCTTTGTGATTTAGTGCAATGATTTAGAGGTTAATTTATTTGTTTTTGTTGTAAATCGCGATTAAATTGCGTGCAAAAGGAAGGACCGGTTGTGTTTAAGTTTTTAAAATAATAACATATCAAGTGTAAGTTTCAAAAACTTTTGTTCTCAAAGGATAACGCGTACCTAAGTGGCCAAAAATAAAATTGAATTGGTTTGTTATTGTTTAATGTATATAGTGTGTCTCAAAAAATACAGTTAATGCATGTTAATTTATTTATTTTCTATTAATTAATATCTGCAGAGTGTTCCACTATGGGTGGAGAGGTCTTAAGTGGAACACGTCAACTACTGTTTTATTACAATTTCACTTCACTTTTCTAGATACTCTGAGAATATTTCACAAAATGTTTCAACTGTTGTAGTGCACCTGTGAAAAAAAGTTGGTCTGACTGTATTTTTTGAGGGTGTATAAATAAGAAATATGCTTTAACTAGATATTATTTAAGTGGTTGTACAAAAATGGATTCGTTAACTAAATTTGTTTTGAGTTGAGACCTGTAAAATAACAACGATTGTATTATTGAAATAAACGTAACAATGTAGTAATGGCTTTGTTATTATTTGCCCTGCTACTCTGAAACGGTTGCAACATACCTTCCTCGAAACTTACCGCACTTTCTCAGCTTTTGATCTTAAAAAGGACAGAATGTACTATATTACAGGGTCTTTCGTACCTAAAACTTAATAGTAATTAATTATTATAATTAGATTACTATAACAGTCACATGAAAAGTGATTTAATTCAAAGATTTTTTAATAGACAATTTGCCAGCCTCGTCCGAAAAACTAAATTTTTCGACCTTGTATCATAAACGGTTTTGAGCAATTAAATTCTCAATCGAATGGGAATAACCGTTGACAGGAAAAAAATGCTTTTTTTTTATGTATCTAACCTTGAAAAGATACGTTGGAACATCTTAGACCATTTTTTAAAAATTCTTTAAATGTTTCATACAGATTTTAGATCGTTAAAGTGATGCTAGATCTTTAAAACGAACTTAGCTAGTTTTTTGCATCTTAGATAGTTAAATTTAGGTGTACTACATGGTCTCCATTCCCCTATAACTTTTTATTTTTTTATGATAGAAAAAAGCTTTAATACAAGTTGTAGGGAATTTTATGAAGATTTTTGGGATAGCAAGTATTACACAGGTTATTTCTCAAGTGCTTGATAAACCAAACTTATGTTTTTTTAAATGGAACAACCTATATATTTCTGTATTTTTGAATCGGCTCGTCAAGGTAATCAAAATGACATAATAATTATTTATGTACCAAGGCACAGAAGTTTAACGTTTTATGATTCATGTGGAATTTAATTGCCGAGGCCTCTGGCCGAGGCAAATAAGGCAAAACAGTAATCATAAGGGATCACCCGTCCATGAACTGACTGCGCGCGGCGTTGCTTGACTATGACGATCGCTCTACCTAGGTCAAGTATGACGAGGCACGGTGCTTCCCAACAGAAACTCCAAACTGCTGTCTATTGTGCAGTCTCCATGAAAAATAGATTAATATTGAAACTTACTAAAATATTTACACCGAAAGATTGCCCTGCTATAGATAACAATTTCGCAATGTGTACGAAAAGTTAAAGGTAAATGGCCGGATTTTAAATATTTGGTCACTTTTGATGTGCAATGGTGTTTACAACTTGCCAAGGCCTACTTATTGAAAAAATTGTACATTAGTGGACTACTTCAGTTCGGATTTTTGAGCTTTTAATGACGATTTTGAGACACATCACTGCCGATTTCAAGAAAAAGTTTCTAATCATAATTTTTTCCGTGTTTGAAATATTCCTTTTTAAATTCTATGCTAAATTTATTTCACTTGAATTTGTGTATCTCACGATAAAGATAGATGTTGAGTGCAATAACAAAAAATATTTGTTTTAACCAAGACAATGACATAATAATATTCCAGAATGTTTAGAAGCTTTTTTTCATATTTTACTGATATTCTCGAAGTAAATAAGAATTTCAGGAAAATCGTAAAAGCCTCGGTAAAAGCTTTAAATATGTTGGAATATTGTTGTCATTATCATGGTCAAACTAAATGTTTTTGTTATTGTAGATATTGATCGTCTATCTTTGTCACGAAATCCACATATTCAACTTTAAGAAATTTAGTTTACAATTTGAAAACAAAATATTTATAAAACGGAAAAAGATAATGATACAAAGTTTTATATCATTTTGATTGCCTTGACGAGCAGTTTTCAAAAATACAAAAGTATATAGGGTGTTCCATCTTTAATAAACATAAGTATTGCTCCTAAATAGCTTTATCCGTGTGATTTACTAATTATTGTCCTACACTCACTGGGATCACTACGGTTTTCTAGGGTTTTCTGTAGTACTTGAGCGAATGCTGTCCTAGTTCAATCGGGAAAAAAGTCGGCCCTAGCCGCAAGTGGCAACGAAGACAAAATAATAGTAATTGCCCCTCTTCCCCGCACAAGCATGTGGTTGCTTCTGGGGTACTCCTAGTTTGGAGTATTGTGAGGGTGAGAAGTATTATTATTATTATTATTATTATTATATACCGCAGGACTCAAGTAGTACTTTTACCTGAGGGATTAAGAATGCTACTTCAGTCCCAAGGTATATACAATATTTTTAGTACTTCCGGAACTGAAACGTATATACAGGGTGTCCCGAAATTAGCCTGCCATAATTTACCAGCGTGTTCTACGACGTAAAAAATGAAAAAAGTTCCTATGAACATGGCCTCAAAAATGCCCCCTAATGGGGCTATAGCCCCTGAAAGGGGCAGTTTCACAAACGGGTTTCTATAAATATTTCCAGGACGAACAAAGATAAAATTCTGAAATTTGGTATGTGATGTACCTGTGAGATTTGACATTTACCGAGGTAGTGATAGTTAGACATCCTTAATCAGAGGCGTCCCAAATGGGAGGGTTCAGAAGTTAAAATTACCCCAATATTTTTTTGTATACTTTTTTCCAGATTACTTGCGAAATTATGAAAGTTGAAGGTATTCTACGAAGAAAAGGTGCTCTTGTTGAACTTCGATAGCATGCATCGTTTTCGAGTAAACTCGTTTTGAAAATTTTTCGCAGTGCCATGAAAATGCCTATTAGAAATTAGCCTGCCATAATTTACCACCACGTTTTTTGATACAAAAAAATGAAAAAAGTTCCTATAAACATGGCCTCAAAAAAGTTCCCTAAGGGGGCTATATAGCCCCCGAATGGACACTTTGGCAAACGGTTTTTTCTAAATATTTCCAGAACGAACACAGATAAAACTATGAAATTTGGTGTGTGATATACCTGTGAGATTTGACGTTTACCGAGGTAGAGATAGTTTGACATTCTTCATCATGGGCGTCCCAAATAAGGGGGTCAAGGGGTTAAAAATACCCAAAAAAAATTTTGTGCGCTTTTTTCATGATTTATTCTCCCAGGTATGTCACATACCAAATTTCAGAATTTTATCTTTGCTCGTTCTGGAAATATTTAGAAAAAACCGTTTTCCAAAATGTCCATTTCGGGAGCTATAGATAGCCCTCTTAGGGGGGCATTTTTGAGGCCATGTTTATACGAACTTTTTCATTTTTTTGGGTCGCAGAACACGCTGGTAAAATATGGCAGGCTAATTTCTAATACGCATTTTCATGGCCCTCTGCAAAAAAATTTCAATACGATTTTACTCGAAAACGGTGCACGCTATCAAAGTTCAACAAGAGCACAATTTTTTTGCAGAATACCCTGACATT
The DNA here is from genome assembly GCA_963920635.1 of Pseudeuparius sepicola. Lineage (NCBI taxonomy): Eukaryota > Metazoa > Arthropoda > Insecta > Coleoptera > Anthribidae > Pseudeuparius > Pseudeuparius sepicola. Next base: position 9,944,082 of record OY987304.1, read on the forward strand.
TTATAATTTCGCAATAAATTTGGGGAAAAAGCACACACAAAAAATTTAGGGTATTTTTAACCCCTTAACTCCACCATTTGCGACGCCTCTGATTAAGACTATCTAACTATCGCTACCTCGGTAAATGTCGAATCTGACAGGTACATCACATACCAAATTTCAGAATTTTATCTTTGTTCGTTCTGGAAAAATTTAGAAAAAACCGTTTGTGAAACTGCCCCTTTCGGGGGCTATAGCCCCATTAGGGGGTATTTTTGAGGCCATGTTTATGGGAACTTTTTTCATTTTCTTAGGTCGTAGAACACGCTGGTAAATTATGGCAGGCTAATTTCGGGACACCCTGTATAATATAAAAAGTTAATGCAAATTTGTTAAGAAATAACGAAAAATTATTCCCCTATTACACTAGTCGTAGTGACTGCTGATATATCATTCGAAACCCATAAACCTCTCGGCTCCCTCCTTAGCCGAAACCCCCCAAGACGCCTTGCGCCCCCCCAACTGCGGAGTAGGCGGCGGTTCCTACATTTACCCGCTGAAGGGGGTGTGTAACTGCAAACAGCACAACACGTATGTGTTAATCAAGATTAGGATTAGGCAGGGCGTTATTAGGGCGCCCCCGGCCTCTCCCGTGTCATAAGTTGGGGAGTGTTGCCTTCGCCTTTTGCTCCCCCCCCGGGGGGGCCATCGACGCTCCTTGCGAAAACTATACGAGCCCGCCTTCGGCTGAACGTACAAACTGAGCCGTCGTTCTGATGTGGGGGTGGCTTAAAGTTTCGAGTGGAGTATATTAGTTCTTAGGGAGGGTATGTGAGCACTTGGAAACGCATAGACGAAAGGCAATAATAGGCCTTTTGACTAAATTTGACTCTTTCTTCTAACATGTCACAATAGTTGACAGGTGAAAGGTCTGAAATCTCCGACATTATATCAAAATAATATATTTCATTATGAATCTAGAAAACGGCCTTTTCCCGTGAGCATACGACAGGTTCCCGTATGAGGCGTAGCCGAACATAGAGATTCATGGCTTGACTTGATAGTCAAGCTACTTGACTTGACTTGAAATCAAGTCAAGTTCAAGTCAAGTAGTAGTAGTAATTTTCCAATATCAAGTCAAGTCAAGTATTTATTTCTCAAGTAGTTGAAAAATCAAGTTTTTCTTGAAGCTACTTGATTACTTGATGTTTTATCAATTTCAAATTTTATTATCAGTTAGGACAGTTAGGTAAATAATAATAATAAACCTTTGCATTGTCATTGTACACTTTTTTTGCAAAACTAGGAAAGAACAGAAATAAACTATTTTAGGTCCGTACCAAAACTATGTGTATAGTCTGTGTAACAACAAAAATTTCTATTTGTTTGTCTGTGTCTGTGTAACATAGACAACAAAAACTTCTATTTGTTTCACGTTAACACCGTTCAAAGCACTTTTTTTTTCTTAATATATAAACATTTTTCTCGGAAACTTGGTTCTTATTTTGTGTGTTAATAATAAATAAACATGTTCACAAGTAAAAGTAAATTTTATTTTACTGCCAATTTTAGAGATTCATGGCTTGACTTGATATTCAAGCTACTTGACTTGACTTGACTTGAAATCAAGTCAAGTTCAAGTCAAGTAGTAATTTTCCAATATCAAGTCAAGTCAAAATATTTAATTTGTCAAAAGCTTGATTTTCAAGTCAAGTCAAGTTATTTGTTAAAATATCAAGCTACTTGACTTGATGAAACCCTACCCGAACACGGGATGTCGTGGTAACACGGGAAAAGTCTGTCTAGATGAGTAATAAACCACATTTTTCATTATATAGGTACCCCGATTACTGTAAGTCCCGATTTTGTCAGATGACATTCTCCACAAAATCCCTAGGAATTTTCTGTTAACCATGGGTATAACATTGGTATATGTTGTGTCTCAACCAGTTAATGACGTCACTCATTGATTTATGATGTGAAAAGTTACCCAAGTTATATGAAAAAAGAACTTAATAAAATAAAAACCCTATTGCAAAATCACGATTACACCTCTACAAATAAAAATAACTATGACTACAACTCATTTTAATAATAATTTTAAAGGTCATAGAAACATTTTTATTTTGGTATTTTGGTATAATCAGCTACTTGCGGCTGCGTCTATGGTGCGTACTCAGGCAAATTTTATTTCGGTGTTGTGAAAGTGACAGTGAAGGTTTTCCGGATCGTTCAAAAGGGTTCAAACATTGGGCAGTGAAAATATTCGCGGGTTTTGTACGTTTCGTGAGTTTTACCGTTATCTATGTTGTTCTTGTTCGTGTTATTCATAGTAATTCATTGTGCAAATGGGCTCGTTACTGACCTGCACTTAGGAGCCGGTTGCATTTTTTGCTGCATTGAGGCCAACTTAGGATGGCCAAATTACCAATTGACAGTCCCAGTAAGGACTTCTTAAAATAATTTTACTATACCTCTCCTAAAACTCGTGAAAAAAAAAGAAGTGAATGTTATTAATTTTATTTATTAACACAGTAGATAACATAGGCTCTCTACATACAGTGTGGTCATTTAAGTGTGCAACATATGGGATTTTTTTATTAATTGCACAACCAAAATACAATGTTCGATAATCATATTAGGCGCACTTAGAATGGTTGCAAGTCAAACAGCATACAGGGTAGGTCAAAAAATATAAAAATTGTACAAGAGTAAAGTACCCTAATTTTAGAAAATTCAGCAAAAGGTTATTAAGAAAAGTTGTTTAGAATTAAAAGCTATGCCTAAATACCAAAACATAGCATCCTAAGAACAAAAATTTGTTTCGTCAATTAATTTCCACAGTTCTTAATAAACATTAAAAATAAATTTTTGCACCTTAAATGAGAGTTTTTTAATATACACATTATCATTACTAATCATGTAGGTGTACTGGTTGGGTAGGGATAAAAAATTACGAAGGAAACTAGTTTATTCTTTTGCCGACGTTTCGGTTATATTTTTAACCATCTTCAAGGCTCTACAATATTAAAACATCAGTAAGTACAATAACGAAAGCGTAAACTGACAATAGTAACAATGAAAAAACCCACAAAAATCAACACAAGATGCTTGCCAACAATAATCGAATAAGAATATATATGTATATAATGACAGGAAAAGTAAAAAAAATATATTATATATTTTACTCACCAGAATTCACGTCTCCTGAGTTTAAAAATCAAAATAAAAACCACAAACATTTAGACAATCGGATTTTACCATGAAACGGAAAAACAACGACAAACACATTAAAATTGAACATATATCTATCAAAATCTTGGGGATACTAGTAAAATATATAATAATTTTTTTTTACTTTTCCTGTCATTATATACATATATATTCTTATTCGATTATTGTTGGCAAGCATCTTGTGTTGATTTTTGTGGTTTTTTTCATTGTTACTATTGTCAGTTTACGCTTTCGTTATTGTACTTACTGATGTTTTAATATTGTAGAGCCTTGAAGATGGTTAAAAATATAACAGAAACGTCGGCAAAAGAATAAACTAGTTTCCTTCGTAATTTTTTATCCCTACCCAACCAGTACACCTACATGATAAATTATTGGATCACTAACCGTAATAACGTATCATTACTAATGTTTTATCTTGTTCAGAAGATCTTTTGCGAAATTTTAAAGTTTTGTTTAATACCTATCATTGCAACAAACATGTAATTTGTGATTCCCTAAAAACTAAAAAATCTAAGTTAATTTTATAAATATGCTTGAATTTGAACAAAGTTATGCGGAATTGATTTAATTTTGATTGATTTATGAAATTGTTTAGGGTGACTATTTAAACAAACTTTTTTTAAGGAAATTAATGCTTTTAAAAAAATTCTTAGGAGGCCATGTTTTGGTAATTAGGCATAACTTTATATTCTAGACGACTTTTCCTAATAACATTTTGCTGAATTTTCTAAAACAAGGGTTTTATACTCGTGTACAATTTTTATATTTTTTTACCTGCCCTGTATGCTGTTTGACTTGCAAGCATTCTAAGTGCGCCTAACATGATTATCGAACATGCACCAACTTTCGGGGATATGTAGTTGTATTTTCGTTGTGCAATTAATAAAAAAAAATTCCATAAATTGCACACTTAAATGACCACACTGTATACCGTTGAAATTTTCTATTTTAACCACATGAATGTAATTTGCGAATAAGATATATATCTTCCTTCCTTTGGAGAAGAAATGTTTGGATTGTTTCTGTACCAACGTAAATCAAGAGCATATTTCAGGTTATAAAGATAGTCAAAGTCATCAGCTAGCAACACGATACTTGAACATGGCTGGAGGTGTGGGGAGGGAATGGTGGGTACCATTGAGTAAAGGACTTTACTCAATGTGGGTATTCAAGTGTTAGATATTAAAATTAATACCCGCGCCTTCACCAAAAGTCTAAAATATCCATTAAAACATTTCAAATTAAACAACCTAAATTCTAAACCATGATTTATTTGTCTGTACCGGTAACAAATAAAATAAATGCTAATAAAAACATTTGAAATAAATTAGTTATTATAAAATTCAGTTCTCACCGTCCAACCCGTTCAATCTAGTAGATACACTTGAACTTCCCGTCTCAACTGCACGTCTACAAATTTAGAGCGGTTGTAAGTATCCCCTCTCCACTCCCCCCACCTTTAAAAATGCCTTTGTTGCCCCAAACTTTCCTTTTACGCCCGCTGCCCCCCCCCTCCCCGCCCCCGCCCGCTCCCCGGCGGTCAGTTCCGCCGGAAGTTTCGCATCCCCCGAAAATTAAGGGGGGGGGGGGTTCGGCCCGAGCACCCCCCGGCCGGACTCTTGCCGTTTTTCGACTCTCTCGCGCGAATTTCTCGCTGGAATTATTTCAAGCATGCCCCAAATTAAATGCGAGAACTAAAGCAGGATTGAAATATGAGGTCGGGGAATGCTTTTTGTGTTTAATTCGTAGACACTAACAGGGAGCGAGAATGTTTAGTGTAGCCGAATAATTAATTAGGACGGAACATTGGTGTACCTATATGGTGTCTTAATATTAAGTCAAAGCCTGATAGTTTTGAATATAGGTACCATAAGAGGCACTAACATTTTTCTATATACCTAATTACATAACATTATCTCAAAATTAGATCCACAGATGAAATATACAAGGTGTCTTGTAGTTATACAGTGTGTCCACGTTAACGACTTACCACCTTTGTAAAATTGTTATTTGTTGACCAATTTTTATAACCTTTTTTTTGTTAAGTTAGGCATTCAAAATGTGCATTCAGTGAGTGAGTAGATTTATTCATGGGTTGTAATCATGGCCAATTACTACCACTTTTATGAGGTCAAATTTCAAAAATATACTATTATGGATTTTTTAGAAAATAACTGACGATGGATAACTGAAAAAAGTATTATTTTTTAAATTGATTATTAAAAAAATTAAAAAAACCGTTTTTACCGATATCGAAAATATTTCCATTTCCAGTTGAAATGGAAGTAGGGACCTACCCCACTAAAAGAAATTTCATCCGATTTTAGCCAGATTTTTTCAAAAATTGTACCTATTTTCGTTCAAAATTCCCATGCTTTGTTTCAATTTTCAAGACCTACTTCGAATTTTTTAATTACGGTAACCATGTCCTTGGTGGGACAGTCTAAAATGGGTTTTGTACCAAATATATATAATTGTTAAAAAATACTGGGACATGATCAATAACCATTTACGAATCTGTAGAATCTGTAGTATGTATGGGTCGAATCTTGCAAGCTGAATTAGAACCACTTCTTGACATCCGATTGAGCTGAAATTTTGCATACACCTTTAGTTCTAGTGACAATGCAATATGCAATACTCAGTATTGTAATACTTACAAAATGGCCGTCGCCACAAGCGTATTTTTTGTCAACCCTTTAATATGGGTATCAAATGAAAGGGCTTGAAGAGTAGAAAACGATAAAGGTAGTGACATCATACTAAATTCAATATGGCCTCCAAGATGGAGGATTAAATTTTCTATTCAACACCCTTAATATGGGTATCAAATGAAAGGGCTTGAAGACTAGAAAACGATAATGTTAGTGACATCACATAAAATTCAATATTGTCGTGTTGGGGGATGCATAACCTTGGCAAGTAAGACAACTCCAGAAAAAACAAATATAATTTATTCTAAAAATGAAAAATTAAAAGTAGAAAAAAAAGAATAGTAAAAAATAAAAGAAATACTTACATATATATTTTGAACAAGAGTAACTTAAACCTTGACTTGGTCCCTCTTGACACTTGCTGTGGGGAACAACCCCTGCAGGGTGCTTCCCACCAAGCAGGCCACCTTTCAACGAACACCATTAGCACCCAAGTGTCGAGCCAATTCGTGCTCTCGATACGCGAGGCCACCAATGTTGCTTTGTCAGCAGAATACATTTATTAATGTTTGTCCTAATTAAAATCTTGTCTACAGGGGGATTGTAATTTTCACGACAATATGGCGACCGCTCGAACATAGCAGATTATCTATTTCCGTACAACCTACTGGACATGAGTATCAAATGAAAGGGTTTAACGAGTAAGTGACGTCATACTAAATCCAATATAGCGGATGCCCCAAGATGGCGGACAAAATTTCTTTACCATCCTCCTGATATGGGAATAAAAAATAGGTACTAAAAGCACAAAATAAAATAAAAGGTAAAAAACCTTATTAAAACCAAGCTTTTATTTAAACCATGTACCTACTAGAACGAATAAAATAACAAAAATTAAAGATAAAAACCTTTTTAAAAACAAGCGTTTTAAGCCATGTACTAAAACGAATAAAATAAAATAAGTCTAGGTTTTCGTTAAGATAACTTAATTCTCAATGCCAAATTCCGACAAGTTTTTGTAAATTAAAAAGCTTGTCGGGCGAATTGCAAAGAAAACACATAGGTACTATGGCAAGTAGGTACCTGCTTATCAACTAATCACTAATTAATCGGTACCTACTTTTAGAAATATTTCGCGAGACAAGCTTTTTAATTTACAAAAACTTGTCGCAATTTGGCATTGAATTATCTTAACGAAAACCTAGACTTATTTTATTTTATTTTATTCGTTTTAGTGCATGGCTTAAAAAGCTTGTTTTTAAAAAGGTTTTTTTTTAAGCTTTATTATTTTATGTGTACTAACTGTTTAAACACAAAAACTGTAGTTAGTCAAAACATTGTCATTTCGACAGTCAAATATATAATTTTTAATCATCACTAAATTTAAAGTATTTTGGATTTGACTGTCAACATAATATTTCGAATAACTACAGTAGAACTAAAAAATTGTGGCAATCCGTTGAAAAATAGGTAGGTAATCTTTTTACGGGAGAAGTCAGATTCATGAATAATTGTCCAAGACCTCCATCAAAGTCACTGGGTCGAATTTTCAAAAGACATTTTCGCCATCTAAATATTTTGTTATTCTATGTTCAAAATACGCGCTTTTCTGAAGTCCTAGGGCACAATCGGAGATATTTGCCTGCAGATACAAGAACATTTAAATTTCGTATTATTTTAGTTAGAACAAAATCAAAGGGTACGAAGTGTAAATTTCTCAAAAGGCTCATCCGGTACAAAATGTTTATAAAAAAAACTCGTGCTTCGACGGGAGAATCAGGGGGGGAGCGAGCCGAAACTTGCGGTTTCTTTGAAAATTATCAAAGTGTTTGAAGATGGATAGGGCTTCCAGGGGCCATCCATTGAGACATTGCTTCGTGGAGGGTCGCTTAATCGCAAACTTTTAAATCTTCTTTAAGGAGTCCAGCCGCTTGCGTAACGGGACCGCTAATCGGATTTGTTCGTGCTTCGTAGGTTTCGGAATGGAAATTAAAGTCTGGGCAATTTGTTCGTATACTTATACCCTTTCCTTGCCCTTTGATTTTGTTACAAACTGTGGCATTAGTTTATTGTGATTATAGTAATTAGGTAGAATAGTAATGTTCAACATGTAAAGATGAAATAATAGCAACCTTTCTGTCCCATAGATACCCTGCTAATAGTTTGAAGTCACGGGTAAAACAGTAACAAAATAAGCCGAGAATACCGATATTAAATTCCAATTTCTTTGTGCAGAGAAAATAGTGAACGTGCCACTTGAAGAAGGAGTTAAGGAAAAGCAAAATGTTAGAAAATGTAGCCCTGGATTCAGTGTAACTTAGTTTTAGATTGGGCGACACAGTACAAAGTTCTTCTACGTAAAAGTGATGTTAAGGTGTAGCGTTTTGATTTGTGAAAGAGTAGTTTTGTGAACCAGTTACATCGACCTCTATTATATGTAGGCCGATATGAATAAAACAACCCGGCATAGCCCCAACGTTCAGCAATAGTAAGCGATATCAGCACATTTTTTTTAGATTGCAGTATCAAGGGTTGCAATATTTTGGAACTTTACAAATCCGCATAATTCTATCATTATATACATTATACTGAATGGTTGTCGTTGCTCATTTTTACTGTCTTTATATTATTATGTGATACGCATTTCTTAAAATAAAAGGTAGGTAGGTATGACCAACATTTGTGGCAGGTAACAAAGACAAAATAAAACTTCTAAAAATATTTATAGGTATATTGAAAACTAAGGTTTCCGAAAAAAAATATTTGAAAAGGGTTTTTGCTTTTGATGAGTTAGATACTTATGATTAAAATTTTGGCATTTATTCCTGGTCCACTGTATATTCAAAATGTGATTATTTTGATACAATCAATATTGATAATCCTCATGGACGTGAGGCCTTGTTTGGAGAATAGGGGTCGATTTTCAAAAAAATATATATTGGCAATTTTCTTCGAGAAAAGGTTCTATTTTAGGTCCCTGCTAAAATTCCTATAAACCAATCGCTAACAATACTGTTGCTCACGCTTATGCAGATGACACCCAACTTTTATATCGAAGCAGAGTTTCGGATTTGAATGCACTAGAAAACACCATAAGTGTTGCTTCACGATTTTGGGTACTATAAATCTCTGGTACAAGCGGCAAGGGACATTGTACTAGTTGTTGACGGTACACTGGTTGTGTCGTAAGCTGGTAACCTTGGTAGATATCATTATTGATGGAAAATTTATCAAACTAGTCACATCAAAATGTTCATTAAGAGGTCTTATCTTTTTCTACGCGTACTTTACCCCTGTAAAGTAGAAATCTGAGAAAGAAAATTGTCGAGACAACTGTTTTTTCTCACTTTAATTTATAGGCCGCATGGCTAAGTTTTATAGCTAGATCTTGCGTATACACTGCCAGCAGAACAGTTGCTACAGATATACAGGATGATTTTTTTAGGTCTACCACCGCGATTTTCTAGCTCATTTTGCGGCCTACGAAAAAAGCGTAAGAAACAAACATGTTGCAATTTTGGACAGCTAAGTGGTGCTGCAAGAGACAGAGAAAAACTTTTATATTGAAAATTGATGGCACTGAGAAGCTTTATCCACCCAGGTGCTCAGATAGTTTCAGCAAATTACACAGGGTCTTCGGCTCTCTTGAGACCATGAACATTTTTGTCGATTTTAGGTTTTTTTAGTAGACCGCGAAAAGTTGGGTATGGAGGCCCATTCCTTTTTTAATGTCGCCTCGCTGACCAAAATTGCCATATTTTGTTTTCTTACATATTTTCTGTGGGGCCCAAAATAAGCGAGAAAATCGCTTAATAAGAAATAAACAAAAAAAATCATAGCCTCAAGAGAGCCGAAGACCCTGTGTAATTTTCTGAAACTATCTGAGTACCCTTTTGCATAAAGCTTCTTAGTGCCATCAATTTTCAATATAAAAGTTTTTCTCTGTCTCTTAAAATAAACATTCCACGGCCATTAATAGTTTTGCTTAATTTGAGGTTTTTTTCATATTGCGCGACAAGTTGGCCATGGATGCCGATTTCTTTTGCAGCACCACTTAGCTGTCCAAAATTGCCACATTTTTGTTTCTTACGTTTTTTTTGTAGGCCGCAAAATGAGCGAGAAAATCGCGGTGGTATGGACCTAAAAACATCATCCTGTATTATTGGCGTACGCCAATTGGATCATGTCTCTCATAAAATCAAAGCACTTTATTGGCTTTCTATGTCTTGCCTACATCTACTCCACTCTACGCTCGACTCTACGTTTAGAGGTTATAGTTGAAAAAGTGCAGTACGTTGTATAGATCTCCGAAATATTATGTGCAATCTACTGTAGAGGTTTTCCGTAAGAGTTTCTTGTTCTCTGCTATAACATTTTTCAATTCTGTATATAAAACGCGGAATATAAAATGTGGTCTATTTTAGTATTCAAGAATTTATATATAAATTACATTTATTGCGGCATTAATAATATTATGTTTACCTGTCCTTTTTATACCCTTATTCTTAATCTTCGTTATAGTATTTATAGCTTTTTCTTTCCAGGTTAAATATACCTAAGATTATCTTAAAGTTCGATCCATTGTATTGGTTCTCTGTTATACTTTTAATGCAATAAAGACGATTTATTATTATTATTATTATTATAATGTTTATTTCATTTTGCCCCAAAAACCAAAAAACTACGCTCACTTTTAAAGACATTTAATCTGTAAAACTGTGGAGGTAAAATAAAATGTAGACGCAGATAATATTTTCCTCATTCCTGCTTATTACAAGTTCCTCCTGTCTAACTATACTCGATGAATCTCCACTCTTCCAACGCTTGTGGCGGGGCTATGCGAGCGTCAGATCGAAACTCCGTTTCGTTGATTCCGGATTTCCCAAGGCAACGCGAATTAATTTAAGGATAATTCGGGGTTGATAATTAAATTTCACTCTGTGTCTTATAATGGCTGCCGACGCACACACATTTACAACATACTTTCCCCCAAAATAGCGCCATAATTATTTAGGAAATTCCCCGAGGGGTTGTTTTGTCGGAACACGATGGTAAAGTCTTCGGAGCAACGGACGAGTTGATTAGGTTAGGTTATACTAAAAATATGATGACAAATATTGATAGGCCAGTAAAATTAGACAAAAATCGTCGAACATTTATTGTAATTCGATTCAGGATGCCATATGGAAAAATCTATAAGTATATTTATTGCCGACATATATTTAGCATTTCAAATCGTTTTTTTTTTTTGAGGTAGTTTAGAGACTATTGTCGGTAGGTGTTTCAAATTGTGCACAGTATTAGAACACTAAAAGGCGGTTAAATTGAGACCTGCTAGGTTGAAATCAGTTAAAAATTTGTATAAATAATTGTAAAAAAACCATCAAATTTTCAAAATTTTCATGTATTTTTCATTCCATGGGACAAACATCTGTGTACTTGAAACGTTCAGGAAATAAGCCCTCTATGATCCTTAAGTTACCCTGAAAATGTCGTAAAAAAATATTAATTAGTTTATGGGAAATTTAATTTGTTTATTAAAAATTATAATTATTATTATAATATTATAATGTTTATTAAACAATTGACCCAGTTGCCGCCATCCTAGGAGACTCATTTTTTTGTCGAGACTTATATTTTATGAATCTGTTTAGAGCAGATCAAATTTTCGTTATTTTCACCTTCAAAATGACGGCTGAAAAAGTGGGACGTTTTTAGGTCATGTTTTTTTGTTAATATTTTTGCAACAAATAATAATAATAATAAACGTCTTTATTTGACCTTAATATCGCTATGCGACTTCGATATTCTAATAGCTGGTATTTAAAAACGAATTTTTAAAAAATACATTGCTGTACCTCAAAGAAGATATCTGAGATACCTATAGTACATCATGATATAATAACAATAATAATAATAATTCTCATCCTCACAATACTCCAAACTAAGAGTACCCCAGAAGCAATCACATGCTTGTGCGGGGGAAGATGGCAATTATTATTATTTTGTCTTCGTTGCCATTTGCGGCTAGGGCCGACTTTTTCCCGATAGAACTAGGATAGCATTCGCTCAAGTACTACGGAAAACCCTAGAAAACTGTAGTAATCCCAGGGAGTGTATAGGACAATTAGTAAATCACACGGATCAATTAGTAAATCACACGGATAAAGCTATATTTAGGAGCAATACCGTGAACCCACATTTGTCCAGCGCTCTTGGCCATAGCGGTGTTTTTCTTTAAAGATATATGCATGCGCCTGCCTCGAACCAAGGTCGATCGAAGACACTCGTGTATATTGATTCGTAATTTGTTTATTTATAAATATTAACAGTATATGACACCTAGTATAATGCTAAAATATATGTTCATTTCGGGAACGCACTAGTGCGGAAAAGTACAACTTTCCGCATTAAAATGCGTGTGGAAAAGTGTAACTTTCAGCACGCTCGTAGAAAAATTATACACTTTTTGTAGGGACAAACAAAAATGCGCCGCGTTAACACGAAAGCATTTTTGCCATCTTCACATCGCCCTAGTCGGATCATCCCTGTGCAAACACACATAAAAAGGGTCAAACCGATGTACCCGGTATTAGGCCGCATACTACATCACCCCGATTCGACACCGCTGCGGCCATTATAGCCTACTAATTAGGGGTGGCAGGTGCGCCGGCCGACCCGTGAAATAGCACGTTTTGCACCGCAATAAAGGACGAGCCGGTTACACATTATCGGGTCCTCTGTTTTGGAGGACTGCGCAAAACGGGCGAGCGTCCTTCATTATTTGTAATACCGACATAATTCCAATAAGTCCTGAATAATTATCGTTATGTATAATAGGGTAGTTGTGTAATATACATATTTAGATACCAACAAATATAGTCGAATCATAAAGTTGCCCCCGCATATTTTATGCTTCGAATTTTTTTATTAAATTTTGGGTCGGCCATTCTCAAACAGTAGGTACTTCTATATTACAACGTGAGTGGAAGCATTGTTTCTGCAAACATATATAACAAATTTAAAAAATTGTGGTGTATGTGTGTCAGTCTATTTCCAAGGTAACACGTCGGTATTTCATGAGATTCGTGTTATTATTAAATAATGGATTTAAAAAGAATTTATATAAAGTAGTTTTCATTATATAGCTATAGAAAAGACACAAGGAAATAGCTTGACCACCAATTTTTTTTGCTTCCGTCTATTCACTCAGCCATTACTTTACTATCCGCTTTCATAAAATAAGTTAATTTTTTTGAATATTGCTTGAGGACTTCACTGTACACCTTAGGTATTCAGTATACACTTCACTCCACCAGGTATACAATCCTTACAGTGTGTTTATAAAATATTAGTAAAATCGCAAGCAATAAAAATCATCTAGGCGCGCAAACAAATGGTCTCAGGCGTGGGGCTCTATTAATATTTTCTTATGCCAAAAAATAAAAATAAATAATAAATTATGTTCTTGAAAAATGAGGAGTAAAAATTTTACTTCGAGTTCGTTCTTAAATATAGGTACACTATATCTATATCGTCGGAAACTTCTTTGTGTCCCTGTTGAGAAATCATTGAATATTTTACGCAGAAAGTTAGAAAACGATCAAACCTTAGTAGAAAGAACAAATTTGAGAATATATGCAATATTAGTACCAAGTGTTAAAACCACTTATTTTCAACCAGGAAATTACTTTTTCCAGCAGGAATTTCGAATGGCTGTAGGGTCTCCTTTATCATCATTTATAAGCAATTTATTCATGAAATATTTTGAACAAAATGCGTTGACTAGATAATATGTTCACCAACCTAATGTTTGGTGGAGATATGTAGACGACATACCTATTATATGAGAACATGGAGTAGATGATTTAAATTCATTATTAAATTTTATAAACTCACAAGAACCTTCTATTAAGTTTACCCTAGAAAGAGGAGATAATAATCCTTTCTTCTAGTTTACACTAGAAACAAAAAATAATAATAATTTTCTATTTCTTTCTTTCTTAAATGTTTCTATACTAATATCAAATAGTAAAAAAAACATAAAAATTATACCAGGCAGAATCAAATTTCAAAGTGAAAAATATGTGAACACTCTTTTTAATAATAATCATAGAATTTCGGGATAGGTCTCCAACAAATCTCAAGGAAGAAGTAAGAATTAGGCGAAAAATTTACGAGTCGGCATTTATTTTAGGAAATACAGACAACTGTGTTTCTGATTGTTCAATGGAATTCAGCAAAATATTATTTCCAGTTATTCAAAGAGTAGTTGGTATACAGAATCACTGACGTCAGAACCTATCTATAGACAAGTTTGTTTTGAAAAACGCTTGACGCGATATTGTCAGAAATTGCCCCTTTTTGTCGAGCCGTAGCGAACTTATTTTGACTCTGGGCTCGGAGGCTGGCGTCGTTAGACCCTCACCCGAGTCTTCAGGTGAGGTTCCGATGCTTCCGGCGCCCCCAAACAAGAAAAAACATGCGATATCTAAGTGTGATTCTGGAGGAACAATAACCGGGAATCACCGGGTGTATAGTTGGTTGATGGTTGACTTTCTGTCTTTGTTTGTATAGCATGTTTTTAGAGTAGTATGGATATATTTAATCTTGGAGTCAAAATAAAGGGCATTTTAACAATGGGGCACCACGTCTATAGGTTTTGACGTCATTACAATATCACTTTACATTTATTATTATGTCATTTCATTTTGACTTGGCATTTTCTTTGAGAAAGGAGGAAGATTTATTGTCCGAAAGCTCAGAAAACAAAGTTGTTGACGTTATTTTTTGAGTTAACGTTCTAAGTTCCGTCCTTTTAATACTAGGCATTTACGAATTTTTTAACTGAATTATCCTCTGACAAAGTGTTAGAGCTTATTTAATAGTTCCTGTGGCGAAAAATCCAATTAAAAATTAAATAAAGGTTTACACTATTTTAGAAAAAGACAATAATTCCAAATTTAGATGGAAAGTTAGGGGTGTCCCAGTTAACGTACCTAATAAACCCGATGTTCTCGGTAATTTGAAAGATAATTTGATGGTTAAAAAATCAGACTTGTGTAAAATTTTCTGAGGAATTCGAATATGGTATCAAATAAAAAATACCCTTTTCTAATAAATTGTGAAGTTGGATTTTAACACGGAGTATTAGTAATGAGGTAATGAGTACACGGGAAGTAACAAAAAAATGTCGGTTTTTATTTCTGTCCTCAGGTTTCACCGGAAATGAGCATCACTTGGTCAGATTTTTGGCACACTCTGCATATTTTGTTTTTTTTTAGATTCCATTTGTTCTACCCATTACAACAATGTTATATAGTTATCTCATAGTTATATCTTCCGGTCAAACTGGAAGTCAGAAATGAAAACCGACACCTTTTGTTATATTCATTTGTTATATCTACACATTACTAATGTTTTAAAATCCAACTTCACAATTTTTTGAAAGAGGATATTTTTTGAAATGACTTTTTATCATATCAAGTATTCTACAATTCATTATTTTTTCTTTAAAATTACCCCAAGGAAATCGGGTTTATCACGCTAACTCGGACACGGTGTATATGTATCTAAGTATACTCAAAATGGGATTGTTTGACGCAATCATCTTTGATATTGCTCAATGATGTGCGGCCTTGTGTGGAAAATTGAGGTTGATATTATCTAGCGATATTTTATGGGTATTCAACGTCATCAAAAATCCTCTTATACCAATTTTGAATTTAAAATATAAAGTAAAATAGTTGACTGACATATTTATAAAAACTTCTCACGGATAAAGCTTCATGTCTTGGAAAATAGATGGCGCTGAAGGTTAACAATGTATCTTATATTGTATTTGGCCCCGGAAAGCTCATGGTGTGGCAAAAAAGTATCATATATGACAACCGTGAGCAGTCTTTAGTAATACGTCACTCAACTGTAAAATGTTTCATTGCCTTTTCGAAATACGAGATTTCATTTTTTTAAATAAACTATTTTAAAACTTCAAAACCTTTATTTCTTTTTGCCTCTTATGTCAGATGTGCCACATTAATAAATCATAAGTAAATAAAACTAAATTCCAATTTTACATATAGGCATAGACAAAACTAGGCATAGACATTATTATTGCGTTTCTGTCCGACTGCAAAAATGTGTAAAGTAAAATAGGTGTGTTCATTAATGTTCATTAATTTTCAATTGTAACCATAGTTACAATTGTTAGAAATAGTTTCGCGTTTCGCGAATTCAAGCGAATGCTATGTATAAAAAACATAGTTTAATTTTTTTTTCATTTAACAAAGTTGATCTTGGAAACTATAGCGAAGATAGAAGGAAATAATTGCAGTTTTGTGGGCCCAATTTAACGCGCCTTGTGAATTTTTGAAAAAAGGCATGGCTTACTTGATATCTTGAAAAAAAAAGAAATTTTGGCGATTTATTCTAATCCATCTAGCTTCATAGTTTCTGATTTTAGATAAAAAGTGTAAATACCAAAGTCGGAGGGAATTGTGTCCCTAATGCGGTTATCATGTCCTACTTTCCATGACAGCTTTCATTTTCGAGATATGACACAAACCTGTGTTTTTCAAATGGAAACCATAGTTTTTTCCATTATTTTTTCGAATAATCATATCGAGTATTATATCGTTGGATAGCCCTAAAAATGCCTGATTTTTCGAGACCATAGCCAACTGTGGTTTCCATATAAAAAACAAAATTTTGTGTCATATCTCAAAAATGGCTGCTCTCACGGAAAGTAGGACATGACAACCGCATTTGGAACACAATTCGCTCAAACTTTTGTATTTACACTTTTTTTCTAAGATCAGAAACAAAGAAGCTAGATGGATTAAAATAAATCGCCAAATTGTATTATTTTTTTTAATATTTAGTAAGCCATGACTTTTTTCAAAAATCTACAAGATGCTTAAAATTGAGCCTAAAAAATTTCAATTCTTTCAACATTTAACATTCCTTATATCTGCGCTAGTTTCCGAGATCCCCACACTGATCATCAAAAAAAAACTCACCCTGTCTAATGGAAGAAACTCACGTCACACACCATGCATGTTTTTCAAATAATGAAAGAGGTAGGTTTCTTAGGCACTGAGATAAATAAGTGATTATATATACTTTCCGCGAAAATAACTGTATAGGTTTATTCTCAAAGCATATTATACCATATTTATTTTAATTTCGTTTTAGATGAAGGAAATTTTGTCCAGCTCCGTATAAAAAGGCGCCTCTTCGTTACCATCCTAGCAGCGCCCTCTGCGAAGGCCGTCCAGAATCACCGTCCTTTTACCCGTCTTTTCCGCTCTTTCTTACAGCCAGCGTCTTGGAAAATACGACATAAAAGTTTGGGGGCACGCACAAACTGAACTTGCTCGGGTGAAGTCGGAGCCACCTCGGCTATATCGATTTTTCAGCGGAGTTGGCTGGGTAACGATGCGGACGGAATAAGGGACGCAGAGCCGTTTTGTGTTGGAAGGGGGACGGCAAATATAATTAAAAAAAAATGTTTAATGTAAGGAGCAAATAATCTTTGTTTTACGTAGTGGCTTATCAAGAATATATAGCCGCAAAATGTATAAGACTGATAGATGTTTCACAATATTTTTAATAACAATTTGGAAAATGTTGATAGAAACCTTTTTTAATTTTCAAAAAATATTTCCTAGCGGAAATCAGTGCACAGATTAGCTTTTTTTTTAATAAACTTAAAAATATAATATATTTTTATAATAATTAATTTGTTCTTTTATACAGATTACGCAGATGTAACTATAGCGTGTATAGTTCCTTTACCCGGACCTTCCCACCTTAAGATTTCTTAATCCGTAAATCCATATCCCGACGGTCCCATCTGAGCGTGTCCCAGGAAACTCCCCTAAGAAACTCGCAACTTCTTTGCGCAAACATCTTATTTCCGCCCCTCGGAAAACCTTTAAGAACGCCTGCTTCGGTCTCCGGTCGTTAGAGAGCGCCACCAAACAGCATCTGGAAAAAGTCTCCGAATTTTGTTTTTTTTTAGTAGATGCACTTTTATATGAATTCTCAAAATGTGTCGTTTTCCTTTTTTTACATGCCTGGAGTAAAATATAACTCCTTACAATAAAGCGTTGAACAATTTAAAATTATACAGGATGATCCACTTTATACCTATCCGCATCTAACCCCATACAGTTTTTATTTATGGGCCGATTTCCAAAATCGTTTTTTATAGGTCTTCCAAAAAAGTTTCGGAGGCACATGTATAGACCGTCAGATAGACCGTCAGATTTAGGTGCCCCATTTTCGCATACAAGCCTCGAAGGGGGTTGAAAAGTACATCGATGCTGAGTAGAATGAAGGGAAATTTACGAGTGGCCCCTAGGGATAACAAAATATGGAAAATTCGATTTTCCTTACCAGAAATAAAAAGTGTCTGTTGTCCATATCTTCACGCAAGCCCCGTGTTCACTAAATGATTAATTAATAGAACCTGGCTTCGGAAAACCAAACGCTTGAGTGTTGCAGGTGGCTAAAGGGTTGAAAGAAGGGCGTAATCTTGTAAGGAAAAATCGAGATTTTGACCGATTTTTCCACACAACCCCATTGAAAGTATGAAAATATAGGTACATCGTCGCTAGCCCGAAAACCATAAAATAACATATTATACGTCAGATGGAAATCGCCCTGTGTAGAAACCAAGTTTAGACACAATATTTTGATATCTGACACGGTGATAGGTGCCAGTATGTGGTTCTTCGATAGTTTTTCCACATATTATTATGGTTATCTGAGCGGCTTGTGGATCTTTTCTGACTGCCAAAAAATGTTTGAGGATAATAATCCATCAGTAAGTAATTTTGTAATTTAAATAACTTTTGAGGCCATGCACTAAAAAGGCGTTGGCGTTTATGTAGGTACATACGTACTTCTTCATAATTGGAAATTTTAATTTATAATTATTGCTATATTATGAAGAATTCCTAAATTCTAGGTACCGATTTTAAGAAAAATGAGGATTTCTGCCTCGATTAGTTTGTTGAAAAAACTTAAAGGTGCACGCCACTTTTTTGCCCTTCCTCTTCTACTCGGACGCTATTTATTAATTATTTATTATTACATCTTGTCAGATTTAGTTCAAATAAGGTTAAGTGTTAGAATAGCTTTTAAGCTAAACTTTATTATTATTATTATATTTTTCGAATAAATGAAAACTCACTTTTCCATATATGAAGAACCCAGAATGACTCTCTGATTAATAGCTTATTATTGCGCGAATATACGCAACATAATGCCCCTTGAAAGGCATACTGAGTAAAATCATGTCCAAAATTCTGTCACTTCTGTCTCCCGGTCTATAAAAAAATATTTGAATGTTAAATAAAAAAATTTGACTAGTGGAAATTGATGAACAGATAAGCACATGCCACAAGCTGGTTATAAATAGAAATAACAATCAAACAGACAGACACGAAAGCAAGTTATTTAACAGTTTGAAGGAATGCAATAACTAGAACCTCCAGCAACTAAAAAGGATCTGGCTTTTTTTAATATTGAAATAAAAATCTTAGATATGGCATTAATTTTGATTCATTCTTCATTTTATTTTTCCAGAAAATAACAAATTACACAGATTAATATATTATTGGTAGGTAGGTATAACAATTTTCAATTTCAAATATGTTTAGGTGAAGAGAAACTGAAATTTGACACATGTCTCTCATTATCTCATAAAGATATTTAAAACCAATTGCAAAATTTTCTGGCCGAGGAAAATAAACCACATTATAGTCATAAAAAGAACTTCAGTGCCGAGGTAGGTACATATTATATATTTTTCTTGAAATGTTTTTTTTTATGTTTTATTAGGCAAGAAAATAATCATGCGGGATCACCCGTCCATGAACCAACTGCGCGCGGCGTTGCTTGACTTTGACGATCGCTTTACCTAGGTCAATAAGTATGACAAGACACGGCGCCTTCGAACAGGAAACCAAACTGCTGCTTGTTGAGCAGCCTCCATAACAAATCTATTGATATTCAAACCTACTAAAATATTTATACTGAAAGATTGCGGTGCTATAGGTAAAAATTTCTCAATCTGTACGAAAAGTTAAGTGGGCCTTTATCGGCCGGGTTTTGAATATTTGGTCACTTTTAACGGGCGATTGCTTCGCGTCTGACGTTTGATGTTTACATCTCGCCAAGGCCTACTTATTGAAAAAATCGTACAATAATGGGCTATACTTCAGAGCCGATTTCTGAGCTTTTAATGACAATGTTGGGACACTTCGCTGCCGATTTAAAAAAAAAGTAATATACCTACCAGGTTTTTAAAAAGGACTAACAGTATAATAGTATAAAATAATTTTACAAGCCCCTTAAAGATTCTAAAAACGTGGAGTGCATGCAATGGATAATTATTGATGCAGGCACTTAAGTCACTGACAATATAGTAAGGGCAGAATGTAAAGGCGAAGTCGGCCATAAAATCGAGAGAGATGGGCTATGATTTTCCTACCTGCTCTCCCTTATGTTTTGGAGCGAGGGGTTCGGCTTAAAGAATACATTATGTTAATAAAGATAATATATTCAAATGGGAGTACGCCTATAAAACAGGGCAGTAATTAAATATTTGGTTTATTTTGGAGATATACTTGCTGTAATAATAATGCAGCGTGAAGTATTCAGTGCCCAAAGTATAAAATTAATATTAAATATGGTGAAATATTTCCAAGAAAAAAAGAGAACACGCACGTGAAAATTTATGGGTACCTACTTGAATGTGCATCGGTGGCGTTACTGATTAGTACAAGGACCATTTCACGAATTAGGCAAGAAGGCATTAATTCATAACGAATTAAATGTATATTATTATTATTTATTTATTATGTATATACTGACTTCTGACTATGTAAAGTTTATTTTATGTTGATATTTAATTTGTAACTAAAAATATAAATATATATATATAGGTATTTTTTGTCTAACCATTACAATAATTATTTAAATACCTAAGACCTACTTTGAATTTCGGGATCATTGCCAGTTTAAATTACCGAATTAATCTTAAAAAATTACAACAGGTAGGTAGGTACATACCTAAGTACAAGTTTTTAATCCGTCCGTTCACGTAAGGTAGTAAAGCAAAAATTTATTCAGGCCCACCCTGAGTGCCTTAAACAATCAACTAGTAATAGAAGACAAGTACTAGGTTTTCTATCTCTCTTCCTTTCACGCGAAAAGTGCTTAGCGTACTTTAAGACGTACCTACGTCGCATACAAATTGAAGGAGGAGACATGAGTGTAATTGTACGAGTGCAAGTAAAGCAATAGATATAGCGCTCTCTCTTTGATGATTTATTGCCGATTTCGCCTTTACATTCTGCCCTTACTATATACTTATTGAACTGCAAATGTTTTCTCAACGACAGTTAATCCTCTACACTCCTATTGCTATTCTGCCGTGCTGAAGCGTCCCAACTGAATAAAAGTTAGTTTCGAGATATTAACGTTTAACTTTTTTTTTTATATGCCACCTCTTAGATTTTGTTTAAATGATCCAAAATTTTAGGTAGGCTATGTTAATCGCAAACAATTATATCATCATTTTAGTTATCTAATTAACTTATGCAGATATTAGACTTTTGAAAGATAGGACAATTTTCTTTAGTAAACTTTAAATGAATTCGTATCAGGTACAGATAGGACAAAGATGCGCTTTACATGTTTATATAATAATTATTATTTATTCAAATATAAATAAGTATGTATATAAATTCAGATGAAAAACTACCCCCGGCCATCATTATTCTGAAAGAAGGCCTTGAATATATATTTTTTTAATTCAAATAAAATTCAAAATGTACATATACACACAAAATATCAGATAAAACTGATTTTTTTTGTATGCAGGGTGTCCGCAAATTACACCGTGAATGCGTGACAGATGATAGGAAATGCGATTTTAAGAACTTTTTTTAAATGTAAACATTTATATGCTGATGCTTTGTTTTTAATATAGGTACAGCATGTTAAAATAAAATGATTTTTATAAATTATATCATACAAAATAATTATTAACATAACATCTTTGTATGACAGCTGAAAAAGTCATTTGTTCATGGCCACTAATTGATCATGGTTCCAAAACCTTCTATGTTTTTTTTTGTGTTTTTAAGAAATAATGTAGATATATATACTCATTATTAATGTTTTTTAGTTAAAATTTCAATTTTAGAGGGAGTCCCTTTTCAGCAAATTTGAGACATTTTCTGTTTAGAACAATTGATTGTGGATTGCAGAACTATTTCCGTTTACTTAAAAAATCCATAGGCGTAAACGTTATTTTGAAAAACGGAAACTCGCATTACCCTTACGCAAGCCACTGGCGCTTTAAAAATTCCTGCATTACTTTGTTTTAATAGCACTTTACGACATTATGATCCCTACCAAATTTGAAGTCGATATCTTTAGTAATTCCACGTATAATTTTAAAAAATTATTTTAATAAGTTAATTTTAACACGCTGTATGTTAAAAACAATGCGTCAGCGGACAAATGTTTATTTAAAAAAGTTCTTAACATCACATTTCTTATCATCTGTTAAATGTTGTCGGTGTAATTTGCTGACACCCTTTATAAAAAAATAATATTTTCTCCCATAAAAGTAGGGTTTTCACCTCGGTTCTCACTTGTGCATTTTCATGCATGCAACTGAGTTGCTGCAACAAAATGCATGCATTTAGAACTTGTTCTAATTTACGTATATTTCCTAGCGCATTTCTGGTGATTTTTTATGGACGTCTAGTGTTGTCAACATAAGCTATTTTGTCCTATGTCGCGAACTGTTCACACACCAAATAAGTATTCCTAAACTGATTAGTCCAATCTGCCAGATAGGACCTTTTTGCTTTGTAAACATATTTAAGAATACTTATGTGTACACAAATAAATGTCCTATGTGTGCAGTTAGGACAAAAGTAGGTATGGAATATTAGTTAGGACAACATATCTTAGTATTTAGGTAGTATGATTTTGTAGATAGGGCAAAACAAATACACATAATTGGCGGTTAATAAAATGAGATAGGACGATTTTGCTTAGTGGATTAGTTAAAGGGGTAGGGTAGGTATCCAAAAATGCATTTAGGACAAAATATCAAATTTTGTCAGTTAGGACGCTTCAGCTTAGCACGGCAGTATTATCTATTGCACGCGCCCTATACGTTTTTAGAATCTTTATGGTTATATTAGTCCATTTAAAATGTGGTATATTAAAAAAATTATTTAAATATTCTGTTTGACCGATGAGGTGTTTTGTGTAGTTCCAACGACATCTCTTGCTGTTAGCGGAGACGTTCTGCCTAACCCTCCCCCCACTCACCACCTAATACCTGCACGACTTCCCTACATCCGGCGTCCCCCGGTAACACACACGGCGGCGGCCGTCGGGACGCCCGTCGTCGCGCCGCGCCGCCCGCCCAATCGATACCCCCGCGGCGGGCGCCGCGCCGCGTCTTCGGCCACCCCCCAATAAAAATGTAATCGGCGACCGCAGGCGGCCGGCGGCGGCCAATCGGCGGCCGCCGTCCCGACCGCAGCCACGCCCCCGCCAACCGCAAGCCAACCGCAACCGGAGGTGACGTCGCGCCGATTGGCGTCTTGGGGCCCCCAACCGACGGCCGCGGCCGCACGGTTGCCCACGCGCGCGTGGGAACCGCCAAAAATCGAATTTTCGATTGTTTTTGCGCCCCGTGTTTTCCGGAGTTCCTTCTTCATGTTTTTTGCTAGCGCCCTGCCGGCCAGCCACGAGATATTTATAAAAAGTTGTTTTGCACACGTTTGGAGTGATATAGCGAGTACGGGTAGAGGAAAGTAGGTACCCTATACCTAATATGAGACAGTTCCCAATATGAGACCACGCACACTAACTCCAAAAGTAAGAGTCTCCATCTAGCTGGCAATGTCTCAAATAAGCACTAATGGTATAGTCCTCCTTACGGCAGAATGCGTGCGACGCAGTGGCGGATCTAGGCTGGAGTCGAGGGAGGGGCTTCTATTTCCGAAATTTTGTAATAACAGGAAACACATTTTTTATTCATTTTATTCATTAAAATACAATACTATTAATACATTCATATTCTTAGTTTCGTTCAGTTCCGTTCCGCTGTTCCAGTTCCGCTCTACTCGTAGTAATAGAATAGAACAACTGTGAACGTGAACTGTCGATCGGTGAAGGCGGTGACCCGTGTTCTGTGCCGGGCCCTGTCCCAATCCCATTGCGTTCACCAAATTTTTAAATTTGTACTATAAAAACTATTTAGCGTACCCTCTTTAGAAACGGAAGCAATATTTACC
Source organism: Pseudeuparius sepicola (assembly GCA_963920635.1). Taxonomy (NCBI): domain Eukaryota; kingdom Metazoa; phylum Arthropoda; class Insecta; order Coleoptera; family Anthribidae; genus Pseudeuparius; species Pseudeuparius sepicola. Next base: position 9,968,290 of record OY987304.1, read on the forward strand.
AATGATTCAATATTCAATAATAATAGTTACTTTGCGACCTTCACGCCCACATAACCTCAAAATGGCATGTTCCTGTCAGCGCATTTACAACCGGTCCGAAACGAGTTGTAAGCGAGTGAATCAAATCGTACCTGTTCTAAACGATCTGAGCGCTGTAAGCACTGACAGCGCGATTCGGACCACGGCCTTAGAAGACTAGAAGTTAATAATATTGGAACTGGAACAGGTTTTTTAAGAACAGGTATTGCCTGGAACTGGAACAGGTTGTACCTGTTCCAAGAAAACGCAGTTCCACACCATCTCTAATTGCCAGACATATTTTTTAAGGGCCTACCTTACGGTATTAGGCCAAGGGGGGGGGGGCTATAGCCCCTGTAGCCCCCCCCCGTAGATCCGCCACTGGTGCGACGTAAAGGGGAAGAACTCGTAAATATTATAGAATTAGTAACAGTTCAGGGGCGTAGTTCAATTTTGTGTAACTCACAGACTTAATTTTCATATAATTGTTATTTAATTTATAGTTAATATTATTCTTAACGGTGATGCCTTAGACTATGGGGGAAGGCAAAACCCTTATAACATTGGCAATTATTTATCGTGTTTGAGAATGCAACGTTATTCCCTGTTTACTCATTTTGCGCACGTTAACTTCCGAACATACGAAACGCCACTGAGCTCTCTGCCAAGCTTGCCGGCGGCCGAAAAAATGAGCGCTGCGTGTGGTAGCCCAAATACGCTGTTAACTTTACGTATACCACAGAAACAGGCACAAAACGCGTTGGTTAACTGTTTTTGTCGGCCGGTTCGCTGACTGAAGTGCTTTGTTGCCGTATTTCAAAGGCGATGGTAGACGCGACGATGTTGAAAAAAATATAATAGGTATTTTATTACAACGCGTTAAAAATAAATGATAAATAAAAATGAGTAAGTGGTCGCGTGACGCGAGCTTTATTTTTTCGGTAGGTATTACAGAGTTCAGAAATTCGGCTTCAATATACTAAAACTTGTATTCGCCAATAATTAACGACTACTCGACATAGAAAATCTCGCAACGCTGCCCGCATTCTTTAGAAACGTTTTCTTTCTTGCGTTAAACTATATATAAGTCGCCACATGTAGCGCAGTGTCTAGCTCATCTAAAGAACTTAGCACTACACAAACTTTTAAAGGGCTTCGGTTACCATTTAATTCCGAATAATGTGGTAAATGTTTATTATATTTTTGTAGCTTGTTGTATTGAATAAAATTTATTTTATAATTAGAGTACCTAGTTATATAACGCATTTAATAACATTTGTTAACGATGGCAAAAAATTCTATGTTATGTACATCGGATTCCTAATATGAGACAACCCAGTGTTCCTAATATGAGATATATCATAGGTATAAGGAGACTCGCTTCATCCAATTTAGATTGCTAATAATTTGAATAGTCTCAAGTGTTATATAATTAAATAGTTGTATATTATACTGTGTTAAGTTGATATTCATTTAATGTTTTTGAAATAAAAATTATTTTGTGGTAAGTATAGTATTTTTGTTAAACCTTATAATATGAGACTGTCTAATATTAGGAACCTTTGATATTCTTTTAAAGTTTTTGAAATAAAAATTATTTTGTGACAAGTAGTGTTTTTGTTAAACCTAGATATGAGTCTACCTCATATTATAGGCACCCAATTTTAAAAATTGAAGATTTGACTTTTTTTTCATAATTCTCATTTATGCAACAACTATTAATATTTGGCAATCCTACATAAACTGCAGTGAAAATAGAGACTATATTAAACGTATTCGACGTAAGTTTACGCATTATAATATATTATAGGACAAAATACAGAACAAAATTTAATGTGGTCTCATATTCGGGTACTTTCCTCCAACGAAACCCATGGAAACTGTCTTCAGAGGGTCGTAGAAAATATACACGTTTCCCGAATGGCACCCGTACTTACTTCTACAAAGGTTCTCCACACCTATGTGCAACTCTAGAGCCTGTATTGCTCTCCTCACCAGTGTACGACACCAACTCTCAAACCACAATTATTGTAATATAGACAAATATATAGTTCATCGACTTACTGAACGGCCAAACACACCAATCTACCGTGTTTTTGTCTTGGTTAAGTAATAGGCTGTTTCCATTATCGAGAACAACTAAAGACGATTACACAATTTTACCACAAAATAAATATTCCTTTACAGAATTTATCCTATAACCCCCTTCTCAGATTACACAACTCTTTGACTTTCTAGATGAACTAGATTAGACTTCACTGTCCAATATTATTTGAAGGCCAAGGCTTCTTCAAAAAGTCGGCAACCTCACTCCCAGACCAAATATCTAAGACCGTTCGTATATTACATGTTTTCTTTTCTCCAGTTACCTATTGATTTTTAATTATTGAAAATGATAAAATTACACTTTATTTAGGCGGTATACTTACTATAATACCTGCCTTATTATTTTATAAGGCTGGGCAGACCAAAGTTTATCGATCGACAAACACCGGCCTCTGTTCGCAGTAGGTCAGAGGACTTTAGGCATCCATTTCTATGGTTTGTACAAAACAAATTCCGATGCACGTCATCGTATACCGCATTGGAAAAGACTCGTCATAGGGACGCAGCGTTGCCGTATCGTGATAAATAAAGATATAAACAATAACCGTCGCACTCACCATATTTTTAAACCACAAGCATAAAATGTATTTTATATGATGATTGAACTTTTAGTGGGTTTGCAGTCAAGTTGGTGTTTAAAGAAAACTATTGGTTAATTGCCAAGCTTTCGGAATTGTTTATTCCAATGCAAAACACGTGGAAACGTTCACGTGCGCGTCCACGAGGTTATAACTTATAACTCGGGCTCTGGCGGTTGTAAATTCGGCAACGTCGCCCGTAGCGTTAACAGCGGTACCAACATAATACTAGGCCAAATTCAAATATCAACACACAAAATCACATATGTTTTCATATAAAACGTTGGTAACACAATTTTCGTCATTAATAATTGTTATTGATGACGTGCAACGGAATTTGTGTTGTACGAACCATACAGTGGTTCCCACAATGTGCGTCTAATACACTTCCACAGCATGGGTGGCTTCTCTGAAGGAATATAAGAAGGAAATAAAAAATAAATTATCTAAAATTTACTATATAGGGTGAGTCAGAATGTATAGTAAATACTTTAAAGGGGTGTTCGGCAGGTGGTTTTAAGGGGGGCTTTCATATAAAATTTTTCGATTCGGGCTTTCCTTATTCGGGGCTACAGGGTGACCCAAAAGTATTTTTTTTTATTTATATCTCAATAACGGCGCTACTTAAAAATTTTAAATTTGGTATGTGTTATCAACTTACTGGAAGACGCACCTTAGGGTAGTTTATTCATTTACACAGAGCCCTAAAAAAGGGTAAAAAGTAACAACCCCTATAAATTTTTTTCTCAAACTTTTTTGAAGTTATTTTTTGGTCTCGCAGGTCCATCACTTCAGTGTATCTTTTCATTTTGCAACAAAAGTTTACTCTTGTTTCATAACGATAAAATCAACCGTTTGCGTTGAAATTGGCAAAACGTGCCCCAAAACACCTGTTAACTTCAACATTCGAAACAGAAAATTTTTACCTACCGCTTTCAAGCGTTACCGTACTTTGACTCTGCGGGTTACTTTGACACTTTTTGGGGCTACTTTGACAACGTTCCTTGTTCAAGCAGAAATATGTACAAATTTGAAGTTTGTTGTTTATATTGTTACTCTAACCGCGTGTTTCAGCATTCCGCTGGATTTTGAAGTATTACGGTATTACTGTGCCTTTAATATTTAAAAAATGTAAAAATGGTTAGATAACTTACACAAAAATAGGAGGGCTTGCGTACAAAACGTATAAGTACTAAAGAAAACCTAGAAAAGGCTATAAATTAACTTAATAGCGGTATAGATTGTCAGAGAAGACGGCCGCTGAAAAGTATAATAGGTATAAACAGAACGACAAAATTAGTGGTTACCATGAAGGTAATCCCGGACATCCAACTGTTTTTGTAACCGTTTTTGCAACAAGGGCACCACGAATCCTCGGTATGAATGTCCAAGATGTGAGGATGATGAAGACATGTAAAAGCAAGGATCATTTTTTAAAGAACATATTATTTTTGTTAACTTTACCATATTTGTATTTAGTTTAAACTTCAATAAATAAATTCTATAGCTTGGTAAACACCTGTGTTTTTTAATGTTTAACAACCCCCAAATATTGTAAAATAAAAAATGCAATTAGTTTGGTGTCAAAGTAGCCACCAAGCGGTACTACTTTGATCTCCGACACAAAACAGCGGTGTGTCAAAATAGCCCCGACCATGGGGCTACTTTGACACCAAAATAATAATTATTTTTTATAATAAAGATTGCTTTTGGGAAGTTATCTGTTACAGGCAATGTTGTCAAGAGATCAATTGGTTCAGACAAGCACAAATTTGTTGATTCGGATAATTAACAAAAAAAGTTACGATAATAAGACATATGTCAAAGTAGCCCCGGTTTACGGTACAGATCGACTGCCGAATGTATTTACTATACATTCTAACTCACAGTGTATAAATAGGTATTTTGAGGTTTGTCCATTTATTTTTACAATAACCTAAATCAATTTATATGATGCGGAGGATTGAGACCTTTGAATTTGGAATGACACAGTTGCAGCCAGGGCATTGATACTTCGAACGAAGTACCTACCTGTGGGTTCCACGATAGCGCAGGATTGAACAGCGGCGAGAATTTGAGTACAGACTTTGTACAGACGTAGGGGAGGCATTGCAACAACGCGAATCGCAAATAAAAGGTGATTTTTCAATTGAGTCTAATTATTTGTGGAAAACCAGAAAAAACATATTTTTTGCGACAAATATATTAGGAATAGCCTTCTGATTGTATTTAATTGAAAAAAAATTTAAAAAATTTTGAACAAGGACAACATAGAAATATTTTCCAAAAACTGTAATTTTCATTTTTTTTATTACTATCTCAAATTTTGTACAAATGTCTAAACAACTTTTTCAAATAACATTTTTGAATACCTCGTCATTTAAGCTTACTTTTCTTAACTTAATGGTTTTTTTTTAAAATTGGTGGTGATTTGACATATTATGTCAAAATCGATTCTTAAGTTCTTGGATATGCGAGCAGATTCCCCAAACTACTTTTTTAAACAAGTATCTGATTAATAAAAAAAATTACCCATTGATATCTTAAAAATTACCCATTTGTATCTGATTAATAAAAAAAATTACCCATTTATTGAAATCTCTTTGGACCGCAGTGTATTTATACACATTCAAATTTTGTAAGGGAATGAGTGCCTAAAAACAATTACGAGATATTTTCAAAAAGTATCATTTTCTTACTTTATTGAAAAATATGCCTGCCCATGTGAAATTTGGCACGAGCCTCCACACTGCCTAGATAGTATGAAAATATTTATTACAGTGTAGACTGAGTCATTTTCGATGGTTTTTATGGGGTATCTGCGTTATTTGTATAGATAGAAAAAAACAAGGTAGGTGTTCATGAGTTAATTTTTTGAGATATTTACGATCCTCAAAAGAGAACTCTGATATCTCCAATACTTTAGGAGATACAGGGCGTTTTGAAATTCTTGCAATTATCATAGCTTATTTGTTTTTAAACCTATATATTTCGCCAAGGCACTGAAGTTCAACTTAATAATTCAACTTCAGTGCCTTGGTACATAAATAACTATTTTATAGAAAAACTGTTTACTCCAATGGATTCTACGTAAAAAAGTGCGTATAAAGCGTTTTCAACGATATATATAGGTTTAAAAACAAATGAGCTATGATAATTGCAAAAATTTCAAAAACGACCTATATCTCCTAAAGTATTGGAGATATCAGAGATCTGTTTTGAGCATCGTAAATATCTCAAAAAATTAAATCATGAACACCTACCTTGTTTTTTTCTATCTATACAAATAACGGAGATACCCCATAAAACCATCGAAAATGACTCAGTCTGTACCTACCTATTGCACTTGTGTTGGTGGTACATAATTAGCTTCAACTGTTAACTGTTTATATTATAATTATATTTTTGTAAATCACACTGCAACAATTTACCGCTTGAAGGTCTAATTTCGTAATCAAACTAAAGTAGTACCTATACTTATCCTTTAAAATTAATGGAGCTTTCCTAACAATCCAAACATTGTTTAAATATTGTTGCAAAAGCTCCTTCAATTTCAAGTGACAGATATGTTTGATTATGAAATTAGCCCTATCAAAATTTCGGCTTTTCCGCGGGTGGTTGCGAAGCTTCGATGTTGCAAAATGTGCAAAATAGTGTGATGATTAGTTTGAGCTACGTACAGGGTGTCCCATTTTGGGTGTTTTTGGGTGTTTTTCTCAAAAATCTCGGTTTCTATTAAAGCTAGAGGGTTGCGGTTTTCACGTCACTGTACTACTTTTTTGAGAGGAATTTGGTGGACCAATCAGATTTTAGATAAGTTTTATAGTTTCCGCGCATTGGCGCAGGACTGAAATTTTCGATTTTTTGGAAACCTCTCTCCCGGTTACAACTTATACAGGGTGACCGTATTTCGAGTCTATGCTTGGGGATCTTGGTTATCTTACGAGATACGAGGTCGGTTAAATTGGAGCAAAGTTGCGGATTTTGATGCCGAGTAACATGGTAAAAAGAAATTTTGGCTGGCCCTTCTCGTTTTGAAAATAATGCGAAAAAACTGAAAATTGTCCTTTTCATTTTTATTTTTTGAAACGGAAACGAATGGCGCTGGACAATTCTAAGTTAAATATTATTAAGGCACTTTTTTTACAAGGAATCTAAATACCTATAATCTAGCATTTTTTTTCTCGCCTCCCTGGACAAAGATATGACGATCAATTTTTATTTTTCTTGTGGGTGCCATATTGGATTTTTGCATTTTTCAAAAGAGGATTTTTTTCTGGTTAAAATGATATGTCACACATTATGCTTTACTTTGTTTTTCTTGTCGTAATATCAAATTAATCGTTTTTTCATAGAGTGCCTTGGAAACGTAAGCCCCATAATGCATAGAGAGCCTTGGAAACATAAGCCTAGTTACCCATTGTTGCGAAGTGTGCTATGGAATATTGTTTAATGGTTCAGGAAAAATTCAGTTAAGTTATTGATTAAATAAATCATAAACGTACCACGAGAGTATGATCTGAGATCTTGTTATTTGTTCATCATTTGCCATATAACACATTAACACTAAAAGAGTCAAACTGGAAACACAAGAACAACAAAAACCTAGATGAGTAGACAATCCTATTTTACAATAAATGTTCAATTTGTCCTCCTTGTTCCTCAAGGCATAATGCAGCACGTTTCCTTAAATTGTTTATGGCTCGTCCAATCTTCGACGTCATTTATATTTGAGGAATAATAAATTTGAATCATGTCACGCTTTTCTTCATGTGAAAATGACATTTTTTCGGTAAAATAAAGTATCAGTGACACTAAAAATTGTACTAAACCATCAAATGTTATTTGGGGCTTACGTTTTCAAGGCATTCTATGCAAAAATGTCAAACATTATGGGGCTTATGTTTCCAAGGCACTCTATGCAAAAACGTCAAACATTATGGGGCTTACGTTTCCAAGGCACTCTATGCAAAAACGATTAATTTGATACTGCGACAAGAAAAACAAAGTAAAGCATAATGTGCAACATATCATTTTAACCAGAAAAAAATCCTCTTTTCAAAAATGCAAAAATCCAATATGGCGCCCATAAGAAAAATAAAAGTTGATCGCCATATCTTTGTCCAGGGAGGAGAGAAAAAAAATGCGAGGCCATATTTAGATCCCTTGTAAAAAAGTGCCTCAATAATGTTTAACTTAGAAATGTCCAGAGCCGCATTCGTTTCCGTTTCAAAAAATAAAAATGAAAAGGACAATTTTCAGTTTTTTCGCATTATTTTCTAAACGAGAAGGGCCAGCCAAAATTTCTTTTTACCATGTTACTCGGCATCAAAATCAAAATCCGCAACTTTGCCCCAATTTAACAGACCTCGTATCTCGTTAAGATAACCAAGATCCCCAAGCATAGACTCGAAATATGGTCACCCTGTATAAGTAACCGGGAGAGAGGTTTCCAAAAAATCGAAATTTTCCGTCCTGAGCCAATGAGCGGAAACTATAAAACTTATATAAAATCTGATTGGTCCACCAAATTCCTGTCAAAAAAGTAGTACAGTGACGTGAAATCCGCAACCCTCTAGCTTTAATAATAACCGAGATTTTTGAGACAAACATACCCAAAAACACCCAAAATGTGACGTTGATTATCATCTCATTGTTTATTTTAATAGCTTATATGAAATCCCGGCGTTGGGTATTGTTTCCGCCGCGCATAGTAATTTTTCACGAGGCGAACGTTTCGCGTCCCCCTAAAAAACTCGTATACATAAACTCCGTTTATGCGCCCGTATTTCTTCATCGGAAGTCCGTCGACGGGCCGCACCGCCCACCGCCCCCCCACACGCACCCCATCTTCAACCCGGCGTCGCCGCCGCCGCGCCGCCGAGGACGCCGCACCGCGGCCGCCGCCGGCCCCCGGAGCAGCGGGAGATTTAATTAAATCCCGGCCTTGATTTATAGTCGCCTGTGCCGCCGCCCCCCCGCTCCCCCTTCCCCCTCCCTCGCGTCTTCGCCCCCGGGACGAGCAGCCCGAGACAAGGGCGGGGACGCGGGGAGGGGGGCACGGCATGAAATCGTACAACAAAATAAAGTCTTTTTTTATATCCGGCAATCTGCATGTCCTGTCTCACGAGGTAGACACATATATCACAGATTACCCGGGTGTCTGTTGTATTCCGATTTGTCACAGAATATACTCATTCAAAATAACTATACAATGAACAGTAAAAACGAGACCGGAATATTACACTAAAATCATTGTTTTTACTAATTGTTATATGTATTTTTTCCTTATAGGTACACGTACAACTAAGAATTTACTTGTCGTGCCATTCAATTTATTTTAATCCCTACTATTATTTATTCCATTTGATTACGTTATTTTACCGATTCATATATTTTACATGTACGATAATTGAATATTACCCCAGCAGTCAATATATTAACATGTAATTGCAACGCCGCTTATAGCCGTCCTCCCTCGAATTTTCACAGTTTAGTCATCCGTCGAGATGCATAGGCATTGTCTCCGCAGAGTGCTCTATAATAATTATTAATTATATTGATAGTATTAGCAATTTTCTTACGCTGTGTTTGTATTATTTAGTGCAAAGTGTAGCTACGTGTGTGTAGTGAGAACCGCAAGGACTGTAATAAAAGGCTGGTACATGTGGGATACAAATGCACAGTGTGTCATAGCAGAAAATTTGCCGACCTAATGGAGCACAAAACAATTATAGAATCGCACTGCTTGAAAGTTTTGTGAAAGCTTTCTGTGAGGTTATCCGCCTGAAATAAGTACAAACCACCATTACTTATTAAATGGTACCACCACCACCTTATAAAATTTATCCAAAGATTTGTTTTCGAGAAGGGGTGGCGACAAAGTAAAAGAAACCAAACAGTAAATTTAAAGTGATAAATTGTATAAATCGACTATGCAGAAGAAACTATTAAGGAATGCTGGAAGGAGAAAGAAGGGGGAATACCAAATGAAGAAAGAAGGTTTTTATTTAAAGACTAGTTAATAGGAGTATAATATAATAATACTAGATATAACATAACATAATAATATAATATAGTAAAATAATGTTTTTTTTTTCAATAAAACTATTAAAAACAAGTAGGTGTAGAATAATTTTCTTCTCACAATTTAATATGGTTACAATACGTTCTCTTTCAGTATTTAAAAATCTCGCAGCTAATAAAATTGAACAAAGGTTCCTTTTATCATCATGATCATTTCGGAATTAGACACATAATGAAGTTACTGACTGTTCAAATAGGTGGACATAATATTATAATTTTAATACCACAGATACACATTCAAAATTTATAACAATAATAAAATAAATGGAACAAAAAGTGTTTAAATAGTTATGTATTGGAGAGGTATAAAATTGATTCAAGCTTAAGTTTAGGCCTGCCTCTCTAGTAAACCAGTACATTTAGTGAAATAATAGTTAGGTATTTTGGTGTACCAAGGCACTGAAGTTCAACAGTGAGGTTGAAACGTTGAATGATCAACTGTAAATATCATTCAATTTCCATGTAGGTAAAAGTTTTTTTAATTATTTGCTCAATGTATTTTTTTATACACATTCACGGAAAACCTGAGAATCTACTCTAAATATCATCCAAAATACATGTTCGTTCATGTTTTTTTAATTATTTGCTCAATGTATTTTTTGTACACATTCACGGAAAACCTGAGAATCTACTGTAAATATCATCCAAAATACATGTTCGTTCAAGTTCTTTTAATTATTTTTCTACATAAAATTGCTGTTAGGGAACTGAATTTTTCTTTGCAAAGCCATGTAAAATTCAGTAAGTTAATGGAATCTAGAGTATTATTACAATATATTAACATTTAAATATTACCTTTAAAAATAATTAAATGCTTGGAAAATTGTTACATGTTTTTACTAGGAATTTTATGAAACTGGAGGTACAAGTAATTTTATCTCTACAAGTTAGGTATATTGTTGCCAATGTCAGACATGGTAAAATTACCGGGAAACGTTTTACTGTGTGTGTCCCGGATAAGAATGAACAGCAAGGGATCTTGCAAACGGCGAGAGAAAGAACAACATTTAAATGGGGATAAAGTTGCGCATTTTTGAGGTCAATAAAATGGTACAAACAGATTTCTGATATCTTTTTTCGTTTTCGAGTTATTTTGAAAAAAGTGAAATTTTGCGTTTTCGATTTTATTTTTTTCTGAAGCTGTCATCACAGATAAGAAAAAAAGGAAAACACTTTCTTGTGGCACTTTTTAACGGGCTTTAAGATGGCGTTTTTAGATTTGTTCTACAACATTTCGTTTTTGAAAAACCATCTTCAACTTTATTTGTTAAATACGGACCTGGATTTTTTTGCAGATATTGAAATCACTTTTTATTGCAAATACCATGTTGTATGACACGAAATATTTTTAAAATGTTTTCAGAAAATTATACTGAAAATTCCTTTTTTTTTTTTCATTCATTTGTTTCTAATGCGGCCCTGTATTTAATAAGAAGAAGTCTAAATATAATCAGTATTGTCAACAATTTAACTTACAGTTTGCAGGTAAATTCCAAGGGCTTATATACTCAAATCGAAGACTGGAGATCACTCCAGAATATTCCTGGTCAATCAGAGATCTACACATTCCAAAAGCTCTAGAGTATTTCTAGAATTCCTATGGAAGAATTATATGGCAAAACATTGAAAAAAATGCCTCCAAACTAATACTATATTTTTAAACTGTAATTGAATTTTTTTGTTTAGAAAACCAGGCAAATATGTTCACTAAAAGCGCGATAAAACAACTTTAGAGGCAATTCTCGTTTACAATATTAAAAAAGGAAAAAGTGCATTGACATTGGAAAACCAAAAAGGGAATAAATTAACTTGGACCGTACTGTATTTATCGTCACATCAGAAAACTGTGTCTCAAGCAGCGTTAGTTAGATGTTAAAATGCACTTCTGAAAACATTTTTGTGGTTAATTTTTTTACATCGCGACTGAATCACCTTGTATACTATTAAATAAGTATAATGCGCAATCTATAACCTCAACTCATTTGCAAATTTGCGGGGACGTAGACAGGGGGGCCAGGGGGGGGGGGGGCGCAGCCCCCCTGTTTAGTGCCTGGTCCCCCTAATGGCCCCCCAATAGCCAGCCCTGCCCTAAATATTTTTGAGTTGTTAGAACAGAATTCGACGAGTAAAATAAATGAAACAACTTTTGGTAAAGATTACAGTGATCTACACTTTAGTTCTGTTTGAAGAGTGTAACTCTGTGTAAAGAGGGTAGCTCCATTGCCCTTCACAATAATATTGAAATTAAATCGGATTTTAAAAGCAACAGACCAAAAAATTCAAAAAAAAAATATGAATCTTTCCTTATTTCACAAGGTAGCTATTTTTTGAAGAAAATTTTGAGTTTGAGGCAAACACTAATAATTATTTAAAATTAAAATATTTATTCCTATAATTGATAGGATTGTTATGGAACTGAAGAACAGATTTAAAGAAAATAGTGACATTTTAAGGGGAAACTAAGAAAATTTTCTTGATTTTTCTATTTTGAAAAAAAATTGCAATTCCTTATAATTGTGATACTGCACAGTAAAAAATCCGGTGTTAAATTTGACACGAAAAGTGGTCTACATAAGTCCACACCATATCTAGTTAATTTTACACCTTCTTTTTTGGTAAATTTCTCCAAATGTCCTGGTGAAAATAAGAACTATGCTGGTGTGAATATTTAACACGGCGTTGTGTAAGATTAACACCGTGTTGTGTAACTTTAACACGCAATTTGGTCAAAATGGTGTAATTTAATTTATTTGGTATTCCCATTTTCTTCTTCTTTCTCTCTTATAATTTTACATATACTTTATTCTAAGGAAATTTCAAATGTCATTGATAAGTACAAATTAAGAAAATGTGCTATTTGTAAAAATAAAATAAAACTAATATAGATAAAGAATCTGTATATGAACCAGGCATATACTATGTGCTTTTTCTTCAATTGAAATTATATTTGTAGGAGATAATAAACAGCAATAAGTAAATTAAAGACTTTATTTCAGTTCCAAAATATATGAAGGATGCCTTACAAATAGGTATATAAAAATTTCAACATTTTCTTTCTTAAAGATTTAAATAAATATTCATTCTCACAGCCAAAAATATTTGGTTAATATAAAAAAGTTATACATATTATAATATTCGTAAGAAAAGTGTATACCTAACCACAAACACAAGAAATGCTTTATGTTATAGGATGCGACCAAACTATATTTCGTACCAATTCTTATACAATGTACTTAAGTAACTGTCGTCTTACAGAATTGTCTGTGTGAGACAAAAAGAAACTTCAAACGTTGCGACACAGAGACTTAGTTAGATAGGCCTGTTCTCACAAGCACAAGCAGGTCTCAACTAAGTCGGAGCTAATCAGCAGGCATCAAAATATTCAGAACAGTCAGATAACTTAAAATCCTTCAATTATATTCACGACTGGTTCCTTATTCCGGTGAGAACAAACTCATATTAACACAGTTGATGAGTATAGGTTATAGGGGCTATCACCTCGTCTATCACACAGTACCTTTCGTCGTCGCATCTGCATATTCGCCTGTCGTTTTAATCCATCTGACTTCACTTTGAAATTTTAATTCACATAACACACCATTTTTGCACTATCGGCCTGTAGAATCACTTTTATACCTATTATGCGAGCCACGCGTTCGACAAACAACTGATGCGATGGCTCTATTCAACACGAACTTGTGTTAATACGTTCAATTTAACACCGGTTAGTGTTAAGGAACACCGAATGGTGTTAAAGACCACCGCGTGGTGTGAACAAACACGAAGCCGTGTTAAAAATATAAAAAAATTACACCCCTAAGTGTTAAAATTAACGAATTTGTTGTAGTGTGAATTTCACCAAATGAGGTTTGGTTAAGATATTTGGAATCCACCAATTTTCGTGTAAATTTTTCACCAAATTTCTTTCACCACTTACACGAAGAGGATTCACACCGATTTTTCTTACTGTGTGAGAGCTTGAAATCTGAAATTATAATTTTACGAAAAAGCGTTTTAAATTTTGCAAAAGAAAATAATATTGAGGTTAAAAATATATTTCAGTTATTAAGTTTTTTAGAAAAATATAAGATTGCATTTGCAGAAACATATAAGATAGTTTTAATTGCCGTTCTAGTTCCTACTGTGTCTAGTGCTTCTTGTGAGCGAACATTTTCTTGTTTGAGAATTATAAAAACCTATTTAAGAAATAGAATGGACAATGCGACTATCAAATCTTGCCTTTTTATCAATTGAGAAATCAATAGGTAGTAAAAAATAGATATTAACAAAATTATTGAAATACCTACTTATTTGCAGAAAAAAAGACAAGAATGGACCTAAGTTTTTAATTATTTTAATATCTGTTGTAACTGTAGCTACCTAAATAGGTTTTAGTAGTAGTTGTTTTTACCCTAATCACCTACGTTTTCTTTTTGGCCATGCAAGGCCCATATGTTTCTTGTTTCTAGATTGATTTTATGTATTCAAACACTTGTTTAAATTTGTGTATCAAATGCATTTAAGTAGTTACAAAGACGTTTTTTTTTTTAATTTAAAAAAAATATTTTTAGGCAGTGTTGAGTTTTTCCACAATTATTTTTTTAGCGTAAAATTCTATACTTAATATGAGTGCCCCCCCCCCTAAATTTAGATGTGCCCCAACTGCCCCCCCCCCCCCAAAACAAGATTCTGTCTACGTCCCTGCATATATTTGATGAATGAAGATGGTTCACAAGTTTAACAATCTCCGCCCTTGGCGTACATATATCCCTACACTGTTTACGCCTCTCTGGACAGCTCGGCTTTTGCGTCGCTTTCAGCTTCTACCTCGACTTCATAAATATATTATGGTCCAGGCACACAGCGTGTGCTAAAAAAGACCAACCCCTTATTCGGAAACCTAAGCTAGAATAATATTCAACAATCATTGATACCATAGACTTATGAACAAGTTATAAGTCTATGATTGATACCTATAATAATTCCAGGCGAATATCAAACAATATGTCAAAATATATTTTTGAAAATCTTCAACGGTCCAGTATATTTACGTCGGCGCATTCTGCGCCGCCCGATTTCGCCGCCGAGCTCCCCATAAATATGATATGACGTAATGTATTACCCCCGAGCCCCTCCCCGGTAATCCCCCAGTAAATACCCGCCCCCGCGACCTGCAACCCTTGCCATTAATTAGTGTAACTCCACCCGGGGGAGCCGTGAGCCGCCCTCCTTAAGGCCGGCTAAATATTAAGGAGCGCAGGGGTGGCGACTGAGGGGGCGCTCTTAGCAATCTAGGTTGGTCTGGCCTGGACCGACACTATACAGGGTGTTCCTCAACCTATACGCATAAACTTGGGAAATTGTTGCAGAGAACAAATAATGGCCAATTATCGAAAAAAAAATGTAATAAAATATTTTTTGCTTTGGAGATACAGTGAAAAAACTTTTACAGATAATAAAAAATTAAGAAGATAACAAGTGATGATAGCACGTACGGTATTTAACAGTACTTTTTTGTCAGCTGTCTTCAATGACATCTTAACTGTAAGACGCTATTCGTGTTTATTTTCACGCAATTAGAACAAAAGTATGGAACGTAGTTTCGTAAACAAAGAACTTATGGATATGATACTAGCATAATGGAGAAGCACATCAAAATTCAGTGGCTGCATGTCATCTTTATGCCCAAATATTTCCTTAAAGATTACATCAAGGTGTTATCCAGCGAGGCAGAGAACTGTGTATCAAGAATCAAAGAAATAACTTTGAACAGTTATTGTGATGAGCTAACATCATTTTTATTTTATTACAATAAATTCTAGTTTTGTGTTTTTAATTTGAAATGAATTGGTATCTATAAACAAAAAATATTTTATTAATTTTTTTTTCGATAATTGGCCATTATTTGTCCTCTACTACAATTTCCCAAGTTTATGCGTATAGGTTGAGGAACACCCTGTATTAAAGACCCGAGCATGACGTCATATTTCATTGTTGTTTAAGGACTGGAGTGGCGCCACTCTACAAAAAAAAATGGCGACTTACTATAGGTTATAGGGGGGTATTCTGTGGTTATTAGTATGTCAGTTACTGACGTTTAAAATGTCCCAAATTTTAAATATCCAGCTTTATTATACGATTTGCCTTCTGTTTACGGTAACGAATTGTCTTTGCGTCCAGTATTTAGTAGTTTTATCCTATTAACACAGTTTTTATAGGTAGATTTGTTAACATGGAATTTCCATGTATACTTGAAGAAAATGGAAATGGTATACACACTGCACAGACCATTAGGTGAATTGCAGAAGAATAAAGACTATTTTGGAATTATGGGATGATCTAATCAACCAGCTGAAGAATCAAAAATTCTATATATTATTTTGGAAGCGTATTTTGTAACGTATGCAAGAATGAAAATAGAACATTTTGTTTATAGCTCCAAAGCGAACCAATAATAATATAAAGAAGAAACTGAAAAATCTAATGCGTTTTATGCTTACTTACACTACAACAGACTAGCAATGGACTTCATTTCAAACCAAAAGGAACCAAATACTCTTGCTTGCTTTTTAGACTCGCTTTTCTTAAGAAAATGTATGAAAATATGCCATATGTGAACTTGTCAAATTAGAGGGACATAACAAACAAATATTTAATTTTATTTTGGAAATTAAATTCGTTCTAACAGACACATTTGCATGTTTTTATTTTATAAAAGAATCTGCAAAAATGGTGTATTAATATTAAACCACCGTGTAAATTTGTTTCGTCGTGTGGCGCCAGTGGCGATCGTTTGAAATATAGTGTTGGTCCAGGTCTGGCGAAAAATGGCGAATAAGCTCTACAAAAAACTCGTCTTGTCATCAGCAAAAAAAAACTAAAATGTAACATTGGCAACATGGCTCTTTTTCTATAAAGAAATAATTGTTTGAATTGTAAAATTGCTTTACAAGTAAGATTTTATAAGTTTTGTATTGTCATTTTTTCCTGGCGAATTTTCATGTTAGAAATATGAAAAAAATTATTGTAATTATTATAGTTTTAGTATTAGGAACTACACCCTGGTGCCAATTTATATAATAATTTACCTTGTGCTATAGTCTTTTATGACTCATTTCGTTTGAAAAAAAAAATATATATATAAAGAGTGTCTCACTTAAGAGTGAAACAACCTTATAACTTCTTTAATTTTCAACCGACCAGAACAAAATTTTTAACAAAGGTAGATGGCATTGTGGCTACTTATTTCCAAAAAATTAGTTGCCTGCTCCAAAGTCAAAGCCACCTGCTATGTCACAATCGAGGCTAAAAATCCAAAAATCATGTTAGGCATTTTTTTCAAAAAAATTTACTAAAAAACGTTTTCAGAATCGATCCAGGACCCTACATCTAAAATTTTGTTAAAATAAAAAAATAAAGTCCAAAAATAGCAATTTAAGAATTTTCTGCGTTTAGAAAAGTGTGCCATGGAAGTTTTGAAGGCTATTTGTTTTCAAAAAGTAATAATTTCAAAATAAAATTAAAAGCTACAAAACCATTTTTATTTTTTTTTAATTTTTACTTTTTTTTATTTTGACAAAATTTTGGATATAGGGTTCTGGATTGATTCTGAACAACTTCTATTAATACATTTTTTGAAAAAAAGTCTAATATGACTTTCGAATTTTTAGCTTCGATTGTGGCAACGCACGTGGCTTTGACTTTGATGTAGACAACTAATTTTTTGGAAATAAGTTTTTACCTCTGGTAAAAGTTTCGTTCTGGTCGGTTAAAAATTAAAGAAGTTGTAAGGTTGTTTCACTCTTAAGTGAGACACTCTGTATACGGATATTTTTATTTTAATAAAAAATACAATAAATTAATAAAATAATTTTCAGTAAATGTCCATATTGACGATTAGCTTAATTTCAACAGCTGCTTAAATTCAAAATTGTTCATAAGGGATCACGAAAAATTAAATTAAAATAAATAACAAAAAATATAACATTTTTGAAATTTGAAGCCAATAATATTGTTGAAAAACTAGTTGTTTACTTTTTAGTTTATTTCAGTACCGCAGTTTGAGGAATTTGTTATGATAACTAGTCGCAGATACTAGTGGAAAAGGATTGGCTACAAAAACGTAGTGCTTGCATGGTGGTTGCCATACAAAATTGTAACTTCGCATTGAGTTGGTTTTATTCCTGATAATTTTGAAAAATCCGATGCCTCCCAGCCTAAAACTGCAAAATTTCAAGTTAAAAAGTCTATTGTCAAAATCTAAAAATGATACGAACTTATCACCCTTGTAAAATCTTTATTTTTTTTTAATAGGTAATAGTTATTTTTATACCAAGGCACTGAAGTTCAACTTTTTATGACTCTTGTGGAATTTAGTTTGCCGAGGCCTTTGGCCGAATCAAATAAACCACACGAGTCATAAAAATAACTTCAGTGCCTAGGTACATTTTACATATTTTTTTAAATTGGAAAAAAATATTTTATTAGGCAAAAAAATAATCATAAGGGATCACCCGTCCATGAACCGACTGCGCGCGGCGTTGCTTGACTTTGACGATCGCTTTAGCTAGGTCAAGTATGACAAGGCACGGCGCTTCCCAACACAAACTTCAAACTGCTGCAGCCTCCATGAAAAATATATCTATTGATATTCAAACCTACTAAAATATTTTTTATACTGAAAGATTGCTCTGCTATAGGTAACAATTTCGCATTGTGTACGAAAAGTTAAATGGGCCTTTATTGGCAGGGTTTTGAATATTGTTAAGCTTTTAATAAGGATTTTGAGACACTTCACTGCCAATTTCAAGAAAACATTTTTGTTTGGTTACTTTATTTTTGGATTATAAACGACCGCTTTCATGAGCTCAAATTTAAAAAAGTATCTACTATTAGGGATTTTTTAGAAAAAAAAACTGACTGTAGAATACTGAAGATTTTTGTTTAGGATCACTGTACCAATTTTCGTTGTTCTAAAAAAATAAAAAATAATGTACCTATTATTTTTTAAAATTTTAAAGGTCCATTAATAATAATAATAATTTTTGCGGTTTGTTTATGTAACATAAAATTATGTTTATTTAAAATGGGGTAAATCGACTGTATACCAGAAGTCGAAGTTATAGGTAGTTACATCACACGAAGATATGTACGCCACTGTCCAGAGCCTACTCCCCCCTTTCCCTGTCTCCTCATAGGGGTCGCGGGAGACCCGCATTTGCGTTTCTTCACCTTTAGGGGGAGGGGGAAGCCGGGGCTAATTTAATTTCCCTCGGAACGTTAACAATTCGGGTGATAATTGGCCGTAATAAAGAATCTTCCGCCTTTCATCAAGAGATGCCCTGCTTATTTTTGTCGAGTGCGCGTGGCGTAAATTAGACAAAATACACCTCAGGAGATAGCTGGAGGGACCTACCCGAATGGTTATGAATCAAAAGTTAAGTTGACGGTTTAGAATCCATAGTCAGGACATAACTAGACCAGGAGGAGAACGAAATGGAAAATATTGGTTTGAGTTGTGCCGTTGTGCCTTCCTTACCTCATAGATGGCAGCAGATAGATGGATATGTGGCTGTATCAAAATCACAGCAGCCTAAAAATGTTATGACACTAAAATAATGACACTGCGATTTCAATTTTAAAATAGTTAAAAAAATATGAATGATTGCACATTAGTTTGCAAGCATTTGTTGCAGATACCCAATTACCCAAGACATGTAAAGAGTCTGGGAACTAAGTATTTCAAATGACGTAGTATCATAAAATGTTCTGCAAAGTTAGTATTATAGAAAACACGAGAGAAAACAGCAAAGAATATCCTTTTTAGAACCAATAGAGGTGGAGACTATACTGGGTGACTGTATTTCGAGTCTATGCATGGGGATCTTGGTTATCTTAAGAGATACGAGGTCGGTTAAATTGGGGCAAAGTTGCGGAATCTAATGCCGAGTAACATGGTAAAAAATTTTTTGGCTGGCCCTCGTTTTCGTTTTAATTTTTTTAAACTAAAACGAAAGGGCTGGACTAAATTGAACTTTATTAAGGCACTTTTTTACAAGGAATCTAAATATTTGACCTCGCATTTTTTTGTCGCGTCCCTGGACAAAGATATGACGATCAACTTTTATTTTTCGTATGGGCGCCATATTGGATTTTTGCATTTTTGAAAAGAGGTTTTTTTCTGGTTAAAATGATATGTCATACATTAACACGGTAAAAATTGATTAATACGGCCACCCTGTATATAAATCTATACAGTAATGCCTGTAAGATAAGATAAGTAATCACATACAATAATAAGGATACCATATTTTAACTCGTTTTTGATTACAAAATTAGTTCGAAATCCATAGCCACCAATAAACTGTGTGATATGGATTGTGTCCAAAAAGCAAAGAATCCCGTTGGAGTACTAATTTATGCATACATTTTAACTAGCGGGATGTTCAGAAAATAAAACGTTATGGCCCTTCAAAAATTTTCCAGAATTTTAGAGATAGTTTGAGAGCCACTGGTCGCAAGCTGCCTTCATACTTGAAGCGATGGCTTCTTACTACATCGTTGACGTACCATCAGATAATTCCTTGAAAATCTGTAAAAATTTGCAAATTTCCACCCTCCCATGGGGTATAGCAGCGGCGCGTTACTTTATTAAGGGGGTGGTAGCCTGTAGCTATTTACCATAACTTAGTAATAATCATATTTTCCACTTCACTAATTTGTTTTCACTTTTCACAATAATACTTTTACGACACAGCTCAACACTTCTTAACGACGTAAGAAGTTGTTCGAAATGTTTTCCTCCATTCCTAATGCAAGCTTCAACTTTTCGCTGCATTTTCTTTTATTTCAGCTAATATGAATCGTGGTTGTTTATTATTTCATTCGCAGTGGCTTCTTCACGAGTTTGTCGAGTGGCAACAGTGGCCAAAAATCTATTTTATCGATCTATTGCAAATTCCAGTCATCAAAGTTACACTCTGTATATAGGTGCAGGGTGTCCAACTTTAAAACTGTACAAATCGCCTGAACTTTTTTTGTTTGAAAAACCTTCAAAAACCGCTTCTTTTGACCTTCCTGCCATTTTCAAAATACAAATACAGGGCCGGCTGCGATTTTTTTACACACCCGATTTTCACGAAAACCATTTAGCGATTTTTTTATTTAAAATCTGACCCCCATATACCAAAATTTAACAAAAAATATACAGCGAGTTCCATTCTGTAGGGTGTTAAAGTTGAGCAAAATGGGATTTTATAGATATCTTTCGAGTCTAATGGGCCATGAAATCCCTTCAAAACAGTTGAATGGTCAACAGGACCACTCAAAATGTTGGTTTGAAAAGATTTACTACAAAAATATACAGGGTATTTTTCTCGGAGCCATCTCAAAATTCTGAATTTTTATTAAACTTTATACTGGTCAGGAGTGCTCTGGAATCATTGAAAAAATATTAATAAACCCAAAAGTAATTTGTTCCTTTACAAAATGCCAACCAATAAATAAAAACAATTGAAATTATTGGACCTTTCTCAACAAAGTCACTGTACATTTCTGTGCGTTTCCTGTTGTGGCACACCAGCCACGTTAACTGATATGGACTTACTGACTGGCAGGCTTCTGTATTTTTTAGATTTAGTTCATTTATAGTATAGAGCGGTTTTGATATACACGATTTTTGACCTGTATAAAATTCCAAAAATTCAGTAATTTGAGATGGCACAGATAAGAAAACTCTGTATGTTTTGTATTGGACCTTTGCACACCAATACCTTGAGTGGTCCTATTGACCATTCAACTATTTTGAGGGGATTCCATGGCACACTTGACTTGGCAGATGCCTTTAAAATTCCTATTTTGCCCAACTCGGACATCCTGCAGAATGGAACTCCCTGTATATTTTTTATTAAAATTTGGTATTTAAGGGTTTTGCGTTGTTCTGATTAACGCTGTGGGGTCAGATTTTAAATAAAAAAATTGCTAAATGGTTTTCGTGAAAATCGGGGGTATAAAAAAATCGCAGCCGACCTTGGATTTGCGTCTTGAAAGTGACAGGAAGGTCAAAAGAAGAGGTTTTTGAAGGCCTTTCATTCAAAAAAAGTTTATTCGCTTATCTCCAAAAATGAAGATTTTACGGATTTGTACAGTTTTAAAGTTGGACGTAAATGTAATACATTAATTTTGAACAATTTGCATTATCATCTCAAATTTTATTACTATACTAAAATCGAGCAACTCTTACGCCTGGCGTAAACAAGAGCACTTGCGTTGAGATATTCGCCAGAGCCGCACTGAGGCACGACCTTTATTTAATTTTAGATTTAGAAAAAAATTATTGGCTTAAAAATATTTCAAAACATCGTTTTAATTATTTGTGGCAGTGTCTAAAAGCTGAAAACAACAAGATAAAACCGCTTAAATACACGTCCCTGTTGCCAGGCGCGCTGATATTTTATGGCCTATTGACCAATCGCCTTGTTTCGCGGAACGTCATCGAACACGTGCTTTTATTTACGCCAGGCGTAAGAATTGCGCGATTTTAGTATAAGTCGCATTTGTTGGCAAATTTTACAGTTTAATTATTACCGAGAATATTAAGGTTACACATGAAATCTGTGTGTAGTGTTTTATTATGAAACCTAACCTAACCTTTATATTTTGTGCTTAAAAATATTTCAAAACATCGTTTTAATTATTTGTGGCAGTGTCTAGAAGCTGAAAACAACAAGATAAAACCGCTTAAATACACGTCCCTGTTGCCAGGCGCGCTGATATTTTATGGCCTATTGACCAATCGC
Organism: Pseudeuparius sepicola; assembly: GCA_963920635.1. Taxonomy (NCBI): domain Eukaryota; kingdom Metazoa; phylum Arthropoda; class Insecta; order Coleoptera; family Anthribidae; genus Pseudeuparius; species Pseudeuparius sepicola. Next base: position 9,990,875 of record OY987304.1, read on the forward strand.
CTTGTTTCGCGGAACGTCATCGAACACGTGCTTTTATTTACGCCAGGCGTAAGAATTGCGCGATTTTAGTATAAGTCGCATTTGTTGGCAAATTTTACAGTTTAATTATTACCGAGAATATTAAGGTTACACATGAAATCTGTGTGTAGTGTTTTATTATGAAACCTAACCTAACCTTTATATTTTGTGCTTAAAAATATTTCAAAACATCGTTTTAATTATTTGTGGCAGTGTCTAAAAGCTGAAAACAACAAGATAAAACCGCTTAAATACACGTCCCTGTTGCCAGGCGCGCTATTTTATGGCCTATTGACCAATCGCCTTGTTTCGCGGAACGTCATCGAACACGTGCTTTTATTTACGCCAGGCGTAAGAATTGCGCGATTTTAGTATAAGTCGCATTTGTTGGCAAATTTTACAGTTTAATTATTACCGAGAATATTAAGGTTACACATGAAATCTGTGTGTAGTGTTTTATTATGAAACCTAACCTAACCTTTATATTTTGTGCTTAAAAATATTTCAAAACATCGTTTTAATTATTTGTGGCAGTGTCTAAAAGCTGAAAACAACAAGATAAAACCGCTTAAATACACGTCCCTGTTGCCAGGCGCGCTGATATTTTATGGCCTATTGACCAATCGCCTTGTTTCGCGGAACGTCATCGAACACGTGCTTTTATTTACGCCAGGCGTAAGAATTGCGCGATTTTAGTATAAGTCGCATTTGTTGGCAAATTTTACAGTTTAATTATTACCGAGAATATTAAGGTTACACATGAAATCTGTGTGTAGTGTTTTATTATGAAACCTAACCTAACCTTTATATTTTGTGCTTAAAAATATTTCAAAACATCGTTTTAATTATTTGTGGCAGTGTCTAAAAGCTGAAAACAACAAGATAAAACCGCTTAAATACACGTCCCTGTTGCCAGGCGCGCTGATATTTTATGGCCTATTGACCAATCGCCTTGTTTCGCGGAACGTCATCGAACACGTGCTTTTATTTACGCCAGGCGTAAGAATTGCGCGATTTTAGTATAAGTCGCATTTGTTGGCAAATTTTACAGTTTAATTATTACCGAGAATATTAAGGTTACACATGAAATCTGTGTGTAGTGTTTTATTATGAAACCTAACCTAACCTTTATATTTTGTGCTTAAAAATATTTCAAAACATCGTTTTAATTATTTGTGGCAGTGTCTAAAAGCTGAAAACAACAAGATAAAACCGCTTAAATACACGTCCCTGTTGCCAGGCGCGCTGATATTTTATGGCCTATTGACCAATCGCCTTGTTTCGCGGAACGTCATCGAACACGTGCTTTTATTTACGCCAGGCGTAAGAATTGCGCGATTTTAGTATAAGTCGCATTTGTTGGCAAATTTTACAGTTTAATTATTACCGAGAATATTAAGGTTACACATGAAATCTGTGTGTAGTGTTTTATTATGAAACCTAACCTAACCTTTATATTTTGTGCTTAAAAATATTTCAAATATTTCAAAACATAAAACATCGTTTTAATTGTTTGTGGCAGTGTCTAAAAGCTGAAAACAACAAGATAAAACCGCTTAAATACACGTCCCTGTTGCCAGGCGCGCTGATATTTTATGGCCTATTGACCAATCGCCTTGTTTCGCGGAACGTCATCGAACACGTGCTTTTATTTACGCCAGGCGTAAGAATTGCGCGATTTTAGTATAAGTCGCATTTGTTGGCAAATTTTACAGTTTAATTATTACCGAGAATATTAAGGTTACACATGAAATCTGTGTGTAGTGTTTTATTATGAAACCTAACCTAACCTTTATATTTTGTGCTTAAAAATATTTCAAAACATCGTTTTAATTATTTGTGGCAGTGTCTAAAAGCTGAAAACAACAAGATAAAACCGCTTAAATACACGTCCCTGTTGCCAGGCGCGCTGATATTTTATGGCCTATTGACCAATCGCCTTGTTTCGCGGAACGTCATCGAACACGTGCTTTTATTTACGCCAGGCGTAAGAATTGCGCGATTTTAGTATGTCGCATTTGTTGGCAAATTTTACAGTTTAATTATTACCGAGAATATTAAGGTTACACATGAAATCTGTGTGTAGTGTTTTATTATGAAACCTAACCTAACCTTTATATTTTGTGCTTAAAAATATTTCAAAACATCGTTTTAATTGTTTGTGGCAGTGTCTAAAAGCTGAAAACAACAAGATAAAACCGCTTAAATACACGTCCCTGTTGCCAGGCGCGCTGATATTTTATGGCCTATTGACCAATCGCCTTGTTTCGCGGAACGTCATCGAACACGTGCTTTTATTTACGCCAGGCGTAAGAATTGCGCGATTTTAGTATAAGTCGCATTTGTTGGCAAATTTTACAGTTTAATTATTACCGAGAATATTAAGGTTACACATGAAATCTGTGTGTAGTGTTTTATTATGAAACCTAACCTAACCTTTATATTTTGTGCTTAAAAATATTTCAAAACATCGTTTTAATTATTTGTGGCAGTGTCTAAAAGCTGAAAACAACAAGATAAAACCGCTTAAATACACGTCCCTGTTGCCAGGCGCGCTGATATTTTATGGCCTATTGACCAATCGCCTTGTTTCGCGGAACGTCATCGAACACGTGCTTTTATTTACGCCAGGCGTAAGAATTGCGCGATTTTAGTATAAGTCGCATTTGTTGGCAAATTTTACAGTTTAATTATTACCGAGAATATTAAGGTTACACATGAAATCTGTGTGTAGTGTTTTATTATGAAACCTAACCTAACCTTTATATTTTGTGCTTAAAAATATTTCAAAACATCGTTTTAATTATTTGTGGCAGTGTCTAAAAGCTGAAAACAACAAGATAAAACCGCTTAAATACACGTCCCTGTTGCCAGGCGCGCTGATATTTTATGGCCTATTGACCAATCGCCTTGTTTCGCGGAACGTCATCGAACACGTGCTTTTATTTACGCCAGGCGTAAGAATTGCGCGATTTTAGTATAAGTCGCATTTGTTGGCAAATTTTACAGTTTAATTATTACCGAGAATATTAAGGTTACACATGAAATCTGTGTGTAGTGTTTTATTATGAAACCTAACCTAACCTTTATATTTTGTGCTTAAAAATATTTCAAAACATCGTTTTAATTGTTTGTGGCAGTGTCTAAAAGCTGAAAACAACAAGATAAAACCGCTTAAATACACGTCCCTGTTGCCAGGCGCGCTGATATTTTATGGCCTATTGACCAATCGCCTTGTTTCGCGGAACGTCATCGAACACGTGCTTTTATTTACGCCAGGCGTAAGAATTGCGCGATTTTAGTATAAGTCGCATTTGTTGGCAAATTTTACAGTTTAATTATTACCGAGAATATTAAGGTTACACATGAAATCTGTGTGTAGTGTTTTATTATGAAACCTAACCTAACCTTTATATTTTGTGCTTAAAAATATTTCAAAACATCGTTTTAATTGTTTGTGGCAGTGTCTAAAAGCTGAAAACAACAAGATAAAACCGCTTAAATACACGTCCCTGTTGCCAGGCGCGCTGATATTTTATGGCCTATTGACCAATCGCCTTGTTTCGCGGAACGTCATCGAACACGTGCTTTTATTTACGCCAGGCGTAAGAATTGCGCGATTTTAGTATAAGTCGCATTTGTTGGCAAATTTTACAGTTTAATTATTACCGAGAATATTAAGGTTACACATGAAATCTGTGTGTAGTGTTTTATTATGAAACCTAACCTAACCTTTATATTTTGTGCTTAAAAATATTTCAAAACATCGTTTTAATTGTTTGTGGCAGTGTCTAAAAGCTGAAAACAACAAGATAAAACCGCTTAAATACACGTCCCTGTTGCCAGGCGCGCTGATATTTTATGGCCTATTGACCAATCGCCTTGTTTCGCGGAACGTCATCGAACACGTGCTTTTATTTACGCCAGGCGTAAGAATTGCGTGATTTTAGTATAAGTCGCATTTGTTGGCAAATTTTACAGTTTAATTATTACCGAGAATATTAAGGTTACACATGAAATCTGTGTGTAGTGTTTTATTATGAAACCTAACCTAACCTTTATATTTTGTGCTTAAAAATATTTCAAAACATCGTTTTAATTGTTTGTGGCAGTGTCTAAAAGCTGAAAACAACAAGATAAAACCGCTTAAATACACGTCCCTGTTGCCAGGCGCGCTGATATTTTATGGCCTATTGACCAATCGCCTTGTTTCGCGGAACGTCATCGAACACGTGCTTTTATTTACGCCAGGCGTAAGAATTGCGCGATTTTAGTATAAGTCGCATTTGTTGGCAAATTTTACAGTTTAATTATTACCGAGAATATTAAGGTTACACATGAAATCTGTGTGTAGTGTTTTATTATGAAACCTAACCTAACCTTTATATTTTGTGCTTAAAAATATTTCAAAACATCGTTTTAATTGTTTGTGGCAGTGTCTAAAAGCTGAAAACAACAAGATAAAACCGCTTAAATACACGTCCCTGTTGCCAGGCGCGCTGATATTTTATGGCCTATTGACCAATCGCCTTGTTTCGCGGAACGTCATCGAACACGTGCTTTTATTTACGCCAGGCGTAAGAATTGCGCGATTTTAGTATAAGTCGCATTTGTTGGCAAATTTTACAGTTTAATTATTACCGAGAATATTAAGGTTACACATGAAATCTGTGTGTAGTGTTTTATTATGAAACCTAACCTAACCTTTATATTTTGTGCTTAAAAATATTTCAAAACATCGTTTTAATTGTTTGTGGCAGTGTCTAAAAGCTGAAAACAACAAGATAAAACCGCTTAAATACACGTCCCTGTTGCCAGGCGCGCTGATATTTTATGGCCTATTGACCAATCGCCTTGTTTCGCGGAACGTCATCGAACACGTGCTTTTATTTACGCCAGGCGTAAGAATTGCGCGATTTTAGTATAAGTCGCATTTGTTGGCAAATTTTACAGTTTAATTATTACCGAGAATATTAAGGTTACACATGAAATCTGTGTGTAGTGTTTTATTATGAAACCTAACCTAACCTTTATATTTTGTGCTTAAAAATATTTCAAAACATCGTTTTAATTGTTTGTGGCAGTGTCTAAAAGCTGAAAACAACAAGATAAAACCGCTTAAATACACGTCCCTGTTGCCAGGCGCGCTGATATTTTATGGCCTATTGACCAATCGCCTTGTTTCGCGGAACGTCATCGAACACGTGCTTTTATTTACGCCAGGCGTAAGAATTGCGCGATTTTAGTATAAGTCGCATTTGTTGGCAAATTTTACAGTTTAATTATTACCGAGAATATTAAGGTTACACATGAAATCTGTGTGTAGTGTTTTATTATGAAACCTAACCTAACCTTTATATTTTGTGCGAACAGAAAACGACGTTCCGCCATGTGCAGTGTGCACGCCCTATGGCTTGTCGAACTAATCCTGGCACATTCTGTGCACTTCTTATACAGAATTACAGCATAATCCCGAATAAAAAATGACATTTAGAAACTCCGTGCCTATAAACATAGGAATTGCCGTATATAAAAGGCCCTGGAAATAATCTTCGGAAAATGCAAATCGCTTTTTAAGAACTCGCCCGTCTCATGTTTATTTCAGCGGCCGCCCTTTTGACTCGGCCTCCCTTGATTATGCGGCCCTAAAAAAGAAAGAGCGGATACACTAATAATAAATGAACGTCGGATGGATGGATCATTTTGGGAGATGCTCCGCCTTTGAATGCACGGCCTTCCTTCATTCTTTAGAAAGATGCGGTAGGTAGATTATTTGTTTTTGTATTTCTTCAAGATAGCGAGTGTTGCATTAGTAAATGGCCACTTCTTAACTAAATGTTTGGGACCCTGTATCTTCAAAAGCATAGTTTTGAATGGGTAAATTGGTTGGAAAAAGTTACGTTCATTGTACTAAGAAATACATTTTCTCTACTTTGAATCTTGCTTAGAGAGCAAATAATACTTTCATTTCATAATTTCTAAACCTGAAAAGGCCTTTTGACCACATTTGGTACAAAGTACACTTGGATAGATTGCTGTCCCTTATGCAATCAGTGGTGGAGATACGGATAGTCGACTCATTAAATAATGCTGTTAATGTTTTTATATTAAAAAAACCATTGCAGATTTTTTTAAAATTCAAAGGAAAACACCTTCTTAATTTAATAGGTAGGTATTTGTCATTCAGTGCTGGGCATGTTTGGTTTTATTTTAAACATTATTTTATGATGCAGAGACATTATTTGGAACGTGAAACGATGTTAAGTATCTACCTCTGGCATGATGGAGGCTGGAATTTCACAAAGCGATGTCGCAAAAACTCATCCAAAAGTGATATTAATCCTTTATGGATAAGATACCCCAATTCAGAATATATTTCTAAGATTGCTAGCCCTGCGAGAGCGCATAGTATCACTGCGTCGCAATTGGTTATTCAGCTGCACAATACACACAATGTAAGGGTTAATGACCAAACTGTCCGAAACAGGTACCACGAAGATCACGTTAATGACCACCGGCATAATGTAAGAGTTCCAGCATTATCACGAGGAAATCATACAACCAGTTTACAGTTTCCTAGTTTTCTTTTCGGCCATATTCAAGCCAGCATCACGTGTGGAGTTATTCTGGATATGCAGAACTCCTTGCAGCTGTTCGAGCGGTTCACACCTTTCGAGGAGGTATACGATCATGGTATGGGGCGATATCAACATCAGCGGAAGAACTAATCTCGTTTGGTTGGAGCGATGTCTGAATTCCAATGATTATCAAAACATTATTCTTCGGTCTATTGTTGTTCCACATGTTGAGAGAATTGGACTAAAGTTTCAACTAATGAAATTATTATTTATGTTTTGCCTTGGCCTTCTCAACCCCCTGACCTTAATCTCATCGAGCACTTATGGAATATGCTCGGACAAAGGCTTTTGGTGCAAGATATTGTGCTTCAAACTTGACCAACAACTATCGTCTTTCAAATGAACGGGACGCCATCGAACAACACGACATTGACAACCTAATTCCGAGTATGCCTCGTAAATGCAGAGCGGTTGTTAACAGTCGTGGTGGTAATACTCCGTATTAATATTACTTAATGTTACTTTATCGTTGTTAATTATGTGCAAAAAAATCATGCATAATTTTTTTTCTGGAAACTATGTAAATTTAAAGAATTTCTTAATTCTTTTGTGAATTTTGGCAACTAAAAGTCTATTTAGAGTACAGCTATAATATAAAAAGGTATGGCCTCAGATTCTTTTCATGTGTGTAGAGTATTTCATAATGCAAGCAGGTAATCCCAATTTAAGCAGGCAATGCTATATATTGTATGAACTACAAGGATACTCAGTAATTAATTATTTAATTTCTTATAATGATTAAAACGATACAATGAAAATAGTATAATGGAATAATTATTAAGGTTATAAGATATCTGCTTACAAAGTAAAGGTTAGGTGCTTTAAGTACCTAGGTACCCTGAAGCTAGACCGACACTATATATTAAAGACCCGAGCATGACGTCATATTTCATTGTTGTTTACGAACTGGGGTGGCGCCACTCGACGAAAAAAATGGCGACTTATTATAGGTTATAGGGGGGTATTCTGTGGTTATTGGTATGTCAGTTACTGACGTTTAAAATGTCCCAAATTATAAATATCCAGCTTTATATACGATTTGCCTTCTTTTTATGGTAACGAGCTTTTATAGGTAGATTTGTTTCTGATAACATGAAATTTCCATGTACATGAAGAAAATGGTATGCATACTGCACAGACCATTAGGTGAATTGCAGAAGAATAGACACTATTTTATGGAATTATGGGATGATCTGATCAACCAGCTGAAGAAGCAAATCTAGATATTATTTTGGAAGAGTATGCAAAAATAAAAATAGAAAATTTTGTTTATAGCTCCCAAGCGAACCAATAATAATATAAAGAAGAAACTGAAAAATCTAGTGCGTTTTATGCTTACTTACACTACAACTAGCCATGGACTTCATTTCAAACCAAAAGGTACGAAATATTCTTGCTTGCTTTTTAGACTCGCTTTTCTTAAGAAAATGTATTAAAATATGCCATGTGAACTTGTCAAATTAGAGGGACATAACAGACAAATATTTCATTTTATTTTGGATATTAAATTCGTTGTAACAGACACATTTCCATGTTTTTATTTTATAAAAGGTTCTGCCACAATGGTGTTTTAACATAAAACCACCGGGTAAATTTGTTTCGTCGCGTGGCGCCAGTGGCGATCGCTTGAAACAGCGCTATGCACAGGTCTTTAATATAGTGTTGGTCCAGCCTGAAGTTACTTGATGTATGTCGGTAAAGATCACTACTACCTTAAAATATCCTAAGATATTTTCAAATATCTAACGAATTTTAGTATTTGTAATTTTGACATTGGCCTTTTGTAGGTGGCTCGATATCAGTCACAAAATTTTAAAAGTACTAGCCATTTCAGTGAAGGGCCCGTCACGTAGGCCTTCGCGCAATTTTCCTGGGCGGTGGGGGGCTACTAATTACCGCAACCCCCGGCGTTTTTAATAATAACCTTAATGAAGAACATTCCCGTGCGCCCCCCCGAAGAAAAAAATTAGCATCCAGGGCGCGGAAGGGGGGTGGAAGGGGACGAGTGGGACGGGGAGGGGAGATGGGGATCCGCTAAGGACCCCGGCTGGTTTACCTATAAACTACCCTTAATTCCTACATCCCTCTAAATTACGATCCCCATTCTTCCGGCTTACTTTATTTCGCTGCCGGAGGGGAGAGGCCAGGTTGGGACTTGGGAGGGCGGGCGGTTCTATTAACCTGGTATTTTTTAATTTCTGCTGTAGCTACATCCAAGACACATTTTGAATGTTTTACATATGGTGGAATTTTGTTGTGAGCATTTTGAACACTACTGCATCTAGAGAGCCTTTTCGCATTTTTATAGAGGAAAGTACCCTAATATGAGACCACATTCCATTTTGTTCGGTATTTTGCCCTATATTATTTTATATATTCTACTCTACAAGCAACATAATATTCCACTTTTAAGGTTTTTTTTAAGGTTATCCTCAAACACAACGTAAAGGTTAATGCACCATATAATATTGTCAAAAGGTCTCTAAAAAACTATATAGATTACAACTATTTACGCAACTATATCCTAAAATCTGTGAAATTATCGCACGCCTATCCACCGCATTTCCACAAGTGGCCGGCCGTCGAACAGTGTAGCCCATGCAAGTATTGGTGATATATTATATTGGGCGAGCATGCAGTAACTTGTTTTTACTACAATATCTATCGTCTCTGTCTCCTTCATCTCCTTTTACTTCTAATACCAGGTGCGGTTTAATATGATTAAAAAAGTGTTTTGTCTCGTATTTTATTGTCGGAAGCGCCTGTTCTGACTTGGAACACAGTGATATATGAGCGCGATCTGTTTCATAGCATTTACCACGCTCTGATACTGGTAAAAATACCAGACTTATCAGCAGAAATCACTCGTATAAAATTCAAAGGTTTTTATGCTGTTCCAAGTGACTTTAGAAATACTATACTCGTAACGCTAATTCAAGTTTTCCACAAAATGTACCGTAAAACGGGGTTACTTTGGCAGGTTTTGACTTATTTTGGCTTTCTAACTCACAAACCGCTTGAAAAAGTAAAATTTTTAAAATTGCACCATGCCTTGTGACTAGTTCACAATTAATCGCCCAATATAATGGTTCAGTTTGTCTACGCATGTCAGAAAAAAAAAATTTTTGTGGGGTGCCAAAGTAGGCAAATATTTGGGGTTACTTTGGCAGCATATCGAAATTGCATTTGCGCTAATGTAGGCGCGGTCTAAAGCCTTCTTTGGCACAAAAAATGATAAATTTTTTAACCAGCTTCGAGTTTAATTTAAAAATATTTCTGATTTATCTGAGTTATTGAAATTACGAAGCAAATTTCTTAATAATGCATTTATTAAAGTAAACTAAATCACAAAATTATTGCACAAACCTGTAATTAGACATAAGAAATAAAAAAAACTGAACATTAACTACAGTTTGTTCAGCGAATATCCAACGCTACGTCACAACTACCGTCCTTGTCTAACAGCGCACGTTTTAACCTCCCACCACAACGAATGTATGCGCGTGACAAAGAGGGAAGCTGTGACGTAGCGTTGGATATTCGCTGAACAAACTGTAAAAATTATCTTTCAAATCATCGTAGATATTGCAGTAGACCCCTGTTATAGGGAGAAATCCATGTCCTGCACCGAGTCGTCGCTGTCACAATCGTTGTTTGTACAATTGTAACAAACATAGAATGGGTCATCACTCGCTTCGTTGCACACACCACATATCCATTTCTTGCATTCATTACAACAGATCCAATCAGGACCTGTGTAGGTTTTCCATTTTTTAAAACAATTTGCGCACACATCATCTGTGGATTTAACAAGCCGTTTGGCTTGTTTTCTTATCGGTAATATTTTTTTAGGCACTTTAGTTGCAAGTGGAGCTTCGTCGCTATCTTCATCGCTGTTGCTAATGTTTAAGTTCTGGATCCCCGAAGGACCAGCAACTGGCTCTTGGCTAGTAGAAGGTTCTTGATCATTTGATGGTTTTAAGGCATCTTTCGTAAGTCGTTTACCAGGTTCTATTTTCTTGCCACGCTTTTTCGAGACTTTTTCTTTATTTGTACCGCGCAGATCTTGGAGCAGTTCAAGTAAGCTGTCACTCATCTTAACCTGGGCATTTTCGTCTAATGCTGGATTGGTGGGAATTCTTTTAAGAACTTCCTGTGGCTCAAAAGGGCAAAGCCCTGTAGCTCTAAATCCTGATTTTAAATTTGTGCTCACATTTTCACTTATTTGAATCCACAATCGGTTTAAAAGTTTTGGAAAATATTCCTTTGGAATGGCAACACTTGATTTGGTTTCGCTGCGCCACTTGTCAAGAATTTGACGCCACTTCTTTTTCATCGGGGCGAACACTGCAACATCTAATGGCTGCATAATGTGTGTGCTATTTGGGGGCAATGCAGTCATGTAGACGTTATTTTCCTCACAAGCTTCGATTACAGCAGGGGAAAAATGGGAAGCTAGATTATCCCCAACGATAACTTTCTTGCCAGGATTGTTTATTTCTTTAATTTTAGGTAACAAAATTTCGAAAAACCACTTTTTAAATTGGTCCATGTCGAACCAACCACTAGGGGTGTTGCTGTAGACAGTGCCAGCAGGACCTCCTTGTGTCCAGCCGGTGTATAAATTAGCAGCTTTGTACACCACCATAGGGGGCAATAAATCTCCTGCAGCGTTTCCACATGCCATAATACTAATAGAGGCTTTGGAGTGTTGTTGAACTCTTTCTATGCGTTTGGTGCCCCTTGGAACCACGACTTTTTTGGCACCAGGATCGTCTTGAACGTTAGTCTCATCGTAGTTGAAAACTAAACTAGGATCAATATCTTGCAAAACATCTTTAATATTATCAAAAAATTCCTGAATTTGGTGTGGTCCAACCGCTGCACGAGTTCGCTTTATGTTCGCTGCCAAACGGACACTCAGGTTGTTCCGGATAATGAAGTGTTCCAAGAAATCGTACCCAGGAACATTCTCCTTAAATTCCTTAACATTACGACCTTTCTTCTCTAAATATTTGTGGAGCAATTGGCGAATATCGACTTTTGTGAATGGAAACCCCCAGTCGCTCACTGTTAATAAGGTCTTCGTTAGTAATCGTTCTTCATCAGGTGTGAAAACTGTTGGGTGACCTGGCGGACGGTTATGTTGACCCTTCAACTTATTTTGAAGGGTACCACGCGAGATTTTGAATCTTTTGCTTGCTGCTGCCTGACTCATGCCGCCTCTAATGGCTTCCAACGCTCTTTCAAGGTCAGCATCACTAAAGTTCCTGTAAGTTCGGGCTCCAAGTGTTTTTTTGTAATGTCTAGGCATTTTGTATTACTTTAGACCTGTAACAATAGAGAACCACTGAAAAAAACGCAAAATAGAAAAACGGTGTGGGAATAACAATAATATTAGGTAAATAAGACAAACTGCCAAAGTAGGTCGAAGGTGCCAAAGTAACCCCGTTTTACGGTATGTAGTTTATTATTATTTTTTAAATATATCTATTTTTATCCACGGCTTCTCTATGTTTAATAATGTTTTGCCGGTACGTGGAATTTAATAACTAAGCGGAAATACTAACCTTGCCTAAAAATGCTAGTTCTGTAGAACAAATCATGTGTTGAACAGAAACCTCGTGTTTTTTTTTAATTTTTCATAAATATGTTTTAAATCTTTGAATCCTATCCTAGCCCATATCTTATCCACTCCTCCTCTATAAAACAGTAAGCAAAGAAAACAAAACAGTGCATTTAATATGTCGCATGCGCATATCCACCTATTCTTGTTGTACTATATATTTCTAGAAAAGTGTCGAGTAAAATTATTGCCACTTGCATTTTTATCTGGTTGAGATAAATGTAAATGTGGAGTTGGTCTCACAAGAGTTTTTATTTCAACTTTTTCAGTCAATGAAAGACTTCAAAAGTTACCTTTCAAAATGTCCTGCACACTATTTTCCATTTTGTTTATTTATTACCAGTAGAACACTACACAACGGGAGAACGCGAGATACCGTTCGGAGGACGAATCACGCGGGAACAGACAGACCACAAGCGGCGCGGAACTAAAAACCAAAAGCCGTACCATTATTCCTAGCCGTACCTCCCACGCGACGGCTTTATCCACTCCCGTTGCGCTATTTATCTTTGAACAAAGAGAACAGACTACGAGCCGGACACCGTTGCCAAATGTATCAGAATCGTCTTTATTCTCAATTTAAATTTAATGAGAGGTGTCGTATAATTGACAACAACCAGAATGCAGAAATGTAGTTCCAGAACTGTTTTCAACCAATTGGATCGCCGAAAACTGGTTCCGAACTGCTGTTGCTAATACAACGCGATCTTTCAGTATATACAGGGTGAGTTTTTTTCGAAGCCCACTATGGGGATCTCGGAAACTAGCAGAACTAGAACAAAGGTTAAATGGGGAAATAATTGCAGTTTTGAATGCTCAATCTAATGCCCCTTTTGGATTTTTAAAAAAGTTCACGGCTCACTAGATATTTTGAAAAAAGTGATTTTTTGCTATTTCTTAAGATCTCTGTAGCTCCGTTATTTCTGATTATACAGAAAAACTGTAGAGACAAAGATTTTAGATAATTTTGGGCTTAATAAGATAATCTTATCCAATTTTTTATGTTGTTTGTGATTTTTGAGATACCTATGACAAACTTGTGTTTTTTAAATGTAAATCATAGTTGGCTGTGGCCTTATGAAATCGGCCATTTTTTATCTTTCCAAAGATATAATACTCGGCATAGTTATTACAAAAAATAAAAGAGCTATGGCTAATTTTCTGATTTTTTTTTTAATTTTCACATAGTCAGCCATGGAATATTTTCATAATTACGTTTTATTTTATAATCAGACATACTTCAAACTTCCTAATATTTTGTTTTTAGCTGGTAACAAAATATAACAAAATAAAACAAAAATGAAAAAACTCAATAATTTCAAATTATTATTATTTTAAAAGGTCACCTTTTAAAATAAAAAAAGGTGTTCAAACAATCCACCATTATTATTTATGCAAATATTGCATCTTTTTAAAGCTGAATTTGTCGCTTTTCTTAGAGAGCGCCTGTCAATACTGGCAATTGGTTCTAAAACAGCTGCTCTTAATTTAACAATTGTCTCATACTTTCTTTTGTACTGTTCCCCACAAAAATGAATCCAAAACAGACAAATCGGGGGATCGGGACTGCCAGGAAATAGGTCTATTTCTCCCTATCCAACTATTTGGATAGAGCTGATCTAGGTAATTTCTTACGGGCAAGTAATTATGTGGTGCAGCTCCATCATGTTAATTTTTGTTTTATTTTGTTACATTTTGTCACCAGCTAAAAATAAAATATTTAAAAGTTTGAAGTATGTCTTATTATACAATAGAACGTAATTGTGAAAATATTCCATAACTGACTATGTAAAAATTAAAAAAAAAAACAGAAAATTAGCCATAGCTCATTTATTTTTTGTAATAACTATGCCAGTATTATATCTTTGGAAAGCTCAAAAAATGGCCGATTTTATAAGGCCACAACCAACTATGATTTACATTAAAAAAAAACAAAAGTTTATGTCATATCTGAAAAATCACAAACAACATAACAAATTGGATCAGATTATCTTATTAAGCTCAAAACGATCTACAATTTTTGTCTCCACAGTTTTTCTGTATAATCATAAATAACGGAGCTACAGAGATCTGAAGAAATAGCAAAAAAAATCACTTTTTCAAAATATCTAGTGAGCCGTGAACTTTTTTAAAAATCCAAAAGAGGCATTAAATTGAGCATTTAAAACTGTAATTCTTTCCCCATTTAACCTTTGTTCTAGCTCTGCTAGTTTCCGATATCCCTATAGTGGACATCGAAAAAAACTCACCCTGTATATTTTGGCCTATTTGAACATCAATATTATCTCTAACATTTAAATATTACATATATCATTGTATGTTCAAAATTAAGAAAAAAAATGCGAAATGGGCATTATGTACAACCTCATTGGTTTTCTTGAAATAGTGTGTCAGAATTTAAGGAAATAGGAAAATAATGAGTTTTTTGTCACTTTAAATGGTGTAGTATAAATGAACTCACTTGAAACAGCAGAAAAACACTTGGGCGGCGTTTGCTTTGTAAAACAAGACCGAGTCATAGGCGGCGCGCGGCCCTTAACAATCTTATACAAATTTTATTTAAATGCTCTAAAAAAGAATAAAATAAAAATAATTAAAACCAAAGCAAACCAATAATTTTGTTACACACAAAACAACACCACACGAAAATCTATACACAAAACCAAAATCCGTAAAATAAAGCGCAATCCTTACTTCCCTGCACGGCACTGGTTATACTGGCCTAACTGGCCCACGTCGACACCTGCTCCGTGGATCTCCGAAACGCCGACCAATCAAATCGCTACGCTCACTTTCTTATTGGCTGCCTGCTTGACTAGGTCGACGTCGACCGCATAAAAACCTTTGAATTTTATACGGGCTATTATTATAAGTCTGGTATTTTTACCAGTAGCAGAGCGTGATAAATGCTATGGAATAGATCGCGCCCCGTATATCACTGTGTTCCAAGTGAGTTCTTTTATACTATACAATTATTATTCTGTAAAATTTGAAAGCGGTAGTTGAAAATTTTATTTGTCGAATTTTCAGGTTAACATAGGTGTTTGGGTACATTTTGCCGATTTCAATGCAAACGGTTGATTTTATCGTTGTCAAGACAAGAACACCCTTTTGTTGCAAAATGAAAGGTGCACTAAAATTACGAAAAAAGTTACGAATATATAAAAATTCTTATGCTACCCCGCCCCTCCGCCCCTATAAATTATTTTTACATGAAATTATTGCACTTCAAACACTAAAGATTTAAATTACATAGTAGAAGTTAGTTATTGCGCAAAATATGTTATTTAAACCGTACCTGTATCAACCTGTATAACTTTTTATTGTGCTTTTTCGGACCCATTGTAACTCGTAGTTTACGGACTGCTCAAGATATTTAGTCCCTACTTTCTTTTCCAAGAGAACCGTTAGGTGGTGGTGGATTTATAGAGGGTGGAAAATGGGTGGCAAAAAGGAAATACGAACTCGCAATGAAAAATAAACGCGGTGGTTAGAGATTGCTAGAGAGACGTCCCGTAGCGCAGTCTGGTATAGGGGAGTGGGTAAATATTCTTTATAAGTAAGTAACTCAATTATTGTATAATTTAATTAGGTGAAGCGACTCCGGTTTTTCTCACTCTAGCAACTGATACAAGCACATAATTAAAACGGGAAATATTCTGGAGTTCAGTAACGTTTTATTTTATTTTTAATGATTTATAGGATATTCAGTACTAGCAGTGACTATAGTTTATAGTCACTGGTACTAGGCATAAACGTACTTTTTTGTCGAACAAATGTTTAGGGCGTATTTCGGAGGTGCAAGATAAATATAGCGTAGATATTTCCGTCTGATTGTGGTCTTTTCCTTTTATATGAAGTTAATTAATAGATTCGGACCCAAGCTTAAGCCATAGCTAAAGATTAAGTAATGGCAATACTAAGGGGGTGCTACAGAAACGGCAGAAATTCGCGGTGCGCACTACTTGGTCAGTTAGTACTACACTTTAAGACTCAATGTAGGTACACCACGTGGGTGGTGATTCGACATTTTGACCCATAAAATGGCTTTTTTCGATCTGTAGCGAGCAACACGCATAATTTTAAACTTTTGGTCAATACAAATTTTAATCTAAGTAATTACTCACATTTTGAGACAAAAATTATTTAAAAATATTTATCACAATGGCCGTTATTAGCATTTGCGCAAAAAGCCTAATAAATGGACCAAGTATACCAGTGGCAGGTTAATAATTTAAATTCGTAAATAATGTCACATTATAGATTATTAAAAATCCGGTGGGTTCTAACGATGTATAATCATGAACATTTTCTATGCATACCCAGCCAGTCTCCAGCCGACCCGAAGATACAACTAAAAACCGAACTTTTTGAAGGCCATTTGAGATACATAAGATATGGTGAAATCAGACCACTGGAAAATTAATTGCGCGCGCCTAGCGAATATTTGTCCGAGATTTTCGGGGAGATTTGACAATTTCACCAAAAAATTAAATTGACCGACGCAGTTCGGCCCGTAGAATCTGAAAATCCGGTCGAAATTGAACTAGGACGTTTCTGAATGGCCGGCCAGCGCACTTTTCCGAAAAACACCTAAAATTTACAAATTGACAACTTTTTAAACAACTTCAGAATGAGTCCAAAACCAGCCTATCCGAAATAGATTGACCCATAGAACACGGATCCGGCCTACAAATTCCTATAAAATTTTCTAAGTACCCGGCCAGCGCACTTTTTTGAATTTTCAAAAATGTTAACCTGCTCCGCACATACGTTTTTCCGACGTTGTTCGACAAGTAGATGACTGGAAAAAAGGTTAAATTTGATTTCGTCCAGTCGTTTCAGAGATTTCATATTTAATGTCCAAAATTGTGCAAAATCTCCAAAATCGAGAGGTCCGATTTCCGGAAAAATTATTTGCTGGAAACCGGTCAGCCCTACGACTTCGGGATCAAGCTAGATCGATTCGGCTGGTCGATTTACGTAGGAAAAGGCCCATTTCACGGTAGAATTACGTTTAATTCGTACGCGGCAACAAAGTAATAGAAAATCGTGACAATTTTCTATGCATACCCCTTGGCAAAATCAGGGCTGATAAAAATCAACGATTTTTTAAAAAGTCATGTTTTTTATTTCTTTTAATAAATGTTTGCCAGTTCTTATTTACATGCATATTTTTTAACTGATTATATCTTGTTTCGTCAAACGAACAAATATTTTCGAGCATGAATAATACACTCAGATCAGTAAAGTAGGTACTTCTTATTTTTACTTTTTACCCACAGTGAACCACAATAAGGTTAAACCATATTCAGTATTTATTTTCAGATGAGGTCCTCTGGTTATTTTTAGAAGGATTTTTTGAAAGTTTCGTTTCTGTGGAAAGCTGCTAAATTCCCTTTCAAACTGTTTTTGTTTTCCTGGTTGTAATATTTTTTTTCTTCAAAATTAAATTTCCTGGGTACCTATCAACCATCGAAATAAAATCTGACTGTGTTATCACAATAAATTTTTATCTAAATTTTTTTTCCACTAATTTTTTGTATTTGATCGAAACATTGTATGTATAAGCATTTACAAAAAATTCCTGAAAAAAAAAATTTAAATAAAAATTTATTATTATTTATAATTTCTATAAATTTTTATTTAATTTTTTTTCCAGCAATTTGTTGTAATTGATAGAAACATAATATGTAAGCAATTACAAAAAAATGCTGGAAAAAAATAAAATAATAATTTATTGTGATAACACACAGAACACAGACACATTTTATTTCGATGATTGATACCCAGGACATGTAATTTTGAAAAAGAGAAAAAATCCTTTTCAAGTATTATAATAAATATTATTATAAAAATTTGTCAGTTTTGTTTTTCATGCAAAACGATTTTAAAGTTTAAGGTTTTCTTTCTATGAATAAATATAAACTCCTGGACAAAATTAACGCCCCGACATAATAAACCCCACAAAAATTGCATTTTTTTAAATAAAAATTAATGGAAAGATAAATTAATGGAAACTATATGAGAAGCAACAAATCGCATTATTTTTTAATTAGTTAAACAGTAGTAAATGTCCAAAGCCTACTATTTATATTCTTGGTAGACCCGAAAATAATTTAAAATACGATTTGAAATATTGTACCTATGTTGGTGCGTTAATTTTGTCCAGGAGTAGGTATATTTTTAAGTATCATGATTTTAATAGAGAATGATTTTATTTAAAAAATCGCTTTGCTTAAAATCGTGATTTTAATTACGATTTTAAACATCTGATTTAAAACCTCTCCGCCCTGGGCAAAATCAAAATGATCAAAAATCGATCTATCGGCATCTGAATATGTAATTACCTAAGGGGTAGCTGGATGGGCGGGAGATAGCCTCCAGCCAGTCTGCAGCCGATCCGGAGATACAACTAAAAAAGCGAACTTCGATTTTTCACTTTCGATTTGACTTTGAAGGCCATTTGCGCCGAAACGGTTAGAGCTACAACATCCTACCTTGCGCCAATCGACGCAGCGGCTCGAGATGTATAAGTAAGGGTGAAATCAGACACCCGAAAAATTAACTGCGCGCGTAGCGAATATTCCTCCGAGATTTTCGGGGGGTCAACCCCTTTGTTAACTAAAATTTGACCATTTCGCAAAAAAATGAAATTGGCCGGAAACGGGCCTAGCCGACGCAGTTTGGCCCGTAGAAACCGAAAAGCCGGCCGAAATTGAACTTGGAAGCTTCTAAATGCCCGGCTAGCGCACTTTTCCGAAAATCTCCTAAAAAACCTAAAATGGCAACTTTTTAAACGTGCTCGGGAAGACTCCAAAACCAGCCTATCCGACGTAAATTGACCCGCAGAACACGGATCCAAATCCCTCTAAAAAATTTCTAAATGCCCGGCCAGCGCACTTTTGTGAATTTCCGAAAATATTAACCTGCCCCGAAAATAGGTCTTTCCGACGTAGTTCGACCCGTAGATGTCGGAAATAAAGGTTAAATTCGATTTCGTCCAGTCGTTTTCAAGAATTTCGTATTCAATGTTCAAAATTGTCAGATACAAAAAATATAGATAAGTAATAGGTATTTTTATACATATTTGTTTACTCTGGAATAAATATTTTTCTGTTATAAATTGTTTAAGTATTCTTATTTTTCTATCACACTATACATATTTCCAATCACGTTGCCAAGCTGTTATAAAATATTATTTTATTTATTTATCATAATATAAATTCTGCAATAATTTCTGTATAGGATATTTTTATTTCTAGGCTTATTGTAGCTATTATTGTCCTGATGAAGGAATAAAATATTTCCGAAAGCTTGACCATATAACAAAGAGTATTTTATTTTTGCCCTGCTGCACCCGCAATACTATATTTTCTTATATTTAATTCCTTCGTGTTTCTCAAAAACGATAATATTGTAGCTCTCTCAGAACGCATTTGGGGACAAGTTTATACAATTTTTATTTTGAAATTACTTGAGTAGTATTTTCGCTCTCGTTTCTTATCTTCCTTCGTGTCTTATTGTCTCAAATATCCGAACCTGCGTAAATCCGATTCAGCTACAAAATGTTGATGCACCAAATCACACTCCGCCAAGCCGTGTGCCCCGCGTAGATGATTACAAGACGGGAGGGCGGACCGCCCCAATTTACATATACATGTGTTTTATGGTTCAATCGCCGTTTTGGGCCGTTCCTCTTTTGATTTTAATTCCGTTTTATGGTTTTTAGTGCGGATGGGGGGCGGACAGCCCGATTTGGGCCCGGGTCTATATTGCGCTTTTACGACGCGTCGTAGGCGGCCGTATTTTAATTTGGTCTGGCAATAAAGATCGGGACATTTATTCGAAGGGAATATGTCGCCGCGGCGCCGTAAAACGAACTGCGCGGACTCTACAACAGATTTAACGGAAATTATGCTTTTTCGGTTTTTGTTTAGTATTGAAAATAAAATAAATATTGTAACGAAAAATGCCTCTAAAGTTGTTATATCAGCTTTCAATGAATATGTCCAGGGACGGATGGGACGGTCAGGCAGTCGGGCAAATGCCCGAAGGGCCGGTCGCAACCGGCCTGGACAGCTAGCGGGCATACGTAATACTCAAAATATCGAAATAGTCATCACCGCGTCCGCAGCGCTGTCAACGATGACGCGACGTTCCTATGCCCAATCCGGCCCTTTCTTCCCTTCCTAATATATTCCAAGGAGCATCTTCTGCTTTGGCTTCTGCATATCAGTACATTTTGGCATTGCCTATTTCTCAAGTTGAATGTGAATAATCGTTTTCAACATTAAGATATAATAAAAATAGATTAAGGAAATCTATGAAAATCCTAGTAAAATGTATCAAATATTTTTTTAGATTCACCTAGAGGAAGGTATTTCACAGACACTATACTATTTCGACTGGGTTATTATTCCATGGATAGGTAACTATGTTTTTTTAAAACGAACAATTTTCCGAATATCATATTAGGCAAGAATAAAATGGATGGTGGCCATAGCTCAAAACCTTTTGTACAAAATATCAGTACTCTAAGTTATATAGGGCAGCACAAAGTAGGCCCAGATTTTCCAGAGTACCCTGTATAAACCACAGGGCACAGGTTGGTGATCTTTTTTTTGCAAATCGATTAAGCTTTGTCTGAGGTATTATTGTAACACCATGTATGAGCTAGACTGGCTATACTATACGTACATACAATAATACCTCAGGCAAAGTTAATCGATTTACAAAAAAAGATTTCCAACCTGTGCCTTGTGGTTTATACAGGGTACTCTGGAAGATCTATTTTTTTTTAATTTTTCCCCATTTTGTGAACTTTGTATAACTTAGAGTAAGTACCTACTGATATTTTGCACAAAGGGTTTTGAGCTATAGCCAATTCGAGGGCACCATCCATTTCATTCTTAAAAGAATGCCTATAATATGATATTCTGAAAATTGGTTATTTAAAAAAACATAGTTAGCCATGGAATAATCAATCATTCAATCAAAATAGTAGTGTCTGTGAGATATCTTCACAGATTTCTAGAGTGTTCACAAGCAAACGCGGACATTCTGTAGATTACAATAGATACTAGATTAGAGCCTTTTATGATAGTGAATATAGATAAAGCTTTTATAAATCAAATTGATAATGTAGAAGTTTTTTTTTTTTAAGTAAAGTTAGAAAGTATTAAATATATGTTTTCTCAACGGCAGCTACCCCTCGACACTGCAATCTGTTGCATGCGCCCCACGTTTTTCGAATCTTTATGAGGCTAGGAGAAATTTTATTTTTTTAGTCAGTTTTTATATTATTGAACACTTTTTAGTCCTTTTTAAAACGTGATATAGTAAAATAATATATTTAAATTTTATTATTTCCTGCTTTTTAGTCTTCTTTGAAATTTTGCAATGCAATCGATTTTAAACATCTTGATGATTATGACAGAGACCTGTGGCAAATTTCAGGTTTATTAATTAATTCCAGATCCTTCTTACTTACCAATGCATGTGCTTATCTGTTGATAAATTTCCATTAGTCAAATATCTTTATTTATTAGGTATTCATTCATTTTATAGTAACAAATAACATATTAATAATATGTAGTATTTACCCATTAATTATGCATTGTTATCCTGGTCTGAGTTATGTTTAAAGTTTCAAGTCTCTAACTCATCGGAAAATTAGTTTATAATCCATTGCAAAATTTGACGAACAGACGAACAGGAGGAAAAGAAAGCGAGTTGATAAAAACGTGGTAAAAAGCATTAATTTATTAAATCAAATAATAGATCTAGTCTAGTTTGTCATTTTTATGTTTTTTTTTGTATTATAGAGAATACGGCTGTTTTAATTTTTGGTGTTTTTTAGTTTTTGGTGAAGAATTTATTTTTATTATATGTATATAATATCCAAATAAAAATAAACCTGCTTTTTATTGCAACATATCTTATTGGGCCGGAACGACTAAACTTCCCGGGCCCGTTGGCCCTACCCCATCCGTCCCTGAATATGTCTGCACGGATTTCTAACCTACTCAAAGATTTAGCAGATAAATTTTAAGTTTCGGTATTCTACTTACAGTTTTATAATTTTTGTAATTAATTTAGAGGCATTTTCCGTCACATCTTTGTTGGCCTGAGGCCCCCAGGGCCCCATTTTCCTTCAGTTTTCATGGTTTTCCCTGTAAAGCTTCCATAACATTCTAGAAAGTTTGCTAGAACTTATTATGATTTGTGAACTATCATTGGCCAGGAATATTCTAGAGTATTCTCCAGTCTTCCTTTTTAGTATACAGGGTGTAACTGAACTGATGGTCAAAAATGAAACCACGTATTCTTGGAGTCAAAATAAGGGCACCTCTTAAGTATACGATATATTTTCTTCAAACTTGGCGTGTCACAGGAGCGGATGAGCTGTCAAATTTAAGGTTAATATGAAGCTTCTGAGGCCCCCAGTTGCGGAGATACAGGGTGTTATTAAAATTAATTAGTTCAGAAAAATATGAATACCCTGTATAATCGCATTTTTAAAATTTGTTTTGAATGGTAAATTCAATGGTTAACAAAAAGTATCTCTTAGTATTTTTTCATATTCTCAGCCGTTTCTTAATTATTTTCAAAGAACGGCAATGCTGCAATAAACAAGTCATTTTAAGAATAAATCTAACAATCTGTAGATGTCAATTAAACTTGGCATTATTAGAATCATTTGGCTGCCAACTTTGCACTTTAGTATCAATATTTTGAAAAATGATATTTTCATTTGAAGAATTGAATGATATGCACTTTTGCTATGGACTTGCCAATGGCAATAATAAACATGCGCAAACGCATAGTTGCGGGTATTGAAAGAGACGGCGGTCATTTCGAACATTTAATAATGCAATTTTCTAATAGCATTACGTTTCTTTTATTATCATTTTGGCTTTTGTATTTTGTTAAATAAAGTTTAATTGACATCCACAGATTGCTAGATTTATTCTTAAAGTGGCTATTGTTCATTGCAGCGTTGCCGTTCTTTGAAAATAATTAAGAAACCGCTGCGCTTATAAAAAAATACTAAGACATACTTTTTATTAACCATTCTATTCACCACTCAAGACAAATTAAAAAATGCGATTATACAGGGTATTAATATTTTTCTGAACTAATTCATTTTAATAACACCCTATATTTCCGCAACTGGAAGCCTCAGAAGCTTCATGTCAACCTTAAGTTTGACGGCTCATCTGCTCATGTGACACGCCAAGTATGAAGAAAATATCTCATATACTTCTAGAGATACTAAGAAATATGTGTATTTTTCTCCAAATTTCTACGCTCTGTATAAAAAAAACTATGGCCGTAGGAGAAAAAAATATATGAAGAAGTGCCCTTATTTTGACTCCAAGAATACGTGGTTTCATTTTTGACCATCAGTTCAGTTACACCCTGTATAAGCCCTGGGAATTGGGCCTGAAAAAGTGAAAGGTTAGAAAGCGATTTTGTGCGAATTTTGGAGCTGAATAGTATATTTCATTACGAGTCTGGAAATAAAGATTTTTCGGTGCGCGCGTGGCAAATTCCCGTGTGAGGCGCAGCCGAACACGGAAAGTCATGCAAGCACGGAAAAATCTATTTCTGGACGTGTAATGAACGATATTTTTTATTATACTGAAAACGTAAACTTAAAACATTTTATCGGCATATTATAATAAATTGAATTGACAAAAAATAAACAATGCAGACAATATAGTGTTTGGTATGTATGATGCGTTTCCATGGTTACTCTCAAATTATTTCAAAGGTGCTTCGTTGTAAATTAGTTATTGTCAGATAAGGTGAATAAAACGTCAAAAATATTACAGAAATGTATCTAAATATTGAAATACTTACGAATTAAAATACAAAATAGGTACATGTTAAATATCAGAGAGCACATAGAGTTTCTTAAATTTAGTTTACTTTGCTGTATATTTCTATTTTAAAGCCATATATATTCGGTATTTTTATTCAGCGCACGGAAAGTTTTTCCATGCGCTGTTTCCGTGCGCTAGCCCGAAAAACCCCATCTTTCATTATTGCTAAAACAGATGAAAATAAGGTGTTTTCAAAGAAGTATAATAAAAAGAATATTCTTGGACAGTGACAGTAATCTGACAAGTTTATTTGTGATTTTTGAGGGCTAAACAATAAAAGTGGTAACCAAGGCAACGAGTTTGGACTGTGATTGTTGAGATTCAGTACAATATAATGAAATCGAACCGACATGCGACATGGTCCCGGTTCATCCAGTCGGCTGAGTTTTGTTTGGGTTACAAAATAACTAAACAGATTATGCTTAGGTGATGATAATATATGTATAGTTCTCCTTACGGCAGAATGCGTGCGACGTAAGGGGGAAGAACTCGTAAATATTATAGAATTAGTCACAGTTCAGGGGCTTAGCTTAATTTTGTGTTACTCACTGACTTAATTTTCATATAATTGTTATTTAATTTATTGTTAATATTATTCTTAACGGTGATGCCTTAGACTATGGAGGAAGGCAAACCCTTTTAACATTGGCAATTATTTCTCGTGTTTGAGAATGCAACGTTATTCCATGTTTACTCATTTTGCGCACGTGAACTCCCGAACATACGAAACGCCACTGAGTTCTCTGCCAAGCTTGCCGGCGACCGAAAAAGTGAGCATAGCATAGAAGAATCTACTACGTAGTAGATTCTTCTATGGTGGTAGCCCAAATATGTAGTTAAGTTTACATACCATAGAAACCGGCACAAAGCGCGTTGGATAACTGGTTTTGTCGGCCGATTCGCTGGCTGAAGTGCTTAGTTGCCGTATTTCAATGGCGATGGTAGACGCGACGATGTTGAGAAAATATAGAGTAGATGTTTTATTATTAGAACATTACCGTTGACTGACGTATTAATAAAGACTGCTCACGGCTGTCATGTTTGACAGTTCTCTGGCTAACCATGCGCTTCCCGGAGACAAAATACAATGCGAAATACATTGTTGACCATAGGCGCCATCTTCTTTCCGTGACATGAAGCTATAGTCGTGAGAAGTCTTTATAAATACGTCAGTCAACGACATTACACTGCATACTTTAGAAACGTTTTCTTTCGTGCGTTAAACTATAGGAATTTAAATTCCTACGATTAACCTGAGATTACCCTAATTATTTTATTTAGTTACATGCTCTTTTTAACAACATTTAATGTTTTGAAATTTTGATTAAATTTGTTAAAATCTTTGTGTGTGTTATTTCTTGGAAAATTGTTACTCAAATAAAACTGCTAGTCGGAGCTACCTTTTGTGTGTTTGTTGTTACAGCACTTCTTATATTATTCATCTCTAGAGCAATGAGCTTACTCTTGGATGATCATCACACTTTTTGAATTTATGAAATTACTACTAGATAGGTACACATACAGGGTCTCTACTTTCATAAAATCTTTATTTTCGGAGATAATCACCTGAACTTTTTTTGTTTGAAAGGCCTGCAAACGCGGCTTCTTTTGACCTCCCTACCATTTTGAAGATACCCCCGACTTACACGAAAAGCATTTACCGATTTTTTTATTTAACATCTGGTGCCACAGCGTTAATGAGCACACCCCAAAACCCTCGCATACTAAATTTGAACAAAAAATATACAGGGAGATCCATTCTGCACCGGGTCAAAGTTGGGAAAAGGAAAAATAGGTATTTTAAAGGCATCTGGCGAATCGCCTCAACACAGTTAAGTGGTCAACAGGACTACTCAAAGTGTTGGTGTGCAAAGATCCAATACAATATTATATAGATTTTCTTTTCTGGGTCATCCCAAAATGCAGAATTTTTGTTAACCTTATTATCGGGGTCCAGATCATGATAGATCATCCTGGAATTTTTGAAAAACTGTTAATAAATACAAAAATAATTTATTTTTCTTGACATCGGTGTCCCAAAATCGTCATTAAAAGCTCAGAAATCGGCATTAAAGTAGCCCATTATTGTACGATTTTTTCAATAACTAGGCTTTGGCGATATGTAAACATCAAACGTCAGAAGCGGGTCCATCGCGGGTCAAAAGTGACCAAATATTCAAAACCCGGCCATAAAAGGCCCATTTAACTTTTCGTACACATTGCGAAATTGTTACCTATACCAGCGCAATCTTTCAGTATAAATATTTTAGTAGTTTTGAATATCAAGAGATTTGCTTTGGAGGCTGCACAACAGGCAGCAATTTAGTTTGTCTGTTCGAAGACGCCGTGTCTTATCTTACTTGACCTAGGTAGAGCGATCGTCAAAGTCAAGCAACGCCGCGCGTAGTCGGTTCATGGACGGGTAATCCCTTATTATTATTTTCTTGCCTAATAAAACATTTTTTTTCCGATTTCAAAAAAAAATATAATATGTACCTCGGCACTGAAGTTCTTTTTATGACTCATGTGGTTTATTTGCCTCGGCCAGAGGCCTCGGCAACTAAATTTCACATGAGTCATAAAAAGTTGAACTTCAGTGCCTTGGTACATAAATAACTATTTATTTTATGAAATAACAACCAACATGCAAAAATTTACATTATTGGATCTTTGTCGACAAAACCACCCTGTAAGATATATTTTTCTATGCGTTTCCCATTATGGAACAGTGGTCGTCTTAACTCATCTCGATTTATTGACAAGCGTAATTCGTGTATATATTTCTGGGGCGGTTGTGATATATCTACTTGATTTTTTTATCGCATCCCAAAAATAAAAATCCATCGGGGACAAGTCTATCGATCTTGGCGGTCATCTAATTAATGGACTATTTCGTCATACCCGTCTAAAAGAAGACATTAAAATGAATGGTGCAAGAAACTGGAAATTTATGAATTTGGCAATACCTGATGCCAAAATTAGCGTTCAGTCACTCAACGACCGGCCGAGTTGCATAGTTAATGTGCTCCATCCAATTGCATCATTAAGTTCCTGTTTTCTACTCGTCAAGCGCATTTTGGAACTCCTCTCTTAAGAATCCAAGAAAACGTTAAGTTATTACAGAATGATCCATTAAAAAAAGGCCCTATCACCCTATGGTAGGTTCTTAAACAGAATACATTTATTTTATGTGAGAACTGACTCTTGCAAAATTGCTCAGTGACGGGTGTAATATATTTTTAGGAAACCGTCATCGGTTAAATATTCCCCTTGTGCCCACAAACAAAAATCTAATATTTTATCAATATCGCCTTCTTCTAATGTATATAAAAAAACATTGTTTTAAAGGGCTTTACTTCATTTGCTTTTACACATTTCCTGATGACAGACTTTCTATGCATCATTTGAATTTTTGGCGTTATTCCGGAAATATTCCAAAATTTGTTCAGATCTTTTGTTGACTTTGCGTTACAGTTCCTGCAAAACATTTCAGTTTGTAGAACATTGCAAACTTTCTAAACTTATTAAAGCTTATTCCACCTCTTTCATCATTTCCTGTTTATTATTGTAAAATGTAGTATGTTACGTTTATGACGCGCATTAAAATATTCTGGCGACTTCACGATAGGTCACATTTTCACCTGTTAAACGAAAAATTCTAATTTTTTTCTCAAAGTAAAACGATTCATTGTGTTATAGAGTCAGCCAAACACTTTTATTATTACTTACCTGAACTGTCAAATTTAATTGTTTCAATTTCCATGGCAGATATGATTTTTTCAAATATCTCTGCTGTGAACACTAGACAAAGAGAACTCAAAACAATACATCGGTACTGTAAAAATATTATAATAAATAAAAAATTCTTGTTTAATTTACGATTTGAGTGATTTGCTGCAAAGAAGTTAAATGTGTAAAAATAAATTACTTTTGAGTTTATTAGCAGTTTTTCAATAATTCCAGGAAAGGTTAAAAAAATAATGCAATTTCAGATGACCCAGCGACAAACATCC
Organism: Pseudeuparius sepicola; assembly: GCA_963920635.1. Classification (NCBI taxonomy): domain Eukaryota; kingdom Metazoa; phylum Arthropoda; class Insecta; order Coleoptera; family Anthribidae; genus Pseudeuparius; species Pseudeuparius sepicola. The sequence goes on from OY987304.1 coordinate 10,019,061, forward strand.
TATAACTAAAGTATTGGATCTTTGCACACCAACACTTTGAGTGGTCCTGTTGACTATTCAAGAGTTTTGAGGTCACTTCACTTTGACGTGACATGATCTTTGAGAAAGGCCGAAGATTTATTCTCCGAAAGCTCAGAAAACAAATTTGTTGAAGTTATTTTTTGAGTTACACGTTTAAAGTTTCGTTCATTCAGTGTTAAGAATTTATGAATTTTCGAGGCAACTTGAAAAAGTTGCCTTTCAATCAGTTTGGTGGCGAAAAACCCAATTAAAAATTAAATGGATCTGTTTGCGCCACAAATAAATTTTAGAAAATATTCCATGGCATATTTGATTCGCCAGATGGCTTTAAAATTCCTATTTTCCCAACTTTGACACCCTACACAATGGAACTCCTTGAATATTTTTTGTTCAAATTTGGTTTATGAGGGTTCTGGGGTGTAGGGACTAACGCTGTGGGGACTTTAAATAAAAAATGCTAAGTAAATGGTTTCGTGAAAATCGGGGGTAATAGAAAAAGAACAAAAAATGGATAATGGAAATAAGGCATAACATGTGGGCCACCCTGTAGTACATTCTAAGTGATATGTAGTTATAGCAAGTTCTAAATATATTAAATGATTCTGCCAAGAGAATCATTTGAAACAGGCAGTGGCAAGGATCCAGCGATATTTTGTCCGTTTGCACAATTTATTAAAGTATATTTTGCTAAACACGTAATACTAAACTGCAATAAACTTATGATTGAAAGCCATTCTGAGCCCCACCTGCATTTCAGCGATTTTCCGAGCAGTAAGAATCAATCGTCCGAACTCACTACCCTCTTAAATTCTTTACTGGCCCCACCAGAAAAGCAGGCCGCGTCTTGGGACCTCTCCAATTTCCCCATAATATTAACTTTTACAGTCCGACTGGAACGGAATCGATAAAAAACCTCCTCGCAGGAGATACTAGATATTAAACTGACCGTATTATACTGGCAATTTCCCGGGCGCAAGAAAAGGACGTTGAGGAAAAGCCGGGGGGAAGGAAAGAATAGGAAGAAGATCCGATCTCGACACGCCAAACTGACCGTGCGATGGGATCGCATAAAACTTATTGATGGCGACGGAGATTATCAGCAGTTACGGGGTTGTTCCTGGTGTCCTACAGGAGATTGCCCGATGTGATCTTGGAGTTTTTGGCGATTTATGTAAGATGGGGAGAGTATCTATAGAATAGCAGAAATGGAAAAGTGAATTCGCACAGTTGTTAGCATCGCTAGGATAAAAAGTAGAGCTATATAGTCCATGTACGTCAAATTTCATTTCAGCAGCTTCATTATTTGGGGAGATGTTGCCATAGTTCAATTCACACTTCAGCGCCCTGTAGGTATCTCAGAGACAAATAACTTTAGGGCCTATGTTTATAGAGTGCCCGCCAAAAAGTCTGCTCCATATGGGAAAAATTTTTAGTAAGTAACTTACGGAAAATTTGTTTGAGGCATCAGGTTTTGCTTGCTCTAGAACCAAAATTGACATAATCAAATGTTGTGACGTAGTCTCTTTTATATGTCAAATTTGACATTAATGAAAAAAATTGTCCGAAAAATGGGCTTATTTAACCGAATTTCGAAAAAAGTCATAAGAAAAATATGTTTCTTTCGCAATTTTATACCCCTGTGCAAAATTTCAAGAGCCTACTACGATTGTCATATTTTGCCCTTTGGTGGATGTTATTGGACAAAATATTTTAAATTTTCTAGATATTTCTGATCAGATTAGCATGACAGAAATATTTGTGTGTTTTTACAACCATTTACTATAGAAAGAAGTTTGTTAATCGAATTTATGTGGTTATCTGTAAAAATGAGATCATACTTTTGCATCAAGCGTGCTTCTTCAACAAGCCCTCATTTTAATTTTTTTGCAAAAAAAGGAAAAGGATGATATTTAGACCGTAAACTAAGTATTGTGCAGTATGTATTCAGTCAATAAGTGTTTTAAATTCCATAGGTTCGACTTTTATGGATCCAAATACGGAAAAGGGCAACAAAGGGCCAAATATGAAAATCGTAGTAGGCTCTCAAAATTTTGCAGAGGGGTATAAAATTGCGAAATAAACATATTTTTCTTATGACTTTTTTCGAAATTCGGTTAAATAAGCCCATTTTTCGGACATTTTTTTCATTAATGTCAAATTTGACATATAAAAGAGACTACGTCACAATATTTGATTATGTCAATTTTGGTTCTAGAGCAAGCAAAACCTGATGCCTCAAACAAATTTTCCGTAAGTTATTTACTAAAAATTTTTCCCATATGGTGCAGACTTTTTGGCGGGCACTGTATATTATGTGGAACCCACCTTACAATGAGTTTTTCTATAAAATATCAAAGTCCTGATCAAAAAACCGGGGACACCCTGTAAAGATGTAGTAGCAGTGGATTCCCTTTGTTTTCAATAATATCTTAATATAATATGGAATATGATATTTTATAGCTTTGTCGGAAGAAAAATCCGCTTTCTATTTTACCTTCAATTTGAGAACTTTTAAAGAATTTATGTTAGAATATTTTTTCTTTTTTCCCAAAATCAAACTTTTTTGGACTTTTTTTTTTCATTTTAAAACAATTTATAGCATTCTGTATGTCATAAAGCAATAAAAAAAACTCCAGGAAAGTATAGCATACCGCCTTTTAATTATTTAAAAGGTGCAAAAAAGGCATCAGAAATATAAACCTGCCACCAGAAATATAGGTAAAATTATAAAATTATTATTCAACGGTTTTCATGCATTTATATAAGCAGCTACTTGTAGATTGTAGAAACTTAAAAATACGATACCTATTTTATGTTATAAAAATCAATTTACTTACCAATTTCTAAGGATAAACCACAAAAAAAAACTTCGTTACTTTGCAGCCCTCACAAGGTGCACCGCTATTTTCCGCAATATTTTTGCAAAATCATCGCCAACCGCTGAAACTGACACACCACAAACGTGCTAAACACTTCTAACTTCAAATTAACAGAAATATTTTCTTCCGGGAACACTTCAGAACTTTCATTTTTCCGATTTAAAACGCATTTCATACGAAAACGCTTCCACAAACGGCGGAGTGACGCGACGACTTGTTGCACTCGTTAAACGACAGCGATTGTTTTTTGTTCCCAGGCCGCCTAGGATAAAAACGCGCTCGCCGAGAAAAGAAGTCGTGGGCCGGATTAATAACATTCTGGGTTTGATTAGTTATTAGTTGCGGACTCAGGTGGAGAAAATTATGTTAAATGGTGCGGGTGGTTTTTAACATAGATTATTGAAGAATAGAATAATAAAAATGTATGAAAATTAGGCGTCATATTGACTTCAAATTTGGTAAGAGTGTTCATAGTTATTTTTACCCCTTAACTTTTTATGTTTTGACCTATAACAAAATGTTAAATAAAAAAGTTGTTGTTTTGGACATTGGTTGGAAACATTGCGTTAATGTCGGTTGTGGCACATCTCCAGATTTCACCTTACTCAATTTGGCAATATGAGTAGAAGTTTTCACATGTTGGTCTACTTGGAATTTTTTATCGCATGGAATCTGCAATGAAAGAAAAATTGAATTATTAAACTGAATATCAGTAGATACGTAGGTAGGGACTTCTATAGAAATGTTAAACGAAGTGTCGTGATTCCTGAGTGTTCCAATGGTGCGAAACCGGTTGATATAATATGTGTTATTTCTCTAGATAAAAAAAATATAGATAGACAAACGAATAAAAAATATATGGGGTTCCATAATATATAGGTATCCTAAGAAGAATTTAACTTTCGAACGATTTTGCACCATTGGTACACCCTGTATATTGATGAGACAACTGAAATGGTTATTTCTTGTCGGAGATTGTCCAAATTATTGCATTAATTATTCTTTTTCTTACCCAAGCATTCGGCAACTTTCGGAAATTATTGTGACGTGGAAAATCCACATCTGCTAAACTATCCATCCACTTGTTAGCATTTTATTTCGAAATTCAATTAAGGGAAACTTCCCCATTAACAATAAGTCGACACACAGTAACCCTCGTAGAAAGTTCTGAGGATGATCCTATTCCATCCGATAGATTCAAGGCGGGTAAAAAAAACATGAACTGAAAATTTAGACACCTTCCTTAGCAGCCTCCCTCTACGATAATTTGACTTGATTTGAGGCCCCACCCTTTTCATTACCGTTACTCGCGTCCCAATTGTCAGAAAACAATCAACCGGAAGTAGGGGGCTCCAAAGACGCCAAAAAGCCGCCTCTGCGGGGTAATAACCCGCGTCTTAATTACCCTCTAATGAACATCTACCTCCCAACGGAGCCCACCGACGCCATACTACGCTACAGGGTAATGAGGAACGAGAGCTCATAATAAACCGCCATGGGCGTAGGATCCAGTTTTTTAAAACAGTGATCACCGATTATTATTCTACATCCTGACATCAAGTAGGAGATTATTCAAGAACCGATAGCTAAATCTTCATTGCGGAGGGTGGGACAAATCGACCAACAAAACAATAATTACAGTATCTGTCTATATATACTATTATTAATAGTTTTCTATATTGTTACAGTTTGGCTATCCTATGAACTGGATGTTAAGTTCTAGAAACACACACCACGCGTATTTGTTTGTCAAACTTTGTGAAGAAAAGTCTAGGAGTTCGGTTTACCTATTTTGTTTTGTTGGTTTATTTGGGCGTAAAATAAAACAATAAATCAAAGTTACTATATACTTTAACGAAAATATGTGACTAATCTTAATATTAACATCAACAATATTAATTATACATATAAAGCGTCTCGTTTCTGAATAATATCATTACTAAAACCAGCGGCAGTATGTTTTATTCTAAGCTTAAAAGTCTCTATATGAACAATATAGACAACTCCTACTTAATTGTCTAAACTAAGGTATGTGTTCAACTAAATAATGAATATAAAATATAATTACAGTTTTACTCTCTCTAGCCCTGATGAAGTTCTAAAACTAAAAACGAAAGCTTGGAATTTATTAAAAATGGTGTACTTAACATGAATAATATATCTTCTGAAAGGACCCATATGATTTTCATTTGCATAATTTGAGTAGTACAGCAGTGAAATTTTTACCATAAGGTACCTATGAACCATAGATTAAAGGTGACATAAATAGACAGATACTGAAGCGTGTGACAATTGTATACACTGTATCTTTAACGTAAATAGACTATAATTAATACTATCGGACTATTGTAGATGCCTATAGCAAAGTCTAGAGAGTATTCTCTAGACTTTGCCTATAGACGGTAGCTCAAGCATTCTATTACACTTCACTTACACTTTGGCGGAAAACCGGTCGTTTTAAGCTGGATTAGTAGGTATACACACGTGAAAAAAATCTAAAAGACAAGGATACAAAATATGAATTAAAACACAATTTCCTGCCTTTTTTATATTAAAGCTGCCCTTTAAATAGACATTGTATGTGTCAAAATTCACAAAAGAATTAAGAAATTCTTCAAATTTACATAGTTTCCAGATCCAGAAAAAAAACATGCATGTTTTTGCAACACATAATTAACAACGATAAATCAACATTAAATAATAATTAATACAGAAGATTACCATCACGACCGCTCTTTGTTGTTCGATGGCGTTCCATTCATTTGAAAGGCACTCGAATAGTCGTTGGTGACTTTGAAATACAATATTTTCTACCAAAAGTCTTTGTCCGAGTCCGAGCATATCTCAAACGTGCTCGAGGGGATTGAGAAGGCCAAGGCAAAATTTGATTTTCATTGTCCTGCAAAAATTCATGCACGACACTTGCTGAATGGGGACGCGCATTGTCGTGCATTAGTTGGAATTTTGGTCCAATTCTCTCAGCATACCGAACAACAATAGGCCGAAGAATAATATTTTGATAATTATTGGAATTCAGATACCGCTCCAACCAAACAAGATTAGTTCTTCCGCCGATGTTGACACCGCCGTATACGATGATCATATACCTCCTCGAAAGGTGTGAACCACTCGAACAGCTGCAACGCGTTCTGCATTTCCGGGACAACTCTACACGCGATGCCTCCTTGAATCTGGAGGAAGTCCAAATTGGGCCTCATCAGAAAAGAAAATTGGAGTCCAATTTAAATGTTCTTGTATCCACTGCAAACTGGTTGTGCGATTTCCTCGTGATAATGCTGGAACTCTATACAGGCCGGCGGCCATTAATGTGATCTTCGTGGAGTCTGTTTCATACAGTTTGGTCGGTAACCCGTACATTGTGTGTATTGTGCAGCTGAATAACCAATTGCCAGTGATGCTACGCTCTCGCAAGGCTAGCAGTCTTAGAAATGTATCCCGAATTGAGGTATTTATACCTTTGTACTGCCTGTATGCCGTTCTCTGACGTCTCTAGTCTCTAAACACTGATAGATAACACTCTTGGATGTGTTGAGGCTGGAAATAAAACGTCATCAAAAGTATGTTCGGTTGCCTGTATCGATAGAATATTATTTACAACTAACTGGAAATCTAGTGAATTTGAAAGGTTTACAAAAATACGCGTACTTGTAAAATGCTTATAGATACTAATGACACTATTTAAAAGGTATAGCTGAAATTAAAATAGCAGCTATGACTTTTAAAACAGTGTCGTTAGTATCTATAGGTACATATTTTAGAAATACCCTTTCAAATAAATAAACCTTTCAAATGAACTAATTTTTCCAGCTAGTTGTAAATAAAATTTTATCAGAACAGGCAACTGAACATATCGTTTTATTTCCAGCCTTAAAAGTTTCTGCGACATCTCTGTGAAATTCTAGCCCTCAACACGAGAGGGTAACCACGACAATATTAAGCGTATAAACATTTCCAAGTATTATCCACTATTATCCAAATATCCAAGTATTTCCAAAATATCTACTTATATCCACACATATCCAAATATTTTCACATATATCTAAATATTTCCAATATTTCCAGATATTTCCATACATTTCCACAGAAATCCTTTATTGAATTGTCAGCTGCTACAAATGAAATATACTGGCCTTACTTGGGCGATCCGCCTCCACTTTCTTCTTAAGTCCCGCACCCTTTTCTCGCTGCCAATCGTAGCACGGCGCGTGACTCATCACGCGCTCTGACGACAGCCCATGAAGTGATATTCAAAATTCTGAAAATAAAAAAAAAACGCCGGCTACAGGATTCGAACAGAGGGCCATCGAAGTTCTGATCAACTGAGAAATCGAGGCACTTAAAAATATTATCTAAAATACTGTAAGCTAGAATATAGATGACGAATAAGGGTAAAATACAAGGTGTGTCAAAATCCATATACTTCTAGTGTGCGATAAAAGGCAAAATGCCTAGTGTAAAAGGCGGCCATATTGCATTCCAACGGGCATGTTCACTACAAATTATTATCAAAGTATTATCCAAATATTATCTAAACATCCAAACATTACAGTTAAAAATCGGATTGAAGTATGTTAATTTTTTTGGATGTTAATATATTTGTGTCAAAAAGTGACATACATTGTTACTTAAATTAACGCACGAGCAATATGTCGAATCATCTAGATACGTCAATGTGTAACACTGTAACATTTTAACTCGCACAAATGTTAATAATATTACTGAATATGTACAATGTGTTGATGTAACTATCTTCTGTGTTAAGTTTAACATTTATTGTTTAACTTATTTCGATATGTTTTGAATAACAGAATACGTGCATTTAATACTTTCATGCATGTAGAGTTAACATATTAAGTTATTCATTTTGCAACGCAACATAAACTTCAGTGTCATTTCGACTCATAAAAATGTAAGTCTCTACGCAGTAATTGCTAAAATCGAATGATTGGACTGTTGTTTTCGCTTCCCGGCTATCACACTTGGTCAAGTCGTTTTCATCTCAGTCAGTCCAGAATTGCGTCGCGTGCCAGGTGCCAATTCCTATCGATTAATAGCCTGTGTTGCTGTGTAGTAATAGTACGGTAATAGTGTGTGTATAAAAAATTCAGGTAAGTGATACTTCAAATTCCTACACATATTATTATATATAAGTACCTACTTCCAGGGTTTTTATATGTACTCTTTAATTATGAATTTGCCGCACCTAACAAATGCCCTTATTTCTAATTTTTATGCTGTTCTGCCTAGATCTTTAGATTTTATACCTACATTATTTGGATAATTCTTAATTTTACCTGTTATTAAATTGTTTTGAATAAATTTAAAAAGTTGCCTTTTGTAGGTATATTGGTATACCTCTATAGTGATCATAGTTATCAGAAGAAATTTGATATTTATTTTGTATAGTATAGATGTATCTTCTATTATTATTATTAATCTGCCTAATCCTAATATGTAACCCTTTTGATTTGAAATAAAAAAAATCACAAATCAAAATTGTTGTATTCATTTTGCAAGTATCACCCATTTACTTCACATAGTTGCTAGTTGCTAAGAAGATGTTATTGCCCGAGATTTATAAAACAAGTTATAGTCATGGCAGTGTTGTTCCAGTCCTTTGCAGTGTAAGAAACAGTAAAAGTATAAAGTTTATTAAAAGGTAAGTATCGAGAAAGGTATTATTACGAGACACTTATTATATATAGACATACCTATATAATATATAATATAATATATAGTGTCTCCACATTAAGTACCTACTTACCACCCCTGTAAAATCTTTATTTGTTGACCGATTTTGATAAACTTTTTTTGTTAGGTATATATTAAAAATGCGCATATTAAACATTTGTTCTAATGTTAAAAAAGAATAGGTAATATCTAGAAATAAAAAAATAATACTTTTTTTCTTATATGATTACAACCCAAGAATAAAGTTACCTATACTCATTGAATGCGCATTTTGAATACCTATACCTATAAAAAAACTTATCAAAATCGATCAACAAATAAAAAATTTACACGGGTGGTAAGTCCTTAATATGTATATAATAATGTAATTATTACGTAATATATTTATTTACTATTAATCTTATGTTAAAAGTACTATTTATATGTGTATTTTTAACTTTAGATCAAATGTTAATTTCACTATAGCTATATGTTACAACTAAGTAGATCAAATGTTAAAAACCACTGTCGTTTTTCCTCTATTTAACATATGCCTAGATGTTACTTCAACTCACGCTTTTGTTAATATAAATAATGACAAATGTCTAATTAACATTACCTGACTTGTTAATTTGAATATGGAAAGTTTCAATATGACACACTACCATCGTAGATACAACAAAACTTTAATGTCAACCAAATCTGTATGTATAAGGTGACATACAATAATACTTCAAAATGATATAACACTTTCAGTTAATCATTTTCTACACAACGCAAAACGTAAAATTTGACAGACACGTACATCAGCCATTTGACATATTTTTGTGTGTGGACCAGATGGAACATCAAAAAAATGTTAAATTTAACATATTATTTTCAACTGTGTTTCCACGTACATCCACATATTTCCAATATTTCCAAATATTAGCCACACACTTCCATATTTCCATGCAGTTCCAAGGTAGTGTACAACAATTTCCACTCGTGGTTACCCCCTCGCTCCAACATGCCAATAGTACGTAACATCGTTTCACGTTTCAAATGATGTCTCTGCATCCTGAATTGTTTAAAATCAAACCAAACTTGCCCATAGCACTGGATGACAAATACCTAAAGTTAAGAAGGTTTATCGTTTGAATTTTAAAAAATTCTGCAATGTATTTTTTTAATGGAAAAAACATTAATACGTTTGCATTGTCAGTTGCTAGAACTGCTCATAGTCGCACTATTTCTTATGCGCATTTTGGTATTAATTTGTCCCTTAGATTCTTTTGCTGTGTGTATATTAATCTGACAATGCCCGGAAAGGAATCAAAATTTTTCGTTCGCCAAAGATCGATCGCGTACGGGGTGTAGAATTATCTGTCACCCCACCACCCGCCTCCCGTCTCCTTAACATCCGGGGAGGTTTCGCGTGTCGCCGCCACTTAGGAGGAATTAAAAAGTGAACGCCGTCGCGACGGAGATACCGGTGGGATCAATGGGACGGCCAGAGGCGTACTGCGAGGATTTCGCGCAATTTTTCCTTCGCTTTTTTTAATCTGCTGTTATTTGCGCTATACAGTGTAACGGAAATTTTGTCTCATTCCGTTACAGCGTTTTAATTTCATTAAATTTATCAATTCATTATTGAACCACCCCGTAACCGAAAGATAGTGCTACGCCTATCGCGCATACGATTAGACTCTTCTTCTTCTGACAGGGATTTGTATTTTGTGGTTGTGTGAATATTGGTCGGCGAGCCAGATTCCAAAGTTCAGGTATGTGATTAAATAATTCCCTTTGATTGCTTGTTAAAGTAAAATACCTTTTAATTTGTTGTACTTTTTGGAGAATGAATACCTGAATCTATTCCGATCATATCAAACGTATCTAACTAAAGTGATTTGTGATTACAGTCAATTCCCCGGTCAAGTGTCAATTTTGTCATTCATCTACCTAACCTTTTTTGCGGTACGAATCACGAACACAAACGGATGTTGTATTCTAAATTTTAGTTTTTTCATAATGCCTTTTTATTAAGAATTTTCGCGGGTTGTCTATAGAATTCGATAGAATGTTCCATAATCTCGAAACAGGATATCGTACCACAAAAGGTTCTGGCAAGTTCTCGTTTTCAAGACACTTTTCGTTGCGTTCTTGAGGTGCTCGCATCGTGTTTTTGGCTTGGCCATTTTTTCCGACTTTTCAACCCTAATTTAGCGGTGTGATCAAGAGTGTATCGTTGAAATTTTACCATTCTTTAATTAATATTTGTTATCTTTCAATTTCATGTGAGACTTATCTACTGGAGCCCTGGTTTTCTAGCGTGTAGGCAACCACGTGTACCGCCCCAGGAGTTCAGCTACATTTCAGCCAGCACAGGAGGAATCCACAGGGACTCGAGCGCCGTGGAAGTCCGTGGAGATATCTACTCACCTAGGTTCTACGAACTCGAGCTGCCCTCTGGATTTCGGCTTCACTGCACCTGATTATATTACCGTATCTTAAATTTTTGAACTTAACTTTCAACGATACCACTCCAGGTCTGATCCCCGAAGGAACGTAACGTAGAGTCACCTCAGATTTTTTTCTTGCTATTATCACAAATTTTCTCTTTCATTAAAGTTGTTTTTCTTACCCAGAGAACATATAAGTGTATATTAATATAACTTTTAATCGAAAACAAAAATCATTCTCTTGTCCTAGTATGAGGTTCAGATTTATTTTTAATATCAAGTTTCAAATTGTATATATCATTTATTACAAGTAAATATTTTGCATTATTTTCGCTATCTCTGTGCACAGTGTTTTTTTAATAATTATAAAGATAGCCTAATTAAATTAGTCATACATTGTTGTAATTAAGATAGTTTTACTAACTTACAAGTAAAAATTATAAGTAAATATAAACAACATCGCCTAATACCTAGTTGTCTGAATATTTTCTCGACTTAAGAGATTGGGTACTGCTTGGTTTTCGACTTCACAGATACTTCGAAGCTGTTACACCACACCACCTCCTATCACATCACAAGTTCTGGTTTGGTCACGTGCAGCTAAGCGACCGATCTACCAGCCACAACAAAGACCCACGTCCCAGCTAGTCGGCACTGCAGCGCAAGGGCGTAGATACGGGGGGGGGGTAGAGGGGGTAATTGCCCCTCCCAAGAAAACCAAAACCTTATCCAAATTTACCAATGAAAGTAAGGATCTGATAGCTGCTAGTTTACTAAGCGAAATAGAACTTTGGAAAATTAAATTTAAAAATTGTAGCAAAGAAAGTCTGCCAAATTCGGATTTTGAAACATTACCTTTGTGATCCTAATTGTATATCCAAAAATATATGAACTTTTGAAAATTCTGTACACAGCCTGTAAGTGTAGCCTCGGCCGAAAGAAGTTTTTCATCTTTAAAAAGACTCAAATCTTGGTTGAGGTCCACTATGGGACAGGAGAGGCTTGTAGGGATGGCGCTTTTACATATTCACAGGGATATAAAACCTTGCCCTGAAGCGGTGCTAAACAGATTTGCCAATAATAGTAACAAAAGGATTTTAGATTTAGTTCTATAAAAACTCGTTTATGTGTGCAGATATTTTTATTTTTTTATATTTTGACTCATTTTTTTAGTTTACAAATGTTTTTTTAAGATTAGGGTTTTTAAAGACTGATTTTTTTTCTTGTTATTTTTTTGTTTTGTTCCTGTTTTCATCAAAGAAAAAGTATATATTTTATTTTTATATTTTTTATCATTTTTTATTTTGAGTTTGTTTCAGTGTTCTTTCTTTTAAGTATATAGTACCTATATTGTTATTCAATATATTACTATGTGTTGGTTTTATTTGGTTTTATAATAGTCTTCACTTATGCATACCTACCCACCTATAAAATCCCAATAAAACCTAATAATTGGGACGAACAGACGAACTATAAATAGTAGGTATTACCATTACCCCCCCCCCTCCCCCCGGAAGAAAAAGCTATCTACGCCCTTGCTGCAGCGTTGCAGATATAAGTGGTCTGGTTTGGTTCTCGCATATTGGGCACGGACTTACATGAATATGGAGTTGAGGTATTGTGTCGAACTTTATTAATTTTACCCAAGTCGAAAGGGCAGAATCGAGCCGCAGTTAAAATCTCAGTCGGTGTGTAAACTAAGGCGATTGCTTAACCTCAATTTTCAAATTTACTTCTGTTTAAATTTCAAATTTACTTCTGTTTAACTTATGTAACTGTGAGTAGTATAACTTCCTTTTGTAAGTCAATTTAATGCAAACGATTTTCAAATTGTAACTTTCTTTTGTATGGCAATTTAATGCAAACGATTCTCAAATTGTAATAAACTTGTTTTTAGAATATTGTGTTTTATTTGATCGCCTCACTCTAGCCCCACTAGCTCCAAGAGAAAAACTTGCTCTCCGCATCTCGCTCTATCAATACATTTTTTTGTAATTTTTTTTGAGTAACACCTAATTGTTACAACAAATATATTAACAAAACTCTTGTATGTCTTATAATCCCAAATAATTAAAATGGGCTTAAAATGTAAGTTTTGTATTTGCTAAATTCGAAATGTAGCAAACTTTTGTATTTAATGAAGTAAAAAAAAACTGGAAAGGGCAACACAATTACGCTAAATTAACAAAAAGTGTTGCTATTAATTTCTTGTATGTAACAATTTTAAACTAAAACTAAATTGCGCTGTAATTATAGTAGCTAATTATCACTTTAATAAAATCGTCAACAGATACCTCAAACCGCTCAACATGGCAACACCGCCGTTGCCGCTGCGTTCATTACTCGGCGGTATTTGTTTTGTGTTCGTCCAGCAAGTCAAGTTTTCCGATTGTTTACGTATGTATTTTTCGAGTTTTCAATTGATTTTTTGTTAATTTATAGACTACTTATTAGTATTTAGGATATAGTGACTGATTTTGTATACATTGGGAGACAGAAAGTGTGTGGTGTGTGGCCCACTTGATATTTCTACGGACATAACCTATCACAGGTGAACGTTGTACACACGGGCGTACCTAACATTTGTTTACTCCAGGAAATTCCGTTATACAGGGTGAGTTTTTTCGATGGCCACTATGGGGATCTCGGAAACTAGCAGAGCTAGAACAAAGGTTAGATGGGGAAAGAATTGCGGTTTTGAATGCTCAATCTAATGCCCCTTTTGGATTTTTAAAAAAGTTCATGGCTCAGTAGATATTTTGAAAAGAGTGATTTTTTGCTATTTCATCATACCTATCTCTTCAGCTCCGTTATTTCTGATTATACAGAAAAACTGTTGACACAAAAATTGTAGATAATTTTGGGCTTAATAAGATAATCTAATCCAATTTTTTTATGTTTTCTGTGATTTTTGAGATATGACAAACTATTGTTTTTTTAAATGTAAATTATAGTTGGCTGTGGCCTTATCAAATCGGCCATTTTTTTTAACTTTCCAAAGATATAATACTCGGCATAGTTATTATAAAAAATAAAAGAGCTCTGGCTAATTTTCTGATTTTTTTAAAATTTTCACATAGTCGGCAATGGAATATTTTCCCCATAGTGGTCATCGAAAAAAACTCACCCTGTAGATGTTGGTTGACTACAAACGTGTGTATTTTTATGCTCTTACTCCCTCTGTTATTTCTCTGAGAAACATGCTAAAAAATATGTGTCCATTTCTAAACAATTTACCCATAGCTTCTATCTTTCATGTCAACACTCTTCTACCAATGTTTTAATTCTTACCATTTTTAAAAGTAAGTGAGAAGGTATTCAAATCGCTTCAATTTTTTTCCCTTTAATTTAAAAGATTTTAGGGTTTTATCGTTAACTCCTATAGGATCAGTGGAATACCGAAAAATATTAAATAAGTAGGTTCATTGGAAGAAGTTACTTTATTATTTAAAGTAAGAAATACATCTTTCTACTTTAAGTCTCACTTATGGAGCAATGCTTTAGTTGATTTTTCAGAAATGCCGCGAAATGATATGATTCATAAAATCAAATTTGCCATGAAACCGTAACACACACACAAGAATAAATATGTATTTGTTTACAATTAAAATCTAGATAGATTATATATAGTAACAATAAACGATTGTGATGGTGTATATATTGGACAGACAGACAGGAAGGTATTTGAATATTAGGATAACCGAACATAAAAGAAGTGTGAAACCAATAAATTTGTCAAATACACGACAAAATAAAACAGCGTTAGCTGAACATTCTTTACAAAAATTACACTCTTTTAATTTTGATAACAAAAAAATAGTGGGAAAAGAGAAGAATTACAAAAAACGAATTATTAGAGAGATGATTCACATAAAGAAACACCCTACAAGTGTCAACAAAAAACAAGATACAGAGGGTCTTAGTACGGCCTACTTTAATCTAATAAAAAAAATAACAAACAAATAATTCAACATTTAGAACAATCAATTATTTATTTATTAGGTTTACCTACCTCATACGATAGTACCAAGCACCCTGTAGTCAACCAAAAGAAAAATGTGAAAGAATCGGTTTTCTGCACGTTTATTTATTAAAAAATAAATAAAAAACAGACCTACTGATATCGGTTTAATTCCAGAAGTGTTCAGCCTTCTATGTGTTTGCAGCATTCTTCCTCTCAAAAAGGAAAAAAAATTCTATTATTTATGTTTTTGAAATTTTCGAAATTTAACATTAAGCTATATCTAGATCTATCCAGTGAAATTGTTTTTATCGACAGAAGAAATCTACTTTTTTGTGTAAGTATCTGGTATAATTAAAAGGGGAGGAATTTTTCTCTTAATTTTAAACTGTTTTAACTGTAGGAGTACTAGTTTTTTTTTGTTTGTTAAAGTACAAAAATTTTACTTGTTTACTGTGTTCATTTTTGTCACTATGTATATCCTTGACAACTTTTAATAATTATTTATTCAAAAATTGTAGTGTCCTGATGAAGACCAAATAAATAGGTCGAAACGTCGACAAGAATGAAATACTAGTTTTCTTACGTACTAAGACGATAATCCAACCAACAAAATTGAATCAAAAAATTAAAAATCGTCGCAAACAAACCAATCTTGGAACAATAAATGATGTTTTAATGACATATCAGGTAAATGATATCAATTGAAAAAAATGCACTACAGTCTCGAACCCGGGACTCCTATCTTTCTTTATAAATAGTAACTGTCAATTCTACTGCAAATTTATTTTAATACATATAGCGACCCATCATGGTTTTATATTAAATAATTTCATATTAAGAAATATTAAGAATATTATCAAATAAATTATTTATTACTTTTTAGTAAACAATAAAAGGATGTTTTTTAGTCTTAAATAAACTTAAAGTTTTGCGGATTTAGTAGAGAGGTTTTTTGTCTTTTACATCCAAATCTAATCACAAGAGCTAACAGCTAACCCTTTACGGGCCGCGGTGGCGATGCTCGAAGCATTGCTAACTATTTTAGATTGCAGGTTTTTCTGCCCTCGATTGACCTCGATTGCAGACTCCATGCACATGTCTATATAGAAAAACAGCGCTGATGGCCAAGAGCGCTGGACAAAATGTAAATAAACGGTATTGCTCCTTAATAGCTTTATTTGTGTCATTTACTATTTGCCATACACTCACTGGGGTTACTACGGTTTTTTAGGGTTTCCTGTAGTACTTTATCGAAGACTAAATAATAGTAATTGCCCTCCCTCCCCCGCATAAGCACAGTTGCTTCTGGGGTACTTACTCCTAGTTTGGAGTATTGGGATGGTGAGAATTATTTAATTAGGGTATAATATATGCGCGCATTCTCTCCTCCTCTCCATCTGTGCTAATACGTCATATTACAAGGAACGAGGCCTACGATAAAGACAGGCCATGGCGCCCAATAATCACGTGACCATCTTAGTCCGATGTTACATGTGATTTGTCACATAACTGAAAGCAGCAGCTTGTGTTTTGAGAAGTTTTAAATGTTTAAAGTGTTTTTAAACGTCTTAGTTTATATTTTAGAAACAAGTTTGTGTCTAGTGCGCGTGTGTCCTGGCGGAGGGAAACTGCCCAGGTGTTATTATGGCCTCTGGGTGGGAGTCGTGCCGTCCTGGAGTATTGGTGCCGCTCGCACCGACGCGTGAGCGCTGTAAGGGGAATTCTCCCCCCGGAATGGATAGTGAAGCCTGAGACACAGACGGGTGAACTGCTTACGAGAGATCCGCGAATTCAGACGGTCCGGGTGGCTGGCAGCCGTTCCCGTTGACAACATTCGGGTTTGTGTATTTTGTATTCACCATTCACGTTGTGCGAAATAAAAGAGTGTTGTAACGTACTCGAGGATTTTCGTTGTCGACCCACGCCCTGATACGGTTCCTATTCGGCCTTTCACGCTGCCGATCAACTGGGACCTCGTCAATATTTACAGTATACTGAGGTGAGTTTTCATTTTTATTTCGTAAAAAATAGCCTAAATACCAAATATTGGGTCTGTTTATATTATGTTTATATATATTACAAAAGCCACCATAACAACATTTGCTTTGCCTCGGGATGAAAATTTGCGCCAAAAATGGATTCGTCAAATTCCAACCGAGATTTAATTTCTAAAGAACCCTTAAGTATGTGTGTAACACATTTTCAAGAAAGTGAAACAATTAAAGTGGACAAATGTGTTGTGGGAGGAAAATACCTATAGAGAATATCACCTACGCTAAAGGAAGTTGCTGTCCCAACAATTTTTGAGAATGTGCCAAAATATTTGAGTGCAGTGCCGTTTAACTCTCAGCCCAAAACAGCTGAGGCAGGTTGAAAATTTTGAAAAAACAATTAGAGAAAGCCTGGATGCACAAAACCAATAATGTAATAGATGAAAGGAAACTCGCCAAATTACGAAATTTGTTTTTTCTACTTATCTCCAAAAATGCCTTTTATTGTATAGGACTAAGTTGGTCACGTGACTACGCGATTATGCGTTAGCGCCATCGCCTGTCTTTATCGTTGGCCTCGACAAGGAACTATTGAGGAGTTCCTATGACTATCTCCATTCTCCATCATCATCATAAAAGCTCGTTGATACCATAATATTTTATTCTCACTGGAATTGAATATTTAAGTCTTGAAAATCGAATTGCTATAGATTTGTTTACATAAAAAAGGTTCTAGAACACACTGGCAATATTTTGTCGATATTCTACTGATCCTAGCAATTTGTGCATTTAATTTCCATATAATTAAAATTCATTCTTGTGAAGAAATCTCGCACGCCGCTGTAACTGTCTCCATGCCCGCAACGTTGCCCGCCATGGCAACTCCGGGGTGGCCTCTCCCCCCCCTCCTTCCTCCCGTCCCGGAGCAAGTTAATGAAACCGGATTTTTCTCGGGCGCCGTTAGAATCGAAGCGCGAGGAAATGTCGTCACTTAAGAAACGCGCGGGGTGAAAAATCCGAACAAGTCGGTTATCCCCGAGCTGTTTGCAGACGCTTACCATAAACCGGAAAAAGGGATTTCGGAGAGTTTTGTATTGGGGTTCGAGGGATTTTTATAAAGGCGGTTGTTAGCTCTAAGCTCAGGATTGTTGTGCGACGGGATTGGAGGGCGATAGGGGACGGAGACGATTGAAAAATTGTAAATTCAAAGAGATATAATGGCAGGATTATCCGACTATAAATACCCAATGACATTTTTTAGTAGGCTTTGTTTTTTGCCCTACACAGTAAAAAATCCGGTGTTAAATTTGATACGAAAAGTGATCTATATAAGTCCACACCATATCTGGTAAATTGTACACCTTCTTTTTTGGTCAAGTTCACCAAATGTTCTGGTGTCAATAAGAAATATGCTGCCGTGAATATTTAACATGGCGTTGGGTAACTTTTACACGCAATTTGGTCAAAATGGTGTAATTTAATTTATTTGGTATATTCCCATTTTCTTCTTATTTCTCTCTTATAGTTTTACATATATAGGTACTTTATTTTAAAGAAATTTCAAATGCCATTGATAAGTACAAATAAAGGAAATGTGTTATTTGTAAAAATAAAACAAAACTAAAATAATAAAGAAGCTGTATGAACCAGGCATAATATGTGCTTGTTCTTCGATTTAAATTATTTGTAGGAAATAATAAACAGTAAAAAGTAAAGAAAATACTTTATTTCAGTTCCAAAATATATGAACGATTCCTTACAATTAGGTATAAAAAGATCAACATTTTCTTTCTTAAAGCTATAAATAAATATTCATTCTCACAGCCAAAAATATTTGGTTATAAAAAATTTATATAAATATATATACAGGGTGATTCAGTTCCGGTGCTCAACATGGGGATCTCGGAAACCGTAACAGATACGAAGTCGGTCAAATGGAGGCAAACTTGCGCCTTTGGGCGCCCAACTATATGCCGTTGAGAAAGTTAAAATATTTTCATGGGTTGCTGAGATATTTAAGAAAAACCGAATTTTTGAAAATTAGATTTTATTTTTTTCAGGCGCTATTTGCGATAATATTGGAAAATCAAAAACACAACGTCGCCCCGAAATTCTAAAAATACCATGACGTAGTCCAGAAAAAGTTGCAATGAAAAAGTATAATTCATTTTTCAATATTATTGCGCCAGAAAAAAATAAAATCTAATTTTCAAAAATTCGGTTTTTCTTAAATATCTCAGCAACCCATGAAAATATTTTAACTTTCTCAACGGAATATTGTTAGGCGCCCAAAGGCGCAAGTTTGCCTCCATTTGACCGACTTCGTATCTGTTACGGTTTCCGAGATCCCCATGTTGAACACCGGAACTGAATCACCCTGTATATAAATATAATATCGTACGAATTTGTAAGAAAAGTGTGCCAAACCACAAACACAAGAAATGCTTTGTGTTAGGAGGTAATTTATACTTATACTGCAAAAGAGCATTTTCTTACAATTTCGTACAATATTTTGATGCGACCAAACTATTTCGTACAAATTCTCATGCAATGAATAAAAGTAACTGTTGCTTTACAGAACTGTCCATGTGAGACAAAAATAAACTTCAAACGTTGCGACACAGCGATTTAGTTAGATAGGCCTATCCTCACAAGCACAAGAGGTCCCAACTAAATCAGAGCCAATCAGAAGGCATCAAAACAATCAGACCAGTCAGATAATTTAAAATTCGTCAATCAGATTCGCGACTGGTTTCTAATTTCGGTGAGAACAAACACAGTGGATGAGTATAGGTTAGGGGCTATCACCTCGGCTATCACACTACCTTTCTTCGTCACATCTGCATATTCGCCTGTCGTTTTAATTTTTAATCCATCTGACTTCACTATGAAATTTTACTTTACATAACAACACAATTTTTTCACTAGCGGTCGATAGAACCACTTTTATATCGCCACGCGGTCGGACAAACTGATAAGCTCCATCGCGTTCGACGAACCACTGATGCCATAGCTTCGATTTCCTGAGATTTTTACACCCGTAACTGGCGAAATGCCTTCCCCCACTCATCACTCTAACACGAAATTGTGTTAATACGTTCAATTTAACACCGCTTAGTGCTAAGGGACACCGAATGATGTTAAGGAACACCGCGTGGTGTGAACAAACACGAGGCCGTGTTAGAAATATAAAAAAATTACACCACTAAGTGTTAAAATTAACGAATTTGTTGTAGTGTGAATTTTACCAAACGAGGTTTGGTTAAGATATTTGGAATCCACAAATTTTCATGTCAATTTTTCACCAAATTTCTTTCACCACTTACACGAAGAGGATTTACACCGATTTTTTTTTACTGTGTAGAGTACAGTTTTTGATGCCACATTGCATATTTATAACCTGCCTGAAAATAAGTTCCTATAATAATAACTCCTATATTACATGTATATAACTTATAACTCGTCCAGAACCTGCATCATTCCTTTTGGAGATCCGCAAATGATATATATGTCTGCTAACAATTCAGCAATTGGGGGATAAGATGTATGGGCCTCGAGCAACCCCTAGTTCAAGACAGGGCGTTAATTTACGGCCGAAAAACGATACCCTTTAATTGGATACTGTACCAGTTGTTTCCGAAACACCTATGGGACCAAAACTTCTCTCTGATATCTTTCCATTAGTCAAATCATTCCAAATAAACGGCTATACCCTTGAAGGAGACGAACGCCGCTACTGAAAGTAAGCATATGCACGGTCTGGCGTCTCGCGCGTCCTTTTGAAGTTCTTTTCGGTGGAACCGATTGACCAAAAGGTCCGTTTGATCTTGCTAATACTTGTGCCACTTCGCATAAGTGATTGGGGCCGAATAAGGAACGTGATTGCACTGAAAAGGCGTTCGAAGGAATTTTAAGATATTAATTCCTTTGAGAAGTTTGAACGGCATAGAAAATAGTTTTAAGGATGATATACCTACGCCCAATAATTCAATACAATAGATTTATTGATCACAATTATCACATATAGAACATATTATGACTAGTCAAATACAATACATAATTACAGAATTCGGCAATTATTTCCAGTGTTGTAATCCACCAGGTCAATATAATTACCACACTATTTTTCACCTTTTGCAACATCGAAACTTCGCGAACACCCGCGGAAAACCGAAATTTTTAAAGATTTTTGCCTTGTTTACGTACGCTATTTTCGCCCATGACCGACGTACTCTACTCTATTTTATTACTCTCCACTCTACTCACGCCTATGGAGGCGGTTTCACATAGTTCTGCTGATAAGCGATTATCGATGTGATCGGAGTACACTGTTACGGCAAATACTGTTAGAACTAGATCAGGTAAAAAAATGTGTCATCTAATCGAATTATATCTATACAATAAATGTTTATGGGACACTTAAAGTCACCCCAATATATTTTTCGTATGGGAGACGTGTAAAATTTTGGAATTCTCCGTCTAACTGTTAATATAATTCAGTCAAAACGTGATCTGCGTTTTCACCCAAAACCTTTCCTTCTTAATATATATTTACATCTAACGTTTATAACATTAACTTTTTTATAATAATAGATCTTCTTTAATAACGGCTGTATTTATATATCAATGAAGTACAATAACGGGTATTTCAGCCAAAATTATATATTATTTATTCTTTACAATGAACCAAGCTTTCGGCCATATTTTTGGCCTTCGTCAGGGTATTGAAATGAATATTAAAAAGTTATGGTTCTAATGGATATAAACTTCCAAAAATGGAATAAAGTGTTAGATATGTAAATTTTTTTGCTGTTGTTTAAACAACAACAAAAATAGTTTTAAACAACAACAAAAATATTTACATAACACTTTATTCCATTTTTCGAAGTTTATATCCATTAGAACCATAACTTTTTAATATTCATCTCAATACCCTGACGAAGGCCGCCAAAAATATGGCCGAAAGCTTGGTTGTAAAGTTGTAAAGAATAAATAATATATAATTTTGGCTGAAATACTCGTTATTGTACTTCATTAACTTTTTTAATAGAAAGGCACATGATTATTCGGCACCATTTTGTAACTACTACAGTAAACACACTTTTTCAAATATGGTGAAACACCCCATAACAGTTCTGCAATAGCAGTATAAGCCTCCCCACCGAACAGTTGAACTGTGATTGCAGTTGACTGCTATGTGAAACCGCCGCTTAAAGCATACAATATTATGAATGGTCGGCCGTCGACGATTTCGTCATCTACTTGTCTCTTTTCGGCTTCAGAGCGGGCGCGTATGCCGTTGTCTCCGTCTCACTTGCAATGCATTTATCCTTGTGGATTGCCATAATAACCGGTGAGGTCAATTTAAAATACGGCCAGGCGGCTGTGGATAGGAATGAATTATTATTAGACATTAGTAATCTTGACTCCATTAGTAATAATTGGGGAGTTTTTGCATGAAAACATAATTGCCTTTTTTTAAATAGGTATAGTTTATTATTAAACATTGAAAAAAATTTAAATAACTTAGGTGGGTCATTGACCAAATGACCTTATGGAGAAGCCGCGTCTGAAACACATTAGATATTATTCATTCAAATGAATTTTTACTACCTTTACTACTACGTGCATTTCCATTATTAAATTTCGTAATAAACCCACTTTTTTACGGAAAAGAAAAATCGCCAACTGAAAATTTGATGCAAAGTTTATGAATAGTTTCCATAGTTCTCTCCGAAACTGGCTCTAATTCAGTATTTCGTAAAATAATAATTTTTTAAGTAAAAACACCGGGAAACATCAAAAATTACTTAAAACTAATAATACAAAAATTCCAATACGTATATTATTTTCAGTTTCATAATTAACTTGTACAACTATTCGAGTGGAAGAATATAACGGCTTCGTTTCTTTTCGCGGTTATAACTTCATTGTTGATAATAACAGAATAGTTTTGCGGCGCTGTATAGCCGGGGTATAGGGATGATACACGGCCCTGGGAGTCATAATATATCTTCAACCCTCGACGGCTGCTGCTACCCAAGTGTTACACGCTACACCACCCTTAATTTATTGCGCACACCCCTGAACCTCCAAGGAATCCTCACATACGTGAGTTATTGACAAAAAATAGCCTTCACTTGTAATTCTTTATTTATTGTAAAAAAAACACAAAAAGCTCACACAGAAATCGTATAATTTCTATTTGCAATATAATGATTATTGTTAGATAACTTAAATAGGTAGTATAGCTTACCTTAATATTGGTTACCTACACAGGTAGAAATACAATTCTTCATAGAAAAATATTTGTTGTTTGATCACGAATTATTTGTCAGAAATAATATTTATTTCGGTAGAAAGTATATTATTTAAATGAAGATTAATTTTTTTCAACTAACAAATAATTGCTTTTTGGGTGAAGTATTTGATTCTTTTGACACATTATTGTTTAGTGGAAGCATTTATTATTTTCCTGAAATAAGGTATTACTTGGTGCAAACAAGAATAATTTTTATTTATAGTATTAGCTTTCGTTGTTTGGGTCAAATACATTGATATTTGGTTTAAATGTGACCTTATTTCAGTTAAATAATACTACCTATTATTTTTATTGCTGTCTCGCTCCAAGGAATGAAAGATAGAAAGAAAGAGAAAATATGGGAGGACGAGGGCGCACTCTAGTGTCGGCGTTCAGCGCTATTCCGTGATCGTGTAAGTAGGTACGCGTCTGCAGTCTTCCTAGAGGTTTTGTGCGAGCAGTTTTATTATTACTTATAGCCGCCGATTAACCGAGTTTGGTGTGGTGTATGTGTGTATTGTGTGTTTTCAACTTCTTTTGTAAGTAGGATACGCATGAACAATAATGGATACAAATCTCAAAGAACTACTAGAAATGTATCAAATAAGCCACCTGTATGAGGCGCTTTCCTTGGTGAGTTTTGTATAGTTTTTTTATACCGAATATTATTTTTTAATTGTATTTAAATAAATACTTTTATCGCATTACAAATTATCGTGTTTTTCTAATCCAATTTCCGTTCCATTCAACAGAATATCTTTATGAATTGAATAAACTTATTAGTTTTATTCGAATCGACAAAAAGTAAAGTTTGTGAATAATGATAAAGACAAAAAAGGTGATAATGGGCAAACACTCAAAGTTAACAAATGGGCTGTTGGTTCCTGCCTGGACTTCATTTGTTGCTTCCCAAATCATGCCTATCTTTTGATTTGGTTAATGTTACACCGTACTGATGATTGCCAAATAGCATGAAACACGCAGTTTTTTCTTTTTGTTAACTTTGAGTGTTTGCCCATTATCACCTTTTCTTGTAATTATTACATTTACACTCGCTAATCTTACATCCTTATTGATAAAGACAAAGGTTGCTTTGCTTTAAATAAATAATATTTTATTTGAGTGAATACCTAGAACGGGTAATTCAACCCATCACAGTTGTTTGACGCAACTTTCTTAATTTTTTAAATAGAATAAATGTTTTTTAATATTGTAGATATTTGTTCCTTCCAAATATATCATTTATTCAAGTCAAATCGTTAGTATTTTCATGGGAATAAAAATTAACTTCCTCCAAATAATATTTTAGTTGTCTCAAATTAAATGTTGCTTTTAAATTGAAACAAATCAAATGTTTTATTCAAAGTTAGTCTAGGGTTCGCCATATACAAGAATCAAATTTGTTTGAGTTAAATAAATTTTATTTGATTCAAGTATCCCTTTCTATCTGTGTACCTGTCACTTATGTACAGTGTGTCCCGATTTGATACCTACTGGACAGCTCAGAAATATACACGGTGTCTATTTTTAACCATATACAAATCCATAAAATCTTCATTTTTGGAGGTAATCGCCTGCATTTTTTTTGTTTCAAAGGCCTTCAAAAAACCACGTCTTTTGACTTTCCTACCACTTTCAAAATGCAAATCCAGGGTCGGCTACGATTTTTTTTATACTGAGAATGTTGGCGGAAACCACTAGCTATTTTCTTAGTTAAAATCCCACACCACAGCGTCAATCAAGCCACCCCAAATCCTCCATATACCAAATTTACATGGAGTTCTATTCTACAGAGTGCCAAAGTTGAGCAAAATAGGAATTTTAAAGGCATCTGGCAAGTCAAGTGTGCCATGGAATTACCTCGAAACAGTTAAATTTCGAGTTAAATGGTCGACAGGACCACTCAATGTTTTCGTGTGCAAAGATCTAATACAAAATATCAATAGAAATATACCTAAATATAAGATTTAAGTAGGGTTTATAATTAGGGTTTCTTGAAAACTCGCTATTTTAAAATATCATAGTATGTTACTACCACATAAAAATTATATATTTCTGAGGTATCCAGTATCAAATTAGGACACACTGTATAAACTGTGTTTCACTCTGAGTCGAGACAATTCCGTACTTTTTGAAATATTCGCCTATGTTCAAAAACTTTTTCGGCATATAATACTCGAAATGTGGGTTATAATTTTTTGAAATTGGCCTATTCAATGGCCAACTGTTATTAATTTGCCATAGTTAGAAACCCTTTGTTCAAAATTTTAACTGTCCAATTTATACATGGCGTTCAGTAAATGGGGCCAAAATTCGAAAAAATTGGGTTTTTCGGAGTATCCTGTATAAACCACAGGGCATATTTTGATGATCCGTTTTAGCGAATCGATTAAAGTTTACTTAGGGTATTATTTTACATAGTGTAGCCAGTGTAGCTCATACAGAATGTATGTAAAAAAACAAATTTGACGAAAAAATAATTTACTTAAAAAATATGTTTAAATAAAATAGGGATATCACATTAAGCATTAGGCGCTTAGTTAACTGTCAAATATGTAGACGATACCGTTTTTGTTTCCATGGCATTCATGGCACGCCTAATTTTGTTAAAAAAATATGTTTCAACTTGCTGAATTAATTACTAAAGGATAGAGAATGATGATGCTCCGATATTTGTAATAAGGAAATGTTAAAATGAAGTATATTTTTCCAAGAATGCAGTACATTTCCAATTTTTTATTTAAATGATTTTTTTAATTAAGGCCCACTTTGCCTGATCCTTAAAAGTACCTCAGAAGCAAAAAAGGGCTTACGCATCGTACAGTTTATTAAAATTTTCCTGCTGGATACCGACAGTTTCGTATTTTATTACTTTGAATTAAACTATGAAGTCGAATGTGAGTAGAGATTCATGGCTTGACTTGATATTCAAGCTACTTGACTTGACTTGAAATCAAGTCAAGTTCAAGTCAAGTAGTAATTTTCCAATATCAAATCAAGTCAAGTATTTATTTCTCAAGTACCGTAGCGCGGTGTTACTTTATAACAGTTTTGACATATTTGTCACTAAAACTACCTGTAAAAATAAGCTAATAAATTGGCGGCTAATGTATGTGATATTTCTGATACTTGGCTACAGCTGCAACCATTTAAATTGTCAGACAAATGTGATGGTTACGAGTTTTATTTTTTTAAATTTTTGTGTAAAGTAACCTAACTGCGGTGTCAAGTTACACAGTGATATAAAAATGCATAAAATTCAAATTAGGACTGTATGAATGGAGACTTTACACATTTTGTAAATTTTAAAAAGTGTGTCGACTCGAAACATTTATTTAATAAAAAAAAACTGCAAATTTTAACAAAAGTAAAAGTTTAATTCTTGTAAGACATAAAATATCAATATAGAAAACTTAAAAAAAAAACATTCTAAAAACGAAAAAAAGTATAAATAAGTAATATTCAGTCTTAGAAATTGTAGTTTGTCGTGTCTATTAGTTGGAATGAATATATCCCTCTCTTCACATTTTGAGGTTTTAAATGTTTAATAATATCGCCTTCACTTTGCTGTTGCCCAGTTTCCTTTTATATACGCGGCCCACATTGTAAACTGAAACAAAAAGTTCATATTTACCGAGTTATTTACCAATTTTATAAATCCAGACTTATGTGTAAAGTAACCCTAATGTACAAAAAACAACATAACTTTCTAAGGGAATATTACATTTATTTAAAATTGTGAATACACAGTCTTCATAAACCAACTTATGTTGTATATAGCCAAACAATGTCAAAACAGTTACCAAATTAAGGCAGGTACCCTTAGCACATACCTGTTGTTGAAACGACCAAAATTCCGCGCCACTACAAGCGGCCACCACGTTTGTCTCACAACACACTAAAAATTGTTCCCTTATTGTAAAGCTCCAGCCATCATGTGGCCTTGACGAATGCTCAGTTGATTTATTGCAACTTTGCCAGATTTCATCAAAATTTAATTTTTAGAGGGAACATGCCTGTCTGTGTAAAGTGACCAATAAGTTGCAAAGTAACACCGCGCTACGGTAATTGAAAAATCAAGTTTTTCTTGAAGCTACTTGATTACTTGATTTTTTATCAATTTCAAATTTTAATATCGCAGTTAGGACAGTTAGGTAAATAATATTAATAAACCTTTGCATTGTACACTTTTTTTGCAAAACTAGGAAAGAACAAAAATAAACTATTTTAAGTCCGTACCAAAACTATGTGTATAGTCTGTGTAACAACAAAAACTTCTATTTGTTTGTCTGTGTCTGTGTAACATAGACAACAAAAATTTCTATTTGTTTCACGTTAACACCGTTCAAAGCAATTTTGTTTTCTTAATATATAATCATTTTTCTCGGAAACTTGGTTATTATTTTGTGTGTTAATAATAAATAAACATGTTCACAAGTAAAAGTAAATTTTATTTTATTGCCAATTTTAGAGATTCATGGCTTTACTTGATATTCAAGCTACTTGACTTAACTTGAAATCAAGTCAAGTTCAAGTCAAATAGTAATTTTCCAATATCAAGTCAAGTCAAATATTTAATTTGTCAAAAGCTTGATTTTCAAGTCAAGTCAAGTTATTTGTTAAAATGTCAAGCTACTTGACTTGATGAAACCCTAAATGTGAGTACTAATTTTCACAATAACCATTGTTACATTATTATAAATGATTATCGGTGAAATATAGGAGGCATAGCATTAAGCAATAATAAAAAAAGTTGCACTTTATGTAGGACTTGAATACTTATTAAAATTGATGTAAGTTTCCCTACTTACATTTTCTTAGTGGTTTAAAGCCATTGCTTATATATATTATATCACCTCTTATAATTTCAAAATGTTATTTTACAAGTCCCGAACTCGACAAAATATGGAAGCAGCAAATCTCTGCAAAAATCGGAATTCCAGAAGACAGCCGGGGCAGGGGCCGGGGGCAAGACCTTCCACCCCCCTCCCCGCCGCCCCTCCCCCATCCCGTCCGAATGTAATATCGCGGGTGCCCCCCAAGGGGCGCACAAATATGCAATATTGCCAACATAAATTGATTCTGGATACGCTCCCCGGCCCCCCTCATTTAACACGTTTTCAAAATATGGGGGCGGCCTTATTATTTACTGCCCGATACAGATACGCCGCCGGGAAAATTCACCCTGTTCCAGCTTTATACGCGCTCCGTAAAATATACGTGTTTGTTTGGCGGAGTCCCGGGCCCCCAGCTGCCTCGCCTTATAACTTATAAAATGTGTCTATAAAACGGGGGCGGGGGGGGGGGGGGGGGGGGGGGTGAGATTTGTCTCTCATTTTTTTGAACGTTTCGCTATCTTTGCCTTTAGGGACCTTTGGAGACCATTGGAAATTATCAGAACCAAAAAGTCTCAAAAGATCATTTAACGTAACCTTTCGGTTTGTTTGAACAACGATCATATTCTCTATGCAGACTATACAGGGTGGCCCACCACAAACTGCATCGATCTATATATGGAAAACTAAAAGTAGGAAAATTCTGAAAATTTGGCACCTTACCAATGCCGATGGGCGCTGCTCAACTAAAATATTTTGGTGAATCTGGCACTTCCGGTTATACCGGAAGTCGATATCAACTTTCTTATTTCAAATGGAACACCCTGTATATTATGGAATTTTTTTATTCTGGGCATCATTTTGGAACAAAAACATGCAACATGTCCTATGTCTAAATCCAACCGTTTTTGAGATATTTGCATTTTTCCGAAAAAAATGACAGGTGCAGACCTAAAGTCAATTAGCAATTTATACGAGGAAACCGCGAAATTTCAAAACGAATTTTTGGCATCGTGTAACAGAAGCCCTGACCTAGTGATCTCTGATGAGAAATAAATCCGTTCTTATACAGGGTGTTCACAAAATATGAATAAAAATTACATTCAAAATGTGCTTAAATCTCGAAATTTTCGCATGGAAACCCCCATTTTTTTTAATGCGATCTTATTCACCACTAAAAATAGTGACAACTTTGTGTAAGGTTTCCTATACCTAAATGCAGTAATTTTCGATTAATTTATGAAAATCCCACTTTTCGTCCATAAAATGCGGGGTTTGTTTAACGCTTGGAAAATCATATTAGCCGTGGACGTTGAAAAGACAATCGCGGCTGAGAAAATTTCACTTGGTCATTATTGTCGACAATAATGACAATATTATATGGTGCATTAACTTTTACGTTGTGTTTGACGACAACCTTAAAAAAACCTTAAAAGTGAAATATTATGTTGCTTGCAGAATATGTATAATGTATACTTTTGAAAACTGCCTGACACTTATGTCCTAATATGACGCCAATTAAAGTTTTTTATGCTGTTTCAAGTGACTTTAGCAATACTATAAACTGCAGCAACGACGGACGCGGCCGGCTCATGGATGGGTAACCGCGTTCTTTAAATGATATTTTTTTGAAAGGCCCATTCATTTTTTTTTATTTATGACAATTAAAATGATTTGTTTACGTATAAATGTCACTAATGTCAAAAATTGCAAGAAAATATAAAACACACAAATTCATTTAGAGTAAAAATATAAAAAATTACATGTAATAAATAATAATATAAAATGTAAACAACTGCCAACTCAATGTTGTGAATTAGACCAATCTCATCTGATTGCAATAGCATTGAATTTCATTTCATTATTATAAATAATGTTCGTCCTTAAACGAATATAAGTTCACCGCCTTCCATCAAGCACATCTCTTAACTCTTTAAGTTTTTGAGATAGAAAAAAATTTCAAACAAAAGTTGCAGCATGTTGCAAACAGTTTTTTTTGTACGTATATACAATACCTATACAGGATGATTTCTAAAAGCGGGCACACCAAACACACGTTTTTATTTATTTTAGTTTTTCTAAATCTACTCGCCATTATTAAGATTGTCTTTTACCGTTTTTGAAATATTTAATTTTAAATTTTTATTTAACTTGGATTTGTGGATCTCGTGAAGATAGAAGATCAATGAGGCAACCTTTAGAGAAGTAAAATACATAAATAAATAAAGTATCTAATAAAACTACAAAATTTCAAAAAAAAATCCATCTGTGGCAAAAGATCTGGTGAAAATACATTCGATTTTTTGCTTTAAAGCCAAAGCTTTTATTTTTTAAAAGCCCTTAATTTCATATAGGATTTGGATTTGGATATGTCCAAAATTTTTTGGCATTTAGTGTTGCACGAAACCAGGGACCCTTTAAAGTAAGGGGACCCAGCATTATACTTTCCAAAGTGAAGCCGTTTCTTTCCCCATTCTAATGGTCTCAATGATGCCAAGCATGCCATTTTATTGCAGAATCTAATAATGTAACAGGTACTTTGTTCGTTAGTAAAAATTAATAATGGTTTCCATGATTTCTAAAAATTAGGCTTGACAATGTTCTGTCAACAAACACAGAATATGGCAAGTGCCAAATGAATCAAATTTATTTTATATTTGAATTTGGTTTCCTGCCATTATTTCCAGGAATTTAAGTAATATAAGTATGGTAAGTCAGTGCCGATTTTGCTTATTTGAGAATTTGTCGCTATTGCACCTTGTTACCAGGTTCCTGAATCTATTTGTAATAATATGTGTACTTGAACTTTCTTCCCTTGTTGAATGTACGAGTATCTACCCAAAGAACTTTCACAGATTTCGGGATGGACTAATAAGATTAGGTCTTGTAGTTAGTTCTAATCATGTAGTTTTTTCTCGGTGCTCATTTTTGTAATTTTATTTCTCTTCCAAGGTACCTCACAAACGTACAATAAACTTATAGTTGTAGATAAAAACTGTTTAAAAAAAGACCTGACTGAAGCTACCTGCTTAATAATTTAAAATTTAGGAAATACCATTTTTGTTTTGAACTAATTACTTATACGTAATGCCCACGTAATGGGAATTGTAGGATTACTAAAGGTGAGACAAGAAAAATCTGGTTGCAATTATTGGGACTACTACAGGCAGCCGACTATCTGGAAGTTAGATAACTTAAAAATTGTGAACTATGGTGGGAAATATTTTGCCTCCTTTGGAGTCTATGGCACTGGCATGTCACATAAAACCTGATGGCAGTTGGACACTGACCACTTATGTGGCCTCCTTGGAGTATACAGAAAACAAACTTCCTCCAGTTGGACACTGACATATAACATAACCTTGTACCAGCCCACATATGTGGTCTCCTTGGAGATATACAGAAAACAAAGCTTCACTTTTCCTATGTGATAGACTGTGACATGCTGGGACCCCTTATTTTAAAGAGTCCCTGCACGAAACAAAGAGTAAGTTGCCCATAGGTTGGAGGGGTGAAATTTCACTAAAATATGCCAAGATGACATTTTTAAAGTTTTCTCAGCTTTTTTCGATGTGCGCCAATCCGTAGGCTTTTTCATAACGAATTCGGCTTTTTTACGGTAATGAATTTGTAGAAACTACCTCTGCGGCTTGTCTTAATTCTGGAGGAGTGCAGTCGACATCAAGTTCAATATCTGTATAACTTTCCACTTCGATTTTCATTATTTTATTTTATTCAAACAGCAAACAAGTTTTTAAAATAATTACTAATTCTGACAACTAAATGCCCCCATATGTCAATAATTGTTTCTTTCAAAGCAATCTGATCGTTAGTAAATAAATAGGTAGGCAAATCCATATCCCACTGCATTCGCCAAATTTAAAAATATATATTAATATGAATATAACCGATATGGTTATGAATAAAATAGTATACATGGGCTGTTAGCTGACCCGTTTTGGCTTATTTACGTGTGCTTTTGTTAAAAGTGCGATTATGGACAATAGTTGCTTGTTTCTTTGTTAGTTTTGTAATTAGACGACATTTATAGGCACAGAGCCACAAGGGACCGTTATAGGTGTCTTTAGCACTGCCCGTGTAACCAATATCATTTAGATTAGGCGCCCCAGCCTCGGCCCCACGTTGGGCCGGCCGCGTAGAACGCGCGGCACTCGCGGCTGGCGTCGGCAGCAATGCAGCCGACGCATACTTGTCGGCTGCAACGTAAAGGTATGCAACAAATATTGACTCGTCTCCGATATTTAGTGGTGGACGGATCGGGGACGTAGCCCCGTCCCCGTCCCGCGATCCGAATTCCAACTCTCAATTTGTTGTTCGTTGGTTCGTGTTTAATTAGTTGGGAAATGCGGCGTATTTTATTATGGCCGACGAAATATATTATAATACCTATATATATATTATAATATATATGGTGTTAGGTTATGGCTTTATTTGAAAATGAATTTTGCCAGAATATGCATTAATAATAACAACTGGGATACACCTAGTTTGGAGTATTGTGAGTGTGACAATTATTATTATAATTGTTATTATTAACTTGTGTTGTCATTTAGATTTGTTGGGCGAAGGGTTTAAGTTCTTTGACAACATTTCGATTAATTTCATTGCGCTTTAAATAACAATGTAATACACTAAGGAAGAAATGAATAAAATAATTAATTAATTTTTCATAGATTTTATGAAGACCTTGTAGATATATAGGGAACCGCAGTTATTCGATTATAAATGAAAATAGAAATTTAAATTTCGGTAACAGTGACGTCATTGTTCCGGACCATACGAGGGTATTTTCGAGAATACATGGAATAATTATTATTATATATAGTTTCTACAACCAGCAGTTAAAACATGTTATTACAAAGAATAATCTGAAGACAGACTTATGAAGCCATATTCAGATATTTTTTATTATGTCGAATTCATAAACATAAACATATTTATTGGTCCACTAGATCATTACAACGATATAGGACAAGTCATACAAAACAGGCAACATTATGAACTGTACTTCCAGTTTCCAGTGACAATAAGGATGGAAGATTAGCGAGTGTAAATGTAATAATTAGAAGAAAAGGTGATAATGGGCAAACACTCAAAGTTAACAAAAATAAAAAACTAGCATACACGTGTTTTATGCTATTTGGCAATCATCAGTACGGTTAACATTAACCAAATCATAAGATAGGCATGATTTGGGAAGCAACAAATGAAGTCCAGCTTCCGTGGCGATGTTAGTACAAGCCCCAAAATAGGGGATGTGCTGACTGAAGCTGCAAATGTGCTGTTGGCTCCTGCCTGGACTTCATTTGTTGCTTCCCAAATCATGCCTATCTTTACTAGTTACTAGTTACTAGTTTTTTCTTTTTGTTAACTTTGAGTGTTTGCCCATTATCACCTTTTCTTCTAATTTGTACTTCCGGTGTTCATATAAATTTAGGCCGGGGTAGGATAGGGCTCTCGGCCAGATCCTTGTTGATTTCTACAAATTTGGAAGATACAGTGGTGAATGGCCAATGAACCTGTTTCCTGTGTCACTTCTTCTTCACATTTATTTTGTTGTTTTCTGGATTCAACACCAACCTAACTTGTTCTTGTTGGTGTTTACTATGTTTTGTGAAATTTCGGCTCTGATACTATCAGCTTGATACTAGATGGCGCCACTAGTTGGTTTCTCACCTCCAAGGGCAAGTTACTCTATTATAACTGCTACCATTTCGGTTTGAGTCGTTGGGGAAGGTTATGGCTGCTTTGATGAACCTAATAAGGGGAAACAGCTGTCGTAGTCTACCATCTCTAACGATTCAAATATGAAAACACCGGCACATCCATTAGAACGTGGATGTTGGTATGATATTACCAGTGTCCGAATTTTATAGTCCCATGAAGCCGCTAACTTTCCTTTTGTAAAAAGACATTTTGGCAAAAAAGACGACACACAACATTCTCTGTATAACTCCCTATACAGGGTGTATCTTTGATAGGTACAGAAATTTTAACCACGTAATCGGGGACGTTCATAAAACCGAAAAATGAAAAAAAATTTTTTAATCGATGTTTAGAAAATGGGGCAAATCAATCTTTATCCGTGCTCAATGCACGCCGCTGGATCGTCACTAGAAGCGCTTAGAGGGGAGGTCTAACCTCTCCCTAGGAGATGGAGGGGAATAACGTTAGATTAGGAAGGGGAATACCGCGACGTTGCCGCATGTCAGAGTGGAATAAATCTGCTTGCAGAATTAGGTACCTAGGTACCTTTGAAAATTACTGCTGGTAGGTATCCACGTTTTTTTATGATGTCGGTTGCTGTGACGAACTGTTTATTGCTTTCTTCAGAGGCGCACACAATAATTTAACAAACACGTCAGTTTTTATCACTTTACTGTTATTTTAAGTCCCTAGGCAGCAGAAATGTATCCGAGCGCCGCTCGGAGAAGTCATTGCTAGAAAACTCATTGCTGATTTCACACTCATAATTTTTTGACAAGTCTTTTGTGGAGTAGGTATCTACCTACCTACCTATTTTACAACTGATTTTCAGGCCACAATTTTTTTATACTAATAATTAGCCATCTCTTGGGACACCTTGTGATAATAAATTTCTGATCGGCAATCAACTGAATAAAGTATTTGTTTTAAAATACAAATTATCTGTAAAAATTGCAAATTTCCACAACCACCCATAGGGTAGAGCGTAGAGCAGCGGCGCGTTACTTTTTTTTAGCGAGTGTTCGCCTGTAGCCCTATCATCTCGAAAAAAGTGGGGGAAGACTGTAATTTGACGTGAATTTAACGCGCGGCTTCGATTTGTTCACAGTTTTTAATATTTTTCAACCCTTGCCCGATAGTGCGCCACCTTTAAACCCCCTCAGGGTTGTGGTCCTATGTATTATCTACTTTTAAAAAATTATTCGTTTCCGAAAAAAGTGGGGGAAGACTGTCATTTGATGTGAATTTAACGCGCGGCCCCGATTTGTTCATCGTTTTTAATATTTTTCTACCCTTGCCTGATGGTGCGCCACTTTTAAACCCCCTCAGGGTTGTTGTCCTGTCTATTGTCTACTTTTAATAGTATATTACACACCGAGGTCTCTCGAGATAAAGTAAACTTTCCACCCGGGCGGGAGGGCGGGAAGTAAAAGTGAAAAAATTGACACTTTCAAACTTCTAAAAAGTCAGAAATGTCGATATTACATACATGGTTGTAAATAAAAAATTATTCGGTTCCGAAAATAGTTGGGGAAGACTGTCAAATTGGCGTGCTTATCATTTCCGCATTTTTTAACCCTTTGCCGTTTCGGAACTCTCTCAAGTTAATTCCTTACCATTCCTCTTACTTTTCGTAAAAACTTGGTGGCGAAATGTCCCCAAAAACCGAAAAACAGCGACTCCTCCTGGTGAATTTAAGCTTCTGCGTGCCCTTGACTACTGCCCGACATTCCTTCGCCGAGATTCGCCAGGCGCGGGCATATGACGTTGGCGTCGGGCGCTGGCGTCCGACGCCAACTTCACACAAAAACGACGCCGCGCCGAATCGCGCAATAATTACAATTACGAATGAATTCACTGGCACTGATTCACTCGATTTTGCTCCATTTCCACGCCGCCCGGCCCGGCCGACCTACTAAATTACAGCTGGGCGAGGAGCGCAAGCGCGGGGCGCCACTTGACATCGACACTACAGGTGATCCCCACTACTCATAACTAGTGCGCGATATTAGCCAATCGCGGCTCGCGGCCCCTACTTCTCTCGGGGCGGCGCTACTATGTTGCCAAGTGTGCTGAAAATTTACCTGATTTAGTAATTTAATTCCGTATAAATTTAATTGTGTAGTGGATTTTTACATGGATTTACCCGTTTTTGTGCGTAATAATTATACGAGATAGTAGATTAACTTATAACGAATGAAACCCCGTATAAATCCGCGAAAATCAAAAATCGGATTTAAGGGACTTTAAGTCAGTTTGGGGACATGTCGGCATAAACGGCAACACCGAATAGTGGTATTGAATGGTATGGGGGAAAGCTTGTGCGCACGTACGCCGTCTCCGTCACCGTACCGCCGCGCCGTAGCCGACGCGCTAGTCGAAGATCGTCCGTCCAATTTTGGGATTTAACAGCTGATTGATATCGATCCGCGTCCGCCTGTAATTTTTGGGAGCGCCAGCTTCAACAAGCAATTTATTATTATACAGAATGCCTTACGTGTAGCTATTCTGTGGTATAACAATTCTGTTTCCAAAACGTGGACGCGTATGCAAACGTCGCGTCTCGCTAACCGATATTGTTCCGTTACTTTGCTTTGTTTTACGAACTGTCGTCGGAACTGAACCTGCTTCTGTACATTTTTCCAGATCCGTTCGCCATTTTTTTGGACCAGCAGTGATGTCCAAACCTGTTGCAATTGCCGCTACGAATTTGCAGTGAAATAACAAGTGATTTTTTCATATTTCCGTTAAGAAATGCAGTGTTAAACGTTCGCGGCCTTCGTATGAAAACAGTGCTAGATAGGTTCCTACTAGGTACCCCAATTACGTGCGAGGATAAAAGAAGCAGCTTCAAGGGTTCGCGAAAATTCGGGTTTTATTAGACGCATACGGTATGGAAATAAATCAGCTGAGGGAAACCGAGACGTCCCTAATATTTGGCATCGCGCCGCTTTAAGTGTGCAGTGAAAAAAAAAACAAGTGTTTTGTTCGTATTTCCGTAAAAAGAGACTATGAAGTGTTATACCTTCGCGACCATCGTATAAAAACAGTGCCACTAGTTAGGTAGGTACTTAGTGCTTTATGTGATTTTGTGAAGATTTTTGGATAGTATCTAAACACAAGAAAATAGTAAAAATAATCGATGCATCTCAAAGGTAGGCTTTTTCATGCTATTCGTCGAGCTATTCGCTAAAAGAACCTTTAAGGAGTTGTCCAAAAATTATTTATTTATTTATTTAATCTCCACATACACCAAATGATACATGGTTGCGTCAATATTCTTCAAATACTGCGAAAAAGCCTCGGAAAAAGCGATTCGACTGGCAACCAGTTACCTAGTGCTTCTTGTGATTTTCGAGAGGATTTTTGGATAACATAAGAAAGGAGTACGACACCCGCAAGGAAAATCATCCAGGCATCCGAAAGGTAGTTTTTTTGCATGCTATTCGCTAAAAGAACCATTAAAGATTTGTTCAAAAACTAGTTGAAAGACTATTCCTGAAATACTGTGAAAGAGCTATACGTCTGACAACGCTGCACGGCGGAATTGGGGGGGATCCGCCGGAACCGGCCTCAGTTCCAGCTGGTCCCGGCAAGGTCAAGGACCCATGGCCGTAGCGTCGGAAAAAGGGGTTTTAATAGCGTTTTAAAAAAAATTATTTCTGACGTTAATATGCACTTTAGAAAAATTTTAATTGCATAGGCGTAACAAGTGCATTTTTCCCGACCTGCCCTTAAAATTTCTGTACTTATCAAAGTTACACCCTGTATATCAAAGACCAAAAATGTCTCGTATTTGACTTCATCGTCCCACAAACCCCCCCCCCCCCCCTCCCCCCGACACCAAATTTTCTGCGAATATTTCGAATTTTCTGGAACCTGTTTATAGACTTTTTCTTCTTCTTCGATTCTGAGACAAACTTTAAATTTTTCGCACTTATTTATTATTGCCACTATATACAGTGAGTACGAAAAGGTTGGAACAAATTCAATAAAATCTCTATGGGCAAAGAAAAATATCGCTCGGATATGTCAACCTTAATTTTGTAATGTGCACATTTGCATTTTTTTGTATTGTAAGCCCCACTTTTGAAAAAAAAAGTTTAGTTTATTTTTCACAATCCCGCATATTCACCTATTCATGTCATGATTAGGTACTATAGGTTTATTAAAAAAATCGACTGGGATGACGTTTTGGCACATAAAATATCGACCTTTTGGGGTCGATTTTACGAGAGAAGGTTTAACAAAGACAACAAAAATATCAACCCTGAGATTTAGTTGATTTCGCGCATTTTTCACTGAACCCCATGTACTTTATATCACTATCACATTAATAATTGCACTTATACCTTTTGCAGTACTGACAATTCGGCAGGAAAGCTTGGAATGCATTCTCCCAACTTCGTTCGCCACTAACGACAAGGTTGTCAATTGTACTTGCATCGATGTCTCAACACAAAATTTAAATTCGCTACATTTGGCTCGGCTCGCCGCTCGCCGTCCGTTGTCTCGTCATGGCTGACTTCCAGTTGCAGAGATGATATTATTCGGTCTAATTCTAATTCGTTCATTTCTAGTGCTATAATATGATCCCCACATGACACTTGGAGTTTTTACTTTGTCAGGGTGTCAGCTAATGTAGCCTTCGCTCACCTCCCACGCGCTAAAACCCAACCTAACAAATCCAATAACGACTCCCGTCACACAACAAATTCCCCAACTCCTCATCGTCTTGTGGAGTTCCTAAACTTGTTTAGCACCCCTGGAAACTTAATGTGCGATAATGAATAAATAATAACCGTCTCTCTCTGTCTTTAAAGGAATCCGAACTATACTGCAACCCTTTGAAACGCGGGTCTAGGATTTGCCTATGCATATGCTACTAAATTATACAGGTGGTCCTCGAAATCTTGGCGGAAATTAATAGTTAAATTAGGTAAGGATCCGGGTAGGTGTCTATCCCGGTAGCGGTGGATTATTTAAGTGGCTAAGCTTGATTCATTGTAAGTGGAAGTTGACTGACTGAACGGAAGTTTCGGAAGTTGCTTCGACGAGTTGGGTTGTTGCCAAGAATACACGTTGGATAAAAAATGTGTAAAGTTATTCATTGTTAAGGTAAGAAAATACATACTTGTGGAAGTAAATCAAGGGACCGGCGTATCCAGCGTATCCAGCGTGGCGCTGTGGAAGTGCGGTATTTGGCACGCTGCACCGCCCAGCTCGATAATTAGCATTCCATTAACGGCTGTGTCAGCTTTTATCGTTTTATCGGTAGAGAGTGCTGCATACTCTGGTCCCTGAGTCCCTGCCGTTATTGTTAGATTCTACTACCTCTAATCGAACTCCGAACAAATAGGGATATGTAAATGGAAAACTAAAAGTAGGAAAATTCTGAAAATTTGGCACCTCACCAATGCCGATGGGCGCTGCTCAACTAAAATATTTGGGTGAATCTGGCACTTCCGGTTATACCGGAAGTCGATATCAACTTTCTTATCTCGAATGGAACACCCTGTATATTATTGCATTTTTGGATTCTAGGCATCATTTTGGAAAAAAAACATGCAACATGTCCTATGTCTAAATCCAACCGTTTTTGAGATATTTGCATTTTTCCGAAAAAAATTACAGATGCAGACCTAAAGTTAATTAGCAATTTATACGAGGAATCCGCGAAATTTCAAAACGAATTTTTGGCATCGTGTAACAGAAACCCTGACCTAGTGATCTCTGCTGAGAAATAAATCCGTTCTTATACAGGGTGTTCACAAAATATGAATAAAAATTACATTCAAAATGTGCTTAAATCTTGAAATTTTTAAATGGAAACCCCCATTTTTTTTTAATGCGATCTTATTCACCACAAAAAATGATGACAACTTTGTGTAAGGTTCCCTGTAACTAAATGCAGTAATTTTCGATTAATTTACGAAAAACCCACTTTTCGCTCATAAAATATGCGGGGTTTGCTTAACGCTTGGAAAATCATATTAGCCGTGGACGTTGAAAAGACAATTGCGGCTGAGGAAATGTCACTTGGTTTATAAATTAGTGTCAACAATAAAGTCGGCGCGCTTAAATGTGTATAATAATTGGAAGCGCGCCCTTTCAACAAGTAGGCTTTGGACAGTGATACAATGAAACAACTGTGGGAAAATGTTTACTGTTACGTGTAAAATTTTATACAATCCGGGGAAAATGCCTGTTGCCTGTCTCTGTTTAACTCGTACCTTTTCGGCCTATCCTTTTCAAAATGCCCACTATTAATCAAATTGTGTCGCAATTTTGCAAAAATGTCCTTGAAAGGATGTCTTCTCTCTGGATACCTCTCGAAGTATAAATTGCTCGTTGCATCTGAATTTTACCCGGATTGTATAAAACAGACATATCCCATTTTTCATAGCTTTCAAATTTCATTGCGTGTTATAAAGTTTATAAATTACAAAAAAAAAACAGAAAAACCTTACACTGCCAAAACAGCTTAAATAACTGAAAATTTGACAGGTAACAGTAAACATTTTTTCGCGTTTGTTTCATCGTCTCACCGTCCAAAGCCTATACTTGAAAGAGCGCGCTTCCAATTATACACATAAAATCATAAAAGCTATTAGTAATTGATAACTACTTAAGTAAATCATTAAGTTTTATATATTTTTGGTATGGTAATTTTTAGCAGAAATATACAAGGTGTTCCATTTAAAAAATAATTTTTTCACCGATAACTCTTAAACCATTGACTTGAAAAAAATGTAGTAGCAGCATTGGATTCTACGTAAAAAAGTGCTTTAGGAATGTTTTTACAGAAACACAAAATTTTCAACCTGAAAAAAGTTACGGCCACTTTTCGAAAACGCACATTTTCGAAAAACGCCCTGTAACTCAAAAACGGTGACAGATATCGATTTGCGGTTTTCGCCATTAGGTTTATCATAAAAAATGAGCCTCCGACACCGATACCTATCAGTTTTTGTCTATCTCCGTTAAAACACCGTGTACATACTCGGATAGAAAATAATCAACAAAACATTTCTGGCTGACAGCGCCATACTAACCAGTTGTTGAATAACTTTCGTTGGTAAATAGGTAAATAGACAAAGGGTTATATTTACATATTATGTATAATTAGACAAGACACAGTAAACGACATACGACATACCCGCTCTTACCCTACTCCCCAAGAGGTTTCATTGATTTTAACGGCCGTCTGTATAAATCAAGGGCATGCATAGTCAAAACTCGCTTCCCGCTACTCCCTTCCGAGGCTTCAAAGGGTTACGATCAAGTTTAGGTCCCGGGAAAGAGCAAAGCGACTTAGCGTGATGGCAGCTCCTACCCTTATCATATATTCATTATCACACATTAAGTTTCCCGGGGGTGCTAAGCGAGTTAGGGATTCCTCAAGAGGTCGAGAAGTTGGGAGGAGTCGTTTATTGAATTTCGGTTTCCTGTTTGGGGCGCGTGTGTATACCAGGCGAGTTTGCCGACGAGTGTGTGTGTTAATATTTTTTTTATTATACTTCTTTGAAAACACCTTATTTTCATCTGTTTTAGCAATAATGAAAGATGGGTTTTTTTCGGGCTATAGCGCACGGAAACAGCGCATGGAAAAACTTTCCGTGCGCTGAACAAAAATACCGAATATATGGCTTTAAAATAGAAATATACAGCAAAGTAAACTAAATTTAAGAAACTCTATATGCTCTTTGATATCCTATTTTGTAAAATGAATATTTAGCGTCCCCATTATAATTTTAAAAGAAATGGCTTGTGGCATATGGGACAAAATGCTTTATGTACCCCGATTACTGTAAGAAGTCCCGATTTTGTCAGATGACAGTCTCCACAAAATCCCTAGAAATTTTCTGTTAACTATGGGTATAACAATGGTATAGGTGTCTCAACCAGTTAATGACGTCACTCATTGATTTATGATGTGAAAAGTTATCCAAGTGATACGAAAAAAGAACATAATAAAATAAAAAACCTATTGCCAATCACGATTATAAAGCTACAAACAAAAATAACTATGACTACAACTCAATTTAATAATAATTTCAAACGTCATGGAAACACTTTCATTTTGGTATTTTGTTAAAATCAGCCACTTGCGCCAGCGTCTATGGGGCGGACTCAGGCAAATTTTGTTTCGGTGTTGTGAAAGTGACAGTGAAGGTTTTCCGGATCGTTCAAAAGGGTTCAAACTTTGGGCAGTGAAAATATTCGCGGGTATTATACGTTTCATAAGTTTTACCGTTATCTATGTTGTTCTTGTTCGTGTAATTAGTAGTTATTTATTGTGCAAATGGACTCGTTACTGACCTGGGCTTATGACCCGGTTGCTTTTTTTGCTGCATTAATGCCAACTTAGGATGGCGAAATTACCATTTGACAGTCCCAGTAAGGACTTCTTAAAATAATTTTACTATACTATTTCCTATTCCACTTAGCCAAAGTGTTTGGGTCTTTTCGGATGAGGTGCGCTACGTCTGCCTGATGAGGGCTAACAAGCCCGAAACAGGTACCTGTCGTGGTCTGTACACCTCCGAAAGACCCATACATAATTTCTATTAGATATTGGAAACTAGTTTGGTGTTGCCAATTACCAAAGCATTTTGTCCCATATTCCACAAGCCATTTCTTTTAATCCTATTTTGTATATATTTTAATTCTTAAGTGTTTCAATATTTAGATACATTTCTGTAATATTTTTGACGTTTTATTCACCTTATCTAACAA
The DNA here is from genome assembly GCA_963920635.1 of Pseudeuparius sepicola. Classification (NCBI taxonomy): domain Eukaryota; kingdom Metazoa; phylum Arthropoda; class Insecta; order Coleoptera; family Anthribidae; genus Pseudeuparius; species Pseudeuparius sepicola. Next base: position 10,061,650 of record OY987304.1, read on the forward strand.
TAACTAATTTACAACAAAGCAGCTTTGAAATAATTTGAGAGTAACCATGGAAACGCATCATACATACCAAACACTATATATTGTCTGCATTGTTTATTTTTTGTCAATTAAATTGATTATAATATGCCGATAAAATGTTTTAAGTTTCCGTTTTCAAAGAAGTATAATAAAAAAATATCGTTCATTACACGTCCAGAAATAGATTTTTCCGTGCTTGCATGACTTGTCACGCGCATGACTTGTCACGCGCGCACGGAAAAATCTTTATTTCCAGACTCGTAATGAAATATACTATTACACACATGGAAATGAGTCGAGAAACGACAACTGATCTACAGTGTGATTTAACAAGAAGTGTCGTGTTGTAGTAATGTACAATTTTTTTCGAATTTTGAAATTGCATTTGGAATTTGAGTCCTGCCTTGTGTGATACAGGGTGTGTCCTAAACATGCGACAACAATTTAAGGGAATTTTCCTTGGATCAAAATAAAAAATGCTTGGGACAATTTCATTAATTTTTAATTTGATGGGGTTTCTTTCTTTAGACATATTAGATCTAATCCAGAATTTTACACAAAAATAATAACTCCTGGTAGATTCTTGCATTTTTCATAACGTAGATACTTGTACAAAGCAACTAAAAATACAACTTTTTTGTTCCTTGATTTTTTTGTACCTATGTGTTTGTTTTCGAGAAAAAAATTCCGAACTTTTTTATGCCTCGGAAGTTTGAATTTTTTTTTCTCAAAAACGAAGCAAAAAAATCAAGAGACAAAATAGTTGTATTTTTAGTTGGTTTATTAAAATCAAATCTTAGATTGTAACAGAATTTTTGTTACAAAACTTAAATACCCTGTATTTTGTAAATGAAGAAATTCTGGGCTTATTATTATGTTTATAGGAACTGTTTTTATTTTGACACAAGGGAATATTTCCTTAAATATTTGCCGCATTTTTAGGAAACACCCTGTATAAAAAATTAGTTGCTTCGGTGTTCTAAAGGGTATTTTAGAAGCAGAATAATTATTGAAAAATTCAGTACCAATAAAGCAACTTTATTTTTCAAGATATGAAAAAATTACACCCAAAAGCAATTTTATACCTACACATCAAGTTTCAGAAATAAAAAATTATTTTTTGAAAGTGGCGATTTTTTGTAATAAATTATTACGGACCCTGTATAAGAAAATTTTTTTCGCTGAGGAAGGTGACAACGGCCTTAGGTTGGATTTTTGTTTAATTCTTGGAGAAAAAAGAAGACGGGAAAGAGATTTCCATAATTTTTATAATAATTTAGTGAAAAAATTTCAAAAAATAATCTTATATTCCTGAAATTTGACATGGAGGAATAAAATAAACTACCTACTTTTTTAACCGACTTCAAAAAAGGAGGAGGTTGTCAATTCGGTTGTATTTTTTTTATTCTTTTTTATGTTTGTTACCTCCGAACTCCGTCATTTATAAACCGGTTTGGACAATTCTTTTTTGATTTGAAAGGGTATAGGTACCTACAGAATGGTCCCATTTAAATTTGAAGAAAATATTCAACCTCTAAGGGTGGAAAAATAGGGGATGAAATTTCATATTGGACCGAATTCGATGATTCTCTTTTTATTAGAAAGGGATTCCTTTAGGATTGGCCCCGTTTAAATTTGAAGAAAAAATTCCACCCGTAAGGGTGGAAAATCGGGGATGAAATTTCACATTGCACGGATTTCGATGATTCTTTCTTTATTGAAAAGGGGGTACCTTAGGTGTGGTCCCAATTAAATTTAAAGAAAAAATTCCACCCCTAAAGGTAGATAAATAGGGGATGAAAGTTCATATTGGACCGATTTGGATGATTCTTATTTTATTAGAAAGAGGTTGCCTTAGGGGTGGTCACATTTAAATTTTAAGAGAAATTAAATTTGAAGAGAAAAATTTCAATCCTAAGGGTGGACAAATAGGGAATGGAATTTAATATTGGCCCGATTTCGACAATTCTTAATAATTCACTAAAAAATAAGAAATAAAAAAATTACAAAAAATTAAAACCGACATCAAAAATTTGCCCGTATGCACACTCCACTAAAAATTAAAAAAAAATAACACCGACTTCACAAGTTACCTATCTTTGGAGTCGGTGACAGTAAGTTATGATGTATGTAGGATATGATGTATACAGATTTAAATTCCTTGCCTTGACTGTCACCAAATCCAAAGATAACTCAATGTAGAAAGAGAAAAATATTTGTAAAATTTTAGCTGAAATGTGCATATGGGCAAAGTTGGGAAGTCGGTGTTATTTTTTGTTAATTTTTTTAGTAGCACTTTTTTTTCCATATCTTTATTAGTTTGGATTTTACAACTTTACTTATTAATCCCTGAATCCCTAAATGAACGCGTTTTTTGCATACAAACATACTCATTTCCAAAATGTCATTACACCTCTCGTTACATCTATCTAAGGACACACTGCATATTCGAGCATTTGCTTAGTAATTTACAAGGTGACTCACTTTATAGCGACTAAATACAGTTGTTGTTAGAGGGTGTAATAGATAAGCTATGTGGGTACTGGCTAACTAATCCCATGTTATTGTCCCGTAAGAGAAAAACTTACTGATTTTCTCATTTATGCCTTGGAGAGGGTTGAAAGGTAATCGATGCTGAGTCGGAAAATAGTAATTTTAGGTTTGGCCCCAGGGGAAAACTTATGGAAAATTTGATTTTTCAAAACAGAAAAAAAGGTACTAATTCTCACTTATGCCATGTTCACCGTATGATTTCTTATACTATTCCGACCTCGAAAACCCAAAGGCATAAGTGTAGCGTGTGGAAAAAGGGTTGAATTAAGGGTTTGGCAGGTCACACAAAAAATGACTTGGTTTACTGACTCCGTCAGTTATGCCGTTCGAAACGATGAAAACTTATATCCTCACTAGCCCAAAAATTGATTGGCATAAGTGACGCGTGGGGAAAAATGCACTTTTGGGTCGGAAAATAACTCGGAAAAATTGTTTTTTTCGTCAACTGATTTCTGCACTTATGCCTCTGAAACTATAAAAAGTTTTATTGCTATTCATTTTATCCCTGACAAAATCAGTTGACGAAAAAAAAATTTTCCCAGTTATTTTCCGACCCAAAAGTGCATTTTTCCCCACGCGTCACTTCTGCCAATCAATTTTTGGGCTAGTGAGGATATAAGTTTTCATCATTTCGAACGGCATAACTGACGAAGTCAGTAAACCAAGTCATTTTTTGTGTGACTTGCCAAACCCTTAATTCAACCCTTTTTCCACACGCTACACTTATGCCTTTGGGTTTTCGAGGTCGAAATAGTATAAGAAATCATACGGTGAACATGGCATAAGTGAGAATTAGTACCTTTTTTCTGTTTTGAAAAATCGAATTTTCCATATGTTTTTCCCGGGGGCCAAACTTAAAATTACTATTTTCCGACTCAGCATCGATTTACCTTTCAACCCTCTCCAAGGCATAAATGAGAAAATCAGTAAGGAAAATCTGTCACTGTCTGACGGTCTATATAAGTGTGCCTCGAATGTGTGGAATGTACGTCAAAATGTTTTGATGTTTACGTGACGTTTCGACACACGACATAACTTTTTGACGTACCTATACGTAACGTTTTGTAGCTTACGATGCTTACGACACATGAAGAATTACCTATTGCCTATAGTGCAACAAATAGTAGCCAATATCTATTGATTCGATATAAAAATTCTAATTGACAATTTTCATCTTGGTTGCAGTCAAAAAAAAACTCTAAGAACTGGCTCCTTTCAATTTCCTATTTAAAAAAAGTTAGTCAGCTCCTTTACCGCTAAAGTGTCGCAAGTTCTCCCGATGCCCCCCCCTCCTACAATATACCTCCGCGTCGGGGTCTCCTGCTCCCGTCTCCCGCATTTCCGGAGTCCCAATTAGATTATACCTCGGGGGGGCGGTGGACGGTGAGAAAGGGCACATGCACGCTCGCCGGCCGGGCCGGAAGGAGCGATTAGCAATTGAAATGTGTAAAACGGGCCTAATCTGCGAATCGAACACGGTCGCGCGGGGCCGGCGGCGGTCGCCTAGCAACCGCCCGGCGCGGCGCCGGCCGGTTCGGACCTTCGGACGCGGCGGGTCTGCGGGGACGCGGTACGGACAATTTCGAGGGGAAGATCCGGGGAATGTTCTCGAGAAAGAACGGACTGTCGGCCTGTTTCCTGGGCTGGCGGACCGTACGGAATTTGGTGCGGTGCGCTTCGTGATGTTCTCGATTTTGAGTTTAAGATTCGAAAGATACTAAAGCATAGATTCGTTGAGTTTCTTGCTTTAAACAAGTTTGGTTTTTTTCTCCAAACTTTCCTCTACCCTAGGGAAGCAGCGGTTATTCAGGTGATATAGGTGAAGTCCATCTTCAGCGATATTTTAAAAATTACTTAGTTATTTACAAAAAAAATTAACAAAAAAATTAAAACCGACTTCAAAAATTTGCCCGTATGCACACTCCACTAAAAATTAAAAAAAAAATAACAACAAATAACACCGACTTCACAAATTTACCCATATTCACATTTCAACTAATATTATAGAAATATTTTTTTCTTTCTAAATTGAATTATCTTTGGATTTGGTGCGACAGCCAAGGCAAGGAATTTAAACCTATTTAGATATGAATACATCATATCCCACATACATCATAACTTACTGTCACCGACTCCAAAGATAACTCAATAATTTAGAGAGAGAAAAATATTTATAAAATTTTACTTGAAATGTCCATACGGGCAAATTTGTGAAATCGGTGTTATTTTTTGTTATTTTCTTTTAACTTTCAGTGGAGTGTGCATACGGGCAACCTTTTTAAGTCGGTTTTAATTTTTTTAAATTAGTGAATTATTAAGAATTATCGAAATCGGTCCAATATTAAATTCCATCCCTATTTGTCCACCCTTAGGACTGGAATTTTTCTCTTCAAATTTAATTTCTCTTCAAATTTAAATGTGACCACCTCTAAGGTAACCCTTTTCTAATAAAATATGAATCATCCAAATCCGTCCAATGTGAACTTTCATCCCCTATTTATCTACCCTTAGTGGTTAAGATTTTTCTTTAAATTTAAATGGGACGACACCTACGGTACCCCTTCTAACAGAGCTTCAAAATAAAAAAAAACACATGTATTGCAATATTATTGATGATAAAGGGAATTCATTAGCACTAGATTTGAAAAACCGCCAACTTACCTATTACCTATAGTGCAACAAATATCATGGAAATTTTATTTATTGCCACTATCTAATAATTCGATATAAAAATTCTAATTGACAATTTTCGTCTTGGTTGCAGTCAAAAAAAAAACTCTAAGAACTGGCTCCTTTCAATTTCCTATTTAAAAAAAGTTAGTCAGCCCCTTTACCGCTAAAGTGTCGCAAGTTCTCCCGATGCCCCCCCCCCCCTCCTACAATATACCTCCGCGTCGGGGTCTCCTGCTCCCGTCTCCCGCATTTCCGGATTCCCAATTAGATTATCCCTCGGGGGGGCGGTGGACGGTGAGAAAGGGCACATGCACGCTCGCCGGCCGGGCCGGAAGGAGCGATTAGCAATTGAAATGTGTAAAACGGGCCTAATCTGCGAATCGAACACGGTCGCGCGGGACCGGCGGTCGCCTAGCAACCGCCCGGCGCGGCGGCGGCCAGTTCGGACCTTCGGACGCGGCGGGTCTGCGGGGACGCGGTACGGACAATTTCGAGGGGAAGATCCGGGGAATGTTCTTGAGAAAGAACGGACTGTCGGCCTGTTTCCTGGGCTGGCGGACCGTACGGAATTTGGTGCGGTGCGCTTCGTGACGTTCTCGATTTTGAGTTTGAGATTCGAAAGAAACTAAAGCATAGATTCGTTGAGTTTCTTGCTTTAGACAAGTTTGGTTTTTTTCTCCAAACTTTACCCTACTCTAGGGAAGCAGCGGTGATTCAGGTGAAATAGGTGAAGTCCATCTTCAGCGATATTTCAAAAATTAGTTATTTACAAAATGACATAAATGCCTGATGTGTATACAATTTTTAACTTTTTCAGAAAAAGTTATTTATGAAAATTTTTCCTTGTCGAAATAATTAAATTGCAAAAAGAAAATGTTGAAAAGGGTGTCTACTTTGAAACATATACATACAGAGTGTCTCACATAAGACTGAAACAACCCTATATAACTTCTTTAATTTTTAACCGACCAGAACGAAATTTTTACCAAAGGTAGATGACTACTTATTTCCAACAAATTAGTTGCCTACTCCAAAATCGAAGCCACCTGCAATGCCACAATCCAGGCTAAAAATCCGAAAGTCATATTAGACTTTTTTATTTTCAAAAAAAAAAAATACTAGAAAAAGTTGTTCAGAATCGATTCTGAACCCTAAATCCAAAATTTTGTCAAAATAAAAAAATATTGATTTAATGAAATTAAATTCTAAAAACAGCAATTTCATAATTTTCTGCGTTTAGAAAAGTGTGCCATGGAAGGTTTAATTTTATTTATTCGATATTTTTTTATTTTGACAAAATTTGGTATTTTGTTGTTCTGAATCGATTCTGATCAACTTTTCTAGTAAATTTTTTTGAAAAAAAATGCCTAATATGACTTTTGGATTTTTAGCCTCGTTTGTGGCATCACAGGTGGCTTTGACTTTGGAGTAGGCAACTAATTTTTTGGAAATAGATAGGCAACAATGCTATCTACCTTTGGTAAAAATTTCGTTCTGGTCGGTTAAAAATTAAAGAATCATCTGGAATCATTGAAAAAATATTAATAAACACAAAAGTAATTTATTTCTTTACAAAATGCCAACCAACAAATAAAAACAATTTAAATTATTGGGCCTTTCTCAACAAAGTCACTGTCTAAGATGATACATTTTCTGGGCGTTTCCTGTTGTGACACACCAGCCACCTTAACTGATATGGGCTTACTGACTGGCAGGCTTCTCTATTTTTTAGATTTAGTTCGTTTATAGTATGTGGAGCGGTTTTGGTATACTCGATTTTTGACCCGTATAAAGTTACAAAAAATTCAGTAATTTGAGATGGCACAGATAACAGCACTCTGTACATTTCGTATTGGACCTTTGCACACCAACAATTTGAGTGGTCCTGTTGACCATTCAACTGTTTTGAGGGGATTCCATGGCACACTTGACTTGGCAGATAATAATAATAATAATAATAATAATAATAACAGCGTTCACAGAGGCGGGATTACAACGACGACGCATGAAATGGACTGTGTCCATGAATGAATCGATTATGCGTATTTTCTACAGGGTGACAAACTTAGGACAAGAGATTATCGGCTACCGACAACAACTGCATGCCGAGTTCTGCAGGGAGTTTCCACACATGCAAGTGTCTGAACAAAGAGTGTCAGATCAGTATCGAACTATTCTAAGAAATAACCGAATTCCAGAAACGCGACTTAACGCTATCAAACGGGAAGTTGAGCTAGAGATCCACGGCGAACACATAGACATAGATGACAACAACAACAATGGGGAACTTCAAGAGCCTGGACAACAACTAGAAGCCGAAACGGTAGAACCAACAACCGAGAGTCTGGAACGGGTTAACGAAGAACATTTTGAAGGCTTGGACACACATATGAGACAGGCAGTATTGCAATACGAAGGCACAGACCCACTTAGCAGGCCACCGCTACCAAGATTAAATTCTTCCAGGGAACTTGCGATCGTGCTCGATCTTATGAACACAAGAATTTTACCAAGCTATGTTTCAGTGACACCAACATTAGAACGTATGCACATGTTAATCTACTGTGCCGCAACGGCAGTCATCACTGTAATGGGTGCCAAGATCCGAACGGCCCAAGAGTTGAATCGTGCAAGACCAGAACCACGAATGGCTCAATGGGAAATGCGACTAAATCGGAAGATCGAGAGTCTCCGTAAAGACATAGGACAAGTGACGGAATATATCAGAGGAGTTAGAACTAGAAGGATCCAGAGGGCGGTGCAGGCAGTAATGAGCCGCACCCAAATGCATTCTCGGCATGACCCCGCGAACATCACTGCTCAACAATGTCTTGACACATTAAAACAAAAACTTTCTGTTTTCGCAGGGCGTCTGAGGAGATACAAGGCTAGTAACAACAGGAAACGAGACAATAAACTCTTTGAACGATCAGAAAAGGGTTTCTACCGTGCTTTTAATTCTAGCGCCGATGCCACAAATGCGAGTTACCCTAGCAGAGAACAGGTCGACGGTTTCTGGAGAAATCAACTTGCCACACCAGGTCCATACAATGTCAGTGCAAGCTGGATCAGCGAAGAACGCGAAATGGGCCGGAACTATAGCCAGATGCAACACGAGCAATTCACAACCGCTGAGGTCTCCGATGTCATCAAGAATTCCCACAACTGGAAGGCACCAGGTCCAGATCATCTCCAAAATTATTGGATTAAGAAGTTGTGGTGCACGCATGAACAAATAACTACCTTAATTAATGAAGTCTTGCTCGATCCTCTGAAAATGCCATTGTTTCTTACACAGGGTGCAACTTACCTGTTACCAAAAGACCAGCGGAATACGGATAACCCTGCCAAGTACCGCCCAATAACCTGCTTGCCTACGCTTTACAAGATAATCACATCTTGCCTTACGCAGCGAATATATGCTCACTGCGAGCGGAACAACATCATTGCAATGCAGCAGAAGGGCTGCTCGAAGGGCGCAATGGGATGCAAAGAGCAACTCATCATAGACTCTGTCATCTGCAACCAGGCTCATTCCAAGCAACGAAACCTCCACATGGCTTATGTGGACTACAAAAAAGCATTTGATTCCGTACCTCACGACTGGCTCACAGGTATCTTAAAGCTGTATAAAATAGATCATCATACAGTTTCCTTTTTAGAACACGTTATGACAACCTGGCGCACTAAGATACAACTCAGAACCGCAGACAGTAACATCGAGACCGACACAATCAACATCCGAAGAGGGATTTTCCAAGGAGATTCACTCAGTCCACTGTGGTTCTGCATGGCGATGAACCCTCTATCACATCGGTTGAACTCTACAAAATATGGCTTCGCTATCAAAAGCAACAACGCAGAAGCGATCAAGTTGAATCACCTATTATATATGGATGATTTAAAACTGATCGCCGCAACCAAAAACCAACTAACGCAAATGCTTAAAATTGTAGAGGAGTTCTCCAGGGACATCGGAATGCTGTTTGGACTGGACAAGTGCCGCACCCTTAATATCATCCGGGGAAAGCTCGAACAAAGCGCACACGAGATGCAGGACGGCCAGGAGATCGAAGCAATGAGCAAGGGAGATACATACAAGTATCTCGGGATGAAACAAGCTCAAAGGATAGACCATCGAACAATGAAGACTGATTTAACGAATGAATTCATCAAGAGAGTAAGACAAGTAGTGCGAACTGATCTTAACAGCAGGAATTTGTTTAAGGCCCTGAACACGTATGCGTGCTCTGTACTCAGCTATTCGTTCGGAATAGTGAATTGGACCAACACGGACATCAACAACCTGCAGCGAAAAGTTAGGACACTACTGACAAAAGCTCATAAACATCATCCCCGTAGCGCCGTAGAAAGAACTACTCTGCCACGTCAACTAGGAGGAAGAGGATTGGCAGACCTCAGCAAGCAATTGGACCAACAAATAATAAATCTGCGTAATTATTTCCAGAGACAGGCCAACAGCTCCACACTACACAAAGCTATATGCGGAGCAGACGTCTCAACACCGCTACGTCTGACGGAACACGAGCGTCAAAATCACCACCGAACCGACAACGATAAACTACAGAGGTGGTTGGGGAAGCCGCTGCACGGGAGACATCCTAATGAGGTTAACCAGGAACATGTCGACAAGTTAGCGTCGAACTATTGGCTGACCTCAGGACGAATGTTCCCCGAGACGGAAGGCTTCCTACTGGCCATACAAGATCAGGTTATACCAACTCGCAACTACCTAAAATTCATTGTAGGAGATGCATCGGTAGTGGATGACAGATGCAGATACGGGTGCCCAACTTCAGAAACAATCCAGCACATAACAGGAGGATGTCAGATGTTCGCATCAACGGAATATAAGGAACGACACGATTCGGTTGCCAAGATCTTGCACCGGGAACTGGCGGAAAAGCTGCTGCTTGTGCAGACAGAAAGGGTCCCATATTACAACTACACACCTGAGCCTGTTCTTGAGAACAGCAACTACAAGATGTACTGGGATCGTACAGTTCTGACTGATCAACGAGTTGCCCATAACAGACCGGACCTTATAATAGTTGATAAAATTTCTAGGAAGACAACTCTGATTGATGTGGCCATCCCGAACAACAACAACCTGCGTGTGAAGCAAGTCGAGAAGATCGCGAAGTACAGAGACTTAGAAGAACGAATTAGAAGGCAATGGGAAATGGAGAACGTCCAGACGATTCCAATCATCATGTCAACAACTGGTGTTATACCAAAAAGTTTGCTGAGAAACATCAAGGAGCTGAATCTAACTGATAGTCTTTACAGGTCCATGCAGAAAGCGGTACTACTTGCGACAGCCCGAACCGTCAGGAAATTCATGGGGAATGCAGGATCGTCCAAGAACATCAATGTCACCTAGGGCCCGATAACATGGCAAGGGTCTCGTCCGAGCCAGATCCTTTTGGTATCCGGGATGCCCGGGATCTGAGTGAATGTTCCCCGTAGAGGGAGTGCGAATGCCTTTTGGCTAAGTCGATATAATAATAATAATAATAATATTTATTTAGTTTACATTTGTTCGTATTACATTTTAAATTAATAAATAAATATTACAAGATTAGTGGCAGGTAAGAAGGTAAAGAACTTATATGTAAAGTGGATTAGTTAAGCTCAAGGATTACTAAGTTTTAATAAAAACTTGTCAGCATTCACTGAGCAGCTGTTCTCCACTGGCCAATTTATTGTGTTTTTTTGGCAACTAAGTCTAAGTCAATTAATCCTATTTAATACTAGTATTTTTATACACTATTTCTACTATCTAATTATTTAGGGAGTACTTATAACAACACGACTGATTGCTAACCTTATTTATCTAAGCTATCTCAAAGTCATAATCAGTTAGCCAATTTGTAATAATATTTTTGAAGCCTGGAAAGTATATTTTGCTCTTTATAACTTGAGGAAGTTAATTGTATAATTTATGTCCAATCTAGTTATTTGTAATTGTTTGTTGAGTTCTTGGCAAAATTATGTTTTCTTTTTCTCTAAATCGTGTGCTGTGTTCGTGTGTGCTAACGTTAATAATTTTTTCTTTTTTATGAGATATAGAAGGACAGTTTTGCTGAACAAGTTACGTAGGTTTAACACTTTACACTCTTTGAATAGTAAAGAAGAAGGATGGCGAGCTTTTAAATGAAATATGATCTTCAAAATTCGTTTCTGTACGATTTCCAAAGGTCGAGTACGCCCCACCCCATGCAATGATTCCGTAAGACAGGATAGATTGCACAAGGGCGAAGTAAACTGTTAAGAGTTGTTTTTGGTTTAGTATGTAAGATAATTGTTTAAACATGTAAATAAGGGATCTTAACTTTTTTGTTTGCTCGTTTATATGTTTATCCCACTTAAGGTTTGAGTCAATAATAATACCTAAATACTTAGCGTGGTATGTGCATTGTAGAGTCCATAAGTGTTGGTTCGAGACGGTAAGTAGATACCAATAGATGGATTCATTGGCAAGCCGTTCCTGTAATTTGAAAAGGGAACATAGTGGGTTTTTTCTAAATTTATGGTCAATAAATTATTGTCTAACCAGTGTACTATTTTTATCAGATCTGAGGCGATGCACGATTCGACATCTTCCCAAGAACAACCTTGTACAAAAAGAACAGTGTCGTCTGCGAAGGACAAAATTGTACCAGAACAGTTTAGGGTTAATAGTTGATTTATATATATTAAGAAGAATATGGGACTGTTCCTTGAGGAATTCCATAGTTTGTTTCCCTTTCGGTACTGAATTCTCCACTTATTTGTACTTTTTATTTTCTTTTGTGTAAATAACTCTCTACCAGAGAATAAGCAGATCCTCTAATACCTATGTTGTATAACTTTAACAAGAGCTTTTGATGACTTACGTTGTCAAAGGCCTTTGCTAGGTCCATGAAAACCGCTCCACACTTCTTCCGTTGTCTAGACAATCATAGATTTTTAAGGTTAGTTCAGCCATAGCATCATTCGTTGATTGATTTTTTTGGAAGCCAAACTGTAATTTAGATATAATATTATTTTTTTCTATGAAGTCAAGTAATCTTTCTTTCACAGCTTTTTCAAAAATTTTAGCTATGTTCGAAATTATGCTTATAGGCCTATAATTTTCTATTCTGTTTGTTTCTCCTTTTTTAAAGATTGGTCTAATAATGGCCATTTTAAAATGTGATGGGCATTTACCTTGTGTGAAGATTGAGTTGACAATGTGACAAAGGGGTTTTATAATTTGAGAGATTATCTGTTTTATTAGGCGCCAGTGGCGCAACCAGAAATTATTGTCAGGGGGGGGGCTGGTCGACAAAGCTCATTTTTCATTCTTAAAGAATTGCGCCGCAGGCGAAAATTTTCAAATTTTCAAGGTCAAACATTTTTAATGAACTAGAAAAATTAAGTAACCTGATATTAACAAAAAATATTACGCAACTGATTGTAGTTTTTTCTTTGTTAACTGTGGAACTATAATAATAAATAATTTAACTATGCAATAGGTAACTGTAAGACGTATAGGTACTCTTTTTTGCATAAAAGCCCGAGAGAGAATTCCTTGAGTGATGTGGAAGTAAACATATAAGTTAATGCCTATAAATTTATTGCCGCATCCTCTCCAAATGCGCCGCATGCGAAATTTTTTATAAATTCAAAGGACAGACAATTTAACTGAGGCGTAGAAAATTGTAAAGTTACATCATCACAATATGTTTCCTCTTCCTTTTTCTCAATGGGACGGGTTTGAACACTCAACCCCCCCCTGCCGACTGCCGGCCAGGCAACTACTATACTAATCTTTCATTAAATGTCAACTGCTAATGTGTACCACCGATATCTGATATCCTCAATATCGTAAATTTGATAAATCATAACATAAACATAAAAATACAGGTTACACAAAATACAAATCATTCGGTCTTGTAAAGAAACGATCCTGTAGCATTGTTCGTATCTAGCATTGCTTAGCGCTTTTTCGCTTGGTTGGTACGAGCTCGGGGGGGGGGGGCTGCAGCCTGGCAGCCCCCCCCCCCTCGTTGCGCCACTGTTAGGCGCACATCAAAATTGTCAAAGCCAGGGGAAGTGTCATTTTTAAAGATAGAATAATGTTCTTGATTTCGGTTTCAGTTACTGGCTTAAGAAATGTAGAATTTATTTGGCTGGGTTCACTGTTATCGTGTTGTTCTACTTCTGTTATATTAGATTTAGAAATATTTAAAGCCATTTTTTCTCCGACCAATGAGTAATGTTTATTGAATAAATCCACCATAATACCTTTGTCCCTTACAGGTTGGCTATTATTTCCAAGAATTTCGTTTATAGTAATTATATTGCGTTTTTTTTTTGTCCTGTATTCATATATAGTTTGCCACAACTTCTTAGAATTGTTTTTATTTTCTTGGATTATCTGCCTATAATAGTCGCGTTTTAGTTTAATTATTAAGTTAACAATCTTATTTCGGTAATATTTGTATTGGTTATGGTAATAATCATTTTTAGAATTTTTGTATTTTTTGTATAGTTTATCCCTTATATCTATGGATTTCAACAAACCTTGCGTAACCCATGGGTTTTTTTTCGGTTTTTGTTTGTGTTTTTTGTTGCATATTATACTTGTTGATTTTTCTATGGATTTTTTAAGAATATTTACAAAATAATTATAGAATATTTCTAAGTTTATTATAGTTAATATACTTTTTGAATCACAATTGTCTTTCCCAGCTTCGACTTCGACCTTTTGTTTGTATTGAAGAGCAGTGATATAATGATCACTAATTTTGGAGTGTAGGACCATTGGGAGGACAAAATTGTAATCAACAGAATTACTTCTAAAGAATATGTGATCTACACAACTCGTTGCGTTTTTATCCACTCGTGTTGGCTTATTTATCAATGATTTAAATCCATTTTCATATAGAATATTTAAGTATTCGTGTACGTCCTCTGAATTTTCGTCCAGAATGTTAATATTGAGGTCGCCCAGTAGGTAATAATTCTGTATCGTATCTAGCACTATTTTGTAGATATTTTGCTAACTCTGCATTGAATATTTTGACGTCTATCGGGTGGGGCTTATATACTGCCGTAATCGCGGTTTTTTTGTTTCCAAACTTAAATTCTATTCTCGGTCATTTAACCTGAGCTATACTTACCACATCAGCTTTAAAGCTATAAATATCTTTGATGTATACAATAACGCCATAATTCTTATTTGTATTACCCATATTATATATTTTAACATACCCTTCTATTTCAAACAACTCGTGATCCTGCAATGAGAAAGTCTCTGTTAGAACAATTATGTCGAATTTTTGGCGTATTTGACTTAAAACTACCTCAAGTGAGCAAAAGTTTTTCACAATGCTTCGAATGTTTGTATGGAATAAGTTAAATTTTGGTTTACCCTTATTAAATCTAACATAATTATTTACATCATCAATTGTCTCTAAGTCTATGGTTTCAATTTCGAACGAGTCAAAATCTCTTATGTAATTTTATCCATTATTTGATGCCTTTAAAATTCCTATTTTGCTCAACTTTGACACCCTGCATAATGGAAATATTTATTTTTTATTCGAATTTGGTATATAAGGGTTTTGTGATGTTCTGATTAACGCTGTGGGGTCAGATTTTAAATAAAAAAATCGCTAAAAGGTTTTCGCGAAAACCGGGGGTATAAAAAATCGCATCCGGCCCTGGTTTTGCATTTTGAAAATGGCAGGAAGGTCAAAAGAAGCTGTTTTTGAAGGCCTTTTAAACAAAAAATGGTTTTTGAAAATATCTCACAAAATACATTTTTTATCGATTTGTATACACTTAAATGTAGACACCCTGTATACAAACCATTCAACATTTTTTGGACTATTTCGTCCTATCCATGTAAAAGAAGATATTAAAATGAATAGTGAAAGAAACTGGAAACTTATATCTATTACCTGTTGCTAAAATTAGCGTTTAGCCACTCAACAACCCGCCGAGTTGCATGGATATGTGCTCCATCCAATTAGGTACATCATTAAGTCCCTTTTTTCTACTAGTGACCACAGAAAATATACGCTATATTTTCTGTGCTAGTGACAGCTCATCAACTGCATTTTGAATCTCCCCCCTTAACAATTCAATAAAACGGGCACTATTTAAAGATCCGTTAAAAGAGAAAGGTTGGAAGGTTATTCCACATAATACATTTATTTCAAGTGAGAATTGACTCTTGCAGTTCACAACAAAATTGCCCAGTGACGGGTGGTTTGAGATGAAACTATACAATTTGTAGTAAAAGTGGCTTCATCCGTAAATAATATTTTTTAGGAAACCGTCATCGTTTAAAAATTCCTCTTGTGCCCACAAACAATACTACGTCAAAATGGCTTTATTTTCTTTGTTTTTAAACGCATTTCCAGATGATAGATATAGACTTTTTCTGCGGGAACGGCAACGGCAAGGTCGAGCTTTCAAGGCTCTAGGCGGGCAAAAATGGTAATTATATAACTATACCTATGTACAAACGGTGTAAGCTTAGCGGCGGTGTTTGGGAAGTCCCGATAATTGCAGTCGATACTCCCAAAACAATGGCCGGACAGCTGGCGGAAATATACCAAGGGGGCGGTGTAAGATAGTCCCAATAATCGCTACCGATACTATCTCACTGCCGCCGTGCGGACAGCAGACTGCCGGTTTTGTGATTCGGGTCACAGCTTAATCGGTTCGGAGGAATCTTGCTCCGGGTAATTACAGCAGGATGCAAGATCCAGCTTTATCGGAACAGCTTACTCCCAGTATAGGTCTGGCCTACCTAAATGGTCATCGGCGTAAGACACCACGCGAAGTCTTATTGCCATGGGACTAGGGCCAGCCGGTTAGCTACCCCTGGCGCCATCTATCGGCGGTTCGGGCGGGCTAGCGGACCCGCGAACAATAACGAGGAGTGTTAGTTGCCGACTAGGACTTGGCGGTAAGATGCAAACGGAAAATAAAGAAAAAAAGGGTGGTAACCAATGACGTCAGAACCTATAGACGGGTTTGTTTTGATAAACGCTTGACGCCCAGAACTAATCACAATCTAAGCGCTCCATTAAATTATTCCGAAAATGTCGCAAGATTGTCAGAAATTGCCCCTTTTTGTCGAGCCGTAGCGAACTTATTTCGACTCTGGGCTCGGAGGCTGGCGTCGTTAGACCATCCCCCAAGTCTTCAGGTGAGGTTCCGATGCTTCCGGCGCCCCCAAACAAGAAAAAACATGCGATATCTAAGTGTGATTCTGGAGGAACTATAACCGGGAATCACCGGGTGTATAGTTGGTTGATGGTTGACTTTCTGTCTTTGTTTGTAGCATGTTGTTAGAGTAGTATGGATATATTTAATCTTGGCGTCAAAATAAAGGGCATTTTAACAATGGGGCACCACGTCTATAGGTTTTGACGTCATTGGTGGTAACTTTGTTATAAACTGCGATTGATGAAAAAAGGAGAAAAGCGCGGTAACTTCGTTACAAGGTTATTAGGTGTGCCAAATTTGAAGTGAATATCCCAACTCTATTTATGGGTATCAGGAACTTTTTTTTCTGCTGAAAATTTGTCCTTCTACGATAAACATTTTTTTGCACTTTCAATATTCTTTCTACCTCCTTCAAACTTATGAAACTGCTCAGTTGCACAAACTATTAAAAATCTCAAGTAGATTATTTTACATGTTAACTAAATTTACTTATCAATAGGTAATTATTTGGGAATCTTTCCCTCTTCCTTTCCATACCACTGCCTTCGCAAAATTCCCTGTATTTCCATTTCCATTCTCCATGTTCCCCCCGCGCCTCCCTCTCCTCCACTGCGGACTCTATTGCGGGTTCATATCTGGGCTCGAGGTGCCCCGCCGCGGTGTGGGGGTAGAACGGGGTGGGGGGGAGGGGGCGGAAGGGCGTGAGGGGGGTTACGTCGCCTTAAAGCCGTGTCGACACCACGTGGCGCCCAGGCGACATCTGTTTTTTCGTGGAGAACCACATGGGCGTATCAATGGTATTTTGCGTTTAGTAGGTACGTACAGAAAAAGCGTGGGTTTGTCAGCACTCTCTGTATGTACTGTAAGAAAAAACATTTGAGGGAAAGGCAGGCGCGGCTTCTCCATGAGGTCATTTTGGTTAATGGCCCACCAAATTTATTTCCAAAATTTTTTTAATGTTTAATAATAAACTATCTTCAAAAAATGCAATAATGTTTTCATGCAAAAACTCTCAAATTATTACTAATGGAGCCAAGATTGCTAATATGTTAAATTGACCTCAAGGGTTATTATGGCAGTCCACGAGGATAAATGCATTGTAAGTGAGACAGAGACAACTGCATATGTGCCCGCTCTGAAGCTGAAAAGAGACGAAATTGTAGAAGCCGTCGACGGCCGACCACTCATGCATGCTTTAGTTTAGAAGAGAGAGCAATTCGCAATCGTCCCGTCAGTCACAGCATAGTTCCATAAAAACAAACCCAAACAAACGGTTCGGTACGTGGTTTGTGAGTTCGGTTTAATAGACCGTCAGATAGTGACAGATTTCGGTGCTCCATTTTCGCATACAAGCCTCGAAGAGGGTTGAAAAGTACATCGATGTTGAGTAGAATGAATGGAAATTTACTACTGGCCCCTATGGGGATAACTTAATATGGAAAATTCGATTTTACTTAACAGAAATAAAGTGTGTCTGTTACCCATATTTTCACGCAAGCCATGTTTACTAAATGATTAATTAATAGAACCTGGCTTCGGAAAACGAAAGGTTTGAGTGTTGCAGGTGGCTAAAGGGCTGAAATATGAGAGTAATCTTGTAAGGAAAAATCGAGATTTTGGCCGATTTTTTGAATTTTTCATAATATTATGTCATCCCCAGGGGTAAATTTTCGTTCATTCTACTCTACATCGATGTACCTTTCAACCCTCTTTGAGGCTTGTATGTGAAAATGGAGCACCTAAATCTGTCACTGTATGTGAGGGTCTATAAGTTATTTACGTTTTTTAATTGTTTCTTCTTGTGTTTCGGTGTATGGATTTTTATTTTTTTATCTATTCAGATATTATTCCATTTGTGGACTGTGCAATCGTGTAGTGTAATAATTGTTGTTATCAAAATTTTACCTTCTGTTGTGACTGTGCAAGAAATACTTCAGTGTAAAATAAGCGGCACATAGACTTATGAAAAACGTTTAGAAATAGAAGAAAAGGACGCCCAAAACAAACCACAAAAGACAGAGGAAAATAAATTAATTAAGGTATTTTAAGCCAACTATGTACAACATTTCTGACTGGATTTGAGAACGCAATGTAAAAAACGCGCTTTTTTTGTTTTCCCTGTACTACTGATGATTCATTATAGACTAAAACTGGCGTTAGTAACATAAAACATTTAAAAGAAAAAATTGCAAAACATGTTTCTTCTACCATATAGATTACAATGTGGTCATTTAAGTGTGCAACATATGGGATTTTTTTTTATTAATTGCACAACGAAAATACAAATATGCCCGAAAGTTGGTATTTGCAATAAAAAGTGCTTTCAAAATCTGCAAAAAAAATCCAGGTCCGTATTTAAAAAAATAAAGTTGAAGATGGTTTCTCAAAAACGAAATGTTGTAGAACAAATCTAAAAACGCCATCTTAAAGTCCGTTAAAAAGTGCCATAAGAAAGTGTTTTTCTTTTTTTTTTTCTATCTGTGATAACAACTTAAAAAAAAAATCGAAAACGCAAAATTTTACTTTTTTTAAAATAACTCAAAAACAAAAAAAAATATATTAGAAATCTGTTTGTACCATTTTATTGACCTTAAAATTGCGCAACCTTTTTTCCCATTTAACCGTTGTTCTGTCTCTCACCGTTTGCAAGATCCCCATGCTGTTCATTCTTATCCGGGACACATTTTATAGAAATTAACATTAAACTCTGTCCTTTAAAGCACAGATAAAGGCTATAGTTATAGTTTCTGTGTTAAAGCCACAGAATATCAAAGTTAAGGTTAGGCATCTGTAACAAGTTCTGACATTTCTCCCAGACATGCTAAATACGCCCCTGGACGCACTGGACGCGCCTCAAAACAATGAGCCAACCTCGGATTACCAAATTAAGAAATGTTATTTCTAGTGTACAATTAAAGAGCGTTTTTAGATTATGTAGCAACTATTGAAGGTTTGTTCTCACAAGAAGTCAGGAAACAGTTCGTGATTATTCCGATAATTGTTATTATTGTTTATATTATACTAAATTTAACAAAATTGTTTAGGAAATTACATTAATGCACCATTGCGCATGCTCTGACTGGTGGTTTGATAACAGTTAACAAAGTATTCGTAACATTTGTGAGAACATCATAACCTACTATAGTTTCCAAACTGTCCGAGAGCCTTGAACGAACGATCAGAAATCAATTGCCCCGAATCCTAATTATTTCTTACAATTAAATTTACATTATTGGCCTAGTTTATTCTCAGTACAATAGTTTTTCATGAACTTCGTCGCATTATAGAAGCTATTTTGTTGTATTCGGATTTCTTGAAGAAAATCGGTTCCGCCTATGTGCCTTATTGCTCGCACAAGTTGCGCCAGTAGGGATCGTTTATATCTGACTGCAGGGTCATGGAGTGTGAGAAGGGTTTTGATTAAAAAGATCCACCCCCCAGAATTTTTACTTTGTCCCGTTTCCCCCATATTTCATGTAACGGGGTGTGGAGCTGAAAGTTGGGCATTGTGAGACCTTTCTGATCCTAATTGCCTGTTTCCGCCCTAACTTCTAAATAACAAACACAGTCATATTATTTATTGAACACTGATCACTGATAACCTAAACCGTAGAGATTCCAAACATTTGAAATAAAATATAAAATTCTTTCTATCTGTCGGGGCAACCCGAAATACGCGTTTCTGCCGATCTAGGTTGAGTTATCTGTGCACAGACTAAAAATCTACAATATAAATCGATATCTGTCCCGTAGATAAAGTAAAAAAAGTGCTAATCCTAATTACAGTTGAAAGTCCCATCATTTATTTACTAAATAAGTTCCCCCTAGGGAGCTTTTTGGGCCCTTTTGGGCGCTCAAGTGTTATTTATTAATGCAGAGAGTTATGCCGGCCGAAAAACAATAGGCGAAAAAGCGGACGGGAACAAGTTGAACGACTGACAATATGTGGGGGATGCGGAAAAAGAATTACTGTTCCATTAGCAAATTACAATCCATCCATCGCGTTTGTGAGGACGATGCCTTCCAAATAACACGAGCCTCATCACTGAGCTTCTATAATTTAGAGAGAGTTGTTTTTTCTATTTATATCTACGTTATCTAATTAACTACACTTTGTCCAAGGGTTTTACTTTATTTTGTTTATTGCTTTACCTTCATCAACAGGTTTTAGTAGGTAGGTTTTCGTATGTAATATCACAAGTGCCGGAAATTGTATCGTTAATTTTTTCGAAAGCGCTATTTTGCCTAGAAAGATCAGGAGTATGAATTGGTATTTTATCTCTGAAAATAAAAGACCAATTTGTACGAGTGGCTTTGCTAATGGGCAAAATAGAGCTTGAGAATAAAATTATTTAGAAAAATTTCCGACACGAGCAGTAGCGGTCATAAAATATCCCGGGCCCCCCTGCCGTGATGCGTCTTGGCCCCCTCCCTAAACTTTCCTTTCTCTTCCTTTTCTATAACAACTACTATAATGTTTTTTTAAAGCAAAATTAAAAATAATAACAACGTATAAATAAAAAATATATACAGTGTGTTTCACTTAAAGTCGAGGTAATTCATTATTTTTTTACGGGTTGACCGATTTTCAAAAACTTTTATTTAAAACTATAGTACTCCGAAAGATCTACATTTTCACACTAATTTTTTTCCGATTCGTCTTTTCCATGACCTACTACGATCAAAATTATACCCCTCAAAACTGCAAAAGTACATTAGGCATTTTTTAGGAAAAAGTGAATAGCACAGTCGTATTGGCCATACCCGAAAACCACAACATGGTTTCACGGTCATAGCTTATACGTTCAGAAAATAGCTTCAAACATGGCAAAAATACAGTTTTTCGAAGTACCCTGTACAAACACCGAGAGATATTTTAAAATTATTTATTTGCAGTTTGATTAGGATCCACATAAGCCATCAGTTCACACGATTCCATACAAAAAAAAATACAAAAATCGAAAAAAATCGATTTCTCTCTTTTTTACATTTTTTCTACAATTTTAACTTATGCCTATTAAAATATAAACAATATTAAATTTTAGAAAGTATTTTCAACAAGAGCGCCCTGGATACGGGGATACCAATCAATTTTTAATTTTTTTAAGATAAAAAAAGGAAGCTTTTTATTGAAAATACTATCTAAAATTTAATATTGTTTATGTTTTTTAATATGCATAAGTTAGAATTCTAGAAAAAATGTAAAAAAAACACCAAGAGAAAAAACGATTATTTTCGATTTTTGTATTTTTATTGCGAACGCCCTGTATAAGGCAGGGCCATGAAATCGTGGGAATTGATGGCTTGTGTGGGCCCTAATCAAACTGCAAATAAATAATTTTAAAATATATCTCGGTGTTTGTACAGGGTACTTCGAAAAACCGTAATTTTGCCATGTTTGAAGCTATTTTCTGAACGTCCTGTTTAAGCTATGACCGTGAAACATGGTATGTTTGATTTTCGGGTATGGCCAATACGACTGTGCTATTAATTTTTTTCCTAAAAATATGCCTAATGTTCTTTTGCAGTTTTGAGGGGTATAATTTTGATCGTAGTAGGTCATGGAAAAGTCGAATCTGAAAAAAATTAGTGTCAAAATGTAGATCTTTCGGAGTACTATATTTTTAAAAAAAAGTTTTTGAAAATCGGTCAACCCGTAAAAAAAAATAATGAATTGTATCGACTTCAAGTGAAACACACTGTATATATTGCAAATGTAATATAATTTTTTCGGGTCGAAACAATCTATTTAATGCGCCTTTTGGTGAGATTAAAAAAGGACTCCACAATCCGGTCAGTATCCACCTGAAAAGTAGTTTCCGATTCAATACTTAAAAGAGCCAGAGAACTTAAGCGGTCCTGAGTCATAGTTGTTGTACCACAGACCTATATAGCTTCGCTAACATAGGTCTGTGGTTGTACGTAAGTTGTTACATACACATTTGTTTTTAATGAATAGAAATTCTGTTAAATATCTAATAGTTTTCAGCTTTCTTAGTTATTCCTTGTGCAATGAAAGAAACTGATAAATTTTTGGAATAAAATTTGAAATTTCTTCATTATATTTTTCAATTAATTGCTTGCAATGGTTGGCAATTTCTGTGTCGGTAATATTCAGCAAAATTTCAGGTTGCAGTATTTGAAATATTTCACATATTTTAAGTAAGCTCTCAAATCTGTTAGATACTTGATTAATTAAAATGTCCAAAGATGCATTAAAAACTGTCCCTTCAAACTTCTTACTACTATTCTCTATCATCTCATCTGAAGCTAATTCATCGAAAAAAATTTTCTTTTTTTAGCTCTCGTATTTTTGAAGGTTGTTGTTATTCCCCATTCGTTTGCAATTCGTTCGGAATGTTCTAGTACACATTTATAGTTTGAGTGCAACTCTAGAAATTGTTTCCTTATTTTCTTCAATATGTCGGCAATCTCCCCGCATTTATTTACAGTCCAGTCCAATAAGTGGACTATTTAAATTTTAAGAATTGTTGTAGAGGCCGGGGCCCCTTCGGGGCCCCTGTGGCCCCTTCTGGGGTAGCTTCGCTACCCCTGCTACCCCGTTATGACCGCCACTGGACACGAGTGGTATTTGTCGAGATTATTTCACCAATACAATTTAATAATTTTTGTATTAATTTTTTCTATGTTTTCTACATTTCCAAAAAGGCTCATTTTGAACGAGGCTATTGACAGCTTCAACTGTAACGTTGGAGTAAACAAACACGAGACTTGGATATCCAAGGCAAATGCGATTATACCTACACCCTATTAGCGTTGGTTTATTTTCTGAATGTGTTTCATAAATTTAAACAGAGACGGAGGTCTAATAACAACAATTTAACAATGTAAAAGTTATATAAATTCATTGATTCAATGCTTAATAATACCGCAACATAATTTATAAGCTGCATAATTTAGAACAGTGTAAAACACACCAATTTTAAGAAGTACGTGTTTGTATCGAACAGATTCGCGGTTGTTAAGCAACGAATGATAATTGCACAACTGGTATTACCGCTTTGCTTTTGCACAAGTGCAATTATCGCTAGCAGAGGCATATGATTGGTTGGATTTTTATGGAAGGAGCTACCTTATTGGATGCAAGCAGTATGAGGGAAATAATCGCTGTAATTTTGTCACATATAAATATTTTATATAAAATTTGGTTTACACGGTAGTACCTAACTTTTTTGGCTATTTATTGGGATTTTTTTTAATTGTGCCTGTAATGAAATGACAGGATCTTTGAGAAAGGAGGAAGATTTATTCTCCGAAAGCTCAGGAAACAATTTTGTTGAATATATTTTTTGAGTTACAAGTTCAAAGTTTAGTTCATGTACTGTTAAGAATTTATTAATTTTCCAGGCAACTTGAAAAAGTTGTTTTTTTATCCAGTTTGGTGGCGAAAAACCCAATTAAAATTCAATGGATCTGTTTACGCCACAAATAAATTTTAGAAAATACTAATAATTTCTTATTTTACATTTAGCAAATTATGAGATTGTGTTTATGGAAAACTCATACCAAATAATTATTTGAGCACGATATTTGAAAAACATATTTTTTGAAGGGTCCAATCCTAAAATTCCAATAAATATTCAAATAAGTTGCAATATTTCGCAAACCGAATCAAAAATGAATATTTTACAGGATTAAGGAAATTAATTAAAATTGACGCTGATTTATTTAAACCTTAGACGTACTCAGAAAAAGGGGGGGGGGGAGAATAATCACATCAATTTTGCCCGAATTTTTTAACTGAAATTCCAATTGTTTTTCTAACAAAAATAATCAAATGTCAAATTTGAACTAGATGTCTCAAGAACACAGGAGCCTTTGGGATAATTCTAAAGGAAAAGAAAATAGGAAAAACAACTGCTATGGAAGGTAATAACATAACCCAAAACAAGAAAGAAGTTTTCATAAGATGGGCTCCAAAATCCTTCTTAGGAAAGATGCAGGGTATATTAAGTGTAAAGTATAAAAATCATATATACAGAGTGTCTCAAATTCGACCCTTACCATAGGGTAAGGGTAAGGGTAAGTACAAGAGATTCAGTTAAATGGGGAAATTTTTGCCAGCCTTGTCACAGCCTACTTAGTGTTAGGTAAAACAACGCAATACAAAATTTACAAAGTTCAAACCTTACCCATAAGACAATTTGTAGAAAACGTACCTAAACTTCAAAGAGCTTTGTTTTGACGTGGGTATCAATGGTAGGTACTTTTTTGTATACTGCACACTACATTATATACATTTAATTTATTATACCACTCCCGGCTCTCCCGATGTCAAAATTTCAGACATGCTCACGTATTAATAATAATAATAATAATAATGTTTATTTATACATATGAAGGGTATCGGGAGAAAATCAGGAATGTCCATCCGGAAGCTCTTCGAGAAAAGTGAATTTGAAACTTTAGTATTTGATGTAGTTGACACTTTGGATAATAAACAAGTAAAAAATGGTAATATTTATTGCTACGTTTGTTAAGAACTCAAATTTATAAGAAATTTAGCAGAAAAATACACAACGTGTTATAAAAACTATTAAAACTAATCCGACATCCGTCATTTATGGGTGAAAACCGGAAATGTCCACAGATCATTTCTACCTATAAAGACAAAAAGTTTTAACAAAAATCGATAATAATAATGTTTTTAAATCATACCAGGCTGTTGACTTTGGTCTTGATTATTTTATTGACCACTTCTGGAATTTTTCTGGAGTTGATGAGTAGGTTTTGTAGATGTACCTAAAACAAAACAAAAATTAGTATGAGTAGACAATACAAAATATTCTATTTTTTGTCTACCTGTACTCTGCATATTTTTTCTAGTAGACATTTTTCTGGAAATAGACACGCGCTTGAATGATTCCACTTGAGCAGTCTTTTTAACTGCAACAAAGGATAAAAATTGGTTTGAATCGACGATATTTTTTTTAACTTACCTTCTTCTTGCAAAGGTTTTCTAGTGGCCTTGGATGGTCCTGGTTCTTGGACTTCTTGACTCTTTTTCTTCTTAGGCTTATCCACGTGGGGAATGTCCGCAAACATTTTTTTTGTTTCTTCTGACTCGCAAAATTTTGATAAAAAGATAAGGTCTTTATACTTGTCGCTGTCTATGGGGATAAAGTTGTAATAAGACTGTTGAGGTAATTCGAATTCAAAATGACTGTTGGCAGGGCTGTTGTTCATTAATATAGTTTTCCACTGATTTATAGACATAATAGGTGACTGAAGGTAAAATCCGTTGTAGTTGTCTCGGTGAGATATCAGACGGGGGTGGTCCATTGTGACTTTGAATTCTCTCATTTTTTGAATTAGAAATGGGCACTTTTTTATATACTTCTTGTCAGTGAAGAAGTCGGTCCACTGCTTGACGTGTGTCTGAGTAACGGATATCACATTAAACGGCATTGGCTTCACCCTAGCTGTGGCAATGTTTTGCTCCCAATCACTAGGAGATTCCATTCTTGTCTTTGTGTTTATTAGACCCATGTTTTTGTCGCACTCTAAGTACGAATGTCCACGGATTGGATAAGTAACCTCAATAGATTTAAACCGTCTGACAACATGAACTAAATAATGAGTGAAACGGATAAGAGCGTAATTTTTATTTTGTCCACCAGCTCCATCACAGAAAATGTGCAAGTTTTCCACTTCATGAGGTAAGTGATTCATGAAAAAATCAAACAAAAATGAACACACTTCATCAGCGCCTTTCTTGGCAACATATTCAGGGTAAGTATAAAAGAAAGATTGGGCATTCGACAGTACGTGAATATTGAAGGAGAACATTGACAGTTGTCGCTTATAATATACGTCGTTAGTAGTTATATTCGGGAGAGAAATGTTTTTTTGATAATCCATAGCTATGCTTTCAAAGCCTTTCTGCTTTTGGGATCTTTTTCGAGCATTTCTTTTCCTGTCATAAAAAGTTTGAGCTTTTCGCAAGTGTAATTCTTTCTCTCTTCTTAACTTTCCTACTTCTTCAATATTATCCTTGATTTTTTCGGCAGCTTTTATTAATACATTAAACTGATCACACTGACTACATGTATCGGTCCTAGGATAGCCAAACCCAATGTTGAATTTTTTCTTAAATACCGACCTATATGTTTGATAAGATATTTTCTGAGCAGGATTTATTTCTAAGAACATTCTGTACATCTTCTTTATGTTAAGATCTTCAGGCAAATAAGATCTGTTCTTATTATCTTTTAAGCTATAATGGCTCTGTCTAGTCTGAAACGACGCAATGTGAGATTTAATACAATCCAATGTCTCAGTCGTTAAAGATTTGTAATTTTTTCCGCCCCTCTTATCTTTTGGTGCAACACCCACATTCTTTAAAGAGCGCTGTAGGTACTCTAATTTACTTTTAGATATACCATGTACAGCTAAAAAGAATTTAGCACAAACTTGGACTTCATCAAAACGATTGTCTTCCTTTATTCTCACCCGATACATGAAGCTGCTGTCGTGATATTTTGCAAAACATTCCGGAGCTCTTGACCTACGCCTCTGTACAGTTGTGACCGATATTAATGAGCACAAATAGGAATTTTGTTCGTCGTGGGATCCCAGACCGTTGAAATGATTTAAAATATTCCTTCTATTGTTTTCACTCACCTTTTCCAGACACTTAAGTCTTTTACAGTTACAAAACACACCGAATTCATGTGATTGCAATCGAATATTTTTCAGTACCTCGTACATTCTAGTCACCTTTCTTGCAGCCATTTTATTTAGAGTTGAACACAACACATCCTATCCTATTTACTTCATTAAGACGACTGGGGCACAATATGCGATAAAAAAATAAAACTACGTAAGATCATGGACATTCCCTGTTTATTACGTTTTAACTCGGACATTCCCTGTTTTCTCCGTACCTGGCATTTCTAAATACGTTAATATCTTGGCACTAACCCTGTTTTCTGCAGAACTGTTTAGGGCATGTAATAATTTGGGTCATCCGACACCAGATGGCGGGGTCACCTCGATTTGGCCAAAAAATGGACATTCCATGTTTTGTCCCGATACCCTTCATATGCACCCAACACAATACAATACACACAACTAAGTAAAAAAAAGTAGCAGTAGGTACACAGTTAAATAAACATAAAAAAACCTCTGAAAAAGCTGTAGTAGCTTTTGTGCGAGGTAGGTACATAAACAATATACAATACATAAACAATACGCACACAGTAATAAGTTTTACAAATTACGAAAGTCCAGGTCCGGACGGTATTGTTCGCTGAAAAGCCAGGGTTGCTAACTCTACGTCTTTGGAATTAGATTGATTTAGTTGGTTGAGTTTGTTCCCCAGATTTTCGTTTATTGCCCAGTTTAGTAGATCTTACATTTACAATAATTATTCTGAAAATTATGAACTATTCTTGCAGCAAAATTTCCATAGATATTTAATGAATTACGAAGTATATAGGTAACTGTAGTAGTATTTGGCAATCCTGTTGCCAAAAGCTGACGGAGAGTCGCGTCCGCCGAATGTTGTCGAAAGCTGACGAAGACGAGCGAACCGTATTCGTTGGGAACGGGAGACGTACAGGCCCGGCTCTAGTATAGTCTACATAAATGACAGTTTAATTTTAATTGACAAAATCAAGGGAATTAAGGTATTTCCATCACTTCCATTGACAGCACACCATTTTTAGGCATCAATAGAATCGCCCAATACCTAAATAAAAAAGCAGCGGGACTGGGAATTAAGTTTCGTGTAGATGACCATCTATATTTGCAAATCGACCTTCATTGCATACAGGAACTTTAGATTCATCTAGAGTTTATTTACGTTAAATAGTTAGAGAGAGAGTCTATTTACGTTAATAGTTAGTAGGGAACAACACTGGCCACGGCGTGGTAGCCTCGTCATCAGCGATGGACTCCGCTAAAATGTCAGTCTCAAATACGGAGGGTTCAAATGAAAATAGGGCGCATCCAGCTGATTTGTTAAATACAGGAACGCTTGCCTGAAGTCTTGGAATATAGACGGCACAGATAGCGTTCGGGCATTTTTTTGCCCGCTTATTATGCGGGAACTTTTTCGGGCGGCCGCCGGTCGACCGCCCTCGGCGAGCCGCGGACCGCCGGCGCTGATTTGTTTGCTCGCCGCGATTACTCATATTTTTTCGAGTTTGCACGAGGATAAAACGCGGTTTAGCGCCCTTGTTTTCTCTAATATCTTTATTAGGTATACATACCTACGTGACGAACAGAAGTTACTACGATTTTTAGAACAATAATTATCATTAGGTAATTCATTGAATGTGTAGTCTCCAACCCAGAGCGATGTTCTGAACACTCAGTACACACTGAATAATTTGACGGATCTTGCTATAAAAAAAGCTTATTTCAGATTTCTTCAAAAATTGTATAGATAATATATGTATAAGTTGTTACAAAAAGTAGGTAAATAAATTTTCATCCTTCGTTCATATTTGGCTTATAATAATGTGACTTTTCTTATGCCATTTTTCATTTAGGTGCCTCTCGTTCAAAATACAGGGTATTAAAATACAATGGAGAACTTGCACAAAAATTAAATTTGAAAAATATTACTTTCAAACGTAATTTATTGCCATTAAATGAACCACAGTTAACAAAAAAACTAATGTTTTATTTTTATGTAATAAATATAGCAATTAAAAACTGCATAATTCAAATCATTCTTGTTTAATGTTTGAAAAGAGTGTGCTGTATTAAATAGTTATTTACCTTGCGAGATGCGTAAGCGCATTTTTTGACCGAGGAGGTTGTTTAACGCTTGTGTTGCCTCGGGTCGGGTCTTAAAACTCTCTCCGCCAAAAAGAGCTTACCCATCGAGCAATGTATTAAATTTTTCCTGCTATTGACAATTTTATATTAGGTAGGTAATTTGAATTTAAATACATTATGGAGTAGATTGTGAGTAATAATCTTCATAATAACCATTGTCCAATTATTACTAAAAATGATAATCAGTGATAAATATAAGAGGTAGAATGCAGTGATAATTAACAAAAAACTTCTTGTGCGATTGACCATTTCACCATCCAGTTAAAGAAGTGCTTGTTAAATTTAAACTTTTAGGCGGTTCTTATTTTTAACCTACATCAGATCCCTCTAGAAATGGGTCGCCGAACTGTTTATTTTAGCACTCAATTTCCATTCTTCCTTCTTTAATTCTGTGTAGCTGTCACTCCTGTGACTGCCTTCGATCGAGCGGTGTGACGTCACAACCATTCCCGCGCTTTTCGTGTCGTTTGAAATGAATAGCTTGCCGTCACAACTTTAATTATTTATTGCAAATTAAATATTGAGATTTGAGGGCTGATATTTGGTATGTGCTCTTTCTATAGATAGGCAAATATATTAAAGAAATAAAAAAAATTTTCAAGTTCCCCATTGTGAAAAACAAATTTTATTGAAAACCCCTGTTTTTCTAATACTTAAATGGATCGGTCTCAACTTATTTGGATATGCAACCGAATGTTTTATTAAATTTAGGCATCGCCATTTTAATAATTATTTTGGGTTCGTGGACTTCATAGACACAATTGTAACGAAAATTCTGTCTAATTTCCCTTCCAACGGTTTAAATTCACTATTTCTTTCCAATTCATAAAACACACTCAGTATATTACCACGCGTTTTAAGAATATTGCCTTACTACCTCCAACTCCATATACAAGCTGATGTATAATATATTGAGTAGCTACTCGATATAGAGCTTGATATTTTCAAACCAAATACTGAACAGTATTAAAAAAGGTACCTGTGTGTTTATTGCAAAAGTGTTTTACTTTTACTCATAAATTAAAGGTACCTATGTAAAACTGAAAAAAAAATTACAGTAAATCAATTCTGAATCGAAAAGATTGACTTATTTAAAACATAGGAGGAGGCGAAAACTGGAAAGTCAAGGTTATTAATTTGTTCTTTGTTCCTTGAATTTTTTGACTGAAATTACACAAAGAATGTGTTTTAAACAAATCTGTGCCATGTTTCAACTAAATATTTTAAAGTATTCGCAAGAGTTATTAATAAAATTCGTTCTTTAGAATCCAACGTTAACATACTGTATTTTGAAGAAGAAACACCTATCCAAATGAAAAATTTCCCAAGTAAGTCACATTATTTTGGCCCAAAGCATCTGTGGTTAAATAAGAGGAAAAAAAAAAGTTTTATTTTAGGCAAAAATATCTCAAATAAAAGTTGTTTAATGCTGGGGGGAGGAATAAAATAGTCCTATTGTTTTTCGACTTTGACCACGTTTTCTAGATCATTACAGAGAACTCTGTGTTTTAAAGTACGAAAGGAACCTATACTTTTTCTTACGGAATCTTTTTCCCTTTAGAACAAAATAGCCATTTTGAATCACACATACAGTGAGCCATTCTATTATCGACTGTTGTAAGTATATTATAGTCACAGTAGTTTCATAGTCCTTGAGACACAAGTGTTGCCTATCAATCTCATTAAGCTAATAACAGTGATCCTCGAATAGTAGGTATTTGACGAAAGAGC
Source organism: Pseudeuparius sepicola (assembly GCA_963920635.1). Lineage (NCBI taxonomy): Eukaryota > Metazoa > Arthropoda > Insecta > Coleoptera > Anthribidae > Pseudeuparius > Pseudeuparius sepicola. Next base: position 10,092,667 of record OY987304.1, read on the forward strand.
TGGCGAGTGCGTAATGTGTACTTACTGAATTCCAACTTAAGGCTTATGTCCCAGTTTTTTTGCAGGACTTTGACATTTTGTAGAAAAACTCATTTTAAGTTTAAGGTGGATTATTTTAATTTGAATTCTGACTGTTTCTGACATACCTTTCTTGTCATTTGATTGGCACTGACCAGTTCGGAACTTTCTAAAAAACAAATTTTATTGAAAACTCCTGTTTTTTTAATACTTAATTCGGTCTAATTTCCGTTACAACGTTCATATTCATTATTTCTTTCCAATTCATAAAACACACTCACTATATTACCACGTCCTACTACCTGCAACTCCATATACAAACTGATGTATAATATATTGAGTATGTACTCGATATAGAGCTTGTTATTTCAAAACCAAATACTGAACAGTATTAAAAAAGGTATGTGTTTATTGCAAAAGTGTTTTACTTTTACTCATAAATTGAAGGTACCTGTAAAACTGTCTAATGTAAATCACACACAATATTTGCTGCATTCAATATTCGTAATCGAATAGCGTAACGGTGCTAACTTTATGTGTATTCAGTCTTTATTTTTGACAGTGCTTTTCTTAATCTAAGCTATCCATGGTAAGAATTTGGCGGAATTTAATTCAGTATCTCACCTGTTCTTATTTTACCTATATAGCCTACGAGGCTGTTGTTTGTTTTTTGTTTAGAAGTCAAATCGGGAAGTCGCCAATCTTTTTGTATTTGGTAAATGTTACCTTTTATCTTGTAGGTTATTTAGTTCAGCCTTATAATATAGTACAGTAAATTTATTAAGTCAGGTCAATATAATATCTTATTAGGGTTCATTACCTATAAGTCAAAGTTACATGCTTTAATCCATCCCAATTTAAATTGCAAAATGTGTACAGATATATTTACTTTCAAAAATCTTTTTACATTCAAGCAATTTAACTAGTCATTGTAAACGCGTCGACGTTTCGACTGCAATAGGTACTTAACAGAGACTGTTTTGTGTAATTTCCTTTACATGTGAGCGCCCGAAGCACGTAAGCGAGTCAGCACCTGACTAAGTACCAGTACACCAACTGTGCAGCACGGCTCTTCAGTACTAAGCACCTCATCCAGCACCAGCTTGGAAATCCCACGACGCAACAGGAGTCTCGAGGCCTAGCCGAGGTCGTAACCCACGAAAAGGAGCTTGAAGCTGCGGTTGCAACTACTCAGGTTTAACTTGTGGAAGGTTTCGAGGTACTCTGTGAACTCCAATAATCCAAATTTTTTCAGTGCTCATAAATTAACTGTAACATCTCGTGTGAACTTTTAGATCACAGTGCTCTCATTATTATAGTCCGAAAGTCTCTGATTTTGTATTTCGTTTAAGTCGAACATATACAGGGTGTTTCATCTTAAGTGCGAAAACCCCCGATTTTAGCCGCGTTTTTTTCTAAAAATAGGCCACAAAAAACTCTACGTTGGTGCAAAATTTCAGGTCTTAATGTCAGTTTTCAAGGACTACTACAAATTTTTTTCTAGTAAGAAATGACGAAAACCATTTAGCGATTTTTTTATTTAAAATCTGACACCACAGCGTTAATCAGAATAACCTAAAATCCCGTATACCAAATTTGAACAAAAAATATACATTGAGTTCCATTCTGCAGGCTGTGAAAGTTGAGCAAAATATGAATTTTAAACTCATCTGGCGAGTCAAGTGTACCATGGAATTACTTCGAAACAGTTGGATGATGAACAGGACCACTCACAGTGTCGATGTGCAAAGATCCAATAAAAAATATACAAGGTGTTCTTCTCTGTAGCAACTCGAAATGCTGAATTTTTTAAACTTTATACAGGTCAAAAATCGAGTGTATCAAAACCACCCCAGACATTACAAACGAACTAAGTCTAAAAAATACAGAAGCCTGCCAGTCAGTAACTCCATATCAGTTAAGGTGGCTGGTGTGCCACAACAGGAAACGCACAGAAAATGTATAATCTTAGACAGTGACTTTATTGATAAAGGTCCAACAATTTGAATTGTTTTTATTTGTTGGTTAGATGATGTTAAAAAATAAATTGCTTTTGTATTTATTAATATTTATTCAATGATTCCAGAGCACTCCTGACCAATGTAAAGTTTAATAAAAATTCAGCATTTTGACATCGCCCAAAGAAAAAGACCCTGTACATTTTTGTATTGAATCGTTGCACACCAACACATTGAGTAGTCCTGTTGATCATTCATCTGTTTTGACGGGATTCCATGGCACACTTGACTCTCCAGATGCCTTTAAAATTCCTATTTTGCTCAATTTTGACACCCTGCAGAATGGAACTTCCTGTATATTTTTTGTTCAAATTTGGTATACGGGGGTTTTAGGTTGTTCTGATTAACGCTGTGGTGTCAGATTTTAAATAAAAAAATCGCTAAATGGTTTTCGTCATTTTTTACTAGAAAGAAAATTTTTAGTAGGCCTTGAAAATTGACATTAAGACCTGAAATTTTGCACCAACGTAGAGTTTTTTGTGGCCTATTTAAAAAAAACGGGGGTGTTCGCACTTAAGATGAAACACCCTGTAAGTAACCGTTCTATATCGTCAATTTATAAACAACTGTAAGCTTGCTATTGTATTTTTCACTTTGTTGTAACCATTTTAATGTACCTCTACGATTTCACCTTGGAAATAGATTTTAAATAGGAAAATGTTATCTTTTATTTAACCACCAAACTAGTTCAAGCTTCTGGTGCTCTAACGAACCATTTTGGTTATATAATATCTCTTAATTTGCCTAATCTGAAACCTAAAGCAAAAAATTATACCAAGTTTAAATTCGATATTTGAGGAAACACAAACATTTCGTCCCCCTTATGGTCGTAACTAAGAAAAAGATACAAAATGGAGTTAAGCCGTTAATAAGCTTTTCCAGAGTGTACTTTTAAACGAAAAGGCGAAAAGGCGTAACTCTATGGTCGTTAGTTTCTTCACCGTAAATACAGGTATATAAGGCGCAAGTTTATTTGCCTCGGCCAGGGGCATCGGCAACTAAATTCCACATGGGTCATAAAAAGTTGAACTTCAGTGCCTTGGTACATAAATAACTATTTTTTACTACTTACCTGAGAAATCACCATTATTTACCTCATTCCTCTAATGAGAAGTAATATTTCTCACCCTAGGTAAAGAATGACAATAAAAAAAAAACCTAGATAAATAATGAAAAGATTTCTATATGACATTTAAAGATTAGTGTCATTTTATCAGCTTGACAACTGAACTCCCAGGCTACTTGATATTTCGAAGTATTTGAAAAAAGCTAGAAATGACTAAAATAAACTAAAATATGGCAATATTTCATTGTTAGTAGTAAAAAAAATTCTATATACACTTCGGTTGAGAAGGCCATTATTTACCTCGCATATTATATCTTTCGGCGCTACGCGCCTCAGGATATATTAAACCAAACACCACAACAATAAAAATTACAGTAAATAAATGCTGAATCGAAAAGATTGATTTATTTAAAACGCAAAAAATGTGTTTTATACAAATCTGTGCCATGTTTCAACTAAATATCTTAAAGTATATGCATAGGAGTTACTAATAAAATTCGTTCTTTATAGAATTCAACGTTGACTTCCTGTATTTTGAAGTAGAAAGACCTATCCAAATGAAAAATTTCATAAGAAAGTCACATTATTTTGGCCCAAAACATCTGTGGTTAAAGGATTGACCCATTAACCTACCTTTTGGTAATAATAAATCTTCTTTAATAATGGCTGTATTTATACAGGGTGTCCCATATGTATTGAATAATGCTTATATCTTCTTAAAAAATATATTTAGAAAAAAATGGTTTAAATAAAACTTACCTCTTCTGCATAATCCTATCAAGTCGATTTTGTTTTACCTCTCATAATGTGGTTGCTATGGCAACGAACTTTTTTTTTTTTTTCAAATGGGATCATATCGTTTTTAATCGATTTTTGGAATCAGCTACTTATTCTGCATACAACAGCATAAAAAAATCTATAGGTTACATAAGGAAAATTTTGAGAAATAAATTATTTTTATTTTTTCCGATTTAATAGTGGATGTTATCAGAAAACTCGATGGAGGCAAAAAATATGCTACATTAAAATTGTTTGATGGTTCTGCCATAATGAGAATGGTAAATCTTTCGAATTTAGTTAAATGTATCATTTTAACTTGCAGGACATAAAATACCTACTGATTAAATTTCTCGACCAATGAGAAATTTTTTATAAGAAAAGCAAAAAGAAAAGAAGCAAAACCATCGAACAATTTTAATGTAGCATATTTTTTGCCTCCATCGAGTTTACTGATAACGTCCACTATTAAATCGGAAAAAATAAAAACAATTTATTTCTCAAAATTTTCCTTATGTAACCTATAGATTTTTTTATGCCGTTGTGTGCAGAATAAGTAGCTGATTCCAAAAATCGATTAAAAATGATATGATTTGAAAAAAAAAGTTCGTTGCCATAGCAACCACATTATGAGAGGTAAAACAAAATCGACTTGTTAGGATTATGCAGAATAGGTCACACTGTAAGTTTTATTTAAACCATTTTTTTCTAAATATATTTTTTAAGAAGATATAAGCATTATTCCATACATATGGGGCACCCTGTATATCAATGAAGTAAAATAACGGGTATTTCAGCCAAAATCATGTGTTATTTATTCTTTACAATGAACCATGCTTTCGGCCATATTTGCTACCTTTTTGTATTACCGTATACCTACAACAGGTATACTTGAGGAAAAAAAATTGTTATATTTTAAGGAAAAATATCTCAAATAAAAGTTGTTTAATGCTGGGGGGGGACAAAATGGTCCTATTGTTTTCGACTTTGACCACGTTTTCTAGATCATTACGGAGAACTCTGTGTTTTAAAGTATAGGAACCTATACTTTTTCTTACGGAATCTTTTTCCCTTTAGAACAAAATAGCTATTTTAACTCACACATATAGTAAAAAAAGTAATTTTGCCCTATCATCGTTCCAGTTAAACAATAAAAAATCAGACACTCTATTATCAACTGTTGTTAGTATATTATAGTCACAGAAGTTTAAGAGTCCTTGAGACATAGGTAAGTGTTGCCTAGCAATTTTATTAAGCTAACTAACAGTGATCCTCGAATAGTATTTGACGAACGAGCTGGCGAGTGCGTAATGTGTACTTACTGAATTCGAACTTATCCCAGTGAGCAAAATTTTGTCCCATTTAGGGAACAGTTACGTAATTGCGTATGATTTATGCGACCAATTGCACACACATGTTTCGAAACTGCTACTTTTATGTGGCCACTAGGTATACGTGGGAAGTGAAGCGTGGTGACACAACGCATTTTAGGTAAATATTCGGAATGCTGTCAATAAATGTGCCTTTCCCTAAGGTTTTCTTAGGAACACATTTACGAAACATTTTCCTCTTTATGCCTGAAACAAATCCTACATAGTTGCTTGACTGAAAAGTCATAGTTAACTGCTAATACACAAATAAGACACTTATTACTCTTTTTTTATATTTCTTGAAAATTATTCTCACACATCGTTGTCGCAAAGTATAATCATGTCGCTTATTTCTTACTAAATAGCTACACAACAGAAATATACCTAAGTAGGTACTAGGAATAAATTATTTATTCAGTTTGTCCCTCATAAAGTTGTTTTTTATGTCTTTTCTCACAATCCAATTTCTTGCGACGATAAATTTTTCGTGTAGTTTTTTTATATAGAAAAGATAGCAGCGGGGGCCGTAAAAATAATATTGTTTGGTAAATATCTTATAATTTTACAAAAAAATAAAATTTATAAAATTCCAACTTAAAATTAACAAAAGTTGTAAAAAGTAATGTCTAAAATTACTTGATGTGATTTTTTTTAGTTTTTTGTTCAGTTTTGACAAAAGCAGCATTTTATTTAATAAATCAAGATATAAAATTATTGAGAATATGGCCGTTAACGCAGGGTTCCCTAATTGTGCCTTATTTGTGTCAGACACAATGTAGGCAATGTGAAATACACTTCCCTATTGGTTTCACGCAATTCCTACTATGCGTCATGATTGAAACAAACGAGGAATCTGGTAACAATTTTCCCCAATTGCATGGTCGATATCGATCGATGACTCATTGTTTTGAAACCATTCCTATTTTGCGACTTGTCGTGACGCGTTCCCTGCAAAGTGTCTGTGGTGCCTTCTGCCAAACGAACCAGCAGCCAGGACGCGCGCGCTGCAGTGTGACAGCGGATGTATTATTGGCGGATGATGGTTCTGTTTTCACCTTTTTCATATACTCAGACAAACGTCTCTGATTGTTTTCAATTTCTCTTTTAACATTACGGTAGTATTTTGAATTGAAAACTTTTTTTGGATTCATTTTTCTTTGTAGTTTTTGTTGATAATAACCTCGTCATGATTGAAACAAACGAGGAATCTGGTAACAATTTTCCCCAATTGCATGGTCGATATCGATCGATGACTCATTGTTTTGAAACCATTCCTATTTTGCGACTTGTCGTGACGCGTTCCCTGCAAAGTGTCTGTGGTGCCTTCTGCCAAACGAACCAGCAGCCAGGACGCGCGCGCTGCAGTGTGACAGCGGATGTATTAATGGCGGATGATGGTTCTGTTTTCACCTTTTTCATATACTCAGACAAACGTCTCTGATTGTTTTCAATTTCTCTTTTAACATTACGGTAGTATTTTGAATTGAAAACTTTTTTTGGATTCATTTTTCTTTGTAGTTTTTGTTGATAATAACCTCGTCATGATTGAAACAAACGAGGAATCTGGTAACAATTTTCCCCAATTGCATGGTCGATATCGATCGATGACTCATTGTTTTGAAACCATTCCTATTTTGCGACTTGTCGTGACGCGTTCCCTGCAAAGTGTCTGTGGTGCCTTCTGCCAAACGAACCAGCAGCCAGGACGCGCGCGCTGCAGTGTGACAGCGGATGTATTATTGGCGGATGATGGTTCTGTTTTCACCTTTTTCATATACTCAGACAAACGTCTCTGATTGTTTTCAATTTCTCTTTTAACATTACGGTAGTATTTTGAATTGAAAACTTTTTTTGGATTCATTTTTCTTTGTAGTTTTTGTTGATAATAACCTCGTCATGATTGAAACAAACGAGGAATCTGGTAACAATTTTCCCCAATTGCATGGTCGATATCGATCGATGACTCATTGTTTTGAAACCATTCCTATTTTGCGACTTGTCGTGACGCGTTCCCTGCAAAGTGTCTGTGGTGCCTTCTGCCAAACGAACCAGCAGCCAGGACGCGCGCGCTGCAGTGTGACAGCGGATGTATTAATGGCGGATGATGGTTCTGTTTTCACCTTTTTCATATACTCAGACAAACGTCTCTGATTGTTTTCAATTTCTCTTTTAACATTACGGTAGTATTTTGAATTGAAAACTTTTTTTGGATTCATTTTTCTTTGTAGTTTTTGTTGATAATAACCTCGTCATGATTGAAACAAACGAGGAATCTGGTAACAATTTTCCCCAATTGCATGGTCGATATCGATCGATGACTCATTGTTTTGAAACCATTCCTATTTTGCGACTTGTCGTGACGCGTTCCCTGCAAAGTGTCTGTGGTGCCTTCTGCCAAACGAACCAGCAGCCAGGACGCGCGCGCTGCAGTGTGACAGCGGATGTATTATTGGCGGATGATGGTTCTGTTTTCACCTTTTTCATATACTCAGACAAACGTATCTGATTGTTTTCAATTTCTCTTTTAACATTACGGTAGTATTTTGAATTGAAAACTTTTTTTGGATTCATTTTTCTTTGTAGTTTTTGTTGATAATAACCTCGTCATGATTGAAACAAACGAGGAATCTGGTAACAATTTTCCCCAATTGCATGGTCGATATCGATCGATGACTCATTGTTTTGAAACCATTCCTATTTTGCGACTTGTCGTGACGCGTTCCCTGCAAAGTGTCTGTGGTGCCTTCTGCCAAACGAACCAGCAGCCAGGACGCGCGCGCTGCAGTGTGACAGCGGATGTATTATTGGCGGATGATGGTTCTGTTTTCACCTTTTTCATATACTCAGACAAACGTCTCTGATTGTTTTCAATTTCTCTTTTAACATTACGGTAGTATTTTGAATTGAAAACTTTTTTTGGATTCATTTTTCTTTGTAGTTTTTGTTGATAATAACCTCGTCATGATTGAAACAAACGAGGAATCTGGTAACAATTTTCCCCAATTGCATGGTCGATATCGATCGATGACTCATTGTTTTGAAACCATTCCTATTTTGCGACTTGTCGTGACGCGTTCCCTGCAAAGTGTCTGTGGTGCCTTCTGCCAAACGAACCAGCAGCCAGGACGCGCGCGCTGCAGTGTGACAGCGGATGTATTATTGGCGGATGATGGTTCTGTTTTCACCTTTTTCATATACTCAGACAAACGTCTCTGATTGTTTTCAATTTCTCTTTTAACATTACGGTAGTATTTTGAATTGAAAACTTTTTTTGGATTCATTTTTCTTTGTAGTTTTTGTTGATAATAACCTCGTCATGATTGAAACAAACGAGGAATCTGGTAACAATTTTCCCCAATTGCATGGTCGATATCGATCGATGACTCATTGTTTTGAAACCATTCCTATTTTGCGACTTGTCGTGACGCGTTCCCTGCAAAGTGTCTGTGGTGCCTTCTGCCAAACGAACCAGCAGCCAGGACGCGCGCGCTGCAGTGTGACAGCGGATGTATTATTGGCGGATGATGGTTCTGTTTTCACCTTTTTCATATACTCAGACAAACGTCTCTGATTGTTTTCAATTTCTCTTTTAACATTACGGTAGTATTTTGAATTGAAAACTTTTTTTGGATTCATTTTTCTTTGTAGTTTTTGTTGATAATAACCTCGTCATGATTGAAACAAACGAGGAATCTGGTAACAATTTTCCCCAATTGCATGGTCGATATCGATCGATGACTCATTGTTTTGAAACCATTCCTATTTTGCGACTTGTCGTGACGCGTTCCCTGCAAAGTGTCTGTGGTGCCTTCTGCCAAACGAACCAGCAGCCAGGACGCGCGCGCTGCAGTGTGACAGCGGATGTATTATTGGCGGATGATGGTTCTGTTTTCACCTTTTTCATATACTCAGACAAACGTCTCTGATTGTTTTCAATTTCTCTTTTAACATTACGGTAGTATTTTGAATTGAAAACTTTTTTTGGATTCATTTTTCTTTGTAGTTTTTGTTGATAATAACCTCGTCATGATTGAAACAAACGAGGAATCTGGTAACAATTTTCCCCAATTGCATGGTCGATATCGATCGATGACTCATTGTTTTGAAACCATTCCTATTTTGCGACTTGTCGTGACGCGTTCCCTGCAAAGTGTCTGTGGTGCCTTCTGCCAAACGAACCAGCAGCCAGGACGCGCGCGCTGCAGTGTGACAGCGGATGTATTATTGGCGGATGATGGTTCTGTTTTCACCTTTTTCATATACTCAGACAAACGTCTCTGATTGTTTTCAATTTCTCTTTTAACATTACGGTAGTATTTTGAATTGAAAACTTTTTTTGGATTCATTTTTCTTTGTAGTTTTTGTTGATAATAACCTCGTCATGATTGAAACAAACGAGGAATCTGGTAACAATTTTCCCCAATTGCATGGTCGATATCGATCGATGACTCATTGTTTTGAAACCATTCCTATTTTGCGACTTGTCGTGACGCGTTCCCTGCAAAGTGTCTGTGGTGCCTTCTGCCAAACGAACCAGCAGCCAGGACGCGCGCGCTGCAGTGTGACAGCGGATGTATTATTGGCGGATGATGGTTCTGTTTTCACCTTTTTCATATACTCAGACAAACGTCTCTGATTGTTTTCAATTTCTCTTTTAACATTACGGTAGTATTTTGAATTGAAAACTTTTTTTGGATTCATTTTTCTTTGTAGTTTTTGTTGATAATAACCTCACACTCCACGGCAGGATTGTGATATTTTGTGTTAGTGTCAACATTATAGAAAAAATGCGCCTACTTTTTGTGGTGGTTCCAGAGAAGTGGGTCATTACAGTGACCTTAATAACAATTTTGATGCATTCTGGTTTTGTAATACAGTGGCACTTTCTGATTTTGAAGGTATAGTTCTATAATTTCGCATAACGGCGGCGGCGGGTTTCTTATTTATGACGACGACATATTTTATTTAACTACTAGTTAAAATGCCTTTATCGCGTTACGCTGAACTTACTTGTGACCGTTTACACAAATTTTAGCCCCAATTACTGTTTTCCGTCATGCACAGGTCAACTTTATGGTTTTAAGAACAAAATGCCTTCTATGCCTAACACTACCCATTCCACAATTACGGTTTTGAGTCTTTTAAAGATACAGACGCAGTTAGGGCATTCTCTTAACACAATTACTACTGTATGTCGCACTACGCATTCCACAATTACGGTTTTGTGTCTTTTAAAGGCACAGACGAATCATGTCAGTCATTGTTTGCATTTATGTAACAATTCCTTTTGTGTCAACACAATTCCTATTCTGTGTAAAAGGACACTTTATTCCTTTTTTAAGCCAACTTAGGCACCATTCGTGACCTCACTTGTAGTTTTGTGTGCTATTTGACGCAAAAGAAGGGCCCACTGACGTAACAACGACGTCGCCTAGAACACATTTCCCTTAAAGGAATAAAATGCTCACTGGGAAGGTGTCTATCCCAGTTTTTTTGCAGGACTCATTTTAAGGTTAAGGTGGATTGTTTAAATTTGAATTCTGACTGTTTCTGGTCCCTTTCTTATCATTTGATTGGCTCTGACCAGTTGGGAACTTTCTATTGTGACAAACCAATAGTTATTTTCTAAAATTTATTTGTCGCGCAAATAGATCCATTTAATTTTTAAAGAAAACAAATTTGTTGAAGTTATTTTTTGAGTTACACGTTTAAAGTTTCGTTCATTCACTGTTAAGTATTTATGAATTTTCCAGGCAACTTGAAAAAGTTGTCTTTCGATCAGTTTGGTGGCGAAAGACCCAATTAAAAATTAAATAAACCAATAGTTGTTTAAACGATTAATAACAGGGTTTTCTAAAAAATGTTTTCATTTTTATTTCAGAACTGTAAATGGTGTTTTGACTAACTAAATTTGGCACGCAAGACGCATATATGTAGGTATGGGTAGTTATGAGAGTGTATAGTGTGAAGTTTGTTAAGTGGCGGAGATAAGGTTAAAAATGTTGTACAGATTTTTTTAGATATAGCATTTAATTGTAAGCTATCCTTTACATTTTTTCGTATCATCACTGTTTCGCGGCAAATTCGATTTGTGTGGCGGCGGGCACGCCACTGCCGGGCGCGATACACACGGTTCGCAAAGATTCCGAACAATTTCTCATTAGCGGCGCCCGGCCGGGGCGGCCGCGCTGATTGTCATTTGTTCTGGGCGCCGCCGCCCGCGCCGCCCGCCGTCAAATAAGCGGCCGTAATTATCCGGGTACCGACTGGGGGCCGGGGGGGGGGGTTCCTCGCGTAATTATTTTGATTTATTTCGGGGAAGGGCGGGCGCAAGCCGGCCCTGCCTGCTCCGGACAGTTTCGCCGGAAGCATCGAGCTAAATTTCTAGTTGCCAAGTCTCGTTTCGCAATGCCTTTTACATTTTCACTCTGCTACCAATACCGATTATTGCCACACACCCCCAGACAAATTCTAACTAGACAAATTTTAGTTAAGAAATAAATCGTGGAATACATCAATCAGTTTACTCTTTGGTAAATTTGGCGGGATTGCCACGTGTACCTATAGTATTGGGAAAGTCACTTGAAAAAGCATAAAAACTCTAATTGGCGTCACAAAAAGAATATAGGGCATAAGCGCTCATATTGTACAAGCAACATAATATTTCAATTTTAAGGTTTTTTTAAGGGTGTCAAAAGGTCTCTCAAAAGCCATAACGATTATTAATATTTACACAAGTACATCCTAACATCTGTAAAATTATGGTGGCCAGACGTCGAACAGTGTAACAAATGCATATTGGTGATATTATATTAGGCGAGCATGCAGTCACTCGTTTTTACTACAATATCTATCTTCTCTGTCTCGTTCATCTCTTTTTACTACTAATACCAGATTCTGTTTAATATGGTTAAAAAAGTGTTTAGTCTCATATTTTACTGCCAAGGCGCCTGTTCTCGAGCTACCCTGGTAAAATATAAATAAACTCGCTTGGAACACAGTGATATACGGGGCGCGATATATTTCATACCATTTACCATGCTCTGCTACTGGAAAAATACTAGACTTATCAGCAAAAATCACCCGTATAAAATTCAAAGGTTTTTATGCGGTAGACGTCGACTAGTCAAGGAGGCAGCCAATAAGAAAGCGAGCGTAGCGATTTGATTGGTCGGCGTTTCGAAAATCCACGGAGCAGGTGTCGACGTAGGCCAGTTAGGCCAGAATAACCAGTGCCGTGTACGGAAATAAGGATTGCGCTTTATTTCACTGAGTTTGATTTTGTGTATAGATTTTTGTGTGGTTCTGTGTGAAACAAAATTATTGGTTGGCTTTGGTTTGAATTATTTCAAATTTATTTTATTCTTTTTAGAGCATTTAAATAATATTTTTAACCGAGTTCGTAAAAAGAGGAGGTTATCAATTCGGTTGTATTTTTTTTTGTTTGTTACCTCAGAACTCCGTCATTTATAAACCGATTTGGACAATTCTTTTTTATTTAAAAGGATATACCTACAGAATGGAAATTTGAAGAAAAAATTCCACCCCTAAGGGTGGACAAATAGGGGATGAAATTTCACATTGAACCGATTTCGATTCCACCCCTAAGGGTGGACAAATAGGGGATGAAATTTCATATTGAACCGATTTCGATGATTCTTTTTTTATTAGAAAGGAAGTACCTTCGAGGTGGCCCCATTTAAATTTGAAGAAAAAATTCCACCCTGACGAGTGGAAAAATATTGGATGAAATTTCATATTCGACAGATTTCGATGATTCTTTTTTATTAGAAAGGGATTACTTTAGGAGTGGCCCCATTTAAATTTGAAGAAAAAATTCCATCCGTAAGGGTGAAAAATAGGGGATGAAATTTCATATTGGACCGATTTCGATGATTCTTTCTTTATTGGAAAGGGGATACCTTATGTGTGGTCCCATTTAAATTTAAAGAAAAATTTCAACCCCTAAGGGTAGATAAATAGGGGATGAAAGTTCATATTGGACCGATTTGGATGATTCTTATTTTATTACTAGAAAGGGATTACGTTAGGGGTGGTTATATTTAAATTTGAAGAGAAAAATTTCAATCCTAAGAGTGGACAAATAGGGAATGGAATTTAATATTGGACTGATTTCGATAATTCTTAATAATTCATAAGATAATAATTAAAAGAAGATTTGTAGTAATTTAATATTTTTCCAAATTAATATCTACTACAATGAATGCTCTGAACTATAAACTGGTAAATCTGGTTATTAGTTTTTGTTTAAAATTCTATGCAAAACATTTGGTCTACCTGGCGTAAATTTCAACAATGGCTCTCACAGTTTAGATGTAGCTTTGTCTATGCTGCAACTACTTTAAAAAAATTCAAAACTTGTTGGCATCTGGACAATAATGCCATTGACAAATATTATTTATTTTTGACTTGTCATTTCGTTGAACATGATTTATAAGCTTTAGTTCTTCATAAGTATTTTATAAATGACGAACTAAAGAAAAAATAAGTAATATGCGTTTTTGTGCCTGCTTAGCCTGTGCTCCGTTGCAAAATACTTTTGGGCAGGATCGCTCTACAGAAAGAGGTATAAATGGGAGGTGGAAAACATTTATTATTTAGTGTTTCGTACTATTTCTAACGAAAAAGTTAGTACCTATACGTAACTGCTAATACCCACATTCCGAATTATTTGTTTTCCGGTATTTTGGTCGCCTAACCTCTCGAAATGTGCCAGAAATATTGTTGTTGTTGGCGTAAGACTTCACTTCTTCAGAAGGAAGCAAGCAAATGCTGCGCTTTCACTAAATATTTTGGCGCGGCGAGTGACGTCGGAGGCAGCTGCGCCGCCCGCCTCACCGTAGAGGCCAGATTCGCTCGCGCCGCCGCCCCGCCGACACACACATCGCAGGCAGCCAGGCAGCAGCCGGTAAAAGCTTAGAAAGCCGGCTGAAAGCGCGCTGTTAATTAATAATTACTGACAAGTTGCTCTTCCTTTGCCCCGCCGTCGCTTACGACGGCGAAATATGGCCTGCTCTTACACACATAGGTAACGTTGGGAGTGTGGCAAACAAAGGAACTAGCTGGGATGTACACAGAGTGTATTAAAAATAACTCTTTGTAACTTTAGCGTTTTTTTCTTGGAATGTCAATGTTTAACGTTTAACATGGCGGTAAATATTTTTTTCTAGCCGTATACGAATGTAAAGAAATAGTCTCATTGTATGTTCGTTTTGAACTATGGGAAATGTACTTCATTGTACACGGTTTCTAGCAACCGGTATGAAGAAAATCGTATACGGAGATTAGGTACGTGAATTGCAGAAGAATAGACATTATTTTGGAATTATGGAATGATCTGTTCAACCAGTTGAAGAAGCGAAAATTCTAGATATTTTATTTTGGAAGAGTATTTTGTAACGTAGGCAAGAATGAAGATAGAAAAATTTGTTTAAAGCCCCAAAATGAACCAATGTTCTACTATATAAAGAAGAAACTGAAAAATCTAATGCGTTCTATACTTACACTACACAGTTAGCCACGGATTTCATTTCAACCCAAAAGGTACCAAAATATTCTTGCTTGCTCTTTAGACTCGTTTTTCTAAAGAAAATGTATGGAAATATGCCATGTAAACAAATTAAAGGGACATAACAAACAAGCATTTTATTTTATTTCGTATATTAAATTTGCATGTTTTTATCTTACAAAGATTCTGAAACAATGGTGTTTTTAATATTAAACCGCCCTGTCAATTTTTTTCGTCGCGTGGCTATCGCTTTAAAACAGGGCTATGCACAGGTCTTTAATATAGTGTCGGTCCCTTTGAATAAAGAGTTAATAGCTCTGATAGCTCTACTTTCTAAAGATAGGTAATTATTTTTTGTGAATGATTTTTTTCAGGTTGCCTCGGCTTTTAAAATCTCTAAATAAGTAACAATATTATTTTTCATTTTTACAAAAAGAAAGTTAGCGGCTTTATGGGATTATAAATTTTGGCAACTGGTAATATCATACCAACATCCAAGTTCTAATGGATGTGCCGGTGCTTTCATATTTGAATCGAATCGAACTTTGACTGAAAACTGTTTGGATTTCGATACATTTTGACGTTTCCTATAGATCCTTGCACTCTTTTCCACAACAGTTGGACCTTCGTGTGTTATGACATTTTTTGATTCTGGGAGTATTTAGAAATTTCTGATTTTATTAGGAAGCGTGACCCGAAGGGTGAAAGAAACGGTTAAGGGCGGCCTTAGTGCAGGCCACCCTTAGAGAGAGGCGGCAATTAGTCGATGATTTAATTAGCAGTTTGCCGCACCGTTACTTGGCCCTAATTCGATATCTTGGTACGGGGAGGGCTCCGAGGTGAGAAATTTGATACCCGTACCTGAGTAACAATGTGAAACTTTCCATCCAGGAGAATGAGAATGGAATGAATGTTACCAAGAAATCATGTACATACCAAACTACACGCGCTTATTTCTCTCTATTCAAATTAAATGCAAGTGGCGCGTAAACATTTACACGATGGAAGCACGTGAACAATTCTGAGGGCTAATACGAGGCAGGACCGCATTAAGGACGATCTCTATGAATTTTATAATATAAAATATTAAAATAATATACCCCAGTATTAAGAACTTTAAAAACAAACTTTTATGGCACACCTAGTCATTCACTTACCTGCAAATTTCTACTATTAACACAAATCGACAACAAATCAACAATTAATAAACAGCGAAAGAATTATATCGGAAAAAAATAAAGGTCCACTTGCATCTCAATACACCTCTGTAAGAAACACCGACTCGCTGCACTCGCCCGCCAGGCCAGACTTTATTGCCGGCTAGCCATAGCAAGCCGATCACGTGCGTATCACGCTCTAGCCATGCAACAACTTGTGTTTATGTTTCACTTGCGTTTAGTTTGAATAGTGTATAGGTTATCGGACCCGTCCACTAAAATATTTTCAACTTTCTACAACTTCCGGTTATACCGTATATTATAGAATATTATTAGATACATATTCGGATTCCTTGCTTAATTTAAATAGCACTTTGTCTAATAAATTGCATACTAAACCTCAAAGTTTCCGAGATATTCAACCTGTTTTGAAATTTTTTACATTTGCGGGAGTTGTTAAAATTCTCCGTAACTTCAAGACAGTTGCAAAAGTTCAAATTTTGACCACGCTTTATTATAGTTGAAAGGTTGTATGCTACCAAAGAGGATACCAGAATATAGAGAGTTCATCTTGTCAAATATGTCAAATGGAGCCCAACTTTTACGTAATTTTCCACACACGCAATAAGATTGTTCAGATAAACTATGAAGTAGACTGCGTTCTTCACTTATTATAGATTAATTTAAAACTGAGAAAGGAAATCCACAGTGACCTACAATACAATGGATTAATTACCTTTTAAAGTTGGGCTCCATTTGACATATTTGACAAGATGAACTCTATATTCTGGTATCCTCTTTGATGCTACTAAAAAGGCAGTCATTTGCATATTAATTATAGAGGGTAATCGAAGATTACTCTCTCTCACTTTGCGCTCCATCTCCGACTCTGACCCTGTGGGAAAGTTTTGGGTACTATTTTAACCCCTAAATATATAAAATTATGAGAATTTTAAAAAATCCAATTAGTTGTGCTATTTGTTTGGGAGATAACGAGAATCAAAATTTGAGCTCGAATGCTTAAAAACAGTGAAAATTCATTTTTAGTAAAAAGCACACTTTCTGATGCGCAGAGATTCAAATTTTGGAGTTTAGTTTTGGATATTTTTGTTCGCTATAAAATAGTCTAGTATAAAATGTAATCTGTAGAGTTTCTTCGTCCTTATTTGCCATTTTTCAGTGATTTTGAAGCATTCAAGTTCAAAATTTGATCGGGATCCAAGGTCACAAAATGGAATGTTTCAAATTGCTTGGCCAATTTCTACAAAATGTCAAAGTTTGTCTTCAAAAACCGTGGACGTCCTGTATACTGCAAGTTGCTTTAAACTTTAAACATGACCTTTAAATTTTTATTGACTGATCATAAGTCCAGCACTAATTTGACTGAATTTTTCCTGTTAGTCAAACTGTATGTAAACAAACATAAAGCAAATAACTTTATGCAGCCCCGCAAGTCGGAAAAAGAAACAGCAGAATCCATTAAAATACAGCGGCGTTCGCGCTCCCCCAAACGAAATTTGCATAAATCAAAAAATACGGGGTCGTGATCCCCGTCGACGACGAAAGTCGCTTTTAAGTGGCACATAAACGACCCCAGTCTGAAAAATACCCCATAGGACAATCAAACATGCCTACTGCGACCCCTCCGGGTAGCCCGGGCAAAAATCCAATAAGATTCCGCTACACAGAACCGTTTACTTATGGGCGAAATGCGAAATACGGGCATTACCCCATGGTTTTGGGGGATTACAGGATATTACACTGGTGTCCCAGAAATAAGCACCAAATGAGTATACCTACCTATTATTATTTATTATTTATATTATTTTTTGCGATAAATGTATTGCTTCAAATAAAAAATATCAAAAATTTGCAGCTGCATTGAAACCTTTGAGAATATTAAAATGTTTGTAATTTTGTTTGATAATTAATTAATTGCTGCCTACGTTTTTTAAATTAATATTCAAAAATATATCAAAATAATAACAGAAAATAAATTCGAAGGTTTTTTCTGTTATAATTTTGAACATTTTTTTAAACATCGTATCCTAAAATGTATAGGCAATAATTATTAATTATCAAGCAAAATTACAAACATTTTAATATTCTCATAGTTTTTAATGCGCAGCAGCCGAAATTTGAAAATTTTGCTGGTAGCCTGGACTATTGGTCCCAACTGCGGGAATGTAGAATTACAGACACTTCTTAATAATATTTAGTAATAATTAAGGAAATAAAGAGTATTAACATACATTAAATTTTATTTTGAAAATATAAGTACATCATAATTATTAATTTAAGAACAAATTCAATCTGTAACATTAAAAAGCTATAATACTTAGGTAGATATAGTATTTCTAAAGTCACTTGAAATAGCATAAAAAAACTCTAATTGCCGTCACAAAAAGAATATAGGACAGAAGCGATAAGCAGTTTCCAAAAATATACATATTCTACAAGCAACATAATATTTCACTTTTAAGGTTTTTTTAAGGTTGTCGTCAAACACAACGTAAAGGTTATGCACCATATAATATTGTCAAAGGTCTATAAAAAGCCATATCAATAATTACAACTATTTACGCAAGTACCTATATCCTAAGATATGAGAAATTATGGCCTATCCACCGCATTTCGTTGCACAAGTGGCCAGCCGTGAACAGAGTAACCCATGCAAGTATTGGTAGTATTTTCTTTGATTATATTAAGCGTGCTTGCAGTCAATTGTTTTTACTACAATATCTATCGTCTCTGCCTCCTTCATCTCTTTTTACTGCTAATACCACGTGCGGTTTAATATGGGTAAAAAAGTGTTTTGTCTCGTATTTTATTGCCGAGACGTCTGTTCTCGATCTACCCTGGTAAAATATAAACGAACTCACTTGGAATACAGTGATATACGGGGCGCGATCTATTTCATAGCATTTACCATGCTCTGCTACTGGTAAAAATACCAGACTTATGAGCAGAAATCAACCGTATAAAATTCAAAGGTCAAAAGTAACTTCATTTAAGCCATATCTTTTGTATGTTGTACCTATACATATACCTACAACGAAGAAAATGTTATTTTCAGATAATAAAAAATAAATAACTTATATAGTAGATCACAAAAGAATGAAAATATGTGTATTAGTATCACATAACACAACCAACGCACTATACACCATGAACTAGTCGATCTTTTGAACTGAATTTATTTAGCATAAGTTCAGTATAGTTTCCAGTCAAACAAACTGATTCTTGAATTCAGACTATTCCGTGAAAATTTGATAATTTTTCAACGACAGTCGTGTTACTTTAGGTTGATATTATTAATTTTGAAAATAGATTTTTCTGGGTGTATGTTTACCTATTAACACAACTCCGAAATGCTTATGGATAAAAGAAAAACACTCAAGTTTCGTATCGGAATCATGGCCTCCTGCCAAGCGGCCACGAGTTATTAAAAATAGTTCTGTATGCACTCGTTTGGATATTGGTGCGGGAACATTTTGTGACAGTGCGGGCGTTTGCAATAATAACTAATTCACTAATATGATATTAGCTCGTAGGAAGTTATAAAGAAGGATTCCAGAATAGTCTCTCCCCAAACATGCATGCGTCCATCACAGTAACTAAAGGAGTTCGAGTTCGTAGCGTCCCCTAAATATTTGAACTGCATATTTTTCTGCCTTGGATCGACCTTGGTTCAAACCGAGGTCGAGGCAGATGCATGCACATGTCTTTATGCACAAGCATTCAATTGCTTCTGGGGTACTCCTAGTTTGGAGTATTTGAGGGTAAGAATATTAAGTATTTCCAATACCCAGGGACTCTTTAAAATAAGGGGACCCAGAATGTCACAGTCTATCACACAGGAAAAGTGAAGCCTTGAGGGGAAGTTTCTTTTCTGTTGACTCCAAGGAGACCACAAGGGGGCTGATGCAAGGTTATGTTATATGTCAGTGTCCAACTGCCATCAGGTTTTATGTGACATGCCAGTGCCACAGATTCTAAAGGAGGCAAAATATTTCCCATCATAATTCACAATTTTTAACTTTTCTAACTTCCAGATACTCCAGATGTGTCATTTAAAGGTAATGCGGCCGCTTATAGTAGTCCCAATAATTGCAACCAGATTTTTCCTCTATCACCTTTAGTAATCCTACAATTCCCATTACGTGGGCATTACGTATAAGTAGGTAGTTCAAAATAAAAATCGTATTTTGAAAAGTTTAAATTATTAAGCAGGATAGCTTCAGTGAGGTCTTTTTTTAAAGAGTTGTTATCTACGACTACAAGTTTATTTTAAGTTTGTGAGGTACCTTGTGAGAGAAATAAAATTACAAAACATTTATAATGAACACCGAAAAAAACTACATCATTATAGAACTACTAGACTCTAGACTTAATCTTATTAGTCCATCCCGAAATCTGTGAAAGTTCTTTGGGTAGATATATGTTCAACAAGGGAAGAAGGTTCAAGTATACATATTACAAATGGATTGAGGAACCTGGTAACAGGGAGCAATAGCGACAAATGCTTAAATAAGCAACATCGGCACTACTGACTTACCACACTTATTACTTAAATTCGTGGAAATAATTGCTGGAAACCAATTTCAACTATAAATTAATTTCTTTAATTTGACAGTTGCCACATTCTGCACTTCTATACACAAAATTGTCAAGTCTAATTTTTAGAAACCATAGAAACCATTATTAATTTTTACCAACAATCAAAGTACCTGTTATATTCATAGATTATCCAATAAAATGGCGTACTTGGCATCACTGAGGCCATTAGAATGAGGAAAGAATAGGTCTCACATTGGAAAGTATAATGCTGGGTCCCCTTATTTTAATGAGTCCTTGCCTCAGAGAAATAACCAAGGATAGAGGGAGCAACAGCTTCAAAATACATAAGTTTGTAGTCAACCAACATCTTATGCAAATTTACCGAAGTAAACAAACACTAGGCCTGTGTGTACAACGTTTACCTGAGATATAGGTTATATCCCGAGAAATATCAATTTAGCCACATACCACACACTTTCTGCGTCCCATTGTATACAAAATCAGTCACAATATCCTAAATACTAATAAATAACCTATAAATTAACAGAAAATTAAAAACGGGAAAAATGCATACGTAAACAATCGGAAAACTTGACATGCTGGGCATACACAAAACAAATACCGCTGAGTTAACGGACGCGGCATCAACAGCAGCGTTGCCATGTCGGGCGGTTTGAGGTATCTGTGACGATTTTATTAAAGTGATAATTAGATACTATAATTACAGCGCAATTTAGTTTTAGTTTAAAACTGTTACATACAAGAAATTAATAACTACATTTGTTAATTTAGCGTTATGGGAGGTGCGCCTTCATTGAATCCCATTATTAAACCCTTCTATTTTAAAATGAAATGCTGTAAACAATGGAGTAAGTGGCATCACTCAAAAAGATGTTGGCTTTGTTTACTTTTTGTCCTTACTCCCTCTATCCTTGGTTATTTCTCTGAGGTCCCTGCCAATACCACTATATACTGAAATCTGCCAATATTTTTAAAATTATACCATTTCGTTGGTTCATATTGATAGTGTTGAATCACCAGAACAATAGTCATGTATACGAACTACGGGATGGGACAAGTGTCATGCCGGTTGAAGTTCCGTATTCCGCTACATCGTTTCCTTTCCCAGCTCTTTTCCCCGAGTGCCGCCCGCTCCGTCAAAATTATCCTCTCGGTATAACGTCTCCGTCTTCTCGCATAGCGCCGCCTCAGGCCAGGACAACGAGATTAGCTCGATCCTTCTCAAATTGGCCCCGAACGGGACAAAGGGCCCCCGAGGTCCCGGAAGCAGTTTCGGAAGGGTCAGTCTCGCCTTGGGGTGGCTTTAAATTATAAGACGTTAGCCGCCCGCCCCCGGGCCGACGGCCGACGGCACGTCGCAGGCCGGATTGGATTTCCGTCGGGTTTCGGGAGGGTAATTGTCGTGTCAAGGGGAGATGACGATGTACTAGTGGAATTTTGGAACGGTAAAATACGCCAAAAACTGATTTAGAATGAGTTTATGGACGGTTCTCAAGACCCAAGAAGGTTTTGCTGGTGGCGAAAATCTATTATGGACATACATTTTGGAATGAAACACCCAGATCGAAGTTACATCGGTATACCCAGTAAAACCTCACCTCAATTGATGGATAGAGCTAAACTTTTCGATATAAACGGTAATATTTGGGCTGAGCCTTGAGGAAAGTGTATGGAGTGAAGTTTGCGTAAAACCGAACTGAGATTCTTGACTATATTAATCTCTTGCATCTCTGAGAAGCGGCTGAGGACGAGTTTCCATCTTTGTGTAGGGTTTATGGAGCTTGATAAAATCTTTCAGGGATATTAAGATGACGATGTATGTGATGATGATTAGCGATGTATCTATAATGATTCTGAAGACTTTTGACAATTTGCCAAGTGTTCCCAAATGAGTGATACTTATACCAAAGGCGTGTTGGATATGAAGGCAAGATTTTTTGTGCTAGACTTTCCCATGTAAAAGATAATATTTGGACTGAGCCTTGAGGAAAGCGTATAGTACGAAGTTTGCGTAATAACGAATGGAGATTCTTGTCTATATTAATCTGTTGCAACTCTGAGAAGCGAATGAGGATGAGTTTCCATCTTTGTGTAGGGTTTATGGAGCTTGATAAAGTCTTTCAGGGATATTAAGATGACGATGGATGTGATGATTAGCGATGTATCTATAATGTTTCTGAAGACATTTGACAATTTTCCATGTGCTGCCAAATTAGTGATATTTATACCAAAAGCGTGTTTGTGACTTTTCGATATAAAAGATAATATTTGGGCTGAGCCTTGAGGAAAGTGTATAGTGTGAAGTTTGCGTAAAACCGAACGGAGATTCTTGTCTATATTAATCTCTTGCAACTCTGAGAAGCAAATGAGGACGCGTTTCCATCTTTGTGTAGTGTTTCAGGGATATTAAGATGACGATGGATGTGATGATTAGCGATGTACCTACCTATAATGATTCTGAAGACTTTTGACAATTTGCCATGTACTGCCAATCTATGAGGCAAATGAGTGATATTACTTAGACCAAAAACGTGTTGGATATGAAGTCAAGATTTTTTGTAAAGCATGAGAAGAGAGCCTTGAACAAAGTCAGAGCTTTCTGCTTCTGGAGCTTCGATATGCGGACAAATGTGAGGGAACGACTATCTGCTTGAACTTCTAATATAGCGTGAGGAGAAAGAGTAATCTACTTCGGTGTCGAAGCCCAAACAGTAGTCAAAAATATTACCTGATAAATATATCATCGAAACCTGAGAATTTGCGTATAATGTGTCCATTAATTTCTTCCCATTTTTTGTATTTAATATTATGGCATCCTTTAAGGAGATGACATAAAAAGGAATTAAAATCTCGAAAATTAGCAAAACTCAAACTATGTTAACAATACTTATTCAAAACAATAATTAAAGTTTACAGGTTCGTTTATCAACATATAAATTTAATGTTTTTCCATGGCACTCTTGATTTTTTCCAACCATAAACCACTTTTTACACGAGCAGATAAAAATATGGGACAGGACGTAAAAGAGAAGTTGACGATAAAAAGTTTGTTTTCATGGAAGAAATAGAGATTTCTGTTTTTTAGTACCCACTTCTCAAATATAAAAATATAAAAATAAAAATTAGCAAAGAAAAATAGGCAAATGGAAAATAAAAAATATGACATATTTTTTATCTTTCTAACTAAAATTTAAATTAAGTATATTGTAAAAGTTAGACAAAATAATATACTTATAAGATAACACCTTTAGAAATATGGTTTTCACTAGTTGCACAAAATCAGACATTTTTCCCAATTGGATAATACCTACCAGCTATTATCTTTTGTTTATTTAAATTTCACTTCAATAATGGATAATAATATTAAGTATAGAGAAAAAACTAGCGTAGTTTTATTTTTATAATTATTAAGAGAAAGCGGTATATTAATAATAATTCTCACCCCCACAATACGACACAATACTTGTCCGGAGGAGGGGGCAATTACTATTATTTTGTCTTCGTTACCATTTGCAGCTTTCTCCGATAGGATTAGGACAGCATTTGCTCAAGTAGGTACTACGGAAAATCCTAGAAAACCGTATATAGTAGTGCCAGTGAATATAGGAAAGTTAGTATAAAGGTATTAAGGAGCAATACCGTGAATCTACAATTTGTCTACCTGTATCTTGGCAATCAGCGGTGTTTTTCTATAAAGACATGTGCATTGCTTCGACCAAAGTCTATCGAACGCAGAAAAACATGCAGTCTAAATAGTTCGGATTAAAGCGTTATATTAAAAATAATTATTTATCCTAAGAGCGCAGTTCGATGACGAGGTAATCACTCTGTAGTCTTTACCATAAATGGACTACAGTATTATATCAATTTCTTGACCCATATAGTAATAGTGACAAGACGTTTAATAAAACTTCACGACTAAAAGCATATAGCGCATCGCTAACTTGCCCAACTTTAAATAAACTCTTTCAGGGGGGTATTTTAATTAAAGGCATCCGAGCGGGGTGGGAGGGGGTGGCGGCCTTTTTCGGCATGCCGGGGCCCGTTCCCTGGGCCACCCCTATTGATTTAAAATATCCCGGGGCCTTAATATTACAACCCTTATCCCCCATGTTCGCAGCAATTACCAAACAAAGGGCTACTTTGTGTAATCGGTTTGCCCTCCGTCCCACACTATCTTCGAATTTTCGACAATATGGCAAATAGGGAATTGTTGGCTTAGTGGGTTTGTAGATCCGCTCCTTTTGTTGTCATTCGATATTTCATCGTACCTACGCAATAATGCTGATGGAATCACTACTTCCAAGTATCCTTTTTATAGTACATTTTTGAACACCCCGTATAACAAATTACCTAATATATTATCGACACGAATCTTCGTTTCAAAGAAAGCAAAAAGTTTTATGAAGTATAAAGACGTCAGAAACAATTACAAAATTCTTTAAACTATTTTCCTATGAATTCCCCGATCCTCGAAACACCCCATCCTAACGATAACTTCGAGGCCAACTTGAAGGATGGCCCTGGCAAGGAAAAGCTACCGAAAACTTTGTAATAAATTAGCCCCGGGGTCCAGAAGAATGACCAACACTCGATCTTATGTCAAACTAGGTCCCGAACCCCTTAGCTCCCCCTCAGACTGTGACCTAATACCGTAAAATCGACGGCCAACGTCTCACAGTCCCGTCTCGGCGTGGTGAACCAACAAAACAACATATCAGGAGTGGGACATTTGTTATTCGGGAATTTGATTTGGCGACTTATCGACCGAGACTATAAAGGAGCACTTCTGATTAGTTTGGGGAGATGCATGGGGCCCGGAGAGTCCGGGTAATTGGTGGGGTGTTTTTCCGGCGGGAGTGTTTGTTGTTTTTGCGGAGTTTAGTCTTCCTCTTTTTAATTAAGGCAAATAGCTTCGATGTATCTTACATTCAAGAACACCAAGTAAATCTTTTGCCCTCAGGGTGGATAGTTTACGTGATAAAAGCTTCTGATTTCTGGAAAAAATGACATGCATTAACACCTTTATGACAGGTCAAATCAAAATATGGGAAATATATGGTAACCCGAGACAATGAATTAGAATTTTTTAAGTATACACAGTAACAAATCCGGTGTTAAATTTGACACGAAAAGTGGTCTATATATAAGTCCTTACCATATCTGGTAAATTTTACACTTTCTTTTTTGGTCAATTTCACCAAATGTTCTGGTGTCAATAAGAACTATGCTGGTGTGAATATTTAACACGGCGTTGTGTAAGATTAACACCGTGTTGTGTAACTTTAACACGCAATTTGGTCAAAATGGTGTAATTTAATTTATTTGATTTTAAGATTAACACCGTATTGTGTAACTTTCACACGCAATTTGGTCAAAATGGTGTAATTTAATTTATTTGATATTCCCCGTTTCTTCTTCTTTCTCTCTTATAGTATTACATGTACCTACTTCATTTTAAAGAAATTTCAAATGTCAATTAAGGAAATGTGTTACTTACTTGTAAAAATAAAATAAAACTAAAAATAAAGAAGTTGTATGAACCAGGCATATATAATATGTGTTTGGTCTTCAATTTAAATTATTTGTAAGAAATAATAAACGGTAATATATAAAGAATAGTATATTATACACCTAGGTTGAGAAGTGAGCCATCATTTACCGAGCATTTTTATACCCTGAGGCGCGTAGCGCCGAAGGATATAATATGCGAGGTAAATAATGGCCTTCTCAACCAAAGTGTATATAGAATTTGTTTTACTACTAGCATTGAAATATTGCCATATTTTAGTCATTTCTCAAAATATCAAGTAGCCTGGGAGTTCAGTTGTCAAGCTGATAAAATGACACTAATTTCTAAATGTCACATAGAAAATCTTTCATTATTTACCTAGGTATTTTTTTATTATCATTATTTACCTAGGTAGAGAAATATTACTTCTCATTAGAGGAATGAGGTAAATAATGGTGATTTCTCAGGTTAGTAGTAAAAAAAAACTTTATTTCAGTTCCAAAATATATGAACGATTCCTTACAAATAGGTATAAAAATATCAACATTCTTTCTTAGAGCTATAAAAAATATTCATTCTCACAGCCACAAATATTTGGTTATAAAAAAGTTATATATATAATATCGTAGGAATTCGTAAGAAAAGTGTACCTAACCAAAAACACAAGAAATGCGAAATGCTTTATGTTAGGAGGTTATTTATACTTATATTGCAAAAGAGCATTTTCTTTCAAATTCGTACATTTTGATGCGATCAAACTATTTCGTACAAATTCTCATACAATGTACTTAAGTAACTGTTGCCTTACAGAATTGACCGTGTGAGACAAAAAGAAACTTCAAACGTTGCGACACAGCGATTTAGTTATAGATTTAGATAGATCACAAGCACAACCGAACTAAGTCGGAGGCAATCAGCAGGAATCAAAACAATCAGAACAGTCAGATAATTTAAAATTCGTCAATCAGATTCGCGACTGGTTTCTGATTTCGGTGAGAACAAACTCATACCAACACAGTCGATGAGTGTGTTAGGGGCTATCCCCTCGGCTATCACACAGTACCTCTCGTCGTCACAGCTGCATATTCGCCTGTCGCTTCAATCCATCTGACTCACTATGAAATTTTACTTTACATAACAACACTATTTTTTCACTAGCGGTCGGTAGAATCACTTTTATAACTCTTATACGCGCCACTCGGTCGGGTCACACGTCACACAAACTGATAAGCTCACGCAACACGTTCTACAAACAACTGATGCCATGGCTTCGATTACTTAAGATGTTACACCCATAACTGGTGAATTACCTTCGCCCTCTCATGTACCTAACACGAACTTGTGTTTATACGTTCAATTTAACACCGCCTAGGGCTAAGGGACACCGAATGGTTTTAAGGAACACCGCGTGGTGTGAACAAACACGAAGCCGTGTTAGAAATATAAAAAAATTACACCACTAAGTGTTAAAATTAACGAATTTATCGTAGTGTGAATTTTACCAAATGAGGTTTGGTTAAGATATTTGGAATCCACCAATTTTCGTGTCAATTTTTCACCAAATTTGTTTCACCACTTACCCGAAGAGGATTCACACCGATTTTTTTTACTGTGTATAGAAGTTTTCGAAGACCTTCGGCCCTCTTAGCGCTACCTTTTGGCTAACAACTTTTCACAATCACGCCTATATACACGCCCCAGAAAATAATTAGAATCGAGGCGGGGACCCCCGTGCGGAAAACAATTTTGGCGGAAAACAAAGGGAGGCAGATTGGGGGGCTAATCAAGAAATTGAAGTTTCAATAAAAGCCATCATTAATTCTGAGTTTGGGGTCTCGTCGCGCGGAGGGGTAATACTAGACGGGATCGGAGGGCTGGATGGACGTCTTCCAGTAATTTGAACAAATGAACGCTTGGTTGGACCAAGGATGTAAGATATAGAGGGATCAGTTTTAAATCCTACACGATTTAACACTGGCAGCCGAATAAAAATATACTCTACTTAGTAATGTTTGTTTTTTAAATTTCGAATATATTTCGAATGTATTTTCAATGAATTGTGCTCATAATTCAACGGGAAAAAAGTATTCCCCGATTTACCAATTAGTATTTGTTTTGCAAGAAAACATAACTTTGAGAAAATTACTTAAAGTGATAATATTTAGATGCACCAGCAGATTTAGCAGGTAAAAGTAAGTGACTGATTCCTAGTAATCAAAATTGATACATCACAGCCCTTGAAAAAGCACTCACACTCAGATTAAAAGGCACGAAAGATCAATCAAACGCAAATATGAGCGTAAGAAGATGTATGCCTAGCATTACGTATAGCATTAACTATTTTTTTAAATAAAATAATAGTTATTTATATACCAAGGCACTGAAGTTCACATTTTTATGACTTATGTGAAATTTAGTTGCCGAGGCCTCTGGCCGAGGCAAATAAAGCACATGAGTCATAAAAAGAACTTCAGTGCAGAGGTAGGTACATATTATGTTTTTTTAAATCTGACAAAAAATGTTTTATTAGGCGAAAAAATAATCATCAGGGATCACCCGTCCATGAACCGACTGCGCGCGGCATTGCTTGACTTTGACGATCGCTCTACCCATAGGTCAAGTATGATGAGGCACGGTGCTTCCCAACAGAAACTCCAAACTACTGACTGTTGTGCAGCCTCCATAAAAAATAAATTGATATTCAAACCTACTAAAATATTTATAATGAAAGATTGCGCTGCTATAGGTAACAATTTCGCAATGTGTACGAAAAGCTAAATGGGCCTTTATTGTCCGGGTTTTGAATATTTGGTCACTTTTTATGTTTACATCTCGGCAAGGCCTACTTATTGAAAAAATCGAAAAATAATTAGCTACTTCAGTGCCGATTTTTGAGCTTTTAATGACTTTTTCATTACAGCTAAAACAACTTGACGGTGTAACATAAGTAAAAATTTATACGCTTATCAGTTGCGATCAAGCACATAGCAAGAAACCACTGAAGATGATGGCTGCGATGTCCCGCGAAATGTTTAGTAACATAACCGACCTGGATCACAACAGAACATCGTGGAATCCGAGTTTCATATTAACGTCGGTCTTGGAAGCTCGAAAACAACTATGATAAGTAACAACTGATAATGACTATAATCCTGTTTTTGGATATTCTCTAGTTAGCCAATGTGCTACACTGACATAAGGACATCACAGAAATACAGTAAAGTTATCCAGCTGTTTTTTTGGTAGATTTTAGGTAATAGTGGAAAATTAGTAGGGAATGACTGGACCACTTTAATTTTTGCCGCCTTATGTCGCTTGTATCCAATATTGCTCTCGTATCCTTATGACTCTGTACATTGGTTAACTAGGGATTCAAAAAACAAGGCTATAATCATAGACAAAGCCAAGTATAGATTGCCAGAGCCATTGTTGGAATTTCAGCACGCTACACCAAAAATATTTTACATAAAACTAATAACTAAATTAAAATATCCATACCTCAATTTTTTTATCTGCTTTAATTTTTTTTTTCGCTTTAAAATTAAAATTTGAAAGTTAGTGTGGCAGAATTTTTTGCAGACGGTTTCAACAATGCTTCTATCTATGGCTTCTATAATCTATGCTATAATACAAGTCTGAGGTGCTATTTAGTTTGTTTAAAATAGTATAGCATTATTTTGATCATGTTATTACCTCACTACAATGTTTCCAACAACAAAAAATAGAACTGCTAATGGCTTTGTTTGTTATAAATTTAATGGCAATCGTACCCATCCAACGACAATATAAGCATTCCGGTTACGTGTTTCACACCAACATTCAGTCTGCACTACCTGAGGCACTACCTACTTAATCCAGATTCGTAAAATTTAAGAGACTACAAACTCTTAAATCCTGTAAAAACTGTGAGTGAGGATCAGATAATTCACCAGGTCGATCTTTCTGCAATTAGCATCTTCATTAAGGTACTTGTAATAGTCACTGCTTTCCATTTTACAGAGTAGAAAACACTAAAAGTTGCACAAGTCTTAAACAAATGCAATACTCAAAAAAAATTGTTCCCTATAAAATCAAATCAGTACGCACTTTAATTTCAGTCAACGCTTTTACGTTACCATCGAAACCTATCAAAGACATATATGTTTGAATTTCCAACGCCCGCTTGAGGTTAAATTTAAATGGACGCTCGATATTTGCAGTAAGCGGAAGACACACTGTTTATAATGTCGCACTCTCAGTCCCGTCTTATGATAAATATTCAACGCAGTTTGCCGGGGCGGGCGAATTATCCATCAGGGCGGCTAATCCTCTGAACACACGTGGCTCCCCGCCCTCAGTCTTAATCTTGAACACCGCCCTGAATATATAAACCCGAAAATGGCCCTATGCTAAGGCCGCGCCGCGCGCTTAGAATGGACGGAGGCGGAAAGTGGAGGCGAGCGGGTTCGGAACATCCTAAGGGGTTGTTTGCGAGACGGGCGGATGCCTCCTTACTGACTAATTTTAAACCATTTGCTTATTAAAATGAGCCGCTGCCGGTCTCGTCTTTTTCGGAATCTGGGCACACGCCGATGGACAAAGAAGATATATTAACTAAAGTGTTTGAAAGACTGGAATTAATTTATAACAAAGAGCTTATTTTCAAATTTATGAAAATTTATGAATCGATTAAAAAAAGGAATTGCCTCCTCCTTCTTGCTTGAGCTTTGACGTCTTTCCCAACCATCGAAATGCTAAGTAGTTCAATCCGATGTTTCCAACAGCATTTTGAATGTAACCACATTTAGAAACTTGCACAGAGAACCATTATTACAATTTTATTGAATTGTGAGTTTCTTCGGGATGAATCCTGCATCAGCTAAACTTGAGATCACACTGAGACTCAGTATAGGTACTTGGTATTTTTTGGAAGTACAGGGGCGGCCTCATAAATGTATCCACTAGGCATGAAAAATGAGCAAGAAATCAAGAATTTCGGGTAAGTGCGGCAACGTTGCGCCAATTCTACGGCTTCTCAAATCAACAACTTCCCCTACATTCCCTCGTACCACCCCGCTCCTCCCCGTAAAAAATAAGTGAATATGTCAGTCAACGAAACGAGGTTAAATCGCTGCATTATTATAATAATTTATAAGTGGATTTAAAGTTTTACACTGTTCCTTGGTGTTTTGAGATTCACGTAACGTGAAATTAGGCGGATTTCTTTGTTTGTCAAAGTGGTATTTTAGTAAATAAGGTAGAAGTATGATTGTGTTATTATAAAAGAATCTCGTAGTGGTTTTTTACATTGGTTTATTACACTTCTTTATCGTAACCGCGAACCAAAACTTTGAATTAATTTAATTTTTAAAGCTTCCCCAGAGTCTTCGGGTGAGGTCCTGATGCTTTTCGGGCCCCCGAAAAATCGAGAAGTCGGAAAAAACACGCCATTTCAAAAGTTGTTTCAGAGGATTTTCCTTCGGTTTCTTTGATTCTACAGCCATCCCGTTTCTCGAAAATGGTTAATCGGGAATCAGGAAATCCTCTTAGATATAGAATTTTAGAGGTTCATTTTGGTACCGGGGGAAAGTACGACACCCAGTTAAGAGATTTACCACCTCCTTCGATTTTTATTTTATATTTTGTATTCGAGGTTGTCAAAAGACTTTTGCGAAAAAAGCCGCCAATGTCCGTGGGCAGGGTTGTAAGATTTTCCACTATTATTCAGGCAATCTAAGCGGCACCGTCGCAATGATAAAGGCCTGCCAGCTGGCGACGCGAAACGTCACTACGTCATCACAGGGAGGTCGGGAGGTTGCTTTTTGAAGTTGTTTACGTTTACTTGTCTGGCGATTTTCCTGTTTTAAGAGGGCGGGTTGCCGACAGCGAAAGATACAACTAAATTCGAATAAATAAAACCATAAAACTTACTGATTTCAAGGTGGTTACGTTTAAACACACAACAAACGTTCTAGACGTTCTAGACGTTCTAGACGTTCTAGACGTTCTAGACGTTCTAGACGTTCTAGACGTTCTAGACGTTCTAGAACGTTTGTTGTGTGTTGGACTGTGTTTTTAGTAATATAGGACGTGGAGTTTTATTAATAAGGTGATAAAACAGCAGTGGTTCAGAATAAAGTGATTAAAGTTCAAATTTAGTTTATAGGTGTTAGGTTGTGTCTATAGTTTCGGACTAATTTGAATCATGCCGTCGACGTGTTCCGTTCCCAACTGCAAGGGAAACTACAAAGGCGGTCCTAATGTGTCCGCTTTTTCCTCCATAAAGTCCCCATTTTAAGGGAAAAGTGGGTTAAGGCCATCAAAAGAGATTTTGTTCCTACACAGTTTTCCAGGATTTTGGTTTGGACTGTTGGAGAGTGTTATACCTAACAATTTTACGTGATTAAACCTAACCACCTTGAAATCAGTAAGTTTTATGGTTTTATTTATTCGAATTTAGTTGTATCTAGGCAGGCAAATAAGAAATAATTGGCATTTACGAAAATTTTACCGGTAGATATCGAAATGCACCAAAACCCCTTGAAAATGTGACTTTCACTCTCGCAGATTATTATCCGTGTTGTAAAACCATGAGCTATATATGTAAACAATCATTTTAAAGTGTTTTTTTACCAAATTTACAGAGTTGACACCTTGGAATTTGAATTTGGCGCCTTAGGCTCACCTCCCTTGGATGACTCATCGCTTTCAGCCGGCAGGCCTTGTTAGTTCGACGGTGCCGATCTAAGGCCAACCTAATGACGCCGAATAGATTTTCCGTCACTTACGTCTTTGAGGTTATGGCTGGCTTTCAAACCGCGAGAGATGGTAGGGGTAATTGCAATGTCGTCAGTTGAACTCCTGTGCGACCGCACGTATTGGAACGATTTCAAGGGCAGCGCCTGTAGTCTGTACAAATAAAAAAAACAAATTAACTGACATATTAATTTTAAAATTCATTTAATAGGAAAAACATCTATAAGACAGGTAGCTTTTACATAAAATATTTTTATGTACGAATGAATTATAAAGCTTTTATTAGGCTTGTCATATTGTTCTCGTTCGCAAGCTCGCTCGTCAATTAACAGGCTCGTCATGATTATCTTTGTCGATAAACCTTAGTGCTCATGTACATCTATAACAAATTATTTTATTAGCTACCTATTTTTTTATATTCGAACTAAATAAAACAACAAAAAAGTTACATCCTTATTTTTGAGTATTCGCCCTTCCCAAAACGCTCTATGAAGTTATTCTCAATGAAATGCAAATTATCTCTTAAAAAGCTTCAAAATTCCATAACAAAGATTTTAAAACTTTATAGGTACTTAAAAAGACTTACGAATGAGAATAAATCCCACTATTCTTTCGGCCCCAAAAGTTTACCATCTTTGTGATGTACAAATATTACATGACAGGAGGAAAATGACGTTTGCCGTAATCAGCTTCCATTTACTTATCAATGTTCGGAAACTAGAAACCCGTCTCGGCTAAACAAAAACTAAAAACAAAAAAGTTAAAAAAATCCATACTTTATTTTAAAATTGACGTCAACATTTTTGAGGAAAGTTATAATATGCTGGTACATAGTGTAATTTGGTGATACTACATCCATTGATTAGTATATCGTTTCGAAATTGAATTAGATGAAATCAGCGTCCAGAGATATACTAATAAGTCCGGGCACTCGGCCTTGTGTAAACAAACGTTTCCCTCTCGCCCTCTTCCGCTCCCCTCCTCATCGAGCCGATCGATATCTTATAATACACGCAGGTGCAAAAAAACCCGGCCACCTAATATTTTTTCAAAATCGGTTATATATTTTTTTTCAGTTTAAACCTGATTTTTAATTGATATAAAGGATTTCCTATTCTTGTTTTAATAAACAATAACATAAATAAAGGAAAATATATTGTTGTTCATTTAAAACGAGGATACGAAAATATATTAGGTGGCCCGGTCTTTTTGCACCTGAGTGTATAAGAAAATAAGCTGTACACGCAGTGTAGTGTAGAGTGTAGCTGAGAGCAGTTAGTTCGCATTCTACCAGGTGCGCGCAAAATATTACCGACCGACCGTGGCTGTGTTGTAGTGATGCCTAGTAACGCTTTTTACTGCAGTGCGGATGGCTGTAAAACCAGTTCAAAAGACTACATTATCTTTTTTTTTATTTCCTAAAGACCCTGAAAGGTAAGATTGAGTTTGAGGTACCAACCCAAGGTTAGTTTATAACTAACCTTGGTACCAACCTACAAAAATTAAGACATTTTTATGTGACATTTGAATACTTAGGTATTAATTGAAGAATAATATAGATATAATATTAAAATATTGAAAATTTGAAGGTGCCAGCAATGGAAGAATGCCTTAGGGTTCATAGGAGAACATAAATTTGCGAATATTCCACCTGAAGGGGCGTATAAACCTATAAGAATTTGCAAGGCACATTTTGATGATCAGTCATTCACTTCGTCCGGAAAACGTTTAGTAAAAACTGCTGTCCCCTCGGCTGTCCCATTAAGATTATTGCCAGAAGCTTATGGTAAGACACATGATTGTCTAGGTACGTATGCGTAATATTTTGTTCTGTATTGTGTATGTCAATTTAAATATCAAAATATTTACTACAGGATGAAAAAGTAGATATGATTAGTTTAACTCTTTGTCGTTAAATATTTATTTGTTATTTATGTTTTTGTCTGCTCTATGTTTTGTTAGGCTTTATTAAAAATGAACGTAAAACATAAAACATTGCATTTTTATTCATGTTCCAACCAAAGTCTACAGATATACCTACAAATGATGTAGATTCTGGTAATAGCTACCTTGTATTTTAAAAACTAACGGTACACTTACCTACACAAATAATGTTGTACCAAAGTCTACAAATAGGTATACTAATATTTGTAAAAATTGTCAGCCTTTCCGAGAGATCAAAGAAGTGAGCCGACTTTAGTATTTCTATTATTTGTGTGCCAAGGCATTGGAATTTAGTTGCCGAGGCTTCTGGCCGCATGAGTCATAAAAAGGAACTTCAGTGCAATCGAAATAAAGAAATTTTGTTAAGTATAAAATAACTAAAAAAGGAAGTCGCCCATTCTTGAAGAAACTACCAAGCTGCATGGTGCATCACATACAGCTTACATATTATAAATAATATTAATATTCAAACAGACCAAAATATTTATTCTGAAATATTGCGTTGTTGTAGATAACAATAGTTTCGTAATGATGCTGAAACGTTAAATGATACTTTATTGGCTGGGTTTTGAATATCTGGCCACGTTTTACACGCGTCTGATATTTTGTTTGTTTGCATCTTGCATCTCGCTAAGGCCAACTGATAGAAAAATCAGTATTACTATAATGTCTTTAAAAAATATATTCCATTTCCTTTTTGATGTATTTGCTGATCCATAAGGTATGTATTTTAAATATAACTTCCTCCGTGTCATATACCAAGCACAATCTTATAAACTGTACTTGCTACACATGAGTGGTAACAAAGGGAAACATGCGAGGTGTAGTAGATACCTTAGGAAATATCTCCAAGTCGAAACCCTTGCCCTCCTTTTGTAATGGAACACCGATGTAAAGATCTGCAAAATTTGCCCCTTCGGACGGTCCGTCGGTGCCGGGGCAGGGAGTTCGGGGGATTGGCGGAGGGCGGGGGGCTGTCCGGGGGAGACTTTAAAATGCAGGAGTGCTTTTTACCTCGGGACAAGGGAAGTGAATTTGCAATCCAGCCGGGCTCCTCTTACATCATCGCCAGCTGGCCATCCCCAGCGGATTTGTAAGTTGATTCCGGTAGGTACCCTGGGGACGCCAAAGGCGGCTGGTAAAAACTGCCGCCCAAATAGACTAGTAATATACTGCGTGGCCATGTAGAAGCACTGACAATAGCCATTGAATAAGGAATTCGTAATCAATGCAATAGCCTATAACCAATGACATCAAAACCTATAGACGTGGTGTTCCATTGTTAAAATGCCCTTTATTTTGACTCCAAGATTAAATATATCCATACTACTCTAAAAACATGCTACAAACAAAGACAGAAAGTCAACCATCAACCAACTATACACCCGGTGAGTCCCGGTTATAGTTCCTCCAGAATCACACTTAGATATCCCATGTTTTCTCTTGTTTGGGGGCGCCGGAATCATCGGAACCTCACCTGAAGACTCGGGGGACGCCAGCCTCCGAGCCCAGAGTCGAAATAACTTCGCTACGGCTCGACAAAAAGAGGCAATTTCTGACAATCTCGCGACATTTTCGGAATAATTTAATGGAGCGCTTAGATTGTGATTAGTTCTGGGCGTCAAGCGTTTATCAAAACAAACCTGTCTATAGGTTCTGACGTCATTGCCTATAACATAACATTAAGGATTTTTGAGAGTTAATTTTCGATAGGTATACTCAAATTATTTTAAGAAGTCCTTACTGGAACTGTCAATTGGTAATTTCGATATCCTAAGTTGGCATCGATGCGGCAAAAAATGCAACCGGGTCATAAGTTCAGGTCAGTAACGAGCCCATTTGCACTAATAACACGAAAAGTAACACGAACAAGAACAACACAGATGACGGAAAAACTTACGAAACGTAGAAAACCCGCGAATATTTTCATTGCCGAATGTTTGAACCAGTTTGAACGATCTGGAAAACCTTCACTGCCACTTTGACACACCGAAGCTAAATTTGCCTAAGTCCGTCCATAGACGCTGCCAAAAGCAGCTGATTATACCAAAATACCAAAATGAAAAGTGACGTTTGAAATTATTACGAAAATTAGTTGTAGTCATAGTTATTTTTATTTAAAGCGGTATAATCGTGATTGCAATAGGGTTTTTATTTTATTATGCTCTTTTTTTCCTAACACTTGGGTAACTTCACATCATAAATCAATGAGTGACGTCATTAACTGGTTGAGACACATATACCAATGTTATACACCCATGGTTAACAGAAAATTCCTAGGGATTTTGTGGAGAATGTCATCTGACAAAATCGGGACTTCTTACAGTAATCGGGGTATATACGATATTCGTCGACAAGAGCGTAACATCGAGGGTCCACTAAATCCGACTTTGGATTTTTGTTTGCACACTGAATGTTGTTGTGCGACTAGATAGATCTGTTTTACCAGAGATAAAAGGAAGACTTCAATTTATTAGTCCAACATTTATTATTGCCAAGGTTACAATTCAGTAGCCAAAACGGAATTTAGCGTTAAGTAAAATAGTGTGAAGATCGGTATAAAAAAATGTATATTGCTAAACAGATTTATTCTATTGATATCTCACGGCTGTTGTACTCTAAACATAAAAAATGAATCAACCTGTATACAGGGTGATTCAGTTCCGGTGCTCAACATGGGGATCTCGGAAACCGTAACAGATACGAAGTCGGTCAAATGGAGGCAAACTTGCGCCTTTGGGCGCTTAAGAATATGCCGTTGAGAAAGTTAAAATATTTTCATGGGTTGCTGAGATATTTAAGAAAAACCGAATTTTTGAAAATTAGATTTTATTTTTTTCTGACGCCATTTGCAATAATATTGAAAAATAAATTATACTTTTTTTTGCAACTTTTTCTGGACTACGTCATGGTGTTTTTAGATTTTCGGGGCGACGTTTCGTTTTTGAAATAGATTGATCATCTTAATTTTTTTAAATACGGACCTGAATTTTTTATTCCATATTTCGAAATAAATCGTTGTCCTGAGTACAACGATGTATGACACATACATATTTTTTCCAGTTTTAGATGCTAAAATGCACATTTACTAAGAAAAAAATTAATACGGTCCTGGACTATGCATTTTGCTCTTTTTTTTTCAAAGCTATTCCAATTATAACAGGTGATCATTATTTTAATACCTACTGGATTAATTATACTCCATGCTTTTCGTATTTTGAAATTCATTTTTATAATTTAGGAAAATGACAACAATAATTATTAACAATAATGCATTTTACCTAATGTATAAAAAAGAATTTCAAAATATGACAAACATAGAGTTTAATTAATCCAGTAGGTATAAAAAATGATGAATGAATAGCTTTGAAAAAAAAAAAGAGAAAAATCCAGGTCCGTATTTAAAAAAATGAAGATGATCCCTCCATCTCAAAAACGAAACGTCGCCCCTAAAATCTAAAAATACCATGACGTAGTCCATAAAAAGTTGCAATGAAAAAGTATAATTTATTTTTCAATATTATTGCAAATAGCGCCAGAAAAAAATAAAATCTAATTTTCAAAAATTCGGTTTTTCTTAAATATCTCAGCAACCCATGACAATATTTTAACTTTCTCAACTGCATATTGTTGGGCGTCCGCAGGCGCAAGTTTGCCTCCATTTGACCGACTTCGTATCTGTTACGGTTTCCGAGATCCCCATGTTGAGCACCGGAACTGAATCACCCTGTATACGTAAATTTCTAAGAAACATGTAATTTGCTAATCACATCAGCCCCAGCACATTCCGATTCCGGAATGTTTATATGCAAATAAAAATAATTATTACTCGGCTATCTACTATCTACCGTGACGGATGGGCGTTCGAATCCTTAACCCGTATTTCCCGAAACCTTGTTTGGCGACGGAAATTAAAATGGGGTCGGGAAATTCCTCAAAGGCCGATTCGAACGCAAGAAAAATAGCAGTGGAGATAGTAAACACCAATAACTGCCCCCCGGATTTGCATCCCCGAACGTTCGCGACCCCTCCCTCTGTTTCGGGCTTAATGTTGCGATTCTTTTGTTCTGGAAAATAAATAATTTGAATACGGGGAGGAGACGACCGTCTAAAGTTATACCAAGAAGTTACAGGTCGTCCCAAAAACTGCAGTTATACAGGATGCTGGATGACCAAGAAAAGAAGGCCAACCCACTAACCGTAGGCGTCAAAATATGGCGATCTAACCACATTTGCCTACCTATATTCAAAAATGCTCCCCTTGAAAGATACAGGGCGGTATATTTTCGTCAATTTTGTAAATTTTGGATATATCGAGTAGAGATTTGGTACAAGTTATTTACTATTTATGCCCAATTATTCGACTACTTGTTTCTCATTTCTTGTATATTATAATAATAATAATTATCACCCTCACAATACTCCAAACTAGGAGGGGGGGGGGGCAATTACTATTATTTTTGTCTTCGTTGCCATTTGCGGCTAAGGCCGACTTTTTTCCCGATAGAACTAGGATAGCATTCGCTCAAGTACAACGGAAAACCCAAGAAAACCGTATTAATCCCAGTGAGTGTAGGGTAATTAGTAAATCACACGGATAAAACTATTTTGTCCAATGCTCTTGGCCATAGCGGTGTTTTTCTTTACAGACATGTGCATGCGCCTTCCTACACATCGGTTCGAACCAAGGTCGATCGAAGGTAGAAAAATATACAGTTTAAAAAGTCAGATGGGTCTATGTAGATATACAGGGTGAGTTTTTTTGGATGCCCACTATGGGGATCTCGGAAACTAGCAGAGCTAGAACAAAGGTTAAATGGGGAAAGAATTGTAGTTTTGAATGCTCAATCTAATGGCCCTTTTGGATTTTTAAAAAAGTTCATGGCTCACTAGATATTTGTATATGTAGTAATTTTTTGCTATTTCATCAGATCTCTGTAGCTCCGTTATTTCTGATTATACAGAAAAACTGTTGAGACAAAAATTGTAGATAATTTTGGGCTTAATAAGATAACCTTATCCAATATTTTATGTTGTTTGTGATTTTTGAGATATTACATAAACTTGTATTTTTTTTAAATGTAAATCATAGTTGGCTGTGGCCTTATAAAATCGGCCATTTTTGAACCTTTCCAAAGATATAATACTCGGCATAGTTATTATAAAAAATAAAAGAGCTATGGCTAATTTTCCGATTTTTTTTTTAATTTTTAGTGAGCCATGGAATATTTTCATAATTACGATATATTTTATAATTAGACATACTTCAAACTTTCTAATATTTTGTTTTAAGCTGGTAACAAAATGTAACAAAATAAAACAAAAATAAAAAAGCTCAAATTCAAATTATTATTTTAAAAGGTCACCTTTTAAAATAAAAAAGGTGTTCAAACAATCCACCATTATTATTTATGCAAATATTGCATCTTTTTAATACTGAATTTGTCGTCTTTCTTAGAGAGTGCCTGTCAATACTGGAAATTGCTTCTAAAACAGCTGCTCTTAATTCAACAATTGCCTCATACTTTACTTTGTACTGTTCCCATATACCTATAGCAACGTATATGACTGTTCCCCACAAAAACAAATCCAAAACAGAAAAATTGGGGGATCTGGGCTGCCAGGAAATACGTCTATTTTTCCCTATCCAACTATTTGGATAGAGCTGATCTAGGTAATTTCTTACGGGCAAATAATTATGTGGTGGAGCTGCATCATGATAATTTTTTGTTTTATGTTGTTGCATTTTGTTACCAGCTTAAAATAAAATATTTGAAAGTTTGAAGTATGTCTTATTATAAAATAGAACGTAATTGTGAAAATATTCCATATGTGAAAATTTAAAAAAAAAACAGAAAATTAGCCATAGCTATTTTATTTTTTATAATAACTATGCCGAGTATTATATTTTTGGAAAGCCAAAAAATGGCCGATTTGATAAGGCCGCAGCCAACTACGATTTATATTTAAAAAAACACAAGTTTATGTCATATCTCAAAAAGCACAAACAACATAAAAAAATTGGATCAGATTATCTTATTAAGCCCAAAATTATCTACAATTTTTGTCTATACAGTTTTTCTGTATAATCAGAAATAACGGAGCTACAGAGATCTGATGAAATAGCAAAAAATCACTCTTTTCAAAATATATAGTGAGCCATTAACTTTTTTAAAAATTCAAAAGGGGCATTAGATTGAGAATTCAAAACTGCAATTCTTTCCCCATTTAACCTTTGTTCTAGCTCTGCTAGTTTCCGAGATCCCCATAGTGGGCATCGAAAAAAACTCACCCTGTATGTATAGTCTGTAACAATTTCCCTCATTTTTTGTAAATTGTAAATTTGTCTTTGAGACCATTGTTTTCGAGTTAAACGGAGACACCTCATTTCCAAATGCGTATAGTCATTGGAGTCATTCTAAAGAAAATAAGAAAAACGATTAAGGGAGGTATACCATAATGTGATTACGTATATTTTTACAACCTCCTTATTTTCTAGGTATATTTTGAGGTTAGGGAAAGGTTTCAGACAAAAGTTGTAGAAGCCAAAGCAAGATTTTTTCAGCGATTAAGCGGTGCCAAATCAAACTTATGTTTTTTTAAATATAACACCGTGTATATTTTTCTGCTCAATGTCGCAATGATGTATATATGTAATATATTTGCTTCAAGCGCTTGGAAAATACTCGACCTTGAAACTTTCAAATTTGCACATTTGCACGCCCCGATACGGTTTATCTATTCGGTCTTTCACGCTGCCGATCAACTGAGACCTCGTCAATATTTGCAGTATACCTACTGAGGTTAGTTTGCATTTGTATTTCGTAAATACCAAATATTGGGTCTGTTTATATTATATTTATACATATTACAAAAGCCAGGAAGAAAGTGTCGCCATAACAAACATTTGTTTTGCCTCGGGATGAAAATTTCCGTCAAAAATGGATTCGTCAAATCCCAACTGAGATTTAATTTCTAAAAAACCCTTAAGTAGGTATGGGTGACTAACACATTTTCAAGAAAGTGAAACAATAATTAAAGTGGACAAATGTGTTGTGGGAGGAAAATACCTATAGAGAATATCAGCTAAGCTAAAGGAAGGTGATGTCCCAACAATTTTTGAGAAGTGCCAAAATATTGTGAGTGCCCAAAACAGCTAAGGCAGGTTGAAAATTTTGAAAAAACAATTAGAGAAAGCTTGGATGCACAAAACCAATAATGTAATAGATGAAAGAAAACTTGCCAAATTGTTACGAAATTTGTTTTTTCTACTTATCTCCAAAAATGCCTTTCATTAAATAGCACTAAGTTGGTCACGTGACTACGCGATTATGCGTTAGCGCCGTGGCCTGTCTTTATCGTTGGCCTCGGCGTCGGTGCGAGCGGCACCAATACTCTTGGACGGCACGACTCCCACCCAGACACCCAGAGGCCATAATAACACCTGGACGGTTCCCCTCCGCCAGGACACACACGCACTAGACACAAACTTGTTTCTAAAATATAAACTAAGACGTTTAAAAACACTTTAAACATTGAAAACTTCTCAAAACCCAAGCTGCCGCTTTCAGTTATGTGACAAATGACATGTAACGTCTGACTAAGATGGTCACGTGATTTTTGTGCGCCAGGGCCTGTCTTTATAGAAGGCCTTGATAATTTCCCCTATGACGTCATGCATCTGGAAATCAGGTCTCTTATTCTAAAAATCCTGATCTAATGGATGCGCCTGAATTTAAAACTGTCAATGTCAATTCCTCGAATTAGGTTAGGCAAACTCCAAGACTGTTATCAGAAACTGTTACTAAATTTGAGCTCGATATTTTAAAAAACACGCAAAAAATCTAGATGCCAAGCCTAAAATAAACAAAAAAAATCCCAATAAGCCTAACGAGTTACAATATCTTGTAAACCAAATATCTTAAATCAATTTTCCACAAGAGTAAAAAATGCAGGAAATAAACTCTGGATCTAAAAACCATAAGGATACGCAGAGAAAAGTTGAAGGGCTCAAAGTGTCCTCCCATTTTGTCCCATTTGTTCTTCGATTCTTTTTACCTTAATTATACAACAAATTTATTTATATCTAGTGTTGGCAGTCAA
Organism: Pseudeuparius sepicola; assembly: GCA_963920635.1. Lineage (NCBI taxonomy): Eukaryota > Metazoa > Arthropoda > Insecta > Coleoptera > Anthribidae > Pseudeuparius > Pseudeuparius sepicola. The sequence goes on from OY987304.1 coordinate 10,135,477, forward strand.
CTGATCACAGTCATCTTAACCAGTCAATTACCGGTCAGTCTACGTTCGGCGGTCATGCCATTAAGCAACTTGTCGAGGACATGTTCAACTTGACCAGTTTTACCGAATTTTAAATTTTCCGCCAATTTTTTAGGAACTTTCACATCTCATACCTTATTATAATTGGCTTATTATGCATCAATCATTATCATCAGTAAAAGTAATAAAAATTCCGTGCAATTAAAAGCTCTTTCAACTTATACAGGGTGTCCCGAAATTAGCCTGCCATAATTTACCAGCGTGTTCTACGCCCTAAAAAAAAATGAAAAAAGTTCCTATAAACATGGCCTCAAATGCCCCCTAATGGGGCTATAGCCCCCGAAAGGGGCAGTTTCACAAACGGGTTTCTATAAATATTTCCAGAACGAATAAAGATAAAATTCTGAAATTTGGTATGTGATGTAGCTGTGAGATTTGACATTTACAGAGGTAGCGGTAGTTAGACATTCTTAATCATAGGCGTCCCAAATGGGGGGGTTCAGGAGTTAAAATTACCCCAAAATTTTTTGTTTACTTTTTTTTTTTCCAGATTTCTTGCGAAATGATGAAAGTTAAAGGTATTCTACGAAGAAAAGGTGCTCTTGTTGAACTTCGATAGCATGCATCATTTTCGAGTAAACTCGTTTTGAAAATTTTTTGCAGAGTGCCATGAAAATGCCTATTAGAAATTACCCTGCCATAATTTGCCACCACCTTTTTTGGTACAAAAAAATTAAAAAGGTCCTATAAATATGGGCTCAAAAAAGTCCCCTAAGGGAGCTATAGCCCCCGAAATGGACACTTTAGCAAACGGTTCTTTTCTAAAATATTTCCAGGACGAACAAAGATAAAATTATGAAATTTGGTGTGTGATATACCTGTGAGATTTGACGTTTACCGAGGTAGAGATAGTTTGACATTCTTCATCATAGGCGTCCCAAATAAGGGGGGTCAAGGGGTTAAAAATATAAAAAAAAAATTGTGCGGTTTTTTCCTGATTGATTCTCCCAGGTATGTCACTTACCAAATTTCAGAATTTTATGCTCGTTCTGGAAATATTTAGAAAAAACCGTTTGCCAAAGTGTCCATTTCTGGAGCTATAGCCCTCTTAGGGGACACTTTTGAGGCCATGTTTAATAAGAACTTTTTAATTTTTTTGGGTCGCAGAACACGCTGGTAAAATATCGCAGGTTAATTTCTAATACGCATTTTCATGGCCCTCTGCAAAAAAATTTCAATAAGATTTTACTCGAAAACGGTGCACGTTATCAAAGTTCAACAAGAGCACCATTTTTTAGTAGAATACCCTGAAATTTTATAATTTGGTAATAAATTTGGCGACAAAGCACATACAAAAAATTTAGGGTATTTTAACCCCTTAACCCCCCCATTTAGGACGCCTATGATTAATAATGTCTAACTATCGCTGACTCGGCAAATGTCAAATCTCACAGGTACATCACATACCAAATTTCAGAATTTTATCTTTGATCGGTCTGGAAATATTTAGAAAAAACCGTTTGTGAAACTGCCCCTTTCGGGGGCTATAGCCCCATTAGGGGGCATTTTTGAGGCCAAGTTTATAGGAACTTTTTTCATTTTTTAGGTCATAGAATACGCTGGTAAATTATGGCAGGCTAATTTCGGGACACCCTTTATATCGTGTATATAATATCAAAGAGGATACCAGAATATAGAGAGTTCATCTTGTCAAATATGTCAAATGGAGCCCAACTTTTACATAATTTTTCACACACACGATAAGATTGTTAGATAAACTATGAAGTAGACTGCGTTCTTCATTTATTATAGATTAATTTAAAACTGAGAAAGAAGATCCACAGTAACCTACAATGGATTAATTACCTTTTAAAGTTGGGCTCCACAATGGTCTACAATGGAAATTACATTGTCGACCATTGTGACGCAGGGATCATTGTTCCTGATATGTATTATATGTTTGATCTGTGTTCAATATTTTGTTAAATTAAAAATTAAATGGATCTGTTTGCGCCACAAAGAAATTCCTTTTTGTTTTCTGTGGCTCTTTCCAAGCAGAGATTATAATAATTAGTAAGACAAATAATAGGTAGGAATAAAGTAAACGAACAAATAATACGAATAAAAATGCCACAATCGCAAAAAGAAAGTAAGTATCATTTGGGACTTTTTCGACAAACAAACATTCACAATGTAGGTTAAAAATATTCTAGTCACTGATACTAGGTATATTAAAACGAGTAAAATGGTATGTATCTATGTATTTTTGAATTTGTCCACTTGTGTGACCCAAAATGACTGGTCACGATAGTCCGGTCAGTCACGAAAATATAGTGACCCATCACTATTTATATAAAAAAAAATTTATGCGACATTTTCTCTACACTATACACGGTGTTCCAGTTCTAATCAGTTTTATTTATGGCATTTTTTTATAACTTGGACACCATGTAGATATCTTAAAAAAAACACACAAAAGTTAATATAGACTAATACTTTTTTGTAGCCCCTGCTACATAAAGTAACTTCACCTAAATATAATATTGTGGATGGAAGCCCCAATTTCACAAAACATGTTTATATGTTGTGAACTCGGAAAATGCCTGGATCTTTATTATAATACATCTGCTTTATGTGGTGGAAAAATAAGGGCGAATGCACAAGAAATTTAGAGTTTTGCAGCCGGAACAGTTCTTTTGATATATGAATTCCTAGTTTTTAGGGGAATTTCATATTTTATTTACGCTCCCGTGAAGTGGAGATATTAAACAACGATTTTAACTATGACCGTATTTATTTTCAAGTCTTCAAGTATCATATTGAATTGCGCGCTTCCACTGTGTGTGTTTAATGTTTTTATATTAAATAGGGCACGTGACCATTTGTTAAAAGTGCTTTGAAGCTATAATTTGTTGTCTTACAACTTACAAACCCGTTCCATGAACTTTGCAAACCTAAAGTGGACCGGGATGTTTAACGTTTTTTATTCGATCGAATAAAAAGAAGTTCTCCCCTATACACTTTGCTCGCCACAGCCCGCGTCCGACCCCCCACTAGAAATCCATAATTTAATATCCCTAATTAAATGCATATTTCCATTCCTTCGTCGCTATCTCTGGCTCGCTCCAGCCCGCTCTAGCCCGCGACGGAAAATGGCCGAAACACAATTAGGAGGGGCGGCGCGCCGGGCATCCTGTCGCCTTAATTAAAAAGTGTGCTGGGGAAAAGCCCAAAGTCCCCAACTACGGTCGGGGCGGTTTTTATATATCGTCTTCGAAATTAAAGCTTGCGTGTTGGCGCTTTTGTTTTTGGGATAGTGCGGAAGAGATTCGTTTTTCTTTGTTCACTTCGCTGTTCCATAATAGTAGACATCTCCAGAAATAATCTCAAATTTCAATGTTATAAACAAACCTCATTTTTCTCTGGCATATTGTAGGCATACGGCATACTTACCCTATAAAGTACTTATTGTAGGTTTTAGCATTTTTCCATCGAGGTAGCTACAGGGTTAACTATCACTTAGTACACAAAATTTTATGGCATATAAAGAAAAATTAGACTTGCCAGTAAGAGGGTAATTTTTTACCCATTTAAGTCAAAGTAGTCCGATTTGCTTAAAAAGTTACAATCAGGCACGTCTTTTAATTCTAAACAACTTTTCTAAATAAATATTTTTGATAATTTTAAACACAAAGAAGTTTCACACTTGGAAATAATAAAAAAAACGGAGTTGGCTGATTTGTTCGAAAAGTGACAATCGGACACATCTTTTAATTCTAAACAACTTTTCTAAGTAAAAGTTTTTGATATTTTTAAAAATAAAGGCAGTTTATTCTTGATCGCATTTCATGTTTTTGTATTTTTTGGACACCCTGTATAAAAAAATCGAAAATCCTCTTCGTGGACCATATTCTATCGAGAAGCAGAAACTTTTATCAAGAATGACTTTTTGTCGAAAAATGAAATTTTTAGTCCATTTGTCCTCTTGGGATGTCTATCCGTGGACACACTGTATACGGGTATAGGAATTTTATTTCCCGTATTATCTAAAATGACAATTATTTCTGCCACTGTCTGGAAAAATAGTTATGGCTTGCTTGATAAAACCTTCTCACCTGAATGAAAAATGCAAAGAAATTTTCTTAAATACTAAATATCTCGAAAACGGGTAGTTTTTGGTATCGAATGTTATTTACATAAAATGTGGGGCTTGGACGCCGGCATCCAACAAACTATAGAAATATGGGTCATTCCATTTGAAAAAAATAAGTTATTGCTGTTTGAAATTATCCGATTTTGAGAGCCTGTTATGAACACACTGTATATGCAAAAACCAATTTCGACATACCACACCACACACGGTTGTGCTGTCATACTTCGGCTAAAATATATCTTTGATATCTATTAAAATAAAGATACAGCATTCAGTTTCCATAACCTCCACGAAGTCCCTAAATTCCAAGAAAAATTTGATATCTTGGCAACGCTGCATCCAAAATAGAAAACAGAAAAACGGTTCTGTAGAAAATTTCATGGAGAATGCAAATATTCCAGAGGATTAATGCAGTTGTCAAATTCTAAATATTTTATTTTTGTCCTGCAAATACGAATCGCCCTGTATATGTGAAAATAAAAGAGAGGTTACGTCCACTGCCAACCTTACAACTTTTGTATTCAGGTTTTTTTTGTATCTCATACGGTTCCTGAGATCCAGGGGGTAGGACAAACTATTTGGGACACGCTGTACCTACTTTCAAAACTAAATTAATTTTAGCACTTCTAACCTGTAATGTTGGGGTCCTAGTGCACTATTAAAAAGCCTGACGTTCAATTGATTGCAAAATAGCTTTAAAACACACCAAAGTACACGAATACGGGAAAATATCGCCGAAAATTCAGAGGGACGCAGGGAAACGTCAAGTAAACATCGGCCCACGATACACAAACAATGTATCGTGCATGGGCTGAACTACGATGATTCACGCGTTCGCGTTACCCTGCCTTGTATTTTGTATTGCAGGTTGCAGGCAACCAGACCGCAACTAGTCTGATGCGTAGAGATGCGAGAGATGCGACGTCGAAGAAAACTATGCGTCGATTCGATACAAATCGACATTCTTTGTAATGCAAAGCGTTCAGTTCAATAACGCCGGCATTAAGAAATCACAGCATTCTTTTTATTTAGTTTAGATAGATTTTCAATAAGTTTTATTAAAATTATTTTTTTGACACGCAATCAACTAATCTAACATTGACATCGATATCGATAATTATTACGCACCACACCAACCTCTACTGTTTTGTGCGTTTGAGTCCAGTTTTTACGTCTGTCAGTCCGTCATCTCTACGAAATTTTCCTGGTTTCGCGAAGCGACAAATGCGTATGTAGTTTTGTAATTCCTTGGTGCTGCTATGAGAAAATGCAAAAACAAAAAACGCCTAGAGATTCAGGATTACCTAGCCTCGGGACCGAGCTCGGGACTCGGGATTTATATCCTGTTTTCTGTTTTCAAATTTCAAACTAAGGTAAGCTGAATCCAGGCGAACCTCGAGTACCTAATTCTAGCAGCTCTGTGGCTGTACAGATTCAAATCGTTTGTTATTTATGTATTTTTAAATTTGTTTGAGTAAAAAGGTATTTTTATCCTTTCTAAAACAACGGCAACACCGCTAACAATCACTTCCAGCTGATAGTACGTTCCGAAGCCATATTGGTTGACGTAATTAGAGGCGGAGATTTACAGGGAAAATAGGGGTTTTTATCCTTTTTTTAAAGATCGTAAAAAAAAATCTAAAAATATGTTTCTATGTTTTCTTAAGCCACCCTGCGCACGTGGTAAAATTTTTTGTACTAAGTGATAGTTTACCCTGTATATGTATATTCTGTAACAGGCTGCTATTTCAGACATGTTTATACCTCATCAAAAAGCCTCCCAAAATAGCAGTGACGGCAGTGACGTAAAACATGATATCGACCTGAAGTATGCAATATTTTGAAAGTCCTTAGAAATCAGACCATATACCTATAGCAACCTATACCGCACAAGAGAGACGTCCGACCGGGGAATAATTTGGCGGCCATTTTTAACCCTAAATGTTCATAAAAGTGAGTACCAATCAATTTTATTTAACAGTAATTGGATGATAAGCAACCTACAACCTACCTACTTGTCAAGTATGTATTTTCTTTACAATTCGCGCGACAAGCTTTTTGATTTGCCAAAACTTGTCGCAATTTGGCATTGAATTATCTTAACGAAAACCTAGACTTATTTTATTTTATTCGTTTTAGTACATGGCTTAAAAAGCTTGTTTTTAAAAAGGATTTTTTTACCTTTTATTTTTTTATTTGTTTTAGTACCTACACGGCTTAAACAAAAGCTTTTTTAAGTTTGTTTTTACCTTTTATTTTATTTCGTGCTTTTAGTACCTATTTGATTCTCATATTATCAGGAAGGCGGTAAAGAAATTTAGTCCGCCATCTTGGGGCATCTGCTATATTGGATTGGATATTACGACGTCTCTTACCTTATTATTTTGTACTCGTCAAACCCTTTTATTTGATACCCATATTAAGGGGGTTTACAAAAAATACATTATCCGCCATCTTTGAGCGGCGGCCATATTGAATTTAGTGTGATGTCACTAACTTTATCGTTTTATACTCTTCAAGCCCTTTCATTTGATACCCATATTAAGGGGGTTTACAAAAAATACATTATCCGCCATCTTTGAGCGGCGGCCATATTGAATTTAGTGTGATGTCACTAACTTTATCGTTTTATACTCTTCAAGCCCTTTCATTTGATACCCATATTAAGGGGGTTTACAAAAAATACATTATCCGCCATCTTTGAGCGGCGGCCATATTGAATTTAGTGTGATGTCACTAACTTTATCGTTTTATACTCTTCAAGCCCTTTCATTTGATACCCATATTAAGGGGGTTTACAAAAAATACATTATCCGCCATCTTTGAGCGGCGGCCATATTGAATTTAGTGTGATGTCACTAACTCTATCGTTTTATACTCTTCAAGCCCTTTCATTTGATACCCATATTAAGGGGGTTTACAAAAAATACATTATCCGCCATCTTTGAGCGGCGGCCATATTGAATTTAGTGTGATGTCACTAACTTTATCGTTTTATACTCTTCAAGCCCTTTCATTTGATACCCATATTAAGGGGGTTTACAAAAAAATACATTATCCGCCATCTTTGAGCGGCGGCCATATTGAATTTAGTGTGATGTCACTAACTTTATCGTTTTATACTCTTCAAGCCCTTTCATTTGATACCCATATTAAGGGGGTTTACAAAAAATACATTATCCGCCATCTTTGAGCGGCGGCCATATTGAATTTAGTGTGATGTCACTAACTTTATCGTTTTATACTCTTCAAGCCCTTTCATTTGATACCCATATTAAGGGGGTTTACAAAAAATACATTATCCGCCATCTTTGAGCGGCGGCCATATTGAATTTAGTGTGATGTCACTAACTTTATCGTTTTATACTCTTCAAGCCCTTTCATTTGATACCCATATTAAGGGGGTTTACAAAAAATACATTATCCGCCATCTTTGAGCGGCGGCCATATTGAATTTAGTGTGATGTCACTAACTTTTTCGTTTTCTACTCTTCAAGCCCTTTCATTATTGATACCCATATTAAGGGCGTTGACAAAAAAAAATACATATCTTGGAGAGGTGGTCATTTTGAAAGTATTACAATATTGAGTATTGCATATTTCATTGTCATCGAAACTAAAGGTGTATGCAAAATTTCAGCTGAATCGCATGTCAGGAAGTGGTTCTAATTTAGCTTGCAAGATTCGACTCACACTAACAGGTGAAGTTAAATAAAAGCTTGTAATATGACATTGATGTATTTTTAGGAGTGGAGAAGCTGAATATTTCAATTTCTACGTATCTCACAGGGGGCGCTATTTTTGGTTCGTGTTCTTGCTCGTAACTTTTTTTTTAGATTATCTTTTTATTCTTGCAGGTCCATAATTTTAGTAGGTACTTGCATCTTTTCATTTCGTAACAAAAGTGTACTCTTGTTTCATAACGATAAAATGAACCGTTTGCGTTGAAATTGGCAAAACGTGCTCCAAAACACCTGTTAACTCCAACATTCGAAACATAAAATTTTCACCTACCGCTTTCAAATGACTAACAGTAGGTACTTTCAAAATGTTGAAAAAATAACAAATGGTCCAAAACACCATTGGTTTTCTTGAAATAGGGTGTCAAAATTTTGTCAAATTCAATCGTTTCCATATTGAAAGCTAATAATTTTTGGTTTATCGTTCAAAGGAATTTTTTTCTAAATTTAAATGGTACAGATGATCTGTAACATTTGGAAGAGGTATTTGAGTTAACAGGGGGTTTGGGGCACATTTTGCCTATTTCAACGCAAACGGTTGATATTAACATTATGGAACAAGAGTATACTCTTGCTGCAAAATAAAAAGATGCACTAAAATTATGGACCTGCAAGAAAAAAAAACACAACATCGAAAAGTTACCAGTAAAAGCATGATCCAACAATAGCGCAAGTGGCGCCCTCTGTGAGATACGCAAAAATTTACATTTTCAGCTTATTGTCCATCCCCAAAAAGACAGCAGTACCAAATTTCAATAATGAACCTATTATTGCGCAGAAGAGACGGTCAAAATTCAATTTTAAAAAGTAAACTTTAAGAAGACGATAGACACGGTCAATAAGAATTTTATTTTTATTTTTTGAAGTTCTGTATTCTTAAGAAGTTATGTCAGCTTTTCCTGAAACACCCTGTGTATAGATATACCCTGTACAGGGAATTTTATTGCATATTATTGTTTAATACTTTTATTTGAAATTTTCTGATTGATAACAAACAAAATCAATAATTAGTTTGCAGTAGGTTTCTTATTACTAAAATAAAACCATATCGGGGTACCTAACGTAAAACCCATATATTTTTTAATCACCTCAAATTTTTTGGCAAGTATTATTTTTACATATAAGCCCATCTCTACACCGTCTGGTTGGTGGAGGACCTCCCCTGATCGGTACGGGTCTTCCGCAAGTATCTCCCTCATCTATTAAGAACGATTATAATTATTAGAGAATTAAAAAATCACCAAAACTATTTTAACTTACTCAGTAAGGTAATGCAAACGTCGCAACATCCACAAGATCCCTTCCCCACTATTTGGTTTTCTCCGCATTGCACTGGCTTGGGATTGCACTTGATAACAGTACCACAAATATTCTTCGTACATACAAAAGCTTCAGAAAAATTTAGCAATGTCATAAAAGCGACAAGGAGAAACAGAATTTTGAAAATCATCTTCGAACTGTTCACCAAACCGATTGACGTTGTGGGTGACCTGAGGCTAGTTAGTATGGCATTAAAACACTTTCTAAGTAAGTCTGCTTAATTGCTTATTTTGCAAAGATAAAATGTAAAGTGCACAATTAAAATACGCCATAATCTTGCTCGACTGTTTTTGAAAAAATATATTTTAATAATGTGTGCGTTTGTCATACAGATACAAACAAGTATTAGGTTATCTGTGGTTCACTATATAGGGTGATTCAGTTTTATTCTGGGGCATTTCAACATGTGATAGGAAACCATGAAATATGACTATTTTTGGTATAACTTTTTATCCACAGCAGCCTAGTTTTCGAGATACATGCGCCTTTTAAATTCTCAAAAATATTAACGTTTTTTTTTTCATCCTTGCACACAAATTTACACACAGTATGTACCGATCAAGTGACAAAATGTGATATTGCTGACGAAGTGATTACATTGGCAGCGGTTTTTAAAGTATCACAATATGGGAAACAAAACTTTGGCCGAATAAGTGTCTAGAGAACTGCGATTATTATAGATATACCCTGTATAGGCAATTATAGATATACCCTATATAGGGAATTTTATTGCATATTATTGTTTAAAACTTTTATTTGAAATTTTCTGACTGATTACAAATAAAATCAATAATTAGTTTGCAGTAGGTTTCTTATTACTAAAATAAAACCATATCGGGGTACCTAACGTAAAACCCGTATATATTTTCTTTCTCTAATCACCTCCAATTTTCTGGCAAGTATTATTTTTACATATAAGCCCATCTCTACACCGTCTTGTTGGTGGAGGACCTCCCCTGATCGGTACGGTTCTTCCGCAAGTATCTCCCTCATCTATTAAGAACGATTATAATTAGAGAATTAAAAATCACCAAAACTATTTTAACTTACTCAGTAAGGTAATGCAAACGTCGCAACATCCACAAAGTCCCTTCCCCACTATTTGGTTTTCTCCGCATTGCACTGGCTTGGGATTGATGCACTTGATAACAGTGCCACAAATATTCTTGGTACATACAAAAGCTTCAGAAAAATTTAGCAATGTCATAGAGGCCACAAGGAGAAACAGAATTTTGAAAATCATCTTCGAACTGTTCACCAAGCCGATTGACGTTGTGGGTGACCTGAGGCTAGTTAGTATGGCATTAAAACACGTTCTAACTAAGTCTGCTTAATTGCTTATTTTGCAAAGAGAGAATCTAAAGTGCACAATTAAAATACGCCATAATCTTGCTCGACTGCTTTTGAAAAAATATGTTTTAATAATGTGTGCGTTTGTCATACAGATACAAACAAGTATTAGGTTATCTGTGGTTCACTATATAGGGTGATTCAGTTCTATTCTGGGGCATTTCAACATGTGATAGAAAACCATGAAATATGACTATTTGTGGTACTTATAACTTTTTATTCACAGCAGCCTAGTTTTCGAGATACATGCCTTTTAAATTCTCAAAAATATTAACTTTTTTTTTTCATCCTTGCACACAGATTTACACACAGTATGTACCGATCAAGTGACAAAATGTGATAATGCTGACGAAGTAATTATATTGGCAGCGGTTTTTAAAGTATCACATTATGGGAAACAAAACTTTGGCCGAATAAGTGTCTAGAGAACTGGGATTATTATAGATATACCCTGTATAGGGAATTATAGATGTACCCTGTGTAGGGAATTTTATTGCATATTATTGTTTAATACTTTTATTTGAAATTTTCTGACTGATAACCAATAAAATCAATAATTAGTTTGCAGTAGGTTTCCTATTACTAAAAAAAAACATATCGGGGTACCTAACGTAAAACCCATATATTTTTTCTTTCTCTAATCACCTCAAATTTTCTGGCAAGTATTATTTTTACATATAAGCCCATCTCTACATCGTCTTGTTGGTGGAGGACCTCCCCTGATCGGTACGGTTCTTCCGCAAGTATCTCCCTTATCTATTAAGAACGATTATAATTAGAGAATTAAAAAATCACCAAAACTATTTCAACTTACTCAGTAAGGTAATGCAAACGTCGCAACATCCACAAGATCCCTTCCCCACTATTTGGTTTGCCCCGCATCGCACTGGCTTGGGATTGCACTTGATAACAGTGCCACAAATATTCTTGGTACAAGCAAAAGCTTCAGAAAAATTTAGCAATGTCATAAAGGCGACAAGGAGAAACAGAATTTTGAAAATCATCTTCGAACTGTTCACCAAGTCAATTGACGTTGTGGGTGATCTGAGGCTAGTTAGTATAGCATTAAAACACGTTCTAACTAAGTCTGCTTAATTGTTTATTTTGCAAAGATAAAATCTAAAGTGCACAATTAAAATACGCCATAATCTTGCTCGACTGCTTTTGAAAAAATATATTTTAATAATGTGTGCGTTTGTCATACAGATACAAACAAGTATTAGGTTATCTGTGGTTCACTATATAGGGTGATTCAGTTTTATTCTGGGGCATTTCAACATGTGATAGAAAACCATGAAATATGACTATTTTTGGTATAACTTTTTATCCACAGCATCCTAGTTTTCGAGATACATGCCTTTTAAATTCTCAAAAATATTAACGTTTTTTTTTTCAACCTTGCACACAAATTTTCACACAGTATGTACCGATCAAGTGACATAAAATGTGAAACCGTTGAAGGAGTGATTAACTTGACAGCGGTTTTTAAAGTAACACAATATGGGAAACAAAACTTTGGCCGAATAATAAGTGTCTAGAGAACTGCGATTGTTATAGACAGAACTCCATTCTATCCAATGTCTATTTGAAACAATTCCGAGCCATTACTTGAATCGACAAACGATGAACACTTTACATATTTTAATTCCTTCAGTCACGAACCGTTCTTTGTCCTTGTAGATGAAGCCTAGACGAATTTGTATTGCTGCCCGTCGCTGCTTACGTGACAAACGCTCGATTTGGCCAATCGGGGCGGTCCATTACAGGCCACGTGACCGGACCGCTGTCCTGCCCATTGTGTCTTCGGGCGCAGTTTGCGACTGTTGCAAAATTAACAAGTGTCCTCCTGATGCGGGGCTTTGTTCGGGCTTTCAAGGGTTTTTACAGGCACATTGGACAAAATAGTATTTTTGTCTACTGCCATATGTGGATATTTTTTGTCGTTTTCTTCACAGTATATTTATTCCAAAACGTATGTGTGGTTTGGTCATACCTAAATAATGCAGGAACTGACGAAAAAAACTGATTTGAAAAAAAATAGCTAATGCAAAGTGTCCCATGTGATTCAGACTCTTTGGTAAATTTCGCTCAGTTAACGTCTTATATAATAAATAATAAATAAAAATACGTTCATTTCCATGATTCAGTTGCTCAAGAACATCGATACGCGTGTCATCGGCCAATGCTGCAGTTGCCATTGGCTAGTTGGCTCGAACGAACCTAGGGGAGGAGCAAATCTTTGGTCTACGCTCATATATCCGTACGTCTGTCATCGTTATCTGTGTTTAAAAAAATTAACAACAAAAATTAAAACCGACTTCAAAATTTTGCCCGTATGCACATTCCACTAAAAATTAAAAAAAAAATAACAAAAAAAACACCGACTCTTTCTAAATTGAGTTATCTTTGGATTTGGTGACAGTCAAGGCAAGGAATTTAAATCTATTTAGATATGAATACATCATATCCTACATACATCATAACTTGCTGTCACCGACTCCAAAGACAACTTAATGTAGAAAGGGAAAAATATTTTAGTATTAGTTGAAATGTGCATACGGGCATATTTGTGAAGTCGGTGTTATTTATTTATTTTTTTAATTTTAGTGGAGTGTGCATACGGGCAAATTTTTGAAGTCGGTTTTAATTTTTTTGTTAAAATTTTTGTATTTATTATTTTTTAGTGAATTATTAAGAATTATCGAAATCGGTGCAATATTAAATTCCATCCCCTATTTGTCCACCCCTCGGTCCACCCTTAGGATTGAATTTTTTCTCTTAAAATAAAATGTGACCACCCCTAAGGTAACCCCTTTCTAATAAAATAAGAATCATCCAAATCGGTCAAATATGAACTTTCATCCCCTATTTTTCTACCCTTAGGCGTGGATTTTTTTCTTTAAATTTAAATGGGACCACACCTAAGGTACCCTCTTTCCAATAAAGAAAGAATCATCGAAATCGATCGAATATGAAATTTCATCTCCTATTTTCCACCCTTACGGGTGGAATTTTTTCTTCAAATTTAAATGGGGCCACTCCTAAAGTAATCCCTTTCTAAAAAAAGAGAATCATCGAAATCGGTTCAATATGAAATTTCATCCCCTATTTTTCCACCCTTAGGGGCAAAATTTTTTCTTCAAATTTAAATGGGGCCACCTCTAGGATACTCCCTTTCTAGTAAAAAAAGAATCATCGAAATCGGTTCAATATGAAATTTCTTATCCTATTTGTCCACCCTTAGGGGTGAATGGGACCATTCTGTAGGTATACCCTTTCAAATATAAAAAGAATTGTCCAAATCGGCTTATAAATGACGGAGTTCTGAAGTAACAAACATAAAAAAAAGATACAACCGAATTGATAATAAAAAATAATCTCCTCCTTTTTTGAAGTCGGTTAAAGAAGGCGCATTTCGTCGGTTATTAAGGATACTATTGTCTTCCTTAATAATTATTCATAATAATTAATGTTTATTCACTAGTTATATTTTTGTTCCTTGCTTGTCTCTAACTATAATATATTTATTTAATTATATTTATTCAAAGTCATCTGGTGTGGTTCTAAATGCCATCCTGTTCAGCTAGAGTGTCCAGGTATGTCTGCGTTTTTAGTTGTTTACATTCACTGCATCTTGAAAATGAATTTGCTGTCTAGATTGTCTGTTTTAATAATATCGATGCGTCATTTAGCAATTTCAATTTGCAACAACATTACATCCATACATCCTAAACATTGTTAAGCCTTTTGTATAATACCTGATTTTGTCCGAAAATTAATTAGGTTAAAATCATTTGTACGGGGTGAGCGAAATTGGACATCCCAGGCGTACAGCGGGAACACGATAACTCAAAATAAAAATTCGAAAAGGGGTTCTTAAATGGGACACACAAAGGTCCAATTATGACCGAAAAATAGCCTTTTTTAAGGTTGGGACAAGTTCTTATCATTCTCAACAACTTTTGTGGGAAAAGATTTTCTGTATCTTTTATTGTTCAAAATATAAGGTCTAATAATATGTAAACAACATGGAATTTTTTCTAATCATTTTCCGAAATCTAGCTAGCCATGTAAACAATTGATAGTCAGAAATTATTTAATACTATATAATAATTGCTGACTATCAATTGTTTCCATGGCTAGCTAGATTTCGGAAAATGATTAGAAAAATTCCATAGATTTTTTACATGTTTGACCTTGTACATTTTGAATAATAAAAGACAGTGGCGTGCCCATGGGGGGGGGGGTTTCGGGGGTTCGAACCCCCCCCCCCCCCAAGCAAGTTAAATTTTCAAACGAAAAGTGAAGAAAAAAATGGAAAACAAAAGAAAAACCGAAAAACTACTCTACTAAACTACTCTATTAAACAAAAATGTTATCTTTTATGAGTTAAAACAAATGCACACTTTGTAGTCTAAAAACGGATATTCGGATAATGATAATAATTGCACTGTACAGTTCTCCTTCTGCGGTGTAGCTACAGGGGTAGGGGTACAGAGTACAGATGATCAAATACATCTGTACCGTCAAATGGGACGAATCGGGAAGCTGCGCTGGGGTCAATCGGGACTCGAGGCAAACAGGTTTTCGGGAAAATAACTCGCCGCGGTGTCGCCTCTCATATAGCAAAATTACATTGGCGGAATATTCTGATAATATTTTTTCAGAGAACATAGGAATATTCATAAAAACTGTAGACACATTATCTGAACATTCAGGCAACATTCAGGTGTTTGCCTTTTGAAGGTACTATTTCACGTATTATAAATATCCACAAATATTCATTGAAGATTAATTTGAAACTTCAGAAGCATTTTTGTATGTTCTACGTATATCCATTTAATATTCACGTGTAAATTATAAAATAAAAAAAACGCTAACGCCGGGTGCAGGGGTCGAACATACGACGATCGATTTACAAGTTCAACGCTCTGACCAACTAAGCCATCGACGTACTTGGAAATATTAGCTAAAAATAGTGTAAGCTAGAATGTCGGTGACGTCATGATATTCCAGTTATCGCCACTCGTGAACATTGATAAGATAAGTATATCGTGAATGTCTTATATCCAACCATTTGTGGAGATTCATAAGATATTTGCTGTATGAATATACTATTTAACATGTTCCAGCAATATTCAAAAATT
The DNA here is from genome assembly GCA_963920635.1 of Pseudeuparius sepicola. Lineage (NCBI taxonomy): Eukaryota > Metazoa > Arthropoda > Insecta > Coleoptera > Anthribidae > Pseudeuparius > Pseudeuparius sepicola. The sequence goes on from OY987304.1 coordinate 10,151,205, forward strand.
GCACATTCCTAAGGTGAACGTGCCTGTAATGTACTTAAGTTAAATCTTCAATTTGTAAATATTTATAAGAACCACTAAGTTAGGAATATGTTACACAAGAAATATATATTTTTTATATAATTGTATATATCATTTGGACATTCCTCTAATATATTTGTATCTGCGCTTAACAAATATCTTGGTTATATTATGCACTTACTGAACATATTTCGTAAAATATTGTAACAATGTTTTATAAGTATGGGGGAATATTTTTTGCACATTAGGAACTTATTTTGTATATTAAAAAAATATTAGATGCTATATGGGATGTGGGATGTTTTCAGGTCGGATAGTAGTCGGAACTCTTAGTCAAACTCCAAATTCAAAAAACGAAAACTTGATTTTGGATTGTAGGTTTATTAAAATCAGTTTTGTTCCTTTTAAAGTATGTTTTTTTTTTTAATTTTTAGTATATTTTTTAACTACCATTCTCCCTCCCCTAAACCTCCATTTGCTTAACCCCCGAACCCCCCCCCCCCCAGACACAATTTCTGGGCACGCCACTGATAAAAGATACAGAAAATCTTTTCCCCCAAAAGTTGTTGAGGATGATAAGGAATTTCAATATATAGGGGGAAAATGGTAAATGGTATGTTTCTGGGAAAATAGTATCGACGACGTCACAGCGGCTATTTTCCCAAACATCAAAAAAGCTAATTTTCAGTCATAATTGTACCTTAGTATGTCCCGTTTAAGAACTCCTTTTCGAAATTTTATTTTGAGTTTTCGTATTCCCGCTGTAGGTCTGGGACGTGGAGTTTCGCTCACCCTGTACATTTGACATTATAATTGTGAAGTTAATGTTTTATATTGTTTCATAAAATTGTTATTGTAGATACTTGGAATCAAGTTATTCACATAATAATATACTTTCTACTATTTTTTTGTAACTTCTGAAATATATAAATTAAGATTTATTTAACAAAAATAACACAGTGGAACAGTATATAAAACGTGGATATATAATCGATTTGAAAATTTTTAACTTCGACTTTTGTGTCAAATCACTTGATATTCTTGAAAAGTACTATTTTCTTTTAAATATTAGCTGAAAGATGTTCAATATGCTTACAAAAAATTAGGTTATTTGGTATCTGAAAATAGTCCAAGGTATTTTATGCAGGTACTCTACTCCAATTTCACTTTATTTAATTTTAACTTGTTTGTTTCAAGCCTAACTAATAAATTTTTTAAATCTTTTTCAAATTTCCAAATATTTCCATTTTCGAATTTGCGAAATATACTAATAGATATCTATATTTTAATATTCCAATTATCATATTAGTTTTAAAAAAGGAGTAATTAAAAGTTTATGACAGGGCTAAAACGATGTGTTCCAATAACACAAGAACTGTTAGCTTATTGAATTTGTTGAGCAAGTTCAAGCACAACAATGCTAATAGAATTAGAGAAATAAATGTGGTGGACTGACCCAGTAAATTTAACTTTTCCTTATATTTCTGGACTACCAGAGAATTTAAAAAGCATGGGCAATCTTTTTAATGTCGGAACAGTATTTAAAACCAAAAGTACATTAAGATCGGTGTTAGTTAATACGAAACCATTTAAGGAGGTACAAAGTTGAAAAAATGCATTTATAAAATTCGTTGTTGGGGAGACCTTTTAAGTCATTTAATGTTCTTTTAAAAGAACATAAAAATTATATCAGGCAAAATTAAATTTAAAAATATGTGAACGATCTTTTAATAATAATCATAGGATTTTGTGGGATAGGTCCCAACCAATTCTGAAAGAAGAAGTGGGAAATAGGAAAAAATTAAGGAATCCTTTATTTTAGGAAATACGGACAACTGTGTTGCTGAGTGTTCAGCAGTATTCAGTAAAATATTATTGGCAGTTATTCAAAGAGAAGTTAGTATAGATAATTATACAGAACACAGGGTACAATATTATATAGGTGGCTAAGATGTTATTCTGTTGCTCCGATACTTGGACTTGGCATTTATTATTGTGTCATTTCACTTTTATTTAACATTTTCTTTGAAAAAGGACGAAGATTTACTCTCCGAAGGCTCAGAAAACAAAGTTGTTGAATCTATTTTTTGAGTTAACCTTCACAGAATCGTTCTTTGAATGTGAGTTCTTTATGAATTTTCAAAGTTGAAACTGGGCTAACCTCTCACAAAGCGCCAGAGCTTATTTAACAGTTCCTGTGGCGAAAACTTAGTAGGTATATGTACCTAATTTACTATGCAAGTTTCCCATAGAAACGAGAAAGTTGACAGATGCTAAAACAATCATCCATATGCAATGGCATAGGTGTTGTAGCCTATGCCGTCAATATAGAGGCACAAAACAAGTTCAAAAAGAACCTCTCGAACCAAGCTAAAGAAGCATAAAAAAAATCTTTTCGTCTCCACCCTGCAGATTACCCTTCCGCAGGAGGAATCGTCGGATCGCCACTCGCACGCATACATCAAATCGGGGGAGCGTGATGGATCTGGGGACCCCAATCTGGGGGGCCGCGGCCCCTTTCGGGGGTCCCACGCGGCGACTGCGAGCTGGAATGCACGTCGAATTTGTCAAGTGGCGGCCGCCTTCCGGCAATCAGTCCCTTTGCCCGCCCGTCCCCACACCCGAAGCAGTGGCGTAGAACGAGAGGGCGCAAGTGAGCAAGGATGGGGTACTTGGCAACGTTGTCTCCTTAATGGAATTTATGCGGAATAGAAAGGCCTAACATTCAAAATGTCTTTGCCCTATTTGGAACTGCAAATGCACAATCAGTTTTCTGACATTTGTCCTGATGGGACAAAAATGAACTACTGGGGCACCGTCGCAATGATAAAGACCCGCCAGCTGGCGACACGAAACGTCACTACGTCATCACAGCATGGTAGCGTTGACTGACGTATTAATAAGACTTCTCGCAGCTATAGCTTCATGTCCTGGAAAAAAGATGGCACCTATAGTCAACAATGTATTTTGCATTGTATTTTGTCTCCGGGAAGCGCATGGTGAGCCAGAGAACCGTCAAACATGACAGCCGTGAGCCGTATTAATACGTCAGTCAACGATGGTAGCTTTTTGTAGTTGTTTACGGTTAGTCGTCTGGCGATTTTCCTGTTTTAAAGAACGTTTATTGTCTTTATTGTGTTTTGGACGGTGTTTTTTAAAAGCTTTTATTTAACTTGCAATGTATGTATGTATGTATGTATGTATGTATGTAATTTGTTCGGGTGGAATCTTGCAACTCAATTTTGAAGCAGATATCTTCAACCGATCGAGCTGAAATTTTGTACACACGTTTAATTTGGATGACAATGCATGATTATATGTGTGACGTCATTCTAAATCCAACATGGCGGATCACCCAAGATGGCGGACTAGTTAAATTTCAACCGATCGAGCTGAAATTTTGTACACACGTTTAATTTGGATGACAATGCATGATTATATGTCTGACGTCATTCTAAATCCAACATGGCGGAACACTCAAGATGGCGGACTAGTTAAATTTCAACCGATCGAGCTGAAATTTTGTACACACGTTTAATTTGGATGACAATGCATGATTATATGTGTGACGTCATTCTAAATCCAACATGGCGGAACACTCAAGATGGCGGACTAGTTAAATTTCAACCGATCGAGCTGAAATTTTGTACACACGTTTAATTTGGATGACAATGCATGATTATATGTGTGACGTCATTCTAAATCCAACATGGCGGAACACCCAAGATGGTCATTAGAAGGTCTCCTCATTGAAGAGCTAGACTGTTCTAAACTAACCGGCAAACGACCTTGCAACAATGATGCGTTAACTGAGATGAATAGACTCAGACACCTGGCCAAACTAAAAATTACAAAATAATTTAAAAGTAAAAAAATATTTTAAAAAAAAGCTTTTATTTAAATGCGCTAAAAAGAATAAAATAATCTTTTCTTTTAAAACTTTTACTATCAACTTATAACGTCATTCCACAATTTATATGATATAAAAGCTTGTCGCGAGATTTAAGTTTTCAAACTAAGTAAATACCACTACTTAAATCTCGCAACAAGCTTTTATATCATATAAATTGTGGAATGACGTTATAAGTTGATAGTAAAAGTTTTAAAAGAAAAGATTATTTTATTCTTTTTAGCGCATTTAAATAAAAGCTTTTTTTAAAAATATTTTTTTACTTTTAATTTATTTAGTAATACAGTGGTAAAACAGCAGCGATTCAGAAGTGATTAAAATTCAATTTTAGTTTATAGGTTTTAGGTTGTATGTCTATAGTTTCGGACTTATTTAAATTATGCCGTGGACGTGTTCCGTTCCCAACTGCGAGGGAAACTACAAAAACGGTCCCAAAGTGTCCGCATTTTAAGGGAAAAGTGGGTTAAGCCCATCAAAAGAGATTTTGTTCCTACAATGAAAAAAGGAACTGTGAAATTTCAAAATTATTACAATTAAAGTACGGTAAGTATACATGAATTGTAATGTTTAAATACAATTTTATGTTAATTTGCCCCAAAATGGTAAATATACAAAATTGTTTTGTGGAAAAACCTAACTTATGTATATTTATCTGTACATTTCCTTTCCTCTATGTAATTTCACATATAAGTGTAAGTTCAAAATGTGAATTCACAAAGATATGAAGCAATATCACGTTAAAAACTAATATTCACACTGGCGATTGTGAATTCACAATTGTAATCGTTCGCCAATAGTATTTCAAGACGACATCACATGCGACGCCGGCCGCATTTCGTGGCCTTGCTGTTCTAAACACGCGCACGGCGTCAGTCGGCGTTCTTTACGGCATTGGTGACAGATCGACAGGTGCAAAGTCAAAGGTGGTGCAATCTTTATAGTTTAATACTTTACGAAGACCCATATACGCGTATAGGTACAACTATTACTGTGTTTGAAGTAAAAGGTAAGATATTTAAGAAATACAACATGATTATTTGCGACGTTTGTTCTGTTAATTTATCAGTATCATATTCATCTGAGCTATTACAGGCATCTCCCTGGAATAATTTTCACCTGCAAACATATGAACTGTTTTTCATCTTTTAAGAATTACATTAAATTTAAAAAACACTTAAGTTAAAAACATATTGCTACGATTGCCAAAGCAATGAACTGTCTCTATCAAATTGCAATTTTAAATTTAAAGTTTACAATTGAAATAAAAACATATATGTTTTACCATTTGCGAAAAGGTGATATGCATCCATTTTCTGAAAACTGCAAAACAATTTTTAAAACCTGAAGTTTAATATTCTTTTAGTTAACATAGTGTACCTATATTTTGTTTAAAAAAGATTTGTTTTTTTTAAGAAAGCATTTGGTTCAGAAGTAAATGTGTTAGGTATAGTTCTTTCTTCCTGTTCATATTTAATAACTGTGTCTTTTTTATGTAAATGTTTTCACTAATTTAAATGTATAAATTAGTTTGTTTTTTAGGATACATTTGGTTAAGAAAGTAAATATTTTGTATTAGGTATAAATATACTTATTTCCTTTTGTTCATATTTAATAACATGTCTTTTTTATGTAAATGTTCTCGTTTATTTAAATGTATAAATTGATTTGTTTTTTAAGGAGGTTTTTGGTTAAGAATGTAAATATTTTGTGTTAGATATAAATATAGTTCTTTCCTCGTGTTCATATTAATAAGTATACCTTTTTTATGTAATAAATATTTTCGTTTATTTAAATGTAAAACTTTGGTTAATAGTAGGAATACCTATACTATATTTTATACTATAAATGTTTTAGTTTATGAATATAGTTTTTTGAAATGTAGTAAGCGTTTTAATAATTTTTTATACCCACTATACAGTGTGGATACAAATTGTGGAATATTGCTTATTATTTATTAAAATATTCCTCATATCAAAAACATGTTTTAATAAAAGTGTTATGGGTAATTATTTCCCGTTTAGTAATAATAATACATAATAGTAATAATAATTTCTCCTAACTCTTTTATTAAAACATGTTTTTGATATGAGGAATATTTTGAGAAATATAAGGAATATTCCACAATTTGTATCCACACTGTATTATAATTTAAAATGTAATTTTACAAAGTAGTTTTAAAAAGTAATTTTACAAAGTAATTTCGCAAAATCGGTGTATTATTATTCAGTAAAATTACAAATAACTTGTAAATATTAATTACAACACATAACTAATTTCACAGATTCTTTGTAAATTAATTTTACAAATAAATGTAATTTAATTGATCCTCACATTACTTTTGGGAATTTACAAGATATCTATTGGTCGCACTAAAAGCAGTCAAATTATTGTAAAATCGCAAAATCCTTTTTTCAGTGTACAGTCCTCCAGGGTAAAAGTGGTTTTGGTTTGGACTGTTTGGAGAATTTTATATCTAACAATTTTACATAAACGTAACCACCTTAAGATAAGGAAGTTTTATGGTTTATTCATTCGAATTTAGTTGTATGTAGGCACGCAAATAAGAACTAATTGGCATTTACAAAAATTTTACCGGTAGATATCAAAATGCACCAAAAGCCCTTGAAAATGTAACTTTCACTCTCGTAGATTATTATCCGTCTTGTAAAACCATGAGCCATATATGTAAACAAACATTTTAAAATGTTTTTTTTTACCAAATTTACCAAGTTAACATCTTGATATTTGATTTTGGCGCCTTAGGCTTACCTCCATTGGATGACTCATAGCTTTCAACTGCCGGGCCTTGTCGCAACGGTGCCGACTATACTGTCCATGCAACAGACCATTTAAGTGTGACACTTGGCAGTTGTCATTGTGCCTGTTTAGGGGCAACTACGGAGCGCAGCGCTCCGTAGGGGCAACCAAATGGGAACTTGCCTTTGTTTACACAAGTTTTTATTGTTCAAACCTGCATGTTCCTGGTTTTATTGCAAAAATGTCGCATTTTTGTTGTGTGGTACAAGTCAAGTCTCTGAACTATAGTTTGATGGGATAGCATTATGCTAATTTGACTTGTTTTTTACGAAAATGCTATATTTTCTTATGTGGTTGGGTGTGCAAAAATATGTGTGTATTGCTAATATCAAATCAGGTATAGTAACATTGAGTGTACACTTTTTTATGCATTATATTATAACGTGTAGGTGTAGTAGTGCATAATTTTCCAAGACATACGTAAATTGTAAAACCTTGTATCAATACAGCGAATTATGAAAATTTTCTTTTAATAAAAAACAAATTCATTACTTAAATTTTTAGTTTTTCATTCCAGTACATTGAAAAGGACATTTGATATACCTAATGTTAACAATGAATGGTACTTAGATATAGAACCGTATAAATAATGATTGCATTAGCTCGGGCATGATTCTACCAACGGTACAACAGAATAAGTGTCCAAAAATAGCTTAAACAATATTCGAAATTCTGATATAAAAAATGTATAATCTTAGCGACGACAATAACAGCTTTTCCGCATTTTCTTCGACAGCACTCGTTGAATAATTCCTAAATACTGATATGTGCTGCAGGACTCATAAAAACTTTTAACTGGTTGCTTGTGTAATAGCAGTAACTTAAATATTAAATAATAACTAGGTCCAAAAAATCTGTTGGCATAAACGATAAGTTTGGTGACATAAACTCGTGCAGTATGTATGGATTTCGGCCAATAATCTTATAGGTATAGTTTTTAGATCATATCACCACTTCACACCACCTTCAAGATCATCGGTCCACACTTTTCTCTATTTCTCAAAAAAATTTTAGAAAAACTACCGAAACAAAGTTTAAAACACAGATATTCTAGGCAGATTTTCAAACGTAATTTATATTTAATATTTTTATTGCTATAATTTTACTGTTCTCTCAAACCCGTCAAAAAACTAATAAACTGATGATTTTTTGACCAGTTTATTTTATATTTGTTTGCCTTCGGCTGATTTTGTCACCTGGTGCAAATCACACTTGATTTAAATGGTCCAGAGGACAGTCTAACAAAACAACTGATCAAGTCCAAAATGGACCCTGGGCTTGAAATAAAGTTTGGTTGGTAAATCAGTTTGCACTGTTGATTTATTCATCGTACAACTTGTAGTTTTGGTTTATTTTCCCGTGTTTGTGTTGCATAATAAGTGCATAATATAATCAGTTGATATCGATAATGAAGGATTAGTTTATAAATTTAAAAGACCAGCTGTAAATAAAAACTAAATGTTTTAAAAAGGTAGACTCTTTCGAGTCTTTCGTACTGAGCGAGTACCTATCAAATATGAACATTGTATCCTATTTGGTGTTTCCAGTTAGCTGGTATAGGTATATAAAGTATCCTGGAGATTTTTTTACATAATCTCAAGAGAACGTTGGCACTTTCCCTATTTTACTTAATTTACGAGAAACCTTTTGTAATTTGAAGCCAACAACAGTTGGTAGCTACTATAGCCACAATTATGGTGAAAACCATTTGTTTCTCCAGATCTAAAAGATTCAAATTATGTTTTTGTTTAAGTTGACCGTAAGACAGGTACCATCCCCTTCACCCGTTTATGAAAGTTCTTTCAAAACTATTAAGCAATTTCCAAAAACATTTTTTTTAAAACAAAATAAAGAGGTGATAGCCATAGATCGAATTAAACTGGCATTCATCTTTTCAGAAGATATAATGATTATAAAGAAAATAAAAGTAAAAAAGAGTTAGTTTTGCTTTAAATACTATTACTATTACTAATAGTAGTCTATTATTAACTCGCTTTCTTGTCGTGTTTGTTCGTAAAATTTTTACAATCGATTTTAAACATGATTGTCTATAAAGTTTATTATCCACGTGTACACTTGTCTTGCTCTTGTGATGTTGCTGTGGTCTGATAAGTGTGTACTTATGTAGTTGAGAAACCGCAGCCAAGTTAAACAGAAATTATGAGATAAGGTTCTTATTATGAATAAGATAATAAATGAATTTGTCAAAAATATGGAAAACTCGTATGGGTTGTCTTTGGCAACAAAAAAATCAAAGCGAGATAGTAGGAGTCCCTGATAGATAATATGTGAAGCTAGGGACGCCGCTGATGCCCTATCAAAGGAAACGATCCTTCGGGCGTTTCATTTGATTTGAATTTTTTGTTTGTCTTGCATCTTTTGTGTGCAGCCGTTCGGCCCTTTTGCTTTGAAATCCGAAATAATTACACTCCCAGCAATTTATGCCAGTCTAGTCTAGCGAGTTCTTGACAAGTCAGCCGCCCGGTTTAGTTTTAGTTGAGGGAGGTCCAGTTCTTTCTACTATACAGGGGGCATTTTGATTAGTACATAAATTTTAACAAGCGGTAGGTTACGACCACAAAAGCAGTACAGAATCACTCACCATAACTTAGCAGTAATCAGGGGCGGAAAAACAAAGTAAGTAGGTCAAGCAGGCCACAATATTTCTTTTTTAAAATAAAATATTCAGTCATTCCGTATTATTATAGAACACTTCCATCGGTGTTAGAAAACCGACGGGTCGGGGGGGGGGGGGTAATGGGGGTAATTACCCCCCCCCCAGGAATTATAATTACCCCAAAAATTTATTTATGGATGGAAAAATGGAAAGGCATTCCCGAGGGCATTCCTATCGAAAGTGTCCCAAATTCAGCCATAAGCGCTTTGCATAGCAATAGTTATTTATGTACCAAGGCACTGAAGTTCAACTTTTTATGACTCATGTGGAATTTAGTTGCCGAGGCCTCTGGCCGAGGCAAATAAACCACATGAGTCATAAAAAGAACTTCAGTGCCGAGGTACATATTATTTTTTTTTAAATCGGAAAAAAAGTTTTATTAGGCAAGAAAATAATAATAAGGGATCACCCGTCCATGAACCGACTACGCGCGGTGTTGCTTGACTTTGACGATAGCTCTACCTAGGTCAAGTATGACAAAGACACGGCGGCTTCGAACAGAAAATCCAAACTGCTGCTTGTTGTTCAGCCTCCATAATAAAACTATCGATATTCAAACCTACTAAAATATTTATACTGATGTATTGCGGTGCTATAGGTAACAATTTCGCAATGTGTACGAATAGTTAAATGGGTTTTGAATATTTGGTCTTTTTTGACGGACGATGGCTCCGCGTCTGACGTTTGATGTTTACATCTCTCCAAGGCCTACTTATTGAAAAAGTCGTACAATAATGGGTTATTTCAGTGCCGATTTCTGAGCTTTTAATGACGATTTTGGGACACTTCTTTGCCGATTTCAAGAAAACTTATGTACCCTACAATTAACGTAGCTCTGTCTTTGTTGGTGGTATTGCCAGTAAGCGTTGCTAGTGCAGAGCGTAGTTTTTCTTATTTAAATAGACTATATAAAGATCTGGCTTAGGTCAACTACTCACCAAGAAAGATTAGTTGGATTGGCGCTTATGTATATAAATAGAGATATTAAAATCGATCCCGAAAAAGTTATCGATAGATTTTCAAAAATTAAAAAAAGAAGATTACCCTTTGTCTTGTAAATATTTAATAAGTTTTGTTTTTTTTTTCTTCAAAAATGTTTGATATTAACAATAACAAATAGTTGCAGATTGTCTTGTGTGTAGACTAGACTGTAGTCTTAAGTGTTTGAAAATGTTCAGAGTTTTGATTAAAAATGTTTTTTTGTTTTAATCTTTTTTATTTTTTCATATAGCTATAACTTAGCCCAACCCTTTATTACCCCTCCCAGAGTGATTGTCACGCGTCGCCACTGTAAGATATAAGATATGACTGGTATAACTTTTATCCACAGCCTCCTCATTTTCAAATTACATGGTGTTTAAATTCTCAAAATTTTTAACGTTAATTTGCTACACATCATGCAAGGGCCAGTGTCACAAAATGTGGTAATACCAAGTTCCACAAATCGCCAGTTGTGGAGATATGGGTATACACTACAGAATTTTCTTTTCCGCACTTGGATAACTTTTTTATACATACTAAGTTCCTCATATACAGGGTATTTTTTAATAAGTGTCCGACATTTCAGACGACGATTCCTCGGGTATTTTTAACTTAAAAAGTTCAAATAAACATGGGTCCGCAAGGCCTTCATTTTTGAGATACAGGGTGTTTCGAATTTTTGTTTTTTTTTTTTTCGACATAATTTTCGAATTAATATCGATATTTGGACGAGAATTGGTACCTACTTAGTTTGGCCCATTATTTAGAAAAAACGAAAATAAAAATAAATCTTTAACACCCTGTATCTCAAAAATCAAGGCCTTGCGGACACATGTTTATCTTAAAAATACCTGAGGAATCGTCCTTTGAAATGTCACTTATTAGAAAAACACCCTGTATTTTCTAATAATAGCTGCTAAATTGAAATTTGGCACTGTTGTATTTTTTGTAAGAAGTGTTAAAAAGTTGTACAGGGTGACCCCTTTTCGATTGTTTTGCTCGGTATCGCGATTATTTTAAGAGATAGGCTCCTTAGTTTTTGAGATACAAACTGATTTTTAAAATTTGCCATTTTCAGGCACCTCCGTATATCCCTTATACGCTAACTTGTTGAAATGGTAAAAATCGACCATTATAGATTTTTCACGTAGAATTCAGTGGCGTACACGCATTTTTTCTGGGAGGTAAGAATTTGAAAATGTAAAAAGTATCGAAAATCGGACATCCTGTTCATAGAAAGAAGGCGTGTTTGCTCGATAGAGAGAAAATAAAACTCCACAGCAATACAACAAGAAACACGCCCGTTTATTACTGCGCCGGTGCCTACCATTTCTTCCTCCATCCGCAGTCTCCTTTTCACATTTTTCCGCACTTCCGGACGCGTTGAATATTTTATCCACGCCCCCTGCGACCCAGCGCGAAAAAGACTCAACCCTTTTTCTTTAATTGCGGGCCAAATGGGGCGGAAATGGCGAGATCCGACCCCCCCTTTTTTTAATCTCCGCCGATGGACGTTAGCGAAAAGGATAACAATTATTTAAAGTGTTTTGCCGGTGCAAAGGGTGGCGCCTTAAACCCTTTGTCGGGGCGCTATGCGGGGCCAGAAGTAAGGGCGCGTCCGGGATACAAATGAACTGTAAATCTGTCACAGTTCTTGAGGCGCTGCAGGGGGGGGGGGCGTAGGTCGATTTACGTGGAACGGGAGGGTGATTAACGAGGTGCTAAGGGATGTGGCTTAAGTCCTCAAGCAGTTTTCGGAACCATAAAAAGAACAATAAAAAGTATATACCGGGCAATAACTGCCTAAGGGCAGTAATTAAATTTTTCAACGTTTTCTGGTTTGGTTTAAAATAAAGGGGCCCGGCATTTGTGTGAAGCCTATTCGTTTCACAGTCTAATGGCGTCAATGTTGCCATATATGCCATTTTATTGGACACTCTTAACAACCATGATTGTTAATAAACAATGAGGTTGTATGTTGTATGGTAACCTCATTGTTGACAAAAAATGGATAATGGTTTCCAATAATGGACTTGAAAACGTTGTGTCACCCAGTACAGCATGCGGTGACTTAACATATTATTTTTGACAATTTTATTTTATAGTGTTACGGGCTTAAAATCTGTTTTATTAATAATTTTGTTAGTCCTATTATCTTCTGGTAGATTCTAATGATCCGTGAAAATCTTTCTCCTTGTTTATTACATTTATTTTTAGGTTTTAATAAATAAATAATTTAATAAGTTGTTAATTCATATTATTTGAACTTTTCTTGGGCTATTGAATATTGTAGATCTGCGGGTTGCTTAGTTTTGGACCGCTTGGTATATTTCTAAAATACTCGAATGCACCGATTCTTGTCGCTATGCCGAGGAAGGCACCTTTTCGACCTCCAAAATTCACCTTCCGGGTCAGTAAGACAATCGCCGTCGATCACGAACCACCGAACCGAGTGAAAGCCGTATTATTTTCCAAAAAAGGGTGACTGCTTTTGAAATCGAGTGCTGCGGGGTCGCAAATCATATTTATTTGGGCCCTATTGTCTATTTGACGGTTTCATCTGCCCGTTTTTCCGGTTTTCTCGGTCACAAGTGGTTCTCATCGCACTCCACGAGGCCATCCACCACCTCAGGTATGTCTATTCCCGCAATTTGAGGGTATTAGGTTCTATTTGTGTCATTTCCTTCCTCAGGCCTCTTATTCTAAGGCTGCGAAACAAGCCTTATCAACTCGCCGTTGTCTTACGTAACCTCCAACCACCTCCAGCTGCTGAGCACAAGGCATCAGAGTAGAAGGGCACGGTCCATTCGCCCTCCTCCCTTGGTACCTACCAAACTACTGAGTCGTCCACCAGAGCAATTTCCAGAGACGCGGCTGTTGCGCCGCACGAGTCAGACGTCGATAGGAGCTGAGAATACGCCTGGTGTCTCCAACAAGTCGATCACCCGACCCATGCAGATAAGTCTAAATTAAATGTAGAGCTCCATAATTTTGCCAGTTTATTTGCAAATACCAGTATACATAATATATTTCATACAGGAATATACTTAGGGTATCACATAGAGTTGTGTAACATGTTTAAAATTGTGTAACTCAGATGTAGCTACATCCCGGGACCAATAACTGTTATTGATACACATTTAGTCTTCTTATTATTGCATTTAAATGCCAATTGATTGGTGAGTAATTGTTTGTCGGATACCTACTATTAATATTTGAAAGTGTTACGTAATATTATACATATTTTTCGCCTCGTACCTCAGTTCCTAAAGGCATAACGTACCTTTTTTTAATAATATTTACTTTTATTTGCCTAGTCTGCCTAATTGTTTTAATGTAATTTATTTGTCATATTCTGACATAGATGTTGTTGCGTTCAAGTTTGGTGGAATCCCTACCTACCTATTTTATGCATTATTTAATGGCCCAATAAACTGTACCTGATTTACTAAATTTATGGTGTTGTTATTATTTAATATTATCAGAGATTTTGGGAGGCAGGAGCCCATTTCCTGTTTTGGGGTGTTATATTTTGGGGCAAGAACCGCACAGGGTTGAAGACAGGTGGCGCTCATTGATTTTTTATTTTATTTTTTTCCCACGATCACGGCTAGCTAGCTAGGGCCTACCCGCTTATGTTCTTTCCTAAAATCGTCTAATTTCTGCCACCGAACAACCAGTTCTCAATAGTTCTAAAGAAAAGTATTATAATTAGAATTGTTGGTAACAATAGTTTAAAATGATTTATATTACTTAACTATTTCGGCGCATGGAAGTAATAAATATGATAAGCCAGTGCTGAGTAACATTATAAGCATCTAAAGCTTTTACAGTGGCGCGCACCTTTGTGTTGTTTCGACAAACTAATCGAGGCAGAAATCCTCATTTTTCGTGAAATCGGTACTTACAATACCGGCAAAACATTATAAGGCACGTTTATATATGTCTTTAAGTTTAGGACTCCTTGATTCTAATTTGAAAATTCCCCTTATGAAAAGTTAACTTAAATTACAAAATTACTTATCGATGCATTATTATCCTCAAACATTTTAGTTTTATCGGTCAGGAAAGTGCCACAAGCTGCACAGCTAAGCATAATAAAGTTGGGTTTATGCAAGACAATTTAACGTAATTTAATATTGTCTACAAAGTGACATCTGTGGACCGATGACCAAACTATTCAAACTCATTTCTACTGAATCATAACAAGTAAAGATAACATTATACAAATACAGGGGACAATCAATAACAAAATATACGAGGATTACTCGATAAGATAAACATTAGATAAATCAAAGTCCAATCGCCGAGTCGGCAAAATCTGCGAATATAAATTCGGCACCAGCCACAGGCTGGGCATCAGTAAGCCCCGCTTATTAGCAGCTACTCGATCACTGACCACCCTCGGTGGTCTGACCTGGCAATGGACCCCGCTTAAGTAGCCTCCTTGTTCAGGTCGGGCTCCGAGGGGCAGACGACAGCGCCTCTGGGCACTGTTGAAGTCGTCAGTGGGTCAGCAGCGGCACCGCGCCGTCGAGTCAAGGGCGCAGCTCGCGCCCCGGTCACTTCCACGTACTATCGGTCGCGTCAGTCCACAGTCCGCGCTACCCCCGCCATGGTCCAGATACTGTTAGAGGCATATCTGTGAGTGGAAGAATAAACATCACCCTACTTTGTACCTGCTGTCTTTCTTCTGCGCTTCGCGACTGCCGCACCCAGTGATCCCGGCAAGCTGTGAGGGTTAATCCAACCCTCCGGCACACACAAGTAGTGCGTCACATGGTAAAGGCTCCGTGTGAAGGCACACTCAGTTGTGACACGTGGTGGAGGCGCCGCAGTCTTCAATCTGCACCACGCGTCTCTCACGTGAACCTTGTGTGACAATATTAACGTAACGTAACGTAACATAAGAATTTAGTATACCGTTTATGCAAGGAGTACCATCGCGGCGTGTTACTTTGCACCAGTTTTTTGAGATTTTGTGTATTTTTTATGAACATAGTAATGAGAAAATTATGAAATAAAAGTATGTGCTATTTTCAAGTTTTTCCTATAGGTTTCTGCATGAAAGTAATGTGCAGCGGCATTGAAAATATTTTTTTAATTTTTTTAAAAAATTGGCAAAGTCACCCATTAAAAAGGGTTACTTTGCCAACCCCTTTAAAACCATTTGTTTCGCAATGTAGGACACTCTGATGTGTGACTTTGCCCCCTGATAGAATTTTAAAAAGTTTATAATAAATTTAAAAAATATTTTTCCGGTAAAAAAAGCCAATTAGATGTAAAAAATAAACTTTATTCTGGCACAACGTTTTTAAATAACAAAATAAACATGTTTTCTCGACTTAAAATATTGTTAATAAAAAACAAATCACAGGATCTCTTTGACAGTCTTGTACTTATAAACTAACAGTGCTTACAGCTTAAAATTAGACAAATTTGTCTTAAAATAGTGATATCCTCGAGGAGATATTCTTGGTTTATCTAGGAAACAGCAAATGTCTCTCTCTTCTTGCTGTGAAATATCCTCTATATCTGGATACACGAAACCTTCTTGTTTTTTTCTTAGGAGTCGTATCGTCAATAAGTCATCTTTGATTTCTAAAACTTTCCCAACAAAGTGTCGTAGAGTTTTTTTGTTGCAAAAGCAACAACTACAAAATCATCGATTTTTGGCTTCCGAATCTGCTCCTCCTCACTGTCGCTTTCCATATCTTCCTCTTGATTTGTATTATCTTCAATATTGGGTGGTACAACTTCTGGCTCTTCATCAGATGACTTATTTTCTTTATCTTCGCTGAGGTCTTCATTACCTACGGACTTTCCTGGAATAATTTTAATCATTTTTTTTTTCTCCTTCTGGTGCCCGAGGTAGATGCATTAGACCTGATTTCTTGCAAATATCCCAAAAGAGTCTCACTCACATTTTCGCCAATATTTTCCGTTCTTCGATTTGGAAGTCTTTTTAAAACTTGTTCTCTATCAGTTGGATATATTCCACAAGCTCTAAAGGCACTTGCTATATTGGTTTTATCTTTAAAACTGAGTTTATCTACCAGGATTTTTAGCAAACTAGGGAAAACAATTTTGTTCACGGCTTTTTCTTTTGGATTTTGTATTTTGAATTTTACCAATATTTCTTTCCAGAAACGTTTTAATTGGCCAAAATATCCAACGTCTAGTGGCTGAGTGATATGTGTTGAGTTCGAAGGTAAATATATAAACTTTATGTTTGATTTCTGGCAGCTGACAATAATGTCTACATTTAAATGGGATGATAAATTGTCCCCGATTAATACTTTAACACCCTCATGCTTATGTGCCCATGGAAGTGCAATTGAATTAAACCATTCTTCAAAAACGCAACCGTCGAACCAGCCCGATTTAGTTCTGTTATATCTTGCATTTGTTGGACCACCGATTCTCCACTGATCATAAAGTCTATCTGCTTTATAAACCACGT
Organism: Pseudeuparius sepicola; assembly: GCA_963920635.1. Taxonomy (NCBI): domain Eukaryota; kingdom Metazoa; phylum Arthropoda; class Insecta; order Coleoptera; family Anthribidae; genus Pseudeuparius; species Pseudeuparius sepicola. Next base: position 10,168,071 of record OY987304.1, read on the forward strand.
ATGGTGGAAGTACCTCTCCAGCTGCTGAAATCGCAAACATGATGGATATTGCCGATTTTGATACATTTATGACTCTTTCCGGGTATTTGGTTCCCCGTCGGAAAATACAACGAGTCGCCCTCGGGTCGTCTGTTAGATTCGTCTCATCATAATTCAGAATATTGCTTGGAGGAACTCCTGCAAGACTCCTTTCCAAATTGTCAAAGTAAGCACTTATTTCATCTTCGGACTTTTCTGCCCTTGCGCATTTTATATTTTTGCAGGCCCGAACTGACAGACGACCTTGATGCCTGTCTAAAAAATTTTGACACCAATCTTTCCCAGGTAAATTATCAGGAAATTTTTCGATTCTCCTTCCACCTTTTTCTAGATAACGCTTGACTAACATACGCAGGTCAAATGACGTTAACGGACTACCATATTCCGCAGCGGCTAGAAGAACATCAACAATGTGTCTTTCTTCAAGCTCCGTTAGTGCTGTCACACCTCCAACACTACCCAAATGACGACGATGCAATTTATTCCAAAGGGTCCTCCTTGGAATTTTATATGTTTCAGTTGCTTGATATATTGTCATATTTCTCCCTTGGACAGCATTAATAGCAGTGCTTAAAGTTGCCTCAGTATAATTTTTGTAATTGCGCGTGCCTAGTTTTTTTTTATAAAGTCTCCCCATATTGAAAATTCTAGAACAAAGTTAATTTTGTAAGAGAATGCTTTGGCAAAGTCACACTTAAAAAATGAACTTTTTCTCGAAACCTTGTTTTTTCCCAGAAATTATAAAAATTAAAAAATAAATTTTCATTTACATGTACAAAATATTCCTACAGACACTACCCATAGTCAATTTTGTCGATATATTTATCACAGAAGATGTGCCAGCCCTTAATATTTCGTATTTGTAAAAACAACAAAAACTTACCTCTACACTATGGGGCGGCTAACGGTATACTGGAAATACAGGGCACGTATTTAGACCGTTCAAATGATCGGCAAGGATGCTAGCTTTGCTTTGAGGATAACACCGCCCGCTGTTGCCAATTGGTGCGTAGACAAATTGAATTTACATAAAATGAGGCACCATTTGGCAAAGTCACATTCACTTGGCAAAGTAACACGCCGCGATGGTATTTAATAATTTAAGACTGTTCAAAAACGGGAAATGTCTAAATCAAATTTTCGCATGAGGTCAAATTAGTCTTCGAGTTCAACATCGGAGGCCCCCTGGGCGACGTAGGACTTCGCCACAAAAATACAAAACCTAGCCCATAACCATCCTAAATAATAAACAACCAGTGCTAGGGCGTTTCTGTTTTCTGAAGAATATACCTATACTTAATGATTTTCTGAAGAAAAGTTGTTCATACTTTGATTCCCTACAACTTTTAATAGGGTCATTTTGCTCTAATAAAATATTTAGGGGACCACCCTTATTGTTTAGGAAACCACCCTATAGCGCAATTCGTACCAGGAGTTCGAGTGTGATCTTTTGGTTGGAGGCAGGCCCCAAGCAACCCTGAAAAAATCATTGGATTTTTTTGCGACCCCTATAAGCCGAGCACAATTTTATTGGACTATTAATGATTTATGAAGGATTGGCTGATTGAGTTGAGGTCAAAAAATGCATACGGAGAACATTTTTTTATTCTCTCATTGACGTTTCAACATATATCAGGTGATCTTCAGAATGCTACAATTACATTACTATAATTAATTAGGTAGATACCTACTTATAATATTTATATTTGAAAGTAAATTTAACACATATTTTCAAAAAACAAGAGGGAGAGGAGAAAATGACACCATGAACCAACGATTGGGTACTTACTAATTAAAAAGAGGAGGACAATAATTCTCACCCAACGATTATATAATGGACGAACAATACTTACCTGAATTTTGTAGTCTCTCAGGTCTACTTATAAAATAAGAGGACATTTAGATAAAAAATAATACTTTGTATAAATATAAACATTGACATTGGAGATCGACAAAGTAATGTGGATATTTAAATGTAGGCCTGACAAACAAAAAAAACTCACAATAAAAGAATAGTACAATGCAGAACGTAAGTAGACATATAAAAAGATCCTTCATTGTTTACTACTTATAGGGCATATTAATGTTATTTATTTATTTATGCGTATTTTTACAGTGTAAGAATAAGAAATACTTTAGTTTAGTTTGTTTATTAAGTGAAAATATGTGAACATTTTTGTGGGATAGGTCTCAACCAATTCTCAAAGAAGTAGGAAATAGGCGAAAAATCAAGGAATTAGCATTGATTCTAGGAAATACGGATAACTATTGCTGAATGTTTTGTAGAGTTCAGTGAAATATTATTGCCAGTTATTCAAAGACAAGTTAGTATAGTATATCCAGGCAATATCAGAAAGGTGGCTAGACCATTGTTTCTGTTGTCATGACATTTATTATTCTGTTATTTCACTTTGACGTGACATTATCTCTGACAATACACAGTGTAAGTGTATAATCCGCAAGCCTACCTTGCTAAAGCAAGATATTTTCCTTACAACTTTTCTATAAAACGGTACTATTTTTTTTTTATTAATTTCACGACACTGGACCAAGGCCGTTGCTAGACTTTGTCTATAGTGGGAGTTGATAAAAAATTAAAAAAATAAAAGTCAACGGGTGATAATTTTTTCTTTGTTAGTTATGGACCCATAATAATTTAAATAGGTAGGTATGCAGTAACTAAGAAATAGGTAATATTTTTTCTTTTATAGAAAAGACAGACAGACATTCAGCAATCCTTAGTTAGTTAGTATCTACGTACCTATAAATCTTTGCCAAATCCTGTATAAATTATGATGTCCAAAGGGTCACAATTTATCTATAATATTTTTTAATAAATTTTTAGCATAAATAGTTAAAATTATATATTTTTTCGTCTTTTTTTTTGAACACCCAAAAACCCCTGCAGCGCCACACAGATTGCCTACAAAATTTGGTTTAAATATCTTCATTTACTTGAAAGATATGAAAACTCTCGTCCTTGCGATTTGTTGGCAACTATTTCAATTATTTGTTTCAAGTGTTACAACGCTTGCCATTTGTATAGGTTAAGACACCGATAATATGATATGAGAGATAAATATTTCTTATTTCTTCATAATATTCAACAATAGGATTGGCAACAACGCCTTGGTCGTTCGTTTCTGTTCTCCCACAAATGCCTCCCTTTTTCCTCTACGTCTCCTTGCAGACAGAGCTGGGAAAGATCGCGCCAAAAAAGATCTAGATCATAGATCAGATCGTTTTTCAAAAAAAGATCTAAGATCGTTTAAAAATAGATCTTTTCATGCAAAAACGATCTTAGGTCTAAAAATGATTTGTTTAAAAAAGATCAATCGATCTAAGATCTTTTGAACGATCTAAGATCTTCTAAACGATCTATAAGATCTTCTAAACAATCTAAGATCTTCTAAACGATCTAAGATCCTCTAAATGATCTAAGATCTTTAAACAAAATCCATGATATTATATAGTTAATAGATATAGATGTCTATAAATACTTTTCCTAATTTTGACATAGTATAAAGTGACATCTTTCAAAACCTGAGCAAGTTGTGTAAAGTAAAATTTTACGTAACTAGATACGTAAAGTTACTACTCCCACTGAACTGGTTAATTAATCAATCAGTTGATATACCTATGGGGAATTAGACTTTTCTTGTAAAAACTTGTTCACCGATTATTTATGCAATTTATAATTTTATAACTTAAGTTATAAAATTCAGAATTTTGAGAAATAGATAATTGAAAATAAAACACAAATTAACATAAAACATTGATTTAAATTTGACCTCAAAATAGGTTCTTGTAGTTGTAGGTAAAATGTACGTCAGTTTGTTTATATTATTTGTCATTTTTGGCGAATTCTGACAATTTGCACTTTAGCTGAGACCTACAGCCCTAGAGATCTCTTGAGGTAAACTACTTTAAATGAACGCTCGTTAGTAACGTAATACATATAATAATATATTTTATAAATAATATGTAGATTATAATATGTATAAAAAGAAAAATTACACAAAACTATTCATTCTTCTAAAAAATATATACCTACCTTTCTACCTACATTATTTTATATAAAAAAAGTCACAGTAACGTTTCAAAAATGTAGGAAAACAAATGAGGAAAAGATCTTAGATCTCTAAAACGATCTTAGATCTTTAAAACGATCTTAGATCTTTAAAATGATCTAACATCGTCAAATTAAGATCAAAGATCAGATCTTTTTGAAACGATCTTTTTAAAAAAGGTCGTTCTTTAGTGAAACAAAAAATATCTAGATCTAAGATCTAAGATCTTAGATCTTTAAAGCGATCTTTTTAAAATAGATCTGCCCAGCTCTGCTTGCAGTTAATTTTTTCGCTTATCGCGCTCTACGCGCACTCCCGCAAGCCTCCTCCCAATTAACGCCTTCCCTCCTTCCACGGCCGGCGCTGCAGATCCATCATGTTAGCAACAATGCCGGCGCCATCCATCAGGAGCTGCGAAGCCTTTGTCGGCGAGGCGCGGCCGCCGTCACTTCCGCCCGTTATCAATCTGATTGATGGAACGGAAGCCATCGATCTGCCCCGCCGTCGGCGGAGCTGCGATGAGGAGCGTGGCGCGGCGCGGCGCCCCGTTCTTAATTTCGGTTCAGAAGTGGGACAGCGGTGCGACGAGGAGCGGGACTCGGCGTGGCCGGACCAACATATTTTTCGGAAGGAAGGATGTTGATGTCCATTCACGTTAAAGATACGGTAGAGAACAAGGTTAAAAATGAGTTTTGTCATTTACTGACGTATTGTAAAGAAGTTACTACATACAAATTAAAAAATAAATGATTATTGCAAAAAGTGGATGGAACGATGGTTCTTTAACCGCAGCATAACCAGTAGTCCGACACTCTCAAATATTTTCAGACTCTCAGAAGTGGGACAGCGGTGCGACGAGGAGCGGGACTCGGCGTGGCTTGACCAACATATTTTTCGGAAGGAAGGATGTTGATGTCCATTCACGTTAAAGATACGGTAGAGAACAAGGTTAAAAATGAGTTTTGTCATTTACTGACGTATTGTAAAGAAGTTACTACATACAAATTAAAAAATAATTGATTATTGCAAAAAGTGGATGGAACGATGGTTCTTTAACCGCAGCAAAACCAGTAGTCCGACACTCTCAAATATTTTCAGACTCCGGCGCTTCGACTAATTAATGTTGACTCAGCTTAGTTTGCAGGGAACTCTGTTGTAACCTTAGACAAGGAAAGAGAAAGGACACCGCGCTGGCCTTCCCTGCCGTGTATAGATTTTGTTACGTCGTTTTGAACGGCGGCCATTTTATATGTGTCAAACAAAGCTAGTATACGCTGTGAGTTAATTTAGAGAATTTGTGAATTAAAAGTAACAGTGTTTAAGGGGAAAATATATCTACTCTTACGATGGTGTATTGTTCAGCCTTTGGTTGCAAAAGCAGTGAAAAGCAATAGCCCGGGATTTCGTTTCATAGGTAAATATTTAACAAGCTACTTTTGAAAGATGCCCTAAAAATTTATTTTTTCTCAATAAACTTCTTCAAATTCCTTCTACCTTTTAGTATGATAAAGTGCATTGTTTTGTTTGTAGATAGGACAAATATATCTAATTATTTTTAACATAGTTTTTATTGAAAATTTCTTAATTGATTATGATAGTTTCATAAAATATGGGCTGGTTTCCATGGGGATGCATTATTTATTTTATTTTGATTGATTCGAAATCGCCACAAATAAATAATATATTTCAGCACTTAACACTAGCTTTATATTTGGGAAATTATCTGCAAATAAATAACAATATTTCAAAATACATGTAAGTCAACATTAACTACATTTTCATCTTTAACATTTTTGTGATATTGGCTAAGAACGCGTTTCATGCTACGCCACTGGCCTGTCGTGCGATGTGCCAGTCGGTAACATGGCCGCGGGCGCTGTTAGGGTCCTCTCTCTTTCTTTATCTCAAGCCGTCATCCTTTTACAGTTTTAAGTGATCTCAAATCGATTCCGGATCACTTTGAGATCACATCAGCTGACATCGAGTGTTCTTTTTACAAATGCTCAGTTGATTATGAAGTGATCAGTTTACGCAACAAATCGATTTTTATGTAATTTGTGTTGGTTTTGAGTGTTTCTGGGGTTAAGGAGGTGAAAAATATCGAAAAATTCATTCAATCACTTCATGTTCATTTCACTTTAAATTCACTTGTGCAAAAAGTCAAAAGGAGAACAACTTAAGTCTAATTTTTTTATTCTTGATAAAGGCAACCCATAAGTACGAGTTTTCCATATTTGTTCAAGTAACAAAATTATTCAAATCTAAATTTTTTGTTCTACGTTCGGTTGTCTTTTCTAAATGACAAATTACATGTTATAGGTAAATATTGGTTTTACTTCAAAACATTACATTTCTTTGTTTGGTAAATACTGGGTATTAAATAAAACAACATTAAAAAAAATACCTAGTAGTTTTAAGATCAGGATTTTTTCAACTAGCTTCTAATTCTGTCCTTAGCTTCAACCAGAATTTACAGGGTTATTCAAAAACAAATACCACAGCAGTATTATACTCTAAAAAGAAAGTGTTTTTTCTTTTTGCTCAAATTTCGTTTTCTTGAAGTGTCTCAAAATCGTCATTAAAAGCTCAGAAATTTTCACTGAAGTAGCCCGTTATTGTACGATTTTTTCAATAAGCAGGCTTTGGCGAGATGTAAACATTAATCGTCAGACGCGGAGCCATCGCCCGTCCAAAGTGTCCAAATATTCAAAACTCGGCCAATAAATGCCCATTTAACTTTTCGTACACAAATCGAAATTGTTACATAGATATAGGTACCAGCGCAATCTTGTAGTATAAATATTTTAGTAGGTCTGAATATCAATCTATTTTCAATCGTCAAAGTCAAGCGACGCCTCGCGCAGTCGGTTCATGGACGGGTGATCCCTAATAACTATTTTTTTACCTAATAAACCTTTTTTCCGATTTAAAAAAATATAATGTGTACCTCGGCACTGAAGTTCTCATTCATGTGCCATACAAAGTTAAACTTCAGTGCCTTGGTACATAAATATCTATATTGAGTATGTTAGGGTGCTTTGCGAACCCTTCAATTTATTCAACTGGAATTTTTTTAAAAAATTTTTGTAACAAAGAACGAGCACAATAAAAAAATTCAAAAAATATTCCTGTTGAATAAATTGAAGGATGCGCAAGTGGCAATTGTAATATATTTTGTCTATACTGGCCACAAAAGACGCAGCACCTGGCAACTTGAAGTACATAGTTAGACCCAACTGGCGAAATAGGATAATATGTTTTTAATATTCTCCGTTTTTCCATTGAAAGAATAACGTACCTTAATAAACTATAGATTACTATAAAGTCTATAATCATGGAACGAAACTTTGTACACACATACCTACAGGGCCGCGCCAACAATCGGTGGCGCCTGTGTGTAAACATTTCCGTGGCGCCCATAAAAATTTAGTTTTCAAAAAAATATTTGTTTTGGTTTTGTTAAATAAAAAAGTAGATAAATAGAAACAAACAAAACATTATTAAGTATAAAGTAATCCAGTAAATATACCTACTTTGTATACAGTGTGACCCAATTTGATACTGGTCACCTCAGAAATATATGAAGGGCAAGGAAAACAAATGGTCACTATTTTTTTATTGGTAGTACCAAGGGAGAGTATCTCATAGGTGGTGGTGTTTGGATAGGGTAATTATTTCATGGCTTGCTATGATTTTTTAAAATAGCAAATTTTCAAGAAACCCCATTAGGGATTTTTTTACGACAAAATGTTATTAAGGAAACTTGTTCAGAATGAGAAACTGAGTAGATTCGCAAAATTTTAAATGGCTAGGCCTACCTACTTTGATTTTTAGACTTTTTTCTTAGAAAAGTGTCCTTCCTGGAGCTTTCACGTCAAAATTTTATTTTTTCACGATGATCAAGTTTACTTAATAATATTTTGACGTGAAAGCTCCAGAAAGGACACATTTCTATGAAAAAAGTGGGAGAAAAAGCTAAAAATTAAAGTAGGCCTAGACTTTTGAAATTTTGCAATTATTCTACTCAGTTTTTCATTCTGAACAAGTTTTCTTGATAACATTTTGTCGTAAAAAATGCCTAATAGGGTTTCTTGAAAATTAGCTATTTTGAAAGATCACAGCAGTCCTTGAAATAATTACCCCATCCAAATAGCTACTCTCCCTTGGGACTACCAATAAAAAAATTGAGACCATTTGTTTTCCTTGTCCTTCATATAGTTCTGAGGTGTCCAGTATCAAATTGGCACACACTGTATAACATAAAAAACATAAAATATAATATAAAACAAATAATTATAAAATAAAAAAATCTCTTTGGCTCAAAAAAAAATCAAATAGGTACTCTGTGCAAGGTGCAAGGTCTAACTATCAATAAAAATAAATAATATTTTTTTCTGTTCGGTATTTACCTAATACCTAATGTCACAAAATAAAATAATAATTAATACCTACATACATATAAAAGATATAAAAAAATCTTTCGAATACTATTAAAAGTCAACAATACATTTCAGTTAGCAATTTAGAAAAAATCCACTTTTCGTGCTTTCAAGTCAGCCTTATGGCGCCCATCGAATTTTGGCGTTTTTTGGCGCCCCTTCGCACCTGGCGCCTGTGTGCGCCGCACACATTGCACACGTGGACGGCGCGGCCCTGCATACCTACACCTTTTTGCCGTCGAAGACTCCCCCAGGCAACTCATTTCCCGCCCTCCCGTCACTCTCCTTACACCTCTCCCATTATTAACAACCCCGCGAACTTAACGCCCCGACCTTCCCCGCGGCGTCCCCTTCACCCACCTCGCCCCCCTCCCCCACCCGCCCCTTGGCGCACCTCTATGGCAACGCCGCGGAGCCTCCTTTGATCGCCTTGGTGACACGCGGCGGCGCCCCGAGTCGCCGCGCCGACCCCTAATTATCACGGGGTGGGGGGGGGGGGGGGGCGGGTGCGACCTCATTAGGGGGCGACGCGATGCCAAGGAGGCCGGGGAGAAAATCGAAGGACAGTTTTCTGCTTGTATCGCGTTCTTACTACGAGTAGGTTATGGGATATTTAGAAAAATGTGTGAATTTTTGGACTGCTTACTGTAGTTTATTTATTTTACCTTACGGCCGCTACTGTACAGGGCCGTATCTGAGGGGGGTGTTTTGGGGGTTCAACCCCCCCCCCCCCTCCGAAATACCATCATTTTATACGCTTTTGCACCACCGGGCGCATGCAAATTGGTCATCAAACAGGTGTTTTCCTCTTTGCGGTCAGTTTCGAGGGTTTATGAAAACTGCAATTTGGGCACCGAGGCCCAAAGGGTGGGTCAAATCAGATTTAAGTACCTTAGACCTGGAGCCGGGACTGAAAATCGCACATGACGAGCACCACAACGAAACTTTATGGGGACGATAGCCAGTGAAATGTGGAATAGAACTATAGAAGTATGGCGGCATGTGGGTGTCGCCTATACCGCTTTTTTTTTAACAAAAATGCAAAAAAAAATTGCGATTTTTTATAATCGGCACCAGACTGAATCTTTCTTTATATTGCTTATTTGTTAGCAGCAGTACGGCTGGCGTATGCGCCATACCGATGCGGCGTCGCTAACAGTCCGCCATACTGATAGGAACGTGTCCACTTTTTCAACCACTTTTCAATTACAAGCACCAAGCCTACGTTTTGTAGGTAACTAAAGGGCAATGGCTTATTAATGATTATGAACATACCATACCATTCTGGTGTCTCTAACCCTCCGCCATACTAACAGTAAGACGTCGACTTTTTCACTCACCCTTGTATCATAAGCACCAACCTCAAAAGTGAATTTTTTATTTCTTTGTAACTTGTACAGTACCAATGTATGTATGCCATACCGCTCGGATGTCTCTTATACAGTGTGTCCCAATTTGATACTGGACACCTCAGAAATATTATGAAGGGCAAAAAAAACAAATGGTCTCTATTTTTATATTGGTGGTACCAAGGGAGAGTATCTCACAGGTGGTGGTATTTGGATGGGGTAATTATTTCATGGCCTGCTATGATTTTTTAAAATATCTAATTTTCAAGAAACCCTATTATAGGGATTGTTTTACGACAAAATGTTATAAAGAAAACTTGTTCAGAATGAAAAACTGAGTAGAATTGCAAAATTTCAAAAGTCTAGGCCTACTGTGATTTTTTAGCTTTTCGCCTTTTTTCCCACTTTTTTCTTAGAAATAATAAAAAAATATTTTTTCTTCTATTCCAAATTTTTGTTTTTTTTTATTATATGTATACCTAAACAATAGTGGGTACATGCAATTAAATTTATTCTTACCGCTTTCGTACTAATTAATAACGTGATACAAACATCAACATTATTAAAGACGTGTCACGCATTTACATTTGTCTCAGGCATGGTACCGAAAAATTCAAACTTGTGGTTTGGTGCCGGAATACAAGCATGAGGCAAATGAAATAGGCAAGTGGTTAAAATTGACTTTTGCACTTATGTATCTGGATCCGACCGAAGTGAGTGTTTTGCTCTTGAATTGTCTGAAAATATACCCCAAGATCCCCGAGTTGTGAAATATGCCGACTATTTAGTAGATACTTATATTTCTGAAGAGTCACTTTTTCCACCTATTATCTGGGCAGAACATTCATCTACCATCACTCGTACAACAAATGCTTGTGAGTCTTTTCACAGTAATTTTAACAACTCCATATATTATGCTGAACATCCTAACCTATTCGTTTTTGTTGAAAAACTGAAAGAGTTTCAAACCGACACATATATTAAAATTCCAAGTCTTCAAAAACATGTACAAATCCATGACATGAAAGTTATAAAAGACAGAAATTTATTGAATCAATGATTATGAAATACCAAAATAAGGAAATCAATAGGCTACACTTTATTAAATGTTTGTCATTCCATTGCTATGTTAATAAATAAGATATTTAGATTAAGATATTTTGTACAATTAATGTAATTATTATACTATAATAAACCATATAAAAATGATGAATAATAAGCTTATTTATACCTTTGCTTAGGTATAAGTACCTAAACTTAATTGACCGTTGAACGTACAGGTAAAAATAAGAGGCTCGGTGCCCAAAATGCAACTTTTGTAAAGAGGACCTTTTGGATCGGTGCCCAAAATGCATGTTGGATTAGTCCATTTATTGCCTTGGTGCCCAAAATGCAAACTCCCGCACCACCACTAGAACGAGCTCCCCCATCATCGGTGAGTGTAATAATTTATTAAACTGGTTTTCCAATAGAGCATGGAAACCCGCCCCAAAACATAATTTTTGGATCAGTGCAGTACCTAGTTTTATTATCAGAATATGCTTTCAAATAAAATAATACATAACTGGCAACACTGGACAACAGTAAACGGTGAACGGTGGTGCGCCATGGATTACGAGAATAGGGGATTCCCAGAGTCTCTTTAATGAATAGCAAGTGGTGCGAAAAAATCTTTTACCATACCTACTGGCAATTTTAAAGGTGTCGTCAGGCCAGGCGAAGAATGTGTAGGAATATATCCGTAATAATAAGAAATCAAATAAGTAGAAAAGGGATAGGTGTAAATGCGAGAAATGAATATTCAGCTATTATAATAATTAATATTTAATATTTATAAAGTTATAATGTTAAACTTGTTCAACTTAAACCTGTTTCAGTTTTTTATTAAAAACCATTTAAAAATAGTAGGATTTTTTTTAACTTTAAAGCTATTTCAACTTCATCAGCCACTGGTCTAGCCCCTCCAGGGCCGGCTCTAGGCGGGTACGAACGGTGCGGCGTACGCGGCCTGCGCTTTGACTGGCCCCGCGCCTCCGAGTCCCGTGGACAGGGTTGTCCAGTCAGTAGCGTATTTAAAAGGGCGGGGCCGAAACCATTTCAGAATTTGAAAATATTCACTGCAGCTTGAAAATCTGAAGATATTGGGATTTCCTGAGACCAATTTTAAGTAATTTTCCTTAACATTTCTAAAAAGTTTCGCCTGCGGCGCATTTTACAGAGATATTTTAAATTCATTTGTTTGAAAGAAATTCATAAAAATTGTCCCTCCCCACCCGATATTAATTTCTATATACGTCACTGAAGTGATCTAAACTCATCGCCCCGGCGTACTTTTTTAAAAAGTGACATGCAAAAAATATACCATTCTAGTGGCGCATCAATTTTCAAAACTTTGTTCTTAATGGATTAAATAATTCCTTGCCGGGACCCCGCACTTTCATCCGGCACCCAGCCCCACAAAAACTTGAGCCGATCTTAAACCCCTCCCCCCCCATTTTCGCTAGATACGGCCCTGCGAACACGGTCGCAAAGTAAGCAAAAGGCGCATTAAGCAAAACGAACAGAACATAAAATAATAGGGGGCCAAATCATCATCATGCGGACAGTGTCATATTTCAGTTCAGCGGCTTGATTATTTCGGAAGATATTGCCATAATTCAATTTCAAAAAGAGGATTGCAACGCCCTGTATCTCAGAAACGAAGAACTTTAGGACCTGTGCTTATATATAAGCAACCCTTCTTACAATGAGTTTTTCTACAAAATGTCAAAGTCCTGATAAAAAAAAAACCTGGGACACCCTACGTCGTTCTTCACCCGATGAGACGAGGAAAATAGTAATTTAGAACTTATAGTCTGAGCACGGTCATCTAGTCCCAGATCGTAAGAGACAAACTTCATTGGCGATCATAATATGATATTACGAACTCATATGAATTGCGGCGCGAGCTGCAGGCGAAACTGTCATACTATAATAACCACACTTTTTCATGTAAACTATATATTTTTAAGGTCGTATAAAAAAGTTACAGGTTGTTAATGTTTTAAAAAATATGTGGTCTTTATCGAATATTTACCAAACTAGTTAAGATATTTAAGTCATATTTGGTACACATTATAACAACATACAGGGTGTCAAAATAGCAAAATAGGGACTTCGAAGGCACCTGGCGAGTCAAGCGTGCCATGGAATTATTTCAAAACAGTGGAAGAATTAACAAGACCGCCCAAAGTGTTGATGGAAGAAATTGCAAGAAGAAATCTACAGCGCCTCAAATTTCCGTTTTCCGTCAAGTTTGCCATGGATTATTGAATCAATGTTACTAAATGTAAAATAAATTAAATTAAAAAAAAATATAAAGAGTCATTCACTCATTTCCCTTGTGTTTACGAACAATATTCTAGCTTTTGTTAGGTAATAATTTTAAAAAATCTGTCCAGACAGTTTAAATTCTTAATAAAAATATTCGCAAAAATCAGATTTGCTATGGAAATTAAAAAACAAGTCAATGCAATAAATTTGACAGTTCTGTTAATCTTAATTTTTGGCCAACTTGACCAGCATCAAATTCGAAAAAAAAAACGGAAATTTGAGGGGCTGTAGATTTCTTCTTGCAATTTCTTCCATCAACACTTTGGGCGGTCTTGTTAATTCTTCCACTGTTTTGAAATTGAAATTTGAGACTCTGTAGGGAAAAACATCCTGTATATTTCTTCTTGCAATTTCTTTCATCAATACTTTGGGTGGTCCTGTTAATTCTTCCACTATTTTGAAATAATTCCATGGCACGCTTGAATCGCCAGGTGCCTTTGAAGTCCCTATTTTGCTCAACTTTAACACGGTGTAGAACTGAACACAATTTAAATTTTTTGTTTAAATTTAGTATATGTCGGTTTTTGGGTGTCCTGATTAACGCTGTTGTGTCAGATTTTAAATAAAAAAATCGCTAAATGGTTTTTGTGTAAATCGGGGTATAAAAAAATCGTAGCCGTCCCTGGATTTGCATTTTTACAAAAGTAAAAACGTCAAAAGAAGCGTTTTTTGAAAACCTTTCGAATAAAAAAAGGTTTTTGAGAATATCTCACAAAATACATTTTTTATCGATTTGTATACACATAAAAGTAGACACCCTGTAGGTTAGCACAAAACGTGTTAATGTCAAACATCTTGACGGTGAAATGGGTAGATAACAATTAGTAAAACCCTTTTTAGAAAAAATGAGTTACCTTCTATAAGCAATAAAATGTAGTGAGTTTTTTATGTAGATTTTAATTGTAAACAAAAATGTCCTCTTAATTGACATTTTTTCGTATGTGTCATGGTTATTCGTGGAATTTTTTTGTTATTTCAGGGTAATTCTGAAAAAAATAATAAAAATTTGCTCCATAACACTCAAAGTAGAAAAAATGTGTTTTCCGCTTTAAATAAAGTACCTAACCGTTTCAAATAAACTTACCTATTTAAGACTATACTTTTGAAGATACATTGTCTAAAACATGTATGGAAAATAAAATTAATGTTACGCTATGTATCTTGAAAACAAAACCTTTAATGTGTAAGTTTATTGGAAAAAGTTACTTTATTTAAAGTAAGAATAGTTATTTATGTAACATTAATTATGTAACAACTGAAGTTCAACTTTTTATGACTCATGTGGTTTATTTGCCTCGGCCAGAGGCCTCGGCAACTAAATTTCACATGAGTGATATTTTTTTTGAAATCGGAAAAAAAATATTTTATTAGGCAAGAAAATAATCATAAGGGATCACCCGTCCATGAACCAACTGCGCGCGGCGTTGCTTGACTTCGACGATTGCTCTACCTAGGTCAAGTATGATAATACACGGCGCGGCGCCTTGGAACAGACAAACCAAACTGCTGCTTGTTGTGCAGCCTCCATAACAAATCGATTGATATTCAAGCCGATTTCTGAGCTTTTAATGACAATTTTGGGACCCTTCACTGCCGATTTCAAGAAAACACATTTTTTCTACATTGAGTCTTACTTACAGAGCAAATTTTTAAGTAATTTTTAAAAAATAGCCTGAAATTATACAAAAAAAAAACAAATTTGCCATGAAACCATAACACATAGGTAGGTATACGAAAAAATACCAGAAAGACATTTTTGTTTTCAATTAAAATGCACATAAAAAAATCAATACATTTTATTGCTATACGAGGTGATTCATTTTTCTAAACAAAATACCACTTCTAGTGGTATTTTCAGTTTTAGGATTATTATTCGCAAAATAATTAACGAAAGGTATTTTATCTATATGATGCTTATCGATAATAGGCACAATGCACAACACTGATTTGTTATGAAAATACACCAGTAGATCCTATGCCGCGTTCGGTATTGTAAGTATTGTTGATTTTTCTAGTAATAAATTAATTCTGGATAGTTTCATTTGCACATTTATTCTATCATCTTTATTGTGTCAAACCCAATATTATAATGTAAACAATACAGGGTGTCCCCCTAAGATGATTTTCATTATCAATCTTCTTTATTTTCTAGTTTAGAAAAAGGCTTCAAATAAATTAAACAACACGAAATTTTCTACGACTGTAGAAGATTTGCGTATATACAGCATGTCCCATATGTGCGGATTGTCATACAACTTTGTTATTTGGTATGATAGGGTTGTATTTTTGTAAGAAACACCATTAATGAATTGTTCAACTGCAAAGGAAAATAACAGCAAACTATCCTCCTTGGAAATCGACTACATATTATGACGCTTATTTTCGATGTTAATAGAAGAAAAAGAAAGTGTCCAATAAAAATTAAACGGTACGAAATCTTTGACAGTTGTAGGAGATTAGCTTACATATAGCTCGTCCCCTATATGCCCGATACTAAAAATATGGTAGAAATCGCTTTTAAATCAAGCAAATTAACAAATTTCAACTAAGAATTCTTGTCTTGCACTTGGGTTACACACTGTATTACAGGGGCGTGCAGTCCATGGAAGCAAGGGAAGCAGTGCTTCCCCTAAACCAAAACAATGTAAAATGATAAAATGTAATTTTTTTTTTAAACAGGAAGCAATTAGTTTAGTTATACCTAGGTATATCAAAAACGCTAAAAATTATCTTATATATCATATATCAAACCTACAATATGTTATGCCTCTAGCAAATGCGGCGTTGACTCAGACTGCGCCCATCCTACCGAGCGACAGTACAATGTAAGCTATGCCGGTCGCTAGCTTTTCTGTAGCGTTCGAGAGAAGAGAGGTTATTGAACTTTCCACCTCCACCGCACTGGCTGACGCGAATGAGAACGCGTGTTTTAAGCGTGCGTGGAAGCTGTCGTTGCAGTAGGTTCTTTATTTAGTTTAGTTGGTTTTGATATCTGCGTTGGTGCGTCGCGCGCGTCGTATCTCGGGCGATATGGAAGACAATACAATACGGACATGAACATGCAAATACCGTCAACTTCGGCTGTCGGGAATGACGTTGAAAATGTTAAAGTTGAACAATTAAGTAAGAGTGTGTGTGGATGTGTAGTGTGTGCCTTAATAATAACGGGATTTTCAACATTAAACTTTGCGGATAAGCTTCAATTAATTACTAACTGAAGGGCAAAACCCCCTATGAAAAATTTAACCACAAAAATGAATGAACGACTTTCACAGATACCGCTGTTGTCTATTGAGAATATACTTCTCCCGAACATGTTAGAGGATCGATGTTTTTATGATGACGTCATTGACGAATTCGCAAAAAGTGATCGAAGAATCGAATTACATTACAAATAGGTAAGTTTTTAAACATTGCTTCCCTTACTTAAAATGTCACCGCACGCCCCTGCTGTATTATGCCAGGTATTATCGTGGAGCAAAGAAAAGTTCAACGCGAAACTACAGCAATAAAAACTTAACAATTCTTGGTAATTTAAGTACAGCGTCGTTTCAACCGGACAACCCAGCACAGTCGGTCGTAAAAATCTGCTACCCGATAACCCTACGCGCCTGCCACCTTCGCGCCTCACCTAAGCCAATTTGGAGAGCCCTATACGGCCGATCGCCTTTTGTTTCAGGCCGGATTAGGGAAACCAAAACAATGCCCGTATCTTTAAGGGCAGGTAACTTAAGGAAATTTATGGGGTAATTCGGAGCGGCTTTACGGCCGGGTCCGCCGGCAAAGCCCCAAAGGATTCGGCCCCGAAGTAAATTTTTACTTGATAGCCCTTTAGCCCTCCTCTTTATCCGTGTAATTAGTCCGGTAAGGAGGGGGTGTTGTTTCTTTTCGGTCTTTTATAGCACCTGATCGATTGGTGGTAAAATACAGGGTGTAACTAAACTGATGGTCAAAAATTAAACCACGTATTCTTGGAGTCAAAATAAGGGCACTTCTTCATATATTTTTTTCTCCTACGGGCCATAGTTTTTTTTATACAGAGCGTAGAAATTTAGAGAAATATACACATATTTCTTAGTATCTCTAGAAGTATACGAGATATTTTCTTCAAACTTGGCGTGTCACATGAGCGGATGAGTTGTCAAATTTAAGGTTAATATGAAGCTTGTGAGGCCCCCAGTTGCGGAGATACAGGGTGGTATTAAAATTAATTAGTTCAGAAAAATATGAATACCCTGTATAATCGCATTTTTTAAATTTGTTTTGAATGGTAAATTCAATGGTTAACAAAAAGTATCTCTTAGTATTTTTTCATATTCTCAGCCGTTTTTTAATTATTTTCAAAGAACGGCAATGCTGCAATAAAAAAGTCACTTTAAGAATAAATCTAACAATCTGTGGATGTCAATTAAACTTGGCATTATTTGAATCATTTGGCTGCCAACTTTGCACCTTAGTATCAATATTTTGAAAAATTATATTTTCATTTGAAGAATTGACTGATATGCACTTTTGCTATGGACTTGCGAATGACAATAATAAACATGCGGAAACGCATAGTTGCGTGTATTGAAAGAGACGGCCGGCGGTCATTTCGAACATTTAATAATTTAATTTTCTAATAGCAATACGTTTCTTTTATTATTGTTTTTGCTTTTGTATTTTGTTAAATAAAGTTTAATTGTCATCCACAGATTGCTAGATTTATTCTTAAAGTGACTATTGTTCATTGCAGCGTTGCCGTTCCTTAAAAAATAATTAAGAAACGGCTGCGAATATGAAAAAATACTAAGAGATACTTTTTGTTAACCATTCTATTCACCACTCAAAACAAATTATAAAATGCGATTATACAGGGTATTCATATTTTTCTGAACTAATTAATTTTACTAACACCCTGTATCTCCGCAACTGGGAGCCTCAGAAGCTTCATGTCAACCTTAAGTTTGACGGCTCATCTGCTCATGTGACACGCCAAGTTTGAAGAAAATATCTCGTATACTTCTAGAAATACTAAGAAATATGTGTATTTTTCTCCAAACTTCTATGCTCTGTATAAAAAAAACTATGGCCCCTAGGAGAAAAAAGTATATGAAGAAGTGCCCTTATTTTGACTCCAGGAATACGTAGTTTCATTTTTGACCATCAGTTTAGTTACACCCTGTATTTAAGAGTAGGAGAGAGTTCCCTTGAAGCGGATATTTTTTTGTTTCGAGTGTTAGATATTGTATGATTTAAAAATCGATAAAAATGACTTGTTATATGATCACTGGTAGATCGGTGAACGTATGTGTTAACGAGAAAACTGTAAAAAATATCAAATCATTGTAAAACATAAACTTGTTTTTACTTTATAAAATGTCCGTTTCATGGTCTGCTCCCCTTGATATGGACAGCTATGCCTGTGAAGTGGACAGTGATACAAAAACCATTTTAAGAACAAACGAAACCTCTAGCTCGGGTTTAGAGTATTAAATATATTTAAGAATAAAACACTAAAAGCATTTATTACAAAAAAAATGTAAGTTTCCACTTATTCCGCCCATTTTAGACACAGACGGCACTGAAGCCATTCTTCTTTACTTAAACGGCATTTTTCTTCACAAATTATACAAGCAGAATCTTTTTCATCTTGACTGCTTCTGTTTTGTTGTCCAGATGAAGAAACGTCAACCAAATCAGCCAATAACGATTTAGAAATCTTGGCAATCTGTCTTATGGATAGGTTTTGATTTACAACAGCCTCCACTGCGTCTCGAATTTCCTCGTCTGACTTCCTAACTCTTTTAGACATTATTATAATTCTAGAAAAAATAACTTCAAAATCCATGGAGAAAAAAATTAAAATCGCAACACTAAAAACTACAAAGACCTAAAACTTCAACACCAACACAAAATTGTTTAGTTGACGTTGACACCAAAAATATGAAAACGAAATGTAGATAATTCGATATTTTTGAATGGTTATCGAAAAGCACAAGTATGTCAACTTACATTTCATAAAAACACGCTTGTTTTCTAACAGTTCCATGAAACGGACATTATGATGTCCATGAATCGGCGCATATAAGGTGATTTCGATTTTATATCCTATAGCCTAGGATGGATATTGGGTAGGAAATTGTATCTGTTAATTGAAATTGGATACACGATACACAACCATGCTTGTCGGCGTAGAAAAACAGTAGTTAATTTAACTTGATCTTGGTATTTTGTTCATTTAAGAAAGTAGTAGATGAATTAATTTCAGGTTTACAGTATTGCGATTTAATCTGAGACACATTGTAGATTTGACTGTCTCTAACTTATGACAATTTGTAAAAACCATTCAATAAATAAATGTCCTATACTTGAAGGTGTCATGTAATGTGAAAACTACTGTTGATGTAAGTTATGCATTTCTCAATGTTTTATCTTATTGTCCAGTAGTGCCTATAGCTATACAGTATGTCCACGGTTAGAGCGTCCAATAGGAAAAACTCTTTTATTTTCATTTTATAGGAAAAAGTTGCTCTCGATAAAAAGTTTTGTTCTTCAAATAAGACTGGCATAGAAATTATTAACATTTCTTGTACGGGGTGTTAAAAAATTGAAAAAAACGTAAAATTGTATAAGAGTAAACTCCCTTTAATTGTGAAGATGTGGAAAAAGATGTTAGGAAAAGTTGTTCATATTAAAAGAGAGTCCATAATACCAAAGAAAATGGTACTACGCATACCATTTTCTTTGATAATACCGATTTTCGAAATGTCGGCCTACTTTCATTTATTTGTAAATCTCAGTTTGGAATCACACAAAATGGTAAAAATGCTTACTTTACATCAAAAATGCTTACTTTACATCAAAAAATTGATTGAGTTCAATGTTATTCCTCTAAACTGAGATTTACAAATAAATCAAATTAGGCCGATTTTTTTGAAAATTGTTATTGTGGACTACCTACCTTTTAATTTTGAACAACTGTTCGTAATAATTTATATATCTTCACAAGGAACTAAATTTAACGTCCTTCAAATCAATTGGATGGAGGATAGCAAGAAGAGGACAAGTGGCAATATCTGTATATTCAGATTGTGCCGACGTTTCGACGTTTATTTTGCGTCTTCTTCGGGGCTAAAATTCTTTAGTTCTATTTTAAATTTTTGTACATGTCATTGTAACACGAACAGAATAAAACATCCACACAACAATAATTAATCAACAACATTACGACAGGCCTAATCAGCTCATCTTATCCAGTTTGCAGATATGTGCATCAAGAGTAAGTGTTTTTCCGATTGGACACCTTAACCGCGGACATACCGTATATGGGGAAATAATTTTTTATGCCACTCTTTGCAATGTGGATTTAAATAAAAGTCGATTATTTTTTTTAATAAAACATATTTATTAGAAGGTAATTTACAAACAAAAATCTACAAAAAACAACTGCTGTTTCTCGAAGATACTCGATTAACAATTAAACCTTTACTTTATATACACACATTTTTGGTTTAGTACACATAAAATTCGATAAATATTTTGTATTTTTATTTGATCCTTACCGTGCCTATATTTACATAATGATATTTAGGTCTAAGTTACCTCACATATATTATTATACTCTGCTATTTTATATGTATATCCAGTGCATTCCACACATTATATTTTCATTACTGTCAAAGTTAGCTTTAAAATGACAGCTGCCACTTGAAATTTTTTGTTGTTTCTTATTGCTCTAGTAAAACGTTTTTTTATTATACTTCTTTGAAAACACCTTATTTTCATCTGTTTTAGCAATAATGAAAGATGGGATTTTTCGGGCTAGCGCACGGAAACAGCGTATGGAAAAACTTTCCGTGCGCTGAATAAAAATACCGAATATATGGCTTTAAAATAGAAATATACAGCAAAGTAAACTAAATTTAAGAAATTCTATATGCTCTCTGATATTTAACATATACCTATTTTGTATTTTAATTCGTAAGTGTTTCGATATTTATATACATTTCTGTAATATTTTTGCCGTTTTATTCACCTTATCTGACAATAACTAATTTACAACAAAGCACCTTTGAAATAATTTGAGAGTAACTATGGAAACACATCATACATTACATAACAAACACTATAATGTCTGCATTGTTTATTTTTTGTCAATTAAATTTATTATAATATGCCGATAAAATGTTTTAAGTTTCCGTTTTCAAAGAAGTATAATAAAAAGTATCGTTCATTACACGTAAAGAAATCTTTATTTCCAGACTCGTAATGAAACATACTATTTCTTTTTGAGAAAATGCAATGACGTAGAACCTATAGACAGGTTTGTTTTGACTATTTCCCTCGTCTTAATTTCCACCAATCGCAAACGCGCAATTTTGAATTACAAATGGTTTCTAGATGGAAAAACTGTATGACAAAAACCTGTCAGCAGTTTTTTCTTGTTTACCCGCGGCAAAACATGACAGCTGTTGTATAATAGGTAGTATGTTTTGTAAGCTATGTGTATCCAGAATAATTTGTTATTCATGAATCATGAAATAGTCTTGTCAAATACCATTCGGGCATCTAATTTTTCCTGTGAAAAAATCCAAAAAAAAAAGACAATGCTATAGTAATATTTTTTTAACAAAATGCATTCGTGCAGGTGCAAAAATCCTCGTCTTCGACTCGGATTTTTGTTGCCGCCAGCACTCATGCTTCTTGTTAAAATATTACTTAGCAACGTGTTTTCTCGTTTTTTTTTTCGGAAAAATTAGATGCCCTTATGATATTACTTACGATAAACGCCTCATACCCAGAACTAATCACAGTTATTTCGGCTCGGTGCTCTTGGTGTCGTTAGACCTTCCCCCGAGTCTTCAAGTCAGGTTCCGATGCATCCGGCAGCCCCAAAAAAATCGTTAAATAAGAAGAAACGGGCGATATCCGGAGGCGTATCACCAATGACTACACGATTGATGGTTCGGCTTTCTATCTTTGTTTTTAAAGTAGTATGGATATATTTCATCTTGGAGACAAAACAAAGGTCATTTTTGAATGGGGCTCCACGTCTATAGGTTTTGTCGTCACCGAGAAAATGAAAAGGCATGAAATCTCAATTCCAACTTCCTTTGCAAAAAAACAGCACTGGATACAAAAATAGCAGAATGTGTTTTTGTTCTTAAGTAGTATAGCTATGCCGGTTCAAGCACAATTTCCCCATGTATTTCTTATGGGAGCAAAATCCTGCACTTTTTGACCAAACTTATCCCCTCCATTCCCAAACCACGCACCCCAGCCAATCGCACCGACTCTGAACCCTGCGAGGGGTGCCGAAGATGTCCGAGTTCGCTGACCGTTGACCTTCGCCCCTGCCGCGACCTTCGCGAGACCGCTCGACTTTCTCCGAGGGTGCCGAAGTGTCCGTCATTATCCCTCAGACCGTTGACCCAGCCGCGACGCCGCGAACATGTCACGACGAGATAATTAAAAAACCCTGTTATAGAAAAATCATAATTAAGCCATGACGTCCCCTGTAGACCTTTAGCTCGCACAATGTCGAATAAAGATGAGATGAAACACGAGAAACAATGAGAGTATAAATTTTGTTAAATACCTACCTAAATATTCGGGCTAAAACGTGGTCAAAACGAGACCAACCGCCGCGAGACCCTAACCCTGGGTGCCGAACATAGTTAAGTCGTTTAGACGTTTCCCGAGTCGTTTCAACGTTTTTATAGTCGTTTTTACAGTCGCTTAGTCGTTTTTTCCGAATCGTTTAGACGTTTTCCGAGTCGTTTCAACGTTTTTATAGTCGTTTTAAGTCGTTTAGACGTTTCCCGAGTCGTTTCAACGTTTTTATAGTCGTTTTTACAGTCGCTTATTCGTTTTTCCGAATCGTTTAGACGTTTTTCCGAGTCGTCTAGTCGTTTTTCGGTAGCGGCTGGAGCGAAGGTCAACGGTCGGCGAAAGCCGGGCATGTTCGGCACCCAGGGTTGGGGTCTCGCGGCGGTTGGTCACGTTTTGACCACGTTTTAGCCCCCATAAGAAATACATGGGGAAATTGCGCTAGAACGCACATAGCTATACTACTTTCTTACTGTCTAGATATGAGAAAAAAAACATTCTGAATGGGACTTGAAACTGGTTCAAGAAAATAACAGGAGAATATATCAACCCTTAAGCTAATATGGCCTCCAAACATCTGAATTTCTAACAGCGCTGCCTCTAGACCCCTTCCCATCTCTCTCACTCGAACTGACCTCCTCTTTTTGCGTCCCTCCCACCTTTTTCCTTATACTCAAATTCACCCCCTCCGGCTTCTTCGCTTCCCTCTCTTCGCCCTTACTCTGCTCCTTCTCCCTTTCGCCCAGCTTCTCGCTCGAACTGTCGGCCTGAACCACCCCCTGCGGCGACGACGCCTTGTTCGCCAGGCCGTTCCTCAGGCTCATCCAGTTCCAGGTCTCGGGCGGGTAGTAGAACCACTGGCTGGGCGGCGGCAGCAGCGGCGCGTTCAGGAACAGGCTCGCCGCCAGCGCGTTGTTGAACAACTGCGAGTTCTGCAGGGGTGGTGGCGGGATGCCGGGGAAGGCGGGCGGGGGTTGGGGGGAGGGCGTCGGCGACGCCGTCACCGATATGTCGTCGTCTTGGGGCGAGTCGGGCGCCGTCGCGAGCAGGCCCGGCTGGGCCGGCGACGTCTTGGGGGACGTGGTGCTGTGGACGCTGCCCGTGCTGCAGTTGATCGAGATGGGGCCCAGCGATGTCGACGAAGGTTCTGGAAAGGAGGGAAACGTTGTTGAGATTTGCGTGAAAGTTTAATGACAGGGTACTGTCGGCAGGACGAAAGCAACTCATTTGGGGACTCTACAAATCTTAATATTTAAGATCTCTTCATTCTTTTGGCAGCTTTCATCGCATCTTTTGATCACAACTGTACCTCAAACCGCTGAGAAGTTATGATTTGTCAAATATCTAGTAAAAGGGTGTTGTCCTACGAGTGAAAAACACCGAAACAGAGGTCAGTTTTTGATTACGTAATGAATATTTAGTTAAAACTATATGAATTTTCAGAACAGTTCTATATACAGTGTGTCCCACTTAAGGACTGACCACCCCTGTAAAAATTTTATTTATGGCTCGATTTCCATAAACTTTTTTTGTTGGATAGAGCTTCAAAAATGGCATTAAATGCATAATTCAGGTGCCTCGTGCGTTACATTCATGGCCCACTGAGACAAAGTTTTAGTGCTGAAATTTCGAGAAGTACTTTAGGGACTTTTTTAGAGAAAAATTAATGCTAGATTTTTATTCAACGTTGTTGGAAACCCAAACGTACCAATTTCCATTAGAAAATGGAGGACTAATTGAAATGACTGAAATTAGAGTTTATGTTATGTTGTGTTGTTTATTCATGTATTTGATGATATTAAATTAGATAAAAAATTTGTTCGCTAATAAATTTTTTAAAGAATATGAGTTCCTCATGAATATTTTAGTGACCAACTTACCAGAAATTAAGAAAATTAATTACAAATGCATACAGTTAACAGGAATTGCCTACTTATTCATTCTTTAGATTCTAAAGAAAACAGAAAATCAGAAAACGGCGAATATATATACAGTGTGTCCCGCTCTCATGTCCGGAAGAGGGAAAAGTTTTTTATTGGTGGGTTTAGGACAAAAAGTCACTCTTTATAAAAACTCCTGCTTGTTTCAAAACGCCCAAAACTGTTAAAATATTTTTGATTTTTTATACAGGGTGTTCAGTATTTCGAAAAAGTTAGAAAAATTTTGTTATGTTGAATTTTTTTTAACAATGAGGGCAGGTAATTTGTTTATGCCGCTTTATTTGATATTTGCAGAATTTATACAATAATCAATTTCTTCAAGACTATTACGTTAATTTATTCCTAACAATACGGAAAATTTACTTAAACAAGGAATAATGTTATTAAAATTTACAAAAATAAATTTCACTCAAATTTGTTGCCTCCAACTTCTGCACAAAAATTTCAACTCTTTTAATAAATTCTCTATACACATTTTGTATTTATTGTAGAGAAATATTTGCAAAAATGGTAAACATTATTTGGTTGTCATAGCACAGCCACCAGTGATTTTAAACTGCTCTATTATACACACACGAATCAGGTGCCCGCCTTGTTAAAAAAATCAACATAAATTGGTGAAACCTCAAATTTGTAACCCCCTGTGGATTCTAAATGACACCTTTAATAATATTTTTTGATATTGTCAAAAACGACGGTCCTTTGCTCTTGGTGACTAACAAATATTTCCTAAATTTTTCGAAATACTGAACGCCCTGTATAAAAATTCAAAAATATTTTCACAGTTTTGGGCGTTTTAGAACAAGCATGAGTTTTTATAAAGAGTGACTTTTTGTCGTAAACTTACGAACAAAAAAGTTTTCCCTCTTCCGGACATCAGAGCGGGACACGCTGTATACGACAGTATAGGAAAATTACGTTTTCGGGCATATAGGTATCTATCGTCCCTGTAGATGCCGTAAATGGAGCTGAAATTCGTTCAAATATTTAAGAAGGCGAAGAGAATGTAAAATAATTCTTACCGTTTGCTATCCTAGGTGAAGTGTTGACTGGACGGTCTAAAGAAGCAAACATTTGGTGAGGAAAGTGCGGGTGATGGTGGGGTAGCAGGGCTCCATGGGGATAAGGGTGTCTCCCTAGCATCGCCCAATCTGGGTGATGTCCTGGAAGGCCTGCCAGGTGGTGCGCTATACCTGAAAGGAAAGAAACCGACTAATATAATAAATGCAGTAGTGCAATATACAGTGTGGATATAAATTGTGGAATATTGCTTATATTTCTTAAAATATTCCTCATATCAAAAACATGTTTTAATAAAAGTGTTAGGAGAAATTATTTCCCGTTTAGTGATATCAAGCAATCTTTCGTAGCACAAAAAATGTGGTTGCTATGGTAACCGATTTAATTTTGTTAAATGGCACCATATACTTTTTTTGGTGAAAATTAATACATTGGAACTTTCTGAATTCGATACAACACAATTTTAGTGGGATCGCATAAGGAAAAAGTACAAAAAATTTACGTTTTCTATTATGCTATTGACAATGTTTATCAAAATAATTATTAACATCAAGTTAGCAATGCCAAAATCAGAACAACGCGAAACTGTCACTAGCTGTGTAACTGTGTACATTGTTACACTAAACGTACTTTTTTACTCAATTTTCTGTGTACTTAAGTACTTAGAATGTTAACCTGTATTCTTTCCGTTTCACTTAATTCAAGCGCCATTATAACTTACCAAGTCCTTAAGTACACAGAAAATTGAGTAAAAAAGTACGTTTACTGCAACAATGCACACAATTACAAGCAACTGACAGCTAGTGACAGTTTCGCATTGTTCTGATTTTGGCATGGCTAACTTGATGTAATTAATTATTTTGATTGTATTACATTGTCAATAGCATAATAGAAAAGTTAATTTTTTTGTATTTTTTCCTTATGCGACCCCGCTAAAATTGTATTGTATCGTATTCAGAAAGTTCCAATGTATTAATTTACACCAAAAAACGTATATGGTGCCATTTAAAAAAATTAAGTTGGTTACCATGGCAACCACATTTTTTGTGCTACGAAATATTGCTTGATATCACTAAACGGGAAATAATTTCCCCTAACACTTTTATTAAAACATATTTTTGATATGAGGAATATTTTAAGAAATATAAGCAATATTCCACAATTTCTATCCACACTGTAGGTATGTTAACAAGATTAAGAGTTCTCTTTTGCCAGAAAGTAATTTGTATTGCATTTTTATTTTGCAAAAATCAAGTAGATTTCGACTGGAGTCAAACATTATTTTTGTTCAATTAAAATGCTCTTTCCATAAAAGATATCAATCAAGTTGAAGGGAAAATGTTATTAAAATTTAAAAACAAATGATATTAAGTAGGTCTATTTTTATTTTTTATCCTTTTCTTAGCTTGAAATCAAAGCTGAAATTGAACTGAGAGAAAAAATCAAGGTAGCGCAATTGTTTCGAGCTTATTTCAGAA
This sequence comes from Pseudeuparius sepicola, assembly GCA_963920635.1. Taxonomy (NCBI): domain Eukaryota; kingdom Metazoa; phylum Arthropoda; class Insecta; order Coleoptera; family Anthribidae; genus Pseudeuparius; species Pseudeuparius sepicola. The sequence continues at coordinate 10,195,369 of OY987304.1, forward strand.
AAGGGGACCTAACATATGCATTTCCGAATAACATTTTATTATAACATTTTCGATATACCTATTTTACGTAAAATGCATAAAATTACACGAATAAAACTAGACCAATTGTTTTCAAAAGTTGCCTCAGGGATGTAATTCTGCCACAACCTTCTCAAGCTTACAAGCCCTGTGCACACATGTGGCAACGCCGCAGCGGGACGGTTCAACGGGTCTATGCATTATAGAGCAGTCTACACTTTGACTTATTTTATCTTTTCTAAAAAATGTTCAACCCTCATTTTAATTATAATTAGATACCTAAGTAAGTAGGTACGATTTTTTAACAGACAATAAAAGCAGTAACAAATAACAAAATATACACAGAAGTATACGTATTTATAATAAGTACGATTTCTGGTGCGGATAGCTACATTTTCCACAAACAATCTGGTAAATTTGGGCAAATAGAGGGACTACATTTTGTTGTAAGTCGAATTTTTGTGAGAATTTTTCGCAAAGTGCGCGCCATCAGGCAAATTATGATTACCTATCTTTCCTTATGGTTAAATTTTCATAAAAATACAAACAACAAGCGAACAGAGAACAGCATGTTGTGAAGGAGAGTAATCTCTTCTGATTGTAATGGCAGTTAGGGTCAATTTCATAATACATTCAACTAAATTCTATTTTGACTTTAACATTTTGCAACAATATTAAATAATGGCTGGATTGTTAGAAAGCTCCTTTAATTTTTAAGGGTACTTTAGTTTTTCTATGCAATTGGCCCTTAATCATTTAATTCTTAAATATTGGTCCTTTGGATAGCACTACCCGCACTACACAAATTAATTCTGGTAAATTACTTGTAAAATCAACTGACAAGAAATGTCAGGCCAAGCCGCGGAGACCCGCAAGCCATATTGCCGGCTTTTTCAACTTCAGGGCTTTCCTAGAGCCGGCTGTGATTCTGCAATATGGTTAACTTTCCCTTATAACTTTTATATTGTTTTCAAAAAAGGCTATTTTATTTAGGACAAAGTGATTTTTACTAAAGTTATTTATTTTTCATTTTTGTCACTCATACTTGGGATTTCTTATATGCATTCTTTAAATTATTATTTGTTCTTGAACATTCTAACAAATTTCGCCCTTTGCCAATTTTATTATGTACAGGGTGATTTAAGGAACATTCACAATCTGTATTTTTTTCATTTTTCGACTTCCAAAAAAAGGGCAAATACAAAAACATTTTCCTGTGAGTTTAACGAAACTCTCAGGGGTGACGTCATAGAGAGTGTTGTGAAGGAACCAATCAAACTTGGTGCCGAAATAGTGATTGTCGAAAACGTAAAGTTGAAGTTTAAGGTAGTTTTATTTTTTCAAACCGATAGAATAAATATATAACATTTTAGGTTTACATCGGTGGAATCGGAATGAAGCGTATATCCCAAAAATTCAATAATACATAGGGTGTTCCACTTAAAAAACAACTCATGTGGTTTATTTGCCTCGGCCAGAGGCCTCGGCAACTAAATTCCACATGAGTCATAAAAAGTTGAACTTCAGTGCCTTGGTACATAAATAACTATTACATTAAATTTCCCAAAGTAAATTGACGCGAAAATAACAATAAGTTAAAATATCATCAAACTATTTCACGTATATAACCAAAATTCAGGACTTTTTGCGGAACAATTATTTACCTTTCGTTACCTTTCATTGAAAAAATAACAAATTTTATTGTATATCTCGTTTTCCGCCGAAATCAAACTTTCCGTGTCTCCCATCAGTGTCACCCAATTTCCGCTAACGAAGTTTTCCCGTCGCTCCGGGCCTAACGAAGTTTTTTTCCCGGCCTCGGCGATGTTTTTTCCGCCCCCCGGCCTTATCTGTAAGGGCTACTTTAATTGCGCCAAGAATCTTCGAAATTTTCGCTCCTCCCCCCCCCCCCCCAGTCCCGGAATTGCCGTATTTACGCCGCCGCCGTCGGATATTTTCCAATCCGACGGAAAAACATCGGTTAAAAATTGTTTCATCTTCATTTAATCCCCCCGAAAAAAGGGGGGCGGGGTGGCTTTCAATTAAACGAGCCGATAAGGCGATTTATGGGAGGGTGACTTTCGGGAAAAGCTTGGAGGATAAGGCAGAAGACAAATACAGTGTGTCCAGGGATCCATATCTTAACTACACTCGTGTAGGTATTTCATTGCTTACATTTTTTCAAGAAAAAATATTTTTTAAAAAATATTTTTAAAAATATTTTTACTTGTTCGGAATAGGTACTTATTGAATGTTATGGAGCACGGGCGTAGCCAAGGGGGGGGGGGTTTCGGGGGTTCAAACCCCCCCCCCCCCCCACCCCGAAATAAGCAAAATATTACCTAATATTATACCGAAAAAATACGAGGAGTGAAGAGTTAAATTATTATTACGTTTGAATATATTATGTAGTAATAGTAGCGCCTAGCGCCATCTTTTGACGAGAGGCAGACGCAGTTGCAGCCGAACTATTTTGTATTGTAGGGACACTTTGCGTTGTTTCTCGATTATTCGCCACGCCCCTAGGTCGAAATGAGCGGAACTTTGTGGAAGTTCGTGGAAGTTTCTGGACGGCTACTGGGCTGCTATATAAGCGGCGCCGCGGCGCGTGACCGCGCTTACGGCAGTATTGTTCCATGCGAACTCGAAGCGAATAAAAGTGAAAAGTGGTGAACGAATAGTGAAGAGAATTAAGTGTACCGTGTAAGTGAGTAATTTTAGTGCACTGTTATTCGATGACCTTGTTAAGGATAGATACGTGAATCATTATCACTGTCGAAAAATGGAGGGGAAAAAAAGGAAGGGTGATAAACCTAAAGGTATGGACTACTGGAAAAAGTGGTGTAGTCAAGGTCAAGGGGTTTCTAATAAAGAAACAAATTTGGATTTAGCTATCAAAGCTTCAGCTACCTTGCATGCTGATAAGAAGACTGCCTACCCCGAAATCTAGTTTGGAATGCCTAGATATGTGCGATAAAAACCTTTATCCAAATATTTACACATTACTACAAATCTTGGCTACCATTCCTGTATCCACTGCTACCCCAGAAAGGTCTTTCTCGAGCCTAAGGAGACTGAAAAACTAGTTACGAAACACTACAAGTGAAAACAGACTTAATGGTTTGGCTCTAATGAACATTCACTATGGAACAGAAATTCATGCAGATGAAGTAGTGGATATATTTAAAAGAAAAAGCCGAAGATTTCTTCTTTAATGGTTTTAGATTTAGCGCAGAGGAACGAAATTAATTTATCCATTTCATTTAAAGTTAAGAACTTTATAAATATGTCGTAGTTTTTCGGATGAATATATTGATATTAAATTTCATGTAAGTATATTTTTGTTGTTTTATTTACTTCTCAAACTAAACCCCCCCCCCAAAAAAAACTATCTCCTGGCTACGCCCGTGTTATGGAGTATTGTGATGTTGAAAAGTATTATTACGACAAAATGTCTAAATCGCCATAAAAACTCCATTATTCTATAATAGAATATTTTAAAAAATAAGAACATGCAAATGGACAACATTGGTTTGAGTAGTGCCTTCCTCCAGTAATAGATTGCAACAGGTATATACGTAGCCGAATCAAAATCAAAAACGGCATGAAAATATGTAAGGGGCCCAGCATTATACTTTCCAAAGCGAGGCCCGTTCTTTCCTCATTCTAATGGTATCAGTGATGCCAAGTATGCCATTTTATTGGAGAATCTATGACTATAACAGGTATATACTTTGATTGTTAGTAAAAATTAATAATGGTTTCCATGATTTCTAAAAATTAGACTTGACAATGTTGTGTCTACAAGTGCATGATATGGCAACTGTCAAATGAAACAAATTTATTTTATAGTTGAAATTGATTTCCAGCAATTATATTTCCACGAATTTAACTAATAAGTATGGTAAGTCAGTGCCGATTTTGCTTATTTAAGAACTTGTCGCTATTGCACCTTGTTACCAGGTTTCTCAATCCATTTGTAATATGTATACGTGATCGTCCTTCCCTTCTTTCAGGATGGACTAATAAGATTAGGTCTAGTAGTTCTAATCAAGGTAGTTTTTCTCGGTGTTCATTATAAAATTTTTGTAATTTTAATTGTCTCCCAAGGTACCTCACAAACTTGAAATAAACTTGTATTCCTAGATAAAAACTCTTTAAAAATTGACCTGACGAAACTACCTGCTTAATAATTTTAAATTTACGAAATACGATTTTTGTTTCGAACTACCTATTTATAAGTAATGCCCACGTAATGGAAATTGTAGGATTACTAAAGGTGATACTGGAAAAAACGGGTTGCATTTATTGGAACTACTACTATAGGCGGCCGCATTACCTATAATTGTCACATCTGGAAGTTAGAAAACTTAAAAATTGTGAATCTATGGCAGTGGCATTTAACATAAAACCTGATAGCAGTTGAACACTGATATATAACATAACCTTGTACCAGCCCCCTTGTGGTATCCTTGGAGTCTACAGAAAACAAACTTTAACATTAAGTAAAGAATACAAATTGACCACTTGCCGTCAAGCAAAGAAAACCTAGCTACTTCAAGTTATTATTAAGATTTGTCTTACAGGTATATAACTAATAGTTATAGCTTCCCTCGACGGTTCTAGGCATCTTGAGGCTTGAAATTGTAAAGGAACCATTCTTCACTTCGAAGTTTTAGAGAATTGTTTCATTTTTTCACAAACAAAACAAATTTATAAAAAAGCTGTCGCCAGCAATTCGGGCTGTCTGTTTCCACCCAGAGACACACTGCCTCGTCGTAGAAATGGCGACGATAGCACTACCCGCACTACACAAATTAATTCTGGTATTTTTTTTGTAAAATCAACCGACGGAGTGACAGGCCACGCCGCGCAGACCCGCAAGCCATGTTGCCAGCTTTCTCAACTTCAGGGCTTTCCTAAAGGCGGCTATGTCTGTGCATGAGACTTTCTTCATATGTGCATGAAAGTTTCTTATTATCACGAACAAATCTACATATAAAAGACGAAACTATGTAATAGTGACCGCAAAGACAATCCATTGCCTTTAAAAAACATAAATCGTAATAAAGCCTATGTAATTTATTAATACTTAATATTGTTCAATCGAATATGCGCAAAAAGGAAAACATCAAAATAATTTTAACGTACCTAACAATTCCACGTATTAGTTATTTCATAAGAAATATTGGAATTTTCCATCATTTGAAAATATAAAGGTTGAAAAACAGATATTTTAACGGGAAAAAATACCTACCGACAATACATGTCATGTATTTTCGGATATTTATTTGTGGCCCAAACAGATCCGTTTAATTTTTAATTGGGTTTTCACCAGCAACTTTTTCAAGTTCATCCATTATAGTCATGCGAATGTTGTGGTATGTCCGCGATATACGGATAAAGAATTATAAATGAAAAAACTTTTATTTACAACCATGTATGTAATGTTGACATTTCTGACTTTTTAGAAGTTTGAAAGTGTCAATTTTTTGACTTTTACTTTCCGCCCTCCCGCCCGGGTGGAAAGTAAACTTTCCATCCAGGAGGGCGGGAAGTAAACGGAGACAAAATTTTGAAATTACAAAATATTGATGGTTGTAAATAAAATAGTATACAAACCTCGGTGACGTGTTTCATTACTGTCTCGAGATAAAGTTAACCTCGGCGCTTCGCACCTCGGTTAACTATTTAATCTCTCGACAGTAATGACTATTTCTAATAACTTTCTTCAATAAGTCGCGCATTGTAAGTGAAATCAAATTTGAAACTTCCTATGAGATGACATTTCGGACGACTTCACCAAAATGTTATTTGTAGATTTTAACGCTATTGTTCAAAAAATGCACGAGAAAGTTTTTTGAGATCACTGCTCACCTAGCCATTACAGGTAATTAATTCCATAGTTTCCGAAAAAAATTATAGCACAGAGTTTTAATCTCGTTTTGTCTACTACACCTCTATTAACTGCCTGTATGTTGTCTTATATAATACCTGTGACCAGACTAACCTATTGCAGAAGAAAGAATTTTCTTAAATAAGTTCTTCGATACTTAGAACAAAAATATAAAAATTTTGTCCAAATGTTAAAAATTATTGTGCCGATCAAGATTTTTTTTGTATAAAAGATATTCCTAGAGGGTAGTCAAGTTGATTATCGCCACCACTACTAAAATGCTTTCTTAAAGCAGAAAATTTCCATTGTTTACTTTTCTTTTAATTTCGAATATCTGCATTTAGACACCGCCTGTTATAATATGGGAGCCCAAGCGGGGATTTCGGGATTTACTAAAGCCCGGCAGATTAACATACAGGGGGATACCTTGTACCCGGTATGTGGGGGTTTTAGGGTGTCCTGATTAACGCTGTGGTGTCAAATTTTAAATAAAAATATGCCTAATAGGGTTTTTCGAAAAACGCACCCCTTTAAAAAATCGCAGTAGGCCAGGATTTCGCGGCAATGCCAAACCAATACCTCGCAAATGATGACCTTTCAGGGACATATTTATAAAAAAAATTGCCCCGTTCAATTCCCCCAGCCTACTTAGATTTTCAGGGGTGTTAACACGGAAAACCAGACACACTGTATATGGCCGCCCGTCAAGGAGCAGATAAGTAAAAAAAAATTGATTATCAGAAATTCTCGAGCCATGACGCCATCACAGCTGATCACACAAACTCGTTCGTGGCATGATATTATTTACAACGTATTTCCAACGTTTTGGCTTATTTTGTTATTTTAACATAAGTTATGTGAATTAAAGTCTATAAATATTTACTACGAGTGATATTAATAAAAGTGTGTATTTTGTGTTGAAACTACTTTGCAAAAAAACAATTAAATTTACATTAGAAACATTACAAAAATGTATAAATATTTTAGACTAGCGTCGGAGCAAACCGCTTCTACGAAAATCCCGAACAACATACGATAATCTTGAACTTTCCATAGAATCTTCATTAAATGAAGTATATCACTGACGGAAGAGGAAGATGATTCTACAGATGATGATGATTAAAAAAATGCGTAAAAAAATTAATTTTTTATAATTAATTTCTTATAAATACATGTATTCTACTTAAAAGACGTACACTTTTTTATTTGGATGCCTATTTCCTGTGCTTTTCAATTAATTAAGTTCAATGATTTAAAAAATAATTAAAAAAATTTTTATTTGTCAGATTAGACGAATCCCTCCAGATAATCGTCAGATTATGGGACAGTATACGTCTAGGCCATAAAGATGAACCATATATATCTTAATCCGACGGGCTTGTGTATTTCAAAATGGCGATTTTTTTTTTGCACATTCAAATAATGGCCGCGAGTTTGCGTCACATCCAAATCGTCAGATTATTGAATGAGAGCTTTTTTTAGGTTCACTTAACATCCCCTTAGAAAATCTGACGCCCTCGATTTTTTTTTTTTTTTTTCATTTTCAACCCTTACGTCCGACCACCACCACCATGCAAACGATCATATTAACATACGTACATTATTAAAAATACGTATCAATCTCTGACTCGCTACATGAAACAGTTTTTTTACATTTTTGAAAATTTATAGACGGAGCGTCTATAGATTTGATGAAAAGGTAGGTAGGTATATATTATATACCATTTTTTTCTTTTTATCATCTAAGCTTCGCAACCCAATAGGTCTGTCTCTCCCATTTAGCATCGTATTCTGAAGAGAAAACGTATTTGGAGTTTTTTTGCCACGTGCAAATATTTAACATTATTTTTTTGAGCGCCCAGTGTATCGATTTTGCATTTTCATTTTTGAAAAATTAAAAATAATCTCTTCGACACACAATCCGGTGTCAAACTATGTATAATAAATTTTGTTCAAATGTTTCTTTTAAATGCTATTAATTTGGACAATTTTAAAATGAAGTGGAGTAAGGGCGACCGTTTCCTTAATTTCTCCCATTGTGGGAGTGGGTCCCATAGCACTCTTGGTCCTGCATTCGTCCGCCTGCAATTACGCTTCGTTTGTTTCCGTTTCCGGTATCGATTCCGGCGGCGGCGGCTGCGAAGACGCGGCCCCGGAACAACTGACCAGAAGGGGGCCGCCGCCCCCCCCCCCTTCCCTTCTGCCCCTCCGAAGGGCAATTAAAAACGCAAAGAACATCAAAAGGGCGGATGATTACGCCTCGCCCGTTTGATCTACTCATAATTTTTGCTTCGGCGAGTGAAAAATGAACGTATTTTTTGTATATTCTTTTTTGTTTTGTGAGAATTCGTTTTATGAATCTGAAATAATTACAATGAATTCTTGTAACGACCAGCCATATGGGGAAAGGTATATCCTAGTTTTGCTTTTCATTCCGACAATATTGTAAAATTTTTACTACTTCAGTACACACCTAGGTATATTTTATACCTTTGATCAAAGAATCCCAGGAAGGAGCAAATTTCGGGATGCCGTTTTCGTTTTTCTAGTGGCGTGTGCACCTTTGAGTTGTTTCGACAAACTAATCGAGGCAGAAATCCTCATTTTTTTTAAATCACTAATACCTACAATAGAGGCAAAAAATTGTAAAGCACGTTTAGGTCTTTAAGTTTAGGAATCCTTGATAACAGTAATTATAATTTTAAATTTCCAATTATGAAGAAGTAGGTACACACAAACATCTATTCCACTTTGCTGCATATGGCCTCAAAAGTTAATTTAAATTACAAATTTACTTGTAGGAGTAATGCACTCCCAATGCACCCGCATATACGAATATTTTTTAACTTTAAGAGAAAAATTATGTACTCTGTTTAATTCTTGAACTCTACCATTCCAGAATGGAATACAGAAATTCTTTGTAAGGATTTTTATGAAATTTTGTAATTTCCTACGTACAGTGTGTCCACCAGTGGAGGCCTTTGCCTGTGCCAATTTTGCTTTTTAATAAAGTAAGAAAAAAAAAAATATCTTACTTTTCCGATATGTTCCTTCCTTTACAAAATATAATAAAAAATAGAATATGATTAGACATATTTCTGCAAGAAAGGTTTGGGACCTTTATTCCAAATTTATTTTTCAGATGCATGTCAAACTGACTAGGCGGCAACTCAGGTGCTACATACATAGGACTTATACCTACCAATCACACAAAAATGCTGAATGATGTAGAGGCTTTCGCGGAACTATCTCAAAGTTTTCATCAATCGTATTCAAAGGTACCTATAGAATAAAATAGAGTGTATCTACGGAATTTTGTTAACAGAAAAGTTACAAAGTCTCAATGCAAAAATAGGCAATATAAATAATATGCTGGACCCTCGAGGAATTCCCCGGTAGGTCGCCTGTCCAGCCCTGAAGAATGCCTGTAAGTTAGGTACCTACCTACATTTCCATTTTACCATGAAAAAATCGAGTGTTTTGTGATCGCTGACCTCGTTTCTTGTTCTATTCACTAACTTCATAAAATTCGTAATCTTACCTACTTTTATTTATAATATTATGTAAAGGAATATTACATAGTTGTCTACATAGACAAACCCATACATAGAGTGTCAGAACCAAGAATATGAACAAAGAAAGATTTTTTAGTACCTGTAATAATAAATGATAATGGATGTTTTAGTGGTATATCGGGTAAAGGATATCTATTTAAAAAAATGCACTCCAGCCCGGACTCGAACCCGGGACTCCTACTGTGGCCGATCGCACTTAACCAACTAAGCTGCCGGAGATACGGGTTTTATCGGATAGGTGTTACTTATTCTAATTGATATTATTATATTACTAAAAAATCTTTCTTTGTTATTATTTTTTCTTGACATTGTAGGTTAGAATTTCCACGTTCGATACTTGCATTATGTTGCTAAATGTCGAATTTTGTGGGTTGATGAAAAAATAGGGAGTTTACATAACCAACAATCATGAATGGTTATCCTACATCTCACCGCTACTAACTAACATCAATTGGAATAAATATCACCCAGCCGATGGCCGATGGAAGCCGTATCTCGGTAGCTTAGTTGATTAAGTGCCTACGGACAAAGTAGGAGTCCCGAGTTCGAGTCCCAGCTTTAGTGCATTGTTTTCAGATGATATCCTTTACCAGATATGTCACTAAATCATCATTTATTATTTATAATGACAGGTACTAAAAAATCTATCTTTGGCTAAATTAAAATACCTATAAGTACCTCAACTTAGTATCGAGTCGTAAGAATTCAAAAACATTATGATTCACCTGTTTTGACTTGTTTTCGTTCCAAAATTAAAGTTTGAAAGCTGGTGTAGCGAGATTTTTTGCCGAAAGATTCAACATTGCTTCTGACTATCTATAGCTCCTTTAATCTATGGTATCTATTATTTGTAGCAAATATAAAATTTCTTCACCACTCCGCAGTATTTGCCCACTGGTGTAATAAATAATTCATGTTGGTGTAGAATCAGCGCTACTGGGACAAGCTGTGGTGCAAACTAAACTCGCCTTGTGATAGTTTCGGAATTATCTTCCACATAATTTAAAACATCTGGCTTTAAATCTCCCACTTTCCGTGTTTGGATACTGCCCTAGTCACCTACATTATGGTATAAAACTTCCAACATATATATTAATCGTCGTACCATTGCCTAAGGAATGTTTTGCTATTTGGCTCATTTCTGCTCGGATATATCTAGCATATCTACTTCCGTTGAGCTCTTAAACTAGTTTCTCTTGTAAAAAAATATGCTATAAGCATATCAATTATTTCAGAATTGGAAAATTAATGAATTCTTAACAGTAAATGAACTAAACTTTGAACTTGTAACTCAAAAAACAAATTTGTTTCCTGAGCTTTCGGAGAATAAATCTTCCTCCTTTCTATAATAATATTTTACTGAATTCCACTGAACATTCAGCAACACAGTTGTCTGTATTTCCGAGAATAAATGCTCATTCTTTAATTTTTCGTCTATTTCCTACTTCTTCTTTGAGAATTGGTTTGGAACTATCCCACAACTGTGTTGCTGAATGTTCAGTGGAATTCAGTAAAATATTATTGCCACTTTTACCCACCATTTAATTTTTAATTGGGTTTTTCGCCACCAAACTGATTGAAAGACAACTTTTTCAAGTTGCCTCGAAAATTCATAAATTCTTAACACTGAATGAACGAAACTTTAAACGTGTAACTCAAAAAATAACTTCAACAAATTTGTTTTCTGAGCTTTCGGAGAATAAATCTTCCCCCTTTCTCAAAGATCTTGTTATGACAAGATCTTTGAGATATTATTTATATTGCCTATTTTTGCATTGAGACTTTGTAATTTTTGTGTTAACAAAATTCCGTAGATACACTAGATTTTATTCTATAGGCTTTAAGATAATTGTCATGACAGGATCTTTGAGAAAGGAGGAAGATTTATTCTTCGAAAGCTCAGAAAACAAATTTGTTGAAGTTATTTTTTGAGTTACACGTTTAAAGTTTCGTTCATTCAGTGTTAAGAATTTATGAATTTTCGAGGCAACTTGAAAAAGTTGTCTTTCAATCAGTTTAGTGGCGAAAAACCCAATTAAAAATTAAATAGATCTGTTTGCGCCACAAATAAATTTTAGAAAATATTATTGCCACTTATTCAAAGAGAAGTTAGTATAAATAATTAGGTAGAACACAGGGTACAATATCAGACAGGTGGCTAGGCTATTGTTTCTGTTGTCATGACATTTTAACCTGAAATTTGTTCAAAGTTTAGTTAAAAATATATTAATTTTCCAGGCAACTTGAAAAAGTTGTCTTTTAACCAGTTTAGTGGCGAAAAACCCAATTAAAATTCAATGGATCTGTTTACGCCACAAATAAATTTTAGAAAATATTATTTAATAATAATAATATTATTATATTATTATAATTATTATAATATTAATTATTATTGTCCTCTTATATTTGATATCATTCCATCCTCACTTAGGTACTTTTCTACCAGTGACTCAAAAGTTATATCGTTTTATCGGCTACCTAGGATTTAAAATGGCTGCCAAATATTCTCTAGGTCTGACGTCTTTTTTGCACAAATATTCACTTCTTAAATACCGTCGATAATTATATAGGTAGATACCTACTCTAAACCTTAATAAACAGAGAATGAAGTAGTTTCTATCTATACCGGGAGTGTGCAATAGTATATTATACACTTAGGTTAAGAAGTGAGGCATTATATATCGAGCTTTTTTATATCCTGAGGCGCGTAGCGCCGAAGGATATAATACGCGAGGTAAATAATGGCCTTCTGAACCGAAGTGTATATAGAATTTTTTTACTACTAACATTGAAATATTGCCATATTTTAGTTTATTTTAGTCATTTCTCTCTTTTTTCAAATACTTCGAAATATCAAGTAGCCTGGGAGTTCAGTTGTCAAGCTGATAAAATGAAACTAATTTTTAAATGTCATATAGAACATTTTTCATTATTTACTTAGGTATTTTTTTATTATCATTATTTACCTAGGAAGAGAAATATTAGTTCTCATTAGAGGAATGAGGTAAATAATGGTGATTTCTCAGGTTAGTAGTAAAAAAATTAGGTAAATGCCAGGCTCCATTTAACATATCTGAACTCTCATCTCTATTTTGTCTCCTATGTGGTGCAATTCATTACCCCATTACACATAATAGCGATCACAAACCTCTTTCTACGATCCTCTTTCTAACGCCGTATCCTCATAATAATCGTTATTTTCCCCTTTCAAGTATTGTCCCCTCTCCCCCCTCTCCGTCGCCGATTTCCCCCTCCCCACGTTTCTCCCTTCTACCTCCCCTAGTTCTCCTACCGTCCCCGGCGCACCTCCGGCCGCCGCCGTCGCGGGCGGCCGCGGCGTATGGATCTTGACGGCGGCGGTGAGCGGGCGGCCGCGCTGCGGGCCGCCAATGGGGCTGCGGCTCGCCCCACTCTCGCCAATGGGGCATCTTAGAGGCGACCCCCCCGCCCCTCCCTTCGGTTGCCCGCTGCGGGCGGGCGCGAGCCGCTAGATTGCGCTGCGGGTACGGTCGCGAGAGGAAGCGGGAAATGGAGGGGGAGGCGGGGCAGTGGAGGCGGGAGGGGAAGGGAGTTTTGGTAGGAAGTGTACTTGAACTTTGTAATATTTAGGACGGGGGAGGCAAGGAATCAAACTGGGCGGAATTCTTGTATTTTTTTATTCTGTCTGCTTATCTCGTACAGAGTTTCCACAAGCCAAAGTTCATTCTGACTACGTGTCCCTGGAGCTTAATAAAATTCCGGAACATCATTTCAAGTTTTTCAACTTTACTTAGACTATGCAAAAAACAACAGTTAACACCATTTCTTTCAAGTGATTGGATGTTGGCAACATTTGTCTCAAAATTTTCATTACATACGTTATAATCAGAAAATAGCTAGACACGATAACCACAAATATTATATTATAATTATAAGCAATGAAAACAACGTAAGAATTTTGACACTGCTGACGATTGAAAAACTTCACCTGTGTCTTTTGCCGTGGTTATATTAGTTTTATATAAATGAGAACAGCCCCCATTTAAAAACATTCAAATCATAAAACAAATTTACAAATGTTTTATCTACGTTCTAGAAAGAAGGAAGTAAAAGAAATGAAATGCAATAAGCTACATATTATAAGGCTCCACATGAAAAAATGAATTGTGACACTATTGGTAAAATGTATGCAAGTGCGTGCAAGTGACTATGTCTTTCTACGTATATGAGTATTATATCATAAGGGGGCGGCGGTGCACGAGTGGGTATCTGGTAGTACCCACGCTATGTCTTTCTACGTATATGAGTATAATATCATAAACTGTAATCACAGACTAACAAGTAATACAGACAATTCCTAAGTGTACTCGAACGTTGGAATGTCGAAGCGTGTCAATGAAGAAGAATTTTGTAACTATTAATTTCGATAATCTGAGCCGGAGTTTCCGCAGGCCAAAATTATTTATTTATATAACACGGCCGATACAAAAAAAAACTTATTAATAAAATTGATATTTAGTTGTTATGTGTTTAATCTACGCCGAAGTAGGTATACAAATAAGTAGTAAATATATACGTACAAACTTTAGTTAGGTACCTAGTTAATGCAAGTGCGAAATTATTGTTTTCAATTTTGTTTCTTATATTTGGCACTGGCACTGTGTAACGCTAACACACTAACACCTATTAATATTTATATTTTATATGTAAAGTCTAGTCTTATGTTTTTCTCCGAAATATAATGTTCTGTAATGTTCTATAACGTCGTCAAAGTTGACGATAATATATAATTTTCAAACAATATAAATAAACAGGGAAAACAAAACAGCACAATTCATTTGTCGCATCCACATATTTTCCACTTGTTCTTGTCGTGTATATTTCTAGAAAAGTGTCGCGTAAAATTTATCTGGTCAAGGCCTAGATAATTATTACAAATCTGGAGTTGGTGTCTCAATTCCAAGTGTAATTTCAACATTTTCTGTCACTGAAACACTTAAAAAGAGACGGAACTATAACTCGGTTTTATTTCAAAGTCCGGAAAAAACGCTAAATTTCGTGAATGTTTTTTTTATTTCTTTAACTTCTAGTGACGTAGGCGGCTGAATGTACTGGCTGTATGAACCTTAGCAGTTTATGCGCGTAAAAAATTTAAATGGTGCAATGTAGATTATTTGGTCAGGTAAGAGTAAAATGGTAAAAATGCAAAAACGAACATTTACATTGTCCTAATGATAACTCAATAAACGAATGGAAACGTCCAGTGTTGTGAGAAGATTTTTTTGTCCATAATTGCATGTATCCAACATACCTCAAGTGAAATAATAAAGTCGAACGCCAATAAACTTTTCAAATGCTTGGGCAGATATAGCCTTTTCGATTTCCAATGGACATTAAACGATTAAGTATTCTACTTTCTAAGATCTGTCTAGCGTGTTTCTATAGATCGATTTGTTAAATACGGTCCTTTGCGGTCTTCTACTATTCGACGTAAAGACTGATATTTTGCTGGGTCGATAACAAAGGATCGGTGTCTCCAGTTGAGCTACTGGGGTATCTAATGTCCTGATACCAAGTCATTTAAATCCAATCGCATTCCGCCGAGTCCAAGACAGAACGAAATTTTTGAAGAAAAGAAGAAACTGAAAAATCGTATGCGTTTTATGCTTACTCAAGCAGCATTTTTAGTTGCCGTTACGTTCCGGCGAAACGTAATTACTACGTTGCTATTACGTCCCTGCGACCAAAATGGGGAACATTTTAAGGGTGATAGATACATAACGGCGACCACCTAGCAACTTACACCGCTACGACGCGCTTACGTTCCGGCAACGTGGTGGAGACGTAGCAGCGTGGTCACCGCTACTTTGTTGAATTTGTTTGCTTCTTTACATTCGCGTCCTCGCTTTGTCTTTGTCTAAATAATTAAAAAGTATTCTAGCCCAGCATCTTCCGTCATTTTTCAATAACCGTGGAAAATGGAAGTACCTAATATTTATTTTTAACTTATATCTATGAATAATGGTAGGTATAAGAAAGGTATTAATTTGCTGATTTATTTCTCGTTGCTAGATTCAATAAATAAAACGATTGAAAATTTTCTGTCAAATATGACGTTGATAGATTGAAAAGTAACAACGCGCCCTCTCAAAATGCATGTTTTAACACTTTTTTATCGGGAGGATAAATTACGAAAATGTGCGAAATTACCTAAAAATGCTGAAAAATGCTTTTTTAATATTTCTATTAGTTATACGAGTTCATTTTTGCTCAATTTTCTCTTTTTGGGACAATTTTGAAGAAATAACTATTTCAGTACCAAAGGAAACTGACATTTGATATTAATGGCGTCTATCGTTTTATAAGAAAATATGGCGTAATTTTCAGTAATTACTTCTAAGTATTAGTTACCTTAAAATGGGTGTTTGAAGGCTTTGCCACTTAACTGGTAGTAACGGCAACTAGACTTAAGGTAATTCCTACCTTTAAGACGAACATTGGTTTTAGATATTTTAAACTCTAAAGTCCCAATTACTACAAGAGAACTTCAAAGTTCCAGAAGCCTCGTTTAAGTTCCGAATGCTACTACTAGGTCTCATTTGGAACTTTAACCTATAATTTTTATATGAGAGTGTTCTTTCAGCCGGTATGTTTTGTGCTATATTTCGAAATGTTGATATTTAAAATTGTAGCCACTCAAGAGAAGCGTTTTGTAATTTTGTATTGAAGACAAGTGGTCGTGTTTCGATTCGTTTCATCCAACTGCTGCTTTAATTTTCTATAAAATGTGAATGTGTGTCTATAATTTTTCTTCTTTCTAATGTCTGACATTTTCATCACTTCGCAAAAACTACCGAATCCTTCAATCGATTGTAAGGAACTAAATGTAGTTTCCATTTTGGTCCCTATAGAAGTGACAGTTACTTTAAAGTATTTTTTGTAGTAATTGGAACTTTCTAGTAATTTTAAAATGGAGTGGGAAGTAAAACTTACCATACAGTAGTTTTCTCGAGTAGCGGGAAAGTTGATTTCACTTTAAATATGACTATATAGTTCCGTAACTTTGGAGGTATTTCTAAAGTCGCTAAGATGTAGAAGTTACTTTCACCATTACCATAAAGTAATGAAAACTTTAAAGTGATAAACAAGTAACACAACAAAGGAATTGTGACAATTGAATATAACTTTAGAGTTAACGTGACTTTAACAAAAACTACTTAGTAGAAGTACTGAAACCATAAAGTTCCAACTTGTAGTAATAATTACTACGTAACGTATTACTTTCTCAATATAAGTAATAAAAACTAATAAGTCGATTTTTGAGTAATAATTACGTAAATAACTACTTATTCAAAGTTCCCATCTCAGTTACCGCAACTTTAATGCTGCTTGGGTACTTACAGTACAACTAGCCATGGACTTCATTTCAAACCAAAAGGTACCAAATAGTCTTGCTTGCTTTTTAGACTCGCTTTTCTTAAGAAAATGTATGGAAATATGCCATGCGAACTTGTCAAATTAGAGGGACATAACAAACAAATATTTTATTTTATTTTGTAAAATAAATTAGTTGTATAGTGCAAAGCACGAAAGAAAACGTTTCTAAAGAATGCGGGCAGCGTTGCGAGATTTCCTATACGAGTAGTCGTTATTTATTGGCGAATACAAGTTTTATCATATTGAAGCCGAATTTCTGAACTCTGTTATACCGCCGTATTTTTAACGCGGTGTGATAAAACATTTATTTTTTTCAACATCTTCGCGTCTACCATCGCCTTTGAAATACGGCAACACAGCACTTCTACCAAGCAGTCGGCTGACAAAAGCAGTTAGCCTACGCGTTTTGTGCCTGTTTCTATAGTACGTAAAGTTAACTGCGTATTTGGTCTACCAAACAGACCTCATTTTTTAGGCCGCTGGCAAGTTTTTTCCGCCGGCTCAGAGAGCTCAGTGGCGTTTCGAATGTTCGGGAGTTAACGTGTGCGAAATGAGTAAACAGGGAAGAACGTTGCATTCTCAAGCACGAGAAATAATTGCCAACGTTATAAGGGTTTGCCTTCCTCCATAGTCTAAGGCATCACCATTAAGAATAATATTAAGATAAATTAAATAACAATTATATGAAAATTAAGTCAGTGAGTTACACAAAATTGAGCTACGCCCCTGAACTGTGACTAATTCTATAATATTTGCGAGTTCTTCCCTCTTACGTCGCACGCATTCTGCCAAAAGGAGGACTATACTATAACAGACACATTTGCATGTTTTTATTTTATAAAAGATTCTGCAACAATGGTGTTTTAACTTTAAACCGCCGTGTAAATTTGTTTCGTTGTGTGGCGCCAGTATGGCGATCGCTTGAAATAGCGCTACGCACAGGTCTTTAATATAATGTTGGTCCAGATCAAACTAAACGGCTTTTTTAGGATTTTAATGCAAAATGTCAGCCTCCTAAGGACATGTTGTGTCAAAAATAAGCGAGTATCCATATAAATTTACAGAAAAATTGCCAGTATTTTTTAAATTTGATCCTAATGCAATCTCTTTGCTATGTAGATTAAGGTTAAATCATATAAAATAAATAATGTTTAGGTACCTCTTTACAAGATATTTCGCCTAAGAAGTGAGTCTTCTTTTGATACATGTAACAAAGGTATTGTCAGTATCACTTGTTAGTCTGTGATTACAGTTTATGATATTATACTCATATACGTAGAAAGACATAGTCACTTGCATGCAGTTGCATGCATTTTACCAATAGTGTAACAATTCATTTTTTCATGTGGAGCCTTATAATATGTAGCTTATTGCATTACATTTCTTTTACTTCCTTCTTTCTAGAACGTAGATAAAACATTTGTAAATTTGTTTTATGATTTCAATGTTTTTGAATGGGGGCTGTTCTCGTTTATATAAAACTAATATAATCACTGCAAAAGACACAGGTGAAGTTTTTCAATCGTCAACAGTGTCAAAATTCTTACGTTCTTTTCATTGGTTTAAATATAATATTTGTGGTTATCGTGTCTGGCTATTTTCTGATTATAACGTATGCAATGGAAATTTTGAGACAAATGTTGCCAACATCCAATCACTTGAAAGAAATGGTGTTAACAGTTGTTTTTTGCATAGTTTAAGTAAAGTTGAAAAACTTGAAATGAAATGAAATGAAATTCCGCTCAGTTTGATTCCTTGCCTCCCCCGTCCTAAATATTCCAAAGTTCAAGTACACTTCCTACCAAAACTCCCTTCCCCTCCCGCCTCCACTGCCCCGTCTCCCCCCCCCCCCCATTTCCAGCTTCCTCTCGCGACCGCACCCGCAGCGCAATCTAGCGGCTCGCGCCCGCCCTCAGCGGGCAACCGAAGGGAGGGGCGGGGAGGCGGGGGGGGTCGCCTCTAAGATGCCCCATTGGCGAGAGTGGGGCGAGCCGCAGCCCCATTGGCGGCCCGCAGCGCGGCCGCCCGCTCACCGCCGCCGTCAAGATCCATACGCCGCGGCCGCCCGCGACGGCGGCGGCCGGAGGTGCGCCGAGGACGGTAGGAGAACTAGGGGAGGTAGAAGGGGGAAACGTGGGGAGGGAGAAATCGGCGACGGAGAGGGGGGGAGAGTGGACAATAGTTGAAAGGGGAAAATAACGATTATTATGAGGATACGGCGTTAGAAAGAGGATCGTAGAAAGAGGTTTGTGATCGTTATTATGTGTAATGGAATGGGGTAATGCAATGGACCACAGAGAAGACCAAATTCGGAGAGTTCAGATCTGTTGTGCAGAGATTTTGTTACGTCGTTTTGAACGGCGGCCATTTAATATGTGGCAAACAAAGCGAGTACCTTCTGAGTTAATTTCGTGAATTTGTGAATTAAAAATAACAGTGATTAAGGGGAAAATATACTCTTACCATGATGAATTGTTCAGCGTTTGGTTGCAAAAGCATAAGTGAAAAGTAAGAGCCCGGGATTTCGTTTCACAGCTAAATATTTAACAAGTTACATTATTTTAAAGACACATTGTTTTTCTCAATATAACTTCTTCAAATTCCTTCTACCTTCTGCACCTTTTCCACATATAATTCAGAAAGCATCAATTGAAATTCAGATTAGTCAAATGAATTTCAGAATGGGTCAGATGTAATTCAGAAATAACAGTTGTAATTCAGAAAACGTCAAATGTAATTCAGATTTGTCAATTGTAATTCAGAAAGCGTCAAATGAAATTCAGATTCGTTAAATGAAATTCAGAAAAGATAAAATATAATTCAGATTTGTCAATTGTAATTCAGAAAGCGTCAGATGTAATTCAGAAAGTGTCAGATGTAATTCAGAAACGATCACATGTAATTCAGATTCGTCAATTCAATTTCGGAAAAGATCAAATGTAATTCAGAAAGCATCAATTGTAATTCAGAAAGTGTCACTTGTAATTCAGAACTCCCACTTTTAATTTATTTCACAACACCCTTCATAGAGGGAGTTCTAAAAAAAATTCAAATCTTATTATACATGGTGTCTACTTTTAAACCTATATATACAAATCCGTAAAAATCTGGGGTATAACAAAAATCGTAGCCGGCCTCGAATTTGCATTTTGAAAATGGTAGAAAGGTCAAAAGAAGAGGTTTTTGACGGCCTTTCAAACAAAAAAAAGTCCAGGAGATTATTTCCAAAAATTAAGAATGTATGGATCTGTATAGGCTTAAAAGTAGACACCATGTATAATAAGATCTAATTTGAATTTTTTTAGAACTCCCTCTATGAAGTGTTTTGTGAAATAAATTACAAGTGGGGGTTCTGAATTACAAATGACACTTTCTGAATTACAACTGATGCTTTCTGAATTACATTTGATGTTTTCCGAAATTGAATTGACGAATCTGAATTACATGTGACCGTTTCTGAATTACAACTGACGCTTTCTGAATTACCCACATCTGACAAATCTGAATTAAGTACATTTGATCTTTTCTGAATTTCATTTAACGAATCTGAAGTACATCTGACGCTTTCTGAATTACAATTGACAAATCTGAATTACATTTGATGTTTTCTGAATTACGACCGATATTTCTGAATTACATATGACTTATTCTGAATTTCGATGGATGCTTTCTGAATTATAGTAGGGGAACGCGGGGTAATAGCGATCGCGGGGGAATACCGACATCAGTCATTTCTCAGAAACAGTTACAGATACCTGTAATGTAAGCCTACCTTATTTGCCTCGGTATAAACGTGAACACACCGCAAACCGAAATTTTTCCCTACGCCGCTAGATGGCGTAATTTAATGGCGTCGACCACATGTGGCCTGTTTGGTTATAAGATTGTGCCGTAAGAACATCAAACGATCAGACGGTTTTTGCGATTAAATTCGTGATCTGGTGATAGTTAGTAAACATTTGGGGTGCAGACAACAAGTTCCTGGCTTTGAAGGTACCACAAAAAGCTTTACATAAAAACTAATGTTAGTTTTGTTTATAACGGATATGTGGGGTAATGCCGACACAAACTATCGGCATTACCCTACCAGATACTAAGTAGGTAAATCGGTAATGATATTTTTTTTTAGTATGCCACGTAAATATCAAAGAACCACGCACAAAAATACTTGGAATAAAGATGATATGAACAGAGCAATAAACGCAGTTCGAAATGGTTGTTCCATAAAGCGTGCTTCAGAACAATTTAATGTACCATATAGCACTTTATGGGACAAGTTAAAGCAAGGAACTGCCGATTCAAGAATGGGAAGAAAAACCGTTTTTACCTTGGAAGATGAAAGAGCTATTGCGGAACATGTGAAAGTGTTAGCTAACACATTTTATGGAATAACGACTTGTGAGCTACGTCGAGCAAGTTTTGAATATGCTGAAACAAACAATCTTCTGCACCGTTTCAATAAAGAAAAAAAGCTAGCAGGGAAGGATTGGCTATATGGTTTTTTAAAGCGAAATGCCGATATTTCTGTAAGAACACCAGAAGCTATTTCGTTGAGCAGAATTACCGCTTTTAATAAAACAGAAGTGAATTTATTCTTCGAAAACTTACAAACCGTTTACGAAAAGTTCAATTTTACTCCTGACAAAATTTTTAATGTGGATGAGACGGGAGTCACCTCCGTCCATGTTCCTGGGAAAATTTTAGCAGAAAAGGACCTAAAACGATGTGGAGCAATAACCAGTGGCGAAAGGGGGCAAACAACTACCGCATTTTTCAAAAGACGGACCAGTAGGGTCTGTGTATAAATGCTCAAAATCCGGATGGATTACTGAAGAAATTTTCCTTGAGTGGCTGGCACATTTCCAGAAGAAGGTTCAATGTAACAAAAATAGTCAAGTCCTGCTCGTCATGGATAATCATGTAACCCATACTTCCTACCAAGCTTATCAATTCTGTAAAGACAATGGAATAGTTGTGGTATCTCTGCCTCCACATACATCTCATAGGCTTCAGCCTCTAGACGTTACATTCTTTTCTCCATTGAAGTCTGCCTACAATCAAGAATGCTCCACTTATCTAAAAGTAAACACTTTTGATAAAATTCTACAGCAAGATATAGCCATGTTATTTGCACGTGCATATAATCGTGTGGCAACAATAGAAAAGGCTGTAAAAGGGTTTCAATGCACAGGCATTTATCCTTTGAACAAAAACATTTTTGCCGATGAAGAATTCTTTACTGCAACGCCAGCTGACAACCAAAACGATGGAGAGCAGATGCAGAAACCAACCAATCAACCAAACGCAGATCCAAACAATGAGATAATAAATAATGTACTCGCCATTCCATCAACATCTGGACTGTCCACAAGACGACTATCACGAGGCAAACGTTCTAATTCAGAAAGTGACTCATCTACTTCAGAAAATTTAGTTGAGGTATCCGATGATGAAGATTTCACTTTGGATAAAAGTCTTGTTTTAAATAAGTCCATCGCTGAAATCCTCCCTGTTCCTACCAAAAAACTCAAAACTCGACAACAAAGAAACACAAGAAAAAAACATTCAGAAATATTCACTGCCACACCTAATAAAGACGTCTTGGAGGAAAAGGAAAATCGAAAAGAAAGTAAAAAATTCGTAGAAGAAATAATAAAAGTGACAAGAAAACTGGTTTCGGATAACAAAACCTGTGAAGAAGAAAGGAAACGAGAAAAGGTTAACACCAAACCTATCACAATTCAAAATTGTAATGAAACCGAACACTTGTGTTTGTTTTGCCAAGAATTTGGACAAGACAACGAACTTTGGTTTCGTTGTGCAATGTGCCACCAGTGGGCACATGCTGCTTGCACTGATTCTGAAAGTCCAGAGGGCTATATATGCGACAACTGTCGGTAAATACCAAACCGCAATTACCCCACAAGACTACCGGAATTACCCGCAGGGTTGGGGTATTGCCGATTTTTTAACTTTCTTGAAGTTTGTGTTTTTTTTGTTTTTTTATGTAAGTATATTTTTTGTTAACTGGTTTTTATAATAGATGAAGGTTCAAAGGTTTAATCTGTTTTTTTTATTTTCAATTCTTATATTATTTTCGGAAAATAGACGCATTTTTTCTTAAGGTGTCGCAATTACCCCACCTTCCCCTATTATGAATTATATATGGAAAAGGGGTAGTGGAGTTACGTCAGAAAAAAAAACGTACAACACTCTGGTGACGATTAAAAAAAACGTATTTAAAACGCTTGTACTAACTGTCCGCCGCGTCCGCGATGCGCTGCGACTTCTCCCGGCGGGCGCACACAAACTACCCTTATCCGTCGGCCGAAACATCCCCCCAGAAAAAACAAAGGAGCGAAAAAGGGCGCCGTAATGGCGTTACGAGCGACACACGGCAGTTAGGGGCGGAACGGAGGCCCAGAAGCGGGAAAGTGTGTAATTGAGTTATGGGGGTGCCGGCTGCTACCCCTGCGATAGCACTGGGGGTCGCGGTGGGGAAGGCCGGGGAGAGGTGGGGGCGAGACGCCCGCCGAACGGTCCGTCGGTATTAGAATTTGCGAGCCGACTTTGATTAAGTGCGCTGTGGCGATAGTTTTGCGAAACTGTCAATTATGTTAGGTAGGTTAAACTTCGGACTCATTCTAGAAGAAAGAGAGCTGTACCTACAGCGTGTTTCACTTCAAGTCGAGACAATTCATTATTTTTTTACGGGTTGACCGATTTTCAAAAACGTTTTTCAATAGATCAAGTTTTTTCCATAGAATAATCAACACAGAAAAGCCACCTTCCTTATGCAAGAAAATACAGTACCGCACTGATATTCACAACATAAATATCAGATTTAGAGGAGTTGTCTCCATGCCTCGGCACCACACTGCTACATTTCGAAGGTCTTTCTCATACCAAATCTGCCATATCTTTAATTCAATGCCGCCGCATCTTTAGAGAGCCATGCCTAAAACAAGTTTTAAGTCCTTTTGCCGCGCTTAATCCGTTCAACTCTTTAGTACTGTATACATATAATATTGGATGCACAACTAACGTCATGTTTGTTTACTACCTTTTTCTTTCTTTTTTTTCCTCTCTCAACAGACTCGTGTTTTTTACTGCTGGTTAGGTGTAATCCTGGCCATACAGGATTGTGCTGAACATCGCCTTATGGTTATTAAAACATTTGTAATATTTTCTAAATAAAAGTCCTTTATTATTATCTCGACTTAGCCAAAAGGCATTCGCACTCCCTCTACGGGGAACATTCACTCAGATCCCGGGCATCCCGGATACCAAAAGGATCTGGCTCGGACGAGACCCTTGCCATGTTATCGGGCCTTAGGTGACATTGATGTTGTTGGACGATCCTGCATTCCCCATGAATTTCCTGACGGTTCGGGCTGTCGCAAGTAGTACCGCTTTCTGCATGGACCTGTAAAGACTATCAGTTAGATTCAGCTCCTTGATGTTTCTCAGCAAACTTTTTGGTATAACACCAGTTGTTGACATGATGATTGTAATCGTCTGGACGTTCTCCATTTCCCATTGCCTTCTAATTCGTTCTTCTAAATCTCTGTACTTCGCGATCTTCTCGACTTGCTTCACACGCAGGTTGTTGTTGTTCGGGATGGCCACATCAATCAGAGTTGTCTGCCTAGAAATTTTATCAACTATTATAAGGTCCGGTCTGTTATGGGCAACTCGTTGATCTGTCAGAACTGTACGATCCCAGTACATCTTGTAGTTGCTGTTCTCAAGAACAGGCTCAGGTGTGTAGTTGTAATATGGGACCCTCTCTGCCTGCACAAGCAGCAGCTTTTCCGCCAGTTCCTGGTGCAAGATCTTGGCAACCGAATCGTGTCGTTCCTTATATTCCGTTGATGCGAACACCTGACATCCTCCTGTTATGTGCTGGATTGTTTCTGAAGTTGGGCACCCGTATCTGCATCTGTCATCCACTACCGATGCATCTCCTACAATGAATTTTAGGTAGTTGCGAGTTGGTATAACCTGATCTTGTATGGCCAGTAGGAAGCCTTCCGTCTCGGGGAACATTCGTCCCGAGGTCAGCCAATAGTTCGACGCTAACTTGTCGACATGTTCCTGGTTAACCTCATTAGGATGCCTCCCGTGCAGCGGCTTCCCCAACCACCTCTGTAGTTTATCGTTGTCGGTTCGGTGGTGATTTTGACGCTCGTGTTCCGTCAGACGTAGCGGTGTTGAGACGTCTGCTCCGCATATAGCCCTATGTAGTGTGGAGTACAGAGCACGCATACGTGTTCAGGGCCTTAAACAAATTCCTGCTGTTAAGATCAGTTCGCACTACTTGTCTTACTCTCTTGATGAATTCATTCGTTAAATCAGTCTTCATTGTTCGATGGTCTATCCTTTGAGCTTGTTTCATCCCGAGATACTTGTATGTATCTCCCTTGCTCATTGCTTCGATCTCCTGGCCGTCCTGCATCTCGTGTGCGCTTTGTTCGAGCTTTCCCCGGATGATATTAAGGGTGCGGCACTTGTCCAGTCCAAACAGCATTCCGATGTCCCTGGAGAACTCCTCTACAATTTTAAGCATTTGCGTTAGTTGGTTTTTGGTTGCGGCGATCAGTTTTAAATCATCCATATATAATAGGTGATTCAACTTGATCGCTTCTGCGTTGTTGCTTTTGATAGCGAAGCCATATTTTGTAGAGTTCAACCGATGTGATAGAGGGTTCATCGCCATGCAGAACCACAGTGGACTGAGTGAATCTCCTTGGAAAATCCCTCTTCGGATGTTGATTGTGTCGGTCTCGATGTTACTGTCTGCGGTTCTGAGTTGTATCTTAGTGCGCCAGGTTGTCATAACGTGTTCTAAAAAGGAAACTGTATGATGATCTATTTTATACAGCTTTAAGATACCTGTGAGCCAGTCGTGAGGTACGGAATCAAATGCTTTTTTGTAGTCCACATAAGCCATGTGGAGGTTTCGTTGCTTGGAATGAGCCTGGTTGCAGATGACAGAGTCTATGATGAGTTGCTCTTTGCATCCCATTGCGCCCTTCGAGCAGCCCTTCTGCTGCATTGCAATGATGTTGTTCCGCTCGCAGTGAGCATATATTCGCTGCGTAAGGCAAGATGTGATTATCTTGTACAGCGTAGGCAAGCAGGTTATTGGGCGGTACTTGGCAGGGTTATCCGTATTCCGCTGGTCTTTTGGTAACAGGTAGGTTGCACCCTGTGTAAGAAACAATGGCATTTTCAGAGGATCGAGCAAGACTTCATTAATTAAGGTAGTTATCTGTTCATGCGTGCACCACAACTTCTTAATCCAATAATTTTGGAGATGATCTGGACCTGGTGCCTTCCAGTTGTGGGAATTCTTGATGACATCGGAGACCTCAGCGGTTGTGAATTGCTCGTGTTGCATCTGGCTATAGTTCCGGCCCATCTCGCGTTCTTCGCTGATCCAACTTGCACTGACATTGTATGGACCTGGTGTGGCAAGTTGATTTCTCCAGAAACCGTCGACCTGTTCTCTGCTAGGGTAACTCGCATTTGTGGCATCGGCGCTAGAATTAAAAGCACGGTAGAAACCCTTTTCTGATCGTTCAAAGAGTTTGTTGTCTCGTTTCCTGTTGTTACTAGCCTTGTATCTCCTCAGACGCCCTGCGAAAACAGAAAGTTTTTGTTTTAATGTGTCAAGACATTGTTGAGCAGTGATGTTCGCGGGGTTATGCCGAGAATGCATTTGGGTGCGGCTCATTATTGCCTGCACCGCCCTCTGGATCCTTCTAGTTCTAACTCCTCTGATATATTCCGTCACTTGTCCTATGTCTTTACGGAGACTCTCGATCTTCCGATTTAGTCGCATTTCCCATTGAGCCATTCGTGGTTCTGGTCTTGCACGATTCAACTCTTGGGCCGTTCGGATCTTGGCACCCATTACAGTGATGACAGTAGATTAACATGTGCATACGTTCTAATGTTGGTGTCACTGAAACATAGTTTGGTAAAATTCTTGTGTTCATAAGATCGAGCACGATCGCAAGTTTCCTGGAAGAATTTAATCTTGGTAGCGGTGGCCTGCTCAGTGTTTCTGTGCCTTCGTATCGCAATACTGCCTGTCTCATATGTGTGTTTAAGCCTTCAAAATGTTCATCGTTAACCGATTCCAGACTCTCGGTTGTTGGTTCTACCGTTTCGGCTTCTAGTTGTTGTCCAGGCTCTTGAAGTTCCCCATTGTTGTTGTTGTCATCTATGTCTATGTGTTCGCCGTGGATCTCTAGCTCAACTTCCAGTTTGATAGCGTTAAGTCGCGTTTCTGGAATTCGGTTATTTCTTAGAATAGTTCGATACTGATCTGACACTCTTTGTTCAGACACTTGCATGTGTGGAAACTCCCTGCAGAACTCGGCATGCAGTTGTTGTCGGTAGCCGATAATCTCTTGTCCTAAGTTTGTCACCCTGTAAAAAATACGCATTATCGATTCATTCATGGACCCAGTCCATTTCATGCGTCGTCGTTGTAATCCCGCCTCTGTGAACGCTGGCTGAAGTTCCCGCGCAGCACCTTCGGTGGGTGGAACCCTAGTTCTCGTTTGGCTCCCATGTTGTAGATGTTCGTGTTGCTGGGCTGTAGCTGTTTGTGCAACAGGGGCCCGCCTCATCAGCGCCCTGTCACCGAC
The DNA here is from genome assembly GCA_963920635.1 of Pseudeuparius sepicola. NCBI lineage: Eukaryota > Metazoa > Arthropoda > Insecta > Coleoptera > Anthribidae > Pseudeuparius > Pseudeuparius sepicola. Next base: position 10,222,935 of record OY987304.1, read on the forward strand.
GTCCCGCTCGCTGTCATGTCCAGCGCCGGCTGTATCAGACATGCCCTGGCGATCCCCAGGCAGCGGCCCTATGACAAAACTCCTATTAATCTCCATTCCATGGGTTTCTCCCGTAACGTGGGAGTGACGGCCCTCGGTCGCCTTTTACGACTATTATTATTATTATTATCTCGACTTAGCCAAAAGGCATTCGCACTCCCTCTACGGGGAACATTCACTCAGATCCCGGGCATCCCGGATACCAAAAGGATCTGGCTCGGACGAGACCCTTGCCATGTTATCGGGCCTTAGGTGACATTGACGTTGTTGGACGATCCTGCATTCCCCATGAATTTCCTGACGGTTCGGGCTGTCGCAAGTAGTACCGCTTTCTGCATGGACCTGTAAAGACTATCAGTTAGATTCAGCTCCTTGATGTTTCTCAGCAAACTTTTTGGTATAACACCAGTTGTTGACATGATGATTGGAATCGTCTGGACGTTCTCCATTTCCCATTGCCTTCTAATTCGTTCTTCTAAGTCTCTGTACTTCGCGATCTTCTCGACTTGCTTCACACGCAGGTTGTTGTTGTTCGGGATGGCCACATCAATCAGAGTTGTCTTCCTAGAAATTTTATCAACTATTATAAGGTCCGGTCTGTTATGGGCAACTCGTTGATCAGTCAGAACTGTACGATCCCAGTACATCTTGTAGTTGCTGTTCTCAAGAACAGGCTCAGGTGTGTAGTTGTAATATGGGACCCTTTCTGTCTGCACAAGCAGCAGCTTTTCCGCCAGTTCCCGGTGTAAGATCTTAACAACCGAATCGTGTCGTTCCTTATATTCCGTTGATGCGAACATCTGACATCCTCCTGTTATGTGCTGGATTGTTTCTGAAGTTGGGCACCCGTATCTGCATCTGTCATCCACTACCGATGCATCTCCTACAATGAATTTTAGGTAGTTGCGAGTTGGTATAACCTGATCTTGTATGGCCAGTAGGAAGCCTTCCGTCTCGGGGAACATTCGTCCCGAGGTCAGCCAATAGTTCGACGCTAACTTGTCGACATGTTCCTGGTTAACCTCATTAGGATGTCTCCCGTGCAGCGGCTTCCCCAACCACCTCTGTAGTTTATCGTTGTCGGTTCGGTGGTGATTTTGACGCTCGTGTTCCGTCAGACGTAGCGGTGTTGAGACGTCTGCTCCGCATATAGCCCTATGTAGTGTGGAGCTGTTGGCCTGCCTGTAGAAATAATTACGCAGATTTAATATTTGTTGGTCCAATTGCTTGCTGAGATCTGCCAATCATCTTCCTCCTAGTTGACGTGGCAGAGTTGTTCTTTCTACGGCGCTACGGGGATGATGTTTATGAGCTTTTGTCAGTAGTGTCCTAACTTTTCGTTGCAGGTTGTTGATGTCCGTGTTGGTCCAATTCACTATTCCGAACGAATAGCTGAGTACAGAGCACGCATACGTGTTCAGGGCCTTAAACAAATTCCTGCTGTTAAGATCAGTTCGCACTACTTGTCTCACTCTCTTGATGAATTCATTCGTTAAATCAGTCTTCATTGTTCGATGGTCTATCCTTTGAGCTTGTTTCATCCCGAGATACTTGTATGTATCTCCCTTGCTCATTGCTTCGATCTCCTGGCCGTCCTGCATCTCGTGTGCGCTTTGTTCGAGCTTTCCCCGGATGATATTAAGGGTGCGGCACTTGTCCAGTCCAAACAGCATTCCGATGTCCCTGGAGAACTCCTCTACAATTTTAAGCATTTGCGTTAGTTGGTTTTTGGTTGCTGCGATCAGTTTTAAATCATCCATATATAATAGGTGATTGATGCGTTGTTGCTTTTGATAGGGAAGCCATATTTTGTAGAGTTCAATCGATGTGATAGAGGGTTCATCGCCATGCAGAACCACAGTGGACTGAGTGAATCTCCTTGGAAAATCCCTCTTCGGATGTTGATTGTGTCGATCTCGATGTTACTGTCTGCGGTTCTGAGTTGTATCTTAGTGCGCCAGGTTGTCATAACGTGTTCTAAAAAGGAAACTGTATGATGATCTATTTTATATAGCTTTAAGATACCTGTGAGCCAGTCGTGAGGTACGGAATCAAATGCTTTTTTGTAGTCCACATAAGCCATGTGGAGGTTTCGTTGCTTGGAATGAGCCTGGTTGCAGATGACAGAGTCTATGATGAGTTGCTCTTTGCATCCCATTGCGCCCTTCGAGCAGCCCTTCTGCTGCATTGCAATGATGTTGTTCCGCTCGCAGTGAGCATATATTCGCTGCGTAAGGCAAGATGTGATTATCTTGTACAGCGTAGGCAAGCAGGTTATTGGGCGGTACTTGGCAGGGTCATCCGTATTCCGCTGGTCTTTTGGTAACAGGTAGGTTGCACCCTGTGTAAGAAACAATGGCATTTTCAGAGGATCGAGCAAGACTTCATTAATTAAGGTAGTTATCTGTTCATGTGTGCACCACAACTTCTTAATCCAATAATTTTGGAGATGATCTGGACCTGGTGCCTTCCAGTTGTGGGAATTCTTGATGACATCGGAGACCTCAGCGGTTGTGAATTGCTCGTGTTGCATCTGGCTATAGTTCCGGCCCATCTCGCGTTCTTCGCTGATCCATCTTGCACTGACATTGTATGGACCTGGTGTGGCAAGTTGATTTCTCCAGAAACCGTCGACCTGTTCTCTGCTAGGGTAACTCGCATTTGTGGCATCGGCGCTAGAATTAAAAGCACGGTAGAAACCCTTTTCTGATCGTTCAAAGAGTTTGTTGTCTCGTTTCCTGTTGTTACTATTATTATTATTATATTATTAATAATAATAATATTATATTATTAATAATAATAATAATATAGTGCTCCGAAAGATCTACATTTTGATACTATTTTTTCTCAGATTCGTCTTTTCCATGACCTACTACGATCAAAATTATACCTACCCCGAAAAACTGCAAAATCACATTAGGCATTTTTTAGGAAAAAATGAATAGCACAGTCGTATTGGCCATACCCGAAAGCCCCACATATACCATGTTTCACGGTCATAACTTATACAGGGCGTTCACAAAATAGCTTCAAACATAGCAAAAATACGGTTTTTGGGAGTACTCTGTACAAACACCGAGATATATTTTAAAATTATTTCTTTGCAGTTCGATTAGGGCTCACATAAGCCATCAATTCCCACGATTTCATGGCCCTGCCTTAGACGCATTAAAAATACAAAAATCGAAAAAAAACGATTTTTCTCTTGGTGTTTTTTTTTTACCTTTTTTTCTACATTTTTAACTTATGCCTATTAAAAAACATAAACAATATTAAATTTTAGAAAGTATTTTCAATAAAAAGCACCCATTCTTTAATTTGAAAAAAATTTAAAAATTGATTGGTATCCACGTATCCAGGGTGCTCTTTATTGAAAATATTTTCTAAAATTTAATATTGTTTATGTTTTTTAATAGGCATAAGTTAAATTGTAGAAAAAAAAATGTAAAAAAAACACCAAGAGAAAAATCGATTTTTTTCGGCAGAGCACTATGTTTTTAAAAAATAATGAATTGTCTGGACTTGAAGTGAAACACACTGTGTGTATACAGTGTGTCCGCGTTTGCTTGTGAACACTTCAGAAACCTAATTGGTGTACCAAACAAAAAATTATAAATCCAAAGGAAAAAACATAGTTTCATGAGTGGCGAAATCTAGCACATTGCTACTCTAACCACTCAGTCTTAATGGGCCTGTTTCACACTTTTTTTATTTTTGATTGTGAATCTCAATAGTAAATAAAACACGAAAATATTTTTTTTCCAATTTTTTTTCGACCGGGAAATGCCCTAAAAACGTTTTTGAAATTCAAATTTCTTGAGCCCGTGACATGACGGGCCCAAAAATCTGATTGGCTACTGTTTTGCGACGTTGACACGATTTATGGCAATATCGATATGTTTCTATTTGAGATTTGTGAAGACTGAAGAAGAAGAAAATTAACCTAACTTATATTTTGTGGCAAAAGCCAAATAGACATAACACATGACCTCAATTCAATATCAGGGGGCGGCGCGGCGGTACACGGGTGGGTGTGTCTTTCATGGTTCCCCAGGCTTTGGCACCGTACATCGCCCCATAGTGGCTAGTAGATTGCTCGAAAAGAGCAGAGGCCATAAAAAGAAATAAAAAAATAACCTCAATATCAATTACTTTAATAATATACCACAATCGCAATGTTTTTCTCTTTTTTTGAGTTAAAAGTTACATGCAGAATGGTCACCAACTTGTAAGTTGTCCAAACCTAAATAAATCTGGTTTATAACAACTAGACATAATCTCGACAATCAAAATTTAATTTATTAATTCGAAATATTCTGACATCGTTGGTTTTTGCCGTTGATCTTCATTTTGCAATTATTCTTAAAGCTAATAACTCCCGAATGTGTTTTCTATCATCTCCTAAAATGGCTATCAAAAGGTTTTCCGGATGACCAAAATACTCCTTTCTCCTTTCTCTCAATTACGAGATCACTTTTTCCAGTTCTTCAGGGAGGTATCAATACTGATAATGCTAAATAAGTGCCTAGCGCCATCCTTATTACAAGACCAATTAAATTTGATTTCAAATCAGCATACGGTATACACTTTAACTTTTGCAGGTTTTCAGAAAAACATTTTTAGTTTTGTTAGCTGGGTTTACATAAATTAAAGAATGTCAGAATGACATGACCATTGATATAGACACGACACACGACCCGCAAAACAACTACCTGCGTCTGTACGGTCGAGTTCGGACAACCGTTTATACAACTGTCTCTCTCTAGAGATTCGATTTCTATTCAATGTGCACGTCTGAGATTAGAACGGAGATCGAATTTTTGGGGCTTCGATTACTAGTATAACCGGCAAAGTCGCAAACGCAATTTCATTGCTCCAAATGAAGGCCCGCAGTTTAAATTTTTTATATATTTTTGTAGTTAATAACAATATTAGGTATCGACGAGAAAGACGCTGAGGGGGATTTTGTTAAAGAGTTATGTGATTAATTTCATTCTAGTAGTAAGAAATATCGAAATTCGATTGAGTGAACAAGGCCCATTCCTAACTAAACTACAAACTAACCAAGCCTAAGTTACCATATAGGTAACTCCAAGTATGAAACAAAAAATTAAGCATTAATATAAGCAATAATTTAAAAAATTAAATTACACAGAAGTTACACATAAAAGGACAACAGCAAATGAGCAAGTAAACAAAAACGACACATATATAATTGTGAGGGTACATTAATAATTATTATTTACTTAGATCGGTCTCGACCCCGGATATACTCTTTGAGTTTCCCTTTAAAAGCAGCAACGGTAGAACAGTTTTTAACAGAGGGTGACAACTTATTATAACACTTTACAGCGTTATAAGAAAATTATCTCTGAGAAATAGCAGAACTGAATCTAGGTAAGTAAAAAGTACCTGTCATCGAACTTTAGCCATTTAGCATTTCCATACATTAGTGAAACATGAACAAACTTCCGCAGGTTATAACAATATCTGATACAAGCATTTTGCAGTTTTTGCAGAGAACCCCTATCACGTTGTCAAAGAGCAGGCCAATAAACTGCGTCGCAGTAGCCTAAAAAATCATGCTGTATAGGTTTTGATATCGGGAAGTAAAAAAGTTTAAAAGTTACACGATTCTTTACCGCGATTGGTCGTGTTTGTCCAGCGTCGGCGAGCGTCTTCTTACTAATCTCAAATGCAGTCTACTTACAGAATATTATCGTTGTTCAAACCGACCGAACTGCTCATACTAAATGGTTACGTTCTTATATAAGTAACAATTCCGCAATGAGGTTGTAAAGTTAATTAATGATCCTTTTTTGGCATGTTTTGGTCGTTAACCTTGCCAACGCCAACTTCATTTTTTTACAATAATCAATCACTACACTGTTTATCTATTTCTCATGATAATTTTGGCGTTCTTCTCTGCCGATTTTAAAAAATATATTATTTCAAATTTTGAAGGAATGAGAACATAGTTATATGTATAAAAAATACACAATCATCCATAAAAATTGCATACTCTATTTCCCTAGAATTGTTCCATGCTGATCCCACATTTTAGATGTATAAATATTGTATCCAGCCGCGACGCACCTCATTAAGTCTCTCGCTGTTGTCTTGCCTGTTTTTAGAAATAAAGAATGTTTTCAAAAACACTTCCGTGCCGTCCGACTATTTAATTGACACAGTCGTTCGGATTGGAGTTCGGGGCGCGCTGAAGTTGCCACGTCGATTTTCGAAACTCCGTCGGTACCGAGCCGTTAAAACTCCAAAGAACCAGGCCACCGAGGCCAAAACACAAAGACAATAACCGTCGCGCATCGAAGAAGATCTCCGAAGAAGATCCAGGACAACACTGATCAGTATCGGTTGAAGTTCGCCGAGGAACCAGGGCCTTCGACCATCGAATTGGTATGAGCCAACTCCTTTCTCTTTGAATTTGTCGTGAAACTCATTTTAAGGCGAAGATTAATCATTAGGTTAAGTCAAAAAACAAAAGAAACCGAAAATCAATCGAACTCGAAAAACAAACCCGGATCGAACGCGAAACGAAATTTCTTACTTTTTCTTTTTATAAGAAAATTAACCCACTCTATTCACACATTCTTGGCAAAAGAAATCTGTTTCAAAATTTAAAAATTTTATGAATAATTCTTTTGATGAACTAGCAGTCTTGTTTGATAGAATTACTGTAGAAGATACTCCTAATTCTGAAAATATGAATAACCAATAACCGAATTACAAGATATGTTAAAACAATTAAAACACTTTTATAGCGAAGACGAATTATTGAATATAAACATTTTCGATTGGTATTCAGTTATCAAAACAAATTGTTACTTTTCAGGAAAACAATTAATTTTCTCTTTAGAAGTTCCTATCGTAAATCCAGAAACCTTTGAATACTTCCAATTGATTCCAATCCCTACAAAAACCAACACAATTATTATCCCTCCTAAACCTTATTTGGCCATACAACGAAAATCATACCAATACATGGACTCGCCCTGCGACGAAGTTAATGGAACACATATATGCCTCCACGAAACACCGGTTAGCCACCCTGAAGAAAACTATTACCAGCATTATACAAGGACAAGAAAGGAACTGCCAATCAATGAACATTCAACCACCACTTCAAGCTATAGAGAAGATTGGAGATGAATATATCTAGTCGTCATCAATACCAACGAGATCAAATCAACCCTTACCTGCCAACATGCGGAATTCAAGACACTTCATGGTGTACAACTCATTAAAATACCCAGTAACTGCACGGTCAAAATTAACAATATGGTATTTGGCAATAAACAACAAACTAACGAGAAAATACAACCCCTACTTCTACAAATGGAAAATGGAAACTTACTTCATTCAAAATTCAAAGAACCACCGTTACCGACGCTCAAGTTAAAAGAAATATCCCTAAAGGAACTTCAAGAAATCAAGAAAAGCATTAACTCAGCCAACCCTATAGTACTGGAAAATATCGAAGGAAAATCGACGTCATGGATTCAATGGATAGTAATCATACTATTCGTCCTGATTATCAGCTCTTATTTTGGATTTAAACTGTACAAAAAACTCTATACACCTCGGCCTCAACCAAGAAGGAAAATTGAACAAGAATTGTCGTCTTCGGTCGTCTAGAACCCCTCAGTCACCATATAAAAAATACACAATCATCTATAAAATTGCATACTCTATTTCTCTAGAATTGTTCTATGCTGATCCCGCATTTTAGATGTATAAATATTGTATCCAGCCACGACGCACCTCATTAAGTCTCTCGCTGTTGTCTTGCCTGTTTTTAGAAATAAAGAATATTTTTAAAAACACTTCTGTGCCGTCCGGCTATTTAATTACATTTAAATTATTACATAATTATGTAAAAAATTCATTGCTCAATAAAAAAAATGGTGTGCTGCCTTAATGAAAAATCGGGTTCTGCTAAATACATGAATATGATACATATGGCCTTTTTCTTTAATCATACTATGGAGGGTAAAGGTAAATCATACAAATGACAAAACTTCAACCTATAGTGGAACAGGCCCACGTTATACCTACTATCTCCTATACGCTAAAAATTCCTGGTTGTAATGATTATTATTCTCACTTAATTCCGTACAATATGAGAAATTATCCAATACCCGAGCCCATAAACACTGTTTCAAAGACCCCCTGCTTCCAAGTAGAGCTTTCTACTAATGCGGGGTATCCATCTGCGTCTTTCGAGACCCCACCGTCCTCACCTAATAACTTATTCCCTGTGTATAATCGGGATTTGGGTGTGAACTTAGCGACTCACAATGGGGCGGCCCCGGATGGATGGCACAGATATGTCTTCCGAGGGGGTGGGGGTGGCCTTAAGAGTTCTGGAAGGCCAAAGATAATGGTAATTGTTATTATTGGAGAGCGCTGAATAAATTCGTTTCTTGTGATATCGTCGAAAGCGGTGACCTTTCTTTATTTCGTTTCTGATAATACACATACACTCCCAATAGTATATTCCGCAATAAATGAAACAATGAGGCTTGCGAGTGCACAAATTGTGGCACAAGGCGAAGCCGAGTGCTTACAATGGTGTACAGTATATTTTGTGCACGACCTGCAATTTAAGTTTCAATTAGATATTTGAAAAAAATTTACATGTCTACATTGTTTTTGCTGGCCTTGATAATAGTTGACACAAGCAGGCTTGATAAAAAAATGTAAATTATTTTATTGTCATTCGTCAGGTTAGTATAGAGATGGGGTAGTGGCGAAGTAAATATCGACCCAACTAAACTAAGGTAAAATCCATTCTAATTATTGTAATTCTTATACTCATTATACAGGGTGATTCAGTCATGACGTAAAAAATTTTAACCACAGTAATCAGTGGGTGTTTGCAGAGACTGCAATAGCGCACAAAATGAAGCACAAAATGTGCAAATATGCATCAAAATTAAAACGTTATATCACTGTTTACTTTCAACTTCGATAGGTACAAGTTCATGGCCTCGCGAATTGCGAAACTCACTACGCGCCACGGTCCACACAACGTACTCAAGATATTGACCAGACTGTGTCGCCTAGTCGCCACAGTCGCTAGAGGGCTACAGTCAGTACTGTTCCTTCCTACCGCATGTTACCGCCACCACACTGTGTCGCCTAGTCACCACAGTCGCTAGAGGGCTACAGTCAGTACTGTTCCTTCCTACCGCATGTTACCGCCACCACACTGTGTCGCCTAGTCACCACAGTCGCTAGAGGGCTACAGTCAGTACTGTTCCTTCCTACCGCATGTTACCGCCACCACCCGACCATTGCCTTAGTTCAACTGCAGTTAGTTCACATCAACGAAACTTTAACGTAGGACTAAATCGAATTGTGAATACTTTGAAATAATTTTACTGATATGAATTCAGTGGCGTATCCAGGATTAACGTCTGGGTGGGGGGGGCAATCAGTTGTAAATAAAAAATTCTGTCGATAATTTTAATGAATAAACAGAACAAAAACATATTTTCTAAAATAAATAAATACAGAGTGTCCGGAAATAAATGCACCAACTTGAAAAATTAAAAAGAAAAATGTAAAATATGACGAAGAGTTCATATGAACATGGGTCCGCACATGTTTGGTTTTCGAGATGCAGGGTGTTGAAATTGAAATTTTATTTTGTTAATTAACCTGTTGTTTTTTTTCTCAGATAGTTACTTAAAAAAATCGAAAATAAAATTTCAATTTCAACACCCTGTATCTCGAAAACCAAACATGTGCGGACCTATGTTCACATGAACTTTTCATAATATTTTTCTTTTTAATTTTTTAAGTTATTACCAGACACCCTGTATAACATAAAAATAATTATTCTTCGAACCAGTAAAATCTATATCACAAAATCAAGCAGGTATTCTTTTTTTGGTCTTGAGCTCGTCAAATATCTCCTCTGGAGATATGGGTATTTCAGGGTACAAATAAAGCAGTGTTAACCCATTCTGTCGGTTTTCGCTAATACCTATTGTTTCTAATATAAATTTTTCTGGGGTGGCGGTGTACACTGTAATTGTGCAAAATATGTTTAGTAGGTTGTTTTGCTTAATTTACGGTTACGGCGCTGCGACCGACGGAGTGTGTGCATAATATACGGCGGCGCGTTCTCAAATCTACAGCACAGGTTTTAATTCAGAGAAGGCAAGATGAAACAAATAATAACAAATTGTAGATGTTTTATGTTCACTGCATTTTCAGATTAGGCCAGGAGTGTATGTATAATTTTTGGTATAATTAATTATAATCACAAATCTCGTTTATCTCGACAGCTCTGTGTGGGGGGGGGGCAATTGCCCCTTTGCCCCGCCCCCTGAGTACGCCACAAAAATGCAGATGAAACTTAGGTATTTTTTTATTGCTTCAGTTTCACGTTCCACAAAACAAATGATTGAAATGTGGCAACCTCGACAGTTGACATTGAAGCAGAAGCGTCGAGTTACTCGGTTATTAAGGTTCATTTGCCAGGCGTTTTAAATTTCGAGAAAAAAATTCTTCCGCATTTTCCTTTTTAGTAGACGTCCCTCACTGTGCGTGGTTAAAATTTTTTACATCATGACTGAATCACAAGCTTCTGTGTCGTGTAAAATTTTGATATTTTGTTTAATTTTATGTATTTTCGCGCCGCAGTAGGCTAATATCTATGCGAGTTATTATTTTATTATAGTAGACTTATGCTAATTTGTCATTTTGACTATTTGCATGAATTTTACCCTTACATACTCGATAGGCTATAAACGAAGCTGCAAAACACCCCCAATAAAACCTGTCAAGGATTAAGCAGTTTGTAGACTTATTTCCGGAACATTCTGTGTATAAAAAAGCAAGAATGTCTGTTTGGGTTCTCGATGATTATTACCACAGAAGAATCTGTCGTAGTAAATTCTTCTATGAGATTCTTCTATGTTATTACTAATTTGTTCGGATGGGTATTTCAGTTTTAAATGGATGCGTGATGCGTGAATAAGTTGTTTTTTATTCAAAAAACTCAATTAAAAGTAATTATTTTCGATTTTTGTTTCAGTATGCGTTCATTCTGATACGGCCCGTATGAAACAAAATATATCGAAACAAAGGTATAGGGACGCCCCCTAGGCCCGAAAGAGGTAAACTATGCGTGAAAATCGACCAAATGAGAGCCGGGGCCAACCCTTTCGCCAGGCACGTGCAGGGTGCGGCGAATTGCAGAAAAGGGTGGAAAATCGGGGTTAAAATCAATATGGGAGTCACGTGGTCCTGTATATATAGACAGAAGGCGCCACATTTGAAATAAGGATTAGAGGAAAGTGCCCTAATAATGAGACCACATTACATTTTGTTCTGTATTTTGTCCTATAATATATTTATTATAATGCGCAAACTCGAATACTCTATGTTCATTGCAGTTTATGTAGGATTGACAGATATTAACAGTTGTTGCGTAAATGAGAATTATGAAAAAAAAGTCAAATCTTAAATTTTTAAAATTGGGTACATAATATGAGACAGTCTCATATCCGGGTTTAACAAAAGCACTACTTGCCACAAAATAATTTTTATTTCAAAAACTTTAAAAGAATATCAAGTTAACCTAGTATACAATAATTTAGTTACATAACACTTGACACACTTAACAGGTTCTTAATATGAGACAGTCTCATATTAAGGTTTAACAAAAATACTACTAACGAAGAAAAGGTGTATTTTCGTGCAAATTATATTTGTAAAATTAGCATGGTAAAGCGCTTTCGGCTACATAGCCATCATCAGTACTACCTAGAAGAGAGTATGACATAACTTATAGAGAAGAGTCAACAATTTTAATATGAAAAGGAGGAATTAAACTTCTTGGTTATGTGGTACTCACATATCAGGTGTGTACAGAAAATTGGAGCTACTGAGTTTAATACAGTTGTAAAAAGACGATGGAAATCCCATGTGATAGTGTCCCTTACATCTCAAAAGTTAACAATAATAACATTAAGTACTATTAATTACCTTTTATTCAGGCCAAAATCAACAACCAAGTTTCCCAGTGCATTCACCAGGAATGCGAAAGTGTGTCAATAGGTTTAAAAATTAATAACCAGTTGGGCCAGATTTTGGTTAATTCTAAAGACAGAGTCGATCACCTCTCTAAGACTGGTATCTATAAGTTGTCTTGCAACTCTTGTAACAGCACTTACATCCTATATCCTATCCTATATTCCTATACACAGAAGACTCACTCAATGATGATACCTACGCCCCCCCCCCCATTTGGGTAATCCTCTTTTCCTCAATTTTAAATTTTTTAAAAAAATTCCACATTTACATAAAGTACTTTTAATTTTTTATTTATCAAAAATTTTTTGGCTTTCACCTATGCCGGCTCGAATAATAATTTTTGTATTAAACCATTGAGTAAAGGAATATTATTCCTTTACTCAATGATTAGACTCAGTAGCTCCAATTTTCTGTACACACCTCACATGTGAGTATCGCATAACCAAGAAGTTTAATTCCTCCTTTTCATATCAAGATTTTTGACTCTTCTCTATAAGTTATATCATACTCTCTTCTAGGTGGTACTGATGATGGCTATGTAGCCGAAAGCGCTTTACCATGCTAATTTTACAAATATAATTTGCACGAAAATACACATTTTCTTCGTTATTAACATTTACGTGCACACAGCCGAAATCATTTTAATAAAAATACTACTTACCACAAAATAATTTTTATTTTAAAAACATTAAATGAATATAAACTTAACACAGTACACAACTCTCTTTAATTATACAGAGTGGCCCATTTGGAATGGGGCCACCCCTGTAAAATTGGAAAAATGGGATTTTTTTTAAAGATAGGTCAAGAAAAATTCTACTTTGGTGCAAAATTTCAGGTCTCTATCTCAATTTTCAAGGCTACTACGAATTTTGTTTCGAATAAAAAATGACGAAAATCATTTAGCGATTTTTTTATTTAAAATCTGACATCACAGGACACCCTAAAAACCCCACATACCAAATTTGAATAAAAAATATACAGAGAGTTCCATTCTGCGTGTTGTCAAAGTTGGGTAAAATAGAATTTTTAAAGGCATCTGGCAAGTCAAGTGTGCCATGGAATCCCCTCAAAACAGTTGAATGGTCAACAGGACCACTCAAAGTGTTGGTGCGCAAAGATCTAATTCAAAAATATACGGAGTGTCTCTCTCTGTGCCATCTGAAAATACCTACCCAATTTTTTTGAACTTTAAATCGAGTATATCAAACCCGCCTCAGCCACTATAAACGAACTAAGTCTTAAAATACAGAAGCCTGCCAGTTAGTAAGTTCATATGCGTTAAGGTGGCTGGTGTGCCACAACAGGAAACACAGAGAAAATGTATAATCTTAGACAGTGACTTTATTAGTATGGTCCGATAATTTAAATTGGTTTTTTATTTGTTGGTTGGCATTTTGTAAAGAAATAAATTACTTTTGTGTTTGTTAATGTTTTTTCAATAATTCCAGATCACTCATGACCAGTATAATGTTTCATAAAAATTCAGCATTTTGAGATGGCACAGAGAAAGACACTCTGTATATGTTTTATTGAATCTTTGCACACCATCACTTTGAGTGGTCCTGTTGAGCGTTCAACTGTTTTAAGGGGATTCCATGGCACACTTGACTTGCCAGATGCCTTTAAAATTCCTACTTTGCTGAACTTTGACAACCCGCAAAATGGAACTCCCTGCATATTCTTTATTCAAATTTGGTATATGGAGTTCTAAGGGTGTCCTGATTAACGCTGTGATGTCAGATTTTAAATAAAAAAATCGCTAAATGATTTTCGTCATTTTTTATTCGAAAAAAAAAAAATTAGTAGTAGGCCTTGAAAATTGAGATTGAGACCTGAAATTTTGCACCAAAGTAGAATTTTTTGTGACCTATCTTTAGAAAAAAAACGGCTAAAATCGGATGAAAAATAAAAATTTTACAGGATGGCCCCATTCCAAATGGGCCACTCTGTATATAATACTTGACACTCTATTCAAATTATTAGTAATCTAAATTGAATGAAGCGAGTTTCCTTATATAAGATATCTCATATTAGGAACACTGGGTTGTCTCATATTAGGAATTTTTTGCCATCGTTAACAAATGTTATTAAATTGGTTAGGTATATAACTACTCTGATTATAAAATAACTTTTATTCGATACAACAAGCTACAAAAATATATTAAACACTTACCACGTTATTCAGAATTACACGGTAACCCAAGCCCTTTAAAAGTTTGTGCACGTACGTACTGTTGAAGTAAACAATGCCGTTTTTAAAAGCTTTTATTTAACTTGCAATGTATGTATGTATGTAATTTGTTCGGGTGGAATCTTGCAACTCAATTTTGAAGCAGATATCTTCAACCGATCGAGCTGAAATTTTGTACACACGTTTAATTTGGATGACAATGCATGATTATATGTGTGACGTCATTCTAAATCCAACGTGGCGGAACACCCAAGATGGTCATTAGAAGGTCTCCTCATTGAAGAGCTAGACTGTTCTAAACTAACCGGCAAACGACCTTGCAACAATGATGCGTTAACTGAGATGAATAGACTCAGACACCTGGCCAAACTAAAAATTACAAAATAAATTAAAAGTAAAAAAATATTTTTAAAAAAAGCTTTTATTTAAATGCGCTAAAAAGAATAAAATAATCTTTTCTTTTAAAACTTTTACTATCAACTTATAACGTCATTCCACAATTTATATGATATAAAAGCTTGTCGCGAGATTTAAGTTTTCAAACTAAGTAAATACCACTACTTAAATCTCGCGACAAGCTTTTATATCATATAAATTGTGGAATGACGTTATAAGTTGATAGTAAAAGTTTTAAAAGAAAAGATTATTTTATTCTTTTTAGCGCATTTAAATAAAAGCTTTTTTTAAAAATATTTTTTTACTTTTAATTTTTAACCTAAAAATTTAGATGAGCTAGATACTGCACTACATGTGGCGACATATACCATTAATGATTACTTGAGACATTGCCAGCTAGATGGAGACTCTTACTTTAGGAGTTAGTGTGGGGTCTCATATTGGGAACTGTCTCATATTAGGATACTTTCCTCTACGTCTATAACCCGTTGGTCAGTATCATCAAAAATGAAATATTTATCCACTTAGGTGTCAGGTCTGTTTAATTAAAACTTCATTTCCTTTGTATTTTCTGTTATGAAAAATTAACGTAGCGTTCACAATACATCGAACATTTTTTTTTTTGTTAAATAAGTTAGTACTCAGCGTTGAAAAGTACCTACACTCCCATGCAACATTTCAAAATTACCTCCTACTTTGATTTTTTCTCAAATTCAAAAAGCTGTTTGCGTTGAAGATATCTAAAAATTGTTTGGAACATTAAAAGTTATATCTAGCTGTTGAAGTTTAGCTCAATAGGCCTACATTGTTACTGAGGCCTCATTTAACAACAACTGATTATGAGCAAAGTCAAACGAACACAAATGCCACAACAAGCGGAGGTAATAATAAGTCTTCAATATTAATAATGCCGACGGTGTACAAATTCGCAATCAATCTGCCTAGTATTTTTACATCAGATACTGACACTAACAAAAAATTAAGAAAACAAGGTAGGCGGATTGTGCCAAAATTTCAAAACAACTTTTTAAGTCCAATTATTGTTGGATATCTACAACAAAAAAATGCCTTTACCTACAAAACTTACCTATATATTTTTTTAATCGGCACTGAGTAAAGCCATAATCGAACTTTTCTCATATTTCCCGAAAAGTTCAGGTATACAGAGTGTCTACTTTTAACGTGCGCATCAATGGTAACTTCTAATTTGGTGAGGTACAGATTGGGTTAAATTAGAAAAGACTTGCACAGTTTGAGGCAATTTAGGGCACTTCACAGAAATCGAAGCTAGTTCAAGTCGTTTTCTTTTTTATTTAATATCTTCTAAAATAAACATGGGTACACAATAAACGCACACAGACTTGTAATACAAGTGACTAAAATCCAGCACTGAATTTTAGTAATGACTTAATGTAGATAGCTATTTTAGTGCTAAAATTTAGCGCTGGTTTTAGTAATGATTCCAGCTCAGTGGATAGAAATCAGTTCTATTTACTGGTGCAAGTGGCTACCCCTCCCACGATCCTGCTAAAAAACCTGTGTAGTGTTGCGATTCCAGCGTTTCATTTTATTTATATTGGAAATAAAAAATTTAAAATGTGCTCAAAATGGATGAAGGGCACCGCAGTCGAATTTGTGGAATTACAATAGGAACGAGGAATGCCTTTGGAATACACAGTTTGTAATTTAATGCATGCAATAAAAATGATACCATGCATTTGTTCATAAGTAAAATACATTTTTGCTTCAATTCATCATTTAAACTTTCAAACAACAAATATCATGTGTCCTGCTAAGCACTACAAAAATAAATATAGTAAAATAGTGAAACTCGTTACTGAAACCATGTATAGGTACCACAACAACCTTTTAAAACACTTGCATTTAGTACCACTTTGTAAACGCTAATATGATCATTGAAATTAAAATGGAGATATCTTTTAGTATGTGTTGGTTTTCTATACACACTAGTTTATATACTATCTGATTTTAGTATAGAAAGGTCTAAGACAGGTAATTATTGTTATTATGTTATGTCCTATTTCTAGGGTAAACTTAATATAAGGTTCTGAGTTTATAAAATTTAATAATGAATTTATATCATCTACTAAATGTTCCCATATAATAAATATGTCATCTACATACCTCTACCAAACATTACGTGGGTGAACATATTTAACCAACTCATTTCGTTCTTATATGGCTAATCCTTTTGGCGTAATATCAGCTTGTCTCCATTTACATAAATACATTAAACCATTTTTGGGTTAGATAATTTGAAGAACTTCTTCTCTAATAATCTAAAATCATCGCAAACATGAAGACTATACCTTTACTCTATTCATACTTATTATTAGTATTTTTTCACAAAAAAAACTACATTAAATTTAAATTGACAACCAGATATATAAATATATAAGATAAATATCAAAAACGCAAAAACTAATAAAGCATTAAGCAGACGACGCATCAGACTAGTGCGCCACTGGCATTATAAAATAAAATATTCGCATTATTCAGTTTTTTACGCAATTATGGTTTCAAGCCAAACGAAATATAAAATGCACAAAATGCAGAGAAATACAATTTTTGTAATTTGCATTCGCTATATTTTATTTGCCGTTTTTAAAATATTTCATTTTAAACCCGAAATATCAGAAATATAACAACTAGGTACACATGTTCCATAAAATATATGACGACGTATTTTAGGACGTACCTCATTTTTTTAATACCTAAGTGATAACTTCCATATAGATTTCAAGACTTAAATTTGCGAGAACGAAAAATGTTTGTTTTATTGTATTATGCTTGGTGAATTGTGAATCTAGTAAACCTTTTATATTGAAGTGAACAATATGCTTTGCTCGAAACGTGAATTCCTACGAATAACAAATGTTGCATATCAACATTCGCCTTAGTTTGGCTACACAGTGTATAAAAGAGGATATTAGAATGATCTCTTTACCAGGAAAATAGTATACGTGTACCATTGAGTAGCTTATAAGTTCTCCAAACTAGCAAAACTTGTTTAGCTACTTTTCAAGAGAATGTCCTGTATAATGTGGTTCTTCCTCGTCATATTTTGGTTTCAATGTTGCTGATGTCTGCCTGAGGAAGAAAGTCTGAAGCAGGTGCCAAGCTCAGCATACCCACCACAAGTGATTTATTAGATATTGTTTATGGTTGTTTGTTGTTTGGCAAAACCAAATGCTGAGTTGTCACAAATCACCTTCTCATCATTCTTCGCTACATTGTTATGGGCAAAACCTTAGACAAGGGAGGGGAGAGGACGCGTAACATGTATATATACGGACCATAGCAGAGTGTTCCCAAATACAACAATGCGACGGGTACTTTGGTGCCAAACATCGTGTGTGACAGCAGGTTTAGTTTTGTGATTTCTTGCTAATACGGACCGAAGACACTGTTATTTTTGTGGCATCATAATGGTGTTTTGTTCAGCTTTTGGTTGCAAAAGTCGAGGCCAAAGGTGGTGCCAAACTGGGCACACTCAATTTGGCAGGTTCCCCTCCCTTGTCTAAGGGCAAAACGCATAACTTTCTGTTTCAATCCTCAGTTAAACAATGATTATACCAGATTCTACTCCAAACTACCTCATCTCTAAATGGTCCCTAATTAGCTTTCAATTCAACCCCTCTTTAAACATGAGGATATTATTATTATCTCAGCATCTTAGGTTCTTACTGAAAACTACTTGAGACTATACAATACATGTGACGGTAGTAAACTTTAAGTGGCAATCATTAAAAGCAAGCAAGACAAGGATTTACTGTCTCTTTAATCTTCAGTTAATTAACCGTTTGATTGGAGTGCTCCAGAGTGCTCTCAAACTAATCTGAAAATATTATACCGTCAATAAAGCCGGGATAAGTATGTTTATATTCCACGATATATCGGAGGATTTGGAGGCTTTAACTTGAGTACACGGAGCGGATAACAAACTTGGCTTAACTATAACTCAGTTCTTGGAAATTCTCCAAACAAATTTTTGAAAACAAAATTGACAATTTAAC